>JASJET010000228.1:12345000-13757500 GCA_034092305.1 Diaprepes abbreviatus | reverse complement strand
AAAAGATTGCATGACGCAGTCAGAAGAAAATGGCCACAGCTTTGGACAAGCGGTGATTGGCTGCTTCACAACGACAATGCGCCAGCGCATTCATTGAAACTTGTGCAGCAATATTTAATTAAACACCAAGTCGTACAGCTTCACCAGCGTCCGTACAGGGTGAGTCAACGATTGGATGAAGTAGGTTTGTGCCTTTTCGGTGAAATTAACAAAGAAACTATATTTATTGTTTGATACAGTTTATTTTTACGCAGATTTTAAAAATATATAGGACTCTACAGGGTGAGCCAAAAAACTAGGACAGCATAAAGTTGTGTTTTTTTAAATAGAACACCCTATATACGAATCGTATTTTCGATTTAGCTTATAATTCTAAATCTTTTTTATTAAGGGTTTACTATAACAAAACTTTATAGTTTCTGAGATAATTAAGTTTAAAGAAAAAAAGTCACATTTTCAAGCATCAATTCAATCCTAAATAACGTTTTCAATTTTGTGACAAATATATTCAAATTTGGAATTTAGCAAGGCCAAGGACAAGTTAACATAATTTTTACCTAATATTTGCAATAAAAGCTACAGGGTGTTGAACACATCTGCTCAAATTTGAACAAGTTTAAATGAATAAATATCTTTTTTTTTTAAATGGTACACCCTGTATATTTTCATGTTATTTAATAGAGTAATAAAAACCCTAAAAGTTTTGTTCAATATATCCTATACCTATTTATAATAGTTTTTGAGATATTTCAGTTTTTCTTATTTTCCATACTTTTTTACAGAAATAATCTTCATTATCATAGTAGCCATGGCAAAAACAATGTAAAAGAACATTTTTCTGTGTGTCAAATTTATAACCGCAATCGCTTCTTTTGGTTTTTATGTAGTGTAGTTTGGTTTTTTTTTCATTCATCTTATATTGTAAAATTAATTTTCCAAAGAATGAGTTAATAGATATGATTTATACAATAGGAGAGGCTCAAAAAAATTGCCTTCTTGCTCAAAGAATTTACAAAATGAAGTATTCTGATCGACGCCAGCCTAATACCCACACTTTTCAAAACTTAATGCAAAGATTTGATTCTTCTGGTACTGTTGATTATCCAAAACGTAAAGTAGTCAACAAGCCAGTAACTAATGAAGAAAAAGAACTACAAGTATTGTTAAATGTTCAGGAAAATCCTTATATTGGTAGCCGTCAGTTAGCAGCATTATGTGAAACATCACAATCCACCGCTAATCGTACTGCCAAGAAATATAGGTATCATCCATATCACATGGAATTACACCAAGAATTGCATGGACAGGATTTTGAAAGTCGTGTAAACTTTTGTCGTACAATAAATGCGGAGATTCAATTAAATCCAAATTTATTATGCAAGGTAATGTTTAGTGATAAAGCTACTTTTAGAAGTAACGGTGCCGTAAATAGACGCAACATGCATTATTATGCCACAGAAAACCCATTTTGGATTAGAGAGGTGCAACATCAAAACCACTGGCCATTAAATGTTTGGTGTGGTATTCATCATAATCGAATTATTGGACCCCACTTTTTTAATGAACCACTAAATGGCCATAGTTTCCTGAACTTTCTACAAGAAGAACTACCCCAACTGCTTCAAGGTCTCGATAGGGATGAGCTCGACAGTATGTGGTTCCAGCACGATGGTGCGCCTCCGCATTACCATCGTGAGGTTCGTGCGTTTTTGGACCAACGATATCCGCAAAAATGGATTGGACGTGGGGGTTTCATTGAGTGGCCACCAAGGTCTTACGACATCACCCCATTAGATTTCTTCCTATGGGGTTATATTAAAAATAAGGTGTATGTTAATCCACCAACAACAGTGGAAGATATGCGAAACAGGATTAGGGATACCTGTAGAACAATAACGCCACTAATTTTGTCCAGGGTCCGAGAAAATCTGCAAAAAAGACTAAATTTGTGCATTGCACAAGAGGGTCGTTTATTCGAACACTTATTAAAAAGAAATAATTAATCTCAGTATTTAATAGGTAATTTTTTTGTTTCAATTTAGTATAAAAGTAAATATGTATTTGCCTTGTCGTTATTGTTGTGTTAATTTTTTCACATTATGTTTAATTAAACTATTGCCATTGTAATATAACGAATAATGTATTTCATCATATTTAACCACATTCTGTTTGTTTCTGTGGTTTCTTTTTATTATTTTACATGGCTACTATGATAATGAAGACTATTTCTGTAAAAAAGTATGGAAAATAAGAAAAACTGAAATATCTCAAAAACTATTATAAATAGGTATAGGATATATTGAACAAAACTTTTAGGGTTTTTATTACTCTATTAAATAACATGAAAATATACAGGGTGTACCATTTAAAAAAAAATATATTTATTCATTTAAACTTGTTCAAATTTAAGCCGATGTGGTCAACACCCTGTAGCTTTTATTGCAAATATTAGGAAAAAATTATGTTAACTTGTCCTTGGCCTTGCTAAATTCCAAAATTTGAATATATTTGTCACAAAATTGAAAACGTTATTTAGGATTGAATTGATGCTTGAAAATGTGACTTTTTTTCTTTAAACTTAATTATCTCAGAAACTATAAAGTTTTGTTACAGTAAACCCTTAATAAAAAAGATTTAAAATTATAAGCTAAATCGAAAATACGATTCGTATATAGGGTGTTCTATTTAAAAAAATACAACTTTATGCTGTCCTAGTTTTTTGGCTCACCCTGTAGAGTCCTAAATATTTTTAAAATCTGCGTAAAAATAAACTGTATCAAACAATAAATATAGTTTCTTTGTTAATTT
This sequence comes from Diaprepes abbreviatus, assembly GCA_034092305.1. Taxonomy (NCBI): domain Eukaryota; kingdom Metazoa; phylum Arthropoda; class Insecta; order Coleoptera; family Curculionidae; genus Diaprepes; species Diaprepes abbreviatus. The sequence continues at coordinate 13,754,692 of JASJET010000228.1, read as the reverse complement.
CGCCGAAAAGGCACAAACCTACTTCATCCGATCGTTGACTCACCCTGTACAGTCCCGACGTAACTCCCTGCGACTTTTGGCTCTTTCCCAGATTAAAAATGCCCCTCAAGGGACACCGGTTCGATGACAAAGAGACGGTTGAAACTAATGCGACGAATGCACTGAAGGCAATTCCGAAAACTGACTTCCAGGACTGCTTCAGGATGTGGAAACACCGGTGGGACTACTTTGAAGGATGTCATTCACCGGATGATAAAGAATAACACCAATGCGGAGATATGAAGGTAGGCTCCATACTTTTGGGACAAACCTCGTATATAAATTAATAAAGATAACAACAATGAAATAAAAAGTCTTAAGAAGTGGAATACTTGTTGTCCGTCTAATGATAAAAATAACAACGTTTAAGATATTTCTTGAACAAATTCATTTCTTGTTGAAGTTTTGTAAAATTTCTAAATACACTAACTAATAGAGTTGTTGCACACTATGAAAAAAGTTTTATGAAGTTTTTTAAATAAAATAATTAGTGTCTGCCCATCTTAAAATCAAAATATACACAAAGACAGTTTTTGTCCCAAGTATATGATAGGATTTTCAATCTTTTTTCTTTATGTGTTTTGAATTCACGATATATGTTGGCTCTATGTTTTAATTTTTCTATAAACATTTAAAAATTTCTATTTATTTTATAGGTAGGAAATGAACATTTCTTCCACTGGTTTAGCCTACGTATATTTTATTAAAGATACCGCATACGATCTTGTACACGTCTTAAATTTCCACTTCGATATATCTTTTGGCTTTCTTAGAGATGAACCTATTGTTTTGTGTGCTTTCTAGGCTGTAGATATGTTGTAATCGGTTTGTTATGGGTAAGCACAATAGCACACGCACTATTGCCTCTAAGTAACCTAATTTATCCTCTCATATGGAACCAAATAAACATCCTCTGCCTTTGTGAATTAAAATTACAAAAACCACGAAAATATAAATGCCTTTCGATATACTTAAAAACATAATGAAAAACAATCACTAACAAAAAAAGAAACAAGCAATAAAACAGTCTACAGCATACCCAGCCACCAATTATATGAAACCGAGAAAACAATTTTAAGTAAAGGTTTCAATAGCTTCAAAAAAGATTCCGTTGAAATCGAGTCAACTCTTTCTTTAAAAAACAACCATGAGGCTGAACGAATACGGCAAGATGTGGAAATATTTCTTAGAACACTCCTTCTCCTAAAATAGAACTTTAGCAGAGCCAAACTTACAGCTTTAAAAGACGTAAACAAAATCGAAAGCACCATTAGAGATACCAAAGAATACTCCATAAAAATGAAAGGTATTCTAAAACACCCTGCCTACAAGCTTATGCTAAGGGATCCCATACATATCACATATCGTGTCTCTCTCATTATAACTCATTACAACTATTTTACACTCAGCAAGGCGTAAAAAAACATGACATCAGAGCAAGCTTCGACGTAAAATCTCCGTATCCAAATATACCGATATATGGAGTACCGGTCCAGAATGCCTAAAGAGAAGACTTCCCCACTGACGTTATAAATCTCACCAAATATTGCTTTAAAAACGCCCATTTCTTATTCAATAACCAGATATGCAGACAGATGGCAAGGCCATGGGCTCAGCTATATCTCCAGTTACCAATCTATTCATGGTCTATTTCGAAACCAAAGTTCTTCAAGGATCTCACGTCAAACATCAACCCGAGTGTTCCTACATATACCAAATATATAACACCTCAACTGCTTCTCTGATTTAACGTTTTTCCGAAATAGAAAAACTGACTAGTGGCTAGCTAACTGCGATTAAGTTTTGCAAAGCTTCATGCCATTTTGAACGCTGTATAAAAACCAAAGATAAAAAACGTGTTTGTCAAAAATTAATCGTATAATTTCCGGATTTCAATTAGAACTACTTTTACTTCATATATATCCCGAACAGCAGGCATTCTTGACTTAAATCGTCTGCCTAGAGTATCTCAGACATACGAAATCAGATTCAAGATGGGGGAACATGAAAGTTAATTAAATGTCGGCTTTTTCACTTGTTTTAAAAAGTCGATAATAAAATGAACAAAACAAGACTCATTGATGATCATTCCAATTTTGGTGTTCTCGAGCAAATCTTCTGAAGTTTTAGGGCTTTTATTGGCATATATGACATTAAACCAAATTCTTTGAGTCTTCTTCTAATTGCACGTTTACTAATTTTAGTCTAACAAACGTCTTCCAATTCGTTTCTTGTATGAATTCTCGTTCGAAGCCTATTCTGGAATGTTTACAACGCCATAAATTGATCATCTACAGCAGTAGTTGGACTTTTTTGCCTTAATTCCTTCTTCCCACAAACTTTTCAGTTTGTTTTCAAAGTGTAACATCATCATGGATCGTCAATTTTACATCACCATAATATCGACCATTTTCAATCAGCCTTAGCGATATTAGCCGTTACTAAATCACCCATTCTAGACCGTTTTAAAATCAAACCAAATCCAAGCAATAAAAAATCAAGAAACGCAACAACCAATGCATGTCTACATATTGACCCTGAATGTATTTGACATGATAAAAATGTACAAAATAAATAGAAAATTGTAGTAAGAAATTCTTGAGTGTCTAGATTCAGGCAGAAACAAAAAAAAAACAGAAAAATTAATATATATGTTGAAAATTATAATATATAACTTTTAAACGATGATGTTGACAAGAGTTTCTAGTTATTCTTCTATTTTTTATTTAATTTTTGAATTATATTTTAATACATAATATACCCGGAGATCCCCTTAAAGTCAATGTGTTTCTTTAAAGATGTTTTTCCAAAATAAGAAATTTTCGAAACTTTCGGCGACAAAAAATTAGGTTCATACATGTAATGTTAAGAAATTATAAAATTCATAACGAAAATCCCAATTATTATGAAATTACAGAGTGGTATTATTGCACGAAAGTTAATGGGAGATCATAAATAAATAATATATATATATATATATATATATATATATATATATATATATATATATATATATATATATATATATATATATATATATATATATTTTTTCTTCCTTCTCAAATTTAAAAATTATTATTTTAATCAAGAAACCATCACCGATAGTTGATAACGAGTAAAATATGTGATTTCGACAGGTTGAAATAGAGATACTAAGCTTCTGTAAATCAAAGTCCATCTTGGAGAGTGTTACTTCAAAAATAAAAAGAAACAAATTTGAAAAATTTCGTTTTGACGTCATGTTAACGGAAAAAGCTACTTTTCGAAACGTTAATATATTGAACCGAAAATATATCGTTTATGTTTCCTGCACGCGTTTGACCTTTTTTATGCGAGGAATGTTGAATAAAACGCTGTCCCTAGAAAGGAATGTGTCAAGAATGACGTCTATTTTTCACACCATATTGTGTTTAGGGGTAAAAGTGGCGTAAGGGTATTTTGGACCGATTTTTAACACGGCTTTTACATTATTACTAAACAAAACATTTTATGACCCCTTGCATGTTCGTGTTTTTGATTGATTTCTTTTGTGATCGGCTTAATAAGTTGTTATTAAAAAAAAATGAGTGATGATCAATATCTTTTGTATCCTAAATTACGGAAAGATATAACTATGTTTGAATAAATTTGGAATGAGAGAAGTAGCCTCCAAAATTAGAAAAAAGGATGCACGTTGTCAAACTAAAAAATCAATTTCGATCGTTTTGTTTCTTAAACTTTAATATTTGTGGTTATTGTTTTACGTGCCTTCATTTTTTAATCCCAAATATCACTATAAGTTTAAAGACTTAACTTTAAGACAACAGACAAGATACAAGTGGAAATAAAGAGTTGAAGTGGGAGTTTCAAGGTGACCAAATCCCTAAATTATATCACAACCAACATTCAAGCAGAAAGGAACAACATATGCATCTATGTCAAAGAATACCTTACTAGAAATATCAGAAAAGAAAAATTTATACAAAAGGTGTCGCGACCACAATTGTAATTTTCACCATTTTATTAAGTGAGCCATATTTGGTAGCTATTAAATGGAAATATAGGCATTTACGAAAATCTTACATGATTATTTGGAAAAACATAACAGTAAAAACTCTTCAAAAAATTTAAAAAACACACACACACACACAGTGACGATTCGTAAGTTACATCATTTTGGAATGCACACCGGTACAATTCAGTATTGAAAATTTGATCAAGAAATTTCAGAGAAAGTTTCCATTGAAAGATGAAAGCAACCTTACCTGTCATCACCTTAAGAGTGGCTGAAACATCAAGGTTATGTCTATCAGTGTTGCAGACAACGAAATACCTCCCAGGAATTAAACCTCAATCACAACATTCTCCAAAAGATTTAGAGAGAAGATTTGCACCGTCATGCTTATAAGATCCAACTGACTCAAAAACTGCAGCCTGCTGACTTATGGACCGTGCAGAAATTATACCAACTGGATCATGAACCAACTGCTAGTTGAGAATGCATTCCATAACAAAATCATTTTTAGTGATAAGGATTACTTTCACCTCAACAACTTCATCAACTAGCAAAGTTCTCGAATCTGGGGAGCTAAAAGTCGACATGGCTTACTAGAACTTGCGATGCATACCCAAAAAGTAATTTTGATGTGCCATATGGACCACGGGAATTATTGGACCATACTTGTCTAAAAAAGATGAAGGGGCCTTCATGACTGTTGATGGTGACAAACTTTTTTTAGGCAAGAATTGGATAGAATAGACGTATGGAGATGAAATATGGTTTCAATAGGATCGCATTAGCTGTCACACCGCATGCAAAACAATATATATCAACTTGTTGCAAGATAAGTTCCAGGTCATGTTACTTTTCATTTTGAAGACCCAAACTGGCCGCCGAGACATTACGAATTGATCTGTTTGGATTTCTTTCTCCAAAGATTTTTTCAAGAATTCAAAGAAAAAATTTAATATACATACCTGCCAACAGAATCATAGTGGTCAATTTGAACAATATTTTACTTCATAATTAAATTAAATAGTATGTATACATACGAGGGCGGTCCGATAAGTAATTAGCCTACATAAGAAAAACGAAAATTTTGGAAAAGTGGCGATTTATTTCTCAACATATTCTCCTTTTAGCTCGATACACTTGACCCAGCGATGCTCCAACTTCTTTAACCCGTCTGAAAAATACGTTTTCTGGAGGTCTGCAAAATAAGCCTCCGTGGCGGCAATAACCTCCTCATTCTACTCAAATTTTTGCCCGGTGAGTGACTTTTTCAAGTATGGAAACAAAAAGACGTCGCACGGGGCCAAATCTGAAGAATACAGTGAATGGGGCAGCAGTTCATAGCCCAATTCGACCAATTGGGTCGTGGCGACGGCGGAGGTGTGAGCCGGTGCATTGTCATGGTGGAAGAGCACTTTCTTCGCCAAATGGGGTCGCTTTTTCTGCAATAATTCGGCATAGTAGAGCTCTGTGATCGTTTTGCCCTTCTCAAGGTAGTCGATGTAGATCACACCGTGTGAATCCCAGAAAACGGTGATCATCACCTTTTCGGCCGATAGGACAGTCTTCGCCTTCTTCGGAGCACGTTCGCCGGGTGAAGTCCACTGTTTCGATTATTCCTTGATCTCTGGTGTGTACCAGTGGATCTATGTTTCGTCGACGATCATGAAACGATGCAAAAACTCCTTCGGATTGCGCTTAAACAGCGCCAAACACTGCTCTGAAATGGTCTCACGGTTCCGCTTGTTGTCCGGAGTGAGCAAACACGGCACCCATGGCGCCGACAGCTTTCTCATGCTCAAAATTTCATGCGGAGTATGACCCACGCGGTCTTTTGAGATGCCTACTGTCTTAGCTAACTCGCCCATCTTCAATCGGCGGTCTGCCAATACGAGATAGTGAATTTTTGTCACGTTATCCTTCGTGATAGCCGTTTTCGGGACACCTGGGCATGGCTCATCAAAAATCGACATACGACCACGTTGAAACTCGTTAAACCAATTTTTGACGGTCGCCATGGAAGGAGAAGAGTCACAATACACCGCATCCAAGCGCTCTTTGATTTCGCTGAGCGATTTCCCTTCCAAAAACAAGAATCGAATCACCGACCGATATTGCTCTTTTTCCATTTTTTTAAAATCACACGCCCGCTTCCGCACGCGGTCAAAACAAAATTGCGATTCCGATTAGGTTGAAATTTTGATAGTAGCCGTCTACGGGAATGTACTACACGATAGTAAATTTCTCTTGCGATAGTAGCGCCATCGGACGGTGAGGCTACGTACTTATCGGACCGCCCTCGTATATCAAAAAAAAAATCCAAGAAAATCTTTAAAATTATTTTTTTTTAATGTGTTTAAAATTCAAGTTTTCAATACAATCTACACAGTAAAATTCTTTGAAATTTATATCTCACAATCAGTTTCAAGACGAGAATTAAGCATAGCTGTTGTAAATAGCTTAAAATAACCCGTCAAAAACAAATTAGTAGAAATAAATAAAACAACTAACGCTGGATTTAAGAATGTTTATACAAACAGAAAAGATATGCTTCATCTCAGGGTTTTATTTAAATATACGATTTGAAATAATTTATAAGAACTTTTAGTTTAACTAGTTTTCAAAAAAAAATATTATCAGGAACTATTTTGGTCAGGTATTACTTTTCTTGGGAAAGAACAATATTTCGTGGATTTATGACATTTGTTTATAAATAAATGGTTAGTAATTCATTCAATCGAAAACGTGTAAAATCATACTAATATAGGTTCAACATTTCTTTGATATAGCATATACAATAGAAATTATTAGTGCATTTGTAATATCGTCTAATAGAAAGGTTGTGTCAGAACCGATAAGGATTTTTCAATGCTACAAATACATAATCCTTCCGTTTGTTTTTATAATAAAATACACTACATTTAATTTTCGAGAAAATATTCGTTAAACTACACTGTAAAAAGGAATGCATTAAATTTAATATTTTACATTAATTTATTTTAATTTATTCCATTAAATTTAATGTAATCATACATTAAATTTAAAGTTTGATCATTACTTTTTAAGGTGACTATGTACGTTAAATATACAGCCAGTGTTTACTGAATTTGACATATCACATAATTAAAGCACCAACATTAATATGAGTTCAAAAATTCTGAAACTACCAGGAAAAGGTGGACATTTTTTCCATAGGTAGTGTCCGCCATCTAGACTGATTTCGAACTCATGGGCTCCCGTCAGTACAGAGTAGACATGTACACCTCAACATAAAAAAATTGAATCTTTTAAGCAACTTATATTATACTAAAAAAAAAGTTCAATACACGTTGTGCCATCTCCCGGAATTTCATGTAATATATATTGAATAATAATGTAAATTCCTTTAGTATTAGGGTATATGTGAATTAATTTTAATGTACAGAAGTTCAAATATCTTTTCAGTTACTTTATTGAAATTTAAGATACCATTTAATGAAATTTAATATACAACGAACTGATATTTGAATGAATTGCTTTAAATTCAAAGTAAATGTACATTATTCACGATTTTTGATACAAAATCATTAAATTTTATGTAGAATTGACATTAAATTTGCACTAAATTTAAGGATATTTTTAACAGTGTAGGTCCTAATATATCTTGTGTTATTCAACAATATAACATAGAATATTAATTATATAAATTTTTATTATTTAGATCAAATTAAACTAGAACATTCTTTCGATATCTGCTCGACTGCAACAAATCCTAAGAAATATGTAATGTTTCTAACCGTTATGTAGGTACGTGACCTGATCTTTATGCTCCTTTCTAACCAACTTATATTGTGTATCGAATTCTATTTTTTGTACGCACATGTTAAATAGCAACAATAAAATACATTACGAAAAAAACACTTGAAGAAGACTTTGGTTGCCTATGCTGTTTCTTATGACATTATAAAGCAATAGTGTCACAATAATAAAATTCACATTCTTGTTCTGCAAGACCGGGGACTGACGGTGAAGTACTTAGTTGGAGAAACACACTTTGTATCACACTCTCTAAGATATTTGAATTTGAATTAAACATTTAGATATGAAAAAGTTAATTTGGCTAGATTTGTATAAAATAGTATGTAGAAAGTGTGAAGATTTGATAATTCCAGATCTGATAATAGAAACTCAAAATATTATTCAATAAATATCTATACGAAAAATACGGGATTAATGCAATAGTAGAACAGATATATAATAAATGCGACCAGACTGATCTTAGCAACTAAAGACCTATAATAAAGAACGACAGCTTTAGCGTTTTGGTTCTTGGGTTTAGACAGTGTCAAACTGGAATTATTTATCCGACGTTTCGACAACGATCGCACAAGGCATCTTCAGTTATTTTTACTCAATAAGATTAGAACACTGAATGACTATCGAGGAGCAACAGCCCGGTATTTATACTCGACTGGTATTCAATGAACCGTGATCCAGCGTTACAATCGATTTCCACGTGTGATTTAGACTGCAAAAGATCGGATAATAATTCCAATTTGACACGGTCTAAACCCAAAAACCATGATTTTCTACAGATCTATAAATTTGCTAAATCAGATAAACAAACCTTTAAAAAGGATAATAACAAATAGAATAAGAAACAAACTTGAATACTCTCAAACATCGGAAAATGCCGGATTTCGTAAGAATTACGACACAAATGATCACATACAAACCGTCAAAAATATAAAAGAAAAAAACATCAGAATATAACATGAATTTATGTTTCGCATTCGTAAGCTATAACAAAGCATTCTCTAGAAATACGGAGTATTATGAATTCACTTCAGAACTGAAATTTAAAATATGTCAAAAAGAGTTAGACTTAGGTATATAGACATTGTACATGAAACATGTCTATCATTTTGCGTAGAATCTAAAAATTAAATAACATATAGAATGTTCCACTTTAAATACGTAAAATGGCACCAACTTAAAGTATAATCAAAAGTGCCATCATGAAAATATTTTGACCGAATTACCCTAAACTGTCAAATGCCAGGTGAATGTAAATTGATGTATAAAGAAGAAGCAGTACGTAGAGGGTAATGGGAAATCACAATATAGGATATAATAGGTCTTAAGAACAAAAATCCGTATCCATCGCCACCACCTGACTCGAATATGGCACCTGAAGAAGAAGAAAAAGAAGAGATAAAAAGGACAAAAGGTATGCTCTTCCATCAGTTATACATCTTTTATTGATGGCGTGTGCTTTTAGTAAAATACTGCAACCTTAAAGTAATGGGAATATTTTATAGATTAATAACAACATAAAAATCAAAACCCATGTTGCCAACCTGGTTTATTGTCTTTATCGTAAATTTTGAATTTTCCGATATATTTTCTTTTCCAAAAGCCGCCTCAAATGTAACGGAAAAATAATAAATATCGCTGAAAATATACGTTTTTCAACTGAGTTAACTCATATCTGTATAAATTACATTATCTTTCCCCGAGTAGTTCGTAAAAGCTAAATTAAATTTTATATTCGTTTCTACTTTTAAACTGCTTAAAACTGACCCTCCAGATCAAATATCTCAGTTATTTTCCTCTATTATCAACGTTCTTGCCCAAAGGGCGTAATTTTCGGATCAGTGATTAATCGTACCCCGAAAATATTTGTAATTACCCCAAGAGAGCTAAATTCGGTCAGAACATTCCGATCCGGGGGTTTCATTAAATTCGAGTTTGACTCGAGGAAACACGATTCGACAGGAGTAAAAAATATCGTCGTATAAAACCGCGTGGACAGGAAAACTAATGCTTGAAGGAGCAAAAAAAAGGTTTTAGAAAATACTTAATATCCGTCCGGATCGGAGGTTACGTTAGTAATGCCACCCTTTAATTATATTTTTTTTTCTCCATGAAAAACATTGTTTTAGCCTTAAATTAAAGGCTGTTACCAAGCTTGTTAAATGATGTTTTCTTAGTCATCAACGTTAAATGGCAAACATAAAAGTATTTAAACTCTTATCTCAAAAAAATCTCTCGTTTCTTATGATATTGAATTTTTACTACTCCTTAGCAAAGCCGAGAAAAAAATTTTAAATGAAGACGACATTTTTTTATTATTCAGTCTTTTTTTCATAATTAAAGATTTTTGAATTAATACTGCTTTAAAACATAGAGAAAAAAAGTTTCATTATTTTAAGGGTGCTAAATGTTACTGATCTTGAAATTGACTTTAGACTTGTATATCAAGGCTATTTTAAGGCCAGTAGAGACACTTCCACGTCCAATGATCTAAATATGTTATATGCTTTTTCACATTTAAGTCAAAAGGCTCAGAAACCAAACGACTTCATGACAAGAGAGATAGGTTCGTTGTTATTGAAAAGGCTTAATATTTTAACCTTGAAACTGACCTTGGACTAGTATTTCAAGATCAACGTAGTTTTTTCGAATAGGAAGTTCTATTTTTTATTATAGAAATGTAAATTAGGGAAAACTGCCCATCCAATGATATAAATATGTCATGTACTTTTTTCATATCTAGAGGTCGTTTGAAATTCCTACTTGTCTCAGAGAAAAACGCATAAAGTTTTAGAAATCAAGCGGTTTAGAGACAAGAATTTAATGACAATAGGCATAAGTTTCTTTAGTTCAAACTCTTTAACATTTGTGACTTTGAAACTGGTCTTCGACTTGTATTTAAAGGTAATTTCCAGGTTAATTTGCTTTTTTCGAGAGGAACCCCTTTCTGCCAGAGAAGTGCGATTGACCTCTAAATGACCTCTAGATGTGAATAAAACATATGCCATATTTATATCGTTGGACGGGGAGTTTCCCCTACTTTCCATTTATGTAATAAAAGTACACGGAACTCTATTCGAAAAAGCAAAATTGTTCTTAAAATTCAAGTTAAGCCTTTTCAATATAAATAAACTTATGTCTCTTATCGTTAAATTGTTTGGTGTGTAGACATTATGCATTTTTCTGCCAGATAAGTGCGATTGACTTTCAAGCGACCTCTAAATGTGAAAAAGCATATGACATATTTATATCGTTGGACGGGGAGTTTTCCCTACTTTCCGTTTCTGCAATAAAAAATAGGGGCTCCTAATTTAAAAAAAAAATACGGTTGACCTTCAAATGACCTTGATATACAAGTTCGAAGTCATTTTCAAGGTCATAAGCGTTTCCTCTTAAAATAATAATAGGATTTTTGTTTCTTACGTTCTCTTTTTTGAAAAACGCTTGGTTTCCAAAATTTTTTAGTATTAAAGTTAAAATGGGACATTCTATACATAGAGAGTTCCATTAATGCTGTATCTTAAAAGAATATGTGTGCCTAAGCGTTTAGAAAAAATATGCGTTAGTATTGTGGCCAAAATAAATTAAAATATTTTTAATCTTCCACATTGGCCGTAAGAGAGCATATCTAATCACATAAAGAACAAAAACAATTTGTCAAAAAAAAAACAGCTATAACGGTAAATGTCATTTCAAGTTATTATTATGCTTTAAAACTTTTGCATTTAACGTTTTATTTTAACTTAACAAAGAGAGGAACTATTGTTACTCAATAAATAGTGTAAACCTGGATTGCCTTATCCAATTTCAATGAAATAGGTGTTATTTTCCAATTCATGCATTGGGGGAAGGCAGGGAAAGGCGGTGGTAGTGAGCTAGGATGGGGACTCAGGCAAAATCAAAGTTTCGAATTTCGCACATTTATACTGATTACGCCGTCTAATGGCCTTTTTAGGGAATTTCTAAGTGCCGCCACTGTTAGAGTAAGTAAAGTGCGTGACAGTTCGTAAACTACAATATACAATATATTGAGCGTATTTTTTTAAGTTTCTGAGGGTAAATTTCTTGAGCTGCTAAGAAAAGCATTTGGCGAATACTCATTCATCCCAGACAAAATATATAATTGTGACGAGGCTGGTGTGTCCGAAATGCCAAAACCTGATCCAAAGTGATTGTTGCAGGGGGTGCTTCAACATCAGCAGAGCAAGGCACAACCATAACTGTTGAAATTTGTTTCGCTGCATGCCACCGATGTTCATTTTCCAAGGAAACGCATAAAACGTGTGTAATTAAATGGAACTCCATCAAATTCTTGTGCCGAATGTTGAGATTCCGGCTAGATCACGGCAGATATATTGCTAAATTGGTTCAAGAAATTTGTTTACCAATTCCTGAAAAGAGAATTACATAATGCTTCTTTTGGATAGCCATGCTACTCACTCAAAATCTGCAGCTTATCGACGAAGCAGGTAAACTTGGTGTAATTATTATTTATTTTCCACCCCATACTATCCACAAACTTCAATCAGAAGACGTTGGCTTTATGCGGCCATTAAGTATGTTGTATGATCAAGCACTTACTGCAGTTGAGATCAAACCCAGACCAAGTGGTGACTCGGTTCCAAATAGCTGAGCTTTTGAGCAAGCACTCATTCGATCAGCTACAATGCCAACAGCTTAGAATGCTTTTAAGGCTTGTGGAAATTCTCCTTACAATCCTGAAATTTTTCCTGAACCATCATAATTTCATCTGGTAGGTCTAAAACCCGCGCATGCCACAAAAACGCAAGAGACAGGTCCGTCGACGAGACAAAAAGCAATCCTTACTGATTCTTCGGATAAAACAGAGTTAAAGAGAGACAACGAAATATGAAACAGCCAGTAGAAAAAAAGACGAAGCAAAAGAAAATCATAAAAAAAACCAAAAAGGAGAGCCAAAGAAACAGACGAAGAATCAGATAGTCAGATTGAAAACACAGAATGTTTATGCTGTCAAGGCTTGTACTATGAGTTTAATGAAAGATGAGTCAAGTATCAGGTATGTAGGCAAGTGGGCGCACTGCGGTTGTGCTAGAGTAGAAGATAACGATGATGAAGCAGTCCATGTATGCCCAGTTTGTGAAGATAATAACGACTGAGGACACTATACCCTATCTTGCCCAGGGAGGAGCCCCATCTTACCCAATGAGTGGGGTAAGGTAGAGATCTCGTACGTTTTCTTGTTTTTTAAGTATTTTTGTGAGAAGTTTATTTTTTACTTTTGAGTTTTGAGAGTTTAAAAAAGAAAGGCTGATTTTAAAATAAAAGTTCATAATTTATGCAATCTGAAAATTGTTTTGAAATTAGGATGTTAATACTAAATTACCTATTGATAAAAGGATTTTAAAAAAATCCTAGATAATACTGACTAGAATAATATATTTTTCAAATCTAAAATGGACATCCTATTTTAAAAGAAAACTACAAAGTGTCATGGAGTCAACCGGGGCTTTGAGAGAATTTCAACGACTCTAATCGTAAAATATTGCCGATGATTCCGCTTTACACTTTGCCAGTATAGAAAGTGCAGCGGAATATAAATTTAGAGCTTTTAGATAAACGGATTTGCATCCGGGTTAGTTGGCTTTTCGCATTAAGAAATAAAAGTTAAATAAAATCAGTTTTATTCAAAAATTTAAAAAATATGTTAAGTTTCAAATGTCATAATAGATTGATTGTATTTTATTCATAAATTATTAGATGTAAATATGCATTTAATCATTTCATAAAGAAAAGAAACCTACTTTATGATAATATAATAGCATGAAAAGCAGTAGAAACATTGCCCCTTTGTTGTGAATTTCATATAACAATTTAGATCCCTACAAGTTCCGACCAACAATATTGGCAAACGTTACTTTTGGCACAGTTATAGAACATTCTTGAATTCATCTATTTTCGCTTGCCACAAACCTCGATAACATGTGGAAGAGATTTCTAAATATTTTTGTAATATGAGAGTAGCCGATTATATCTCGGAAACTGACCATTGTAAAGTTTTCGGTATTAGTGTTGTTCACAGCAAAAATTTCATTTCTGCTAAAAAATGGAACTCCATAACTTTTGACGTGGCTAACTCAATAAAAATGTACTAAATTTTTTTTATAGACATGAAGCACGTACAAAAACGACGTTGACGAAACAAATGGTCACCAATTTTTTTTTTTTAAACTGGCCATATCGCAATTGTGCTCATACATAATCATAGAATGGTTACTTCTGAATAGTGTACAACCATTTGTTTGCAGGAAGTCTTCAGTAAACTGAAGAAAACAAACCGATGATAACACGGATCATTCTCAATCGTAACGATGCAGGCGTTCAAACATCGGAGCCCTCAAAACATAGAACTGATTTGCCACCCAATAATTTCTTTTTATTCTCGTACATGAAGAAGAAACTGCATGGTAAACAATATTCTAAGCCAGAAGATGCTGTTGTGTTCAAAAGCCATATTTTAAAATTACAGTCAAAGTTATTAATTTTGTTTATACTATTGGTTTGCACTTCTTTGGTAATCTCAGATTTCAAATTAGTAAAATGCTGTTTGGATGCATTGTTTGGTTCTTCAGCTATTAAAATGTCGTATGGTTTTAATAATTTTATAATAGGATTTATTTTTTCAGGTACATCTGGAAGGGATGTAATTACAATTTTTTTTAAACGATATGTAGATGATTGTATATTATGCATACCCGAAAATAAAATCCAATATACTATTAATAAAATCAACATTTTTCACGAAAAAAAATCAATTTACAATGGAAAGGGAAAAACAATAACATTAATTTATTGGGTGTTACAATTAATTATGTCAAAAATGGTATCGTTAAGACTAATTGGTTTACCAAGTCGGTTTGGTCAGGAAGATATCTGAATTATAACTCCTCTGTACCCAACAAATATTTTTAAAAAAACACTGTCACTACCTTAACTGTCAGAGCGATCAAATTCTCCCTTCTCTCCCCCCCCCTTCCAAATTCCAGACAAAACACCCTAATCGATAAAAATTACCCCAAAAATTTTTGGAACCAATCATCAATAATCGAATGAAAAACATTACAATAGTAACACACAAAAATAAGTATCCCTTCTATATGCGTCCGAAATAACAAATCCTATTAGAAAAAATATTAAAACCATACATTTTAATGGCTGAAAAGCAAACAATGCATCCAAGTAACATTTTACTAAATTGAAAGCTAAGTTTACCAAAGAAGAGCAGACTAACACTATATAAAATTAATTGCTTAGACCGTAATCAGATATATAGAGATCAAATAAAACACTATTTAAAAAATACAATTAAAAACCATAAAAGTAGCATCAGATATCCTAGTACTGTACCAAATATGGCCTTACCTAAACAGGCAATAGAAAACTTCCCCAATTTTGATTTTAATAACATCGAAATTTTAAACAAGAGAAAATTATAAACAGAGAACAATCAAAGAAATGGTCCATATTTAAAAAAATCCCATTCCTGTAAACTTTTAGTTGGATAAAAATGACTTAGCTAGTATTTTTAGCAACCTTATACTACCATAAATTCCAGATGTTCACATGAAAAGCTCTTGATTTTCTAGTATTTGTTATGAAATTCATTACGATTTCCACACTTGCAATAAAACAACGAAAATCTATAAGTGCAGAAAGTAGCAATAAAAAAAACTATATTTTCATATAATAAGTTAAGTCAAGATGTCAGTACAATAGAAATAAAAATAAATAGGTCTAATTTGAATTATAACGTATAAAAGTTAGATACAATTTTAATTTTAAACCTCAAATGTCCTAAAAAATTACCGATAACCCCAAAAAAATTAAAACAAACCTATAAATGATGAATATTCAGTATTTTGTAACTTATTTTTATGCAACTAGCGATAAAAAGAATATTTCATAACCAGTTGGAAAAAATTTTCCACCTCTCTACTAGTTAGGGAAAGTAATGCGTTTCAAAACTCCCGTCGTCTTTACATGTCTCACTTTATATGTCAAAATCAGAAAGAAAAATAAGTTGTTAATATATATATATATATATATATATATATATATATATATATATATATATATATATATAAATAGCCGTGAATTTTATTTTCTGACCCTTTTTTTGTATACTGTCTGTTTTTTTTTCCTTGGGAATAAGGAATATAATTTTTTTGTCTAAATCATATTTTCAACGTTTCGACACTGGTTTGTGTCTTTTTCTAGAAGGCTACAATCACAAAAGACTAAAAATTAAAACAATTTTCCGATAAAAAGTTTACGTCAGACTTACCATACAAAATACATTTCAATTGAAGGGACACACAACACGTTTTCATTCAATTTTTGACGTTACAATTACATTTTGGTCAATAGAATAATTTACAATTAAAATAATTATAACAATACACACATACATGCCTCTTGCCAGAGGTATATTAACTGCAAACCTTGCCAATATCTGAACACACGTCGTGATAAGATTGGTATTTGATTTTTTCACTGGTGGGCAGGGGCGGATCCAGCCTCTCTCTTTGGGGGGGGGCGGTGATATCAAAAAAGTACAGGTTGACAAGAAAAACAAGTTGTCAACGGGGGGGGGGGGGTGCAAACAGCATACTCATTCCTAATATAAACGGCAGAATGGGTTCTATTTTCCTAAACTCAAAGCTCTTGGGAGGGGCGGGGGGCGATCGCAAGCATACACATTCCTATACTCTATTCAAGAACTAGAGAGAGTAATAAAACTGTTACCGAAACCTCCAACGTACCTGCTCCAGCGCCGCAGGTAACTGGGAACTGCCGTAAATCTAATTATATTTCATTACATTTAAATACATTTTATAAATTTACTGCAACATAAAATTTCTGATAGTTTACTTTGATTTATGTCAGTGAGCAAAATACACCTTACAGTTTGTTCTTGGTGATTTATCTTGTTTGTCCTTGTTTTTATATATTATTTGAGATTAGTGAGATACCCAAAAGATATGGCTTTCACCTCTATATTTATTAAAAAATCGTTTTCCTCAACGAAAAACTTATTACGATAAATGTTTATGATGCCTTAAGATATCAATATCTAGATAATAATGTTAAAAGCTCTGTTAAGATGTGTTCGAACATGACAGGAGTTGGAAAATCTACTATGTACCGAATACTGAAGGAGAAAAAACGACTGGAATTGTTTGTATTCCCAAGTCACATTCGATCACAGGCAGACGAAAAACCTCGTTGGAAGAAGAGATGAAAACTGCAATTAAAGGGGTTGTATATACATTTTATTATGAGAAGCAGATCCCAACCGTCTACCAAATTCTAACTAAAATCAATGAAGATCGCGATTTACCTGAAATTAAAAGAACTGATCTCTGGAAATTGCTCAGAGAACTTAATTTTTGCTGGGAAAAACCAGATAGAAAATCTGTTCCTATAAATCGTCCGGAAACTGTCCGTTGGAGAAGTAAATATCTCTCTCAAGTAAAAGGTAGAGTTGCTATAAATAACACAATTAGTAATTTAACTAAACTTTTGAAAGATTTTTTTAAATAAAGTTACTGCGGAAAATTGGGAAAAATCCATATAATAAAAGAATAAAACAAAATGTGAGAACTCGATCTCATGATCGGTAAGATAGAGGAACCAATTATAATTAATTTGAGCGAAGATAGTTTCACTGACTGTGATTAGGAATAAGATACGTAATGTTTACTAGTGTAAACACAATTTATTATTTGAATTTTCGTTTTTGTTGTATTTTATTGTTTAATGTTGTTTATATGTTTTTTTATTTTTTTATATATTTTTATTTTAGTGTGTCTCACTCTTTAATTTTATATATATTTAATTCCAATTAGCCGTAAGTTTTTAATTATTTTATTATTGTATTTGTGTCTTTTTCTGTAGAATTAACATGTTTATCTTATTTTTTTGGGGCTATCGTATTTCCATATAATAAAGTAAATTAAATTAAAATATCAGTACAATAGAAATAAAAATAAGTAGGTCTAATTTTAATTACAATATATAAAAAGTAATTACTTGTAATTCTGCAGATGGTTAAGAAATAAATAAACTGAAACACCCTAAAAATGTTTTTAATTAATAATAAAATGACCGATAGCCCCAAAAATATTTTAATATTATATGGACGAATTTATTTTTTCATATATGTTTAACTTTTTGTATTTTTGATAATGGATATTTTGTAAGTATTTAAATAATTTG
Source organism: Diaprepes abbreviatus (assembly GCA_034092305.1). NCBI lineage: Eukaryota > Metazoa > Arthropoda > Insecta > Coleoptera > Curculionidae > Diaprepes > Diaprepes abbreviatus. The sequence continues at coordinate 13,736,610 of JASJET010000228.1, read as the reverse complement.
GAATTTTTTGAGAGAATAAGGCTACATTTTAGTCCATTATTATAGACCGGTATTTTTGGGTATAAAATTTCTAACCCATTCTTATAAAAAATATATATGTCTAACTGATTTTGCTAAAGACACCGGACTAAAGAACACAGGTAGTTTGCGAAGAGAAAAAATGATTTATTACTCTCTCTAGTTCTTAAATAAACTGTAGTATAAGAGGAAAAATCGGGTCCATTTTCCTAAACTCACGGCTCTTGGGGGGGGCGATCGCCCCCACCGCCCCCCCCCCCTTGGATCCGCGCCTGCTGGTGGGTACTTTTTTTTCTTTGTTGATGTCATCGTTTTAATTCACTTTTAAGAGCAAATTATATAATAGATTATAAGTCTTTTACAATAGGTTAAAACAAATTTTTATTAAGTTGGTTTATGTCTTTTTGTCATTTATAGAATATTTATTTTTTTAAATTTGGATGGCCTCGTAGATTTCATGTTTGTTTTTGCGAGGCTCAATCTTTAGCATTTTTGTTTTTTCCTAATTAAAATTATAATTATGTTGGGCTTCGTGTTTAGTAAGGGCTATTTGATTTTTGTTATCATACTTATGCGACCGCAGTCTGTTTTGGACTTGTTTGCCATATGAATACTCCATTATAGTTGGTGCATGGGATTTCGTAAACGACATAAACATTATCTTTTCTTGAAAAAAAACCTTATTCCCAAGAAAAAAATATAAAAAAAATTCTCGGCTACTTATATATATATATATATATATATATATATATATATATATATATATATATATATATATATATATATATGTATGTTTATGCGGCTTTCACGGATTCCTCCATGTGAGATGCAATAGCAGTGGATATATCCACATTATGCCGTTGTAGTGCTGAAATCACATTCAGCAAACGTACAGGGTGAGTCAACGATTGGATGAAGTAGGTTTGTGCCTTTTCGGTGAAATTAACAAAGAAACTGTATTTATTGTTTGATACAGTTTATTTTTACGCAGATTTTAAAAATATTTAGGACTCTACAGGGTGAGCCAAAAAACTAGGACAGCATAAAGTTGTATTTTTTTAAATAGAACACCCTATATACGAATCGTATTTTCGATTTAGCTTATAATTTTAAATCTTTTTTATTAAGGGTTTACTATAACAAAACTTTATAGTTTCTGAGATAATTAAGTTTAAAGAAAAAAAGTCACATTTTCAAGCATCAATTCAATCCTAAATAACGTTTTCAATTTTGTGACAAATATATTCAAATTTGGAATTTAGCAAGGCCAAGGACAAGTTAACATAATTTTTACCTAATATTTGCAATAAAAGCTACAGGGTGTTGAACACATCGGCTCAAATTTGAACAAGTTTAAATGAATAAATATCTTTTTTTTTAAATGGTACACCCTGTATATTTTCATGTTATTTAATAGAGTAATAAAAACCCTAGAAGTTTTGTTCAATATATCCTATACCTATTTATAATAATTTTTGAGATATTTCAGTTTTTCTTATGTTCCATACTTTTTTACAGAAATAGTCTTCATTATCATAGTAGCCATGTAAAATAATAAAAAGAAACTACAGAAACAAACAGAATGTGGTTAAATATGATGAAATACATTATTCGTTATATTACAACGGCAATAGTTTAATTAAACATAATGTGAAAAAATTAACACAACAATAATGACAAGGCAAATACATATTTACTTTTATACTAAATTGAAACAAAAAAATTACCTATTAAATACTGAGATTAATTATTTCTTTTTAATAAGTGTTCGAATAAACGACCCTCTTGTGCAATGCACAAATTTAGTCTTTTTGCAGATTTTCTCGGACCCTGGACAAAATTAGTGGCGTTATTGTTCTACAGGTATCCCTAATCCTGTTTCGCATATCTTCCACTGTTGTTGGTGGATTAACATACACCTTATTTTTAATATAACCCCATAGGAAGAAATCTAATGGGGTGATGTCGCAAGACCTTGGTGGCCACTCAATGAAACCCCCACGTCCAATCCATTTTTGCGGATATCGTTGGTCCAAAAAGGCACGAACTTCACGATGGTAATGCGGAGGCGCACCATCGTGCTGGAATCACATACTGTCTAGCTCATTCCTATCGAGACCTTGAAGCAGTTGGGGTAGTTCTTCTTGTAGAAAGTTCAGGTAACTATGGCCATTTAGTGGTTCATTAAAAAAGTGGGGTCCAATAATTCGATTATGATGAATACCACACCAAACATTTAATGACCAGTGGTTTTGATGTTGCACCTCTCTAATCCAAAATGGGTTTTCTGTGGCATAATAATGCATGTTGCGTCTATTTACGACAACGTTACTTCTAAAAGTAGCTTCATCACTAAACATTACCTTGCATAATAAATTTGGATTTAATTAAATCTCCGCATTTATTGTACGACAAAAGTTTACACGACTTTCAAAATCCTGTCCATGCAATTCTTGGTGTAATTCCATGTGATATGGATGATACCTATATTTCTTGGTAGTACGATTAGCGGTGGATTGTGATGTTTCACATAATGCTGCTAACTGACGGCTACCAATATAAGGATTTTCCTGAACATTTAACAATACTTGTAGTTCTTTTTCTTCATTAGTTTCTGGTTTGTTGACCACTTTACCTTTTGGATAATCAACAGTACCAGAAGAATCAATTCTTTGCATTAAGTTTTGAAAAGTATGGGTATTAGGCTGGAGTCGATCAGGACACTTCATTTTGTAAATTCTTTCAGCAAGAAGGCAATTTTTTTGAGCCTCTCCTATTGTATAAATCATATCTATTAACTCATTCTTTGGAAAATTCATTTACAATATAAGATGAAAGCAAAAAAAAAAACCAAACTACACTACATAAAAACCAAAAGAAGCGATTGCGGTTATAAATTTGACACACAGAAAAATGTTATTTTACATTGTTTTTGCCATGGCTACTATGATAATGAAGACTATTTCTATAAAAAAGTATGGAAAATAAGAAAAACTGAAATATCTCAAAAACTATTATAAATAGGTATAGGATATATTGAACAAAACTTTTAGGGTTTTTATTACTCTATTAAATAACATGAAAATATACAGGGTGTATCATTTAAAAAAAAAAGATATTTATTCATTTAAACTTGTTCAAATTTGAGCCGATGTGTTCAACACCCTGTAGCTTTTATTGCAAATATTAGGTAAAAATTATGTTAACTTGTCCTTGGCCTTGCTAAATTCCAAATTTGAATATATTTGTCACAAAATTGAAAACGTTATTTAGGATTGAATTGATGCTTGAAAATGTGACTTTTTTTCTTTAAACTTAATTATCTCAGAAACTATAAAGTTTTGTTATAGTAAACCCTTTATAAAAAAGATTTAAAATTATAAGCCAAATCGAAAATACGATTCGTATATAGGGTGTTCTATTTAAAAAAAATACAACTTTATGCTGTCCTACTTTTTTGGCTCACCCTGTAGAGTCCTAAATATTTTTAAAATCTGCGTAAAAATAAACTGTATCAAACAATAAATATAGTTTCTTTGTAAATTTCACCGAAAAGGCACAAACTTACTTCATCCAGTCGTTGACTCACCCTGTACAACTATATGCAGCTCAGTGTATCGAATGAAGTAAAATACGAACAGTAAATGCAAACTTCTCTCCATCTTTTCCTTTCTGTGTTAGAGGTTGCACAGTTAGAACAAATTGTTATAAAACGCAATTTATCCTATTCCACCACCATCGAAAGCCGCATAAACATATATATGCCATCCGGCGGGAGGTCGGCAAAGCCACGTTCAGTATTTGCATGCTTCCTTCCGATCTGTCCTTTGCACAGCTAGGTGCATGTCGGTACCCTGATGAGTCTAGTAGAGACGAAACATGTATCTCTGCCGTATCACTGTGGCGGGGAGGGTAAGTTTTGACTTTCTTCTCGGTATGGTGGTACAGGTAGGCCATCATTTCGATGGTGGTGGAATAGGATAAATTGCGTTTTATAACAATTTGTTCTAACTGTGCAACCTCTAACACAGAAATGAAAAGATGGAGAGAAGTTTGCATTTACTGTTCGTATTTTACTTCATATATATATATATATATATATATATATATATATATATATATATATATATATATATATATATATATATATATATATTGCTAGTGTAGAAAAATAGTGAAAAAACAAACATTCCCACATTTTGTTAAAAAGTTAATAATATTATTATAAATATTTTTGATTGATTTTCAAACAAGATATGGTAATCAATAGTCTAATAACGAAATATTTGTCGATAAGGTTTTTTTTAGTAACATTGATTTTGGTTAATTTTATGGATGCATTTGATTCTATTTTTAAATTTAAGACCCTTTTAAGACCCTACAATAGAACATTTCTATCAACAAAGTGCATTCTAGAAAAAAACTCGATATAAAACTTTCCTTTAAAAATGCATTAAACTTAAAAGAGTATTTAACAAAATGTTTTCTAAGCATTGTTTCTTCAAAGTTTTAAGGAGAAAACTCTAAAAGGCTTTTCTGAAAAGAATGATCCTTAAATAAATTTATTATTACTGTCTTCGTATCGCTCCTGAGTGATTCTAGATAAGCCTCAATTCACAACCTATATTGCAACTTTATGAACATTAGAGTTTAATGTTTATTAAATATAACATGTTACCGGATTGGTTGTTATAGAGATAAATTCAAAGCTCGCAAATTTGTCCAAGTATATGAATAATATGATTGACGCGGGTGAATATAACGAACATCAATTCCCCTTAGCACATGATGTCGACAAGATATTTAAAATGATAGTTACATACCCGTATGAAGGGTGAAATTGCCGATTACAACCTTTGCTCCTTTCAAGTCACCTAATAAGAATGGCTTATTTCCAGCTTTGTTACAAAATTCCTCTGATATATAACAAGCCATTTAGTAAAATTATTTCTCTCGTGCCTGAGTTTAGGGTATATGCCAATGAAGCGAAGGGAGACAACAGGAGTCTTGACTTCCCAGGTAGGAACAACAGACAATACAAATCCTAAGCTCTTCCATCCTACCAGCCTGACCAGTCACCTAAAGCTTTCGGAAAAAGAGTTAGCGAGGTTGCTTGGATTCGCAAAAGCATTCGGCCTAGTATCACTAGCAGTCATGTCGGGATGTGGGCGCCCAATCATATATCACCCCTTTTTATTGGCCACTAAAATATAGTGAAAACTTTCATAAGAACAAAATGTTATACTTTTTACTATTACTAAACATTTCATTATTAGATCTAGACCAAACGTTAAAATAAAAACCATCATGAATAATTCTGGCCACCAATCAACAAGAAAGCTGGTCTGTACCAGTTTACTGGTGTTGGAAAATTCGGGAGTATTTCTTTACCTGAACATTTGTTATTAGATTCAGATCATATATAAAAAGAATAAATCATCTTCAAAAATTCTAACCACCAACTAACTAGAAAACTAGCCTAAAAAATTTTACTGGTGACAGAAGATCCGAGAGAATGTAATATTTTGAATACCGCCGTCGACCATTTGTCAGCATATCGGTTTTTGCCGATAGTATATTTGATAGCATGGGTCTCAGGTCTCGCCCTTTATATTATAGTGATATGTTGGTTGAATCTTGCGTAGATACAATTCGGGTTGCTTTTTAGGCATGGCAGATTTAATTATTTCAAAAGCCACCTTAGGGAACAGAGGTTTCTTTTGAAGATCAAAAGAAAAAAAAAACAAATTTAACGGGCGAAAAAATTTTGATAAAAAGTAATAAAGAGGAACTTCAAATGGGTTTACGAGTTTACTGTTTCTGGCTCAGAAATGGGTTCACATATTGATGATAATGATTGTTATAAAAAGTTATATGGGGCTGGTGGAAAGGGTAAAAGTGTACACAATATAACGCCGGAGGCGCAATATGTGGGTATTGTAAAATGGATTCAGGTATGAAAATATTTCTTTAACAGAAAAGATTGGATTACTTGCGATTGTATCAGGAAGACAAACACAATACAAATAATTCAGTCTGCAATTGGCCGACAAAAAATGCGATGATAATCAACGGTCAAATTACAGACTTAGAGAAAATAGGACTTTCTAAGAAATTCATGCCCTTATATCACAATGGTCGCATGAGAAAAAGAACAAGAGAAGATAAACATATATTTTAGCTAAAAACAATCAGAGTTTTAAATAAAGTTAAATTTTTTTAATGCGTGTCTCTCATACTACTCTAAATTTTGAGTTAATGTAAATATGACTGTCGTAAATTTTAATATACTGAAAAGCAAAACTAAACTACCGAAACCCTTAAATTTCGAGTTTCAGATTAGATCGGTTTTATATTAACATATCGCGTACGAAAATATTTGACGAAACAACTTAAATAATGATAACTTTTAAGGTTGATGGATTTACGGAGGCGACGATAAGCGTTTCGATAAAAATCAAATTTCGTCATCTTGCTTGCCTCGCGACCCGCTATCACAGTGGAATAAAGTATTAAAATTAGAAAAAATATCGCCATAAATTATTTCTTCAGAACCATATACGAGGAAATGAGTCCCCATCAAAACCAAATTTTTATGCGGATTTCTATTGGACTGAAAGTAACTTTATATTTTGTACATGAAATTATCATAGATAAAATATTTTTGCTTATGGTGCGAGAAACTTCCTATGCTTGCCATGAATCTAAACCTCATTTTAGATTCCCTCAAGTGTTCAAATTAACAAAAAATAACAAGTGATTAACCTGTCACTTACAGGGGAATGTTCCCAGGGGATCCGCCTACGCGTGGTCTCATTCTCTGATATGTTGAAATAAACCAAAAAATATTTAACACGTGTTTTCTTTCAATTCTCCATGAATTGAATTTCTAGGGAAAGAACACTACCCCCAAGTTCACCATAAAAATATTTCCTATTTGAATTACAATACAAAAGGCTGATTTCTTATGTAAAATTACATGTTTAATATTAGGTTTACAAAAAGAGTTTTTTACACGTCTTTAATCAGCAAACCGTTTTTAGCGATGAATTTAGGGGGTAGTTTTCACCCTGCAAACATGCAATTTACGACGTAAAAAAAATTAAGGGATATTATTTAGTTTGCTCCAACTTATCACAGAATTAAAGAGATTGAAGGCAGATGCCTGAGAACGTTCCACTGTTGGTGTAAAAATATTTATCTAGGTGACAAAAATATCGGATAAGAAGTTATCTAAAATATTTTGTTACGTATATTTTTAAAGAATACTTATTATATTTACTAACTTATTCTAAAACTATATTCTGTATATAGTTCTCTTAACTCAACCATTAAAAATGAAAATAAAAAATACTAATATCTTACACTAAAATAGAATCAGTTTCCTTTCACTTAAGGTAGTTCACTTGTGAAACGGCTCTTCTTAGGAATGTGATCGAATTTGAATATATAGTTTACAAGAGTGTCTTTTATTTAATTAAAAAAAAAAAACGAAATTTTTTAATCGTCTGTGAGACGAAATATTAACAATTAAAATATGCATAATTAACATGCTGAACGTCACTACATATAACAAAATGACAATACATTTTGGAATATCTCAAAAAAGGTTTTTACCATATTTTTTAAAAACTAATGCAACGTAGATTCAAAAATTATGAATTTTTTAGAAAAAATTCGGAATTTCTTGACCGTTTTGTTTAGAAAATACAGATTTCTTAAATAAAAATAATTTGAAAACATCTGACGCGTAGTAGAGTACTGTGATCACAAACTGGCAACCTTGTTATCGTCATATTTAATGCGTCATAATTCAAACCTAAGTTAGTTAGGTTAGTTCTTTAGAATGTGACATTTTTTAAATATATTTCTCAATATTTTTATTTATTTTCTCAATGTGTTGGGATGTCAACAAACTGTATAGATATGAGACACACTATATGAACGTTACTATACACTCTATAGACCATTCAATATAGACATTTGCGGCGCTGCCAGATTTATTATATTTAAAGTTATTACTGTATAAGAATGAGTCTGTATATTGAAAGTTAAAGTGTGTTGGGTACATTCTCGTACAAAAACAAAATTCTTTAGGCCTGAGAATCTTTGGCTTTTGGTACTTACTTAAAGGCTATACTTTTGTCTACGACTGTCGCAAGTGAATTACCTTAATTTAAAGAAATACGACACTTTTTACAAAAAAGGATGTACTAACACCTATTCTGTATTTACTCTTTGTGGGTAGAAAACTGTATCTAATTTTAATCGTTATGGTAACTGTAATCGTGGTATTTTTTTAACTTCACAATTTTTCCCACTATAATAACGGCTCGCGAGGTGCGTAAATTCACGAAATTGGCCTCTTCAAATTCAAAGGTACCACCAAAGCGCCAAGTTCTATATTTTATTTATTACACAAAACATCAGTTTTAATATTAAAATAAAGTATGTGTGTCATATTCTTGTGAATTTTAAGTGAGTATAAATGTGACTGTCATACATTTATATATTAAATTGAATCATCACCATTTTTAAATGTTGGGTTTTAATAATTTTTTAATAAAGTAAAGTATATTATAGTAATTATTACATCGTTTCTTATTAACTTAAAATATGTAAGTTATGTATGTTAGTTTGTTACAGTCCTAAACGTTAAAAATACAAAAAAAAATTAGTTAAATGTTTTATATGTTTTTATGTTTTACATTCAATAAATGTAAATCAGTGATTCGTTTTACAATGTTTTAGTCCTAAGCTCGACCTATTTTATTAGTTTATACTTTTTGCTGAAGGAATTTCAATTCACGATAAATTATATTTTAAAACATTTCGAAAGTTTAATATTCAGCCCTAACTTTTGCCGTAAGCTTATTCTTTCAAAATCAATTACACTTAATAAATGTAATTTTGTCGTTTCCCTTAGAAATATAAATGTGATTAAGAATTTTCTCATAAAGAAAAATTTACGTCCTTTACTGTACCAGATTTAAGTTAGAAATATTGTAGGTAACATAAATTTAGTTAGGTCTTAAATTATATTATTAATATAAAAATGTTTTCAATGAAAACAAAAAAATGTAAATAAACAATGATTATTATTATTTACTTGCCGAAAAGAAGGAAAAAACATTTTCTGTTACTATAGCTAATTGATAAGTGAAAAGAAACCCTACATATTTATGTCAATATACTTATGAAGAATAATAATAATACATGAAAATACATATAAGACAACACATCTTTTGAAAACGAGCACTGGCTAGGTCACGATCAAAAAATAAAACAAGCTGATCCAAAGGTAAGATGCAATAAAAACTTCTTGTAATGACACAATAACATTGCATTAGTTCTAGTTTTCTATTTTATGTCGCGGAATAGTAGTTATTCTTTCAGAATACTAGTTTTGCCAATAATAAAAAACATATCTCGAAAACTTTATTACTAAAAACACAAAAATAGATAGATTGACTCAACCTCAATATCCACAAACTCTTAACCAAACTTTGCAATTGATTGAACACCGTTGAAGAAGTTTTTTGCCCATACTTTGAATAACTTCGCACAGAAAGTTTCAAGGTAATCCAATACAACTGACACCCAACTATTACTGAGAAGAAATATTATCAGCCTCGGCACCGTCTACCTGCCCCGCGACGGTATAAATCACTTGACTTTTCTCGGAATTTGGAACATTAGGCGACGATTCAGAAATATTCTCGCTATCTCGTCTGGCACCATTCGTACATTGAATCATAAAATCTATTGCTTGGTAACATAAGATACACACTCCGATTATAATAAATGTTTCCATAATATTATATTTAAGACGATTTAGTCGTGAATAATGCGAAAATTTTTTAACCAACGTTGCACGTTGTGACACACTGCAAACACGCCTGAAAGTTTGCTAGAAAACGAATTCAGGAGAGAAACCCGCGGATTCCAGAAAGTCGTTACTGCCTGATTACGAAAAACGAACTGCCGATCTGGTCCAGCAGAGTATTCGCAAGGATGCTGCGAAAAGCGACGGGTCCCGAAGACGCACGAAAGGATGACATCGAAAGTGTGTAGTGTGGTTTTTGGGTGAAGGGTGCTTTTTGAATATATCAAGATATTTTGGAACGATGGGAAACAGGGTGCGTATCATTATGAAGTTTTATAAGAAAAAGAGCTTAATATTGATTTAAAAATTTTAATCGGATTAGTTAAGGTAAAAGTTTTACTGTTCTTCCTGAAATAAGATGCAAATTACTTTACAAAGTAGGGTTAAAACTTAAATATCATCGTTTAAGTATGTTCATAAATTTCGATATAAAATTATTTTTATTGAGATATTTATTTTGTAAAAATGTAGAACTTAAATTTTAAGACCTTGTTTACCATTAGTGGTGTTCGATAAGCATCTACAAATGTCTCGCGAGCGTATAAGAAATGTCAAAATAGCGCCATTGATTCCTATATATTTTCCTAAAGTTTCTTCAAACGTGTGTTTCGAGCTTCAATAAGATGTCTACAGATTGACGTCTTAAGTTCTAACGTTGAAGCCATCGCGTATAAATTAATAAAATTTTGGAATAGTCTATTACAGAGAATGATCTAATGCTAGAAGGAACCAGGCGACTAAACTGTCTATTTATTTCAAAAAAAAATTGCTGTAGAAATAAATCGAATTTAAATAAAAATTAAACAACTAATACAGCCAGTAATAACAACAAATTTTTAAAAAATTATATGCATTTAAGGAAAGCTATCTGTAATGGGGGCTGTAGGGGCAAAAACACATTACACTGAAAGGTTTATAAATCTAAAAATGTATGAGAGGGTTGGTCGTACTTTAAGAGAAATCAATAAAAAATTAAAAATCAACATATATATATATATATATATATATATATATATATATATATATATATATATATATATATATATATATAATATTTAGTCGCATAAAATGGTAATTATTAAGTCGCAAATTTGTACAATTTTTTATTTTTCCGTCTTCTAAAAATATCATCTATGTACGTTGATTTAGCGATTTATAATCTATGAGTGTGGACAAACTGTGAAAAGTTTTGAAAGCGATACCTATTAACCAGTACAGGAATCAAAATTTATACGCCATTTTAATATTTCATCTTCTATATGAACACACACAAAAGTTTATTTCTATCTGTCAATTCATTCTTTGTTTACAAGCCATTTGAAGTTGACGTGTCAGTGAATTTTTATACAATGGATAAAACCGAATATCGTGCAGTGATAAAATTCTTTGTTTTGGAAGGTTTATCAGCAACAGAAATTCATATAAAAATGGTGAAAGTATTAAAGGAATCTGCTCCTTCATTTCCAACTGTGGATCGATGGATTTTAGAGTTTAAACATGGTCGTACAAGCGTTGAAGATGAACCACGTAGTGGACCTCCAAAAACTGCAACAATACCAAAAATCATTGAGCAAGTCTATGATATTTTTTGTCACGATCAAAGTGCGACTAAGCGTGATATTGCTGATACCATAGGCATTTCGCACAAACGAGTACTCTATATTTTACACGAAGAATTACATATGAAAAAGCTATTCGGAAAGCTAGTGCCGCATTCGTTAACAATTCAACAAAAACTGAATCGAAAACAAATTTGTAAGCGTAATTTGGAGCGCTTTAAGCAGAATAAAACTGATTTTGTGCGTCGTTTTGTAACTTTAGACTTTACCGTCATGACCCAAAACTGAAACAAGAGCATTTACAGTGGACTAAAGCTGGTTGTTCAGCTTCAAAATAGGTCAAGTCAGAACGATCGGCAAAAAAGGTTATCGCATCAGTTTTTTGTGATTCAAAAAGAATTTTGTTGATTGATTATCTTGAAACAGGTAAAACAATTAACTCTGCAACCTTTTGGACCAGTTGGATAAAAAAGTTCGTGAAAAAAGACACGGCTTACAGAAGAAAAAATCATTTTTTATCAAGACAATGCACGTCGTCACACAAGTGGTTTGAAGATGGCTAAATTGAAAGAATTAAAGTACGAATTTTGAAATAAAATAAATCGCGGCTAAGGGGACATAAGATTGTCAACAAACATTACTCTCGTGTTAAAAATGCGGAAAACTCCAAAATGACGGAAAAACGAAAAATTCCTGCTATTTTGTTTGTGGTTATCAAAATGGCATTGCCATTGCCTTATTTGTCGATTGCGTGCGTATCCATCAATCGACTGTTTCTCGTATAGGCAAGCGATACAGGAACACTGAGAATAAAAAAGGACGAAAAAGATGTACAACGCCAAGAGATGACCAATATTTGAGAACTCATTCTTTGGCAAATCGCTCACATACAGCTCCGCACCTCAAAAATGAATTACTAATCGCAAAACAAATTATTTTAAGTGTCAAAAGAGTAATAAGGAGATTTAAAGAGGTCGGCTTAAATTCAAAACGTCCTGCTAGAGTTCCTAGGCTTCTCCCACGCCACAAAAGTGAGCGGTTACAATTTTCAAGAGCTCATGCTAAGTGGAATGAAGACCAATGGGAAAAAGTTCTTTTCACAGACGAAACCAGGATACAATTATACAAACCAGATGGACGTGGTCAAGTATACAGGTCTGAAGAACGTTTTGCAAAATGTGATCTTGAACAAACCCTTAGCTTTGGTGGCGCTTCCATTATGCTATGGGATAGTATTAGTCGTACGGAACTTATTGAGGTGAATTTAAGAATGAATGCGGACTGGTACATACACGACATCCTTGAGGACCATGTTTTACCTTATGCCGGCTTCAGTAGGTACGATGAATTCGTGCTAATACATGATACTGCCCGTGTACATGCTGCAAGAACAGTAATCCAGTATCTTGAAGCTGTTGGGAGTGTGACTCTAGATTGGCCACCAATGAGTCCCGATGTAAATCCCATAGAGAATTGATGGGACATTTTAAAGCGACATATAAAGGCACGAAATCTAGCTCCTAAATTAATTACAGAATTAAAAATTGCTCTACAGGAAAAATGGAATCCGATTTCGCAAGAAACGATCAAAGACCTGCTGTGGAGCATGCCTAGGAGGATGCAGGCTATCACTAGAGGAAGAGGAGAAAATACTAAGTACTAAACTGTTTGATTAAAGAGCTGTTATATTGGAGTCATTTTTGTTTTTTTTTTCAATTAAATGTAATAAACAAAAGCAGGTTATTTAATTAATTCCTCTTTATATCTATTATAAGGCTTCAATATGTAAATTTATTTTGATTAATAAACGTATAACACTTTGACACAAGACATTTAACAATAAAAAATGCATAACATATATATTATATTTTCCTGATTCTTGAATCATAGATTATATCCTGTTTTCTTTATTTTGTCTTTTCTTAGGTTTAGTTCTTTATTTAACAAAAAAAGCAAACAATTTGACCTAAACCGAAGCAAAGACAAAATAAAGAAAAAAGGATATAATCTGTGGTTCAAGAATCAGGAAAATATAATATTAAGAGTTTGGGTTGAAGCTACTAAGAACCACATCTATTATGACATTTTATGAAGAAATAGAAGGATCACATGGGCCGCACGTAGTAAAGCATCTTAAAGAAATATCAAGAACATACACTAAACTGGCCGCTCAAAAAAATAGACGGATTTTTCTACTTAGATAAAAGGAAAATAAACCAAAAACTTTTGAAAATGCCTTAGATAAAGGGCAAAACGTCAACTGTTTGCTTTTTTTGTTAAATAAAGAACCTAAACACAAGAAAAGACAAAATAAAGAAAAAAGGATATATATATATATATATATATATATATATATATATATATATATATATATATATATATATACGGAATGTGATAATTTTACTTTAGGTCATGTCAATTTTGTCCAAAAAATGCTAATATTGAGCTAAATATACAAGTACCAATTTAGAATAGTAAGGGAAAGAATTAATCGTGCCGAAAGGCAAAGGGCCTTTGAAAAACGAACAAACCGGAAAGAGTACATAAGGAAAAACGTGTTAGTGAATAACAAACACTCGCTAGCGGAGCATCGGGATTTTATTGTTTCGAGATGACGTTGGGACGTTTCTTTAATTCCTAATGCCTGGATTAGATGGAGCGATGGCCTGATTTTAAATGAACGTAGCGGCGAAAAAAATACGAGTATTATAATTCGGTTGAAAGGATATTTTAGGCTTGGATTCTTTTAAATATTATCCTTGGATCAACGGAGATGCTAAACTTAGTTTAATAGGGTTACCAGAGCAATGCAAGTCTTAAATATTGTTGTTATAGATTACTAGAAAAAACCCTTAAATATTTAACAACAAAATGACAATTTTATTTAATGGCAAACGCATTTTTTCAAAATATATTTTAAAGTATATAGGTGCATTTTAAGAATGAAGATTTGAAAACCTAAAACTACATCTTCAAAAAATGGTTAATTATGGCCTTATATAATATGCTTAAATAATTAAACTACTCAATGTTTATTGTTTTACAGCAAATGAAAATAGTTACATAACTATGTTTTCCTTCAACAAGACCTAAAAAAACGCCTATGTTGTAATTCTTGCTGAAACCAATTCATAATAGCGCCAGTCAAGGTCATAGAAACTCCGGGGAATTTGATTGAATTTTTATAGAAACAGCAGATACGATGTTTTGGTTATACTCTGTCAATCGTTTAGTAAAAATTTTGTTTTAATTAGACAACTTAACACGATTGTGTCAAAATTACTGAGTCAAAGTTTAACTAAAAAATAAATGCAGAGTTTAACTTCCATGAGATGTATGACAAATAGTGTCCCACTGAAGATTTGGTTTTGGTTGATTTTTGACACCGGACGAAACTGTGTCTAGACTCGCGGCAATACTCAGTTACCGCGCAAGCGTTGTTCGATATAAAGTCTGTCGTAAATTAGGTATGGGATTCGTGATCTTTTAATGAATGCCAAATAAGTAACGTTTCTATCAAACTGAAGTAATTCTTAAACCTAGCTAGGTTAGCAAAAGTGTCAGGCCAGTTTCGGTCGAAATAGAGACAGAAGCTGAAATTCGACCGTCATATCGTGTCTCGGTCAATTACTAGTGCCAAATATCATGAGAAGACGTCAATTGAGAGCTACCAAAGTTATTGATTTTATTCATACAATGTAAAAATATATAAGCAATATTATATAAAAAAGTGTAAAAATTTGATAATAAAATAAAAATAGAATTTGTAAAAATATTGGCCTTTCTTCATTTACTAGCTTTTATTGAAAGGTTATCTATTTTTACTCCTAAGTGAATAAACAATAAATAAATAAAAAAACATAAAATATGCAGAAAAAATTACATGACTACAGGATCGAACACAACACACATACGAAGAATATTTAAACTTATTTATTATTTATGGAGAATGTGATAGAGTTACTTCAAGAACATGCCATACATTCGCGATCCGATATCTGCAGAAACAGAAACTAATACCACCAACTGTTAAAAGGATTATAGAAGACTTCAAATATTGGTCTTTCTTCCTTTACTAGCTTTTAATGAAAGATTATTTATTTTTAATCCTAAGTGAATAAACAATAAATAAACAAAAAAACATAAAATATGCAGAAAAATTACATGTATACAGAATCGAACACAGCACACACACGAACATTATTTAAACTTATTTATTATTTATGGAGAATGTGATAGAGTTACGTCAAGAACATGCCATACATTCATGATCCGATACCTGCAGAAACAGAAACCAACACCACCAAGTGTTAAAAGGATTATAGAAGACTTCAAATATTGGCCTTCTTCCTTTACTCGCTTTTAATGAAAGATTATTTATTTTTAATCCTAAGTGAATAAACAATAAATAAACAAAAAACATAAAATATGCAGAAAAATTACATGACTGCAGGATCGAACACAACACACACACGAACATTATTTAAACTTATTTATTATTTATGGAGAATGTGATAGAGTTACGTCAAGAACATGCCATACATTCGTGATCCGATACCTGCAGAAACAGAAACCAGCACCACCAACTGTTAAAAGGATTACAGAAGACTTCAAGAACGTTGGACCCATAAAAGCGAAAAGAAATAGAAATAAACCAATTGTTAATAATGAAAATATTGGAATTACAATTTTAGGATATTTCGCCGCATATCCGACAATATCTTCAAGGCAAGTAGCATTAGAGTCTGGATTATCTCAAACATCAGTTTTAAAGATTTTATGGAAACACAGTTTTCATCCCTATGTATATTCCATAGTACAACATTTAAAAAGCACGGATTTTCCACGAAGAATTGAGCTCTGTCAATTTATTTTACTTCGGACACAAAAAAAAATGCTGGTTTTTTATATTACTTGGTCGGACGAAGCCAAATTCACACAAAATGGATTGTTTAATCGACGCAATTCCCATTATTGGAGCCACTCAAACGTACATATTTAGAGAGAGAGAATATAGAAAAGTCGTCATGAAAAGCTTCTAATAGAGAAGCTTCTAATGGTTGAGTAGCCGTTTTGATACACAAATGTGTTAAGGATGTTCCGTGGTGTCCATAATGGGAGCTGCGGGGACAGGGGAGGTTTGGGATGAAAGCATCACAGTAAAATAGTTAAGTGAACTCGATAAAGCATCGATAAAAGGCGGTGCTGCTTTCTTCATTCCGTCCTAGCAGAGTTTAAAAAGAGTATCAAAATGAAAGGTTTAAGGTAGTTCATCATCAAACCGAGTTTCTATATAGCATTTTGAAATCTCGAATATTCATTGCTGATATAATTTTCCTTAAAACTTCGGAAATGCAGACACCTTGCCCATCCCACAGTCGAGATAATCGTAATAAACATTTAACGTCAGCCATAGCCGACTTAAAAACCTTTCTATATATTGTTCGAATATATGACTTAAAACATTATATACTGCAAAATAAGGACGCCCAGTCATGCCGTTAATCCACAGTTGTCATGTGGACATCGTTATCTAATAATATTTCTAGCGGTCGTCAAGTGGAATACTAGAATCGAGAAGCGGCAAAGCTATAACACGACGCAGGCAGGCAGAAGATTCATTTTTTATTAAGGCTGGATACGTCATCAGTTGAGGGTTAAGAATCGACGTTCATTAATAATGTATTACGGACTTTTACCCATTAAATCTATGATATATGCGCTTACGTCATACGGAGTAGATCAAGATAAAGGTCAAACAAGGAAAAATCAAGCTACTAGATGACGTATCGGACCCTAACAACATGATCCATCAATTTAACATAAAAATTCTCAAACTGTACGGTCTCTTTATTAGCCCACTTCACCATACTAAATATGCCATCATAATTTTTCCATAATATAACAATTTTGCGCACAATATGTACCAGTATATTATATTGAAATAAAATTATTAACTATTTTAAAGCTTTATTACATATCTAAGGATAGAGTTAAACTAACATTTTCTATGTATTATGTGTATATTACTCTACCAGTAAGAGAGCAAACTGTTTGCAGATTCATGAATAAACTATTACTTCGTGTATCATTTAACAAGCATGTGCCGTTAAGGGTTTTATATGTACTAGAAGAGGAATTTTATATAGAAAGTGGTGCTACACTCGACAGAAAAAAGTTTAATAATTAAAAACTTCGTTTGAAACGTGCAGCATATTATATGAAGTTGAAAAACCACAAATTTAAAATGATCTCGATTTTAGCCTCGCCGTATAAATGCGGTTGAAAAAATTGTTGTTTTGGTACTTTAGCAGAACGAAAAAATAATTATCAGTGAATCTGTACAGTAATGAGAATAGTTTTATAATGAGAAATCTATACAGAGAATCTCGATAACAACTTGAGTTTAGAATCGTGCGCGATTTTCGTTAGTAAACCAGCTTTCAAAGTTATTTAATTGAAACATATATATTCACGAAAATGCCGCGCTACAAAAATGGAAAAGATTTTATAATGAAGATACGAGGCTTGAAACTGTCACCAAATTCGTGAAGTCTAGCGGCCCTTACTCCAAAACACTTACCTTCATCGGAACAGTAGATACCTACTAATTAAGCCTCGGTGGCTGTAAAAGTAAATAATTACTCTTCATGTTTCGCTGATCGTTATACAAAAGAATTTAATAGTCTGCTCTTAGAGTGACCTCTCAATCGTCAGTTCCCGTTCCTATTTATGGTAGTCAGAGTTACATCATATAGATGCGAGGCTATCTTGATCTACACCTACAATATAGTCTTAGTTACATAGCATTATCTCCTCATTTTATTGAGGTTTCCAACCTAAGACTATACGGTTAGATTTTTTTCAGTTTTACCCCTATAAAAAAACCGAGTGGCGCCCTCTCCAAAGTAGGAAACGAGTTTAAATAGGTAAAATTACCACTACTTAGCCGTATTCAGTATGTCACTTCAACCATTAAAACACAATATACGATTATTTGATAACTACTGCACAGGCTGGCAACACTGTGTAATGAGTGACGTGTCCTAAGTACATTTTACAGCTGGAGTTCAAGGTTTGAAGAATGGGCAAGTCTTTTTGCTGCATCAATCGCGTATATAGCAATTTAGAAATTGAGTCTGCACCTATGTAGGGTACTGTGACTGTCAAGGATCAAAGATTGTAAATTAAGAACGAAACTTTACGTGGCAAAACCTGGACGTAAATTCATAAAGATTTAAGTGAAACGTGCGGCGATTTAACAGTGGACTGAAGTATAGTTTTTCGTTGGTCGTGTAACCATAAACGACAAGGGAAGACAAGGAAGGCCAAAAACACCAGGGGAAGTGTGAAACTTGGGACAGATGCTCTCGGAAAAGGTAATCGTGAGACATATTCCGAATTCTAACAAATGATGATGATGAGTACCTCACTGCTTGTGTGAGAACAAAAACACGTGGACATTGCGACATTGCTAAAATAAAGATGTGATGTTGAAGGTCCAGCTTTCCTGCATCGAATAATTGCTACTGATGAAACGTGGATTAAAGGTTTAAATCGGAAATGACATTACAGTCGAACGAGTGGAAAGGGCCTTTTTCCCCAAGTCCAAAAAAATTTCGTCGACGATCATCATGACTGATAAAGTTCCATGTGGATTAAGTGTCACAGGACTGTATTGTCGTGAATTAATCCAAAAACTGAACAGAAAAATGCACAAGTCCCGAGTTCAGTTTCTCGAGGATGGCTCACTTATTCTCCATGATAACACTTGCTCATACGTAACAGAAAATCTATGTGAATATGGTTGGGAAATGCTACATCATCCACTCTCCGTCCTCCAGACTTTGATTTATTCCCACAGTTGAAACATTCCACGCAAATGTATCGTTTTTCGTCTTTTGAAGGGATTTCTGCCGCAGTCACTCGAGCCACTTATCAGATGAATAAAAATGGCGTACTAGATGTAATTGCGAAGCTTTCTACACGTTACAGTGCGATAACTGAGAAGCAGGCTGATTATATTGAGGCACTATAAAGAGATATTATCAAAAAAATAAACATGTTACGATATAAAAAAAATAATGTGCATTATTTATGAATTGTCCCTCGTATCAACACACATTTCCAAGAAATCCGTTCAGAAAATTTTCTTTTTATTTTATTTAAAATTCAAGCTCCTGTGCAGATACAATTTATTTTTTATGTGAAACATTTTTAAGTATTCCATCTAGGTTTTACTTATTTTTCTAGTAGAAACTCACATTAATAGCAACAGAACGAAAAGACGAAATAGGAATATACAATCCCAATTACTGCAACCTGATTGTAGGAATGATACAGTTCGTAGAAGTAAAATTATTATCAGTTTAACATATCAATACCTAAAATTTGGGATATGTTGCTATGGTAAAAAACTTAATAATTTACTCATATTTTTTTTTTGATAATGGATCCAGATTCCATGACATGTTTGTATTTTTAAGGATTTTAAAAGATAATCTTTTAAGCCCAATTCACCATATACTTAAGCACTAAAAATTTTGATATTTCCGAATATGTCCCTTTTGTTTATAAAATTCAGACAATTGGGAGAAGAGTTTTGAAAATAACTCTAATGAACTAATTCTATCATAGTATTACCTTTTTTTCTATTTCTAAACATGAGGGATATTAAAAAAAATCACGACGATGTTTGAACTTTCCCTAAGAATATTATTATTTGTGGCTACTTTTAAAGTTGTATTTTTCGCACAAACTTCCGATAGAAATATTAAAAAATTTAAGGTTGTTTTTCACATCTAAATATTCATATTTCCAAGTTTTAATTAAAGAATTCGATACACAGATCTATAACCATTGAATATCCCTACTATTGACCAAAATTTAGAGCGACTATTTTTCCTTGATAAGCTCTGTATAATTTTTTTTATATTAAATAAACAAGCGCAAATCTTCTCAAATTCGAACTGTGTATCTTTAAAGCCAGGAAACTTATAAAACAATCTTTTCTTATAAAATAAATTCAGGAAATAAACTGGAATTGATCCTTTGAGAAAATCAACTTATCTGAACGTCTACGTCGTAAAATTCAATGTTGACTTACCGTCGTCTTCCCCGGTGCATTGATAACATGATTGAAAAAAGTTGATTGCGTATTGACTTACCTGAAAAGGAAAAATTGTGTTTTATTAAAGAAATTCGACGTATATTTTTGAAAATCAAGTTTCTTTTAAATCAAAGCACTGATGAAATATATTCAAATAAGAGGGTCAATCAATATTTGTCAGTAAATACCTGTATGTAGATTTAAATCTTTTTGGTAGATAGAATAACTGAAGGGTATATCATGCGTACAAGAAGTATTAAAAACAGGAATTTTTATTTAGATATTTGTCACAATATTTTTAGACTTGATAAACCGAACTAACCTGAACGAACTGTTTAATATATTTTTATACCTGTTAAACCAGATAACAAAAGCATGTTGTATATGTACAAACCAGATAACAATAAAAAAGCAGAGCACTCCTGGTCGCTATGCAGTGTGTATGGAATTTTTTGGGAAGTAATATTTCAGTGCTGTAGACTATTGCTCACAAACGATTTAAGAGTACTATTTCTAAAGCTGAATATTTATTATTTTCAAATTGAGGGCTTAAAGTAGCATCGTATCTAACTTGAACTATAAATAATACATTTCTTCCCTACAATGCGTATTGGGTGGTGATAAAAGAGAGTTTTGGAAGTATATAAAAAACAAGAAAGAAAGGGATACAACGTTTTATAATGATACAGCTAGTGATGATCATAATTTGATAGTGAACTTATCTGCAGATCATTTTTCATCTTCTTATATAAATGATCCCGATGATGAGCCAACTGTCGACTTTTATTGTGACTCTATTATTCATTTTTCACCTTGTGAATTTTCACCCACTCGTGTTTTTAACAGGGTTGATACTACAAAAAACAACTTGGGCGTTGGTACTGATAACATAACAGTGAAGTTTCTCCTGGTGATTGAAAGATGAATTATGTGAGCCTTATATATAAAACTTTAAATAAAGCTCAAATAGAAAATTATCGGCCAATTTCATATTTCCATATTTTCAAAAATATTCAATTTTCATTGAACTGATAAATTAGCAACTGTTTTTATACATTACATGTTACCAATATTTTGATTTATGTCTCTTGACTAAATTGAAATGCATTGGTATTCAAGATCCACTCCTTTCGTGGATGCGAAGCTATCTTAAGGAGAGAATTAAGAATACGATATAAGAATTACCTGTCAAGTGAATTTAAGTATAGAATGTGGAGTTCCTCAAGAAGCGCCCTTAGCTTCTCTTTCATTCAACTTGTTTTTGAATGGTACTGTCAAATCATTTTCACATGGAGCAGCATTGCATTTTGCTGATAATTTGAAAATTTTTAAGTACTTTAAATCTCAACAGGATTATACTGACATACAGTCTAATTTGCATTTTGGTGTTAGGTGCCCTACTAACAAATTGTACCTCAACATCGGGATATGCAAGGAAATGCGGTTGAGTAAAAAAAATGGCTCTAATCAAATACTATTATGAAATTAATGGGATATGTGGAATTGATGGAGTAGAATCAAAAATCAAATGATTCAACTCATCTTGATCCAAGACATCCCACAAATCCGCAGGAATTTGGCCTAGTGACCTTCGGCACGAAGAGAAGCTTGCCGATCTTCTTCTTCATGTACCTTCTCCATTTCGGAGGTTGGCTATCATCATTGCTATTCTGACCTTGGAAGCTGCGGCCTTGAATAGATCAGATGACTTGACGTTGAACTATTCTCGCAAATTCCTAAGCCAGGATATTCTTCTTCTTCCAACAGATCTTTTTCCCACAATCTTTCCCTGGATTATGAGTTGCAGAATCTTATACCTTGGACCTCTCATGATGTGGCCGAGATATTGCAATTTTCTCTTTTTTCTTTCATATAGGATCTCTACGTCCTTCTTCATTCTTCTCAGAACCTCCAAGTTGGTCACATGTTCTGTCCATGATATTCGCAGGATCCTACGGTGGATCCACATCTCGAAGGCTTCTAGTTTCTGCTCGCAATGTAAGTTGAGGGTCCAAGCTTCTACACCATACAATAGGACCAGGAATACATAACATTTAAGCATCCGAATTCTTAGGTCCAGGCTCAGATCGCGACTACAGAGCAGCTTCTTGATCTTCACAAAGGATGCACGGGCCTTCTCAATACGAATCTTTATTTCTGAACAATAGTCCATGGAACGGTTGACACTTGCTTGCCGATCAACTACTGCAATTGCAAGCATTTTTCAAGCATTTCAATATAATTTAGATCTGTTGAAAGAGGAGGTAACAAAAAATGATTAATTTAAATTAATGCCAGTTGTTTTAGAATTACCCGATTCTATGTCGCCGAGAGTTCTCATCCAGGAATCTAAAATTGAACTCTAAATTCCAACGAATAATGTTTTAACGATTTCGTGGGCATAAATTGTAGAAATATACAACTCTCTTTACCACAGAAAATTCCACCCTGTATCATTACACTGCTATCTCTAAACAGATACACTTCTTAGAAATATCGGTCGTTAACGCTTGAATTTCTCGGTCTCTAAACAGGAACTGTGTATGACTTTCAGCATGAAAACAAAAGCGACTCTCAACGCTAAACATCACGTTACGTCACTTATTACGTAACTATATCCTTTTATTACACCCAAGTAAATATTGGGTTCTGTGGTCTGCTATCAACAAAGGATCATTTTAGGCCTAAATTGATGTGCACCTGCTTCATTTAAACGATTTAAAACAATTTGCGGCGTAATACGAATTTTACTGACAGCAAAAAGGTATAGGATAAACTAAATGCAGTTTCGTGTAGGCGCATCTTACTATTAAGGGTCTTTCCTGGCATTGGTTCAGCTGTACCTGTCTTTTCTTGGACTGTCTCAAACAGTTTCAGTCACATAAAATCGGTTTTTCAGACCGCACATCGCAATTTGAGAAACATTATATATACTTTCATCTGTCGCGCATTTCCAAGTTGTAACCCAAAAGCATGATTGAGAGAGATGGTAAAAAGCAATACAAATTTTGTCTTTGCATTATTTCATTTTGTTTATTATTGTTCAAAGATCGTTTCCAATGGCATATTGTTGTAACGAAGGAAATATTGTAACGATGATTTCTGATGTGTCCTTATACAAAACTTTATATCAATTAGTCATCATTGTTAGTCATGTTTCTAATGTAATTCCAGACTTTTAGTCGAGTATATTCTATAGGTGTATATCAACAGGTAAATAAGACTTAAGGTAATTATATTTGAACAGTAAGAGTGTAAACAAGTAGTTATTAAAGAATTTAAACTAATTAGTAAAAAGTGGTATTATCATTCAGACCTAGTGAGTGAAAATAAGGAGGGAAAATCGTAAAAATATCTTAAAGTAAGCTTGTATCTTTAAAAGAAGTCTCGATATTTGAAAAGCTGCGCATGAATACAACTTTTCACACTCATTTTGCACTAATCTTGCAATATCTCGATTTCTAATTAAAGTTTTTCAATTCTGAAACCACTGTTGCCTTTACCATTAAATCTTAAATAAATTGGCATAGGTCCGCGTTTTTATACGGTTTCCTGTAAACCCTAACAATGGTCTCAGGTCTAATGATGTCTATAAATGGCTTACCTGACAGTGATCGAATAATCTCGTTCTGCTTAAGGATTTGTTATATGATGTAGGCTACAAAGATGTGGAAAGAACATGCTCAACGTGACACACTCTTATATACATACATAACATATGTAATAAATTTGTTGTGCCTTTTTGACGACTAAAATAATGTTAGTCAAATTACCTGAATACCTGAATCTTTTTAATAAGTGGAACTGAACTAGTGGATTTATCACAAATTGTCATATCGACTGATTTTATGGCAATTCCAACGTCCCTATCCATATACAGAATTGAGTATAAGTAGATGAACAAAATTTTTTAAAGCCTATATTTTATTTTTTTATCCAATAATGTTTTTAGATAAACAATAATAATGGTATTTTTTTCTCAGGATGGGAAGGTACATTCGAGGGGATTTAGGTCTGGGGAGTGGAATGGCCATTTCATGACGGGAACCATTTCTTCACTCAAAAAATTTGTGACTAACCTGGAGGCATATTTCTGATCGTTATTACGTTGAAAATGAAATAAAATTGGCATTTTCTGTTCCACATACGGCAGCATTTGGTTCTCTAAAATATTCTTGTAAAGAAACCTGTCAACTATATTTTCTATTCTAAACAATGAACCCATATCGTATCCTGAAAAACATGCTCAGGCCATGACAGATCCTTTACCATGCTTCACACATGGATTCGTCAGTGAAGCATACACGTATTGATGGTCTGTGGCAAATTTCAGTCGGTCATTTATGTTCTTGTTAGAAAGTAGAGGTTTTTTTCGCAGATTTTCTAGAGAACCACTGGGCCACCACCAGCTTTCGTTTTATTATTCTTGAACTGGTTGATGGCATTCCAAGTTCCTAAATTTTCGCCTTTATTTGATTTGATGACATAAAGGGATTTTGATAAGAAATCTGTTTATCATTCTTTTAAACCATGGACTAAGTTTTTCTGAATGACCCGGTTTATTTTTTATTGAGACCTCCCCACGTTCCCGAAAGCTTTTAATAATCATGCATACAGCAGACCTATCTATTCTGAATTGCTTAGCTATATCTAATTGGCGATCTCCCGTCTGGTAAGCAGCTACAACACGCGATTTTAAGTTTTCGAAGAAATTAATTCCACGTGTAATTATGACAAATTGTTTACTTCAACCTACTTATCAACCACAACTGTACAGGCAAACTGATGCATACTGAAGCCAGTATTATTATAATCTGAAAATATTTATTCATCTACGTTTAATTATAGTAGTAAACAATTTTTTTAAGGTTGAAATTTATTTTTATTTTTAAATAAACATCATGGATACTATTTATACAGAAAGTGCCTAAGAAATTGATAAATGCCATACAATAGAAAAGGAACGATAGAATGAATTTTATATTTGTTCATCCACTTACGGCCAATTTAATATAAATATAATATAATTATATACAAGAATTGAAGTACTGATTTAAACAGAGATAGATACAGCCGATTGCTCAAAAAAAAATTTACACCATGTAATAAATTTGATGATCCGTTAAATTTATTTGGGTTGCTCAAACATCCTAACCCTTAGGTAGTTTACATCCCAATAAATTTGGGAAAATCACAAATTAAATCCTAAGCTGGCCACAAGGCAGCAGTTAAAAAAAAATTTGTTTGCTTACATTCAAGGGTTAAAAATGTTTGAGATCAAATTTTTTTTATATAAAAATACCATGGATAATCACATGTTACAATATATATATATATATATATATATATATATATATATATATATATATATATATATATATATATATATATATTATAGTTTTCATGTTTAACTTTTCGGTAATTTATCTTACCTTCATCAGAAAATAAATAAAAGCAACTCCAACAGTGGAAATTTTTTAGTTGTAAATGAATATTTTTGAAATATTTTCTGCATTTAACTTGAACAAAAATTCACAGGCTACACTGTAAGCCAATACATATATCTATTTAAACTTAAAAAATTATAATAGTTAAATAATATAACTAATATATAATGGATTTAAATCATGTAGATATGTAGATATTTTTTGTAAAATAACAGTATACACAATACAATGCGTAACATTCGAAAGTTAGAAAAGTTAGAAAAAAACTAATAAATTTGAGTGGATAGTTAGAGGTGAATACAGATATCCGAACAATTCAAAATGTATTTTGAAGAAGAAGAGTAGTATTTTGAGTTGCCGTTATGAATTTTGTGAAGAAAATTTAACATTCTTTTTCTGCAGATGCATATCCATTAATGGATGTTTGCGATCACATTTTCCATCGCTTCGCGACATTCTCTTCCTTCCTATCCCTCTCCTGCCTTGGATTCAGTTATTAGTTGTAGAAGTTCGTACATTGCAAGATTGCCAATTGTCACGGGTTGACACTACCCGTCTGATGAGTTCAGAAGAACGAAACAATTAACACACCGTGTCTAGCCAAACTCCTGCTATGTGTAAGTCAGCCGAAATAAAAGTCAGCGAGGTTGTAAGTCGTGAGCCGATAATATATTCGCAAGCCAATGTTAGGCCAAGCAATGTTACGTAGTAGTATCGGTCTTTGCTGGATATTAAATCTGACGTTCAATCTCATCTCTCAACTAATGAGATTGAGCACGTTCACTTGAGAAAAGTGTCTTGTCTAACTCCAAAGGTATGGTATGTTAACGGCCACTGGCCTATTGCCACACAGGCCTCGACTCAATTTGGCAAGAAGCGCGAAGCGCTGAATCCAAATTGATTTTGTTCGGCGTAAAAGCGACAGAGGTTAGATTAAAACAGTTAAACGGTTTTAGGATTTACAATCCCTTCATCTTAAATGCGAGGAAAAGAGCGGTAGCTCGATCCCTGGTCTAGTTTCGTCTTCAATTCAATTCTTCAGACGTGGAAGTTAACGACGTTACTAGGCAGAAAGAGTGCTTCTTGCACTTGAGTATGTTTGTGGTATATTTAGAGTCGTCAGTCACCACTTGTAACACGACAGCGTGGAAAACGCAGCATTGTTTGGCGTTGAGACAGCTAGGATCTGCTGCTCGTCAAAGCAAAGTCGGATACTGATATATTAGAAGAATGCCAATTGTCAAGGGTTGACACTACCCGTCTGATGAGTTGATAAGAACGAAACAATTAATTCACCGTGTCTAGCCAAGCTCGTGCCAACAAAGCCACCCGAAGCGGAAGTTAGCTAGGTTGTAAGGCGTGAGCCGACAACTTACTTGCAAGCCGATGTGATGCCAAGCGATGTTACGCGGGAGTACCTATTTTTCAAGTTACAAGTGGTGACTGACCACTCTAAATATACAACATTTGTACTTTGTGTTTTACATTATATGCCCCCAGATATGCTGTTTGCCTCTTCTTTATTATGTTAAATAGTTCTCTGACCTTGTTAATGCGTCTCAAGACATCTTCATTCGTTAATCGAGCTGTCCATAGTATTTTGAGAATGCGACGATACAGTCACATCTCAAATGCTTCTAATTTGTTTATATCCTTCATTTTGAGGGTCCAGCCATCCACACCATAAAGTAGCACCGGCCAAACATAACACCTTTCTGAACCATATGAAGGCGTGGCGTGCTTGTTGTATGCGCCATTTGATTTCGTTTTCTGATGACTGTTCTTCGGAGAGCCATCCATGTTCCCAAGTATTTAAACTTGTTCAATTTGTTGACCATTAAAAGTTATACTGGCGTTCTGCTGATAACCAAAAATTTTGTTTTCTGATGTCCTATAATATTAATCAGCTGTGGTAAATCCTCAATATTATCAGCAAACGAAACTGTGTCGTCGGCATAGCGGATATTATTAATCAAAATTCCATTTACCTTAGTTCCCATTTCTATATCCTTGAGTGCTTTATGAAAGATCACTCCTAAATAAAGATTGAACAAGAGCCTTTTCGAATTCCTCTTTTAATTTGTGTTGGTCCTGACTGTTTTACTGCTTATCCTGCCTCGAGCTGTTTGGTGCCAATATAGGTTTTCAAGCTTATGATGTTGCCTTCCCACAGTCTATGAAACACAAGCCGATATTCATTCACTGAACATAACAGTTCTGCACTAGTGCTTATGTGGGGACTATAGCCTCTCTAGTGCCCAGACCTTGTCTATAGCCTAGCTGTGAGTTTCTGATGATCCTCTCACATTTTTTGTATAGTTACTAATGCAATATTTTCAGAAATATCTTTAGCAAATGGAACAACAGACTGAGTAATCTATGATCGTTTTGATTTTCCTTAGCAACAGAGCAAAAGTTCAAGATAGCAATTCTTCAGGATACCAACCGTTTCGCAAATGGTATTAAAATTTTTTGGATTCCTGCGATACTGTGTCGTCAAGAAGAGTAGTTCTGAAGGAATTTCGTCTGGACCAACCACTTTATTGTTTTTTTTTATATTTTCATTGATTTCGACATTTCTTTTTTAGTCATTGATGATCCTGTTTTATCACTACTGATTTCAGTATCAATCATCGGCCTTTCATCATTAAAAAGTTATTTTATATAGTCTTCCCAAATTCTGGTTCTTTTCTCATCATCCAGCGCTACCTCGTTGTTCTGATTGACAAATATTCTCAATTTAACCAGTGATGTTAAATTACTTTAAAAACGCGAAACCCGTTTTGTGGCCAGATCCGGATTGAGCGCGACCAAAGCCTTCTGAAAAGTTTAACTGCTTTCTGGTTCTGGAGATGAGTCCTTTGTCAGCTTGTGTGATCGAAGAAAACAGTAAGCATGATTTTAAGTTTTTACTTACGCTGACTGGCGTTGATTTTGTCTTTGCTGATCTTTCAATTTCCATTGCAATGTTTTCATGCCAAACTCGTATATCAACGAGAAACGTTCAAAAAGCTTAGGTATCTGCGTTGGAAATCTTAAAAGCGACCGACGTTGAATGTTATATGCTTTTCATGTCCAATTTTTTTGCCAAAAACAGATGGCATTAAATATTTGAGATTTCTAACCCACGGTCTAGCTTCCTCATAAGAATGTGGCGGTTTTTGAACACCATAGCTTTGCCTTAAGCGATGTGATCATCGTTAGTGGATACTAATGACTGTTCATAATCCGAATCAATCAATGTCTTCACAGTGCCTAGTGAACGCCTTAAATACTTGTAAGCAACAAATAGTCCTCCGGATACGCCTTATTTATCGTTTTTAACATTTTCGTAAAGCCTATTTTCTTCAGAACACAAAATATAATACAAATTATCGACTCAACTGATCTCGTCATTTGCAAAATCGCCATGTAACACAAATAATGTCGAAACAAAACCATTGTAACTTAATTACTAACGTGTGTAGCATCATAAGATTTTACGTGGCTGTCACTTACGCTTGCAGAAACAAAAAATTAATGACAGATTCCATTCCCCATCCACGATTTACTTTCGGGCAGAAGATATGATTATGCTTTTGACAATGTTATTGTATATCCTTGTTTTGTTTTCTTTGTCGATATTTTTATCCAACAACACTCCACTAAGGATATTACTTTTATCCCCTGTAAAATTTTATTTTTGATTGATTCGTCTTGGGTTTCGTTATATTGTAAATATTTGTGGTACGGAGCATTTGCTTTAGTTCAGGTTAGTATGTAGTTGAACAGTTCGGAAAACGAACTTGCAAATAATAAAGTCATTTCATTCCGTTTGATTATCATTATAAATCATTCATTTCGGACAATTATCTGAAGCTCTGAGAGTAAGTCAGCTGCTTCAGTAGTGGTGGGGCTGATCGCGGAGCAAATGTAGAACAAGTAAAGAAATAATCCAAAAGTAATTCTAAACTATTTCAAAATTTGCATGGTCAATGCTTAAATAACACAGGACGACGTGAAATTTGCACATTGAATAAGAATAGTCATTTCCTGTAGATTTTAGGTCGCGGAATTCGAATCCGACCTCAAAATTGCCGCATCACATCAGGTTTTTTAAATATCCTAACCAAAAATTGCAAGAAAACGTGATTTGAGGTTATATATCATCGCGACATTTTTTTTCTCAAAAAACTATGCTTAGCATCTTAAAATATGTCTTACTCTTTCAAAAGCCGCTGAATTTGCTCAGGTATATTTATTTTTCTTCGAGATATTTAATTTTGCAAATTTGAAATTGCATGAATTTTTCAAGTTTTGAAAATCTTCACCTTTCGTGATCGATAATCTTTTAAGCTACAATTCTGATAAACCATTGACATCAGTCAATCCAAATTTGTCCTTAGTTTTGCAAAATAAATTTGTTTAAACAACTTGTTTAAACAAATTATTGCAAAATTCATAAGTTTTTTTAAATGCTTCCATTACATTTTACAAAAATAAATGCATTCAAAGGAGGCGTATTCATTATTTCGATATATTTTTGAATAAATAAAGTATTAAATTACAAATTTTGCATTTTAAATATAAACTATGCATGCATTTATAGACTTTGTTTTTGTAAAATATAGTTTTTTGAATTCTGGATATAAATTCTTAATTATTTTTTAATGATCATTTTGCGGGTTTTTTAAATTGCAAAATTAGTTTTTTATAATTTTGTTTCTAACAAAATATATCGTAATATTGATAACGGCTCCTTTAAACGTATTTATTTTTCTAAAATACAATATAATCATTTATTTTAGAAATAATGAATTTTGCAATCATTTATTTAAACATATCTATTTTGCAAAACTAATTAAAAATTTGAACTTAAAAAATTCATGCAATTTGAAATTTTCAAAACTGAATACCTCGCAGAAGAAGAAAGATATATGTATAAACTCAACGGCATGTGAAAAAGTATATTTTAAGATGCTATCTTTTGAGGAAAAAAATGTCACCATGATACATAACCTCAAAAATCACGTTTTCTGCATTTTCGGGTAAAGATTTTTTAAAAACCTGATGTGAAGGAGCAATTATGAGGCCGACCCAAAATCTACAAGAAATTACTATTTTTATTCAAGGTACAAATTTTACGTCGAGCAATGTAATAATAATAATAAGAATCAATCAGGACAATATCGACAACTCAGCGTCGAACTATTGGTTGATTTCAGGATAGATGTTTCCGGAAACGGAGGGCTTCTTGTTAGTTATCCAAGGCCAGGTTAATCCGACGAAGAACTCTCGAAAGTTCATCATCAGAGATCCCTCAATAGAAAAAGACCCATGTAGATATGGCTCTCGAACATCAGAGACAATGCAGCACATAATTGGAGGATGCCAAGCGTTTGCCGCCGAGTATAAGGAAAGACACGACTCAGCCGCTAAGATACTCCACCAAGAGTTAACAGATAAGTTAAACCTATTGCAGGCAGGAAATGTGCCTTATTACAAATACAATGCGGAGCCTATTCTTGAGAACAGGAAAGAGCTGCGAATTGTGGTGGGATTATTGACATGACATTCTCACCTCAGTGGCCATCTTCATAAAATCAGTGTCGAAGAAGACCCGACATGCAGATGGTGTTTGGAGGAGGATGAAACTGTTGACCATGTCCTCAGAGAGTGCCCAGCACTCAACGGACTGACATAGAGATATTTCGGAGATACAATTTTGTTACCGGAAGCAGTTATGCAGGTTCAACTAACGAGGCTGCTTGGATTCGCAAAGGCGATCGGCCTCGAATAACCTGCAGATATAGTGGGATGTAAAGGGCCTAATGGGGGCCTAGGCATCGATGATCTAATATCACCACCCCTTTTTCATTCATTCGTTCACTCATTCTTGAGAACAACCAGTTCAAGTTATGTTGGGACCGAACGGTTCTAACAGATCAAACAGTTGCTCATAATGGACCGGACATTATACAAACAGATAAAATTTGTATGTGAACTACACTTATCGACATTGCTGTACCTAACAACGACAACCTAAAGCGAAAATACGAGAAGATAGCCAAATACAGAAATCTGGAGGGATAAATCCAAAGACAATGGGCAATGAACTGCGTCCAAACGATTCCCATAATACTGTCAACAACTGAAGTGATATCAATCAAGGAATCTCCTGCAGAACATCAAGGGACTGGACCTTAGTGACCATCTATATAAGCCGATTCAGAAAGCAGTTCTCCTTGCAACCGCGCGAACTGTCCGAAAGTTCGTAGGAAATACAGCAGACCACGTCACCTAAGACCCGATAACACGGAAAGGGTTCCCACAGAGCTTCATACTTTTGGTATTTTTGTGTACCTGGTATAAATCAATGTTCCCTGGAGGAAGTGCGAAGCCATTTGACTTGAAATCACAAAATAAGAAAAAAAATAGTCAGCTGCGTTCAAAGTGGGAATTATACAGCAGTTACATGTATAAACTTTAATTTAAGCTGTTTGTCATGCTGACAGTGGAGGTAATTAAGAGAAAATAGTCAGTGGCATTGCAAATGTGGGAATATACATTAGCCATTTCATACCACACGAAATTCATTCATATGGTTTTCATGGTTTAGATGAGTAAAAAAAACAATCAGCTGTATTAATAGTGGGGATAAGTTTTTTCATAAAATCAGTTATGGCGTAGTGTAACTGAATAATTATGATATATGGTTAGAGAAAAAATATCGCTGAAATAATATATGATTTTATTATTTATTTGTTCAAAAATACAACTCAAATTTCCCGTAAAACATCATATAGCGTATTTAAAATACGAAGAATAACTATAAATAAATAAATATGATTCGTATTTACCCCAACGATAAATGATCGTGAAATTGGTTTCTATAGGTTATTTCTTATAAAAACCACACAAAAGACATTAATGAAAATAAATGATCAATTATAGTAAAATATATTTTCCAATTTATTATTCACCTTATTTTCACGCAGTTTCTAGAAAAGAAAAACCAGATGATACTTAACTACAAAGGCACTGTCTAAACGTGATTTAGTATTTTACTTTTTGGCTTCAGATATATAGCTGGTTAATTCGTTTAGTGCTATCAGTTGCAACCTTCTTCTGACTGTGAAGGGCGTCTACAAGAGAGATACTTAAGAAAAAGGAAAATTAATTAAGGCCTTTTTCATGTCGACTAGTAATGCCATAGAAAGCTAAATAAAAGGAGTTTTGCACATAAAAACGGCAGAGGAAAGAAAAGGAGCCAGCGAACTCTGAGAACACAGTAACTAAATTTGTAGGATTACGAGATCTCGGTCAATTTGTGTAATGGGACTTTTTTATTGCCCGCTTAAAATCTGAACGTCCATACGAAAATTTAATTTAATGACTATAATGATCTTATCGCAGCAGTTCTCAGAATATAACGATAAAAACTAAATATCAGATTTAAAATTATACGAACAGTAATTTATTCGCTTTGAGGAAAAATAAATTAAGTTTAAAAGTTTTTCAAACAACATTCATTTATTTAACGTTATAATACTACTAAAAAATATAGAATAATTCGAATAAACTAACTTTTTCAGGAATTTTGCAGAGTTTTAAGTTGGCATCATTCATTAAATCAACTTAACATACTACTCCAAAAACTGATCGCAGGGGGCTTGTGAAAACACATTTCGCGATTCGATATGAAATGTTTGAAGCTTGTAGACAATGTTGAAGTTTGACTAAATTGTGGTTGTCGGACTTACATTGTATTTATTTATTTATTTATTTATTTTTGATTAGGTTGTACTCTAATCCTTATTAAGTATAAACTGAAGACAAGAGAAATCCTGCTCAAAACCTCTTCAAGGATGAATCCATAAAGATTCTACCAGCAGACAAGAGAAATGCAACGGTAATCATGGACATCGTAACATACTACAAAAAAGTCGGGGATATCCTGGAAAAAGGAAAATATAAATAGCTAGCTAGTGACTCAACCAAATCTATAAAATCAAAAATCTACCGAAAGCTTAGGAAATGCAAAGACCATATACTTAACAACATACGATCGGCGCTCACACCACACTACAGTAACCCACCTCATCTTACGGACTATCAAACATTCATTGGCAAAAGTGCACTAACAAAGTTTCTTCTAAAAATCCTACAACTTTTAGAAGGTAAGATGAACACATATGTTAAAGATTCCACATATTATTAGAAGCATCAATCCAGAGCCAGACGACAGAAGAATAAATTTTGATGTGGAAAGTATCTATACTAATGTACCATTAGGGGAATCACTAGACGTTCAAATGATGCAACATTACCAGATCAAACCATGTTATGATATATAATAATATGATGGGCTTTCAATGGGTTCTCCACTCTCTAGAAACAACAACAGTGAAACTGAAAGTATGGTTGAGATATGTCGATGATACCTTCATCGTATGAAATGGCAATGATCAAGAATTAAATGATTTCTTGGCACTTCTAAACTCCATTTGACACACAATTAAGTTTACCAGGGAAAAAGAGGTAAATGATCAATTGCCCTTCCTAGATGTCAGGGTGAGCCGTTCAAATAAAATTATTAAAACTTCAGTATATAGGAAGCCAACACATACTGAACAATATCTTAACCAAGGTTCTAATCATTCTCTTGTAATAAAACCAGGAATTATACGCAGCCTCTACCGATTCATTTGAAAAATTTAACATTAAATTCAATTTACAACATAATTGTGATCATCTAAAATTGACGATGTTACAAACAACCTTACAACAAAGGCCACTAGATAGCAAGAAAACATATTCCTTATTCACAATTCCGTATATTAAGGGAACCTCAATCAGTCAATCGATATGGAATGCTTTACAATGACAGGACTCTGAACCGACAGTAGTTGGATGCATCAGAGCAATGTTAACTCGGAAACTAATATATGTTGAGTTTAACAATATAACTGTTTAAGCTCTATCCAGCAGAGGCTGTCTACAGCGAGGAGTCTTATCACCTTGGTCGCGACATCCGGGACCTGAGGAATCAGTGATGTAGTGCCCCTCAGATTATAAGAAAAGGTTCAGATTAAACCAGGATCAGGCCGAAGTAGTGCTTTTTACAAAAAGAAAAGAGGAAAATAGGGAGACTGCCCACAATTACAATGATAGAGACAACCTAATTGTATAGCTAGAGTGGCGTGGTGGGGAGCTGTCCATCACTCCCCATGTCAACAGATTACATGTCATCGATTTTAAAACATAGCCATTCTTAGAAGATACCTTTGTCAAGCAGAGTGGATTGGGAAGAGGAACAAACTCTTTCGAGAAATGGATCTGGGTGTTTAAAAATGGATTTCGACAAGATAAACGAGCTGGAGCTGGAGTGTTCGGTAGGAACAGAGAAGATTGAGGGTTTTACTCTCTGGGACAACACAGAACGGTCTTTCAGGAAGAAATGTGTGTTCTTCCGCAATCAGACTACCTCTGTGAAAGAGACATAAACACAAATAAGACAATAAATATATTTTCAAACCGCAGGGCTGCAATTTTGACATTAAAGTCTAGAATCAAGGGGGAATGGAGAAGCAGATGGGCTGGCAAAATTAGGGTCCGTGATCGAATCATTCGGACTCCAAACAATTCTACCTGCTCTAATTACCGTTGGTAAGAAGGAACTAAAACTATTGCTGGAAAACAAGTCTATCGAATGTTGGAGAAAAACTTCTGGAATGAGGTGTGTGAAAGAACGTATAACTGGACCTATAGCGCAATTAACTAGGGAGCCTCTCTCTCTGGAGAAGAAAGAACGGCCAACTGTGTTGTGACTAGAAAGTAAATTGTCACCTGCAAGGCGATCTTGATAAGATTGGCAGTATGCATGAGTCGATGTAAGGAAAATATATAATGTAGATAAAACTGTTGGCTATGTCTTAAAGAGCGCTCAACACTTAAAGGATTCATGCAGAGACACTTTAGAGATATAATTTTATCACTTAAGTCATCAGACAAGTTCAATTAATGAGGCTGCTCGGATTCGCAAAGGCAATCGGTCTCGAAACATTTGCAACCATGGGCACAGAACTAGAATGACTTCAACATGTCAGTCAGGACAATGCCACTTAGAACTATAGATAGATTCAATATTCATTTAAATTTTCAAATATTGAATTTGCTTCAAAACTAGGTAAAATGAAAAAAGAATTGTGTCAATTTAGCATTAATAAAAAGCCACAATTCAAGTTATCTTTTAACAGATTTTTTATGTATGAATTTTTATTAGTGTCGTGTTATAATCACAATACACAATACTAATCAAATTATAACCTGTTCCAAAGAGCAAGCAAAGCCACTACGGGTACCTGCAAATTTTCAATAAGCGTGACACATACTGTAGATACCAATTTAAATGTCATTTAATTACAAACAGTAATAATTAACAGGCAGGCAATATAATCGATACATTTACATTAAATACTATCACTTGAGTATATTAACATGTCAATTTCAGATTTCCATGAATCGGGTGAGATAGGTATGTTAATATAACTATGTTAAATCCCAACACATAATAAGTTATTGGTTTAATCAAATCGATAATATTAAATGCGGTATTTTTGTTATGTACTTGTACTAGTTTGTTTAAGCGTTAAATAGTTATCTGTTTACATGGTATGAATAGCGAGAGAGATATCCAGTTATTAAAATGTAGTTTTGCCAATTTAAAATTAGTAAATTTATCACATTTTTAAAAATTATTAGAATCTAGAAAAAAAATCTGATACTATAATG
This sequence comes from Diaprepes abbreviatus, assembly GCA_034092305.1. Taxonomy (NCBI): domain Eukaryota; kingdom Metazoa; phylum Arthropoda; class Insecta; order Coleoptera; family Curculionidae; genus Diaprepes; species Diaprepes abbreviatus. The sequence goes on along the minus strand of JASJET010000228.1, from coordinate 13,699,818 downwards.
CGGAAACTAACTTGTAAACTTTTTGAAGTGGATGAGTGAAAATAAACGCATTTTTCACGCACTAATAAGCTGGTGAGCTTGAAAAGAGTTAGCCTCTCTCTCAAACTATTTTAAAATTTATGTTAACCATCGTTTGCAGTCACTTTAAAATAACGTAATAATAATACTTCATAGTAATAAGTAAGTTCTAAAAAAAGCCATTTTGTTGTAAAGTCTTCTCTTGATTGACTGATTGATTGATTAAATTATATAGTAGGTAAGGGTTGAGAAGTCCTTATACTACATCCTGAAAGCTTCTTTTGTTGTCTCTCTGTTCTATGTGAACAAGTTAGCTTCTTTAATCAGGTTTAGAAGTCTATTCACTAGTTTGTTCTGAGATCTTTGAAAATTTCTCCAAAAAATTAGAGGTTCGAGATAAAAAATGATGTGTAAGGGTGTTTTATACTTATTGTCACATAGTCTATAAGTCAGTTTTTCAGTATATAATCGTATTTTGTATACGTTTCTTAAACCGCAGTGTTCGGTCATCAGTCCTGCAAGTCTTCTCTTTCTATTTGCACCGTAAAACTCTTCAGGAGCTAAATGTCTCTGTCTCAGTTCGTGGAGTGCAAGGTGGCACCATCTGCACATCGGGTAATCTATGACACCAATCTTATGAAGACGGTCCCTCAAGTGATAATGTCCTGTCAACAATCCCACTGCAATTCCCAGTTCTTTCCTAAGGAGAGAAACTTCCTTATAAGCAGCGCGCTAGGTTCGGTTATGTGTTCCGTGGTACACCTGATTCCAGGAGCTCCTCTCCACTTTCCAGCAACGATTTTAATACCCTTTCACGAACAGCAATTGGGATAGGAAAAATTGGTTGGGGTTGCAGTCCTAACTGTTGAAAAACTAAGCTTCCACAATAAAACTCCAATTTAGATAAATCTACTTGTTTTATTATTTTCTCCACCTCTAGTAATAATCGTAGCAGTGAGTGCTAAATTTCTATCGAGTGAATAGTCAAATAGAGATTAAGCTGAGACTAATATTAGGATAGTTTGATAAGTACCTTGATTTGATAACGTGCTTTATTTTTCAACACAATCACCTCGAAGTTCAACGCACTCATCCCAATATTTCTCCAGCTTCGCGATTCCCTCACGCAAATTCGTTTCTTCAAAACTATCAAAGTACTCGGTTTCTTCCTGCATGACCCCATCGTGACTCAAATTTTCGTATTGCCAGGAATGTTTTGAGTTTCGGTAATATATGATCGTCTGGGGGAATAAGTAGCACATCAGTAGCATCATTAAACACCTTTTTTTTTGTTATTCCCGGGCGTTCCTCTCCCATAGTCACCTTTAGTTGGTCCAAAAGTGATGCATAATATTTTCCTAGTAATAATTTTTCCTCTTTTAAGTTAACCTATAACGAGGATTCCTTCTGCGTCCAAAAAAACCGACGCCATCCCATTTCCAGAAGATGGAACGCATTTCGCCTGTTTTGGAGCCGGTTCGCCATGTGCAATCCGTTGTCTTGACTGCTGTTTTGTTTTCGGGATATAGTGGTGTATCCAGGTCTCACCTACTGTCACAAAATAACATAAAAACCATAATAGATTATTATTAAACATTTACAAATTATAGGCAGATGTTCGCATGTGAATTCGCTTTTGTTCTAGAATGAGTAGATGCGACATTCATCTAGCACAAATGTATAATTCGTTATATAAAATGAAGTAAACCGGAACAAATGACGATGTCTGTTTTCTCCAACTGGAGAACATTCACTCGTCTGTAGGTTAAAACCAAATGATAGACTTTATCGATAATTTCGCAGATCGGTCTGTTTTATAACAAATACATAAGTTACCCAATGTAGGTAAAATCCTCTCGAAAATTTCCTTTTCAGTTTCCCCCCCTAGAAAAAGGATTGAATTACACAACATATTTCAGTTCTAACCATTATCAAGACTTACTTGTCACACTCCTATTTAAACAACTTTCAAACAATGAGTTGCTATCAGGATGATTAGAGACCACAGACCATTTGTTCATAGAAAGCAATCTTTATGACTACATATACAGCTTCATATTTCTGCGCCCATAGAAATTTTGGTCTCTTTCAGCAAAAAACTGAATCAAGTGCAAGTTAAGATCATCACCATTTGTGAAAGTTTTACCATTCAAACTGCGAAATAAATTGTAACCAGATCGTGCCAAGTCATGGCTGTATTCGACATCATTTTCCTAGCTCCAATAATTTCTGACGAGTTACTAAAGATGAATGAGGCTTTGCATTATTATGATGGAACATAATTCCTTTGAAATTTGCCAATTCTGGCCGTTTCTCTTTGATTGCATCATCCAGTTTCGTTAATTGTTGACAGCATGACCTTCTTAGATGTAATTCAACTTTAGGTGTGGTTTGCGCTTGGACCATGATAATTTTCGAATGGTGTGACTATAATGATCATTTTTCATCACCAGTAATAATTCTTATCAAAAAAGGATCGGTTTCATTGCGCGTGAGATGCACATGGCAAATATTGATCTTTTGTGTTAAGTAAATATCTTTCAATTCATACAGAATTCAAATATCAAGCTGGTCACCGCGTCAAAGAGATTGTAAGTGATTTTCAGTAGTTGTGTGCGATACATGTAACCTCTATACAATTTCTCCAACAATTATATGACCATTCTATTTAATTATAGATTTGATGTGGCAATAATCAATTTTAAAAGGTCCACCAGAACGTTGGTTATTTTTGAGTGAAAATCTCCAGAACGGAATTATTTAAACCAATTCTGACACGTGTCTTCTGTTATACAATCTACATCATAATCTTTATATTTGTCTTCAGCAGCTCTCTTTACTTTACGAAAATATGTACTCCATCTTTAAACTCACCCTAAACTAACAGCTACAAACAAAATTACGCACAAGTTGCTTCTAGAGCAACCTAAATGTGACTGATATAAAATGTCAAAAGGAAAAAAAGCGTAACACTGATTTCAAAACAATTATCTCTATGTTTGACAACCAAACCTTCTTGCCCACCAAACATTAGTATGCGAACCAAGTTACCACCTTTTCACTTTTAACGCTGTATTTTATAACAATCAATAGCTTTATTTCGACAATTTTCTCGTTGAAACTGACAAAGGTTCTCTATTCGGGATACCAATATTTTGCGGTCTTACATCAAATCGTGTAAGATCCTATCAGTAAATAATGGTACGTTTACTTTAAAGTGACAGCTTCTGATCTGTGGATTTAATTATTGATTTGACACAGCTTCATTAATTATTACTTCTTTTACCGATCTTCAAGAAACCCTCAACTTCTTAGATGTTTCCAAAAACCGCATTAGTTTTTATTTATAAGGCCGAGGAAGTAGAAACAAATCTATAAAGAGAATCAGTAATTCCTTGCAGTCTTGGTGTAAATACAGAAGACTGTACCACACACAAATAACTTCCAGGTAGCTAATCATTAGTAGAAAGTTGATTGCTAATTTCGACGACTTTTTTCACACTTGACGGTTTAATTTTTATATCACATCCATGTTCATTCTCAGGTTTAGCTTTATATGTTAGGGTTGGGTTTAGTTAAAATTTGAGATTTCATTTGGAAAAAAACTAAATATGGTTTCTACAATGACAAAATCATATTGAAATAAATTAAACTTTTTGAAAAAACATTCCTTAGAAATAGTTTTAGAAAAAAATTCTTTATGAAATGTGTTTCGAGAACAAAATCACTTAATAAAATTGGTTGCGTTTTGATCAAACAACTTCGCTTTCATTCGTTCTTAGATTTAGTGCTTAACAAGGAACTTAATTTAGTTTTGAGACGACCTTTACATCTCTTCAGAATACTGGAGTATCTTTCCCCCGCTAGCTTTAATTTAAGTGTCACTTAAATGCCACAAAAGGCGACCATCACAGACCCTTTAAATTTCTACTGAACTGAACTGGCACCGACTCCTTAATAAGCAAATTAACTAATTTCGTTTTAAGTGGCGCCTTAGTTAACTATATTGTTAGTAATTATAATAACAAATAAATCTTTAAAAGATTAAGAAATCTGTGGAACGGAAAATTGTAAATTTGCGTAGCGGTACTAAAGCTGCGTTTTCTGACTCAAATAAAAAATTCCTGTTAGAAATACTAATTTCTACTCATTTAATGACATAACTGATATATTAACAAATGTAAATTACAAAATTTTTACTTTAAGGAATTTTTGCATAATTAATAAAAGTTTTAATTAAGGAGTACTAGCGTGGATCAGGTCACTTAGGTATCTACGAAATCAAGGAAGCAGGTTATCTAGCAAAGATGCACCAGTTATACTTATTCCAACTACTGTGGGAATATCTGGGAATAAATTGAACCGAATATAAGCCTAACAAAGGAGCTTTCCCATTTGAAGAAAAGAGAACGACTGGCAACGCATTATAGTTTGCGAAACCCTTTCCATAAGATTGGTTTCGCAAATGACTCAGAATGCAGATGGTATCGAAAGAAAGATAAAACTGTTGAATATGTTTGTTGTTGTTGAAGCGAAATTTAAGAACAACCCCCAATCGTTTTGGTCATGCATTAATCTTAGGAAGTCTAATAGTAATCTACCACCGAAATTATTTAAAGAGTCTTCTATTGTCTCTACTCCTTATGGATCTGCTTCTAATCATGACTGCAATTCTTATTCTATCTCATTATCTAAAATAATTCCTGAAGACTCTGAGAAAGCCTGTAAAATTGAAATTCAAATTCACATCAGATACGAATTCCATTACATCATTTGTTGTAAAGGATTGTGCTTAGGCATTTACTGAGCCTTTATCTGTAATTTTTAATTTATGCATTCAGAAATATATTTTTCCAGACCTGTAGAAGGAATAAAAAATCTGTCTGGTGTTTTAAAAGGATAATAGAACCAGGGTCGAAAATTATCATCCCACAGCGATAATGTGCAATTTTACAAAGATGTTTGAACGAGTCTTTCAGGAACAAATATCCTTTTACATGGCGCCTTTTGTGATTGACCAGCAGCATGGTTTTACGTCTGGAAAATCAACTGTGACCAAGCTTTGCGCAGTATGTCTGGGAGCGCATTGATTCTGGCACTTAGGTCGATGTTGTTTATACAGATTTTTTTCAAAGCATTTGATCGACTTGGTCACAGTGCTTTACTTTCTAAATTGTCAGATTTTGGTTTTAAGGACATTCTTATTAGATTTCTTGAAAGTTATGTATTAAACGCTCTCAATATGTGGTCATAGATCAAATAATTTCGTAGTAATGTCGGGTATTCCCCAAAGATCCCTTTCTTTTTAACGTTTTTATTAACGATATCACTTGTGGGTTGAGTAACAGCTGCCTACCTTATGCAGATGATTTGAAAATTTTTTGATATACACAACCTCTCTAGAATGCTTGAGCCTTGAGCTTAATCTCATGAACGTAAACGCTTGATGTTTAAAAAACAAACTACCACAAAACATAGACAAATTTAATGTTATGTCATGCTCAAGAAGTAAAACTCCTATGCTGTATGATTATGGGGTCGACGGTGCTTTTTTTAGGCGGATTAACTACATTAAAGACCTGAGAGTTACGTATTTACATTTGTCTATCATGTTAATGATATAGTATAAAAATTTTGCCTAACACTGAGCTTTCCAGTAAGATCTAGTCAGGACTTTGGGTCGCTTTAGGTCATAAGCATATTATTTTCTTGTACGAAGCAAATTAGAATACACTCTGAAAAATGAGAGAACTACTAGACCTCGCGAGAGCCTATTGGTAAGATTTAATCCACTACTCTGGAAAATTGCAAGGGACTTTGGTCCTGTAGGCTAGTGTAAAGGAATAAATAAATACATGATCTTAAAATGAAGGAAGGTATTGCTAGAATAAAATCTGATCATCTCAAAAGTCAGCAACGAAACTGCTTGAATTCGCAAAAATAATTTGGGCTCAGGACCTAACTAGGCCTAAGCATTGAAAATCAGGAATCATTACTTTTATTCAATGTGTCTTGTATAAACCGATTTATGTTCCCTTAGGCATCAATCTAAGAGAAAAAAAAGTCATACCCCTCTCTCAGTGGCATAGCTGAAAGTTCAGTGCCCCCCTCCCCCCGCGAAATCTTAATGAAGCCACCTTTTTAATTTTGCAAAATAATTTAGTTCAAATGCCAAATAAACTGTAATTCAGGTTGTTTTTGACATTCATTAATCATAATATCGACGTTTAAATATCAAGCTTCTAATCCCACATATCCCAAGCATGGCGAGATCGACATTCGTTACATAGCAGACAGGCAAGCGGAGCGAGTTTTTAAAAATGTAAAGCTAAATCCCCAGCTAAATCCACATACTCCTTTAAAAGCGAGATTGATAATCGTTACGCAGCGGAGAGGCGAACGAAGCAAGATTTTAAGCCAAAATCCGAGCTCCAAAACCCACATACTCCACGCGCTGCAAGATCGATAATCGTTACATCGCAGCGAAGCAAGATTTTAAGCCAAACCCAAGCTCTCAACACCACATATCTTACACGCAGTTAGATCGATATCCATTACACAGCAGACAGGAGAGCAAAGAAAGATTTTAAACCAAAACCGAAGCTCTCAAAGCCACCTATCCCACGCGTTGTGCCTGGGATGTGTTCTTGACAACTTATGTTTTAATAAAGGTAATACGTCAAATTTCTAAAGGCACATATAAAAATAATGTTATCTGATAAAAAAAAAAACATTTGTACATTAATTTGAATGAAAGTAATTTTATTCATGCACAGCAAAACAAACATCAAATACATCACAAAATATTCAGTTTTATGTGTTATTACGAAATCGTTCCAAACGTTTGGCCTTTTTATTTGCAAACTCTTCTATGAGTAAACCTATATGAAATTTTTTAGTTCTTTCGCATTCTATAGATAATGTAGCTGAAGCTGCTAATTCTTACTTGCATCATTGTGCTGCTTTCTCCATTTAACAAGCATTGTAACTCAAGGGTGAGCAACTACTCTACCTTCAATCGCCTTTAGAATCGCGAGTTTCAGAGTTTTTAGACGTTCAAAAAAAATTGCGCGGCTCTTGAAGATTCTTCTTTCTATTTTTTAAACGTCCGAAAAGCTCTAGTACTCTAGTAATGGTAATTGGGTTTATTTCAACTTTAAATTAAGAGTTTTTTAGACGATGTTTAAAAAAAATAAATTACGCGTTTTAAAAATAGGCTGAATTTATCTTTTTGAACATCTAAAAAGTTTTAAATCTCGAGATTTGACAAAATTTAAATTTGAAATGAATTAAATTTTTCAGACTTTTTCGAAACTTTATCTGCATGTTGAGGACCGAGTTATGAAGTTTTTTGAACGGTTGAAAAAAAAAGCATCCAAAAAGCTCCAAAACTCGTAGTTATACAACAATTGAATTGTGAGTAATCGCTCATATTTCATTTACAATGTTTTTTAAATGGAAATAATTTTACCCCTCTTTTTAAATGAAAAAAAACTTCAAACATATATATCTCGGGCAAACGATCAGCTACGATTTTAAACAAGAAAGTTTTGAGCACTACAAATCATTTCCTAAGTCTCTGTTAAGACTGACTTTGTCGACATTTTACTTTGAACTAAAGTTGCTTCCTGCACGCCGTGACAGATACTAATACAGACTATCACAGAGGCTTTGCATTCAATGGGTTTAATTAGTGAGTATTAAAGTGATTTCTTAATATATGTACATTTAATATAAATCTAAACGCCCTGCGTTGTATACGTGTCCAGTTATAATAAATAATTGCTGACACCTTGCGTTAAATGGATCGTAAAGTAGCAAGTTTATTGAAGAATAATTAAATTGAATTCTACAGATTTTTTGGGTGAGCGGGGCGCCCCGCGCCGCGGACCCTGCGGAGCCTTTGCTACGCCACTGCCCTCTCTAAATAAATTATTGTAACCTTAGAAATAACTATCACTTAAAATTATTTGCCTATGAGCGTGATACTTGCTTTTAAAGCTCGCTCTTTATTTTCCTCGGCGGTATTATGCAAACCAGGGTGCTCCTATTGTTTCGCTTACATTAACGTACTTCGTGAGGTAATTGAAATTTCATGTTACATACATGATATTTTAATAAAATGTCAAAGCTACTGTATTTATATTCTGATTATAATTAAACATATGTTTGCATTAACTGCTCGTTCGAAAATTTTAATGAGTACGCTTCAGCTTTATAATTCGATCGATCGACGATGACATAAATGAGACTCTATAGGCTGGCTGATAAAAGAGATTAGCTTACTATTACGTTTTCTATAACGACAGTTAATTATGAGATGATCATTATCGTAAAGAAGAAAGTCTAGAATTTTTTTAACAAAAATATCTTCTATGTCACAGTGCTTGTTGCAAAATCATCGCAGTCCGTTATTATGACAATTTTATTAAACCAAAATAGAAATTAGTCCAGTCTACCTTTAATTTATTCCTTGGGCATTAAGTATATTACATTTTTTGAATCAAAAATTGTATTCCACCGAATAATCTTTGGATTAAATTAATAATATTCTAAATTAACTTCGTTATTTCTACGAGTACGTCTGCATGGCACATCATGGCAACTTCGTAATTTTTTCATCTAATGATACATCATTGCACGATCTTCAAAAATGCAATCAAATGTCAAACAAATTTTTGTTTCTGTTGTCTCCAAACTTACTGACAATGTATTGACACTCCCTTCAATGATCAAATGGGATATTTTACAGATCTAAAAGTTTTGAGAAACAGGGTGTTTCACGACGAACTGCCGTGATTGATTTTTCAGAAAATAGACTTTGGAAAATTTATAAAATTTAGCAGTTTCCTAAAGTCGATAGGGGCAATTCGGCAAAAATATTTTCAAGATGGTGGCAATTCCGGTTACAACGGAAGTTGTTGCCTTCTTGCTTATTTTAAATGAAACGCCCTATACGTTTTTCCATTTTTATATTATGAGCAAAATTATAGGCATATTTCATGTATAATGTCCTATACCTAAGTCTAACAGTTTTTGACATATTTTAAATTTTACGTCAAAAATCGTGTGTGCAGACCTAAATATAATTATTAATTTATCCTATACGAAAGCCTTTATAGGCTGGCGGAGTTGGCCTTATATGAGGTGATTTTAGAATTAATTGTTAGTAGAAACCTTCAGAATGATAATAGTAATTATGTAGTATCTTATGTTTCATTTTCTTTTTGGGGAAAATTTTTTATTTAACAATTAAGATTTGAAAAAACAGTTTTTTCGAGTTCTATGAAAAGCTATTGTTTTTCAGTAAAAAAAGCTTCAAACAAAAGTTGTATGCATTGAAAATACCTACAAAATGAGCTAAAGCGAATCCTAATCAGATCATTTGTTCGTCAATTATTACAAAAAAAAAAATTGCTAAAATGGTTGTTTTTTAACTGTTTATAAACAAGAGAAAAATATATTGCATTAACTTTATACTGCAACTAAAGGAGCCTCTTGTTTTGTTTTTTTTCTATTGTCTGTTCTCAGCGATCTAGAGGTCGTACAGCGGTCTGCGGGTACGAAAATGAAAGTTCCAGACTTATACTAACAATAACAAAAAAGAACGAAATGAATTGTTGATTTTAAATTATTAAAACAGATAACCAAATTAAGGTTCGTTTTTTCGTTATAAACAAATAGAATAACTCTTCGACAATTGTTGATATTCAATTGAAGGGCGGTTGTTTATTAACATTATTTAAGGAGATACTCGTACGAAAATGGTTAAACTATTGTATGCAGCAGTTTTCAACTCAATTATTTCAAAATTATAGATGAAGCAATAGTTTAAAGTAGCACCTACTTCGAGAGTCCGCAAGTGGCAGTGGAGGGGGGCGTTCTTTCAGCCTGCGACGCGCGGAAAAAAACGTGACTTGGACGCTTCAAATTCGAACAATGGATGATATGTTTTTGTAATCAAATTATTATTAAACTTATCAATAAACAAATTGTTGCACATTAATACATTTATGCATAATTATAATTTTACCGCGCTTACGTACTTTACGAATTGTTACAGTGGTCAACAATATACTATTAATTAGGAATATTAAAAATTACATTGATTTTTAATGTACTATTAATATTTATCGAGGTGTAGCATGCAACAAATAGCAACATTTGTTGATAGAATTATTATTTTTAGCGATGTAGAATAAACTACATTTGACGATTATATTGTAAGCGATTATCTAATCGAGAGTTATTGTAATATTACTTTCAAAGACGATGAAAGTAATAGGGGAGAAAATAATTATGAATATGATAATGATGCCTATATTGATGGTCATGATAATTATGTAAATGAGTAATGACGATGATGATGATAATGAGATCAATAATGATGATGACGATGAGAGTGGTAATAACGACGATAATTGTAATGATAATAATGAAACCGATAAGAGTTTCGAAAATGAGTGGCCATCGATGTCGAAGAAACGGAGAAGGGAATAAATATTTTGTATAGATTTATGCAAAAAATATGTACGTTAGCAAAAAATTTTGTATGTGAAAATGTTCGTCTAATAAAATAAACAAAAAAGTTAGCATGTCTTTTCCTATAGAACCAATAATTGGGCGGCAAATGACAGTCGCAATTTTTTTCATGCTATTACTCCATAAATATTAATGATACATTAAAAATCAATCTGATTTTTAATATTCCTAATTAGTAATATACTGTTGAATACTGTAACATTTTTTTCGCAATTTGACAAGTTAGTTAGTTAGTTAATTTAATGATTAAAGGCGCGTCGGTATCTCAAACCATTTAGCGCCTTCTATATTGTTATTGATGGTATTAAATTTTATTATAGAGACCAATGTGCCTCAAGAAATACAGTATGCATTTGGCCTTATTCAGTGACAGGATAGACATTGAGGGGGATCCTCGTTTTTCAGAAGAAAGGAATGAGTCATTCTGCAGTGTCCAAGAACAATTCTCTTCCATACAACATTTTCTCTTCTGGACAGTTGGGGAAAGTGATAGGTCTCTGAGAAGTTTCTTTTAATATAAGAGAGTTTATTTGGGTTGTCAAGGGATTCCCAACGAGTCTGCACAATGTTACGAATGACGATATCGATGTGCCTATTGAATTCTTTAGGGCTAAATAAAGGGAGAGGAGCCTTCAAGGATTGCAGACTTAGCTTGAGTGCCAGCCAATTCATTCCCATCTATGCCGATGTGGCTCGGGGCCCACATAAAGGCTATGTACAGATTACGTTGGGATCCCATTTTAAGGTCGAGAATTTGATTCATGAGGGGGTGGGATGTGTTGATGGCTTGGATCGATCTGAGGCAGCTGAGGGAATCCGAAATAATTAGATGTTTGGGGGTGAAGAAGTGTTTAATTATTTCTCTGATGCATTGCTTGATGGCAAACAACTCAGCTGCAAAAAAATGGATGAAAGAGGATTTAATCTTGATTTGATGCATGAGAAACTGGTTACGGCAGCTGAGCCTCCACCTTGATCTGATTTAGAACCATCGGTAAAGGATAATTTGAAAGTTTTAAACTTTGAGTTAATTAAGCTAAGGAAATGTTGTTTAAGATCAAAGTTGATTTCAAAAGGGAGAAGGTTCCAGGGGGAGAAGATCCTAGGGAGGATGGGGGTGGTATTGGGAACGCAGAGGCTCTATCACTGGCACCAAATGTGACATTTGAAAGAGCCGGGATATCAATACGACAAGCACGGACAACAATTTATTTATTGCTATGTTTAACAATAACTTGATTACAAAACCATATCATCCATTGTTCATATCTCGGCGAAAAACTACAGATTAAAAAAATTAATAATAATAAAAGATGCTACGACCAATATTCGCCGAAATAATCTAAATTTTTCCGGCGAAACGAATGTGAAGCGTCAGAGTCGTTTTTTCCGTGCGACGTAGGCTAAAAGACGCCCCCACCGCTGCTCACTTTCTGACTCTTGGAGCTCATTTTGTAGGTATTTGTAGGTATTTCCAATACGCACAACTTTTGTTTGAAACTTTTTTACTGAAAAACAATAGCCTTTCCTAGAACCCGAAAAAACTCTTTTTTACATCTTAATTGTTAAACAAAAAATTTTCCCCAAAAAAAAAAAATAAGACATAAGATACTATATAATTACTATTATCATTTTGAAGGTTTCTACGTAGTCAGAAGTCTACTAACAATAAATTTTTTCCAGATGCTAATTCCGCTGGCCTATTATTATTTAATTGGGGTTGGTTTCCTTCTAGAAGGAGATAGACGTTAGTTTACTATGTCGATATTTTGCTAATAAATAAATACAGGGTGATCAAAAACATTAAATATTAACTTGAAACCCCTATTTTTATGTTATTTTATAAAAATAAGGGCGATTTTGTAAAGGTTGTCTATTCCAAAAATTTGCAGTTTTTGAAATATTGGCAATTTAACATTTTCGTATTTCAAAAATGCTAAACGGCTTAGCTATATCGGGAACCAACTTATTTTAGTAAATATTCAAAATGTCCACACTGAACTAACAAGCATTTTTCCCAACTCCGAGTAAGTTCGTCATGGGTGGCTGCTCTAATTGAATCTGGAGATAAACTTTCAAACGCGTCCCTTACCCTTGCCATACGGTTCTCCATCGTTGTCACTGGATATCAACGATGCTTTTTGTCGTTTGTTTTTGAAATATTAGCAATTTACCATTTTTGTATTGTAAAAACGCTATACGGCTTTTAAGTTTTATTATTAGTTGGCCATGACGGCGAAACACGACGAAAGAAAACAATAGAGGACTACAGAAATGTCGTACAGTCAAAAAATACAGTGGCGATTTAAGTAAAAATGTGTTATACTTATCATAATCGTAAACTACTGCGGACTTCTACCAAGTTACGACTAACAAAAAAAAAAGTTATTTTTTATATACATAGGTTTGATTTCTTTCATTTAAATACTATGTTATGTTAATAAGATTTGTTGTTAATAAAATTTTTGTTTGTTTTCACTTGAGAAGTGCATTTATCAGTAACATAATATTTGCATCTGAATAAGTACGTAAACTCTATATATGTAATTCTGTTGCTGAATACCACAGATACCTTTTCGCTACCCCGCTAAGCTTGAATTATACGAGGAATTGTTTAATACGAAACAATATTAGTTTAATTGGAACTCGACATATTTTTACAACAAAAGATAACATACATAATCTAATCAAGTAAGCCACCTAGCAATATATTCCTAAAAAGTCCTGTCCCTTATATTTAAATATTTTTCTGAATCCCTTACTACGAACAACTAACAAAGTTTGAATGACCACTTATGTACAGGAAATTTTGAAACAACAGCAAGTATATTTTCTCATATTTTATAATATGCTTTCTAATAAGAGACTAAATATGAATTATGACCCTTGGACTATAATAAATTTATTTTTTCTCATAAATGTTAAACTTCCGCAATTTATTGCTCTTTCTCGGGTAATAAAAGGTAAATTTAGACGTTAATAATGTTTGAAATTTCATAAACCACGTAGAGTACTTAATAGTTACGCGAAATTCATATTATAGCGTTGATTAAGAAATCTTAATAAAAATTTATAAACTAGTTTATAGTTACAACACTAGACGGAGACTATTATCGAACCCTTTTCTGTATGGTTTCCAATAATGGGCAGCCAATGAAATTAGTTTTTAGAGCCTGCCGACTGCGTGCCTATTTGCTATCGGTTTGTCAAAATATTTTTAATAAGTCTGGCTTGGCGTGATATTGAGCAATGTCCATTACCGAGGCTCACAAATTTTCCAATTTTGTACAATTAAGATTATATATACAGGTAATATATATTACAAGTACTCTATAATTAGACAAGTTCTGTTACATTTGTGATGATTTAAGTTTTTAAAACCGATTTAGTTGTGGAATTAAGAACAAGCTGGTCAGTTTTCTTGAGCTTATCACGTTATAATTCATATTACACACCATCCCTGACCTATATTATGGACAAAATATATATCTTATTTTCTACATAATTGCCTACAATCTCTAAATACTTTTTCCGACAGTGCTTTAACTATTCTACGAATTCCTAGAAATTTTGGTAGTAATGACCATGAAACTCTTGAAAATCTCTTCAGATAAAATTAAACTGAGTTTAAAAGAGAAAACGAAAAGTAATTCGGTACAAGAAGGAAAAGCACTCAGCATATAATTGCACTCAGTCGATTAAAGAAAAATATAGGCAAATTGAGACAGTGAAAGGAAGGTGGAAATACATTTAGTCAATGAAGAAAAGACAGAATAAAAGGAAGGTGGTATTGCACTCGGCAAAAGAAAGCAAGAATAAAGCCCACTGAATCGGCTCGGCTCCGTCCGTTCCGTCCGCTTGAGTCAGATCGTCGATGGCCCCCGCTCACTGGCTCCGCACAATTCAGACTTAACAGTGATTAAAACTGCTTTAACCATTAGAGTTTCTAGAGTTGTTATTTTTGATGAAAAGTGAATAAAATGAGTAGTTCTTCTGACCCTGAGGAGGATATTGTTGTGGCTGGTCTAGCCTGTGTTGAAGCGGGAGTGGAGGAAAAGCGGAAAAGAAGATATTGGGTTCACGATATTTACCTTAAAAGAAAAGTTCACAGGGAATTTTATCATTTATTTCCAGAGTTGATGACCGACAATGAAAACTTTTTCAAATATTTTAGAATGTCTAGTATAAAATTTTATGAAATTTTAAATATGTTGTCGCTCAGGAAACAAAACACTAACCTTCCAAAATCGATTCCACCAGAGGAACGTTTAGCAGTTACTTTAAAGTAAGTGTATTGTATAGTCGAATTAATTAAATTTGACGTTTATATCACAGATTTTTGTGACATAACTAATGTTTTTTGACTGTGACGTGAACGCCTAGACAATTTACTTCAAGTTTATTAGGCAACAACTATGTATAGAGAATATTATTATTATTATATATTCTGTATGCTCTCACGTCTTCTATCAATTCTTCGTCCGACATAGTAACAATACAAACACTACGTCTATACCACAGATTATACTACCTCTTTCTATTTTTAAAATAGTCGAAGGCTTTCAGACCTTTCGGCAATTTTTGCCCTCTTGAGAATAGTCGAAGACTGAAGGCTCGGAAGCGTTCTGGCCGGTCGGAACCAGTGAGCGGGCTCTCATTTATTTACGTGTAAACCAAAACGGGCCGATTGTGCGGAGCCGAGCGGTCTGAACCGAGCCGAACCAGTGGGCGCGGTGCTTAAGGTACATATATCAAGCCAGTGAAAGTAAAATGCTACAGTACATGGCGTCTAAAGCAATGGGATATCCAGCAGATGAAGGCAAGATAGAAGCGTACTCGGCCAATGAAGGCAAGACAGAAGCGTACCCGCACAAAGACAAAATAGAAGTACACCCGGCCAATGAACAAAATGTATACCCAGCTATAAGAAATGAAAACTTCCCAAGACATAAAAAATTGTTCTTTCAAGAATATTTAACATCCAGGGGTTTTCGAGTTCGCTTCTAACAAATATGAAAAGAGGTTAGAAAATTTGTAATGAAAAAAAAAAGGAAATGGCATATTCTATATGTCATTCACCTTCGAAAATTTTATATTGCAACAATAATGAAAATTTTGATCTACAGATCACTGCTTATGAACTAGAAATCTGTCCACAAAATCTAACACAATACAAAAAAAGAAACCCACTTAGCTAGCGAGGTCATGCATTTAGCCCATTTGAGCTTATATTTTTCATCGACCGATGAAATTAGTTTTGAAAAGTGCTATCAGAGAGACCCCTTCCGTATCGATTATCAAAAATATTCCAACAATGAATACAACATAATAGCACTTGGGTTCTAGCCCGATTAGAGATCATCTGGAATAGTGCTTTGTGCAGCTTTGTTGCTTGCTCTATTTCTGGCCACCATGCTAAGAAGGCATATATGACCATAGGATCATTTTTAGTCAGATTTTTCCAAAGATTCTCCAACATGTCTGGCTTGTAACTATTGCCTTTTGAAAAATATTTTCAAGGCGGCTATTCCAGAACAGTTTTTGGCCTGTTATTACTTCCAGACAGTTAACCTCTTTGGAAAAGCCCAGTGTAGTTCAATTTAAAGTTGGAGAGTGTATGTGTAGTTTTCGTCTTCTGGTAAATGGCACGAGCGCCATCTTGTTAGGATTAGCATGTAGTTCTTTCTCTACGCATCAACTACTAACTTGATTTAAGGTGGTTTGTATTAGGATTACGATAGCTCCTTCAGTGTTGCCCATGATAGTAGGTCATTTAATTCTTTTGAGACCATAGCACCTGCGTTCTTGACTTATCCACTATCTTATCAGGGAGACAATTGTAAGCAACTTTATAGGCTTATATCTACAAGGTATTCAGCGCCTCGTTATAAAAAAATTCTAGGTTTAAAAAAAATTCTTTGATAATCCCACGTTTTCCAAGCTGAAAAAACATTCCACGATAATCCCAGGTTTTCCATATTTTCAATAATTCTGGACACCTTGATCTAAATAGAAAATGTTATGAGATACTTAGTTGTATTTTTGAAGACTGATTCAATGTTACCTCACTTGATCGGGTGAACAAAAAAGACAAAATTAAATTTTTAACATTTTTTATATCTTATCCTTATATGATCATACCCTATAGATTTAAACAATAGATTTGTTTGAAGGTTATTTATGGTCGGTGGGGGAGAGGCTTTTTTGATGTTTGACAGGCATAAACATGTCTACTTATCTCTTCTTTCAGTTTAATTGCTTGACTCTTTTCAGTGTTAGAAATTACTATAAATACGAAGTTTACAATTAATATTAACAAAAAGTCGATTTAAAAACTGACTTTTATTGGTAAATGTTGTTAGATATTATTTACGTATTGAAAATAACAATAATAATAATTTAGGCAACCATATATTCATATATTTATGTATTAAGAATTGACGTACTGATTATCATATAATACTCGTTTAAATAATGCAATGAGAAAAGGATAGCATAAAACCGGTATGTGTGTACCAAGAAATTAAATATCTATTGTTTATCAACACTTTTTCAAATATAAATAAAAATATTATTACGTTATTCAGCGCAGGCGCGGATCCAAGGCCCCAAGAGCTTTGAGTTCAGGAAAATAAACCCGAGTTTGCCTCTTATACTATAGTTTATTCAAGAACTAGAGGGAGTAATAAATCATTTTTCCTTTTTTTTTCTTGGCAAACTACCTGTGTTCTTTAGTCTGGTGTCTTTGGCAAAATCTGTTAGGCACATATATTTTCATAGGAATAGGTTAGAAATTTAATAATCAAAAATGCCAGTCTATAATAATGGACTATTTGGGATGGATAAAAATTCTTAATAATTCACATAGAAAATATAGATAATTTTGACATATTTAACATAAATCACAACTCTATTTTTATTATTTTTAATTTTGACATAGAAGCAGTTTTAGGCACATTCAGACTAAAACGTAGCCTTTTACTCTCAAAAAATTCTAGGTTATAATTTAAATACTTACAAAATACCCATTTTAAAAAATACAAGAAGTTAAACATATATAAAAAAATAAATTCGTCCATATATCAAAATTTTTTTGGGGCTATCGGTCATTTTACTATTAATTAAATACATTTTTAGGACATTTGACGTTTCAGTTAATTTATTTCTTAAACCATCTGCAGAATTACAATTAAACACTAAAAAGGGATTCAAATGTAATTAATTTTTATATGTTACAGAAAATTTAAATAATAAATTGTGTTTACGCTGGTAAACATTACGTATCTAAATCGTAATCAGAGTCAGTGAAGCTATCTTCGCTCAAATTAATTATAATTTGTTCCTCGATCTCACCGATCATGAGATCGAGTTTCCACATTTTCTTTTATTCTTTTATTATATAAATTTTTCCCAATTTTCTGCCGTAACTTTATTCAAAAAAAATTTTCAAAAGTTCAGTTAAATTACTAATTTTGTACGTTGTGTTATTTCTAGCAACTCTACCTTTTACTTGAGAGAGATATTTTCTTCTCCAACGGACATTTTCTGGACGATCTATAAGAACAGAGTTTCTATCTGGTTTTTTTCAGCAAAAATTAAGTTCTTTGAGCAATTTCCAGAGCTTAGTTCTTTTAATTTCAGATAAATCCCGATCTTCATCGATCTTAGCTAGAATTTTGTCGACGGTTGGGATCTGCTTCTCATAATAAAATGTATGTACAACTCCTTTTATTGCAGTTTCCATCTCTCTTCCAACGAGGTTTTTCGTCTGCCTGTCCGGCTTGGGAGTACTAAGAATTCCAGTCATTTTTTCTCGTTCAATATTCGGTACATAGTAAATTTTCCAACTCTTGTCATGTTGGAACACATCTTAACAGAGCTTTTAACATTATTATCTAGATATCGATATCTTAAGGCATCATAAACATTCATCGTAATAAATTTTTCGTTGAGGAAAAAAAGCCCTGATTTAACGATTTTGGAATAAATATAGATGTGGAGCCATATCTTTTGGGTATCACACTAATCTCAAATAATATATAAAAACAAGCACAAACAAGATAAATCACTAAGGACACACTGTAAGGTGTACTTTGCTCACTGACAGAAATTAAATTGAACTATCAGAAATATTATTGTTGCAGTAGATTTATAAAAGCTTATTATATTTAAATATAATTAGTTTTACGGCAGTCCTCAGTTACCTGCGGCACTGGAGCAGATACGTTGGAGGTTTCGGTAATAGTTTTATGACTCTCTTTAGTTCTTTAATAGAGTATATGAATGTGTAGGCTTGCGATCGCCCTCCCCTTACCAAGAGCTTTGAGTTCAGGAAAATAGAACCGATTTTGCCTTTTATATTAGGAACGTGTATACTGCTCGCATCCTCCCCCCCCCCCTTGTCGGTAACTTGTTTTTTCTTGTGATCGCCCCTCCTCTTCTCCAAAAGTTTCAAATTCAGAAAAATAGACCCGACTCTGTCTTTTACACTAGAAATGGGAATGCTGCTAGTGTCTTCCAACACCCCCCCCCCCCCCGTCTACAACTTACTTTCACTTGCGATATTGTACTTTTCTGATATCACCGCCCCCCCCCCCCCAAAGAGAGAGGCTGGATCCGCCCCTGATTCAGCGTTCAAACAACCGGGCCCTAGATCTGACGTTATGTTAATTCTACAGGGGTATGTTCGAAGCTTATAAATTGAAGAAGTTAAGTTAGTAAATACGGATTATTAAAACAGATTTTACGAGAATGAAGCGATTAAATATCAAATGTGATATAACATATTTTACCTCACTTGATGGCATGAACGAAAACATTTTTTTTTCATCCCTACTTTTGTCACAGCGGAAGATGCTCTGATTTTGTTTTCATTTGCTTCAGCAAAATATTTAAAATTTACGAAGTTATAATGCTATAACATACGGACGAATGGAAGGACATAACGAAATTATAAGGGTTCCTACAGAGCCCTCAAAAATCGGGACTTTAATAATTTTTAGTTTGAAGTTTTTCGCACTACGTAGTTGACTCTAATGTCACAAAAATACATTGATTGTATAATTCAGATATAATATTCTTCTCACTACAAAGGAAAATATGAAAGTACATTATACCACACGCAGTGCCATTTTAAATACGATCATAATAAAAATGGTGGATAAAATGTATGTTTCCGAAATGGAATGTTCTGTTTTTATTGCTGCTTTACGATATAAGTGTTTTATTGCAAGCAGGGTTAGAAAAATAGAGAATAATAATAGGAACATCCAATATGGATAAGGCCCACTGCTTTAATAGGAAAATTAGAGAATTTTTCGGAATTAGTTGTTATAGGAATATAATCATCAGACTGTACTGTACGTTGGTGCAACAAATTTTAAGATTTTATTATTTGAAATTGAAGAAAATAATTTATAGTAGAGTAGAGTAATAGTAGAATAATTTATCCATCTAAGAAGTAAATTATCGAAAGGAATGAGAGGTACAAAGGGTTCCCGAACTTCCAAGATATGCAGAATGTTCTTTTCTAACATCTTAACTTCTATAAATTTAAGGAGTAACATGACTCTAGAAGTCGAAAAAAAAGCGATTTTTGTGTGCTTGAAGATGAAGCATGTTCAGATTCTCTGTGTTTTGCAAAATTGTTATAACTGGCGTTTTTTGTATCCCACAGGCTCTTTGAGGACACCGGGACAATGCACTTAAAAATGGTATTGTCCCGTTGAAAACGGATCGTATGGTAACTTTAGTTATATCGCAAATTCGAACTAACCTAAAAAATAATGATTAAAATGA
Source organism: Diaprepes abbreviatus (assembly GCA_034092305.1). Classification (NCBI taxonomy): domain Eukaryota; kingdom Metazoa; phylum Arthropoda; class Insecta; order Coleoptera; family Curculionidae; genus Diaprepes; species Diaprepes abbreviatus. The sequence continues at coordinate 13,679,460 of JASJET010000228.1, read as the reverse complement.
ACCAACAACGTTTTTGTAACTTTTAATACGAACGCAAAAAGATTCAACGGTATATTTATAGAACACGTAGATACTAAAAATATATTACCTTTTAACTTAAAATACATATTTATGGAAAAGCTTAAATTCTCGAATTTTCCGAGCTTCTAAGGAAAAAAATAAAATGATAAATCTCCGAGTTTACCGAAGACAAAGGACAAATAAATCCTGCCATATTCCAATAATTCTTTAGATCAAGATCAAGTCTGTAAGAAATTTTATTTATACGAGGGTATACGTTTATATTTCGGGAATAACAAATAAAAACAAATATTTATTACTGAAAATGGTTTTATTGTTTTTCAAATAATCCCCACGATGATCAATACACTTTTATATGCGTTTGAAACAATCCGAAAAGCATTGTGTGCCACTGTGAAGATGGGATGCCCAAAACATAATTTTTCAACGCATCAACCACCTCTTTTGGTGTAAAAAATAATTTATTCTTCATATATGCGCACAATAAGAAATCATTGGGTACCAATTTCCCGTTTTGGGTACTCAAAAAGTTACTTGCTTGGGCCAATGTGTGATAGCTCGCATTGTCATGATGCAGAATAATCCGTCTTACCCAGTTTCACTAAATCCACCAAAGACTTCCATCAAAAAAATGGTTCTGTACCATTCAGAATTCACCATTATACAATTATCTAAACGCACAGATGTAATAAGGGCAATTTTTTCGAAAAAACAGGAGACGATTTGCTTCGAAGTACTTCGGTGAAAGAGCAACTTTTGTTGGTTTCGTCTCATCATCGAAAATTCATCCAAACCTTGCTACCTATCACGATTTTATAAAAATTTTGAAGCACCATGACCATGTTTTTTGAGCATTTTGAGCATTTTCACAGCCAAATGTTTATGCAATATATTATACACACTGTTACTAATGTCCAAAGATGCCTCAGTCTCGCGATATTTCGTAAGACAATCTTGCATGATGAGTCTACGTGCAGCATCGATGGTTTCCTGCACTATAACCGATTTTGAACGGCTTTCACACGACTCGTCCATAAGCGAACAATAGCCAAGATTAAATTTCCTAAACCAGCGGTATAGCGTGATTCTTGTAGGAGCTTCGTGGCCCTATAAAAAATTAAGTTCATCGATACGCTCTTGTTGAGATAAATTACGTCAAAATTTGTGAAAAATAATCTCTCAAAAATTTTTAGGAGTTACAGTACAGGTTAGAAGTTTGAATACGCCTAAAAACAAAACACTTTTTTTAGTTTATTTGTTAATCCCACGAAATCAACTTACTTTATTCACATAAGTTCATTGTGTTTAACATAGTTTAGACATTTTTGATAACTATTAATGTATTTTATAGGAATCAAATCAATTTCAAACATCGAAGATATGAAAATGTTACTTTAACCGACTTTCTTGAAAATGACCACCTTTTGCTTTAATGATTTTTGGCATTCTTTTAACAAGTTTGTGGTTGTATATTGTCCCACGCGTTTTTCAAGCAATCCCAGAGACTAGTAAGGCTTGTTGGTTTTAAATTTCGCACTCGCCCATCAAATTCATCCCACAGCAGCTCAATGGGATTCAACCCAGAAGATTGAGATAGCCATTTCAATATTTGAAGCACACCATCCGTTCGTTTTCGCTCTAAATAATCAGTATAATAGCGAGACGTGTGTTTGGGGTCATTATCCTGTTGAAAAATAAAATTACGACCAAACCAATCAATTCAGTGCCAAATGGGAGCACGTGGCATTTCAATACATTGTGGTATTGCTTTTTTTATGACTCAATCGATTTTCACAAGTTTACCAACTCCTGCATGACGGAAACAGCCCCAAACAATCGCTGAGTCACCAGCATGTTTTACAGTACGCAAAATACACTGGTGTTTGTACTTTGACTCATTGACTTTTAGGCGCACGTATTGTCGTCGATGACTCCCAAAAAGCTCAAACTTCGACTCGACATCCCATAAAACGGTTTTTCACTTATCAATGATCCAGTGAACTTGCTCTCTAGCAAAATCCAATCTCTTTTGCTTGTTTGCCAAACCAAGATTTTTGACGGCTATACGTCCGATTATACCTTTTTCTCGTAGTTAAAGAAAGTAGTGAATTCGAATATTCATTTATTTCGGCACCAATATTTGACGCGGATTTGAATGGATCGGCTTTGCTAATGACATAAATCTTGATGTCGAGTCTCTGATTGTGAGTTGTTTTTCGTAGCCAACCGGACTTTTTTCTGCCAGTATATACTCCAGTTTCTCGATGGAGCGCTATTGCTTTTTCAGCGATGTTCCGGTATAAATGACCATGATTTCGCAAAAAACGATGTGAGCTCGTTTTTCTACAGATAATTCCTTTCGTTTTGCCATTTTTCACTGTCCAAAATTGATTTTTTATCAATACATCGACCAAAACAGTTGTTAAATTGTCCAACAATCCAACTACTGTCAAATAACTAGGTTTGAGGTTACGTTGTATCAATCAATTGATAATCGATTGTCAATCGATTATAAAAAAATAGAAAATATCTAAATGTTATAACTTTTCAAATAATACCAAAAATTTTCTCCGAAATGATTAATAAAAAATGTGGAATTTTTAAGAAAATTGGTAAAATAACATTGTCATACCTTTGATGTCCGAAATTGATTTGATTTCTATAAAATCAATAATAATCAAAAAATGTCTAAACTGTGTTAAATAATTTTTTTTTTCTTTAGACTTTTGGCTTGAACTGAAATTCAATTTTTTGACCAAGAAGAAATTTTGAAGTTACTCTAAACAACACAAATGGCATCCGTATATCAAAACATTCAGAGTACGAATACCGTTTAAATGTCAAACTTTACAACTTATTTGTCAGAAGCCACCTAGCAAAACCAGTGTTGCCAGTTCTCAAATGGCTACCCTCGTACATCAGGAAAAACCGCCATCTTTTACAACTGATCAACGTAAACGAAGTAATTACAAATAAGCGATTTAAATTTTAACATCTATAAACACGATTTATTGTGTTTTAGTGTAATTACGGTAAGAATAACTTAACACTACTTCTTTCATTTTCTGGAACATTTATTTTTAAGGCTCATAAATACTCACACAAATGAAGAAGAAATGAGGTTAGAAGCATTAACAACTATAGAAAAGGTTACTTGGTATTTTTATATTATTAACTTTTAAAGAAATTTTACCGTATTGTAACTGATGTTGAAAAGGACGACTGAAAATTATAGGTTTTTTTTCTGATTAGCATGCAAAAATCATATATGTATTCCAAAATCCATAACCACAAAAACTTTTCCGTTTTTACTTAGTATGTTTATGGAAAAGCTTTAAATCTTCAGATTTTCCAGGTTTCTGGAGAATAAAATGGTAAATCTTAAGAGTCTACCGAACACAATGGACAAATAAATCCTGCCATGTCACATTAATCCTTCAGGTCAAGGGTTTGACTTTCTATCGGATCGTCAATCGGCCTTGTCCGTGGCATAGGACTGTGTACACGCAGTCATCAAAAATTCCAGAATTTATTGATTGTTTTATGTTTCCTTTAACCGAGCCTTTTATTTCCACATTTAATATAAACGGGGATATAAAATTGCGACTGATAAAATATAGTGTAGTGGAATTTAATTTTAAACGATATGTGTATTATATACGCTTGGATTCTATTCATATTATAAATTTTAAAAAATGTAATTTGACGAATTCCAGTTATGGTAAAAAAGATTTTATTTTAGATACAATGGGGTTTTAAAATTACCTGCACTAAATCATGCCGTTGCAAAATAAAAAAAAAACGGTCTTGTGCATGTTGGACACACATCAGGATAGGTTTCTGTAGCAGCTGTTGGAGTTGTTAATGTTCCTTAAAATATTTTCAACCTAGGTTTCATGCAACGCGATTAAAAAATGTTAAAATTTTAAAAATTTTGTAGTTAACGAATTTCTTAACTTAATTCAGGTAATTCCACAAAAGTACTCCCAAAATAGATGTATTAAAAAATGGATAAATACTAATAAAAACTAAAAACATTTTTTGACTATCGAACTTACATGTAACACTACCCAAGTGTCAATCGCTGAATCGCACGTAACTTCGCAAGATGGCAAAACTTTAGTAAATGGTGCTTTAATTTTGTCAGATAGTGTATAGTGCCTACAATTAATAATTATAATTAAGTCACTTTTGCTACACTGTACCACTTATTACATAGTTACTGAATGGTCTATTAAGAGACTAATGTGGATTAGGCAATGATCTTAATTTCCATTCTGTGAAAAATCCACCATGACAGTCAGCTATCTCTTATTGTCGTGGCAATTATATATGGGCGGGGTTTTGATGACTTACTTGCTATAAATTGCAAAAACAACACTTCGTGAAACAAAAATTCAAATTCAAGGTGCCATCGGTAGCTTAAAACTGATAAAATGGCAACTCCAAGAAGAAAACATGAAAACTTACTAACTCCAGGAAGATTTAATTTCTACAGATAGACTCTTCAAATAAAACTCAAGATACTTATACTAAATTATGAATTTTACTTTAATAAAAATACTTGGTAGCTCTAGCTAAAAATAATAAAGCAAAAATGACATAGATATGGTAGATGTAGTTAAAAATAATAAAGTAAAAATGACACTGTTTGCCAACCTAAATTTCAATTTTCTTTACAATATTAGTAATATGTTCCTACCCACAAATTTAATGAATACCAGTTCTTGGGCTGTAGTCACCAATAAATTGTATCGGGCAAACGGAATACTTGAAAACATCACAGCTCTTGGTCGATTTACCATTTCCTTGTAGTAGTTTGGTATATGTGGCCAAACAGTAATCAAACGCAACGCATTCGCCGACCAACGTATTCGAGATCGGAGATTTATATAGTATCTCTATTAAGAACGGAACAACTTCAAGAACATGGGATAAGCCTCGCATAAAAACAAGGAAAAAAAAACTGTCATAAAGCTTCAAAACTAGGATAATAGCTTGCAAAAACTGAAGTAAAGCTTGAATAAATGACTTCAATGCTTTAAGCGCTAGATTAAACTTGAACTTACTCATATGATTTAAAATTCTAGACGCTGAAGCAAAATGAAAATAACTGGGTTCAGTAATTTGGACCTTTGTCATGAGGTTATGGCATCCATAATATGGAAATAATTTAATTTATTGAACTCGATGACTATAACAAATATAGTTACCTAATTTTGGTGTAAATTTATCAAATCAAATAACAACATAAACAGATGATCACTGATTTTGTTCTTTAATAATTCTACACGATTGCAAGAAAGTCCAGTTACAAAAAAAAAATGACTGAATGCCAAAATTTCACACCAGACTTGTCACAGTGCCTATTTCAAGAAGTTTTCTAAAGCTATGGTCCTAATTATTGCAAAAATAATCGACACGACGTATCACCAATATTCAATATTCCTCATCCAAATTTGCAACGGAAACAATTAATTTACAGATACCTAAGAATTGTAAGAATACTTATACATAAAACCTTCTTGAAAGCGTGACCCCAGTTAAGAACGATGGCGATAGATGGCAAGAAGCATACAATCTTTTGCGAAGTTGCAAGTCTAAATAAAACAGGAATAAAAGTAAAAAAAGGCTGTTAAAACACATAACAAGAATTGGGGTTCCTATAAAACAAATTTAATATTAGGTCAAATAATTTACAGAGTGATGCATTTTACAAAAATAAGAAAGCATTAGAAAGAAAATAATAATAAATTATGCTTTTTTAACTACACATTTGTTGGGATTTTCCACTTTAAATACATATTGGTAGAAGTTTTCAATCCAAGTTCCTAAAACTGCAAGTTAAAACCTGAACAACCCCTCCACTAATTCAAGTTAAAATTGGGCTCACTAACTTTTAATACTTTTCTGAGTAAAGAAGTAGAAGAGTCATGTTCCAGGTGTTATATTAGTAACTTTATAAAGTTTTTGGATTTTAAATGTATGTAATATGTTTCTTCAAACTACAATGTATGTTAATAAAATTAAAACATTTTCTTAGTTACTGGTGAATTTAACTTGAAAAAAATTGTCCCCTTTTCTAAATGGATTTGTACCGTTAACTGCAGTTAAATTTTGTGGGGGTTTAACGCAATTTTCGGCCAACTTAATGCCTTTTAACTTTGGAACCAGACGAGTCTCAGTTTCCCAATCTTTATCATATGTTTATATAAAGATGTCTAATCTGTATTATTTTCACAATTTTTTATTCAGTCCATTTTGAGATGTTCAACTTTCCATATTATCAGGATACAATTTTGGGGATTTTTGAAAAACTATATAAAAAAAAGAACAGCTTCTTAAGCTTGAAATTTCTATAGCAAGCAGTCCTATAATAAATCAACACAAGAAAAAGAATTATTTTATCAGAGAAACAAACTGTAAATTTATTACTTTTTAAAACTTCAAAAACTTATAATAAGTAACAACAATTAATATCCAATACTTATAGCTTTAATTTTAAAATAACATAACACGTACGGTACTTTCCCGTATTAAATACAAATATATTTTCCTTTTAATTCCAAAAATATCGAATTCCACAAATCATAAATATTTTTTCTTAATCCGCTACATCTAGTTGTAAAAGCCAGTAATCATTTTAATTATTTAAAATATTTATTTGATTTACTCGCAAATCTGTCGTAAAGCAACAAAAAGTAAAAATTAGTTCAATATAATATTATTTGTTGGCTTTAATATTATATTAAAATTATTTTTTCAGCAAAAACTAAATTAAAATGGATTATGTTCATATATTATATTCTATAATAACAATAATTAATTTTAAATCAAATTAAAACAAATAATAGTTAAAATTAAATGTGATGTATTTCCAATTTAAACAGACAAAATATAGCCAAATTGGAAACATTCTGCCTATGTATTTGACTAAAATATAATAACATTAAATGACAAAGACAACAATAAATTATAATATTTAGCTTAACTTTAGTTATAAATAAAACGATTAAAACATGATTGTGAAGCCATTTGGAATTATAAAAAAAATGCAACAAAATTGTCTCAACTGCATTACTTCCCTGATGAAACTATCTATAAATTTCAAAGTCCTTAGAATTGATCAAGTTGCTCTATTTTGCTTATTTTTTTACTGATTATATCGATACGCCACTGTCTTTTTTGCAGAGTTAAGACACATAAAAATCAATAAAATATAACACTATTTTAATTTATGTTAATGCGATAAAATGTTTGAATTAAAAGCAGATATCTGATTCTAGATATGCTAGAATGAGAAATAAGAAGTAAATTTTGGAGAGTATCTTAAAATAGAAGTCTTATTTTTTCTTTGTAATTTAACCTACATTTGCTTTGATAAATGAGTATGACACCTTCAAAATTATGGGATTACAGATAAAAACATAATATAACCTTTTTTTTTTCTGGATAATAATATCCTCTCCAAATTAGCACATTAAATGTAAAAACGCAAGACAAATAGCTAGAATGAGGAATAAGAAGTAAATTTTTAAAATAGAAGTTTTGTTTCTTTGTAACTTAATCACCATCTGCTTTGATAAATGAGTACGATATCTTCAAAATTATTAATTTTGATAATATAACTCCACAATCTACTAAACGATAATTGTTTCACATTTCGAAAATATCCCAATTTCAAAAAGCAATAATGGCAACCTGGACATGTCATGTAAACTTTGGAAAAACCTGGGGTGATTTTAAATTCTTATGAAACGATCATCAAACTCATGGTTACATACGCCTTCTTAATATGATGGCCAAAGACACAGAGCACAAGAGAATAAAGGGATATAAAGAAATAAACAGCCATGTAAAAGACGGTTTAAAAATCCGTTTCTCGGCCAGGAACCTTTCTGTAGATTACCAAAAACCTACATAAAAAAGGAGTTCCGAAGCTGGGAACAAAATCAGATAACATAAGGTTGGAACAATACATCTTGTATCAAACAAGCGGGGAAATTTATGCCGAAATTAAATTAAATTAAAAACAATTACCATTCCATGAAAATTATTAAGGTTCCACAAAAACTGTTCGTCTTTTTATTTATCCTATCAGGTGCAAGTGCTTTTCAAGAATGTAGGGCAGCTGAAGTTTCGGTGAAATCTCATTCACCATTTTCAAAGCTCACTGTACGATGTCTATAGGCGAACTGTTATATAAAGAGAAGTTATTATCAGTGCAATTTTAAAATAAAATAAGAACTTCTCGGCTATGTGGACCAAGACCGTTAATAAATATTATTCTCATGCTAAAAAGTGCGGAGATCTCCACATGGAAAAACTCCGGGTCCGAACAATGACTACAGCGCTGTTTCGTCTTATTATGGGACTCGTCGATGGTTTGTACCGAATGCAATGGCCAGCGAATTCTCCTTTATCGCCTCAAAAGTCACAAGGAGCAATGTCGGGTAAATATTGAGCGGAACGGTATGAACGTTGTTTTTTGTCAAATAGTCACATACACGGAGAGATGAATGAGCGGGTGCGTTGTCGTGGTGAAGAAACCACGAGTTGGTTCTCCATAATTGTGGCTCCTTGCGACGAACATTTTCCCTCAAACGCTTTAATACGCTCACGTAATACTCCTTATTTGCTGTCTGGTCTGGAGGAAGAAATTAGGAGTGGATCACACCACGACAACCACAAAAAAACGGTCATTAAAGCCTTGACTTTGAATCAACTCTGTTATAGTTTTTTGGGTTTTGGCTTGTCTGAGAAACGTCATTCTGATGATTGTTCAGCACTCTCGGCATAAGCGGCACTTCAACTCGTCTCATATCCAAAACACCGTGCATAAGGCTCTGTCCCGATCCGAATGAGACACCAAGATCGGCTGCTATCTCTCAGTGCTCACACGACGATCTACGAGGATAATTTTCTTCAATGTTTTCGTCAGTCACACTGGTGAATGGACAACCGGAATGAAGCAAAGCATCAATCACAGCACGGCCCGCTTTGAACTCTTTGTACCACTAGTATGCTTGTGTTTTCGACATTATCAAGTCCCCATAGGCTACCGTTAACTTTTTGATCAGAAGGTAACAAAACTCGATACACGTAACATGTTCAAAGGATAGAGGTCGCATCATTCGGCACCGGCAACCAAACAAGATTACCGCAGTTCAAGCAAGATGTCGCACAACGATCTCCCAATGAGAGCCATTGCGTTTTTTTAAGCCAAGAAATGTTTAAAAAAAGAGATTAGTTCTTCCTCCATGCAATTTAAAATAAAATAGAAAATTCTCGGCTGTACGAGCATAAGATTGTTGTTAAACATTACTCTCGTGTCAAAAAGTGGGGAAAACTCCCAGATAGTGGAGAAGCTCCGAGACCGAGGCACTGTTCTGTCCGAGTATGTCGCAACTGTGCATGATAAACCGATTTGAACATTAAAAACAGTAAACAAGACCCAGTAGCGGCATCTCGATGGATCATTCAATAACACAAGAGCAACACAAACCAATAATTTTACATAAAACCTCCATGTGATGACGCGACGGTGATTTAAAAAATAAATATATCAAAACTGCCCAACACGCATTTGGTAAATTTTTTATACTGTTTAAAAATTGAAACCTCAATAAACAAACACTTTGTTTTTACCCCAACTTTTTGCCTCTATTAAATTTGATTTAAAATTTAATTTCAAATTCATTTACAACGCCATATGTGTAAGGGTTCTCTAAAGTACAAAGTTTCAGACCTTTGAGCCCGATCGCTGTACTGTAAAAAGGTTTTCCTGTTCGCCCACTGTTCCTCTAAAAAGTTTATTTCAAGCGATACAGAAAAGGTTTAACAAAAGTTTTTAGATATTCCTTACATCGTCATAAAATTTAACAATCAAAAATATAAATCTTTAGAGCCTGCTTTTTTTCATTCAAGATTAATTTTGCATTTATCATATTTTTTTAAGATTTTCGAGAATTCGATTAAGTGAGTTTCATATTGTTTGTGATTTATCATGTAGCTAATTTTGTTATTCAGGAAGGTGTTCTTAAAAATTAAATAATGCTAAACATTTTCAGGGTCACTTAAAAAGCCTTTAGTTTAATAAAGTATCTTTTTACTACGAAAACCCTCTACTCGGTTCGTTTTGTGTATCATATACCGTTATAACTTGTATTTCATATGTCAACAAACAACCCTTTCAATGGGAAAATTTGAATCTATAATTATAAATAAAATTGAAGTCTCCGTCTCTTGACAGAGTAAGGGCTAATCTTCGAAACGACAGAACTAATTTCGATGAAACTTAACAGGCATGAAAAACTGGTTGTCAGGAGCGATATAGGCTGCTTTTTTTAATCGTTTATTGTTTATATCAGTTACACTTATAATAAACAATGAAAAGTCGTCATTAATGATAATTTGAAAGAAATAATAATTGAATATTTTAATGTGGCCGGAAAATGTAAAAAATTATGATTAGTTTCAACAATTAAATAATTTTTATAACTCTATATATTATCAAGAATTAAAAATAGTGTATATGGATAAAATGAAAAGATTATCATTAGATAGGATTAGATTAACATGGCCAGAATTAACAATTAAATATTATTTATAATAATTGAATTTGTTATAAATAATTAAAAATAGTTTCTACCGATACGATGAAAAACTGGATATGATTAACACTGACGAAAAAGAATCGTAGAAGGTTCTTTTATTAGTTTTGACGATTAAATATTGTTTATAACAATTCAATTTATTATAAACAATGTAAAAGTATTTCTACGACGGTAAATAATCGCGTAAAAGGCAGTCATTAATAAAATGAAAGGTTTTTTGTTCTGTTATTTTTAACAATAATTTTTTAATGCAAATATCGTATAGAAGGACTACATTACAGGGTTTTGCTTTCCAGTTGAATGAGATTGAAAAGTAGCCTATTTTGCGAGTGCCCCTTTACAAGACCTCTCGGGAAGGAGGAAAACACAAACCCCTACTCACAAAACGCACAATTCGTCGTGATACTGACTGATGCCCGAACCTCGGCCCCGCTCGGGGCGCCACACTGTGTGGAGCGGCTCATATCAGACAGAATCGTAAAGAGGCTGGACCGTGCTCCCTCGTGAGCATTATTTGATTCTCCACGGAGGGAAAAGGGCTGATAAAATTCGCGTCAAACGGATCAGAGCTACAACCAAAATTAGAAGCAACCAAAAAAACCAACCAAGGGCTCATTTTAAAACTTAGAGCATCTACTTTCAAATACAGAGTGCGCCTTTGAAAAATCTAATATGGCAGCTGGAAGCCAGAGAAAAATCGAGTGTTTAGCAAAAAAAGGCTTGTAAAAATAAAAATTCGCAACCGATCGAGTCGTTTTTGGGTCAAATTTTAGCTGATGGACGCCCCTAAAAAGCTAGTATGGTAGGTTGACGAAATCCAACATGGCGGATCCAATATAACGTTCAAAATTCAATATAGTGGCCGAATTTTGCACCAAATTTGGTATACGGGGTTTTGAGGCTGCTGATGACGAATCCGTTATCGGATTTGCAAAATTTAAGATGACGGATCCATTATGGCGAACGAATTTTTTGAAAATCGACTGATTTGCACCAAATTTATTATATGGGGATTTTTTCAGTCGTTGATTACGAATCCGAGGTCGGATTTTCGAAATCCAAGATTAAGGACATAATATAGAGGATTGGGTGATTGAGTTTTCGCCAAATTGGGTCCATTATCTTGAATTTTAAAAATCTGACCTCACATTCATGATCGGTTACCCGAAAAACCTCGTATAACAAATTTTGTACAAATCGGTTGATTTTCAAAAATTCATCCGCTATCTTGGATCCGCAATCTTGAACTTGGCAAACCTGACATCGGATTAGTGATTACTAACTACAAAAACCCCCGTATACCAAATTTTGTGTAAATCGGTTAATTTTCAAAAAATACGTCCACCAAATTGGATCCGCCATGTTGCATTTTGTCAACATACCACACCAGCTCTTTAGGGGCATCCATCAGATACAATCTAAACCAAAAACGATCCGATCAGTTGAGAATTTTTATTTTTACAAGCTTTTTTTGCTAGACACTCGGTTTTTATCCGACTTGCAACCGCCATATTGCAGCCGCCGTTTTTGATTTTTCAAAGGTGCACTCAGCATTTGAAAGTAAACGCTCTAAGTTTCAAAAGGAGCCCGTGGGCGATTCTTTTGGTAGCCTCTAATTTTGGTCATAGCTCTGATCCGGTTGTCCCATATATATATATATATATATATATATATATATATATATATATATATATATATATATATAACTATGTGTTATAAATTTATTGCTACACTGTAAATAAAACAATAAAGGAGTTTTAAAGTTTTAAAATGAAATGAATGAGGATTTATTTAATAAAATCAATCAATTATCATTCCGGTAATTTATCCAAAAAAGTAAAACTGCCTCCCGCTAAACCAACCTCGATAACTAATTCAACTGGAGTATTTGTGATTTTTTCAAATTCAAGAAATTAATATCGATTTAACCTAATCTTTCTACCACACTAACCGGAAATGTATTCAAGTATTTATTTTTTTCGCTTTCTTTTTAATCGTTCTCAAAAGAAATTTATGCTTTTGTAACCAAATATAATTTATCTTTATAAATTTTATTTTTTATCGCGTAAGAAAAAGTATAAAGTTCGTCAACTGATGTAATAAATAAAAGTGGGCTTTAAGGGACTCCAACAGAAAGAATCAAATAAATTATGGCAAAGTTGTGAGATTTTCTGCCTACTTAGATGTCATTTAAAAATAAAAAAATAAAATATTTATATAGGTTTTTCACGTATATCTCGACGTCGGATAAATGGTAATTTAAAAAGTTTTGAAACTCTTTTTGAAGCATCTAAATTTCTTTTCTGAGATAAAAAAAACAAATATGAGAAATGATTAATTTTTAACAAATTTAATTATAATTTTTAGTACAAAACAAAATATTTAAGTTTTTGGTTTTCTTGGGAGTGAAATCCATTTTATTAATTAAACTGCATATGCCCACTTGACCCTCCTCAGAATGATTTTTTATTAACTATGACAGGAACATTTTTTTTGCTCTATTATGACATAAAATCTACAGTTTGTACAAAGATCAATACATTAACTACATGTTGGTAACACTTGACTAAGTTTTAACACGATACAACAAAAACTTTGCTTTTAGTGTCACTCTTTGCTTTAACAACTGTATCAAAAAAGCAAAAGAGGTCCTTATGTCAAACTCTTACCCAAATAAACTAATTAATAAAATTTTTAAAGAAAGGCTAGAAAAATACAAACATAGAAACACTAAAACAGAAAATTTAGAAGACGCTAAAAGCAAAAAACAGTATCTTTCCTTGCCATACATACCAAAACTTTCCGAAAACTTTCAAACTTTTTTTAAGAAACATAATATAACCACTAGTCATAAGGGCCATAATTTACTTAAAAGTAATTTCAGCAAATTAAAAAGTGATATTCCAAAAAACAAAAAATCAAATGTTGTCTACCAAATACCCCGCAAGGATTGTCCATCAAATTATATCGGCCAAACAAGTCAGTATCTGCAAAATCGCCTAAATGGACATAAATATGACAAAAAAAATATTACAGCCTTAAAAAAACACGAAATGAAACACAAGCACACCTTTGATTATGAAAGTACAAAAATGTTGAAAACTGAAACCAAGAAAGGAAAACGAGAGTTTTACGAACAGACATTAATAATCTAAATCAAATTTATTTCAACATATTAAAATAAATCATTTCTAAAATAAATAAATCAATAAATAAAAATAATTCTTCGCTTTCAATTCTTCTAAATTGAATCACGATATTTTTTCAGAAAGATATCACTTCAATTAAAAGACCCAAACTTTTTACGCCACTTAAAGTACCTAAAACATACACCATCTGGGTTCCACATTCAGTCAAGTCAAGGCAGTTATAAGATTAAAAATGTCGTGTCCATTCTTCTAGCTGGACTTTTAAAAATACTATTAAAAAGTTAATTATACAAGAAAGTGTGTGATTATAATTGGTTTGTGATGTAATTAATTTTTATTTAAAACAAAAATCTCTGTTCTCAATGGTAAGTTTTTAACCCGTTATTCCGTATATAATAATATTAAAAATGTACATTTTTGTAGAATCCGCCAAAACCTTCAGTTGAAAAAGATTCGAAAAAATCGAAACGTTCTAAAATATGAAATATATATACAATAAGTATGACTACTTTATGTATGTAGTTTCATATAAAAATGAACCATATTCTCAAGAAAATAACCAACTAAATATATATATATATATATATATATATATATATATATATATATATATATATATATATATGTAGTCATAAACATGATTAAAAAATATAACTTTTCGTAACTTACATGAAGGGGTCACTCGCAACCCTTTTTCGAGCCTAATGACTTTACACGCATAAACTCCGAAAAAATGAAAAAAAAAACTAAAAAATTAATAACTTAATTAAAGCAGATGGACATACTTTCCGGCGAACATCGCCCATAAATATGCAAAATTAACTTGATTAAAACGGCCCAAAAGCTCCGGGTAATGTCATTTTATCAATTGGGTCCGATATTTGAAAGAATGCTGAGTAAAATATTATTCAAATTGACGAAAAACCGAAAAGGGCTTAACGAATAGATTAAATTATGAAGCAACAAACCGATTTATTTTCCTTAATTGGACTTTTATTTAAAAAATAAAGGAAAATGAAAATATAATTAATTATTATGTGTACACAATACATCAACTAAAACAGACAGTTAGGAATGGAAGATATTCTCCTTGTGGTACAATTCTTACTAACTGTAATCAAGTACAATTAATTGTACAATATTTATTTTAAGCTAAAACAGACTTAAAGATAAGAAAAAAGTCAAAAAATATAAAAATCTCAATGGTTTCCTAGCTACAGGTAAATAAAATGATTTTTGTTTTTACTTTATACTTAATTTAGTTCCTGATGAAACACGTTAATATTTAGCATCGATGCTAAGTCTGATGAACAGTCTCATCTACAGGTAAATTAATTTTCCTAAAGTACCACCAAAGGGCTCTTTACCTAGATATCAAAGTTAATTTCTCTTAAAACATTTTATTTCGGCAAATATGACCAAAATAAGGATGTCATATTGAAAGTAATAAAGAACATATCAAATAATTGTATCCTTACTTGACATCGATAAATCTACCCATTTGAGCGCAGTCGATATTGAAATATTTTATGCACAAAAAAACAAATTAAAAAAATTATTGTTTAATAAAATATAAAAATAGTCTACCTACTAAGTTACTTTATATTAATTTCTGAATCTGTATATAATTCATTTTTATGCATTTTTTAATATATTTATAAAATATCATCGAATCCGATGAAACACCCCAGGTGTACGAGAGTGGTTCGATAAGTTCTCGGCCTGAAACAGAGAGGGCGCTAGTAGGATCAAATAACTATAATATTTTGTAAGCATTAACCTTGAGATGACGCCCTGCAAACTTTCAGATGTTTGCGTGCAGTTCCTTGTTTGCGGCGATAAGAACGATATTTTGTGAAAGATGGATAAAATTAAGGTCGAGCGGTTATTAAGTATTTTGTTTTAAAGAGCTTAACTCCTACGGACATTAAAAATGAGTTAAATTCTATTTTAAAGGATTCTTCTCCTTCATTTTCGACAGTAAAAAAATAGGCTGCTGAATTTAATCGTGGTCGTACATCAATTCAAGATGATGAGCGTTCAGAACGCCCAAAAACTGCTACAACTGACAAAATTGTCCCAAAAATTCACAATGTCATACTTCATGACCACCGACTGAAAGTACGAGAGCTTGTTGGTATAGCAAACATCTCGATAGATCGTGTCCACTACATTTTACATGATGTTCTTGGCATGAAAAAGCTTTCTGCGTGATGGGTGCCGCGTTTGTTAACAGTCGACCAAAAACGCCTACGAATGAACACTTCACAAGAGTGTTTAGACTTATGCAGACGCAATCCTGCTTAGATTCTTCGACGTTTTATAACTGCAGATGAAACATGGATTCACCATTACACGCCAGAGACCAAGCAGCAGTCTAAACAGTAGGTGGGGGCAGGTGAAAGTGCGCCAAAAAACGCGAAAACGGTCCCGCCTGCAGGAAAAGTCATGGTAACAATTTTTTGGGATTCATATGGCGTGGTGCTTATAGACTATTTAGAACAAGACAAGACCATCACCGGGGAGTATTACGTTTCACTACTGGAACGTTTGCAGCATGTGATTAAGGCTAAACGTCCACATCTTACAAAAAAAGTGCTCTTACATCAGGATAACACGCCTGCACACAAATCTATAGTTGTTGGTACAAAACTCCATGACCTACGTTTCGAAGTGCTTCCACAGGCGCCATATTCACCGAATCTGGCTCCCAGCGATCACTTTCTCTTCCCAAACTTGAAAAAATGGCTTGCTGGACGAAAATTCCTTTCAAATAACGAGGCCAGAGCAGCGACAACAGCTTATTTTGCAGAGTTGGACAAATCGCATTATACTACGGGTATTAAAATGTTAGAACATCGTTGGTCTAAATGTATTGAGGTACAAGGGGACTATGTTGAAAAATAAATAAAAATATTTTCAAAAATCTTTTGTTTTCTTTATCAGGCCGAGAACTTATCGAAGCATCCTCGTACTTCTAATTTATTTATGGGCTCGTAAATATCAAACTGTCAAGGTTATTGACTGCGATTTTGTATCCTAATAATTTTAAAAGTTCCCAGAAAAGAATCCGTAAGTAGTGAAAAATGCATAAAATAACATACCTCGATACAGGAACTCATTGAATATGCATCGATGCAGGAATTGATTGAAAATGATAATCACTAAATATGAATTTATTTAAAATGAAATGTTTTACAGCAAGAGTCTAGTTATTTTATAACCACACCTCGTAGTTGTGTTCGTATGTTCAAAATCAGTTTCTGTTTATGTCTCCTTTTAATGAACAACAATTTGTTAGAGTATAATTTGCTCAGTTGTTTGCTCGATGACACATTCGTTATACACCACCATAATCATATTAATTCAACTTTTTCTGTCCTATATTTTTAATGACGGTCATTATTATAACGATGTCTTCATTTTACTCGGATACTAATTGAATAGTCAATGGTTTAACGACACTCGTTATTATAAAAACCGAAAATTGTTTTCATATTTCTTTTAGTTAATGCTGTTATGTTTACAGATCAAAAGATATTAAGTAATTATTAATCGATTAGAGGGCAGTAAGCAAATAAAATCTATAACTATTTGAAGGGTGGAATTACTATTTATAACTACAAACAAAATTGAAATTATAATTGGATGCACAACGCTTTGAAAAGGTTTTAGTAATATTCATAACATCCATTTTAATTTTCTGGTATAATTTTTCTATATCCGAACAACCCATTTCATGAATTTTTTAAATAAGTTCTATTTTACGATGAAAAAAAATACTTCGACAAACTGTGAATGCGATATTTGATTATACTATAATAATTTAATATATTTTACGAGTGTACCCGTTTATATTTCGGGAATACTAAACAAAAATAAATATTTATCGTTGATGATAGTTTTATTGATTTTACACAAAATATTCTCCACGATTGCACATATTAGAACCAATTTGAAAACCATATTTACCACTGTGAAAATGGTTTTTGAACGCATAAGCTACCTCTTCTGGCACAGAAATTTGTTAGCCGAGCAATTTGTTTTTCATGTACAACAGAAGACCCTTCAGTTTCATGATAGAATTACTGAAAAAGTCACTTGTTTAAGGGAAGATCTTGTTAGAATGTCCGAAAAATCAATTTTTTAATGCTTAAATCTACACCCGAGATATCCAAGAATATGTGTGCATAGTTCTAAACGCTAATTCCGACCATTTCCGATGATATAAGAATGAAAGTAGCAGAGCGTAGAGCAAATTTACGAGTTTTCTCCAGTTTTAATTTTTACGATTTTTCTAAACTGGTGAGCGTGATTACAAGAAAACTAGACGACCAACTGAAATGAACCAAAGCGCGGTAACTTCAGTTTTGTGTCCTTTTCTAACTAAACTAAAAAGATTGAAGAAAAATTATTTTGTAAACAGCTTTTATAGCATGATTTCTAAATAGGTATCCTTTGTCGATCCTCGTGCCCAAAAATTGCTTCTCTTGCAATTTTGAATGAATAATATTAAATTTTAGGAATAAGTGGTGTCGAATATTTTTCCAATAAGTAGAACATGGATTTTAAAAAATCTTTTGAAATATCTATTTTATAAGTCTAGTATTGATTTTTGGTGAATTCTACTATTTCCTTCCTTTCCGAGATAGAAAAGGTATAACTGTTGAAAAATAAAATTAGTGACCATTTGTTTTTTTAACATTTGTTTTGATGAAACTAAATTAGGTACCTATATTCTATATTTTTCGTTATAATCGTCGAGTTCAATAAAGTAAATTATTTCTATGTTGATAGGCCTAAAAACCTCATAAAAAATTTCCAGATTGCTTAACACCTTTATTTTGTTTTTGTTACAAGGGCCAGATTTTTCAAGCATAAAATACCTTTTTCAACCATAAAATAACTTTTTAAACCTATCAGAAATTTTTAGACCATAAGTCAGTCTTTATACATTGTATCCCAGAATTTTTAAAGTAATTTCACTTTCTGTCCAGCATTTAAAACATTTAAATAATTTATTTAAGCTTTAGGTCAATTTCTGCAACCTATTATCCTAGTTTTTGAAGCTTTATGACAGTTTTAGTTCCCTAATTTATATTACTTCTGTTGGTATTGAGTTGGATTCCTTTCTGGCCACATATATCAAACCAGCCACAACCAGATAAGAAACTGTATTGTTTGAATTTATACTAAAAAAAATTAAACGTAGGGTACAGGAAATTGCAATTTTTGTTGATAAACGATGTAATTTTTGCTTCATTACTTATAACTACAGCTAACATATCTTTAATATTTTTGTTTTATTATTTATAGTTACAGCTAACATATTAATGTAATTTCTGCTCTGTTGTGTTTATCTACAGCTAACGAGTTTTTTATTAAAGTAAATTTCATAATTTAATACAAGTATCTTGTGTTTTATTTGGAAAATCTGAAAAGTCTATCTGTAGAGTCTTCCCGGATTTACCATTTTTTCAGTTTTAAGCTAAAGATTACGCCTTAAATTTAATCTTTCGGTAAGAGTAACTTCAGGAAGTGCTGTTTTATAGTAAGTCAATCATTAAAATTTCGCCCATTTATAATTGCCATTATAATAAGAGCTATCTGACTCAGGCACTATGGATTTTTCAAGGAATGGAACTTAGCATCTTTACCTAATCCACTTTAAATCACTTATAAACCATTTAATTAATAAATAGTTAAGTAATAATTGGTTATTTATATATATATATATATATATATATATATATATATATATATATATATATATATATATATATATATATTCTGAATTTCCAAACATAAACCCTTTTACCTAATCAACTTCATAAGCAATTATTGCCAATCAGAACAGTTACTCATCAATTCTGATAGCAATTAGTCAGCAGAAGTCCAACAGGAGTAACACGGACGAGGATTGTTATTCTGCGGACACAAAGCTAACTGGTGTTAATCATGTGTAGGCAAACATGTCCATGTGTAACTTGTCAAACGATGATGTTGCCCAGTTGCAAATAGAGCTATTACGATACAGCGAGTAATAATTGCTTACTCAAACGGTTATGTCTATATACTATATTTACTGCTATAAATATAAGTTTACACGCTTTCAAGAATCAAGTACAACAACATAGGAACAAGCTGTTTAATTTTTAATACTGGTTATTTTTTAATGAGAAAAATGTAAATATGAGTCCAACATTTTTCGAATTATCTACTCTCAGATACACCAAGAAAATAATATAAATTAATAATAAATGATACTCTCAAGTCTGGCTGCAGAAACCCCTTTCATGGACAACACCCAAATGAGGTCATCCCGGAAAATATCGATAAACTAGCGTCAAATTGCTGGTGGGCGTAAACAGAACACTTAATAACTATTCAAGACCAAGTTGTCCAACAAAAAATTATTTGAAGTACATTATCAGAGACTCCTCAAACAAGAACGACTAATGCCGATATGGATGACCAACATGAGGGACAATTTAGCATATATCGGGAGAATGCCAAACATTTGTTACATCGAAGTACAAACAGGGCCGCTGAGATCATCCACCAAGAGTTTGCAGAGAAGTTAAAACTTTTGCAGACAAAAAAATGTCGTATTAAGAATATGGGAAAATTACGAGTTGAAGCTGATTTGGGATAGACAGTTGCTCACAACAGAACAAATTTTAGTTTAATAGATAAAACATCAAAGTAAGCGACACTAATCCAAGTAACTGAATAAAATAATTATGAAACAGACAGTCATTTGTGGTCGGAAAGTTTATTCTAAATTTTAAGTGTTGTAGGTAAAGCTACATGGAAATTATGGATTATATACGGAACAAAAAAAATAGAATATCACAACTATTTCAAACTGCATCTATAACTTTTTCATATAAGTATAGTGGTTCCCTAACAGCGATAATTGAGTAAACGATCACTAAAAAGTGTAACTGAAAAAGTACCTCTAAATTTAACCGCGAGGCTACTAAAGAATCATCAATACGCTACCTCCAAAAAAACGTCATCCAATAATGTTAAAAATGTCGTGGAGGTTTGGTAACAATCATATTTCCATCCGTTTGATATCTGCCTTCAAAACCCAAAGACGAATCTATTGAGAAATAATCATACGTTGTCTTATGTCATCTTTCTGATTTACATATTTCAGGGTAACTCTGCTTTTCTGCTCTATCTGTTCTCTTTGGTTTCATAAATGCAAGTTTTAAAGTGTTAGTCGATTTTGCGTTTTTTACCTTCCTTCTGCTAGTTTTTTGTGGTCTACGTTCTTTGCAATATATCGGGATGACACCGAATCTTTATGCATTGTCTATGGCGTGAGGTTTCCCATTACCCAAAAAAGTACAGCTCCAACAGGATAGAACGGAATGGATATATACCATAATTAATAATTTTATTTGCAAAATAAATGTATTTATGCCAAACCTAACTGTTTCAACCTCATTTTCTTTTAACAAGCCTAAGTTTTAATTGTGAGGCTACCTACGAATGTAAAATCCTATTTTATTAGTAACTCGCATCTTTTCAACTTCCCTACCCAGTAGTACTTGGATGAATGATCGCTTGGGAAGACCACGAGACCGTGATTCAGAATTCACGTTAAACTGTAGGTCCAGGAGCCAAATGGTCCCCATTTCTGACACGACTTTAATCCCAAACTTTTTTCCAATTTCTGTGGTCACAGTAATCAGAACGTAAAGTTGTGAAACAAATGCTACAGAAATCATGTAAATAAACAAAAAAACTCTTATTATTCTGTGTCCAACCGGAACTAAATTGTTAATTTTTCTGATTCTTATAAAATATAAAAACAGAAAATCAAAGAAAAACAAGTGTAATGAAGTGAATGGCCATTTCCTACTTGTATGAAATAGTTAACATTTTATAGCCCCAGTACAACATACTGTGTTAAAAGATTCTTCATCGTTTAAGTATTCTTTTACAAAGCATTTTAAGGGAACTTCATTAAGAAGCAGGAAATACAGCAGCACATACAATTCAATTCTATTGCTTGATCAAATCTTTTAAAAATGCTTTAGTTTACTACGTAATACATCGAAAAAGTGGAGAGCACAGTGGTATATACAACTGAAATCTATAGTTTCATAAAGTATTTTGCGATAGCTTTTAGTTACTTTGTAACACGTCGAAAAATTAGAGAACAGAACAATTCATACAACTCAAACACCTACTCAAACATATTGTAAAGTGCGAAACACGCTCTAAATTTGGCCTGGATGGTCGAACAAAGGTTTGTGTATATTTAGTATTTACTATACGAAGTCCAGTCGCTTGTTTTGTCTATAATACGAGGGTAGACATTTATATTTCGGGAATAAGAAACAACAACAAATATTGAACCAATCCAAAAATCATTTTTGACATTGTAAACATGGTATCTCCAAAACATAGTTTTTAAACGCATCAATCACCACTTCTGGCGCAAAAAATCGTTGATAGCCTAGTTTGTTCTTTATGTACCGAAACAAAAAAAATATTACAGAGTTTGTTGAAGTGTTGAACCAATTCAATGTGGCTTTCAAAACTAGTCCAGTCTTCCGTAAATGATTTTCTTCGTGCTCCGCTTTATTCTGGTTGTTAGTTCAGCAATGACTCTGATTGGTTCGGTATTACGGGTCATTGAAACAATAAATTCTTCCCTGCCAAAACTTAGAATGTTAAGCTGTTGTCGAAGGAAAATCCATGTTGAACAATCAAGTCCTTGCCCAAAAACAAACTCATCTTCTATATCGGTAACTAACAGCAAAACCAATTCTCACACGTACGTTCTCCTATGCAGTCAACACCTTAAAATTCACATATCTCTTTGTGAACCTCAGCAGTTTCCTTTCCTTTATGGAAGTAAAAAAAGTAAAATATGCCGAAGTATTAATTTCCGCACTGGATGTAAAAATTGACGTTAAACTAACAGCTACAAACAAAATTGGACACAAGTTGTTTTTAAAGTAACCTAAATGTGACTGATATGAAATGTCAAAAGTCAAAAACCATAACACAAAAGTTCTGCACTTCCAAATGTTTTACCTTTCAATTGTAATAAAAATGTGTACCCAAAATGTAATTGTTAAGACAACCGTTATAAGTTTCAAGACAATCTTCAATAAAAACCTTTTTAACAATAATCGATCAACTGTGTACAACATATACAAGTAAATGGAGAAAAAATATAACCTCTTGAGAGCTAAAATTGAGATATAATAATAAAATACATTAAAAATGTGCCTTTATTACGAAAAAAAAACAATTTTCTCTAAAATGGTCTGTATTAAAAAAAGTAACAAACACGTATCAAGATATTTACCTGGTCTTCCCAATCTGCTACTAAAAAAACTGCATTTTTTTTCCTTAATAAAATGCGAAGTATTTAAAAGTTTTTATTTGTTGCATTACCTTAACAAACTGTATAATTAAAAAGAAAAACCCATAAACCCAAATTAACCACCATGAGTGGAATCTAAGTAAAACAAGTTGTCAGAATCCGAAAATTACATCAAAATCGCTTTTAAATAAAGATGTTTATAATGATGCCAAAAATCCGTTTTTTTTTTTGATGAGCAGTTTTACTTCTCAGTATACATCCTATTACTCTTCCATTTCTATATAGACCAGGGCTAATCTGTAAAATATCGGGGTTTCGTGGATGTGGAATGGAACATGGAGATTTTTACATGAGAGCCTTGAGAATAACGTGAATAACGATAAATTTGATATACGTACTTTCAAAAAGTAGGGCAACATTGTTTTTATTAATTAAAATATAAAATTAACGAAAAAAATTTTAAAAAAACTTTCTCTCGTGTAACTTTGAAGGTGTTCATTTTAGAAGAAAGTTGAAGAGGAAAAAAAGTTTCGTAATTAAATTTGCCATAAGACCGAGTTAGTTGGAAATCTCAAAATGTATTTCCCTTATTGAAAAATAGCAATAATTAAAAAAAGGTAAAAAAGCAGGTTTTTAATAAAAAAATTTTCGATCATTTGAATTTCTCTGAGGACCTTCATACTAGAGCAAAGAAAACATTATGTCATGATAAAATAACACGCTAAAATTCGTTAGAACCGAATTGATAGTTTTTGCACAATAATTTTGCAATTGCATTTCGTTTACAAAAACTGACCATTTTTCAAGTTTCCGAGTCCAAAATATCACGTTTACGTGTTAAAATTTATTTTTGACATATAGCAGGAAACTCAAGTTTTCCAACGCTTTTTTCAGAATCAAAATCGGATGATTTGGACGCCCTCAGAAATTGTTTAAAGACATTGTTGATATTTTTGCTTATAAACAAATAGATTATCTCTTCGGATTTTCATTGGATTTTTTTTTTTTTGAAATACATGGTCTGAAAGTACTTGGAAAGACGCTTCTTTTCATGAAAAAAAAATCATTTTTCCGAGCTCTTTTTTAATACAAATATTTAAATGTTTATGTTATCGGAAACTTTAACAAAAAATTAAAAGAATATCGCCCACGCGCGCGAAAAATTAAAAAAATAGGGGGGGGGGAGCTCTCATTTTAAAATTGAATTCGAAGATTCAAAATACATATCTGAAAAAAATTTTCATTTTCTCGGCTTCTAATGGAGCGATTTTGATCATTTTTTTAAAACCGATGTACCGCGAATAATGGAACTCAAATATCATAATGCGATGTGCCCATCATCCACTCGTTTTGTTATAAACAAATGAAGTTATTTATGCATCATACTTACAGCATACTGCAGCCGATAGAGTTCCCAAGCGAATTTTTGTTTATTAATATAATTAAGCATACTATTACGATATATATTTACTTTAATTATCAAAATTGTTTAAATAATCATTGTTTAAACAAATTGAAAAAAATTTTGGTTTTAAATTATTTTATTCGTAAAATACAGATAAAAATAAAATAGTTATTCTTTATAAATTATGTTCAAAAAGTTTAATAAAGCAGTCTTAACACTAAATATAATATTTCAAGTTGCTTTATACACATGTCTGTCCAAACGCCACACCAGAATTTTTCAGATCTTGTAACAGTAAAATAATCTGATTGACAAATTTGTCAGATTCAGTGAGGTTCATTATGGTTAGAAGATTGTGCATATCCTGCATGTGTATTTCTAAAGATTTGATATAAAGCAAATGACTACTGGCATTTAAATATGGCAACATTCTACGCGAACTTTTTATATGCAATTCTCAAATCATAATATTCACCTACAAGAAAAAATTAAGAAAAACATTTGATTAATAAGTAAATATAATGGTGAAAACGACATTAATTCAAATTGAAAAACTTGTTTTCAAACTAAATTGATTTGCATGTTAATTATACAAACCATGTCGTACACATTTATAAAATACAATTTTCGGTAACACTGTAACCAGTATCTTTCCACAAATAGGGACACATAATAACTACAGACTAACTCTCTTTAATACCTATTCTATACCTTTAGAAAGCCAGTTTGAGCAATGTTTCTTACTCCCGCCCCACTACTTTCGGGTACATTTTTAAGCATCATGCTCTCATCTCCGAAAATATTATATCTCTAAATATTTGTAGAAATATTGTATTACTATAAACTATTAAGTTTTCATATATGATTTATATAAAACAATTATTTTATTTTTATCTGTATTTTACGAATAAAATAATTTAAAACCAAAATTTTTTTCAATTTGTATAAACAATGGTTGTTTAAACAATTTTGATAATTAAAGTAAATATATATCATTATAGCATTCTTAATTATAATAATAAACAAATATTCGCTTGGAAAGTCTATAGGCTACAGTATGCTGTAAGTATGATGCATAAATAACGTCATTTGTTTATAACAAAATGAATGCATGATGGGCACATGGCACTATGATATTTGAGTTCCATTATTCGCGGTACATCGGTTTAAAAAAAATGATCAAAATCGCTCCATTAGAAGCCGAGAAAATGAAAATTTTTTTCAGATATGTATTTTCAATCTTCGAATTCGATTTTAAAATGAAAGCTCCCCACCCCTCTTTTTTTCATTTTTCACGCACGTGGGCGATATTCTTTTCATTTTTTATTGAAGTTTGCGATAACATAAACATTTAAATATTTGTATAAAAAAAGAGCTCGGCAAGACAAAGTTTTTGGTTCAAGAATCAGGTCGGTATTGTTTATAGATTCACCGTAACAGGCCGTCAACTTTGATAGTTTGTATCTCGGAAACCAATTGACGGATTTGAATTTTTTTTTTTCACAAAAAGAAGCGCCTTTCCAAGTACTTTCAAACCATATATTGCAAAAAAATCCATTGAAAATCTGCCGAAATAATCTATTTGTTTATAAGCGAAAATAACAACAATGTCTTTAAATAATTCCTGAGGGCGTTCAAATCATCCAGTTTTGATTCTGAAAAAAGCTTTGGAAAACCTGACTTCCCTGCTATATGTCGAAAATAAATTTAAATACGTTAAAGTGATATTTTGAACTCAGACAAACTTGAAAAATGGTCAATTTTTGTAAACGAAATCGGATTACAAAATTATTGTGGAAAAACTATCGATTCGATCCTAACGAATTTTAGCGCCTTATTTTATCATGGCATAAAGTTTTCTTTGCTGTAATATGAAGGTCCACAGAGAAATTTAAATGGTTGAAAAAAATTGTTTAAAATCCTGCTTTTTTTTCCTTTTTTTTTAATTATTGCTATTTTGCAGTAAGAGAAATATATTATGAGATTTCTAACTAACCCTATCTTATGGCAAATTTAGTTACGAAATTTTTTTTCCTCTTCAACTTTTCTCTAAAATGAATACCTTCAAAGTTACACGAGAGAAAAGTTGAAAAAGAAAAAACGTTTTTTTTTTTCGTTAATTTTATATTTTTATTAATAAAAACAATGTTGCCCAACTTTTTGAAAGTACACATATCAAAATTATCCTTATTCAGGTTATTCTGAAGGCTCTTATGTAGAAATCTCCATGTTCAATTTCACATCCACCTAAAAACAGATAAGCCCTGGTCTAATATCCTTTTATTAGGAACAGGACTTACAGCAATAGTCTATGAAACTTATAATTAAACATTCCTCAAAATATTACCCATTTAATTCAAAAACCAAGCGTAAATTTGAGCGACAACCCAGAATGCACCTTTCATAATGGCAGACCATTCCCGATGAAATCCCATAATCCGATTTTTATTTAAAAAGCCTCTTTTAAAGGAGACGGATGAGCCGAGTATCTTTATCAAGTTGTGAAATTTGAAACGAATTTAATTAAAGTTACGAGGTTTCCGTGATGAAGTGTTTTATAAATATTTTGGTCGCAATGCTGCCTGAAACGACTGGAGCAAGGCGGATAAATTAAAATCAGCTTTGGATCGAATTGTGGATGGACTTTTTCATGCTTATCTAAATTTTTAATTTTTTAATTTAGTTTTTTAATTATTACTTCATTAAAAATAACTTTTCTCTGTATTGAAATCGATATTTTTGTACCGGGTTTAAAACAAACAGTAAAAATATTTAAGATGTCAGTCTAACAAGAAAAAGTTACAATAAACATTATCTTAAAAGGTTTAGCTTTTGAGATTTGACCCTTCAAAAAATAACTAATTTACTAATAGAAAAACCACAGTGTGACATTCTACTGATCTGATCTACTGAGCTTCTGCTTGTTAACATTTTACAATTTCAAAAACTAATACCTTTTTAGCCCTGTATAGCCAATAGGAATCCTCATAATTTCATTAGGTTCATCCGCCAATTCGTTTGTATGCCAACTTCATCACAATGTCTCTTTCATTTTGTAATATACTCCAGTCTTCCTATTGAATTTGTAGCGATTTCATGTAAAAATTTATTGCAGATATCTGAAAGTATCAAGACGTAAGGGGCACCCAATAGATGATAAATACGTAAAAAAGTACAGCTAGATCAGCCCTGTTTTTTTATAAAAAGCATCTAAAGTCGGAAAATTCGATTTTCTGTCCGTGGAATTTTCCGGTTACATTTTAGAGAAAACTTGTCGAAATGAAATTTAATTAAATTTTTTATACGTCAAAATCAATCAATAATTTATCGAAATAATGGCGAAAAACCACCTTTTTTGCACTATTCTATAAATGTCAATAACTTTTTGCAAGAAAGACCGAAAGTGATGTATAACTCCTTGATGATAAGGCCATTATGTGCCTTTATAACTGTACGAAAGCTGGACCAAATCGGTTTGGTAGTTTATGAATAATCTTAATTGTTTATCCCAGACACTGAATGTTGTTCAAACAATTGTCTTTGTCCAGAGAATGATTCTACAGATATTTGCAAAAGCGGAATAGATTCTTTGAAGTTCAAAGTACAAGCAAAGATGAAAAAATGATGGATTTTTTAAAAAATTGTTGTTAAAAAAACAGTTCAAAGAAGGGGTACCTTTTTTTACGTATAAACAATTGGAATAACTTTTATAATTTTAATGATACAAGTTTCTGACTAAGTAGACCTAAAAGCTGGTGAAACAACATGAATTAAAAAAAAGTCTCCTAGGATCAATAGAAGCTAAAATAGCATTTTTTTAAAGTCATATCTCTTTTCTTTATAAGCATTAAGAGGGGCGTTTAATAAAAACCGCTGTATAGACCCTCGCGTCTCGCTGGTCTTTGCAAAAACGGCTAACTTTGAGGATAATTAGAAAACATTTTTCGAAATATGAAACTTTAGGCTAAAACCTAAGCTATTTTTCATGCCGAAATATTTCAGAATAACCACGTTATCAATAAATAAAAGTAACAACAATTTGCAACTTTGCGTCACAGATTGTGATAAAAAATGACTTAACATTTCAATTACGTATCCCTAAATATATTCACGAAATTTCACGTCTCAAAATACCTTATTATGGGCAGTAAGCTTTCCCAATTGAAATATTTATCAGCTGTAAACATTTTTCCGCCATATTAGACTGTCCATAAAAAACTAAAATGTTCAGCTTCTAGCTCGCAGAGAGCGCAAAGTGCCGTTGTATGTTTGGTTGCCTGCACATCGCAAACTTTTTAGCAACGACCTTGGTAAAGAAAAATTGACTTATACAGTGTACCAAATACAAGTATTATTATTTCGTTTTATACATTAGGGTTAATGTTTAGGTTTTTATTGATCGTCTATTAATAACGGTAAATATATTACTCTACTAGAAACCTCGACAACTTAAAAAACGAATAGACCTAATTAAACACAAACACATAACTCATCGGGGAATTCAGTTTTTCCTCTATAGAGGTTTTAATGGCGGTAATAATAAATACCTTGTGCCACGTGTTTATGGGAAAACAGTTACCTTTCTATAATTTTTCCTCATAGATGGTAAACATATATATATATATATATATATATATATATATATATATATATATATATATATATATATATATATATAATATATATATATATATATATATATATATATATATATATATATATATATATATATAAATATATATATATGTTATATCGTAGATTTTCACGGATGGTAGAATGAATAGTTTGGTTATTCCGGGTTTCAATCCGTTCGTTAAAAAAATCGCTTTCACGACGTTTCGCCAAAATCTCATTTGGCATTTTCAAGTGCGGTTCGTCTCGTTACTCAGCTCTCAGCGAGTAACGAGACGAACCGCACTTGAAAATGCCTAATGAGATTTTGGCGAAACGTCGTGAAAACGATTTTTTGAACGAACGGATTGAAACCCGGAATAACCAAACTATTCATATATATATATATATATATATATATATATATATATATATATATATATATATGTATATTGGTATGCCGTGCGTGTGCCGAGTCCTTCTGAGGACTGTAAGGCAACTGACGTTTCGGTGAAATCTCATTCACAATTTTCAAAGCTCGCTGTATGGCATCTGTGGGCCCACAGACAAGGTAATTTTAATAAAAACTACAATAAAATATGTAAGGTATGCTTTATTATACTTAAATATTAATCAAACCTTAGACTAACATTTAGTCAAATATATTTAGTACAAATAAAAAAAAATAAGTTTTTCGTTACATTTCTTGCTTCACCAAAATGGCCACTCTTATTCTTAATTGTTCAAAAATTTTACTTATTCTTTTGATCAATTTTGTAAATTTTACTCCAATTTCTTTTTCAATAATTGCAATGAATAGAAAGTCAATTTTACAGATTGTCTTTACTATTTTACATAATATTGTGTAAAATCTAGTCTACGACCCCGTAATAGATGACGAATATCCAAATTCATTCAAAAAAAGGTCATTTTCCTAGATTTCACTTATAGATCTAAATAATTACCGTATTTTTATAAAAAAAATTACGTTCCAATATATATATATATATATATATATATATATATATATATATATATATATATATATAATGTATATATGTGTGTGTGTGACGAAAATGATGTCTAAAAAATATGTTATATTATGTTGAAATACTTAATTGCACAGCAGACTTACAGACTTATATTATAATGAAGGTTTATTTTTTAAGTTATAAAGTTGTTTTGGCGCAAAACTTATTACAAAAAAGTCTGTAATAACTGTAAGACAAAGGTTTCCAATGCAACCCTAAGGGAAAATAAACAAATTATGATTAATAATAACAACCCTTATTTCTAATCATGTTACAAGACATTTTACGTGGGAAATACAAATAACGTAAAATAAAACAATCACAAAATAAAAATTATATCCTAATCTCTAACATTGTCCTTAATGCAATATAGTTGTAAATTTATTAACAATATTTTAAGTGTTTTTAAAATATATTTCACTGTTTATCGACTGTAACTCGTTAGGAAGGTTAATAAACATTTTTACATATTTAAAGTTAGTCTACGAATGGGTAGTTATTGCACCTCTTATTTTATATTGATTGAAAACTGATACTTCAGATATATTTATGTTTAAAAAAAAGAACATTTATATGCATTTTTACTAAAACTTTTAAAAAAAATTGCCAGAATGTTTCACATTCAGTTTCTTTTTAGGACAATTTTATAATGATATTCAAATGTAATATGGATTATAAAATTAGTAAATTTCATATTTTTATTTGTTAATAAATTTCATTCTATTTCACAAGTACAGCAATAGTTTTTTCCATACCATAGATAGTGACACAGCCCTAAAAAAACTTCATACAAGTGCTATAAAAAACTATCAAATCTTTATATTTTTAACCTTAATGTATCGTAAAAACACCCTACATTTTATAAAAGGAAATATATTTATTTATAGTTATTTTTAATTAAAAACATAAAATTAATCATAATTATAGCAATATATTGTGATGAGTTTTCCATTTTTTTTTTCAATTTTGAAAAATTTTCACAATGTCTTAACTAAAATTTTTCTGGGCCCGTTACTGTTTTTTTGTGCTAATATGAAATGTTTTTATGGTTTTATAAGAACATTTATAAAACAAATTATGGAACCTGACGAGGGTCAAAAGTCAATGTTTAAAAAATTTTTTTAAAGTCTACGAGATATCTGGGACTTTATGTTTTACAAGAATTTCTGAGACTAAACTATGATTTCAAACAAAGATTTAATATTATTTCAAACTTTACTATTTTTCTGTGCTAAAGCTACTATATGGCAATATATATCTCAAAGAAGATGTGGAGTATTTTTTCCACATTTCAAAATAAGTTGTAACCGTGTTTGCAATAAACTTATTCTTTTCTTAACATGGAATAAAAGCTTACAGAAGTTACTTATATAAATGCATATGACATTATAGACCAATAAGACCTAAATGTGAAAATGTATTACAGAATCATATTAAACCTAGTTAAACATAAGATATAAATTCATTTAATACACCAACGTAAAAACTTATTTCAAAATTGTAAGAAAATGTCATATACCTTTTTTAATATCTTAAGAGATTCACAGTTTTACTAATTATTCATAAAGTAATTACTAATGTAAACTAACTTGGTGTTTTAAAATTTACTGTTCAGTAACTTAAAAAATATATATATTTACTGCGAGATATTGTTGTATTTACTTTGAGCAAAATATTACTTGTTGTCAATTGAACCAGTGTTCAATTATTTTTTTCAAGTTGTTAAATATTACAGTTGGATAATTTATGGCTTCAAAATAAATTTTCAAATTGACACAAAAAAATAATTGTTACGTTGTTTGTGCGAATATACTTTCACATTGTTTAGGTCTATAAAATGGGTTACATATAACACATATTGAATAAATTAAACATGGTAATTTCCAATTTATCTCCATCATATAGCAGATCGTTTTTTTGCCTGAAAAT
Organism: Diaprepes abbreviatus; assembly: GCA_034092305.1. Lineage (NCBI taxonomy): Eukaryota > Metazoa > Arthropoda > Insecta > Coleoptera > Curculionidae > Diaprepes > Diaprepes abbreviatus. The sequence continues at coordinate 13,647,343 of JASJET010000228.1, read as the reverse complement.
CACAAATGGCTTGTTATATTGTTCCTTGGATTTCAGACCTTTGCCTAGGTTATTTCCAACAATTTCGGACACGATACATTCTTTATAAAATTAAATTAGTTTTTTTCTTTCTATGTGTAGTTCAATGCTGTCATTAATGCACACAACAAAGTAGCATTTAGTCTTTTTGGGTGATATTTAGTTGATCTTGAATCTAAAAATAATAAAGAGTACTTGAATATAAAATATTACAGAATGCAAATTAAAAATAAGCAGTTTTCCATTTCACTGCAATTATTTTTTAAATTCACAAAGCTCTGAATTAGCATAATAATAATTTACAGATAAGATCAATAATTTCCACTCACAGGCAGCAAACAAACAAGTTTCAAATAGGTATAGTATCTGTAATATATGGTTAAATAACTAACCTGGTAATAATAAATATGATTTCCACTAAGCCTAATCTGGTCTTGATAGTTTATGAGACAAATTTTTGGCTTTTATCGGTCTACAATATTCTCCATAGTTGTAAGATCTAGCTTTGAAGCTGAAAATAAATATTTCACTTCAACGAGAGCATCCTCAGACTCAATAACATCTAAAAAAAAATTAAGAGGAAAATTAGAAAAAAATCACTATTTTAATTTTTTTACAAACACGAACATTAAGCCTTTTTACTCTTTTGCATATAAAATGAGTTATAATCTGTAAGAGAAACCTAATTTAATTTTATGATTTTTTTTGGTAATCTACAAAACAAATTTTTTATATAACATAGAGTAATGTAATGATTGTTATAAATACAGGGCTACAGTTAAAACATCATCTTTATCATATACTCAAATCCAATATTTTAGTGTGACTAGCCTGAGTGGTTAATTTTATATTTCCGTTACATATGGTGCCAATAAATTTCGAAACATAATTATTTAGATTAAGTGAAATGTACGAAAATGATGTTTTTTTTTTTTCTAAAAAAAAAATTATACACTTACCCCCCATTTCTAGTTCGTAGAACACGATTCTGGTCTTGACTTTGTACTACTCGTCCTGTTTCTCGGAAAATACAGAATATCATATGTCACTTTAGGTTTAATTTATTGCAGTAAATACTTAAAATTTTGTTACATCCACAAATTTCACACTAATAGAAGCTTCTGTATTACATACAATTTCAAAAATTTGCACTTCTTGTATCGAAAAGATGAAGAAAAGCAACCAAAAAAAAATTATCTGTTTCATCATCAGTGATAAGAGTTGTTTGGAATTGGGAATATTTGGCGTTTTTAGTAATAATTCATCAATTAATAGCCTTTACGAAACTTATTTTTATCTTTTCATTGAAAATGCATGTTTTTCTAAATTTGTGCAAAAATAGCTGGAATATAATTTATTTAGAAATAAAAGTGACTTCATGTGAAGTGAAACATGTTTTTTTTTGTGTTTTCCTGCAATGTGGGGATAAATAATGCAAAACCAAGGCCAGAATCGTGTTCTACGACCTCGAAATGGGGGTAAACTATCGGAATTTTTACAAAAAAAAATGTTTTCCTAGATATCACTTATTCAAAATAATTTCCAAAATGACTTGCAGAGAACAAAACAATCTGAAAATATTTAGGCATCTATAATTTTTTTTCCGCCTTTTACATATCTAGAAAAAAATAAATTATTATTGTACTTACGGATTGTTTTCCTTTATCCGAACTCACTTTAGACTCGAGCCTCTTTTAGTTATTTACAAGTTCTTGATTTCGGCATCTTAAAATAAATAACTTAAAACACAGATACAAAAATCACACTACTTCCACTAAGAACCAAAGCACCGGTAACGATAGTTATTATCGAAATATCACCCAAATCCATTGAAAATAAATTCCGCTGGGTCGCAAAATAGTGTCTTGATCCGGTTAACCGGGTGCGACGTAAGGGGTTAGTCCAATGAATGCCAAGTGCCGAACATTTACGAGGAAATATTGTGAAGGTCAAACATAATAAAAGAACAAGGGTTACTAAATAAGGCTTTTTATTTTATTATTTATTTGTAAGATGCTGTTTGTCATTAATAAAATTTTTAATGTTACTTTTGGCAATGAGACTATAATATAATATATAGTTTTAAAGCTTTAATTATGTTTTAAATAAAGTATAAATTCATTATAAAATTTGTGGCGCCATTCTTTTTCATTTTTTTATTGGTACACTGTGGAATGAGGGGAAAAAATTATAATACTTCACCCAAGATATAACGCCACCTATCAAGATTAAGCAGAAATAAGGTAACATAACCGGTACAAAAAGTTTCTTGTTTAAGAAAAATTATATTACTAAAATATTACACTGAGCGTCATCTATAATAAAAAAAAATAAAGAAATTTTGCTGATTTGCGCTTGTGCGAAAATGATATTTTTCACGTGTAAACCCTCCTCTTAAGAGTCGAAATTTTCACAGATTTTGAACGAAGACCTATATTTTATGATGCAATTGATAAGTATGAAATTCATGCATCGTTAGTAAAGTTAAGGTACTTTTGCAAGTGCGTTGTAGCGAGTGGTGGGGAAGCTCGGCTTTCTCACGATGTGCTTTTGAAATTCAAACTTCAAATTGGAGCGTGCAACAAAATTGTACGATATTTCGGGTTCCAGATAACGTAGAGCCTTCATTGTTTTTTTTTTTTAAACTGGGGTAACTCGACGAAATATGACGAAATAAATAATTTTGTTGCGCGCTCCAATTTGAAGTTTGAATTTCAGAAGCACACCCTGAGAAAGCCGAGTTTGCCCCACCACTCGCTACAACGCACTTGCAAAAGTACCTTAACTTTAGGTCTTCGTTTAAAATCTGTGAAAAGTTCGACTCTTAATGTTTATAAACAAAAGAGATATGACTTTTTTTTTAAATGCTATCTTAGCTCCTATTGGTCGTAGGAGACTCTGTTTTCTTTTAAAATTCGTGTTTTTTTACCAGCTTTCAAGTCCACTTACTCACAAACTTGTATCATTCAAATAAACAAAGTTATTCCAATTGTTTATACGTAAAAAAGATACCCCTTCTTAAAACGGTTTTTTACCCTCAATGTGTTGTAGAGGGTACAAAAATAAGATATACGTATTCATTTTATCTGCGGAGATTCATTATGACAGGGTGAAAACCGCCCTTAAAGTTTACCCCTAAAAATAGTATTTTCGAAATATCTCTGGTTCTCAGTGAGATATTTTTACAAAACAAAATGAGAATTACTTGTTATTCGAAATGATGTTAAACTATGGTATTTTTACCCCCCAAGAATATCATCCCTTATTTCTTATAAGGGTAAACCGTATATTTACGCAGGTAATTTAATTCTAAAAATTACGAAATTTAATGGAATTGTTTGAAAATATTTTTTTCACGAATACCATAACTAACTTAAGTTGACGGGTTTTCGGTTTCTAAAAATAAACTAGTAAAAGAGGGTAAGCCACCCCCGAATACGTTTTTTTTAATTCCAAGTTCTAATTAAGATATCTTTACAAAACACAATGGAAGTTACTTGTTATTCGAAATGATGTTGAAATATGGTATTTTTACCCCCAAAATATATCATCCCTTATTTCTTATAACGGTAAACCATCTATTAGGGCACGTAATTTAATTTTAAAAATTACGAAATTTTATGAAATTGTTTCAAAGTATTTTTTCCACGAATACCATAATTAACTCAAGTTGACATATTCTGGGGTTTCAAAAAATGAAGTAGTGAAGGAGGGTGAGTCACTTCCAAATACATTGTTTTCAGATCTCAAATTCTAATATAATAATGATATATTTACAAAACAAAATGGAAATTACTTGTTAGTTAAAGTGCGGTTATACCATGTTGTTTTAACCCCATAGATATCATCCCTTACTTTTTATGAGGGTTAATCTTGTAATTCAATTACATAATTTAATTCTGAACATTACGAAATTAAACCACATTTGTTAATAATATCCTTTTTACGAATACAATAAGTAACTTTGGGGTTTCTGAAAATAAACTAGTAAAAGAGGGTGAGCCACCCCCAAATGCGTTTTTTTAATACCTTCAGTTCTAATTAAGATATTTCTAGAAAACAAAACTAAAATTACTTGTTATTCGAAATGATGTTTAACTATGGGATTTTCATTCCCAAGGATATTATTATTCGTTATTTTTTGTAAAAGTAAACCGTAATTTTATACATATATTATTATTCTTAAAATTGCCAAATTTTAATTTAAATGAACGTTACAGAATAAGAAATCACTATTTGTCAGGAATTATAATAGTTAAAAGATATGAATACTTAACCAATGAAATAAGTAATTAAAAAAAAATCAGTAAGCTCTGTAACGTTCATATCAACTGAAAGGTGGCAATTTTAAGAATAATTATAATATAGTTTAACTTCATTTGAAGTAACAAGGAGTTTCCAATTTGTTTCGTAAAGTTATCTCAATTAGAACTTGGGATGTAAAAAAAATATTTGGGGGTGGCTTACCCTCTTTTAATTGTTTATTTTTAGAAACCCCGAAACACGACTACTTACGTGGTATTCGTGAAAAAAATATTTTCAAACAATTTCATTGAATTTCGTAATTTTTACAATTAAATTACGTGCGCAAATATATAGTTTACCTTAATAAAAAATAAGAGATGATATCCTTGGGAGCGAAAATACCATAGCTTGATATCATTTCGAATAACAAATAATTTCCATTTTGTTTTGTAGAGTTAACTTAATTAGAACTGGAGATATTAAAAAAAATGTTTAGGTGTGACCGAACCTTTTTTACTAGTTTATTTCTGGAAACCCCGAAAGATGTCAACTTGAGTAAATTATGGTATTCGTGAAAAAAATACTTTCAAACAATTTCATTAAATTTCGTAATTTTTAGAATTAAATTACGTGCATAAATATATGGTTTACCCTAATAAGAAATAAGGGATGATATCCTTGGGGGTGAAAATACCATAGTTTAACATCATTTCGAATAACAAGTAAGTCTCGTTTTGTTTTGTAAAAATATCTCACTTAGAATCTGATATATTTCAAAAATACTGCTTTTACGGGTAAACTTTAGGGGGGTTTTCACCCTGTTGTAATGAATCTCCGCAGATAAAAAAATACGTATTTCTTATTTTTGTACCCTCTACAACATATTGAAGTTTCATTAAAATCGGAGCCGGACACTTCGGATACATTCCTTGTTAGTATGGACTGGGGTTGTAAGATATTATTTTTGAATCTCGTTGTTTCCTGTTTTCTCTAACATCATCGCTTCTACTTACCGACGGGCCTAATAACAGGTGGCGCTTTGAATATAACCCCCCTAATCCACGGCATGCTAGCCTAGGCACTGTCCTAAAAAAAGGAGCGATCAACACCAAAAATAAATAAATAACCACCTGCAACGAAGCATTTTAATTCTTTTGCCGTGGCACACCAAACCCCAGTGACTACTACGGAATCCTAACATAATGCTGTAAACATATTGACCAGTTTTATTTTAATTTTGCCCATACAGAGGAGTATATTTTAAATCCTACATGTTTCGAATAAGGCGTTTAATGTCTTCCTGTGGGAGAAAGTACCATGTCAGCTAAACTAGGCAAATAAAAGTCCGGTAATTGAGCTATTTTTTTAATCCATTTTTTGAAAGTAAGTATGTGACTAGCATTTTATTTTTAACTTTTAATGACTACTGTATGTGCTTTATGAAATTTCTTTTAATTACTGTAAAAAAAGAACAAAAATTAAGCTTCCACGGAAGAAAATAAACTATTTTCAAGTAAAAACACGTGGGTGCAAATAAGATCCAATATGAAATATTTTCGGTCAATTGTTGTAGTACACCTTTAGGTTGGCATTTTCTTATATTTTAACTCCCACATACAACTTTTGTTGTGAACGGAGGAAAAGTATTAAATTTAATTGAGGTAAACAATATTGTGGTAATGCCAAAATGCGTAATACAATAGTTAAATGAGGGTATTTTTAGCAATGTAATTAAATTTTATTTTGGGCAATTGTTAATAAAAAAAAACTGAGAAGCCGGAAAGTTTTAGAAGAAACGGGAAGTGCCTTAAACGTTTCCGAAAATCATATAAATAGAACATTTATTTTTATAACATTTATTTGCTAAAATATAAAAATAAATGCTAATTGAAGATAATTAGTATTTTATTATATAATTCCCTGCATAATTTAGTTAAATTTAGTATTTTTCAATATTTTTACCTCCTCAGGAAAAACTTCATAAAGGTTTTCCTGTTAGGAGTCAAACCTGATAATCAGTACCTTGTTGATGCTGGAAGTAAATATATAGGTCTGGAAAATCCAAACCGGAACCTGGACGTTTCTTAAGTAAGATAAAGAAAATACTATGTTATTCATCAAATCAGAATGAGACCGTCGTAAGCATCGACATACGTGTGAATTACCAGTTTGGCCCTAGGGTGAGGGGTAATACAATGCTGGCGCGGTGAGAGCGGACGGCAGCATATGCCACGCCCTAGCACAACAAGAGGATTCCAAGTTATTTGCTTTCATTCAGGCCGTCAAAGCGTAAGTACCGTGTTTCGCGCCAAATTTTTTTGTTACAATGGTAGTTTATTCCACGGAACAAAAAGAGCAGATTATTAAGTGGTACACTATTCTGGTAAATAATCGGCAGATTTGCATTTACGTGCGAAAATCATCCTGTTCCTTGAAAAGTTAGAATTTCTGAAATTATTAAAAAATTTGAAACAACCGGTTGTCTAAAAATTTGTAAAAAATGCACTGATAATAATGAGGAGCAACCGGTTCCTCAAATTACTGAAGAACGAGCAAATCGGGAGACTGACGTTTGTAGTTAAGCAGAAATTAATTTTCCTTGCTCGAACCGTTCGGAATATTTTAAAGCGGAGCAAATATCGCTATTACAAATTGCGAAGAACTCAAGAAATTTTTCCGAAAGACCAGGAAACCCGTATGGTGTTTTGTGAGGACATAATAGAAAGGGCTGATGGGAATATAACCCCTGAGATTTGGCAAATACGCGAACCGTATTTTACAATAGACTGGGTTATTGTCTCGCTCAAAGTGGAGGCCTGTTTGAACACCTCTTGTACACTTTTAGGTGTTTTTGTTGATTTAAATTGAATTCAATTATTTGTTTATTTATTTACAATTACTGAACGTGTTACTTTTATTTTTTACCAGAATAAAAGTTTATTTTTGAGAATGATTTTTAATTTTAAAGTGGTCTATTAGCTTATTTACTTAGAAATTACCGTTGAGTTTCACTAGTATTTTTATTAGAAAAAATGTTGATTTTTTAACAGAAATATCAATTTTCTTTACGCTCAATGGCCAACAAAAACTTTTTTTTTTGTATTTCTACTATTTGATGTATTTAAAACAATCGATGTATCAAATAGTCATTAAATATTCCAAATTCCGTCGATTACGTTATAAGTTTAGACGAAAAGTAAATACACCCTCTCATTCGTTTCTGGGTACTGTTCGTCTTCTTGTCGCACGGAAGTTAGCGGGGATAATATTGCGGGTAGGGATTCCCTACGATCTTCTGTCCCGAACTAACCTGAAAGAAGTTAGACTGGCTTAGTGGGTCAGAATTTAGAAAACGGTCAAAATAATTTCTAGTGAAGAAACTTAAAATAGAAGGTTGGCTATAGTACCGTTTCTATTAAACCTCGGTAATATGAACGGCCAGTCTTTTCTTTCTGAAATTTCGTCTCGGGTCAAAGGCACAGTGTTGTGGTTGCGTCGCGCCCAGTTACATTTGTGTGCCGCTCTTCTATTTGACATTGGATTGTCAGGAAAGAAATATCAACGATTACAAAATTGGGCTAAACAAAAAGACAGTAATATATTTTCGCCGTACTCTGGTGTGTAAAATACAAAAAAAGAGCATATTATCCACATGGCGAGTATCTAATTTTTACTAAATCAAAAGCCAAGGTTAAATTCCAAGGCTTACTGGATCACACAGTGGATCGAATTATATTGCTTCAATTAGACGCCCTTGAACAAATCGATAAATTAGATTTGTATATATGAGTTTCATTTGCAAATGGGGCTTCGATGGAACGTCAGGTCAGAGAAAGTACAAAATGAAATTCACTGATCCGAATATTTCTGATACAGACTTATTCCTAACCTCTCTTATTCCACTTCAATTAGCAGGTATTAACACCCAAACTCAACAAGAACAGATTATGTCGTACAATTCCAAACCCTCCTCTACTATGAATTGCGGGCCTCTGAAATTTAAATTTATTAAGGAAACCGAACAAAAGTCTCCGGCTAAGTGAATGCTTTGGCTGGAACAAAATCGGTCCAATGTTGTTACCTCTGCCAAACAACATCTCAGTTCAACAATATTATTACTGTGTCCCAGTAAATACAGCGTATTTCAAGCTACTACTGATAACTCTACACGCATGTATTCGAATCTCCGAATGCTGCTTGTATCAACGTGACATACAGAAGTGGTAAGCCCATAAACAGAGACAAAGAAGTGAAAGCACAGACAAAAGCTACCATCCAACGTGCCCTTAAGGAGACAGATAAGGACTTCTTATTGACATGCCAAAGAAAGGGTTAGGAAGCACTAGCGATGGCAACACAGCTCGACGTTTCTTCGAGAACAGTGATGAGCCAGCTATTATAGCAAGAGTAAAGCGAAAACTGATCCTCTGGTTTCCCGTCATTTTGCAAACTATTGAAAGCGGACATTAAACTGCAATAGAAAGATTTAGGATACACACTTCAAACAACAAAATTGTTTATTAAAAGATATTCTTGGTAAAACATGCCAACAGAAATCCACAAATTACTTACTCCATTGACCAGATATCATATCATTTGCAATATTATCGATAAGTAAACTATCGAAAGATGCACAAAAATCAACGGAAAAGTTGATAAGAAACTATCGCCTAGACTTTACTCGAAAATCTTCTCGAGCCTATAAAAACATCCAACACGATACACCCTATACTGTGTCAAAAAACTTAAGAATATGTGGAAAATAGTAATATAAATAAAAATCTACTTAGTAGAGATTGCTTGTTTAAAAGATAAAATTTGTGCTAAACTGGTAAAAAGCTCTAAGTCCTCTATAATGGAACGCAGCAATTTTGTGTCTAAATTCTGTTCGAATGAGCTATAAAATTAAAACTTCGAGAAAGAAACAAGAAATAGCTGCAATAAAATTCTTAAAAAGTTTCTAGTTTTAGAATTACTACCTTATTAAAAGGAAACTGAATCGCGTTTTTTTTTACCTGACATCATATCGTTATAAAAATTTGTGAAATGAAAGTATTTACAAAAATAAATTAGCATTTTTATATTTATAAATATATTTTTATGGTTTTATCTTCTTTTAGTTACAAAATTATTTGAAAAATTTATACAAAAAAAAAGTGCGAAATAAACTGAATATTTTTAAAATGTCAGTTTTTGTAAAAATATATCAGTATGGTGTATTTTCCATGTTCCATGCCGAATTAGAAAAAAGAGAAAATTTATGAAATTACATCGGTGTCCGTCCGTCTGTCTATCTGACACAATCCACTTCTCAGATATTATTGGACAGAGGAATTTGAAATTTGGCAAAAGTAGCCCAGTCACAGTTGGAAGCTATATTTCAATTGCGGTGTTGATTATTTTCGGGAAAGTGTTTAAAACCATGCATAAGTACCTAATGTAGCCAAAAATATTTAAATTTTTTTTAATACAACTAGTGCTTTAAAAATCATAAATTTTAAATTCTGTTTCAAATTTCCCGCCAAAACGCCATTACTTGTCTCTTGACCGATGTGACGTCAAACTGGTAAGTTGACAAGGATAATTAAATTTTTTCGTCATTTTTTGTGAAATAAGATGAGTTCTAATTTATTTCAAATGTTGTGCGGTGCTTCAGTTTAGACGTACTACAATTAAAACACCTCAAAAGTTATTTATTCACGTTCCACGTGAATAAATAATAGGAAACTGTTGCTTCAGGTAGCTCGACACTACTCATTTTATTTTAGTTTTGAGCTTATAAATACCGATTATTACTATTATGTATTCATTAACGATTGCGAAAATAACAATTCTTGATAAATGATTTACATGGAAGTCTTCATATTTCTAAATTCAGCAGAGCAGAAGTTCCTGTTTGTTGCGAAAAAATTTGCCATCATTTAGAACCAAATTAGAACTATTTGCCTTAATCCACTTTCCTTCATGAGAAAATTTCCTTGAATCGTTTTCAAAGAAATTACATGAAAATGACTATAAAATATGAACTAGGCAACGTAGCCCTTGACAGCGATCATGAATGTGACATAAAACCAAACAGTTTATACATCAAGTTCGTTTCAGCGATGACATTGACTGTATTCTTTAGAGTAATTATCAAATCACCAAAGCGAAAAAAGTGAAACTGATGACCATGTTCTTTTAAATAAAATTATATTTTTATTTGAATACAGTCAACATCCCAATTTTGAGGGGAAATCAGAAGTGAAAAAAACTTCTTTCAATGTCATCAAGTTGTGTATTAAATGAAAGTTTGTAACAGCACAAGTTAAAAAAATAAATATGATGTTATACTAACACAAACTTTTCTTCATACTAATTTGAAAAAATTAGTAAATGTCAACAACCCAAAAAAATTCGAAAAAATTCTGGAATTAGTTCCGTAAGGTTTAAATTAAATAAAAATTTTCAGTAGTGCATTAACTTGGATAATTTATCCAGTACATAAAAACAAAAATCGAAAATAGACTTCGTAAAGTATGAACATGGGGGTATGGCAACACTTTTAACATTCATAAGCTCGTAAAAAAATTAATGACGTATTTTCAAATTTTGCAAAATGGCAGTTTTTCCAACGTTACATTACAATTTATTCGAAATATAAATATATTTTTTAATATATTCTAAATCCTCTAATAATAAATACCTCAGGATGAAATATTACATTTTCGTTTTCGGTTGTTTAAACTCGGTATAATAGTTTAATTTCACTTTAGCGAAAAAGAATTATCCTTGGATTCCAGGTAAGAAAGAAACTAGAAATTTATATGATATAATTTTTCTTATAACACCCAAACCCAACGTTATATAACAAGAACTATTCCAATATCGTATTTATTTCCAAACATCAACTCATTTCAGGTAACCCCTGAAGGGAAACTAACTTTGCATTAAACTGATACAAAGCCTTAAGTTCTCTATAAGGCCTTTACTCAAGCGTAGCAACTTTGGGTTTTAATTCCGTTCGAATGAGCTATAAAAATTCTAGAAAGAAACAAGGAGTTTTGAAAATAAGGGCAAATAAAAACATAATAATGGTAGTAATAAAACAAAACGCAAATTTATAGCTATATTAGTTTTAACACGTTATATTTACATTTCAGTTTTAATTATATTAAATTTAAATATAAAATAAAAGATCTATCGATAGTATATATTTTTATCGAACTATCGATAATTCAAAACAAATGGACAAGTGGTACAAATTCATCCACCGAACAGCACTGGTAGTTTAGTGGCCTTAGTACTAAAAATAAGATCAGATACCAATGCTCATAACTTCCGTTTTGGTTAAACTGTCAACACGTATCCCGGATCAATCTTCCAAAAAGCAAGAAAGAAACGTGGTTTGGTCGTTTGGGATCTAAGGCGGAGGCCGGACTGAACGTATTGTGTAAGGGAGAACGCTTGTTACGGTGCGAGTCCGAGAGAGGAGCGATTGTCGCACCACAAATTGATCCTTTGTGCACTCTGAATACCTGTGGTAGGCTGATTAAACAATCCTGGTTGTATGATGGAAATTCCAAGTCCTCTTAAATGAGGCGTCCTTCTGGATTTTTCCTTTAAAAAACGGTATTTCAGACCCCGTTAACGTAAAAACTTTCCCGACGGGTTCCCGAACAAAGAGGATGTAAGCGCGGGACAGAACTGCTAACCTGCCTTAGTCGCAGCGGCCATACAAACCAGTAGTTAATAAAAAAACCTCAAATGAAAATGGATTGACAAATGACAAATAATAAACAAGTCTGTATTTAACGGTTTGGGATATGTTTTTTGTGGAATCTATCGGTGGTTTGAATGACTGTATAATGTGGACAATTTAGTATCGTGTTGTGTCAAAAATGTATAAATAGAAGAACAGATCAATGAACACGGCAAAAACAAGTGATATATAAAAGATCAGTTGAAGTTACCTGTTTTAAAGATAAATTACCAATGCAACGAGCAACTTTATGTTCACATCAATTCGCGAATGCAATATAGTCATGAAAATAATACAGTACTTGCATTTTCGTATATATCAAGTATAAAATTTTTGAACCTTCTTCAATATAACACTTTTGTGATTTCCGAAATTTTCATATATTAAAAAATATATAAAAAGTACAATTTTGATAAAATTAAGTATTAATTAATATTCTTATTTTTAAAGTTATGTTCCTGATTTTAAAAACTACCGGAATCAGATCAGAATTATAAATCTATATATATATATATATATATATATATATATATATATATATATATATATATATATATATATATATATATATGTTATATCGTAGATTTTCACGGATGGTAGAATGAATAGTTTGGTTATTCCGGGTTTCAATCCGTTCGTTCAAAAAATCGTTTTCACGACGTTTCGCCAAAATCTCATTTGGCATTTTCAAGTGCGGTTCGTCTCGTTACTCGCTGAGAACTGATGAGCTATAAAAATTCAGTTCTCAGCGAGTAACGAGACGAACCGCACTTGAAAATGCCAAATGAGATTTTGGCGAAACGTCGTGAAAACGATTTTTTGAACGAACGGATTGAAACCCGGAATAACCAAACTATTCATATATATATATATATATATATATATATATATATATATATATATATATATATACAATTTAACAACAAATCATGCTTTTAAAAATGATGACTACTATTTTGTAAGATAAGAATCCAAGGAATTATCAAAATACTTACCACTTAACTGAAGAACACTTTAAAGGATCAATTAAAGTTTCTGAACTTACCTGAAATAAATAAAAATAAAGTTAAATCTAGAACTGTAGTTACTACAAATTGTAATAAAGGAAACAAATTTTTATATTTCCTTCAAGAGTGATAAGGCAGGACGGTTTGCTATGATTTTTAGTAAATTTTATATGACATACGACTAAATAAAAATTGTTTCTTACGTTTATTCCTAAAAACAAAGAAAACTATGTTTAAAAAATAGAAGCAAAACAAACTACAAAAAAGGGTGCAATAGTAAAACATAAATTCAATAGAAGTTACCTGTTTGCAATAAAAATAAACTGTGCTAAATTGTTAAAAAAATTTAAGTCCTCTTTTAAGTTTTGTTTGAACACAGCAACTTTATGTCTCTGTTATAATCGAATGAAATATAACATTATAAGTTCGATAATGAAACAAGAAATGGAGTTTTGAAGATCAAAGCACAATAAAGCAAAAAAAAAATGCATCGTCGCATTAGGTTTATTACGTTATTCAAGCGTTTATTCGTTAATTTACTTTTCAATCATACTAAATATAACCACAATGCTGTATCAGTTATAAGTCTATTTTCCATCAAGCAGCTCTTTCAAAAAATGAATTGAATATGAACTCAAGTTCGAATATTAAACAAAAAATGCGATTTAAAAAAAATGCACTACACACAAAGAAATAAATCGCTATACTAATTTGGTTTTCAGAAATATTGCATTAAGTACAGAGAGAGAAAAGTCAGATACTTCTTGGATTAAAATTTTTTTTTATGAAATTTTCTCTCATTTTTCAGTATAGTCCCATTTCTACCCAATACAGTTCCTTATAATTTTTTAAACATTCCGAAATGTAATTTTTCTCCAAGTCTGCGAATTAACCCTTTGTTTAAGTGATGACCTCTTCGCTTGAAGCGAATTTCTTCCAAGTCATTCTTTCATGTTGGGGAAGATAAAGAAATCGCAAAAAGCCAAACCCAGAGAATAATGTGGATGAGGCACCAATTCGAAGTGCAAATTAACCAAATTAGCTGTTGCAAGTGCAGACGAATAGGCAGGTTCATTATCATGGTTGACGAGCACTTTTTTCTTCGCGCAATGAGGGCGTTTTTTCATGAATTCTTAGTGGAATCTAGCCAATAATGCAGCATGGTAGACGCTTTTTCCAAATAGTCGTCAAAAACGATACCTTGCGAGACCGAGAAGACTGTGGCCATGACTTGACTGGCTAGTGGTATCATCTTTGCCTTCTCTGATGCAGGTTCTCAGTTCGCAGTCGACTGTTTTAACTGTTCTTTGGTTTCTGGCGTGTAGTGATGGATCGTAGTTTGAACAGTGACAAGTGGTAAAATAACCTCGTTTGGATTTCGCTGATCAGGTCCTAACACCGTTGATTTTTTTTATTCCGCAGTCAGCAAATGCGGCAACAAGTATGCTGAAATGTTTTTTACGCCTAAACGTTCATATATAATGTTTCGTACGCATTCGTCCGAGATGCTTACTATATCAACAATCTCCCTAACCTTTACTTTGCGATCCACTAACATGATGTCATGGATTTTACTGACCATTTCCTCAGTTGTCACTTGAACAGGGCATCCTGAGCGGGGAGCATCACTCGTCCTGGTTCGACCACAGCGAAACTCCGTAAATAACTTCTGGGCCATGAAATGTGAAGGAGCGGAATCCCCATATTACTTTTTCAATTTCTCTTCGACTTAGGTAATGTTTTTTTCACGTAAGAAGTAATATTTATTCAACACATGGAATACACTTATTTAATTTTTGCCAAAGTGTTTAGATTATTAAAATAAAATAAGACTATTAAAACAAAACTGTCAAACAGGCATGAAGTTAATAGTGAATCATCTTCGCGATCGCACCGCCTTCTACCAAAAAAATATTGGAATATTTCGATCTATCCCCATATATATATATATATATATATATATATATATATATATATATATATATATATATATATATATATATATCAACTTGCTTATTTTAAATGGAACATCCTATAATATTATTGTATTTTTGAATTCTGCGCAAGATTCTAGGCATATTTTGTGTATCATGCCCTTTACCTTAGTATAAGCGTTTCTGACATATTTGAGTTTTTATGTCAAAAATAACGTTTGCAAGCACTCAAATATTTATCAATTTTTCCTATAAGAAAAGAAGCCTTTTTTATTTAATTTGGGTTGGATTCCTTGTTGAAAAGGGCCTACTTTATTAGATTTTAATAATATTTTAATAACCACTAATACAGGGTGTTCAAAAAATAAGATTAAAAATTAAAATGACGGAATCGTTAAAAGTCAATTTTAAATGGAAAACCTCAAATTTTCTTATTTTATCTTATTTAGACAATTTGCCGATCGCTGTTAATAGAATCCTGTTTTACCAAGGACCTTATCCTCGAACTGGGGAACGTGAAGTGAACGGTGAAAAGGTGGCGAACGCATATTCTTGAAATGTTTATCATTCATATCCTCGTTCGCCCGGTGGAAGGCCAGCGAACGGTGAAACATGCGCAAAGGAAATGTCAGCCGCTAAATGACATATTTAACACACGGATTTCTAAAAATAAAATAGTATTAACTTTTTTTATTTTATTTTTGGTTGTTCAAAATAACTCGTCATTAAAAAAAATAATATCTTGACGAACCGTTTCTTTAAGACGTTTTATTTTTTGCATAAACAGTTGAAACGTTAATTAGGTCGAACCCCGGTATTTTTAATATTTTCAAATTTTTTAATAAAATATCCTTAGAAAGTTGAGTATGTCTCACAAATATTAAATAAATATGAGATTACAGACATGTACAATTATTACAGGAGATTCTGTTCATAACTCAATTGTATAAGCATGATATTTAAAAATGTTTTTCTAGGGCCAGTTCTGCTTATGGATTTAACATAAATACTTGTATCCATAACAGCCGGGTATCTTAGCTTTAAACAGTTAAATCTAACATAATTCTTTTCACGACGCAACTTATAATAAATTTGAGAAATAACAATTTGTAAGCTATCTGAAACTTTTATTTAAATAAGTAACAAATTTTATATTTAAATTATGTTAACCACAGCACTTAACTTAATTAGACTGTGTTAAACACTATACGACACTACAATTAAATAAATATTATATAGGTTAATACACTTCTATTTAGTGTATTTATTTTTATCGTCAAAACTTTGTGTTTTGTGTGATTTGAGAAAGAAAAAATGTTTTAAATGTTTTTAGTATACTGATGAGAGCTAAAACTTGGCCGAAACGTCTCTAAATGACGAGCCTATAATATCAATATAATATCAATTCATTGTACTTTTTTTATTAAAGACTGTACATACGTTATAATCGCGTTTTTGTTCTAAAATGAAAGAAAATGAAGTAAGCTCACCGCATGTGAACTAGAACAACGTTTGCAATGGTAGAACATATTATCCGGTCAAGTTAGTCCTAGAAAGTTTTTAAAAATAGTAACTCTACTCCACAAGAAATTATCACCAATGGAATTCGCTTTCTTCTTGCCATGTACGGAGCTCCAAAAAAATTACCTGCATCGATAAGTTCCGCAACGCATCTTCTGGTAAAAATACTCGAAACAAAAAGCGAGTACAATTAACTTGTCTTCCTCCAACCTCTGCTTCTGCAAAACAACATCTATTTCGGGTATATTATCAAGTTCAACTTTGGCTTGGTAATCAACTACAGCCACCAGATTGGGGTTGGAAGTTGATTGACAATACATTGGAACCAATTCAGACTTTACTCCCACCTGCACCAGAAAAACTCCTCAACACAATTTTTTGCAATTGTAAAAAGGGATGTAATGCTAAATGCAGCTGCAAAAAAGTTGGGTTATTTTGTTCGTTAGCATGTACAAATTGCCAAGGCCACTCGTGTTCCAATGTTGAATCCCCATTAGAAGACGGTTCATATCCTATCAACGAAGAGATGTCTGATACATCGCTTTTAGAGGGATTTATTTGCAGTCAGCAGGAAGAAGAAGAAGAACGAGAAGATGAAGAACAAGAAGAAGCAGAAGTATTTAACGATAATGAATCTGACGAATAATTGACCTAAATTCAATAGAATCCAGACAGCTTCGATTATTTTGAACTATTTCTTCTTTTTTTAATCATTACGTAGTACAGTATGGTTCGTGGAATAGGCATACCGGGGAAACTACGTTAAAAAAAAAAGCGTCAAGTACCCTACCTCACAGGTGACGTGGAAACGTATGCATATTTTGGAGAACGCAGCTTTCTCAACTTTTTGAGCGACGATATCTCAAAAACGGTGACTCTTAAGAAAAAAAGTGTAGGAACAATTTTTATAGGTAGTTTAATGGTCTACAATTTAGGTCTGAGCTATTTTGATGATAAAACACCGTTTGGCTGAAAAACGCGAAAAAAACATTTTTCCCACTTTGACCTTGAATAAATTTTTTCCCAGGCATGGGATCGTTGGGGACTTTTGAAAACTTATTTGTAATGGTGTTCCAAACATTTGTATAAATTTTCAGCTCTATGCGAATTTTGGTAACCTTGAATGTCTACTTTGACCGAATAAATAATTCATTTGAGATTAGCTGTTTTAAAGAGAGGAAAACTGAGCTAATTTCTTAAAAGTTTTAGTTGTCTATAACACGCGCAGTGACTGAATTTTGTTTTCGATTTAATAATTACAAGCAAAACAAAATCTTTTAAGATATAAACTATTTCAAATTTCCAAAATGAATGAAACGTTGTTCCACATAATGTATAAAAAGGATATAAATAGAAATATAACAAACCAATAAGAAGCACGAAAAGGGGTGCTATAGTAAAACATCAACTCTTTTGAGGTTGTCTGTTTTAAAGACAGATAAACTTTACGCTAAACTGGTAAAAACCTTTTAAGTTCTCTATAACGGCTTTGTTCGAGCGCAGCAACTTTGTGTCTTAATTCCATTCGAATGAGCTATAAAATTAAAAGTTCGAGAACGAAACAAGGAATTGGTTTTTAAAAAGAAAAGCACGATAATAGCTCAAATAAAATAAAATAAAAATTTAAAACGACTTTACTCTAAACATTAGTACGTTACTAAAAAGAAAATTAGTCATTTAATGTTAACACACCTATTTTAAATTTAAATTCCGTTAACAGAGAATAAGAGGGGAAATATTTTTCGCTCGAATAAACCTATACTTTCCCTCAATTCTCCTCAATTTATTACTTAAAAAGCATATTAACCAAGAGAAATTATTAACAATAAACGAATATCTATTTAGAAGTAATAATATTTCCCAAATATCATATTATATATATATATATATATATATATATATATATATATATATATATAGATATATACAAATTTGTAATTTTCAAGAATTAAAATAAATATACCAACTCTTTGAAGAAGCTCACTATGTAGAGCGAAACGTCAGAAAAAATTGTTGTCCTTTGTTTCTCTAATAGAAAAACCTATACCCAAGAAAATTTTACAAAAAAGTATATATATATATATATATATATATATATATATATATATATATATATATATATATATCACGGTAAAACAACTCTGAATCTTCTTGTTTTCCTTCTTCCCTCCTTCTATATGGCCCTTAGGATTTGTTTTGTTAACTTCTTTACAATCCTTCCATCATAGTGATAGTCTTCCTATCCATCTACGTGTTTTAGGTTTATTGTCTCATACTATTGTGTGGCATTTGATTGACAAATTAATTTCATTCTCTTTACAAATTTGTTTGATTTGGTTATTTACTTTTTTATTCATCACAGTATATCTGTTATGTCCCTTAATATCTTCTGATGGTACTTGTCAGCTATCAGCGGCGTATGTCATTACCAGTCGGATACACGTTTTGGATATTTTAAACCGTAAATAGTGTACTCATTTCTCGGTTGTTTCATATTATTCGTTGAGCCATTCTGGGATTCTCGAGCTTTTTCTAATATGTATTCTAACTTTATTTAGTAGACTTCTTTGAATGAATATATAAATGGCATTATCTGCTCTATAGCTTCGTCCTCTATAGACAGTTTACATCTCACGGGTTCATTTCAGATAACCAACGTTTTTCCTTTTTTGGTTCATATTTTCATATTATACTTTCCACCTGAGAGGAGTCTTTAAAGTTTATCTTCATTCTTTGTAATTATCATTACATTATTTGATTGACGTAGGATTTTAATGATTTTAATTTTACTCTCTCCCAACGGATTACCCTTACTTACTCTTTATTTGGTGTTCTCTTTGATTCTAGAAGAGTAAGGAATCTCCGTACACTGCTCTCTGAGAAAGCATATGCACTCTGGAAATCGAAAGAAAGGAATCAATGGGCAGACAATGTGAAAATGATTGAAAACAGCTTCCCATATTATTTTGAGTATCCAGTACCAACACATTGAAGTGCTGTAGTTAGCATCAACAACAAACCTTTTTACATAAACTAACGTACAAAAGTAGGTAAATTAAGCCAAAGAGGCTGCAAAGTCAAGGCTATCTAATAATCTGCCTAAAATGTAGTTGTCCGAATTGCATTGTCTTTATTTTTATTTATTTTTACGACGTTTCGATTAGGTTGTATCTCTAATCATTATCAAGTATAAAATTATAATCTACCAAAAGTAAATATTTTTCATGAAAAATGCATAAAATGTAGTAGTATAAATTTAGTTCAAACAGTTAGTTATAAAGAAGATAATACACATCATAAACATTACGACATTAATTTTTTCAGATTAGGTTTTGGTATATATATATATATATATATATATATATATATATATATATATATATATAAATATGTAGATAAGTTTTTGTACGTGTAATTTAAAATAAAATAGAATAAAATATTGGCGAAGCGGACGTGAAAGTTTGTCAATCTACATGATTCTCGTATTAAAAAGTGCGGAGCACTCCAAAGTATGGAATAACTCCGGGAATAAGACGACAAAGGCGACATCTCGATGGTCCACTTGATAATACAAGAACCATACAGATTAACAAAGTTTGTAAGAGAACCGTCATATGGTGGCGCGACGGTGAATTAAAACAGAAATATGTAAAATCGAGTACGCGAAACGCGCTGCCCAAAAATGCGACCCCTATCTTTTGGGCAGCGCGTTTCGCGTACTCGATTTTACATATTTCTGTTTTAATTCACCGTCGCGCCACCATATGACGGTTCTCTTACAAACTTTGTTAATCTGTATGGTTCTTGTATTATCAAGTGGACCATCGAGATGTCGCCTTTGTCGTCTTATTTGCCGTATTTTGATTATAAGTATGGCTTATACGATTCAAAGGCGAGATGATGGTTTGTACCGACTGCGGTGGCCTGACGAGTCCCATATTAGGACGAAACAGCGCTGTCGCCATCTGTCGGACCCGGAGTTATTCCATACTTTGGAGTGCTCCGCACTTTTTAATACGAGAATCATGTAGATTGACAAACTTTCACGTCCGCTTCGCCAATATTTTATTCTATTTTATTATATATATATATATATATATATATATATATATATATATATATATATATATATATATACCTCACTATAATTAATAAATTTTTACCATTTCAAAATATCAATGGACCAAAGTTTTCATATTGATATACTCAAAGATATGAAGTGCGCGCTCATGCAACGTTGCCAAACGTTTCGACTCCGTTTTAATACAGTTAAATTTTATGTCATCTGTATTAATTGATTATCTTAGTAAATCCCACTTTAAGCTAAATATTTTATTGCAAAAAAAAAGAAATCTGTATATTTCAAAAAGATAATTTTTAATTTTTTCCACCCGATGTAGTGGAAAAATGGTGGTATATTTCAAAGGAAAGTGCCAAGATTCTGATTTTCCAATAAGGCTAAACTAATTTTTATGTTTTTGATAGTAGGCAAGACTTAAACTATCATAAAAAATACTGATTTTAATTATGATATTATATATTTTTATTTAACATGGGCAGCAATTAGACCTCCTTTAAGAATCAATATTTGCTTTCGTGGGTTTCAGTTATCATTTATATTGGAAGCCGATTTGCAGTTCTAGTATTATTTTCCCTAAATCAATAATTTTCCTTTAAAAATATTAATGCTAATTACAGATTCATTTTTTGAACTTTTTGCCCATGCAAC
This sequence comes from Diaprepes abbreviatus, assembly GCA_034092305.1. Lineage (NCBI taxonomy): Eukaryota > Metazoa > Arthropoda > Insecta > Coleoptera > Curculionidae > Diaprepes > Diaprepes abbreviatus. The sequence goes on along the minus strand of JASJET010000228.1, from coordinate 13,626,148 downwards.
GGTGTAATATATATTGAAACACCATGTGTAATTTATAATTAGGTTTATAACAAAGGACATGTTTTAGGATGAAATCATATACAGAGTGTTCCTTGATGTATCTTATGGGAAAAATAGATGTTTCAAATAAGGTACAATTTTTGTATAGTTTTGTGATTTTATTAAACAACAAATATATAAAAAAAAACTGGAGAAAAATGTAGTGAGATTAAATGCTATAGCTATAAAAGTTTCCTCAGAGATATTTATATAAATATGAAAAATTTCTAATAGTAAAAACAAATTTTATGTTTCTGATTCACAAATATGAAAAATGTTGCCATTAACACGCAAAATAAGTCAAATTTTATCAAATACAAATAGAAATTACTTTGGAATTTATTAACTATAAAGCTTAACTCTATTGTCTTACAGAAAATTGACTTAGAACGCCCCAAATAATCCTTTAATCTCAAATTTTATAGATTATTCAAACTTCCTCAAGAGTTTAACTAATCTTTTGTAAGCTATTTCGAAACTCATATAAATCCTGGCTTGTTAATCGGGTCTATCGAGGTCTATAGTAAGGACAAACTTTGACCTTCGTATTATCCAAAACTTAAACTGTACCTGCTTATTAGTTTGCAGCACAATAACCCTGTTGCAGAGTTTCAAACTTTTCGACTAAATTAAATTCCAGCAAGGTTTTGATCGGACTGCCTCAAATATTTTCATGACTGTTATTACTGATTTTGAAAGTTCTGGTCCATCAATTGGGAATAAAAGTTGTTACAGAGATTATTTTGTTACCGGCTAACTTTTATTACTCGCATTGTTGTTAACCCATTTAACGCAGAATATTAGATTTTAAAACAGAATTAAATGCAAATGGACCGTTGCGTATAGGGGGAAGTGGAAGTTTACTTACACGCGCTAACCTACACTGTTAAAAAAACCCTTAAATTTAATTTAATAAATTTGTACCTTAAATCGTGAATAAGTTACATGTATTTTGAAATTAAAAATTTTTACATTAAGTTTAATTGAATGTTACCTTAAATTTCAATAAAATTAAAGTTAAAGGTCGCCAACACACTGATCTCCTCGAAAGTGTGATATGAAAGGTGATATGAAAGGTGATGTGAAATGTGATGTGAATGGCGATGTGAACTTTTTGACAGTAAAAGCCATATTCTTGAAAAGCCAATGTTGCTAGATATGAACGTGCTAAAACCCCAGAATTTCTAAAAATAAAATGGACAGAGTGAATTGAGCTGTCAGACCAAAAATGTCCGTAGCATATTTTGTTGCTATTTTAGACAAAAAGTAGTTTTGGTACGTTAAATTAATCGTCAAAAGTAAAAAAAAAAATAGTGCTGTTGTTATTTTTGTGAAATTATTAATTGCCATTATAGTATTTCTACTTTGCCTAGAACTGTTAAACAAAAATGAATACAAAGAGCCAAGTACTTTAAGATTCTAATATATAACGAAAAAAGGATATCAAGAAAAACAGTAATCATATATACAAAGTAATATACTGACAGTAATTGCAGAAATCCAGCACTGATAAACCTTGAAATGGTGGAAATTACAACTCTACGTAGTATGACTAAAAGCCATCATCCCAATCCACTACGGAAACTATCCAATCAGTTATTTATTGTATGAATTCACAAAATGTCCAACCTCTTACTGCAGGATGTTCTGCCCTGACAACTAAATTTGAAAGAATACCTGAAACTTGAACAATGATAGAGAAACTATTTATGACCAGGGACTGAAACCAAAGGCCAGACAGAAGACGTCCATTAAAGACACTGGCGGATCTCACATTCAACTTTTAATATATTTTTTTATTTTATAAAGATTTGTAGAGACCTGAAGATCAAATGCACCATAAATAAGGTTTTTATGCTGAAGGACCTCACTCATTGGTCTGTAGGGTTCATATTTATACGTCCCGATAAATTATAATCGTAATATTTATTTAATTGTAGTGTCATATAGTGTTTAACACAGTCTAATTAAGTTAAGTGCTGTAGTTAACATAATTTAAATATAAAATTTGTTACTTATTTAAATAAAAGTTTCAGATAGTTTACAAATTGTGATTTCTCAAATTTATTACAAGTTGCGTCGTGAAAAAAATTATGTTAGATTTAACTGTATAAAACTAAGATACTCAGCTGTTATGGACACAAGTATTTATGTTAAATCCATAAGCAGAACTGGCCCTAGAAAAACATTTTTAAACAGCACGCTCATACAATTGAGTTATGAACAGAATCTCCTGTAATAATTTTATATGTCTGCAATCTCAAATTTGCTTAATATTTGCCAGACATATTGAACTTTCTAAGGATATTTTATTAAAAAATTTGAAAATATTAAAAATATCGGGGTACCACCTAATTAAAGTTTCAACTGTTTATTTAAAAAATAAAACGTCTTAAAGAAAACGGTTCGTCATCATATTATTATTTTTAATCACGAATACCTTTTGAACAATCCAAAATAAAATAAAAATGTTTAATACTACTTTATTTTTTAAAATCCGCGTGTCAAATATGTCGTTTAGCAGCTGACATTTCATTTGCGCATGTTTCACCGTTCGCTTGCCTTCCACCAGGCGAACGAGGATATGAATGGTGATCATTTCAAGAATACGCGTTCGCCACCTTTTCACCGTTCACTTCACGTTCCCCAGTTCGAGGATAGGGCCCCAGATCCTTGCGACTAACCAAACCTACGATGCGCCAAGAAGAGCTCAGCAATATCACAACAGCTCTAAAACAAAATAAGTACAAAGAATACAATATCAAAAAGGCCGTAAAACAGAACACAAATGCAATAGCAGAGAAAAAAGAAGAATATGACAAATCCAAACCAAAAACCACATTGCCATACATAAAAGGTGTAACAGACGTAATTCGAAGAAATCTGAGGAAGCATGACATATGCACAATTTACAACAACAACACATAAATTATTGGGCAATTCAAAAGACAAAAAACCATTGGAAAATCAGGGAATATACAGCATCCCACGTAGTGACGGTGAAAAAGAATACATTGGCCAACACAAACAGAAGAAACTCTACCAGGGTCCAAGAATATAAAAATAGCATAAAGAATAAGCAAACGACATCAGCTTTATTCCAACATCATCAGAAGACAGAACACACTATAAATTTCCAGGAAACCAAACAGATCGCACCCGCAAAGCACTATAAAAGGCGCATCATCAGAGAAGCTCTGGAAATAGAAAGCACTAAAAACTTTAACAAGAGAGATGATGCGCAAAGCATGTCAAATACATGGAAAACCCTGCTCAACAATACCAAACCCAAAACAACATACCAGAAGAACAGGACAGCGAGCCGAGATGAGGCACAGACCCAAAGAAGCGAGGAAAACATCCAGGCAGAACCAAGGCATACATTGCGCAAGCGCCAAACTATAAAAACGCCGACAGAGGAATAGCACGCTCATTTTAAGCCGAGCAGCCGTAGAGGAAGCATCACTTCAAAATGCCAGCTGAGGTGTTGACCAAACTTCATGAAGATTTTTCTGCTGACGAACGGATTAACAACTGAAAAAACACCAGTGCACATTCCACCATCCGTGGAAACTTTATCATAAGTATTTTGTTATAATATGTGAGGAGACTGAAAAGACCCAGAATGTGCCAGACTTCGAAGGATGCTTTCGGACACAAAAACATAAATAAACTCTCTAGTAACAAATACTAAAAAATATTTTTTTTTTCCGAGAAGAAAACACTGACCGAGTAGTTTCGGGCTCAATAATAAGGAATCGCCAGATAATTGGAAAATTGATGAAGCTGTGAACACTGCAGTCAAAGTTACCAAGAAAAACTAGCAAATTGCCAAAAAGGTAGTTACTTATAAAAAGATAAAATAAGCACATTTGAATCACATAAATCACCGAGACAGAACGGGATTTATCAGGCAATGCTACAGCAAGATCCAAACCTGCTAATTAGACAATTAGTTACATATTAAGGGCTACCCTAACCCTAAACTTTTTTTTATTATACAAAAAAAAGTTAATATTAATAATTTTTTATTATTACCTGACCATGTTTGGGGAATCCACTCTCAATATTCGTAATCAGGGGGTCAAAATACATATAAAAAACTTTGATAGAGCCATGTATCTTCATCGGTTACTATAATCACTGGGATCCCGGACTATAGGAACAAGTTTCGATTTTAAACAAAATGTTGTAACGTATCTAAACTTTTCTTATTATTCGTGGCAGTTTTTGATCTTTCTGTTCTAACCCTATCTCTGCATTTTTTCATTTCCTAAAATCTTTGAATACAACATATATATATATATATATATATATATATATATATATATATATATATATATATATAAATCAATAGTTTAGATTGAAGATTGGCTATCGATGTGGAAACATGGTAACACAAAGAAGTCTTGTATCTTCATGTGATATTTGTCTATTCCCAAAACCCCTCATTCTACTAAAAGTATTTTTTCCTGTTTCACTGAGAGAAATTTTTTTAAAATATATTAAAAAAAATTAACAAAAACTAATGTTAAGTTGTACAAGATAATTTTTGACAAACATCGAAATATCTCTAGAACTATTAGGTTTGGGTGTTAGACAAATTTGAGACTAAACTTTTATATAAAATTAAAAATAGAAGCAAAAAATGGAGTATCTATTTTGAAAAAATATAACATTTATGCGCCATTACCCTGTATATTGAACTAACTTAATATATAGCTTTATGGAAGAGTTAAAAATGTTATCTAAAACACTATCCACTAGTTCGAGAGTTCACCATTTTTAATTTTAAAAAAATCGATATGATAACCAGTTTTCCTACTTAAATTGTAAACCTTAAATATTGAAAATTCCTTGTATAAAATTTATCATATTTTTTAAAGGCATTAAAATAGAGTAATATTGTGAAATTTCCACAGAAATTAAAAATTGATATTCCTCTGCGCCATGCATATATATATATATATATATATATATATATATATATATATATATATATATATATATATATATATATATATATATATATATATATAAATACACATTTAAAACAATTTTAAAATAAAATTTAAAAAATTTACAAGAGCAATTTTCTCCGTTCTCGGAAAAACCCGCGTATTCCATTAAACATGCTTTAAAAGTTCTACGTCATATTTTATCTTTTATTTCATTTTAACACCCTTGTTCTGTTATTACTCTCAGAAAATACTTCACACCCCACTTAAAAATGTAAAACCAAGGCTTAATGTTCTAAGTGGGAATATGCGACGATACTACATAATATCGATATTTGCTAAAAATGTAAGGAACTGATGATCTCGATACGATTGGATATTTTCTACAAAAGTATGGAAATATAGAAGTATTAAATATTGATTTCAAAAAAAGAATGGTTTAAAAAGATTATAAACAATCATTTAAAAAAAAAATTTAACTGCCTTCAAAAATTTTTTCAAATAGAAAATTAGAATAAAAATAGACTTCCTTCAAAAAACTCTATGAGGGCAACCATTTATGCGGGGTGTCCGGAAAATACTTGTACAACCTTGGATAGCCTTAACGTCCAAATAGGTCGATTTAAGTGTTTTCAGGCAAAGAATATGAAAAATATATATACAAACAGTTCATTTCCTGCAAATATCGCTCTAGATGCCATAGCAGACAGGCAGCAATGGAGGAGTATTGTGAAGTCGGCAGAGACCTACCCAGGGTTGTAAGCCATGGAGTAAGTAAGTAAGTAAATATCGCTCTGGTCCTCGCTCCATACGCGTTTGGATCACCTCATGATCTCGTCGATGGAGCTGTATCGGACCGAGAGCAACATTAGCAGGAAATAACTGATATATGAACCATTAATTTCAAAATATGTCGGCAGTCTGACATCGAAGTTGGTAGAAGATGGCAGGTGCAATATCCTACCAACATACCTTGAAATTTATGGTTCATATATCAGTTATTTCCTGCTAATGTTACTCTCGGTCCGATACAGCACCACTGACGAGATCATGAGGTGATTGAAACGCGTATGGAGAGAGGACCAAAGCGATATTTGCAGGAAATAAACTGTCTGTATATATATTTTTCATATTCTTTGCCTGAAAGGAGAATTACATATATAACAAACTATTTAAATACGACAAAAAGATTCCTTTATTTCTTACTGAAATTTTGATTTTTTTGTAAGAGACATTGTTTTAAAGTGTATTAATATGAGAAAAAAGTGTCGTTACAAGGGGTTTCCAAAAAATTTGACTAAAGTAACAAGGACTTTATTCGAAGAAAAATTTACTGCATGTACGAAGAAAAACTATAAGATGTTTAATGCACGACTTATTGCAGGTGGCACACATATTTTCTGTTCAGTAGCAAGTTTTGGAAACTTGAATCAAAAATGGGTTTTAAATACCGCAAAATCGATATAAGGCAAATTTAATGGAATCGCAGTGACTGCGACAGTGGCGATATACCTCAGAGCTATAAAAGAGTATCGATTATTACATTGATCCACCATATATCAATCAGAGATTATTAAAATATTAAAAAATAGCGCTATTATTACACAAAACCAAATATATAAACATAAAGGGTATTATCCCTTCTGCACCAATGCTATATGATGTACCAAAAGTTCGCAAAGAAAACAATCCAGTTAAACCAGATGTTTCTTGGGTCAATGCTTCTTGCTATAGACTAGCCAAGAAACTGACTAATTTATTATCAGGTCTAATACATTTTCAATCAATTTATTCCATCAAGATCTCATTACAAGTTTTTGATTAAATAAAATATCCAATAGCAGTCAATGCAAGACTGGTTTCCTTTGACACAAAGAGTATCTTTACATCCATTCCAATAAATAATTCACAGCAATTGTGAATAATTTGATCAGTGGATTTAGAATATAACCAAAAAACTGCACTCCATAACGCTTTACGAGTTTTCATGGATCAAAATTATTTTCAATTTAATAATAAATTTATCAGCAGAAAGATGAGCTCTTTATTATCGGAAATTTTTATGGCTAAGTGCGAAATATCAGTCTTTAATTCAAATAACCCAAAAAAGTTTTTTATTGAAGAAGGTATGTAGATCATGTTTTTAATATTGACTGACTGACTAAATTGATTTAATAATACAATCCAATTTACAATGGAAAAAAGACAAAATAATGAAATTAGCTTTTTTCACTAAGAATTTGACATTTGTAGAAAACCCATAACAACGTATACAATTACACATCACACATCCAACCAGTCTTGACAGATAAAATTATCTCCCTTTCATAGTTTAATCCATAGACTACCAATTTTCCACTTAGTAAAGAAAATTTTGATAACGAAAGCTGTACTATTAAAGAAATCGCAAGAAACAACGGTTACAAACAAAACCTGATCGACAGTTTGCCAAAAAAAAAAAAACAAAGAAAAACTATTAGGAAAATAATTCTATAGCGTTAAGAAATCTGAAAAAGTCAACTTCAAATCTGTAAATTATAAATCACAAGTCATAAAATATGTAATAGATTAAGTAATTTATATTGTAAAACCATATGTCTAAATAAATGGAATATGTATAGAATGTTAGTTAACAATAAAGGTAAAATAGACAAATTAAATAGATCAGGAGTATATACAATTAATTGTGTAAATTATGATGACATATACTTAGGTAACAATGGTAGATTTATATAACACAGAACGGTAATTTTAAATAAAATAAAAAATTCAGGTAGGTCCTCACACTGTATAGATAATAACCATTTCATGAATTTAAATATCATCACACTGCTCCATTCCGAAAACAAAAATACAAGTTTGAATTTATTGAAATAAAAAAATCTTTAAAAAATAGGGCTACCAATGACCAACGAAATTTTCTTTCAAGTCCAATTATAGATAAATATTTAACGTCATCTTTCTTAGATAATTTACTGTAATACAATTAAGTTTTTCAGAACAGGGTATACAGTAAAAAGGACTTGCATTAAATTCACTGTAAATGTGCTGGAAGCAAATTTCACAAACGTTTATTAAATGCATTTCATGTAATGCATTAAATTTAATAATTTACAATAATCTAAGTTAATTTACTCCATTAAATTTAATGTAATCATACATTAAATTTAAAGTTTGATGTTGACTCTTTTAAGATGACTATGTACATTAAATATACAGCAAGTGTTCATTCAATGAGATATGTTATAACATTTAATGCACCAACATTAATATGAGTTCACAAAATTTTGACACTACCAGGAAAATGTGAGCATTTTTCTCATAAGAAGTGTTCCCGTCAGTACGAGGCAGAAATGTACACCTCACCATAAGAAAATTGAGTTCTTTAAGCAACTTATATCATACTAAACAAAGAGTTTAATACAAGTTGCGCCATCTCCCGAAATCTCATGCAATCTATATTGAATAATAATGTAAATTCTTTTAGTACTAGGATATAGGTGAATTAATTTTAATGTACAAAAGTTAAAATATTTTTTCAGTTACTTTATTGAAATTTAAGATATTATTTAATGAAATTTAATGTACAATGAACTGATATTTGAATGAATTGCTTTAAATTCAATGTAAATGTGAATTATTCACGATTTTTGGTATAAAATCATTAAATTTAATGCATTTAACTGACCAGGGCATATATAAAATTTAAAAAACATATTTAACTTTAGTATTAAATGTACTCTTAAAAAGTCTTCACAAGGCGTAACATATGTAGAGATTACCTCTATTAAACTATTAAACATTAAAAAGCAGTGTTTTACTTACAAGTATACGTTTGATATAGCTATAGTTATATATTTTATAGAAACCGTAGATTCAGTTGAATCTGTTTGTTAGCCGTCAAAATCAATGTATTGTTATCGAATTTATATAATGTATCTAACACCCCTTGCTTGCTGCAAGTTTGCTTGTGTTGGCTGTTAATGAAAATTTCGAAAGTTGAATTTAAACTCATTTGTAGCAAAAAAGATACTGTTCTTTTTGATTTTTCTTATGGAAACTTGATGCAACAAAAATATTAGGATCTTCTTAGATCTCCTGTTCATTCACACTTACTCGTATAGCTATAAATTTATGTTATTATTATGAATCATTGCAAAACAAAATTAAGAAAGTTTACAACAGTTCTTTTTTATTCTCACGGGAAAACTGGCCAATTTTATTTAATATGCTTTTAGGGTTTTATTTCATGCTTTATCTTTTACTTTACTTTAGCACCGCTGCTTTATTATTATACCTCCAAAAAGACTCCACTTCCTATTTAAAATTTGAAAGCACGGATGCCCTTGCCGAGATCATTTTTTTAAAGGGAAAAATTTGCATGATGCGATTTTCCTTAACGTAGTTATGACATCCTTATATATCTTTTGCTTTCATAAAAATTCAAAAAAAAATCAAAAGGTATCAGTTTTATGAATTTGTAAAATACAATTAAAAGTAAATACTAGGAATTAGGGATTCCAAGTGTTCTTTTACATAATTACACGGAGCATTAAAAGAATTTTTCAAAAAGTACCTACAATTATTGTACGTACGTTTCAGAGAAAACTGGTAGACACAAATCATTGACGTCATGCCAAAAATTCAACGAAAAAAATTATTCTTCTTCTTAGCAACGGAGGCAGTACGTATCTATTTCGGGTGTGTTATCATCTGCTTAATGTTAATATGGAAAAGTACTATTATCTATGTTTTTCAATTTGATTTTTAATTTAACTGAGGAAAACTACTTTCCCTAATCTTGAAAATGCTTTAAAATAAAGCTAAACGTCGGCAAAGGAAAACAATGTTTTTCTACGATTCATTATCCAAAGTCCTACTAATTTTGACTGAACACTTCACAAATGTGGCTTTTTTTGGATTACTATTGAACACATTTTTGTTATTTTACTTCATATTTGTCAATCAAAATTTTATTTAAAGTTTACAAAAATAAGTATGTTAAATGCTCATATATAAGCAACAAAATGAAAAAGTCTTATAAGGACAGGGGAACTTATTCTATTTAGAAATCAAAATCCGTAAACGTATTTATCTATACCAGCTGCAAATATATCGTTTCATCATTCATAGAAATGTGTACATAATTGTCATTTGAGAAATATTTTACAATTACAGGTGTAATATCTTGATCAATAGATAAACCAAGATTTTTGAGTGACAATATTTTTAAAATTCGCTCCTTCTTGACGTGAACAGGACCTATCTAACAATGGGAGAGAACCACAGTGGAAATTGCAGAGAATATTTGTCTTTTTCCCTACTGGTCTTTAAAAAATATAACACTTTACAGATACACGACTGGTAATAGACACGTTATAAAGAATGAGGCTGATACTTCTGTTTTAGGCATAAAATTAACTATAATCTTTAAAAACTTTCCTATTTTTTGTGCTCCTTTTTATTTCGATAAATTTGTCCCTCAGTGCCGAGTCAGGAAATGTGCATATGACTCAAGGATAGGAACTCTTATGAAAAAAGGACAGAATATTTTTGATAAAATAATAAAAACTAATAAACTTCCACCAATAGTGGATACAATATACTTTCAGTTGTGTATATAAAATACAATTATGTAAGAAAAACTTAGTTCTCAACCAACTGAAAAAACCTTAAACTATAAGGACACACAGTTAGAGACAAAGCACTACCTCAGACTGCAAGAATACCAGGAAAGGGTGGAAGCCTTTCCCATGGTAGTGCACCGCCATCTGTAGACCGGTTTCGAACTTGTTGGTTCTCGTCAGTACCGAATAGACCAGCACACCTCAACATCGGAGAAATAAACCCTTTAATCAACTTATATTACACAAAATATAAAATTTAATACCAGCAGCGCCATCTCCCAGCATTTCATGCAATCTGAATATATAATATCGTAGAGATCTGTATATATACCAATAGTGGATACAATATACTAGCAGTTGGGCATATAAAATACAATTAAATAAGAAAAACGTAGTTTTCAACCAATTGAAAAAATCTTATACTATATATATATATATATATATATATATATATATATATATATATATATATATATATATATATTACAAGAATACCAGGAAAGGGTAGAAACAATCCGAGATAGTGCTTTGTTTCTCACTGTGTTAGAGCAGAATCCGTTTGTCATAGTATAAGGCTTTTTCAGTTAGTTAAGAACTAAATTCCTCTTATATAATTGTATTTTATACACCCAACCACAGGTATATTGTATCTACTATTGGTATATATACAGATCTCTAAGAGATTATATATATATATATATATATATATATATATATATATATATATATATATATATATAATCTATATTGTTACGAACTTTATAGCGTTGTACATTTCATAATATTAGTTTGTGTTCGTAGTTTGTAGGGTTCTAGGTATATTTTCTAATGTAACAAACTTTGTAGCATTTTATATTTCATAGTATTAGTTTGTGTTTGTAGTTCTTAGAGTTTTAGGTATATTTTCTACGAGTTCATAATGTATTTAAGTAATTTTACCTTTGTTAATTTCCTCAGGAGACGACTATGAAAGAAGGTCTGGAACTTTTTAGAGAATTCGATTTTCTTATTTTTAACATGGAACGCCTATGATGGAAGGTCTAGAAATCGCCGGATTATTCCTTTTTCTTATTTTGATTACCCCGTGTAGTATGGAAATCCTTCTAGAGAATTAGGGAATCTTCCGGTATCAACCAAAAGGGTATATAAAGGGTCCAGATCGACTTTCTTGGTCAGTATATTTTGAGAGTTTGTCGACACAAGTTGAATTAGTTTGACAAGTGTCAAAAATAAGGTTGACAATAAAAATTTATTAAAATTATACAGTGTGTGTAGTTTGTTCGAAGATCGGCCGTCCGGAACAATATATATATATATATATATATATATATATATATATATATATATATATATATATATATGTATGTGTATATATATATATATATATATATATATATATATATATTTCATTTTTTGTTTAATATAAGTTACTTAAAGGATTTATTTCTCTGATGCTGAGGTGCGCTGGCCTATTCTGTACTGACGAGAATCAACATGTTCGAAACCGGTCTAGAGATGGCGGTGCACAACCATGGAAAAGCCTTCCACCCTTCCTGGTATTCTTGCAATCTGAATAGTGCTTTATTTATAACTGTGCTAGAGCAGAGTACGTTTGCCCTTATAGTATAAAGTTTTTTTCAGTTGGTTGAGAACTAAATTTCTCTTATATAATTATATACATTTTTTACTAGAAACTTGATTTCCAACTTTTCCATAATAATATTAAACAAGTTTGCAACAGCTACATTTTATTACATTTTAATATACTTTTAAGACTCTTTTGCACATTCTATTTTTTATTTTACTTTTAACGCCCTCGCCTTGTTAATATTCTCTAAAAATACTCCACATTCTGCTTAAAATTTGAGAACAAGGGCGTCTTTGCCGAGATCATTTTTTAAAAGGAAAAATTTACATGATACGACGTCCCTTTACATGCTTGTGACGTGTCTATACATCTTTAACATGCTGCTTTAAAAAAAAAAGCAAAAAAGTAAAGTATTTGTTATTATCTTAACTATTGTGTAACAACAGCAAATATGTTTCATAACCCAGTTAAGTAGCCTTCAAGATATTATTAAAAAAAAACACCCAAATATTTCCCAAAATTCCAGAGATACAATATAAAAAGTACAGGATTCAAATGGGGACATCCAACAATGACCTTGCCTTTCACGGGTCAAATATGTTTTTTTTTAAATAGAAATCCCTATTTTGCTCAAATGGAAAATACGGAAAATTTCACATTCAACCAGAAAACACTAATTTTGTTATGCTCTTTTATTTTATTATAATGATTTTAGAAGGTTAAGTTGCTGAACTGAGTCGGCAAAAAAATATTTTTGGTTGTCATTTTTTTGAAAGACTTCTGTCAGTGTTTTGGTTTTTCCTTTTGACATTTGATATCAATCTGATTGAGGTTACTTCAGAAGCAATTTGTGCATAATTTTGTGTGTAGCTGTTATTTTAGGGTCAATTTTAACAGAGAATGCCGAAATTAATTTTGTCCGATTTTCTCCAAAATTGGTATGGAGGAATTTTCGAGGTTGTACCCAACGAATTCGAAATTATTTAAAAAAAAATCAAAATGGCGGATCCAATATAGCGGACATAAAATTTAATTTTGTCCAATTTTCTCTAAATTTGGTACGGGAGAGTTTTCGGGGTCGCACATGACAAATCCAAAATTATATTTACAAAATTCAATATGGCGGACGAAAAAATCAATTTTGTCCAATTCTCTCCAAAATTGGTATGGGGGAGTTTTCGAGGTCTCACATAACAATTCTTAAGTTGTTTTTAAAAAAATTTAATATGGCGGATCCAATATGCCGGACAAAAAAATTTAATTTTGTTCGATTTTCTCCGAAATTGGTATGGGAAAGTTTTCGAGGTCGCATATAATGAATTCAAAATATTTTAAAAAAATTCAATATGGCGGATCCAATATGGCGGACAAAAAAATCAATTTTGTCCGATTTTCTCCAAAATTGGTACGGGGTCGTACATGACGAATCTAAAATTATTTTTAAAAAATTCAATATAGCGTATCCAATATGGTGGATAAAAGATTTAGATTAGATTAAGACGTTAAAATTATTTTTTTGAAATTCAATATGGCGGATCCAATATGGTAGGAAGAAAATTATACCTTATTCGCATTTTTCAAATTTGGTATTAGGGGGTTGGGGGGTGGTGTATTACGAATATGAAGTTAATTTTTTACAAACATTAGGTTAATAAGATACAATATGAGGGACTAAAAATTTTACATTTTCCGGTTTTATATACAATTGATATTGCCGGGTTCTTGTGGCGTATACAAACTCAATATAGAATATAAAATATATCGGGCTAAGAAATTTACGTCTCAAATTCTTTAAATATCGATATTGTAAGGTTTTGGGGCCTATATTACCAATCTAAAATTAATTTGAAATTTCAGATAGTGGATTTACTACGACAGACTAAATATTTGTGTGACATAATTTCATTGGTATTTGGAAAACTCCAATAATCAAAGAATTTTTAGTGGTTCATTTTAGGGTAATTTACAATTCTGGATAAAATGGGTACTTTTTTGCCACCTTGGAGTCATTGCAAGGTACACTAATCTCGATTAGCACTCAGTTCAAATAATTTATGAATATCATAATGAATTCAAAACTAAAAATCGAAAAATAAAATTTTTATAAAAAAAAATTGAACCGACTTCTAAAAGTGCGCTAAAAAGTGAAAAATAATTATAAATTTTTATATGAAATTGAAATTTCTGAAGTCGGCGCCACATAATTTCTAACTGAAATAAATAACTACTAATATATACAAATTATATTAAGAAAGCAATTATAAATAAAATATTTTGAATCTGTTTATACGAATCACATTTTGTCAGGTATTAGTTTAAAGCGGACTTCAAAAATTACAATTTCATATAAAAATGTATAGTTATTTTTCACTTTTTAGCGCACTTTTAGAAGTCGGTTCAAATTTTTTATAAAAATTTTATTTATTTCCCTAAAGGAAAGAAAGCTGCTGAGGCTTACAAAGCAGTATGTATAGTTTATGGTGTTGATTGTATAACAGACCGGACGTGCCAAAATTAGTTTTAAAATGTAGGTATTATTATTTCTAGAGAGTAATGACTGCTCTTAAAATTGATGATGACAGGAACAAGTACAAGAAGAAAAGAAATAAAATTACTTCAATAATAAAGAAAAAAATAAATATTTTGCCAGAAATATTGAGAATTGCAAGGGAAATGGTAAAAGAATGTGGAAGATTTAAAAGAACTAGTAAATAATTTTAAAAAATGTCTGTGACAAAGACTGATTTTCGGCCATACCATCACAGTACAGAAGAAAAGATGAATGACTTTTAAGCAGATAATTTGGATGATATATCAAACAATACTAACATGAAACAGTTGAACTATAGATTTAAAGAAAAAAAAACAAATTATAGCTTGTCAGGCTTCACAACGATAATCCTTTCAAAGCTTCGAAAAATCATTTATAGTTTAAAAAATAAAACTTCTAGCGATAATAAATTGACTATTAAACTGATAAAGGATCTGTTTAGTGTCATCGGTAATCCTATCTTATTTTTAATAAATACATTGATTAATATAGAAAGATTTCCAACTCCAACAATATAGTGCATGTTGTCGATGGAGGTTTTTGGCAAAAAAATGATATTGTTAAAGTAATAAAAAAGAAATACCTTCACTATGCCCAGTAATTATGCAGATAGTAATTAGCAATAGTTACGTTGATGGATCTCCTTAAAACCATAAGTTATAGCTGCGAAATGTATAAGATGCAGCTGTCGAAAACATGGCCTGAATTTGGAAAATTGTGCAAATGCAAAAATGAACTAATTTTAATAGACAGTGACTCAGAAGAAATGGAAATGGAGTCTAATGATTTTCAATTAATTGATGAAACTCTCGATCCTAATGAAATTAACAGTTTAATACAATGAAATGAAGAAGAATCATTGCATTGTTTGAAAAAGCCAGGGCATAATGAAGATATTTAAAATATTAATTGGCATGTCCAATAATTTCATGTAGAATAAATATAAACTACATATTTTTTTTTGTCAAATTTTAATAATTTTAATTTTCATGGTATATTGTATAATAAAATTTACTCTAAAATGTATTAATGACTTATTGTTGTTAATTGCTGGTCATTTTTCAGTAAGTTAAATCAGGAAAAGTCAACAATAAAGGAACGGGTCAGTTTTTTTAACTCGTATGTGCTGGGTGTATCGCTTTTTTCATGTTAAAATCGTAGTTATAATAAGTATTGTGCTACTCAACAACGTGAAATTTTTTTTTAGTTATACGTAACCTTTTAAAATGCTTTCAGTAATAGTTTTTATGAACTTGGACTTAGATTTTGATAAAAATCAAGACATTTTTATAATGAGTGAAAAACGTAGAACGAAAAAGTCACTTTTTCGAGGTTTTTAGGCTCTTTTTTCCCAAGCGAAAAAAATGAGGCCAACCCAAACTATGTCCAACAATTATTTTAAAAACAAACTGCAGTTAAAAAATTTGTTTTTTTTTTAATAAATTCACAAAAAATCAACGATTGATTATTTTAGTCCGAAAAAAATACAGCACTACACTCTCGTTAAATTTCAGCCAAATCGAATTATTTTTGTGGAGGAAAAAAAATAAAAAATGAAATTATGGTTTTTCGCGCTTTTCTCTAAAAATTTTGAGGTTATGTTAAAAATGATAAATAGTAAAGTTGTGGATTTTTTTATTACCTACAACTTTTGCATTCAACTTTTTTCGATTGGTAGCATAATTTTTCCAAAAATCGAAAAAAAAAACACTTTTCACTCCTAAACTTCCACCCCATTTCACACCGATAACGCGCTATTAAACAACTGAACTACAGGTAACTCAGGCATTGTGGATTTATCTTTCAATGGAAATTAAAAACTATTAACAGCTCAATTATATTAAGAATAGTTATTATTGTATCTAATCCTTAATGTATGTTGCTGCTATAAAACTGTTTCGTTTTTTTATTTATTTTCAGTCGATCCTCCTGGGAAAAATTTCAACAAAGGGACTTTTTTGTTAAAATCATAAACACTAATAAACTTTCCCTTATTTTTCACAGAGAAATATAATTCTTGCGTCCTATATACGTATACATCCTTGTTTGAAGCGATTTCAAAATAAAATTAAGGAAGTTTACAGCAGCTACTTTCAGCTCTCTGGGGAAAACCGGCGAATTCCCTTTAATATGCTTTTAAAGTTTTATTTTACACTTTATCTTTTATTTTATTATATCACCTTGGCTTTATTATTACTCTCTAAAAATATTCCACATCCTACTTAAAATTGAGAACAAGGACACCTTTGCCGAGATCGCTTTTTTTAACGAAAAATTTACATGATGAGATTTCCCCTAACACGCTTGTGACGTGCCTATATGTCTTTAGCATGATGTTTTTATGAAAATGCAAAAAACCAAGAAGATTTTTTCACACTTTTGTTTTATTATTACCTTCTGACAGACCTTCATATCCTAGTGACAATTTGAGGGCAAACTGCTTTTATCGACATGGTTTTTACGAAGAAAAATTGACGTGACATGATTTTCTTAACATGCGTGTGAGGTGGCCTATATACGTTAAGCATAATGCTTTTACAACCATTATGCTATTTTCAACGAACGTTGTAAAAAAGGCCAATTTGTCAACCATATATTCCTTAGGTAAATAGAATAGGGTTTTCTCTCTTGTTAGAAATACAAGGTGTCAAAAATTAATTTAAAAAACAATATTATTGCTTATGAGGTTTATTATTTTCAAAAAATCTACTTCTAGATAAATTGTCTTAACATTTAGGAATATTTTCAGCGTTTAATCTTTTCAAAATTGAAATTATTTCCGTTGTAGCAATTAGAGGTAAACGAGGAGGGCGTTGACGCACCGATCAGAGCCTTGACAGAGTGTATTATTGAATATACTTCACAGATATCTGTCCTTTAAAATACGAATTACTTTTCTTCACAATTTTGTATATTAAGGGAACCTCAGAGAAATGAAGACGGGTTTCAAAGCAGTTACAAGATAAAAACTACCTTCAATCAGGAAATACACAATAGTGTGACAAAGTACCATATCTCCTTCATTTTTTTCAAAATTTGTTTAAAATGTTTTAATAAAAGTTGTATAATATGAAAATTTCTACAATCTAATAATATTTTCAATTATATAGCTTATATGGCTTTGATTTTATTGCGAAGTTGCCAACTTTTTCAAAAAATTCACTAAATTTTATAAAAAAAAAACATTGTCCTTTATAATCTACTACATTTTGCAATCTCCAGCACTTATAGTACACAAAATTAACATTGAGAAAGATAAATGTAGTGTTAAAGGTCTAATATAGCACCTAAGCAACTATCTCATACAGAATGTTTGCTAAAATTTTGCCCATGTGATGAAATATAAATTAATTTTTCTTGAATTTTTAAACGGAACCCCCTGTATATAACTACTTTGTCACGTACAGTTATTGTTTTGCTTTCATTTTTCTTAAAGTTTTCCTATATGTATCAGAGCCAGTTTTTTCTGTACACCCATTTTTATTAAATGTATGTTACTGTAAAAGCACATATGCAGTAGCGGTGGTTTAAAATGGGCAATGAATAACTTTCAACCATTCAAAACCCCATGAATTGATGGAATAATCCCGGCCCTGCTCCAAAGAGGGCAGGAAGAGTTTTTACCACACATACGCATCAGTCAAAGCAACTTTAAACTGGGCTATATATCAGCAATATGGAGAAGGGCCAGAGTCACCTTCATCACGAAAGCGGAGAAAAAGGATACTACACACCCTAAATTCCTGCTGCCCATCAGTCTCATATTGTTTATTTTAAAAACGATGGAGAAAACGGTAGATAATTATATCAGAACAGAAATTCTTGAACAGCCGCCACTGCATCCTTAACATGCGTATCAAGCGGGTAGGTCTACGGAAACCGTACTGATATATTAACAGATGAGATTTAAGAAGCACTGAACGGAAAAGAAACTGTAATCTAGAACGGGCTTTTGACAACACACCACATGAGGCAGTCAAAAGAGTACTCGAAGAGAGGGAAGTGGACGGAATGACATCAAAATGGATAGCACGACTTCTCTCCACTAGATAGGACAGGACACTATTGCCCTCTGTACCTCCAGAGGATGCCCTCAGGGGGAGGACCCTCTTCACTTATGTGGAGCTTAATTGTAGACCAGCCTCTGTAACATGACTGACCTCGGCATATCTTGTCAGGGCTATGCCGATGACGTGGTCGTGATCGCAAGAGGCAAAAACCCTCTGTGACATAGTTCAAAGAGGGCTTGAATATACTAGAGAGTAGTGCCAGATGATGGGACTAAACATTAACCCCACCAAAACCACCCTAGTAGCCTTCACAAGGGAAAGAAACCTCAATCTGAAGATTATCAAAATGGATGAGACTGTTGTTGAGTGGAAGTCAGAGGTCCTCTGGAACAACCACGAAAAAGAAGTCAACAAGAAGGCTACAAAAGCCTTGATGGTCTGTAGAAACTTTGCGGGAAAAAGATGGGGTGCAAACCCGAAAATCCTGCAGTAGGTGTACACTGCAATAGTCTGGAACAAAAGAGCCAATCCGGCTAATACAAGAGTTAACCTCTCGAAAGTTCAAAGACTGGCCTGTGCATGTATAACCGGGCCAATGAAAACCTGTCCAACGGCCGCCATGGAAGTAATCCTAAACCTCACACCTCTACATATACTTCTAGAGAATATGGCGAAAAGGGCAATTTATAGAATGATGAGAGATGAGGTCCAATATCTTATCCAGAAATTAACAAATCTGGGACATGCCCCAAGATGAGATGAATAAGAAATTCAACTTTGTGAAAAACTTCAGTACAAAGTTGAGTCGCAAAAGCGAATGGGACAGAAACACCATTGAAGAACTCAACAAAAAATCCATTATATGATATACAGATGGCTCCAAAACAATGGAGGGAACTGGAATAGGGGTGTATAAACCCAGCATCAGACACTACGAAAGCTTGAGTAAGTCACCAAGAATTTTCCAGGCAGAAATGCATACCACTAGAATATGTATTCAATTCAACAAGGAAAAAACTATCACGGCCAAGGAATTATCATTATGTCGGATATTCAAGCAGCCATCAGTGCGCTGAGCTCTCAAGTTATCAGCTCCCAGATGATCTAGGAAAGCCTAGAGAAATTAGATGATTTGAGTAAGAATAGTAGTCATCCGCATGTGGGTATCGCGACATACCGGGATAGAGGGAAATGAAATAGTGGACAGGCTAGCGAGGAAAGGGGCTGAGAAACCATTTCTGGGGCTAGAGCCTTTCTGTGGAATCAGTAGCAGCGTAATGCTGGAAGAACTAAAGATAGAAGAAAAAAAGCAGGAGATCCAATTATTACACAGAGCTCCAAGAATTGCAACAAGCGGAGATACTTCTTGGGAACTACAATCAGAAGAAATTTAAAGAATGGATAAGCTTAATTAAAAACCAACTCAGAGTTCTGACAGGGGTCCTGACGGGGCATTGTCACCTAAAAGAACACCTCAAGAAACTCGGACTGATAGAAGAAGAGTGCAGATTATGTGGGGAAGAGAACGAAACCTCTATTCATATCCTTTCAGAGTGCAGTGCTCTAGAAAACTCTAGGATGCGGTACTTGGGAACATACCAAATCGAAGAAGGGGAGCTACCCACCTTGACGCCGTCGAACATCCCAAGGTACCTGAGGGAAATAGGACTGGAAGACCTGCTCTAGTCAATAAGGTAATTGTTACGATTTGGCAGCAGTAGTGAGGCACAATAGATCTACCAGATCGCAGTGTACAGACCTCAACTTTACGCACATACATTTATTATTTTTTATGAAATCTGAAAACAATAAATCGTTTAAGTCAGATTAAAAGTGATTATCTCCACTGATGACTTTTATGAAAGTAGAGAATTTTGAAATAAATAAATTATTGGCATCATATTACGTTTAAGTAAAATAACATCAATAAAATTAATTATTATTAAATATTTAAGTTCTGTAAGCAACAGCTAGATTTAAATGTGTATTAAATATTTCAAAAACATAATCAGAAATTTATTGTGGTCTATTAAATACAGACCGACGAGGAATGAATCCAGAAATAATTGTGATTAAAATGGCGAGTAAAATACTTCTCTAATACAACCCTGGCAAATTTCCAGATTTTCAAACATGTGCTGATCACAGTAACCTCATAAAAAATCTTAAAATGGATCCCTGAGTGCCACCATTTCATATGACCATCATTTATTCAACCCGCATTACCTAAATAGTTGTCGAATGAAACGAATTAATTCACCTAAAGGTCACACACCGTGTATATTCGACAAAAACAAAGCAAATGGATGGCCATTTAGGGAACAATGCGCCAACGGCTCAAGTCGAGCTCAAGCATTAGCTTTTAATGTGATCCGGTAGGCTTCTAATGGCTTCTTCAAGGACCGACTTAACTTCACTAAATGAATTGTTAATGGCTTGTAATATAAAAGCTTTTGTTATGCAAGTTCTCGGTTTTTGCTGTGTAAAAACACGGGATATTTGAATTCACGATAATTGCAATACTTTACGTGAACAATTACTGTTTTCGAGTTTGTATTTTTTGCAAAATGATTGAGTTGAAAATGTTTCTTGCAGCATTTAATAAGGAAAAGACTCTAAGGCATTAAAATACGCTGAATTAACCGAACAACTATCGGCAACACAGTAATTTAAATGTAGAAAAAATTATAAGATTAGTTAACAAATTTAAATTTAGTGTTACTCTTTTTGATGCATCTTTTCTCAGTCCTTTAAGGTAAAATAATCTTGTTACTATCATCACTGTTGCCAACCAATAAGAAATAAAAGCCGTGGTAAATATCAACAAAAACTGCGGTTTGTTTATGGATTATGGTGGTGTCAGATGTAAATTGTTTACTATGCTCACTAGATTTTTTATTTTTCAATATAATTTCTCGTTACTTTAAAGTCTCATCAGAAAAAAATAACTACTATTGCAATGCCCTCTTTCAACGAGTTAAGGTTTGAAAAATTGCATGTCCTCTGAGATAAGTGTTCAAATTTCTAAATATAAAGTCAAACAAGGTAAATAAATCTGCACTATACAGAAATAGTCGGGGAACTCAATGGGTTTTCGTAGCCATTGACGAGACATGACTCTATCAAAGTTTTTTTATATGTATTTTGATCACCTGATCACGAACATCGAGGCTGAATTTGTTATAATCAAAAAAATTGTTATTAATATTTCTTTTTTGTAAAATATTTCGTGTTCCTTGGCCGATTCTAAGGAAAAAGTGTCTCTTGTGATTTTTCCGGTCGACTCATAGTTTTTGAGTCAAAAATCTTAGAACATGTGAAAAATGGCATCTTTTGCCAATGCCAATATCGAAACTACGCTACACCAGAAGTCAGAAGGAGAAGCAGAAATCATACGACAGGAGCTAGCTCGCGTGCTAAGAACCAGCAAACCACCAAAACCAAACATAAAACGTTCAGAAATAAAAGTTCTGAATGATCTTAGAAACAACAAAAGCATCATCATCCTACCAGCCGATAAAGGAAACGCCACTGTAGTCATGAACACAGAGGAATACAAAACCAAAATGCCAGAAATTCTTCAAGGCCACACCTATAAGCAAATTAAAAGAGATCCAACTACATACCCCGAAAAAACAACAAAAAACAAAATCAAAACCGCCAAACTAGGAGATGATATCGTTCCTCGGGAAAAAGCTAGCAGGGTACCTATTCTCGTTCTAGAGAGAACGATATTCTTGATGGAAAGTGGGCGTGGTTCTCAAAAGTAAGAAACCGTATTCAGAATACGGTTTCTTACTTTTTCGTGAGAACCACAACAACTTTCCATCAAAATGATGGTTCTCTCGAGAACGAGAAATCTCCCCAGAATACGGTTTCATACATTTTCGTGAGAACCACGCCCGCTTTCCATCAAGATGATCGTTCTCTCAAGAACGAGAAAGGTACCCAGATGTCCCAAACTATACAGACTACCAAAAATTCATAAAGAAGGAACACCGATAAGACCCATCGTAAGTGCAGTAAACTCACGTACCCAACAATTAGAAAAATATGCAACCGGCGACCGAAATTGCAGATTCATACCTGAAAAATTCAGATCACCTGGTCAACATACTTCAAGGACTAAAACTGCAAAAAGATGACATTCTTGTCAGCTTGGACATCAAATCCTTGTATCCAAGCATACCAATTGACGAAGCTCTAGACCAGATTGCTATGAACGAGGAGTTTCCACATCTTTTCAGGGATCTCTCCGAACACTGTCTCAAAAACACATCTTTTTCCTATGAAAATAACTTCTACCGACAGATAGATGGTGCTCCTGGGATTTTCGCTATCACCAGTCATCGCAAACCTTTTTATGAAATATTTCAAAACAGAAGCCCTAAGAAAAACCGAAACAAAACCATCCCTCTGGAAACGTTACGCGGATGACATTTTCATTATAAAGCCACACAGAAGGTCCAACCTAGATATATTTTTAGACGAATTAAGCAGCATTTATCACCGCATACAGTTCACACTGGAGGTCGAGGTAAACAAGCAGCTACCTTTCCTTGACCTACTAATAACCAAAAAAGGCGACCTAAGTATCGACTATACGGTCTACAGAAAATCTACACACACAAACAGATACCTGAACGCCGAATCTCACCACCATCCATCACAGTTATAGTCAGTCGCCAACACGCTGACCTCCAGAGCCTTGCGACTAACCAAACCCATGAATCGCCAAGAAGAACTCAACATCACAATAGCTCTAAAA
The DNA here is from genome assembly GCA_034092305.1 of Diaprepes abbreviatus. Taxonomy (NCBI): domain Eukaryota; kingdom Metazoa; phylum Arthropoda; class Insecta; order Coleoptera; family Curculionidae; genus Diaprepes; species Diaprepes abbreviatus. The sequence goes on along the minus strand of JASJET010000228.1, from coordinate 13,602,607 downwards.
CAAAACGACTACAAAGAACACGATATCAAAAAAGCCATAAAACGGAGCACAAATGCAATAGCAGAGAAAAAAGATGACAAATTTAAACCAAAAACCACACTGCCATACATAAAGGGTGTAACAGACGTAATTGGAAGAATTCTGAGCAAGCATGACAACTGCACAATTTACAAGCCACAAACAACAATACACAAATTATTGCGCAATCCAAAAAACAAAATACCATTGGAAAACCAGGGAGTGTACAGCATTCCATGTAGAGACTGTGAAAAGGAATACATCGGCCAAACAAACAGAAGAATTTCCACCAGAGTCCAAAAACATAAAAATAACATAAAGAATAAGCAAACCACATCAGCTTTATTCCAACATCATCAAGAGACAGGACATACTATAAATTTCCAGGAAACCAAACAGATCACACTCATAAAGCATTATAGAACGCGCATCATCAGAGGAGCCCTCGAAATAGAAAAGCGCCAAACTATAAAAAGGCCGACACAGGACCAGCACGCTCATTCCAAGCTGAGCAGCCGTTGAAAATGCCAGCTGAGATGTTGGCGAACGGATTGAAAACCGGAAAAACACCAGTGCACATTCCACCATCCGTGAAAATCTATGTTACAATATATATATATATATATATATATATATATATATATATATATATATACATATATATATATATATATATATATATACATATATATATATATATATATATACATATATATATATATATATACATATATATATATATATATATATATATATACATATATATATATATACATATATATATATACATATATATATATATATATATATATATATACATATATATATACATATATATATACATATATATATACATATATATATATATATATATATATATATATATATATATATATATACATATATATATATATATATATATATATATATATATATATATATATATATACATATATATATATATATATATATATATATATATATATATATATTCAGTAGAAAAATCTTCACGACATTTCGGCAACATCTCAGCTGGCATTTTGAAATGATATTTCCTTGACAGCTGCTTGACTTTGAAATCAGTGTGTCGGCGACTGATTGTAACTATGATGGATGATGGTTGTGGTATCTGTATGTGTGGATTTTCTGTAGACCGTGTAATTTTTTCTGGTAATTAGAACGTCAAGGCAAGGTAGCTGCTTGTTAACTTCGACCTCCAATGTAAACTGTATGCGATGATGAATGCTGTTTAGTTCCTCTAAAAATATGTTGAATCTTCCTTGTAGCCATATGATCAAGATGTCATTCACGAAACGTTTCCAAAGGGATGGTTTTCTTTTGGTTTTTCTTAGGTCTTCTGTTTCGAAATATTTCATAAAAAGGTTTGTGATGACTGATGATAGCGAAGATTCAATTGGAGCACCAACTGTCTGTCGGTAGAAGCTATTTTCTTAGGAAAAACATGTATCTTTAAGACAATGTTCGAAGTAGCCGATGATGTGATGTAGGAACTCCTGGTTCATAGCTCTCTAGTCTAGAGGCTCGTCAATTGGTATACTTGGACAACAGGATTTTGATATCTAGACTAGTAAGAATGTCATTCTTTTTTGCACCTTTAGCCCTTCAAGTATGCTGACCAAATGATTCGAATTTTTCAGGTCGAGTCGACAATTTCGGTGGCCGGTTGCATATTTTGTGCCAGGTATTTTTCCAGTTGTGAAGTAGGTGAATCCACTTCACTTACTATCGATCTTATCGGTGTGCCTTCTGTATGGATTTTTGTTTGTCCATATAGGTTGATTATGTTTTTTGTCGTTTCTTCGAGGCATGTAGTTGTATCTCTTGTAACTTGCTTGAAGATGTTGTATTGGAGCTACTTTTACTTGATCTTCTAATTACCACAAAAAGCGACTTAAGCATCGATTACACGGGATACAGAAAATCCACACATTCAAACAGATACCTGAAAACCGAATATCACCCGTATCTATCACAGTTACAATCAGTCGCTAACACACTGATCTCCAGATCCTCGCAACTAACAAAACCCACGAACCGCTAAGAAGAACTCAACAGTATCACAACAGCTCTAAAACAAAACGACTACAAAGAACACAATATTAAAAAAGCCATAAAACAAAACACAAATGCAATAGCAGAGAAAAAAGAAAGAGATGACAAATCCAAATCAAAAACCACACTCTCATACGTAAAAGATGAAACAGACGTAATTGGAAAAATTCTGAGGAAGCATGACATATATACAATTTATATGCCACAAATAACAATACACAAATTATTGGGCAATCCCAGCAAGACTAAATACCATTGAAACACGAGGGAATGTACATTATTCCATGTAGAAACTGTGAAAAAGAATACATCGGTCAAAGAAACAGAAGAATCTCTACCAGAGCCCAACAACATAAAAATAGTATAAAAAATGAGCACACCATATCAGCTTTATTCCAACATCATCAGAAGACAGGGCACACTATAAATTTCCAGGAAACCAAACAGATCGCACCTATAAAGCACTATAAAACGCGCATTATCAGAGAAGCTTTTAAAACAGATAATATTAAAAACCTTAACAAGACAGATGATGCACAAAACGTCCCAAATACATGGAGAATCCTAATCAAAACTGAACCAAAAATAACACACCAGAAAAACAGGACAGCAAGTCTAGAGGAGGACCAGACCCAGATAAATAAGGAAACTAACCAGGTAGAACCAAGGTATAACCTACGCAAGCTAATAACTAATAATTAATCAGGTTGCAACTTGTTAATGACGTTACTGTCTGTACTTTCGCTCACATGCACTGTTGCGTTTTATATTCGAAATAGACAAGTTGTTGAGGGTAGCAATATAGATATATTTAAATAAGATTATTTTCTTAACATTGATTTATGCATTATTTGTCAGGTAAATAAAAAAAAGCATAAATATAACGAGTACTGACCAAAGTAGGTGTCCAATACGCGAACATTATGTTTGATCGTTTGGATGAAACAGGCAAAAGAATGCAGGCATATAATTCTATTCTTCAAATATTTTATTTAGTTACAAACAACTTTAACAATTTATTTTTCCTCAGTATTTCTTTATTTTATATTCTAGTACTCATTTCAGAGCAACAAATCCCTATTTTATTCTTAAAAATATTACAATACCTTTAAAAGGGAATAATTTACATGAAGAAGTGGTTAAAAAAACTGTAGTTGGAAATACAATAAAAGCGATTATGTTCATAATATTCTTATCAGAATATTGTAAGTCCTGTTATATTTAGGTAAGTGTGACACAATATAGGGTTGTAGATAAAATATCGATATCTCGATAGTTTTTTTTCCAAATATCGATAATTTTAATTTAATGTATTGATAATTCGACGTCAAAATCTGAATGTCTCTCTTCCTAAATATATTTGTTATTTTGCATCTACTAGCAAAAAATAAATATAACGAAAATTTATTTTAATTGTCAATACTGGTGACCCCTAATTTAATAAATGACCGACACATCCAAATAACGATGTTTTCATTCGATATATCGTTGTACGATATTTACGTATTTGGAAAATATCGATACTTTTAAAAAGATCAACATTCCTAACATAATGAAAAGGAAAAATCGACACGTAGGTATAAAATTATGAAAAAAATTGGCAAAGCGGAGAAGCCAGACAACCTTGAATTTATACGTGATAAAAAATCTTAAGGGAACTAAATGCTCCACCTCCAGAAACCCCTATGAACTCACATAAAAAATCTCACACGAAACTACTATAACTAATCTATGACAAATTGCGCCCTCTAGTGAAAACAAGTAAAACATTTGAGCAATATCGATGAAAATATTTATAGCGCGCCTGGTTCTCACACACTACGAACAACGATAATCAATATTTACAGGCGCCTGTAAAACATAAATCCAGAAGTCCCGCGTAATTTGACAAATTCAATATAGGCGAAACCTTTTATAATATAAACACTAGGTGGCGCATCAAGCCACTCTCAATATAATCGAGAGGAAATGTTTATATGTTGAACATTTTAGCACGTTTCCACGTTTACTGTGTGCATCTATCTCTGTCTATCCTCCTATATATTGAAAATAGTGTCGTAAGCTGAAAGGATCGCAGATCTAAATATTTTATTGTCAGTGTCTGCTTTCTATGCACCCTTAACGGAAAAGGGCAAGGGATTTAGATGGGCTAAAGATTAAGCATTACGGTCAAAGGTTCTCTATCTTCGAAGCGAATTCAGTCATAAATTTGATATAGATAGGAAATAAAAAGTAAGGGAATCGAATAGCCAATGGGATACTTTTGATTCTGAAATAAAGATATTTTTTCGATTTATGTGTCTCTGGAAAATTAAGATAATCTGACAGGTGAATTTTTTAATTGATGGTTTGCTTCTACAAGTGTTTCTTACTAAAATTGAATACTAATATAAATTTGTGTCATCAATCATGGAATCATTTTAAAGAACAAATGTGTTGGGTATTAAATCTAGATAAAATTTCAATCTAAAAGAAACAAGGTGTTTTGTGTTCAGAGCCGACTTCAATAAGAAAATAACTGAAACTTGTTCCTCGGTTAGCAGTTTTATATTTATTTATTCATAACTAATTAGTAAAAGCAATTTTTGCTATTAACTCGAGCCGTACGCAAGGCAATTCAAAATTTGAGACCTGGTTATACACCCCCGTCCAGGACATCTTCAGCTAGTACTCTTTTGGATGAAATTTATGAAAAGTCTTCTCTCTCAGGAGAATGTGTAAATATGTCATTTAACGGGTGGACAAATATCCACAACGAACCTATAATATGGATGGACGAGCATTTCTCTATGAAACTATTGATACTTCTGGAAAGTCTCATACTTCCAAACTTTGTTGTGATCTAATTTCTTCATGTGAACTAAAATATCGTGTTATGTAAAATCTTTCGTGACAGACAACGCGACTGGCATGAGAAAAGTACCAAAGAAAGATTCAGTTCTAAACTTATAATCTATGGTATACCGCCGAATAGGTACATCTTTTGAATTTGCTGTGCAAGGAATTAGAAATAAAAGACATTAAAGAACACTTTTTTAAATAACCATCATCTAGGCTGAGCGAAATTCAGCCAGGCGGGGGTAAAGCATTGTTCCAAGCGATGTGCGTTGAAAGAGCGTAGCTGACTGTTAAGAAATATTAAAAAGCTGCGAGAAAAACTAAAAACAGACTGATTCCGCCATTAAACACTTAATAGAAGAACTATGTTGAAACCTATAGCAGTGGCCCTTGATATTTTACAAAGAAAAAATGCAACTAGTTCAGATGTTGTAGAGCAATGGAAAAACTTACAGCATATTTTCGAAGAAAAACTAAAGCGTTCTTTATAAAAAAAAAACAAGCATTTCATCGTCAATATGACCCAGCATAAAACAAAAAGTTATCTCCAAAACTAATGTTAAATTATTCGAAGATACGGGATTGCTACCGCTAGCAATAAAATTGAACGCACGCTCCAGTCCCATTAAGAAAATTATGTTTTCGGAGGAAGTAACAAAAAACATAAATAGGATTCAGTGGTAAACCTCACAAAACGATGAGACTAAAATTGCAAAAGAGTTACCAATAATTAAGCAGTTCCTGTGTGTAGCTGCTTCTTCAGTGTTAGTAGAATGTGTGTTTAGTACATTTGGTTGTGTGTACTCCGACATAAGAAACAAATTGGCGATTGAAAAAGGTAGAAATTTGGTGTTTTTATTTAAATTTGACAAGAAAAATGCGAAAATGATAACTTATAAAATTATGATTTCAAGTTGTCTTTTATAATCATATTTTTTAGTTGCGGTAAGTTTTAAATATTTTAGAAATTAAATTATTTGATTTTGAAATTTATGACGTTTGGATAGTTTAAGGAGAAGTTTAACTTTTTTTATGTTCTTAGGCGTTGCACTGTAGCTTTTGAGTCGTTTGTAAATTTTTTTAAACAAGTTGTTTGAAATATTATAATAAATATTTTTTTATTTAAATCACGATTTTTATTGAAAATATCAAGTGATTTAGATCGTGATTTGAATCATCATTTAAATAATTTGATTAAAAACAACCCTACCCTGGAATCTAACAAGGATTATCTTTGTCTGTTTTTGAAATGAATCACCATTTTTTTCAACAACTGTAAAAATTGAAAAAATATGTGAAAAATTAAATTTTAATTTCAGGTAAAGTAGCTTCTGGTAAAAAAAGGCGCGGATCCAAGGAGGGGGGCGGTGAAAGCCACGAATGCAAAAAATAGACTCTCCTGCCTACTGCAGTAGAAAGGTTAGTGCCCCCCCCCCCCCGGCAATTCTGTATTGTCTAATCTACAAATGAGGTAGAGGGAATTTCCATCTTTTTTTTGGTCGTGATATCGCCTCCCCCCACCAAAGAAAAAGGCTGGATCCGCCCTGGGTAACACAGTAGCGAAAAGTTTTTATAACAGAATGATAGAAGTCATTCAGCGTAGTCCCTGTGAAAAATATCAACTTGATAAGTTCAAAACTATCTGCAAAATATTAAAAATAAGAAAAAATATTGAACTTTGACAGTATTGGGCTTTCGATTTTCTGCTATATGACTAACTACCTTAATTGTACCATGTAGAATCACCTATCCGAGAATCCTGATGCATTATCTGAATACCCTATATAAATTCCAACTGTTGATGAAGGATTTAACTCAATCAACGTTCAAAATTCAAACACTTTTCCGTAAAATTTCACAATTCCTGACACAAAACGGAATCAAATCTGTTAAAATTCCGGGAGCTAATTTGCTAACTAAGTTACAGCCACCTGCAAATTTCTATAGACACGGCTTGCCCTATTAATTAGATGCCGCCACTTTTTGAATGCTAACAATGTATCGCAGTAGTCTAATGAGCCACACTTTGAAAGTGTTTCTCAGAATCATCCACAGCAGGATAAGATCTAAATGCGAAGCAGATTTAGATGAAACCCAATTCGGATTTAGAAACGCCCTAGGTACTAGAGAGGCTTTATTCGCTCTAAATATACTTCTGCAAAAATGCCGGGACCAACACAAGGATGTATTCGTCTGTTTTGTCGATTACGAGAAGGCCTTCGACAAAGTACAGCACAGAAAACTCATAGACATTTTAAGTAACGTAGGGGTAGACAGCAGAGACGTAAGAATTATTAAAAATCTATATTGGCGGCAGAAAGCAACAGTAAGCCTAAATGGAAAACTTACAGAAGAAAGTAAAATTCTACGAGGCGTCAGACAAGGCTGCATACTATCTCCACTGTTTTTTAATATATATTCAGATAATATCTTTAAACGGGCTACTCAAGGACAACGAATGGGAGTACAAATCAATGGAGAATATATAAATACAATGCGATATGCTGACGACACTGTTATCCTAAGTGACAAACTACAAGACCTGCAACATCTATTAAACTGTGTTAACACTGAGGGTCAAGAAATGGGGCTCAACATAAATATCAAAAAAAAACAAAATTTATGGTCTTTATAAGACAACCTCATCTTAACGCTTCAATACAAATAGAAGGAAAAAGTATAGACAGGGTGACTCATTTTAAATATCTTGGATGTTATATCACCGAAAATCTAAACCCAGATAAAGAGATAAGGTGTAGAATAGAGACTGCTAGAGCAACTTTCCAAAAAATGAAACCACTTTTCTGCAATGATAACTTCAACCTAAAACTGCGACAGAGAATGATAAGATCATGCATCTGGCCAGTGTTACTATATGGGGCAGAGATCTGGACAATTAAGGCTGCCACGATTAATCGGTTGGAGGCTCTCGAAATGTGGTTACACCGGCGAATGCAGAGAATACCTTGGACAGCTAGGCAGACCAACGAAATGGTACTCAATAGGGCCGACACAACTTGTCTACTATTAAACACTGTGAAGTGTAGAAAAATCTCATATCTTGGACATATATTCAGAGGGGAGCGATATAGAATTCTTCAATTGATCATGATGGGTAAAGTAGAGGGACGTAGAGGGGTAGAAAGGAGACAGGCTTCCTGGTTGAGGAATATTCGTCAATGGACAGGTATACGTAGCGCGGGGGAACTGTTCCAGCTAGCGCAGGACCGTGAAAGACTTGCCAATGTAATTGCCAACGTCAGGGGGACCTGATATGGCACTCGAAGAAGAATCGCAGTAGAAATATCGATACAAAATAACAGGTAGCGAAAACAAAAGCATCGATAACTTAAAATATTTATCATCACCCATCCCTAGTGTAAAACGTAGTTTTCTCGATATAATCAAATTGTAACAAGCGAACGGTTTTGGAAAGGTTTAAAAAAATTTTTTATGACGTGTCAGGAAAGCCGTGGTACTGTACTTTGGTTTATTTTTTTTAACTATTGAATTTTTTTAAACAAAACATACCTACAGTGTGGCCAGTAAAGTCTGCATCATATGGGATTTTTTTATTAATAACTTTATTCGAAATTTGATTTTGGCATCAATTTCTGCTTCTATCGAGATGAAAATTAACCAAAAAAATAATAGTCACGTGATTATCATTATCTGTCAAATTTTAATTTTTTTCCAAAAAAAAATTAGAAGTGGAGTTATATCTTAAAATATCGAAAAAAGGTATTAGAAAAAGTTATCTAAATGTAATTTTTAGCCCATATGCGAAATTTCAGCTGTATAAGATAATTTAAATTTTTTGCCCATTTTTTTGTAAACTGCACCACTGTTGCAAAATAAGATCAACGCAACCTGCATAAAACTTCTTAGTTTTAAGAATGCTTCATCGCAGACATATTTTGTTTAAAGTAACGCCATAGTAAATGTGTGTTTTTCTACAAAATCCAAATAGAGCTATTAAAATTTGGTCACTTGTGAAGCAAAGTTTATTTGTTTTTGAGCCTGTACAAGAAAACTTCATAAAATTACAATTTTTAAAAACGCAGTTTGTGTCTAAAAGTTATACACATTATAATTATGACAAACATGTTTACAGTGTCATCAGTAAAGTCTGTATTAGGTGGAAAATAAATTTTAAATGCATTTAATTTTTATATTATGATTTTTTATTAGAAAATTTAAGTATTTTCAATTAAACAATTTTCATAACATTAACGTGTCTTACTTTTAAACACAAACTACGTTTTCAAAAATAGCTATTTTATGAGGTTACCTTATACATGGTCAAAAACAAGTAAACTTTGCACCACATGTGACCAAATTTTAATAGCCTCATTTGGATATTGTAGAAAAACACATATTTAATATGGCGCTACTTTAAACAAAATATGTTTGGAATGAAGGATTGTCAAAACTAAGAAGTTTTATGCAAGTTGCGTTGAGTCTTATTTTGGCAACAGTAGAGCAATTTACAAAAAATGGGCAAAAAATCTAAATTATCTTACACAACTGAAATTTAGAAAAATTTTGAAAAACTTTTTCGAATAACTTTTTTCGATATTTTGAGATATAACCCCACTTTTGAATTTTTTTTAAATATAATTTGACAGACAATGCTAATCACGTGACTAATATTTGATGGTTAAATTTCAACTCGATCGAAGCAGAAATTGATGTCAAAGTCAAATTTGCAATACAGCTATTAATAAAATCCCGTATGATGCGGACTTTACTGATCATACTGTATTTTAACTATTTATTCTTTTTTTAGAACAAAGAACACTTTAATTAGATTTTTGAAAAAAAAAAGATAGATAAGAAGAGATAAATGCATTTGAATATTTCACTGCATCCAACTTGAATCCAATTTCGTAATAGGAATGTCGGGACATTATTTTTACTTGGGATTTTCTTACTCCAAACATATAAACTGTAATAATTTATAAATTCCTTTCTGCCAATGTTTCAATTAAAAAACTACTAAATATGATTGTCTCAATAATTTCCAGGCGAAAATGGCAAGCGAATTGAAATTCAGGTTATTGATGAGACACTCCATACATTTTGGAAATTAAATTTATTGTAATATTTTTAATTAGTTCGACCCAATAATCAAAAACAAAGAAAAATAAAAACATTTCTCTTCATGAGTTTTAAATTGTTATGTCAATAATTTTATAAAGTAATTATTGTTGTGTTTTTAATCCTATTAACTTGTCATATGTCAATTTTCCAAAGCTAACGTGGGTATTGAATAATTTAAAGTTGGCAAACAACACGCTTGGTAATACGAAAATTAATGTATATGTGCTAGAAATTCTGTTGGTGGTCACAAGCAATTTGTGTCCACTTCGATAATTTATAACAATGTTAATGTTGGGATATACGACAAAGTTTTAATTTAACTTTTATAGAGTGACAACACGTTACTGTGGAAGCATATTTATTTCGGATTCGATGGGTGCAAATATTTGTTGTTTTATGTGCTTACCGCTTTCACAGATAAGAGCAAATTGGGCCTGTGCTGATATTTTTTATTTTTTTATACGTTTATATTATTCACATTAAAATCATTACTTAAATATCCTAAAGGTGGATGGAGGTCCATGTTGTCGGGCACTAGGTGATGTAATGGTCCCCTGCATTACCCATAAACTTCTGGACAGTTCGAGCGGTCTCAAATAGCACCGCGTTTTACATAGCCTTACACCAATATTTTCCAATCCTCTTTCTACGTGGTATCTTGGTGGCATTGTCCATTCAGCCCTACGAAGATAATGGGTGCTTTTGTCAGGAGTATTCTGACTTTCCACTGCAGACTTTCTATGTCCATCCTGCTCCATTTCACAATTCCAAAATTGTAATTAAGAGAGAACACCTATAAGTATTGAGTGCCTTAAATAGATTTTACTGTTTAGGTTGATTTGCAGTACCTGCCTCACTGATATTATGAACTAAATCTTCAAAACTCGTTGGTTAATTCTTTGTGTTAATTTCATGTCCAAGTATAATATTTCTATATCTGTTCATACAGGGTGACTCTGCAAAACTGTGCTATAATCAATTTTGGTTTTTTAAATATTGATCCAAATTTTTTGTACACTTTTAGACTCCCTGCAAAATTCGGAACATTTTTTTTATTACTTATCCAATACCTGTAACTGTTTTCGATTAATCGACAGTTAAAACTAGAAATGAAATACAATCTATTATTTACCAGCATTTTGTCAAACTGTCACTCTGAGTTAATTTTAACTAACAATGAAACTTACTAAGGCACAAGGATAGAAATTCTTATGATGATAGAGTATGTAGATAGGGTAAGTACCCAAGAATAAGTGTATCACTGATTTCAAAAGAAATATTCTAACCTTGCGTCAAAGGACCTATCGAGTGTCCGCCTCGGTCTCCAGACTTACACCATCTACACTTCGTTTTGTGGGGTTACCTTACAGGTAAAGTAAAGAAATATGGGTAATTACTATAAAAGTAGTCAGAAATATTCAGAATGAAATTATAAATTGTTTAGGTTAGTGTCAGTTAACCAATGGACGGCATTTTCAACATTAACCAATGGAAGGCATTTTAACTACTTATTGATTAGCTTCCTTAGTCACGTGCGAGGCTGGTTTACAAAGTCCGTGCAAATTCATCGGGATGGCACTACTGGTGCGCATCGAGTTTATTTTCAGTTAGTAGCATCTCTTGGAAGAACACACACCAAATTTCAGCCGGCTCGGTCTATTTCTTAATGTTTGACATTCGTTTAAATCTAGGAAGTCGAGTGATTCTCCAAAAATGGACGAAAAAGAATTTCATGTGTTCATTGAACATCACTCTATGAAAGGCAAAACGCTTCAGGAGACTAAATAGAAGGTTAATAAACATTATGGTGACTGTGCTCACGAAAAACGAAATCGTGTGAAGTGTTGCAAGGACGGTTTGCAGCTGCTCCAACGAAATCCTCTGAACTTTAAATGTCGTTTCGTCACTGTGGATGAAACATGGATACATCACTATACTCCTGAGACCAAAAAACAATCTAAACAATGAGTTGGCAAGGGGCAATCTGCACCAAAAAAGGCGAAGACCATTCCTTCGGCCGAGAAGATTATGGCGACTATCTTTAGGATTCGCAAGGAATAATATTCATCGACTATCTGGAAAAGGGTAAAACTATTACAAGTGAATATTATTCATCGTTATTTGATCGTTTGAAAACCGAGCTGCAAAAAAAATGTCAACGATTGGCCCACCAAAAAGTCCATTTCCATCACGACAACGCACCAGCTCGCGCCTTAGCAGATGTGGCCGCAAAATTATTGGAAATAGGATTCCAACTCGTGTCACATTCCCCTTATTCTCCAGACTTGGCTCCCTCGGACTATTATTTGTCCTCAATATGAAGAAATGGCTGGTGGGAAAGAGATTTCATTGAAACGAGGTGATTGAAGAAACGAATGGGTATTTTACTGACTTGGACAAATTGTATTATTCGAAAGGGATCAACAAATCAGAGCAGCATTGGAGGAAGTGTATAGCCTAAAAGGAGACTATGTTGAAAAATAAAAAAGGTTTATCCAAAAAAATTAGGTAGTTTTAATTTTTGAACAGACTCTTCAAATGACACTCGTATATAAATTATTTGCCAAAATACTCACCAAACGGCTAACAAATCAGATCAAAAAATTAAATAAATCTAAAACCCAATTCAAGAGTCAACAAACTTGGTGTTGAATGACTCTTTAAAACTAAACGAAGAAAGAATCGAGCAAGTACAAGTATAAATATTCAGGACACGAGATCTCTATCAGCCGAGAAAATTACATGAAATCCAACGCAGAATCTGAACAGGAAACTGTTGGACAGACGCATACTTCCTAACATATGGAGCGAAGATACTTAATCTGACAAAGAAAAACATAAACGGAATATCTGTAATGAAATGCAAAATAGAGAGGGCAAAGATAAAACTCACCCTAAAAGACAAAGTTCCAAATACGGCAATCAGGCAAAGAACGAGAATGGTATATGTGGTTGAAACTATAACGAGAGATGCATCCGAAGAACTGTAAAACAAAGACCTAGGCACAAAACTTCTATCAAAAGATTGGTAGGAAATTAGGCACATTTGGCACAAAATAGGAAAAGATGTGGACAATACTGATGATCACTTTTGTCCTTTGTCCCATAGTTTCACTGGAAAAATGATCTCCTAATTTTGAACTAACGCATTTTTTAAGTTTAGCTAGCGAAAAACAAAAAACCATCAAAATCAGATCAAGTAACTTTAAGAAAATAAAACGTTAAAATTTTACATGTAGGTGTACTTTAAACAGGTCAAACGTTCATCTTTTAATGAAGTAAATTCCATACATAATTCTAAAAAAAAAACACGAAAACTGCTAGAATAAAAATGCTTTGTCAACATCAGCAATGTCAGAAGTGGGATTAACTTAGGAGAAAAGGATTGTAACAATAATCGCGAACCAGAGTTTTGCATTAAAAATTCCCGGTTTAATTGGCCCTTGTTTAAACATGACCCTTTTATTCAAGTATGGATAATTTTTTTAGGCAGAGCTTATATACTGTTAAACAAAAAAAGGTGAATAAACGTGGATTTGAATTTTAAAATTATATCACGAAAATGGTAAAATTTGAGAGCTTATACAAAGAGCATAATTAAAATTTCTACCGTTGTTCTCGTCGAAAAAAAAAAGAGCTTTGTCAATATTAGCAATGTCAATCAGTTGTACCAATTAGAGTTTCGCATTAAAAATACCGGGCTATAATTGGTGTTTGTTTTAATACACGTTTTCATTCAATCATAGGAGGTAAAAACAGGGCTTATGTTTATACGTTTATACTCTAAAAGGGACCAGAACTTCAACTTTTGAACTAAAAAAAAACCAATTGTAGCTTTGATTGTTGCCGTGGTCGAAATAAGGTTCGACAATATGTACACGCGTTCACTATACGGATATTCGATATTTATATCATTGTACTAAATATTATGAATTTTTTAACCGACTTCTAAAAGAAGGAGGTTCTCAATTCGTCGACTATGTATGTTTTTTTTTATGTATGTACACCGAATACTCCGTAACGACGGCACCGATTTAAATGAAATTTTTTACGTTATGTTCATGAAGTTACTGCGGTGGTCCCAAATTTTTTTGGACGAAATTGGTGCAGTAATATTCAAGATGACAATATGGTGGATAAAAAATTTAATCTTCTCCAAAATTGGTCCGGGGAAGTTCTCGGGGTCACCCATAATGAATCCAAAATATTTTTAAAAAATTCAATATGGCGGATCCAATATGGCGGACAAAAAATTAATTTTTGTCCGATTTTCTCCAAAATTTGTACAAGGGAGTTTTCAGGGCGCACATAACTAATCTAAAATTATTTCTAAAAAAATCAATATGGCGGATCCAATATGGCGGACGAAAAAATCAATTTTGTCCGATTTTCTTCAAAATTGGTACGGGGGAGTCATCGGGGTCGCACATAACGAATCTGAAATTATTTTTAAAAAATTCAATATGGTACATCCAATATGGCGCATAAAATATTAATTTTGTCCGATTATTTTCAAAATTGATATGGAGGAGTTTTTGGAATCGCACATTACGAATCTGAAATTATTTTTAAAAAAATAATGCGGATCCAATTTGGCGGACGAAAAAATCAATTTTGTCCGATTTTCTTCAAAATTGGTACGGGGGAGTCTTCGGGGTCGCACATAACGAATCTGATTATTTTTAAAAAAATTAATATGGCGGATCCAAGATGGCTGATTAAAGATTCTACATCTCCCGATTTTGTCTAAAATCAGTATTGGGATATTTTTGTTAGTGCTAATTATGAATTTAAAATATTTTTTCAAAAACTCAATCTGGCAGATTCAATATTTTACATTTTTCGATTTTCTCCCAAACTGATATAGGGGGTTCTCGAGGGTGTAAATAATGAATTTAAAAGTATTTTTTCGGGATTCAATATGGCGAACCCAATGTAGTGGACTAAAAAATTTACATTTTTCGATTTTGTTCAAAGATAGGACTAAATCGTTTTTGAGGATGTAAATAGCGAATATAACTTCAAAATTTTAAATTTCCGGATTTTATCCAAAATTGGTACTAGGGGGCTTTAAAGGGTTTAGATTTAGATTAGATTAAGACTTAAAATGATATATTTGAAATTCAATATCGCGGATGCAATATGGTGGGTTGAAATTTTTACCTTATTCACATTTTTTCAGATTTGGTATTTGGGGGTTTTCGGGGTCGTGTATTGCGAATATGAAGTTAAATTTTTACAACTATTAGGTTGATAAGTGACAATATGAGAGACAGAAAATTTTACATATTCCGATTTTGTCTAAAATTGATATTGTGGGGTTCTTGAGGCGTATACAAACTCAATATGTAGTATAAAATATATCGAGCTAAGAAATTTACATCTCAGGTTCTTTAAATATCGATATTGGAAGCTTTTGGGGCCTCTATTACCAATCTAAAATTAATTTGAAATTGAAGATAGTGGATTTACTATGAAAGACTAAATATTAGTTTGACACAATTTTACTGGTATTTGGAAAACCCTAAAAATCAAAGAATTTTTAGTGGTTCATTTTAGGGTGATTTACAACTTTGGATAAAATGGGTACTTTTTTGCCACCTTGGAGTCATTGCGAGGTACACTATTCTCGATTAGTACTAATACGAAAGTACTTAGTTCAAATAATTTATGGAGATCATAATGAATTCTAAAACTAAAAATTGAAAAATTAAATTTTTATAAAAAAAAATTGAACCGATTTCTAAAAGTGCGTTCAAAAGTGAAAAATAACTATAAATTTTTATATGAAATTGAACTTTTTGGAGTCAGTGAAATAAATAATTATAATAAGAAAGCAATTACAAATAAAGTATTTTTAATCTGTTTATGCGGATCACATTTTGTCAGGTATCAGTTTGGCGCCGACTTCAAAGGTTCAATTTCACATAAAAATTTATAGTTATTTTTCACTTTTTAGCGCACTTTTAGAAGTCCATATTACATATGATATACTTTAGATTCGGTGTCATATGTTATCATTCAATAGCAAGAAAACACAAAAAAAAAATTAAATTAAATTAGACGACCATACCCGGTATACCCAAACAATAACCGTGAACCAGATTTTTAAATTAAAAATGTCCTGTTTAAGCACGGTCTTTTTTTGTAATTATGGATAAGTTCTTTAAACACAGCTTATGAACTGGATAATTATGGATATGATTTTTAAAATTTTGTCACGAAAAATGGTAAAGTTTGAAAGCCCTCATATACTGCATACTTAAAATTTCTACCGTTATTCTCGTCACTGCAAAAGAGCGCTTTGTCATTATTTGCAATGTCAATCAGTTGTACCAATTAGCGTTTCGTGGGCTTTAATTGGTATTTGTTTAAACGCACATTTTTAATTGAAGCATAGAAGGTAGAATGAGGACCTAATAAATTATTGCCTTTTTCAAAAATCTGCTGGCGTAAATTGCAAATTATAATTGTGTAAAAAATTTAAATAGTCATTTTTAATAATGTCAAAAATCGTGAAAAGTAAATAGGGGGAACGATTTAAATCTTAAAATATGACAAATTTTTGCATTTATTGAACCGAAAGAGACAAAACAAAACCCAAGGTTTAATTTATTTACGGAAAAAAAATATTAAACCTGCATCCATATATACCATATGGGAAGAGTTTGTAAACAGCAACATGTTCAATGCGGAATTCATGTTTGATAAGACCGCGTGTCAAGTATTCCATACCATCTAATATTATCGACTATATAAAAATATTAAAAAATAATTAAATTATATTATATATTTATTTTCTTAAAAAATCAGATTTTAAAGTGTTCTCAAGGTTCCTCTTAAATTTACTATGGTTAATTTTACCTTATTTTTGTTAATATTCACGTTTTGGGCAGCACAGTATCATTTTCATTAATCATTTAATATATATATATATATATATATATATATATATATATATATATATATATATATATATATATATATATATATATATATCCTTCGTATAACAGCATACTATTCGTTGCATTTTTGGTGTTTTACTATATCCCGAGCCATTCTAATTTTTCTTCCTTGCAAATTTTCTTCCCAACTCAATAAATTTCTTTATCATTCTCTAATTTGCCAATAAAAAATACAGCCTGAATTTAATTTTTAGCTTGAGTCATAAGTCGCTTACTACGTCACTGGACTAGGTTGTTTATATTTAAATAAGGAATTTGTATTTACCTTTTTTTGTTAAATATCGTTTTCTTGTCGGTTATTCAAGTGAAATTCTTACATTTATCCATTTTTTATAGCAGTTTTCCGGATTTTTATTTTAAATAATTTCATAGGTTTTGTTGGTATTTTTTGTTGAGGTTATTGGGCACTGTCTAGCGATGCGTTTCGAGTCAATGTATAGGAAAATGTTCATTCTTTCAAGCAGTAGTGAGTTTTTGTTTAGTAATTTTTGGAGGAAATTTGGACGGGCAACTAATACCCTGTTGCTAATGGCTAGCAGGAAATGTATATTTCTTAATTTAAAAATAAAACAATGAATGCCTATCGGATTTAGAGCTGAAAATGCCAGCGACTAATTAATTAGCAAGCCTCTTTCAGCTCTTCCTTATTGTTCCGAGTCGCTCCGGGTCAATTTTGTACTACTATTTCTGTAAGTTGGTACCCCTGTAAAATTTCCGTTAACATATAAAGAAATTAGCGTGTTGTGCAAGCTTCGGGTTCCTGATAGAATCGACAAAAGAAGACTGAAGACTTCCATCTCGCTGGTTTTGTAGGATTTTGGCGTGTGAAGTGCTATTTAGTTGTTCAGTATTGCCTTTAGTATCGTTTGATTTCAGTTCTCTTGCCTGTTAGGCGTTTTTTGTCGTTACCGAGACAAAACTTGGAAAAAGTCCAGTCACAAGCACCTTTTTAACAAGGAATCAGTCTAGGCCCCAGGAAATCGGGGTCCATCCTACAGGTATCCACCCTACGGGTTCAAATATTGCTGATGTCCAACCTACAGGCAAGCACCTACGTCGGCCAACAAGTCGTATTTATTTCCTTTTTGTCTATATATTTAATTTAGTTTGATGTTCTTTTATGTTTTGTAAAATCTAGGACGCTACATTTGGATCTTTTGATTGAAGATTTTTATTTTAATGATTTGAATTTTAATTAAAAATTTTTATTTTAATAACCCACATGCTACTTGCGCTTGGTATTTGTTTTATTTTGTTGATAGTGAATTTTAAAGAGTAAAATTGAAAACTAGCTCCAAACAACATCGTGGAAGGTTTCGAAATTCAACCTGGCTCGGATGCAATGGCGCCCTTAATTTCTCACCTCTACTCTCCGGCATAGCGGTTAGCTTGGCATTTTTTGCTCGCTGGTGCTGCTACTAGTCTTCAACTATACTCTAGTGATTGAGTATTCTACCTATTTTACCTTTCTTTTACTCAAATAAATTAAATCTATCTTTCACCTCATTGTGAGGTTTTGCGCCTCTCGCGCCTTTTAAAAACCAGCGTGGCAATGGTTAAAGTAACTATTGTATATTTTATCTTTACATAATGGTTCGCAAAAATATGAAAATATCTGAATTTGATTGAAATGAACACCTCTATAATTTTCCCAAGATTAATAGGTACCTATATAATTGTAGGTACTTTCTAATCATATGATTAGACAAGGTAGGTAATTAGAAATACATTGGAGTTGATAAAAGCAATATTGCTAAAAGTATAATTCGGTTTGCTGAACAGATTTATGTATCTCGAAATCCATAAAACTTACAATCTTCAATATAGTTTTCTTGTTTCGAGAAGGATTGGTTTTATGAAACATATTTCCAGCAATATCTCTAAAACCATATAGGTGCTGATTGATAGCAGCGCCGAAGCAGGGAAGGAGAGGAGTATGACAATTTTACAGGTGTGATGAGTTTGGCTGATTTAACAAAGTTTAAGGACCTATAACGGCCAAGTGACTTTTCTGATTTTGAGGAGCTAAAAGAAAACATATTCCATCGTCTATTTTTACTAAAGTCCTATTTCGTTCACGGCGGAGCACGATTCAGAATTACCTAGCGGTAATGAAGCATTGGCGTTACATGGCTGTAAAACTAAAATTCGGACAATGAAAATTACTCGAGAGTAACATCACACCCTGCGCAATGGCATACCGAATGTGGGCGTATCGTGGGTAAACACTATTTCATTTTCTCTTCAGTATTCGTTTTGTTCTTCTTCTTCTCCTTCTTCAAGTGCCTTCTCCATTGTGGAGGTTGGCAATCATCATAGCTATTTTAATTTTTGAGGCAGTTGCTCTAAATAGTTGTTTGAACTGCATCCAAACCATTCCCTTAGATTTTTTAGCCATGAAATTCGTCGTCGTCCTACGCTTCTTCTGCCACTTATTTTGCCTTGGATTATGAGCCGTAAGATTCTGTACTTTTCTCCACGCATAATGTGTCCGAAATATTGCAGTTTTCTCTGTTTTACTGTTATCTCGACTTCCTTTTCTTTCCCCATTCTTCTCAACACTTCGGCATTCGTAACTCGATCCACCCACGAAATCCTCTGAATTCTTCTATAGGTCCACATTTCAAAAGAGTTAAGTCTTCTCATTGCCTCTCGATTCAGTGTCCATGCTTCCATTCCATAATATAGAACACTGTATACGTAACATTTAGTCCGTCGTATTTTCAGGGCTAACGTTAGATCTTTGCTGCAGATAACCTTTTTCATTCTAATAAAGTTGGCACGTGCTTTCTCGATTCTGGTTTTTATTTCGACGGTATAGTCATTATTTTCTGTTATTCGGGTTTCCAAGTAAGTGTACTTCTTAACACTTTCTATGTGCTGGTCTCCTACCATTAGGGTTTCATTATTATTGGTGTTGTTCTTACTAATTATCATGAACTTGGTCTTTTTCGTGTTAAGAGGGAGTCCATATTCTCCACTAACTCTTAATATTTTATTAATTATTTTTTCTAGGTCTTTCGAACTATCAGCTATTATTACGGTGTCATCTGCATACCTAATATTGTTGATTAAAACTCCGTTTACTTTTATCCCTGCTGTTTCAGATTCAAGACTTTCCAATATGGCCTCTTCAGAATAAGCGTTAAATAGTAAAGGTGACTATATACACCCTTGTCTGATTCCTCTTTGTATTTTCACATCTCCGGATATTTCCTGTCCAATCTTTACTGCCGCTCGCTGATTGTAATACAGATTTGATATCAACCTTAAATCTCTTTTATCCAAATTTTTGCTTCTGAGAATCTCTATCAGTTTGTCATGTTTGACCCTATCAAAAGCTTTGTTGTAATCTATGAAGTAGACATAAAGGTCCTGATTGTTCTTGTGGACCATGATTGTTCTATTTTAAATTGTGAATATGTCACCAAATTTAGTTCTGTACTTTGAAAAGGTGTTCCTGAATTCAAAGCAACGACCGTAGTACACGTGCATCAAATGTCTGTAAGTATTGTTCGAAATATTGTGTTCTCATATGCCAATATGACAGAAATCAGTCAGTCAACAATCACAATCACAGATTTCTTAGTTATAGTTTTATAAATCTGAGGCAAAAAAATATCAGCTTGTGATTAATGTAAAAATAATAAACAATCACAATTATCGGGCTTATTTGAGAGCTCTGGTCAAAAGAATTTCATAAAAACTAGTGTTTTAACGGTCTAATAAAATAGAATGTTCGATTTATCTATTACAACAAAAATAATTTCTTTTTTTGTTGTTTTCTATTAGCTTTAAACGTAAAACGAATTAGGAACATCAAAAAAAAGGTCAATATTAAATCTACATGGTATTTTACTTTTGTTATTTAATTATTAAAGTTAAATAATGGTTGAACAAAAAATAAAAATAAAGAGAAAAATAAGTGTTAGCTAAAAAAGGTACATCTTAATGCAGACAGAAAGACAATTTTTATTGAAGTTCTTAATCTCTTAAAAATTTCTTGTTTTTTTACGAATTTCTTGACAGAAATGCTCCACGTTGTTCTAATTGTTATATAGTTTCGACAGATACTGAATAAATTAGATACTCTAAATAACTCTCAAAAAATGGACTAATGGATTTAGACCAGGTGAACGGGGCGGACAAACAATCGGCCAAACTTCTACCTATCCATCGGTCTGGATAAGTTCGATTTAAGTGCTCTCGAACCAAAACACTGAAATGAGGCGGAGCTTTATAGTACATAAAAAATGTTTCCGGTTTGACAGTAAGGCATATCTGTAAGCAAGCCTGGCTAAACATTTTCTAATGCGGGCCCTTTTTAAACTTTTGTGCAGAATGATCGGTAAGAAATCTCCTGTTTTGATTTAAATGATTAGCAATTTTGTGAAATGCTTTAATTATTCATCTTCAAAATGTAATTATTAATGTTGTATTAATTGCGATTTATCTTTTTTAATATTCTTCATTATTTTTGGCAAATCATTTATTAATTATGAAACAGGTCACAGATATCTTGTAATGTTACAAAATCAAATTATTCCTGCCATTCGAGAAGTTCTGCCAAATGACTAGTTTGATAATGTGTGGTTTTAGCAAGATGGTTGCCCCGCACATAATTCCAGGGAAGTACAGGGTGAGTCAACGATTGGATGAAGTAGGTTTGTGCCTTTTCGGTCAAATTAACAAAGAAACTATATTTATTGTTTGATACAGTTTATTTTTACGCAGATTTTAAAAATATTTAGGACTCTACAGGGTGAGCCAAAAAACTAGGACAGCATAAAGTTGTATTTTTTTTTAAATAGAACACCCTATATACGAATCGTATTTTCGATTTACCTTATAATTTTAAATCTTTTTTATTAAGGGTTTACTATAACAAAATTTTATAGTTTCTGAGATAATTAAGTTTAAAGAAAAAAAGTCACATTTTCAAGCATCAATTCAATCCTAAATAACGTTTTCAACTTTGTGACAAATATATTCAAATTTGGAACTTAGCAAGGCCAAGGACAAGTTAACATAATTTTTACCTAATATTTGCAATAAAAGCTACAGGGTGTTGAACACATCGGCTCAAATTTGAACAAGTTTAAATGAATAAATATCTTTTTTTTAAATGGTACACCCTGTATATTTTTATGTTATTTAATAGAGTAATAAAAACCCTAAAAGTTTTGTTCAATATATCCTATACCTATTTATAATAGTTTTTGAGATATTTCAGTTTTTCTTATTTTCCATACTTTTTTACAGAAATAGTCTTCATTATCATAGTAGCCACGTAAAATAATAAAAAGAAACTACAGAAACAAACAGAATGTGGTTAAATATGATGAAATACATTATTCGTTATATTACAACGGCAATAGTTTAATTAAACATAATGTGAAAAAATTAACACAACAATAACGACAAGGCAAATACATATTTACTTTTATACTAAATTGAAACAAAAAAAAATACCTATTAAATACCGAGATTAATTATTTCTTTTTAATAAGTGTTCGAATAAACGACCCTCTTGTGCAATGCACAAATTTAGTCTTTTTTGCAGATTTTCTCGAACCCTGGACAAAATTAGTGGCGTTATTGTTCTACAGGTATCCCTAATCCTATTTCGCATATCTTCCACTGTTGTTGGTGGATTAACATACACATTACTTTTAATATAACCCCATAGGAAGAAATCTAATGGGGTGATGTCGCAAGACCTTGGTGGCCACTCAATGAAACCCCCACGTCCAATCCATTTTTGCGGATATCGCTGGTCCAAAAACGCACGAACTTCACGATGGTAATGCGGAGGCGCACCATCGTGCTGGAACCACATACTGTCGAGCTCATCCCTATCGAGACCTTGAAGCAGTTGGGGTAGTTCTTCTTGTAGAAAGTTCAGGTAACTATGGCCATTTAGTGGTTCATTAAAAAAGTGGGGTCCAATAATTCGATTATGATGAATACCACACCAAACATTTAATGACCAGTGGTTTTGATGTTGCACCTATCTAATCCAAAATGGGTTTTCTGTGGCATAATAATGCATGTTGCGTCTATTTACGGCACCGTTACTTCTAAAAGTAGCTTCATCACTAAACATTACCTTGCATAATAAATTTGGATTTAATTGAATCTCCGCATTTATTGTACGACAAAAGTTTACACGACTTTCAAAATCCTGTCCATGCAATTCTTGGTGTAATTCCATGTGATATGGATGATACCTATATTTCTTGGTAGTACGATTAGCGGTGGATTGTGATGTTTCACATAATGCTGCTAACTGACGGCTACCAATATAAGGATTTTCCTGAACATTTAACAATACTTGCAGTTCTTTTTCTTCATTAGTTACTGGTTTGTTTTGGATAATCAACAGTACCAGAAGAATCAAATCTTTGCATTAAGTTTTGAAAAGTATGGGTATTAGGCTGGCGTCGGTCAGGATACTTCATTTTGTAAATTCTTTGAGCAAGAAGGCAATATTTTTGAGCCTCTCCTATTGTATAAATCATATCTATTAACTCATTCTTTGGAAAATTCATTTTACAATATAAGATGAATGCAAAAAAAACCAAACTACACTACATAAAAACCCAAAGAAACGATTGCGGTTATAAATTTGACACACAAAAAAATGTTCTTTTACATTGTTTTTGCCGTGGCTACTATGATAATGAAGACTATTTCTGTAAAAAAGTATGGAAAATAAGAAAAACTGAAATATCTCAAAAACTATTATAAACAGGTATAGGATATATTGAACAAAACTTTTAGGGTTTTTATTACTCTATTAAATAACATGAAAATAAACAGGGTGTACCATTTAAAAAAAAGATATTTATTCATTTAAACTTGTTCAAATTTGAGCCGATGTGTTCAACACCCTGTAGCTTTTATTGCAAATATTAGGTAAAAATTATGTTAATTTGTCCTTGGCCTTGCTAAATTCCAAATTTGAATATATTTGTCACAAAATTGAAAACGTTATTTAGGATTGAATTGATGCTTGAAAATGTGACTTTTTTTCTTTAAACTTAATTATCTCAGAAACTATAAAGTTTTGGTATAGTAAACTCTTAATAAAAAAGATTTAAAATTATAAGCTAAATCGAAAATACGATTCGTATATAGGGTGTTCTATTTAAAAAAATACAACTTTATGCTGTCCTAGTTTTTTGGCTCACCCTGTAGAGTCCTAAATATTTTTAAAATCTGCGTAAAAATAAACTGTATCAAACAATAAATATAGTTTCTTTGTTAATTTCACCGAAAAGGCACAAACCTACTTCATCCAATCGTTGACTCACCCTGTACAAACATTTTTAACGGAGACTTTAGGTAAGAAAATAATCTCCAAGAGTGGTCCTGGGCGCTGGCCTGCTAGATTGCCGTATCTAACACCTTCACCCCTTTATTTATGGGGATATATGAAAAAGGAGAAATACAAATTTGATCGCCCTAAAAGTAGGGAAATTCTTGAACAGAGAGTTCGCCATATTCTTAGTCATATCAATCGAAATCCCACTCATCGTGTAACCAGAGCCGTTTCGAAAAAATGTCAACAGTGTATTGAAAAAATGATATACATCTTGAATTTTAGTATGACCATGTGGTTGGTAATTATTAAATAACATTTTCACAAATGGAACGCAATCTTATGGATATGTGTTGTTTTTGGTTTGAATATATTCTTAAGTAAAAGAATTATTTAAAACTTCCATGTCAAATACTCAAATTTTTATTAAAAAAAGGGTTTTTAGTTATTTTTAGATTATAACTTTTTGTTTTTGCATGTTTCACATAATCTTATAGAAATACTTTTCGATGTGTTAAAAATCCAGTATGGGGGTCAAAAGGAAAAACTAAGTTTATGATGATTCCGAAACATTGTAAATAAAATTCTACCAAATAGACTTATTCTGCATAAAAAGTGATACAAAAGAATTTATTGATTTAAGAAATATTTGGAAGTAAAAAGTTATGGCCTAGCTAAGAAAATGCAAGCTTTTACTTAATTACTTTTAATATTTTGAAAATGCAACGAACCAGAACTGAACTACAAGCGCCAATAACTACAGACATAATTTAATTAAACATTCCCCTATTATTCCTCTCTCCCTTTAATAGTTTTCGAGATTGCAATACTGTCACCACCAATTTCGAATACCCTGTATACATATATATATATATATATATATATATATATATATATATATATATATATATATATATATATATATATAAATCTTTAGAAAGCCATTTTATTAAAAAGTACAATAAACTAACTGATTTTTATTGTTATACAATGACATATAAATCGGAGTCATATATTCTGTGCTCAATAGAACAGATTCAATTTGATAAAAGAAAAGAACGACAAAAGTCAACAAAAGTCAGAATGAAATGGAATTTTCTGGCGAGAAAAGTATTAAAAGTGGCGACCAGTAATTTCGATATTCAAAGACCTGTATTTAAACAGATCAGTAATATTTAAATTGGAACAAGTCATTTTTATTTTGTTTAACATACAAATATTACGTTCGTGTTAAAACGAAGGAAAAAATTACTTGATACCAGGGTAGCCGTTTATATTTTCGAAATAACGAACTAAAAACCAATACTTATTATTAAAAATATTTTCACTGTTTTTCAAAATATTCTGCACGATAATCAATACACTTTTCCATGCGTAAAGATGGTATCCCAAAAACAATCAACCGCTGCTTTTAGCATAGAAAACTCTTGACCACGCAGTGTGTTCTGCATGGACGGGAAAAAAAAATAAATTATCAGATGAAAAATCGGGACTGTACGGCGAATGACCCAATTCCACGTTCGAAATGCTCAAAAAGTTACTTGTTTGAACCGATGCATGAGGGCTAGCTCTATATGGTGGAGAATTCACAGAAAATTTTCGGCAAAAAAATGATGGTGTATCGTTCTACGATTATCTAAAGGCACAGTTGTGATAAGGCCAGTTTTTCCGAAAAAAATTGGCAACCATTGGGTGCAAGGACTACTTCTGTTGATTTTGGCCACCATAGAAGACCCATAAGGTCGACTGCTGTTTACTTTCAGGCTCAAGCGCACAGATCCAAGACTCGTCACTAGTCACGATCTTGTAAGTGTCTTTTAAAACACCGCGATTGTATTTTTTGAGCATTCCCTTGCACCCATCCAGAAGAGCCTTTGTAAACAATTAACACATCATGCAGGATCCGACGCGAACATAGCTTGTTTACTGCCAAATGTTCATGTGTTACTAATGTCCAGGAATGCTTTACTCTCAAGGTATATCACATGACGATCTTCCATTATCAGTTAATGTACAGCATCGTTGTTATCTTGCACTATAACCGATTGTGGACGACTTTCATGCAACTCGTCCGTGAGCGAACGATGGCCATGACTGAATTCACTAAACCAGCGACATAAAGTAGTCAGTTCATCGATGTACTCTTGTTGAGGTAATGTCGAAAATTGTGAATAATTATGGCATGACATTGATAAAGAGTTTGTAGCATTTTTATTTATGTAAATCAGTCGAGAAATAGCTATTAATTAAAATCACTTTAATATAAATTATTAATATGTGATTAGTATGTTTAGCTTCGTCTCTGAACGTCCAGTCCCTCGAAACGCAAAGAGCCATTCTTCTGCCATCCTTATTCTATCCGATCGAATGCAGATTTGAGTATATGTAACTTCTATAGATAATATTTTGAATTTAACGTTACAATCGCTGAAGTGGCGCGCACAGCTGAAAGCAACCGAGTGAAGCGAAATGTTTCCTTGGAAGGGAAATGCAGAACCGACGATCGAATCTAAAATACACTCTATGCATTTCCCATAGGTTTTGTCCACCATCTAGACCGGTATCGAACTCATTAATTCCCGTCAGTACGGAACAGATATGTACACTTCACCATAAGAAAATTGAGTCCTCTAAGCAACTTTAATCATACTAAATATAAAGTTCAATACAAGTTGCACCATCTCCTGGAATCTCATGCAATATATATTGGATAATAATGTAGAGTCCTTTAGTATTAAGGTACATGTGAATTAGTTTTAATGTACAGAAGTTGAAATAAGATACAATTTAATTAAATTTAATGTACAACGAACTGATGTTTGAATGAGTTGCTATAAATTCTGAGTAAATGTAAATTATTCAAGATTTTTGGTACCAAATCATTAAATTTAATGAAGGATGGACACCAAATTTGCATTAAGTTTAAGATAATTTTTGACAGTGTATGAAAATCAGGTATTTTTCACTTGACACCAGCTCAAGTTAATTTTTCGAAGGAATTACCGTCCTCATGTGGTGTTACTTGATAATGTGCTTCCTTGTGGTGCCTTCCTAGACAAGAGATAAGCATTTCTTTTTTTTTTTTGGAGCAGCATATTAAGGCTTAAAAATATTGTTATTGGGTCTCAAGTCCCTGTGGTCCAGAATTATTATGGTTTCAATATGCTCCCAAGTCCCTGTGATCCAGAGTTATTAAGATTTCAATATGGCTCTTAGCCCCTGTAGTCTAGGGTTATCATTGTTCTAATGTTTCTTAATAACGGTACTGTCATCTCAGTCATGCCGCCTCGTTATCCACAGGAATGCGATCTCTACTCAACAGGAAAATGCTCCAAACTCCACCTCATGTCTTTTCAAGCTGCTAACTCATCTTGTAAATACTGACACCCTTAAGGAAGAACATGTTAGTCCTTTGGACATTTGCTGATTTGGTAATTAGTTTTGTAAATTTATTCTTAAGTTATTTATAGTCCCTAATTTAACATTAATTAATGAATATTATAAGTTGTGTCTGATTTAATTAATAATTTTAAGAATGAAATCTCCAATGACTTAACTAATTGATAATTTGAGAAAAAAATTCTTTCATTAATAGATAATTTTATTATCGAATAATTGATAATTTCGATTTGCTGGTTAATAATTGTCCAGTAATTAATTAAAGATTATTAAAAATTATTTTTCTGATCACTGACAATAAGTTTGTTCAACAGTAATTAGATAAATACATAAATACGTATATATATATATATATATATATATATATATATATATATATATATATATATATATATATATATATGATTATCTAAAACTTGTTTTAAAAAATATCATACCTTTAACGTAATTGGCGGAAAATTATATCTCCAAGCCAGATACTTTCAACCCCGCAACAAATATCCAGCATTATCCTTTAACAAAGAAGGGGCCGTAATCGAAGTAGCTTGTCAACATCAGCATGTCAAAAGTGGAATTTGCGTTTGAGAAAAGGATTGTACTAAGCCGATTTTTGCGTTTATAATTAGACGACTTTTTATTCAAATAAAATAAATCTGAATAAGCGTTAACAACCAGATTCACTAAAAATCATTATCGAGTTACTATGAAAATTGGATCTTGCCTGATTTGTTTTGTTCGATTGTTATAATTCATATTAAACCTACTAACAAGAGAAATTAACAATAAAAACCTAAAGATGCGGTAAGGCGTATAGTTGACTCGAAAGATAAACAAAATTTTCGATTTTTGCTCGTTTGTAAGGAAAAAAAACAATTTTTGGTTTCTAGTATTGTTAAGGTTCAAAACTAAGTTGCTTTATTATCCAAAAAAACATCTTTGTTGACAAAACACAATGAACGAAACTTTGTATATCAAAATTTCTGAAACGATACTTATCAACAAATAACAAGGCATAAAATCTAAAACAATACATTTATTATCATAAAAAAGTCAGGATAATAAATTAAGGGAGGCCGGTCATGTAGAAGGCTAAAATAGGCAATTTTCATGATTGATTTTGTCAAAGTAATTTAATATTTGATATATTCTAATTATAGGTGTCTTAAAAAGTAAACTATTAAAATAATAAAAAATATTTTTTTAAAATTTTTTGAAAACAAAATAGCGGAGATATTCCTGTTACTTTGAAGCGTGTCGAAACGGAGATGCTAAAATTCTGTACATTTTGGTGACCCTGAAATATAACCTGGGCAATTTTCATGTCGGGATAAAGAGACCGACTGTTAATTTTCCTCCATCCTTGTCGAGCTGGTGCAACTTTTGAGAATTTCAGAGTCGAGTGCTAATACGTTTCTCAACATGGCCAACGCATTATCCTTTTTTAACAGTAAAACGTTTGGCATATGGCTGTATATCCAGGCTGGCTTTTGTAAATTTCAAATTTAAAAAAATATAAAAATTTTCAAGCCTGATGAAAAACACTTCTAATGCTTCAACTACATTTTCGTTACAATGAATATAAGTAACGAACGAGTATGTTGAATTTTTCGTTGTTTTTAAAGTTTATAAAGCCTAACATTATTAAGAAGCAACTGATTTCAGTACAAAAATATGACGAATATCTAAATATTCTGACAGAAACCCCAAAGAACATGATTTTTATATTTTGTTTCTTTAAATACTCGTCACGGCCTACTAACAGGATCAGATTATTTTTGCGAAGTAGTGGATATTCTGTTGGACTTTCATTGTCCTTAATTTTTGTTGAATATCACGACGTTTCGGCTAGTAGTTATCACTAGCCGTTTTCAGTTTCACTTGATACAACTGATAATGAATAATGAATACATAATAGTAACTATAGATATTTATAAGCTTAAAACTAAAATAAAACAAGTACTAAATATTGTTATCCAACTTTGATTGTTTTATTTATAACCTCAAAATTCCAATTTTCATCTTTGAAAACTTGAAAAATAATAATTTTTAATATAAGATAAACAAACAAATATTATCAAAACCAACATCAAAATGATCTTCACAAAAATATATTTTAGACTGTGGGCTAGCTGAAGCCAGATTTTCCTATTATTTTCCGAACGTGTAACGTGAATAAATAAGATTTTAGATGTATTAATTGTAGTACTTGTACACTCAGGCATCGCACAATACTTAGAACTTATAACTCATCTTTTATTACAAAAATTAAGAAAAAACTTTATATCTCCTTGACAGTTTACCAGTCTTTGCCAAAAAGGAACGTTACACCAGTCAAGTGACAAGTATTGGCTTTTCGGAACGCAATTTGGAACGGAATTTAAAACATATGAAGTGTTATTTGTATTAAAAAAAAATTTTGGATTACATTAGCTACTTATGCATGGTTTTAAACACAACATCCCTATTACAAAAAACTAAATAGTGTACCTGTGACTTATGCACCGAAGGTTCCCTATCATTCAACATTACGAACTATAAACAAATAGATATAATAAACTATATTAGAGTCTAAGAAACAAACTCTAATTTGATACTAGTGTTTAGAAATGAAATTCCCATATTACTGTAATTTCAAATAAAAATTGAGAATTGAGAATAGGCTAAGCATACATTAATTAAATTTAAGAAAATCTTGTTCAACACTTTAAAGCATAATTTGGCAAAAACAACACTAATAATTTTACAATATCACCTCAATGTTTTGTCTTTATTTATATTTCCAATGATATCGATAAGTAAACCAAATCATATGCTCCTTGTTCGGCAACAAATGCATCCTATAATTTCATAAAATGAAAAGGAAAGTAGAAATCAACATAAGCCAGATTAAAATAAAATATCTCGAAACAAATAATTGCACAGAACAACTAACATACGTGACCCTCTAACTTCTCCCGAAAACCGTAAGTCACAAAAAAGTTAAACATAAAAGTTGAAAAGTCCTAAGTCAATTTTATAACATCCTTGTGTAAACAGAGTCAGTTACTTTGTTTGGACAACAAACAACTCTTTTGTAAGACTTTTTATATGTTAAATCATCTCTAAAGTAAATGTAAAATTTCGTAGCTAGTAATAAAACGTAATATAAGTGAAATTTTGAGCATTTATGAGAAAACGGACATAAAATTTGATGGTGTTGATCAAAAATTAATAAGAATGTGTATGTCGTAGTTTTGGCAAGCGTTTTATATCGTCATTTTTTGTTTTTAACGTTCTTGCAATTTCCATTCAATGGTAAAAAATCTTATTTTACCGTCATGCCATCGATCTCAATTATATGTGATATACCTTTAATGAGTGAAAACAGGTATCATCCCTCGCTGTGAATAAATATCGTGTATATGTCTCCAAAATAACCAAATTAAAAACTCCGTACGGAGTACCAGTCCTCCATAGGGCTTCTATTCATGGAACGGGTAGGGGAAAGCCTCTTAAAGAATGGATGGTATCGGGGATATGAAATACTAAAATCACACAACAGTAGGGAGAGCTTGCGAACAGCGTGGGATCGTAATAGGATGGCAGAAATATGAAACATTCTCTAAAATCTAAAATGTCAAATTTTAGAATGAAACTACCCCAGGAGGGTACGTGGGTTGAGGAAACTAAAAATCAGATACTAGGAAACCACACCGCTTCAACAATTCTGGGATAAGACAAACATTCGGTAAAACTGAACACGAATGACGTTACAAAAATAAATAAATATAAAAGATGTAACGGAGTATAATGGAAATAGCTGAAGTTAAAAGAATGACTAAACAGAATATAACCGACATCCGAAAACACCCTTTACTTTATAGGAATAGTAAAAAAGGAATAGGGTTAGCAGGGAACATATTCATGTTTTAGTAAGCAACAAATTCCGGCCGTTTAAACTAAAATTTATTAACAAACTGCGAGATGGAGATGATGATCCCCATTTTGAATTCTGTTTGATAATGGGTGAGAAATTTTAGTTTACACATTCTTTTACAGGAATATTTTGTTTCCCGACCAGACAATTTTTACTACTAATGGGGTAGTGTCTTTTTGACAGAATTTGATTATAGACTCCTGCTAATGACATATTGAGGTAGCGTTAATCATTTTATCTATAATAATTTTTTTTGCCCCATATTAATTAGTAACTATTTTAATAACCTACAATTAAATTTCACAGCAATATAGACACTCTGGAAGTCCGAAAACACCCTTTACTTTATAGGAATAGTAAAAAAGGAATAGGGTTAGCAGGGAACATATTCATGTTTTAGTAAGCAACAAATTCCGGCCGTTTAAACTAAAATTTATTAACAAACTGCGAGATGGAGATGATGATCCCCATTTTGAATTCTGTTTGATAATGGGTGAGAAATTTTAGTTTACACATTCTTTTACAGGAATATTTTGTTTCCCGACCAGACAATTTTTACTACTAATGGGGTAGTGTCTTTTTGACAGAATTTGATTATAGACTCCTGCTAATGACATATTGAGGTAGCGTTAATCATTTTATCTATAATAATTTTTTTTGCCCCATATTAATTAGTAACTATTTTAATAACCTACAATTAAATTTCACAGCAATATAGACACTCTGGAAGTCTGGTCGTGCATCTTCTCTCTTGCAACTTTAGTACCAAACAACTACGGTTATTTAAGCTTACCAACCACAACTCAGAACTTCAGGACTCAGGAAAGGCTACTAATTAGTTGGTCAGAAGACATCTCTTGTTTTATAGGTCTCGCAACAGCGCACCAGCGAGTTAATTCGCGTGAAGGTTTTAATTAAATTGAATAAAACAAGTTTCTCAAAACACTTAGTCTATTAACAAAATAAATAGAATAAAAACGAACTATTAACAATGAGAAACTTAAAACTAATAACAATTACGAAAAACTAACATAACTGCTCTTCTCGGCCGTTATTTTAACCAAAAATGTAAAACCCAAATTAAAAAAAAAAAACACGTATAAATAGCTTAATAAAATATTAAACAAAAAATAAATAAAACGCGAAAAAACAGCTATTTATATTACTTAATCGAACCGTATGAAAATCGCGAAATGCTCCACTAAAATAACACACGATAATCCCTTACTTTCCTAAATTAAACAAAGATAACCTTTCCCGATGATTATACCCGTGACGTAATTATTCTACGGCACTGGTACTCACGGTACCGCTCTAACGACATTCAAATTATGACTGACTTTTACTATTCCTTAAAAGAGTGTCTTCGAATCTTACACCCCTCGACTCCCCTCTGTTTCCCGTTTGTACCCACATTACTCGATTTCTTTCCCTTAAAGTTCGAAGGTTTCGATCGTTACGTGCTGAGGGCGTTAGCTATTCTATACCGGATGCTTGATTCACGAATTGACCTGTGAGCGTCTTAGTCTTAATTTTTATATAAACACAATTAATAAAACTATTCTATTTCTTTCTATAACTAAAGGAATAAGATAATATAACGTCTGTGAAAAAACCTGAGTGCTCTTTCATTCATAATGCTGGTATTTGAATCATTCTTTCTTGCAATCAGGTAAAACAGAAGCTTCATACCTCCTTTCACAGATCAAACGTTATATTACAGTATAATGAGTTTATTTGATTATTCTTTTGTTTCCTAATAGTGGGAAAATCGTTCAATTCAATGTTAATACATTTTAACGGTACTTCATATACCATATGTTAAAAACTACCCTTCACACGTCTGGTTTTACTTACATAATCAGAGTAGGATTATTTCGACAGATTTATAGCCAAATCTTAGAAAGGGTCTCTTAGTTTTATGTCTTCATAAATTTACTGAGTTTATATATTTTTAAGAAAACATTTAAACGACAAAGATAATAAAAGTTAAGTTCGATAACTGATTTATTTTTCCCTTAGACTTTCGTGGATAGTGATAAAAAATTTAACTACCCTATTCCCACGGGATATCCATTCACAGAGTGATTATTTAATTATTTATTTTAACAAAATATAGTTGACATTGAACAATGAAAAATAATTAACATTTGTCCCATTACATCTTTACAAAATTATAGCTACTGGGCACAGCAAAATCCAAATTTGAGAATTACCTCCAACAATCAAAAATCTTAAACAGATATGATTGCATTTGTGTACAAAGAATACGAGCGAACGTAGACGCCATACAGTGAGCTTTGAAAATGGTGAATGAGATTTCACCGAAACGTCAGCTTCCTTAAAGTCCTGAGAGGGACTCAGCACATACACGAGATGCCCGAAAACCTTCGATTACATATATATATATATATATATATATATATATATATATATATATATATATATATATATATATATATATATATATACATATATCAGTCTATTATTTAAGAGTAATTTTAAACTTTTTATTATTTTAAACACGTATTATGACTTTGATAACTGTTTTTGAAATCCAAAGGCAAGCAAAACTTTTTATCAGGAAAGACATTTCCTCAAAAAAATCAAAATATTGAAGTTTAGTGGAATCTCCCATCCATGAACACACTGTACTATTACAAATTCAAACGGCCTCAAAAATAAAGATATCGATGGACTAAACAAGATATCAACGAACCCACTATTACAAGTCGAAAAATAAGTTACATGTTAATTTCTGCTAAAGAGTACCAAAATAAAATATGTCTTTTATATATTATACCTCAAAGACAATTAAATTCAATCTCGTACAAATTTTACATAACCTTTAAAACCCTTATTTCCAACAAATACTTAATATTTATATCACACCCACCAGTTAAGATTTACCCTAAACTTAAATTAAAGTTAGCATTCCGTTCTTAAACTTCCTTCGCCAAAATTCTCTTTGTTAATTACAGACTTTGACTATTTCGCACTAATGCTGAAGCACTATTTGCACATTCAACATTGCTAGTTGACATGACTCCGAAACACTTATGTTACACAGAAACAGCTCTTGTCATATTTAGAAAAGTTTAAGAAAACGTCATCAAATAGTATGCCATAAATAAAATTTATCTGTAAAAATGAGATTTTATAATGTAAAATTAAATTGTTAACTATCTCTAAACAGTAACCGTATTTAATGTGCGCTGATATACCCTCTCAAGACGGTGGAAGAAAACATAAATTATTGATTACTTATGTATTACGATCAAGAATTTTTTATCACAAGAAATATTATAAGTAACCTACAAAAATTTTATTTTTCTTACTTTGGATATCTAATACATTAAAAATAAAAAAAAGAATATAATAATCTCTTTGGATAAAAATATCCAGTTTTGTAACTGTTTTTTTAAAGATAGCTTTCGTTATTTCATCAAATTCTTTAATATAATAATTAGATTTAAAAAAAAACACAGACGTATACATTTCAGGAATACAAACTAAAGCGCAAAATTTATAATTTTGAATATAGTAAACCACAAATTAGATTTACTTTTAAAAATGAGATTTCAATATTTAATTGCGAATTGGTAACCCGCTCTAAAAATAGCCGCATTTAATGTGGCTTGAAACACCCTTTCAAAACTGTGGAAAAAACATTATAAATTATTGATTACTTACGTAACACGATCGAGACTTTTTTTATCACAAATAATATTATAACTAACCTTTGAAAATTTTATTTTTCTTATTTTGATGAGTATAATTTGCATATCTAATATATTGAAAACAACAATATATATATATATATATATATATATATATATATATATATATATATATATATATATATATATACCGGGTGTCAACGAATCTATTAGACAAGTCATAATTTCTAGAGTATTATGTGTATCAAAATGAGAATTGGTACAGGTAAATGTTATGTGAAGAGGAGAGTTTTCGCATATTTTCCACTTTCCGGTCACTTCCGATTTCACCGGAAATGACCCCGGTTTTGATTTCTTAAATAGAACACCCTGTATGTTTTAACATCTTTGGATTTCTGAGACAATTCTAGATCAGAATGTGACATTTTAAAAACTTTTTACGTCTACTTCATTTTTTTAAAGCCACTTTTAAAATTGCATCTAGGTGGCCATGATCGCACGCAAACTAATCTAACGGCCTTAGGTGATGTCAAAAAAATACAATCGCAAAGTTTTAGTGACTAGTATGAAAGACAGGAATTGGATTAAAAATTTAACAAAATTAACAAAAAACTAACAAAATAAACTAATAACTTAGACGACGCACTTAAAATATTTGAAAGTACAGTAGCTGAATTTGTTAAAAAGTTTAGTGTGGTAAATGTTCAAAGTGCATTCCTTCTTTTTCACGACACATTTCAGCTCGTTCAATTGTTTCTCTCAATACGTTTTGTAGCATTTGGGGCGTTATACTTCTAAATGCCCGTAAAATTCTTTCTTCTAATATTTCAAGAGTAGCTGGGGCTGCTCCATAGTAAACCCTTTCTTTAACATATCCCCAGATAAAGAAATCGAGCACAGTAAGATCCGGTGAGCGGGCTGACCACAGTACCGGACCATTGGTTGCAATAATTCGATTATTAAAATGCTCTATTAAATAATTAAGAACTTCTCTAGTATTGTAAGGCGGTGCTCCATCTTGTTCAAAGTAAATTCGCCGTAAAACTGCTAAAGGTATATCATTGAGATGATTTTCGATTTCATTTTGAAGAAAACCTAAGTATCTAACCCCTGTTAACTGACCTTGAAACAATATTGGCCCAATTATTCTGTTTCCAACGATACCAGCCCAGACATTGCCGCCAAATCTTTCTTGAAAATTGCCCTCTCATTTCATATTGATTTTGTTGGGCCCAGTACCGAGTATTTTGCTTATTGAACATACCATTATTTGTAAATCGGGATTCGTCGAAAAATAGAATAAAATCGATAAAATTTGGGTTAACTCTATGATTTTGAAGCAGCCAATCACAAAACACTACCCGTCTATCGCCATCCTCAGTATACAAATGTTGATGTAACTGATATTTAAATGCTCGATATCCATGCTTTTTCAGTATTTTTCTTACTGATTCATAACTTATCTGCAGTTCTTGACTAATTTTTCTTAACGAAACTGTTTTATCAACCTCAATCATAGCAAGTACTTTGATCTCAGTCTCTTCATTTATGATAAACCTCTGTTCCGCCTCTTGATTTCCTATTTGCCTAAAACAAGTCTCGACATACGGAAAATACTGATGGGCTGGATGTTGCCGATTCGGATATCGGCAGCATTCCTTGAATTTCTATGACACTCTCCAAATATTAATAACATATCAACTTTTTCACTTTGAGTATACATTATTTTAACGAAAATTTAAACTAAACTTAACGAAAATTAAGAAACTTTTACGTCTGTTCTTAAAGCGTATGTCACTGTCATTATCTACTTAAGTGAGTTCTTTGTTTTCCAAAGAAGACTTGATGAAAACAGTTGCAAATTATTATGCATCATGGCTGTCCATGGCGCACTTGTCATAAGTAAATAAATTATCCAGTATTTTGCTTAATATTATTTAATTTCTGTTCTTATGTCTAATCCAATCGTAAATAAATTAGTACCGTTAGTTTCGTCAAAGAATGCTTTTTTCGAAAAGTAGTTGTCAAAAAGGGGTCGCCGTTTGAAAATTAATAGTTAGAAATGAAAACGTAATTTTGTCAACTTGTCTTATTCCTGTCTTTCATACTAGTAACTAAAACTTTGCGATTGTATTTTTTTGACATCACCTAAGGCCCTTAGATTAGTTTGCGTCCGATCATGGCCACCTAGATGCAATTTTAAAAGTGGCTCTAAAAAAATGAAGTAAACGTAAAAAGTTTTTAAAATGTCACATTCTGATCTAGAATTGTCTCAGAAATCCAAAAATGTTAAAATGTACAGGGTGTTCCATTTAAAAATTCAAAACCAGGGCCATTTCCGGTGAAACCGGAAGTGGCCGGAAAGTGGAAAATATGCGAAAACTTTCCCCTTCACATACCATTTACCTGTACCAATTCTCATTTTGATACACATAATACTCTAGAAATTATGACTTGTCTAATAGATTCGTTGACACCCGGTATATATATATATATATATATATATATATATATATATATATATATATAATATAGAATATAATAAGCTTTCATTATTCAATTTAGTTATTTAATATAATAATTAGATTTTAAAAAGCTCGGACATGAAAGTTTCAGGAATACAAACTAATGCATACAATTGATATTTTGAATACAGTACACTACCATAAATAAAACTTACTTGTGAAAATCAAATTTCAATATTTAATTGCAAATTGTTAACCTACTCTAAAGATAAACCTGTTTAAAGTGCCCTAATAATACCCTTTTAACATTGTGGAAGAAAACATTAAAAATTATTGATTACTTACGCAATATGATCAAGAATTTTTTTATCACTATTAATATTATAAATAACCTTTAAAAATTTTATTTTTCTTACTTTGGTAAATATACTTGGTATATCTTATTTAAAAATAAACAAAGAGAATGTAATAATCTCTTCAGTTAAAAATATCCAGTTTTGTAAGATTTTTAAAGATAAAGTTACTTGCAAAAACGAGATTTCAATATTGAACCGCAAATTGCTAACTCGCTCTAAAAATAACCATATTTAATATGTCCTGATATACCCTTTCAAGAGCGTGGGAGAAAACATTATAAATTATTAATTACTTGCGTAAAGCGATGAAAATTTTTTTATCACAAGTATGGTCGTATTAACGGGGTGTGAGTGTTTTTTTTTTATTTCTAAACACCAATAATAATCATGCCCTTTTCGGATTCCATGTTGTGTTAACAGATATTTATTTACCGAAATTTAGTTAATTTTTTCCAAAGGTCTTTTTCAACTATCTTTCGCAATTTTAACTATTTTTCGATTTTAACGAAACGTCAACGCATCTCCCCATTAGTCGGTATTTTTGTACTCTACATCTCCGAGAATATGGACTTATTTACGCCTTTACCGGGTTTATTGGATTAATTTTATCCTTCAGGAAACGCGAAAGTTCGCTCCGTCGGGATTAATTTATTGCAAAAATTCTTGCATTATCAATTATTTGTGTAAAACCTAAGTTTTAACACAAATCAGGGGTTTTTGTTGAAGTCCCGTCAAACCTCCCGACTAGAATAAAAATTCTGGCCGCTCACCGGGATTGAAGCGAAATGAGTGAAGCTCAGAGTTAAGATTGTTTAAGTTTTATTAAAATTAATTAATTTAAATAAACGAAGCTGACTATTAGTCGCAATGTCAATATCAGGTTATCTCCACTTTGTCACGTTCTGATAATTATTTTTAAGTCAGTATGCGTCGGTTAAGTAGCTAGTACGCGCCGCTAACCTCGTCTTTTTATCGACGGTATCAGTTTCAGGAATTAAGACACGTATACCATCTTTATAGCCTGTAGAATGTTATGTTGTCAAAGATAATCTACTTTAAGAACCACGAACTACCTAAAAAATAGAAAAGCTAAGCTCAATCGAAAAAAGGACTAGTTGAGTTCAAAACAGCAACCCGTTGCCTTTTCGCTTTTCTAGCAGTGGTGACGTCGCACTCTGAATTCGGGGAAGTATTGAGTCCAAGCACCGCCACCACGCCGTTTATTGTCCGGGATTCCCCATTTTGGCAATCGAAGAATTGTAGTTTTAGCACTGTATGTCGGATTATTTAGATTATTTTGTTTATTTAAGGAGGCGGGGGAATATTAAACCTGAAGTTTAATATTTTATCGTAAAATAAGCGTATAATAGTATATTATAAGTAACCTTTAAACATTTTATTTTTCTTGCTTTGGTAACTATACTTTGTATATTTAATATATTAAAAATAACAAAAAGAATGTAATAACCACTTTGGTTAGAAATATCCACTTCTGAGACATTTTTTTAAAGTTAGTTTTTATTATTTCATCAAATTCTTTATTATAAAAATTAGCTTTAAAAAAACACGGGCAAATTAATTTTTGTAATAAAAATTAAAGCACAAAATTTACAGTTTTGAACGCAATACACCATAAATTTAATATTTAATTGTTAACTGGCTCTAAAAATAACCACATTTAATGTGCCCTGATATACTTTTCCAAGACCGTGAGAGGAAAAATAAATTATTGATTACATACGTAATACGATCAAGAATTTTTTTATCACAAGTATATTATAAGTAACCTTTAAAAAAGTTATTTTTCTTTCTTTGGTAACTATATTTTGTATATCTAATATATTTAAAAAAAAATTGAATAACCACTTTGGTTAGAAATATCCAGTTTTGAGACGTTGTTTTAAAGTAACCTTTCATTATTTTATCAAATTCTTCAATATTATAGTTAGACTCTATAAAACAGGATTAAATAAATTTCAGTGATAAAAACTACAGCAAGTCAGGAGTTTCCAAACTATAGTCCGCAAGCATAACCAATCCGGCACTAATATATTACATTTTAAAATAAAAAATAATAATCAGATGTTTCTATTTAACGACCAATTAAGAAACACAACACCTAATATATACAATGAAACTGAACATTTGAACCATAACTAGTGTATGAGACTTATCCTAAAAATTGACATTATTGGTATACATAGGTAAATCACATAATGAAATTAAACATTATATTATATTTAATGAGATTTATATAACTATAACTTTGCACATGAATTAAACACTCACGTATAAATACACTGTATTTCCACTAAGAAACTATAATCACAAAAGGCACGATTGTCTTCCGTATTTGTACCACGCATCTTCGGAGCCTAGAACATACTCGAAAACTCACGAAAAAACTCGAATCTTACAGATAAGCGATCACACAACCGAACTTTCCAGAATATGCTCTAGCTCTGCAACTCGCTACAAGATGGCGTTGTACACTTCGACTAACCAAGCATAAATGAAGTTTTTGAATAATTATGTCGTCCACATAAGATGACGCTGTACTATTGTGGCTTTGTCATGTCCAGCACTTAAATTCTCTACTCTGCAACATGTCATTACTAAACATTTAGTATGGTTGTAAGTAGTAAGCACAACACATGCTTCTGCTATATCCGCAGTAAAGCAAACCGAAATTGCAAACGGAGTGCATTCCACCCCCTGCACCATAGGTATCTTATTCGGGTCTTAAATTGTCGCTCCACCTTTTTCGAAGTCACCCTACACTTCTGTGACCTAACGGTGATTGGTCACGTGCTACTCTAACTATTCTCAAGCCGTCCATACGACTGATGTAGTTGTTGTATTCCATCTTTCTCTTCAATATCCAGTCGTTACATTATCCAGTTCACACAGTTCTCTGATATTCTCGCCTCGCTCTCCGTTGATTAGCATTCTTCCGTAGTACCTTCATCTCAGTTTTTTCCACCATCTGCTGAATTTTTGTTGTGTCAGGTTGTGTTTCTGCAGTGTATGTCATTATTAGCCTAATCGTGATTTTATAGATTATTTAGGCATGGTGCTATCCTAGCTGCTTTGTTAGATTATTTTCTGCCTTGACATCTCTATCGGATATTTCTATTCCCAGATACTTAAGTTTCATCTCTCTTCATTTTCCGCCATCAGTACAACGTCATCGGCGTAACATAGGATCTTAATCTCGCGGTCACCCATTCTGTATCCTCTCAATTTGAGTACTCTGATTATTATATGATCCATGATAATATCAAAGAGAAGCGGGCTTAAGGAGTCGCTTTCTCTAATACTTCTACCAACTGGAATCGGATCTGTAAGTTCTCCGTTGATCCTGGCTTGAACTTGGTTGTCCGAATATATATTTTCGAAAGTTTTAAATAGGTTGTGTGGGATTTGCCTACCATAGAGACGTAATATATCTCTAAACTGGACGCGGTCGAAGGCTTTTCGGCTTGTTTTATTCGAGTGATTTCTCCATTATTTGTCTTAATACAAAAACTGCATCGGTGCATGACCTACCCGATCTGAATTCTTGTTGTTCATGTGATAAAATGATTAAGCTATAAATTTTATTTGTTGTGATCTTCGTTGTTAGTTTTAGGGGCAAATTTATTTCTCTCCAGTTCGTTGGTAGTTTTTTCTAGACCGTTTTAAACATAAGGACTGCAATACTGCTTCGCCACTTATCTAAGATTTTATGATGGAAAATAATTTTACGGATTAGAATTGTTATTTGTTTTGTAAGGCTCTGTCCACAATATTTGAGTAGTTCATTTGTAATGTCGTCTGGAACAGGGCTTTTTCGGTTTTTAGCTTGGAGAGTAATAGTCGTACTTCGAGTGCTTCTATTTTTATAATCTCGTTGGTCGTTATTTCAGACGTGTTCATTTCAATTATATTGTTATCTGCTTTATATAAATCTGTGAGATATTCAACCCATGTTTCTTTACTGATTTGATTTGTTTCATTAAGTTCTTTTACTTCTTTTTCTCGATTCTGAAACCCAAAAAATTATTTTCCATTCATTTCGAGAAATCCTCCCAGTACTTTTTTTTATGTGTCTAACTAACAGTAATGTTTCGTTACGAACTATTTTGTACTGTTCATATGATTCTGCAATAATGCTCAATATCCTAGATAGGCTAATTTTTTTCTTTACATTTCTCCTAAACTTTTAGAGAGAACCATGGAGTTTCGTTTGGTACAATTTTAGAATTGCTATTAATTGTAGTAACTACGTCTTCTTTAATGATGTTCCTCAATTTTTTTCAGCTGGTATTAATGTCTTCTTCCTCATTTAATGGATTTTCGTCGATTTTTTCCTTTAGTCTTTTTTGATACACCTGCTTTATTTTTTAAATTATTTTACTTAAATTATGATTCCTAATTAAATTATTTGGGTAAATTCCACCTAAAGATAAAGTAACCAGACGTTACCAAAGTGCTTTGTCAACATCGGTATGTCACAAAGAAAATTTTCTTGCGAGAAAAGGATTTCAATATTGATCGCAACTTGTTATTGGATTCCTAAAATATCAGGACTTAATTAGCTGTTATTTACCCTTTAGGGACGGTAAAAAAATTATTATAAATAATATATTTTTTCTGAAAAGATTATTAAAGTAAGTAATTTTTTATCAAAATTATCGCAGTCTATACAGGATGTCCGGTAAGTAAATGTCAAATTTTCGGCAGTGTACAAAGTACATCAGATTAACCCTAGTATGTCCACAGGGAAGGGCTCGAAATAAACCCGGAGAACGCCGAGGTGATACTTTTTACAAAAAAGAGGAAAATGGGGAGACTTCCTACAATTACATTGGTAGGAAGGGCTTTTCAATACAAGGGGACAGTTAAATACCTGGAAGTAATTCTGGACTAACGACTGAGTTGGAATGATCATATTGAGGCTCGAACCAAGAAAGCCATACCTATGTGCTTTCTGGGCTTGTAAACGAGCCTTTGAGTGCACATGGGGACTGACACCTAAAGTGCTATTTTGGCTATACACTATGGTGATCCGCCCCATGATAACATATGCCGCTATTGTATGGAGGCGTAGTGCAACAAAGCGCAAACACAGTCTTCAACTGGACAAGGTTCGAAGAATGGCTTGTATGGGAATATTAAGTGCGATGAGGACTGCTCCCATTAGGGCTCTTGAAGTTCTCGTGAATGTGCTTCCTCTTCACTTAGACATAGAGAACGAGGCCCTAGAAATTGTTTATCGTCTCACTAGTCTAGGGCATCTTGGACTTGGAACGGGCGGCTACACAGGTGTCTGGGAAAGCGCGGTAGAGAGGTGTCCATCACTCCTCATGCAGATAGATTACAAGCTCTCCCTGGAGATATTTCAAGTAGAAGGGATTGGGAGGAAAAACAAAATCTTCCGAAAAATGAATCCTGGTGGTATAATGATGGATCTCGACAAGATGAGCTGGAACAAGAGTGTTCGGCAGGAGTACAGGAGTCAGAGAGTACTACCCTCTCGGACAACGTGCGACAAACTTCACAGCAGAAATTTATGCTATTCTGCAGTGTGCTCATAGTGAGAGGGATATAGCCAGGAAGAGGGTAATAAATATATGCTCAGACAGTAAGGCTCCGATATTGGCACTGAAGTC
Source organism: Diaprepes abbreviatus (assembly GCA_034092305.1). NCBI lineage: Eukaryota > Metazoa > Arthropoda > Insecta > Coleoptera > Curculionidae > Diaprepes > Diaprepes abbreviatus. The sequence continues at coordinate 13,558,816 of JASJET010000228.1, read as the reverse complement.
CAGTGTAGTAACTTCGCGACAAGTGTCTGAGTGCAAGGACGTACTGAACAATATGGCAAGGAACGGTTGGGGTGTTCCGGGCCACTAGAGCATACGCGGGAATAAGAAAACAGATCGTCTAACAAAATTTGGCTCGCCAACTGAACCATATAGACCCTAACCAATTCTACCTGTCCCAATTGCTATTGGCAAAAGGAACTTAAAATCGTTGCGAAAAGCAAATTTATTGAATCATGGAGGGGAGCTCCTGGAATGAGGTGTGCTAAAGAACATATAACTGAACCTAGCGCACGGCGTACTAAGAAGTTTCTCTCCTTAGGAAGGAAAGAGCTGGGAATTGTGATGGGATTGTTGACAGGACATTATCACCTGAGGGGCCATCTTCTTAGAATCGGTGTCGATGACGACCCGACGTGCAGATGGTGTTGGGAGGAGAATGGAGCTGTTGACCATGTTCAACGGACTGAAACAGAGATATTTCGGAGATACAATTTTGTTACCGGAAGCAGTTAGGCAAGTTCAACCAACAAGACTGTCTAAATTCGCAAAGACGATCGGCCTTGAATGACCTGCAGCTATGGTGGAATGTAAAGGGCCCAATAGATGCCTAGGCATTGATAATCTAGTATCAGCACCCCTCTTTAATTAAGTCGTTCATTCATTCAACCCTAGTATGTCATGTAAGTTTTTCCCCATAAGGATCACCTAATGATTTACCTATTGGGCTGTAACTTTGATTGCAAGAAAAACTATACTATCTCAGAAGCTAGTCAGTTGCAGGGAAGAATAGAAACAGTATACACCGAAGTAAGTCTACCACTAACACGCAAGGTAATTCAAAAGATTGCTTAAAATGCATGTGGAAAATGGGGATCTGATACGGTATTTTTGCAATTGGATTTATGTTATTTAATTTCAGTAACAATAATAAAAAATATTATTTTAAAATTTTTTGTTTCCAAATATTGACTCTGAACCGACCATTTTTTGTTATTTTGAGCAATTAAAACCGAAAATTGGATGACTTAACTTTGAATGATACCTTTTTAAAACGTCCAATAAAAATAGAATAATAACTCTATCCTAGGACTCCAAACAGGATGCGTTTTTTGCTCCATTCAGTATATTCTTAATGTTTAGTAAGCAGACAATTAATCCAATTTATGGAGCATTTCACCATTAAATTATTTTACCCTGAATTTTTCTTGCTAATTAAAGTTTTCCATGAAATTCCGCAAATTTTAAAGATAAAGGAAACAGAGGCCCATTAAAAGAAGTGGTTTGTCAACACCAGCATCTAACAAAATTTGCTTGTGAGTAAATTCTCATTTCACTCTAAAAATACCGAGGCTTAATTAATCCGAGTTTATCTTTTTAAAGGTAGCAGGGAAAATACCATAAATTAATTAGCAGTAACTTTTTAATAATTTGCATTTTCATATACCCAGTTTTATTTATATTTGTTTTATTTTTTTAGACACCAAAACTCTTTAATGTGCAAAGTTATTAGACAAGAATCGAATCGACTTTGGAGTACTCGCAATATTAATAATGTTAAGAATCTTGATTTTCAGTTTTGCTAATGAGAAAAATTGTAGACATGTGTCAATAAGAATGCGAATGCAAATATTGACTTTATAAAAGCGTCGTCATTTGTAAACGTAAAACTAAATTATAATAACACACACTTACACAAAGTGTATACCAAAAACTAAAATAACGAGAGGTTATCTGTACAAAAATTCATTCATGAATTCGCCAGGATTTCGACGACTTTTACCGATACTATAATTAATGGATTTTAACAAAAATTACTGTTACACTGTAACGAAGTTACTAATTTTTAGATATGATTATGTTTATCAGGTTGTATCTTATTTATTATAAATAGTAAAAATATAGTTTTTGCGGAGAAATAATATTCGAAGCACTAACATTACCATTCACTAATTAGTTTAAACGCGCCATGCCATGCCAACAGGATTATTAGATGTTGTTCGGAGCGTCCGTATATAATGATACCGAGCCATAAACCGCAGTAATGTATGCGCGAGTCTCCCCACCATTACTCACCGACATGACAGTGGGGCTGCGAGAACGACCGACCGAAAATGGGCAAACTATTTCAGACCTCGCACATCGCTAATTCAATTACATCAGTTGCGTGCCACCGACCGACGAGGACGGATCGACCTTCGAATCTTTTGATAGAAATATTCCCGAAGAAATAAGAGAGAAGATAGAATGGTTTCGGTATCATCACAGAAGAAAACAGCGACACAACGCAGATTCAGATGGGACAAATCCCCACTGGGCAGCGTTGTTTACCAGGGCGCATATGCACCTGGGCGAAACATAACCTCAAAAGGTTATAACCTAGAAAAACGAAAACATATGACAAGACGAATCAAAAGGGCATTTTATGCCCAGATCTCTTACATTGTGCAGCTATGTCAAAAATGTTAGGTAAAGAACATTGGTGAGACGCTAAATCCCTCAACAAAGTCATTAAGAACATAGAATGCGAGAAGATAATATAAGAAATAAGTTAACAAGACAGTGATGCAGCATCAGACGGAGCAATTCTCCAACGGGTTACATGATTGGTGACTAGGAAGCAAGTTCCTAAGTCTGGAACTAAGAGCGTAAGCACCTAAGACTAAAACTTCAATGTATGCGAAATGTAAGGCAATGCGAAGTAATAGATGCACCGGCACCTGGAGTGGAAACACTAATGCTGTGATGACTGGAAGTTTAAAAATGCTACGGCCAGGAAACCGAAGGACACTCACTGCGAATTTCTGTTGATTGTAGCTTCACTACAATGAACGGAAATGGAATTATGAGGACCTTAAGATTTTAGCCGGTAGAAATCCGGCAGTACCTTCACACTTCGTGTTGGTGGCTATGCAAGATTTCTCCTCCTTCAAAAAAAAAAAAGGAATTCAATGAGAACTACACATTCTACACCTAAATAAACTGTTGAAACGGACTGGCCGTGGTACCTGCTGGATCGCGCCTTCCTGGTCAAACATTGTAGATGAGACAAAGTTTGTATGTATATGGTGTTTCACCATCTCGCTCTTTTCCATACATCCTACCGCTAGTAGCCAATATTGTCAAGGACCCGATAAGAACGGACAATGTTGTTCTATCCTTTTGACATTGTCGAGGATTCTTAAAAAAACGGGCAGTATCGGTTCCTTTCCTTATGTCCTATCGTTGTGAGTCAACATCGTCAAGGATCCTTAAAGAACGAAAGTGTCATTATCTTATATCTTACCACCACCTATACAAACGCATTAAATGCCGTCAATTTCATGTGGTTCTTTAATAACCAGGAACGTGTTTACACCAGCTCACCAGTGTCGTCATCAAGAGCGCATAACATCTCTCGACGCGCTTCACGGCCAGGGTTACCGCCCCAATATTATCGTTGCCATATAGCGAACCACCACGTACAAAGACATCGACGCCAGATTACCGCCAAGATAAAGCGTACCAACGCCAGTCGAGTAGTACAAAGTAAAGTGATTAGCCTCATTTATGATACCGCCGGATTACCGTCAACATATATCGTATTGCCGCCGATCGTTTAGTACGAGGCGCCGTGAACAGTGCCATAATTATCACCTTATATGCATACTCTTGTGCTTCATACCGATCATTTGATTTCGATTATTTTTTATATACTAATTTTAAGTCATATTGTAAAGTATGGAACACAGGATGTTTTAAAACCATTACTTACTTCACATTTTCTACATCTCAGGAAATATAATTGACAGTCAGTAACTAATACGCGCAAACGATCCGTGGCTTCCCGTTTCTCATCTATAACAAGCTGCCCGATGCAAATGGGCTATCTACAACATTAATGGAAAGGGTAGTGCTTGAGACCGATAACCGGTTGATATCTTGAACACAGGACAGTAGAAACGTTGCATAGCTCAGAGGATCGTTAGCTGCGCCGAGAGGGCTATCTCGACCGTAAATATTTAAGAGTAATTATGGGATATTCTTACGATAGGGATCGTATAACCGCTGAATGTTTGACCAATGGCTGTCAACGGGATAGATATTCGCCTAACGAAACTCCGCTGTCTTAACAGTAAGACATCCGTGGATTTATATTTAAAACCGCGTCACAACACCATAGAGGTACCTTCTTTGTTAGGCCTTGTTGGATAATCCTAACATCGTTTATATGACCAGTTAAATATTATCGGACAAAAGATGTATAAATTTTTATATTATTCAATGCACGATATATCATTTAAAAATATTGTGTTTTAAAACATCACGGTAGGCCGCTGTTAACGACGACTACAATTATTTCCAACAATCAAATCAAATTAACTGATATTATTTGCTAAAATATAGCGGAAAACATGAAAAATCGAGCCGGCAAACGAGACGCTAACAAAGTTAGCTTATGAAACAACCACCGCGCATTGTTGCCGAATGTTTCCCTATAAAACTGAGCAGGTTTTGTTTGGAATTTCCTGCTCTTTTTGGTCAAAAAGAGTGCATAGAATGTAAAATATCTTGTGGGAAGTAGGAAAATGTAGAAGAGCTTGTACAAAATAGAACAAAAAAAAGCACAAAAAATTAACAAACAAAATATAGAAAAAAAAATAACCAAAACTGACCGTTACAATCCGTTAGAATAACTTGTAGAACTCCCATCCCGGCAAAGACTGTTCAACCTCTCCGTGATGTCTGCTGGACAGTAACATTTTTTAACTAGCGTGTAAAAAATATTATAAAGTATTGTTGACTAAGTTGGACAAAATGTATCTTTAACGTTAAAATCGGGATATCAAACAAAAACTAAGGCTTTAAAGTTGTATGCAAAATGGGCACTTATCCGAAATAGCTTGTTTTGTGAAATTTAGTTTAGTTCAGGTTAGTTCGGGTTAGTTTAGTTTTGATCTTGATTTTTAAAATAATGTAGCTTGCCAAACTATCGGTTTATGTTTGACATCCCGATTCTGCACGTTTACCCATATTTTCTGCTACAATACTGGAATAACAAAAAATTAATTGCAAGTGAACGACCAAGTTTTTCATCCTAATGAAATTTAAAATCCACGTCATCCTGACATCTCATAGTAAATCACATGTTTCAGTCTAAATAATAGACATGCTCAAAAAAAATCAAGCGATAAGCGAAGGGTTTTCTCACTTTTTATGGAAAGTTCCTATTTTTGTTTAAAGAATGATTAAATATTGTATTGTATTTGTAAATTTTACTAGAAATGCCCAAAATTTTAAAGGTAGTGATCGGAAAATAAAAGTTATAAGAGTGAAACTGATTTTTTTTAAAAAAAAAACATGTGAGATAGGCAAAAAATTTCATAATCGTGTTCTGCAACTCGAAAATAGAGGTATGTAAAGAATCAGCGAAAATTGGTAAAATTCGGTGTTTCCACTATTCCAAATAATTATCCACTTTTCTTCTCAAAATTCAAAACCAAATGAATAGCTTTTGATATGCATAGATGAAGTCCGAGAAAATCTGCGCCATATTCTTGCAGCTCTGTTTCAAGTCTAGAAATGTTTGCTAACGCGTGTTTCAGCGCAATGCGTTGCTAACTAGACGTTATCAGTTACAAGTGGTGTGAAGATACAGCAAGTATTTACGTACTTACACAATAATATTTTTTTATATTCCCGGGTCCGTCCTAAAGCCGGACGCACTGCGGCCAGAGTAGGCCTATTGTGCTCACAAGAGACATTACAGCCACGCTGTCAACCTAGCCCCCTGGCTCAATCTGTACAGTCCTGCTAAGGAGTGAGTGAGTATTTCTCCCGGTTCCAGACTTACTGACCCGAATGTTTGTTGTCTAAATATCTCCAGTGACTCACAGTCACATATGATATGCTTCACCGTTTCCTCGGCTTGTCCACATAGTCTGCAGCCGAGGTGTTCCGTTATATAGATTCATTCTATTCAGATGTACTTGGACGGCCATGTGTTCCGTCATTATACCCGTAAGAGTCCCTAATTGGTTCCTACTCATTTGGAGTAATTTCCTTGCTAATTTCGGGCCAAGATTCCCTATAAACAGCTTGTTGTGGTTTAAACCCTGTCTGGTCATCCAGTGGTTTTTATGTTCTCTTTTGGTCCATTCTTTGATTGCTTCTCGGGCCGCGCACCGCGGCAGCCCAAAAGCCGGTTCTGGACCAATGTATTGAGCTGCTGACCCTACTCTAGCTAGCTCGTCAGCTTTTGCATTTCCATGTATGCCTTCGTGTCCTGGTACCCACTTTAACATAACTCTGTTGTCTTTTGCCAGAATTTCCAGCTCACTCTGACATTCCCAAATCAGCCTCGATGATACCTTTTGGGCCTAGAGGGCTTTTAGGGCTGCCTAGCCATCAGAGTAAACGAGGATTTGCTTCCCTTTGCAAGCTCTCCTGTTTATCTCGTCTGCGCACCGTAAGATTGCGTATATTTCTGCCTGAAATACTGTTGGGTATTTCCCAAGGGGAAAGGTTAGTTCCTTCCTCGGTTGTAGCCCATATATCCTAGCTCCAGTACCCTCACTAGTTTTTGAACCGTCAGTGTACCAGATACTTGCACCCGAGAATGTTTGCGGTACACAATAATTTGATGAAATATACTTAATTAACATATAAGGCCGGTGCGTAATTATTGCTGCTTTTTTTCGCGACTATTTTTCTTTTAAAAATTGGCATTTTGTTTCCTTTTTTCCATAAAAATAATCCTTTCATTTCAGGTACTAAAAATGCGTATCGAAGATGACCTTCATATTTGCCGTATTATTCTGTGCCACTTCGAGAAAGGTTGGAATACAACACATTAATTTCCCGATCGCGAAGGAACAATCAGCAAAAGCTAAATTAAAAGGTGATTGAAGAAGTTCAAATCGAGCAACACAAACCTCGCAGATGAAGAAGTAAGAGCTCAACCATCAAATTTCGACGAGCAAAAACTTTTGGCAGCCGTGAAAAGAGACGAAACTTTAACAACGAGAATGTTGGCCGAAGACTCCAATATGAACCATTTGAACATCGTTCATCGTCTTAAAAAGCTGAGAAAAGTATGGACATGGATGGGTGTTCCAGGAACTTTCCAACAACAACAAAACACACCGATTTGCTGCAGTAAAACGAGCAAACTCTGTACCTGAAGAATATCGTCGTTCACTGGCGATGAATCGTAGCTCCTCTTTAAAAACGTCAAAAGAAAAAAGATTTGCGTGTCGCCAGGAATGCCGACAGGCGTCCACTTAAGAAGGCAATGTAATGTATTTGATGCAACAGAAGCGCAATCATCCATCAGGAAATCATCTCAAACGGGATTTGTTATTGGCAGAATGACGATGAGCGTCAACACTGGCGGATTCCGGACAAAAACGGGCAGCAACAATTAAATACCAACAACGACATTTAGTTGGCTCAACATGACCGCATTCATACTACAATCAGAGCGAAAAGACCGTACAAAAACGATAATGCACGCCCCCATGTTAAGCATCGTGTCATCAAATCTATCGCGAATAAGTAGTGGGAACTGCTTCCTCATCCGACATATTCTCCCACGCGTCTCCTGCACCTACAAACTATCACCTCAATCGATCGCTGAAAAATTGGCTCGCCAACACAATATAAATAGATAATTTCTTTGTCTGTTCCAATATAGATATCATGTAAGTACTTAGGTACTTAGGAACCGCCTAAATTTTGGTGATGTTCTGCCGAAATATGATTCATTTTATTTTTTTCCCGTTAACGTAGACCTCTTGCCTATCGCAGTTGATCTCTGACAGTTCATATGGACTACTTTGGGGGTCAATGGTTTACGACGCACCCTACGGTACGTACTTTGTTTAAAAGAAATTGCAACCAACTTTGACTTTCATTAGGTTCATTCATGCTAGTATATTTTCAAAGAAACGGGATATAAGTAGGAAATTTTGATCCTGATTATTATCCCTCACGTTGACCATATTTCTCTAACATTTCCCTGAATACAACTCGATGTGACCTTGCAATATAATATGCACATGTTATTTGATTGTTATCTTGTTTTTCCTGAAAATGCTTTTGCGTAATTCTTAATCATTTATTGTATGTGTTAATTGTTTGTCCTTAATGGGACAATTCAAACCATAAAATATTGAATTTATACCGTTTTAATAATTTTCGCAGTTTATAAAACGTGTGATCGATTTTTTGTCACAACCGCAGTCTATTGTTTTGAGCACTATTTATATTACGAATTATTTATACTGGAATGGTAGCAAGTCTGGGAACAGGGTCTTTTTTAATGGCATTATAATAATAAGTATTCGGTGACATAAACTGTTAATCAAAATATAATAAATTACTAACTACATTTATTGTACACATTTTAAGCCGATCTCTAACTTCCAATTATTATATTATACAGAGTGTTCTCAAAGTTGAGTCATTTATTCTAAAAGTTTGTAGAACTCGTAAGGAGATATCAATTTACCAAAAAATTGACAAAAGAAATTGTCAAATAAAGAAATTATTAACAATTATTTCAAAAATTTAAAAACTGTAATACAAATCTTATTCCATGATATTTTCAACCACTACATTGAAAAAACTTTGTTTGCTACACTGGACGACATCTTGTTCTACAAAAAATGCTCAAATTTGTCATCATTGGTTCGGTTAACGCAGTCTTACTCGACGTATCTATGGGTAACTACCCGTCTCAAGAAATTACGGTCTCCACGGATAACATCACAAGCATTTTCAATACACTGTTCCCACACTTCCCATCGTGACAAACTAACTATTTTAAATAGCCCCACAGAGAAAACTCGCAGGGATATAGATCTGGGGAATGTACAGACCAAGAAATGGGTCCATTTCGTACTATTCATCTATCAGGAAACACATTATTTAAATATTCGTGAACTTCTCACCTGAAATGTGGCGGAGCTTCATGATGAAGAAGCCACATATTCTGCCTCACATTTAGAGAAACATCTTCTAATAATTGTGGCATATTGTTTTGAAGAAAGTTTAAATAATTTTCACCTATCAGCCGATTTGGAAAAAAATAAGGCCCTATAAGCATGGCATTTATTACGCCAGCTCAAATAAATACTGAAAATTACTTCTTTTCACTGCATGTGGATTTTCTACTGCCAAAACATGGTTATTGTAGAAATTATTTACTCCATTTCTTATAAACGTGGCCTCAGGGGTAGCCAAAATATATTTGGTAAAATTATCACTTATGTGGTACTGAGGTAAGAGCCAGTGACAAAATTCAACTCTTCAAGGATAATCTTCTGTTTGCAACGCTTGTACTCGTTGAGAATGGTAAAACTAGAGTTATTCTTGTTGTTCTTACACTTTACTATGAGCAACTACTACTTAACCTGCTATGGACCTAGTGCTCGTTGTTGTGTCATTTTCGACAATTGTTTCGTAAAGGAAATCTCTCCGCGTACAAACGACATGCGCCGTTAGTTAATATTACTTTTTTTAGAATTTCGTCTACGTTTTTTCTTTCTTTACAGGGTGTATCGAAATTCCGCTCGTACACTGTTAAGGAAGATTCTCAATATGAGAAAATGAAAAAAAAAACATGTGAACATAGGTCAGTAAACGCATCATAATGGAGCTATGGTCGTTTAAAAATGGCTATTGAACACGGGTTTTTATTTAGTATATTTCAAACTGCTTGAAGCACCGATGTGTTTTCTAATATTAAAAATAACATCAATAAATTTTATTTTTTTATGTTAAGGATGAGGTAGTTCCCACAGGCGGGTGGTATGGTTTTTTTATCCATATTTTTTTACATGACACTTTTTTAAAGTTCTACCTAAAAATTATGATTCCAAAAAACTATTTACATAAAAAAATATTCTTGTAAAAAATCACAACACTAACAGTTTCGGAGAAAACTCACTTTAGTTAAATCAATGTATAATCTCCGATTTATTTGTGTTTAAACTAAACATCAAAGTAAATTTTAAATCGGTATTTTGTTAAAAATTGTCTTTTAAAAAAAAAACAAGAACCGTAAATTTTGTCGAAAAAAAAATATATCTCGATAACTAGTGGCGCCATCTATAACTTATATTAGACGGATCGATGAGTTTTTTAATTATCTACAACTTGTGTTTGAAACATTTTTCGATACAACTTTTACTTTTCGAGATAAACTCAAAAAACCGAAAATCGTGACCATTTTTTTGCGCAGGTCTTTCAGAGTTACCATCAAGATATATTTTATAGGATATCGAATTGAACACATTCCAGCAAAAAAACCAATGTTAGATTTTTGTTACTGACGAAACTCTATTTTCCATAGAGTATTATTGCAAATAACAAAAATACAAGTAAAAAATGACCGTTTCTTGAACGTCTATTATTTATTGAAAATATACTTCTTTGCTATTTTTGTTGCTTTAAAAAGCAAGTTTGTGGCTGATACCTTAATTTGGTTATAAAAACACGTCCTACGTGGATGAAGGTTTCTACATTTGTTAATAATGTTTTCGGGTCAGTTCAATGTGTAATCTACTATCAAATATTTCTTCTGTCAAGTAGTAGTTAGAATAAGTCGAAAGATTACCGATCAACCCTTAATTTTTTGCTTCAAAGGAGGGCCATTTTTTATTTGAAGACAAATAGAGCTAGAGCGCTGCCCGTTAGTAGAACGGGTTTCCAACTTAGACATATGGAAAGCTGTTTGTCTTCGAATATTTCATTAATTAAATCTAAGCTATAATAATTTACTCAGTGAATACCTCTTCTCCGCAAAATGAAAAATTGCAGCAGTGTAGATAGAAAATAGTAGTAGTAAATAATTGTTAACAATGTACTTACGTAAAAACATGGAAAAATGTTTACTGCAATTTTTTTGCCAGCGACACCGTTTTGCTTCAACTTCCAAAATTTAGCAAAAGTCGCCTATACTATGGTTGTTAAAAAGTGCTCTGTGACTTACGTATCAGCCTTTTTTAGATTCACACTTAATTTATATTCTTAGCAGTACTTTTCTTAAAATTCTGATGGATTTTCTTACCTGTAAAATAAAAAAAAAACAATAAATTTACTTATTATAAAGAATTAAAAGTATGCCTATAATTAATCAGTTCACATGAAAGAAAGTATCAGCGTCCATGTATATGTCAGGACTAATCTACACTGTTAAAAAAAAACCATGAATTTAAGGTACATTCATTAATTTAATTTAATGGATTTGTACCTTAAATCGTGAATAAGTTACATGTATAATGAAATTAAAGCTTTGTATATTAAATTTAATTGAATGTTACCTTAAATATCAATAAAGTTATTGATATTGTTGGTATAATTACATTAGATTTAAAGTAAAAATTATTAAATTTAAGGCATTAACATTGCTTCCAGCACTTTACCTTAAAATTAATGTGGTTTTTTTACAGTGTAGTTTATGAATTTTAATTCCATTTTCACTATTGGTTAGGTAGGGCGGTTTTGCAAGACAAATTCTAAATTCAAAACAAATTTAGAATTATACAGTTTTTAAAATTAGTTTCAAAATGACAAATAAATAGCACATTCCCATTGAAGACTATACTGTACATGGGTTGGGTTTTATAAATTTTTTCTTACACCAAAGTAATAGTTCCATTTGCATTAAACATACAACTGTAAACACGTTAGGAGTAAGTGTACAAAAATAACACATTTCACATGATGAAAAAGCGTAAATCCAGTTTTGTTACGCAAAGTCAGCACAATCTTTAAAATCAGTCAAAAATTTTCTAAAGTATTTCTAAAATCAATTATTTAATGAATTTGCATTCTTGATATTGAAGATATCCATTTCTTTAATTTTCTCTTTAAAAGGCCCAAACTATTCGCAGTTTTAACTTCAGAAGGAATAAAATTAAATAATCTTGGTCCTAAGTAATAAAAATGTCTTTATAAGATGGATTTTTCTGACCATGGTACAACATTAAACTGACTACTATATATCGTGTTATATTCATGGTTAGCATTTACTAATTCTAATGTATAAATAAATTGCCTAGAGGTACATATTAAAAAGTAAAGTCGAAAGTCAAATATGTTACTTTCAGAATAAATGGCGTTGAAAGAGCAAATATTTGGTATCTTAAAAATTATTTTTAAAATTAACTTTTAAATAATTTCAAGAATATTAATATGTTTTATTTGCCGCCCCCAAGCTACGACACCCTAAGTTAAATAACTCTGCATTAGAACATAATAAATAATTTTAAGTTGATATACGTACAAAATTTTAGACAAATGTTTAACTTTATGTAAAACAAACCTTACTTTTCTGAACACCTTATTTATTTGCTCATTCCACTTAAGCTTGCAATCAATTATGATTTCTAAATAAATTATCTTGTTAACACGCTTTATTGCATTATAGTGTCAACTACATTTAATATTAAAGCAATTAAAAATCGGAAGATATCTAGAAAATGAAGTGAAACAAATGAAATGCGCTTTCTCAACGTTTGCTATAAGTAAGCGACTATTAAACCAAACGTATATTTTTTTGAAACCAATTATGATTTAAAGAATATCCCAACTCGTATCACTATATAATATTGCAGTGTCATCAGCAAAACTAACAGTGTTATCGGAAACAGCCAGTAAGAACAAATTATTCAGGTATAGATTTAAAAGAACCATACCCAAGAGTGATGTCCTGTGGCACTCCACATTCTACGTTTAACAAGTTACTAAAAATATTGTCAAATTTTTACTGTTTTTTCTGTTACTTAAATAAATTTCCGGAAGTGCGTACCTCTAAAGCCGATCCTTTCCAATATCTGGAGTGAAAGTTTGTGATCAATAGTATTAAAGGCCTTAGCTAGATCAACAAAGACGCAACATGTCGGTCGTGTTGCGTTCATAAAGTTACTAGCTTTAGTTGTCAACTGGATAATTGCATCCTGTGTAGACAAAACCTTTCAGATCATATGTTGTATTTTTTAAAACAACCAGAAATCTAAGTTTTTAAAACTTTTTCGAAGATTATAGCACAAATTGAAATCAACGAAATTGGTTAATAATTGTGAACGTTAAGATGGTCCCCACTTTTAAACAGTAGTTTTATTAAAGCCGTTTTAAAGGTATCCTAATATTGCCCATTTTTCAAAGCTAGATTGAAACCATGTACTAATGGAAAGGAAATTTCGTCGATAATCAGCTTTAACATCTCACATAGTAAGTACAGAACAACATTTTACACATAAAGTTCCCTATAATCTGGTGCCAAACCCAATCTCTTACTCTTACAAAGGAACCAAAACAACAAATAATTATACAAATTTTTAACAGATGTCATGTTATCGAAATGAAAACAATATTGTAAGATACTCCAAACATTTTCCTTTAAAATGAGTGCTTATTTATTTCGATACAATGGACGGTCTTCGAGTTAAATACATTTTTGAAATAATAATAAAAGACAATTAGTATAGGCAGTAAGAGGAATATCAGAAAAAATAGCTGCCTAGCATGATTCAAAAAACTGAGAGTGTTTTTTTGTAGTTTATAAAGTGTTTTTGCAACAAAAAAATTGAAATTAGAACATTGCACTGTCAGCAAAGAGGCATACATAATTATCCCATCAAATATACACAATCGAGCAATAGCCATATATAGGCAAGAGGCTCGATCATATTTTAAAGTATAATATTGTCAAAATAACGATAAATATCCATTGTAGATGACTCAAGAACTATAAGGCAACACGCAAGTAATTCTGATGCTTGCAGAAAAGCAGAGACAATAAATCTCGAAGATTATCATTTGTCATTGTCATTGTTTTCGCAATTCTACATTATTAACTAGAAATGAGAAAAGTTTCGGCAAGATAGATTCTAATATTATAACTCCCAAACAAAAAGTGTTTGGGCAGCAAATTTCTCAAAATTACTTGGTCCCATTAAATGAAAACCGTAACTTTCTTGTAAGATAGTAATAGGTGATGAGAGTAGGATTTGGATACAAAATTAGAGCCCATGCAGATCTGCCTCCAATACAACTCGCTGGAAAGCTCATGACCTGCATTTTTGGGTCTAGGCAGGAGTTATTATTGTTGAATAAATGTCGGAGCGCAACAATTATCTATCGCAATACAAACGGCGTGAGTCTACGGATCAACAATGCTCGTGTATATATCACAAGAATATTCTTCTTCCACACGACAAAATTCAACCCACCCTCCGCGAGCTGGATCACCAGATTTATAGTCCAAATTTGGCTCTGCATGTCTTTTTTTTATTCAAATTAAATACATCTTTTGTTAGAAGTTATTTGTTTCATTTAGTAATAAGGAAAATAAGCACCGCATTTTCCTTATGAGAAATGGCTCAGTCAAACTCTGTAAAATTTAGGATTCTGACAGTCCTTATTATGTAGATCAAAAAGCCCTAAAAACTCATGCTTTGAATTGACTGTTCGTGCGTTCTGCAGTAGCCTAAATCTATTCTAAGTCTGTATACCGCATTAAAGGATCAAGTTATTTTTTGAATAAAATATGGTTGTCGGACAGGCACTGTCTTTATTTTTTGTTTATTTGTATGTCCTTTCGGTTAGGATGTATCTCTAGTCGTCTTAAGGCTATGAGCTTATATAATAATTGTTTCCATTGAAGCTCGAAATTTCGCTTCACAGTACACACCGCAATGATACGTTGATACAAATTGGGGACCGCCAAAGATTAGATATCTCAACCCTGGGTTTACTGAAAATTACACTATTATTTTTAATGTAAGCTGCTCCTATAAATTTTCTCTTTGTCGTATTGGGTTCCATACACAAAGTGTCCCAAAAGTACTGGAACAGCAGAATATTTTCTCAGTAAAACATTTTAGAGTAAAACTTGTAGGAAAGACAAAAGTTGTAGGAAATCAAAAGACGTAACTGATAGTGACCTTGGCCTTCAAAATCATTTGAAGGTTAAGTAGATATTTTTAAATAGAACTCAAAGTAAATAATTGGTCACAAAATTAAATTTACGGCCTACGAAGTTGCCGGCAACAGCCAGTAATACGTCATGGGAATCAAATTAAGATGAGTTACATATGGGCCAATGTATGTGAGTCTCAAAAAATTTCTCCAGCTATAAAAATAAAAGAGTTTAATTAGGCTTGTTTATTAACTTCGAGATTACAGGAAAAGTATTTAAGAAGAGATTTGGCCACAAAATGTATTCCATTATTTTTAATGCAATATCTATTTCTTTTGTGATAATTTTAAATCAAAAAATGATATCTTATTTTTAGTTTTCTGATGGTAAAGTAAATCATAATATATTTATCTGTAGATTTGTTCATCATTATAGCTAAGCTATAAAACTGATAACTATTAAATATTTATGTCTCGAAAAAATAAAAAAAATATAAAAGGTAGCGCCTGTTTTTTTATATTACTTATCAGCTTATAATTGCTATTTAAAGTTGATCTATATATTGATTAGACTAATAAATCATACTGACAGGAAACTAAACATGTTGCCAACACTCCATTATCATAGTAATTTATTTTGAACGTACTTACATTTTAAATAATTTATTTCTATTAAACAATCATTAAAGTATATGAATCATTATAAAAATTTAAAAACTGTCCCAACTAAAAATACGTTTTTCTTAAATACTATTTTTAATTTGCAGACACTTGCAAAATTTTCCGAAAATTCAACAGTAAAAAATGTTGCAAACTCTTTTTTATCATTTTGGATGCTATTATATCAAAATTCAGTTTGCTATCAAAATCTTTCGTTGACTTTCTGCCAATTTAAATAAAGCGAGTTAGACGTTCCCGGCTTCCTAAAACAGATTTATCGCATAATACCCTAAAATAAAAAGAGTCATGAAAGCGGCGCTTTGTCAACGTCAGCGAGCACGTCAGTGGTAGCATACGTTTGAGAGAAAAAGTTTGTAGCAATGATAGAAAACTTCTTTTGTCCTTAATCATGATTTAAATAATGTAATTGTAGGAAGCTCCGATAATAACAATTTTATATTACTTTAGCAGCAATATACTCTTATCGATTTCAACAACTGTGTTCTAAATTGAGAAAGAATATTATTTTTATTCTATTATACCAATATGTGAGCATTACTAACTTCTACTAAATAAAATGTTAAAAGTTAGTCAGTCATTCACTCAAACTGGATGTACCATTAAAATAAACCCAAAGGAAAGTGTCTAAAATAATCATATTTTAAAATTGGGTTGTACATGTTATGGTAAATATGAATAATTCTGTGAATTTGTACAACCATCGGAATTATACATAATCACCACTAACTCTGGTGAATATAATAAATTTTTGTAAGATAAATTATAGTAATGTAAATATGATTAATCCTGTGAATTTGTATAACCACCGGAATTATACATAATCACCACTAACTGTAGTAAATATAATAAATTTTTGTAAGATAAATTATAGTAATGAAACCAGTAAAATAAACCTAAAGGAAAGTGTCTAAAATAATCATATTTTGAAATTTGGTGTAGATATTATGGTAAATATGATTAATCCTGTGAATTTGTATAACCACCGGAATTATACATAAGCACCACTGACTCTGGTGAATATAATAAATTTTTGTTAGATAAATTATAGTAATGGAACCAGTAAAATAAACCTAAAAGAAAGTGTCTAAAGTAATCATATTTTGGGATTTGGTGTACATATTATGGTAAATATGATTACTCCTGTGAATTTGTATAACCACCGGAATTATATATAATCACCACTGACTCTGGTGAATATAATAAATTTTTGTAAGATAAATTATAGTAATAGAACCAGTAAAATAAACCCAAAGGAAAGTGTCTAAAATAATCATTTTTTGGAATTTGGTGAACATGTTATGGTAAATATGATTAATCCTGTGAATGTGTATAACCACCGGAATTACACATAATCACCACTAACTCTGGTGAATATAATAAATTTTTGTAAGATAATGGAACCAGTAAAATAAACCTAAAGGAAAGTCTAAAATAGTCATATTTTGGAATTGGGTGTATATGTTATAGTAAATATGATTAATTCTGTGAATTGGTATAAGTACCGATAATTATACATAATCCCCACTATCTCCGGTCTTCTTCTTCTTCTTCTAGGTAAAACCAAGTTCTGTTATCTATACAATGCCTCATCGATCCTCGTTTGAGGTCGAAATCCAGCTGTCTTTCCATCTTTTGGGGGGCCGTCCAGGCGGCCGTTTGGTGTTTGGTTTCTCTCTCATCACGGTTTTTGCTAGTCTGTCATCGTCCATTCGTTTCACGTGTTCTCTCCACTGCCTACGACGGTTTCGAACCCACTTCACAACATCCCCCACTCCGCTGTCCTCGCGTATTTTTGCATTTCTTATTCTATCTCTTAAACTTGTTCCTGTGATCATTCTCAGCGTTTTCATTTCTGTGGTTCTCATAATTTGTTTTGTCTTTGTGGTTTCGTTTCTTGTTTCTGCGCCGTAGGTCAGTATCGGTCTTACACAGACCTTGTAAATTCTTGCTTTGCTCACAACCATCATATGTTTATTGTTCCAGATTATGTCTCTTAGATGGCCTGATATCATGGCCGCTTTGTTGGCCTGTGTGCGTACTTCTTCCGTTACTGCCCTGTTACTTGTTATATGTGCTCCTAGGTATTTAAACTTCCCAACCTGTTCGATATGTTTGTCATCAACCATTAGTTTGCATCTTACCGGTGCTTTTGCTATTACCATTGCTTTGGTTTTCTCCACAGATATCTTCATATTATACTGTTTGGCTGTTCGATTGAGATGGAAAAGCATTCTTTGTAAGTTGTCCTCGCTATCTGCTGTCAAGACAACATCGTCTGCAAAGCATATAATCTGAACGGTGTTGTGTCCCATTGGGTACCCAATATTTGTGCTTTTTACCTCATCAATGATTTCGTCCATGATTACATTGAAAAGTGTTGGACTTACTAACTCCGGTGAATATAATAAATTTTGGTAAGATAAATTATAGTAAAGGAACCAGTAAAATAAACCTAAAAGCTGGTGTCTAAAATAATCATATTTTGGAATTGGGTGTACATGTTATGAAAAAAATGATTAATCCTATGAATTTGTATAACCACCGATAATTATACATAATCACCACTAACTGATGAATATAATAAATTTTTGGAGTTATTTAATATTTTTACCGGTTATTATATATAATACCTGCAACCTACTATTGAATTTAATAAAAACTTTTTAAATATTATTGGATTCATCATATTAACCGGTGATTATATAAAATCTCCGACCGTGTAGGGTATACGTCATAAATTATGTTAAGATAAGAAACCGAAGCTAACTGAAGCGCTCACTAAAGTATGAGCAGTTAATTATTAGTATTATTCATCATTTTTACATAAGCAAAACGCACAAGCAGGTTTTGATCATTTTGAATAAATTCTAGTGAGTAAATTTTGGTTGGTGTTATAATATTTATTGAATTTCCGTTATGCTGAGGGGATTATTCAAATTACGGGAAAAAGTGATTAAGTTACACTAATTTATCAATAATAGTAATAAGTTGAGGGTGTCTGGCGGTAGATTTATGTTTTCAAAATCAAATAAAAAATTAATTACATACCTTTTTAATAAAAATTCTTTCGAACAAAATTCAGATGTGGATTTCATTTTTTGAAAAGAATGTCTTCCAAACGCCTTCCCTCGAGTTGCACACATTGATCGAAACGGAGTCTCATGTTGCGCGCCACGCTCTGCAATAAGCTCGGTTGAATGTAGTGGATTTTTTGGCCAATGTTTTCTTTTAAGGCCACAACAGTTCGCGGATTGTTATCGTAAATTTTCCCTTTTCAGATAGCCTCATAAAAAAAGTCAAATCAGGCGATTGCAGTGGTCTCGGGATGTCCCCAAATCCTCTTATCAGCTTACGAGGAAAAGCTCCCCGAAGTAGTCACTGAAGCTCTGGCCATATGTGGAATGGCTCTATCCTATTGACAACAGATGTACGAGGGATGAGCTCGTAGATTTGGCAAAAAGATCCGTAATCATCCTCCTATAATTGTCACTATTCGCATTCGTCACCTTGGCCCCGAACATTAAAAAAAAGGTTCAATAATTCCATTCGTGGACAAAGCGCATCAGACCGTTATCCTGGTTTCTGATGTTTAAGGTTTATGGATTCTTGGAGACCAGTAATGGCAGTTTTGTTTATAAACAGGCCCGTTTAAGTGAGAATGACCATCATCACTCCAACAAATGGAATTCATCGTTCGAAAACTCTAACACCATTTCACAAAACTGTTTGCGTAAAATGAAGTATTTTTTTTAATTTTTGAACAATCTAAATTTTGGAAGGATGGAATTTTTTTCAAAATTTCATGGGCGGTTGCTCTTGGAAGCCCCAATGAAACTGCCCTTTTTCGAATCGAAAAAAAAAACGAGTTCGATATTTACTGGGGTCCTTAAAGATCAACTAGCCCCAGGTGGGGGCTGTTCATAACCGATGCTCTATTAAATTTACACTGGGTGCATCACTCGAATATTAAACTTCGAAAGAAATTATCGTCGACTGATCACTGATTACTGCCTTTGAAAAATTCCTCCACAGCGAACGCGCGATGCTCTCCCGACCAACGCAGTACGTTACCGACGCTTATTCGCGTCCTGCATCGATAGTTTTTTATATCCAGCATTATCATCCTTTTTTTACCAACATGCGAGGTTTGATGTTTTGGTATCCGGTGGAATTGACTAGAAAATCTGAAAGCAGTAGAATGGTTTAATTTGGGATGACTTTCCAGCTTCAGTGACTATTCTTGGGGCGACCGATGCTTTAAGAAAATTCCATTTATCCCGGGTAAAAGCTCTTGTAACAGCAGGCCTGCATAAGCTCAATTTAATACTTATTTTTTATTACTTGATCACTCATATTTTGATTATCTTGACAAATTAATATGTGTGAGACCATCTCAACAGGATGTGAGGATCATTCAGTCTAGAGGAGCCTTAGTAACACTTTGATTTGAATATGTTTCATGTCAGAACGCCATAACCGATCATTTAATTTCAACTGAACTAATAGAAACTAATAGAATAAATACAGTTTAATTATGTAGCAGAAATCTGGTGTAGCTTCCAACATAAGAATATCCCGTAAGTCTATTCCCAGTTTTTTTTAATCTTTTAAAACTAAACTATTAAAGAAAAAAGAAGAAATAATTTAACTAGACTCACGATTTTTAGCTACCAAAAATATTATATATATATATATATATATATATATATATATATATATATATATATATATATATATATATATATATAGTTGGTTATTTTCTTGGGTATATGGTTCATTTTTATATTAAAACTACATATCTAAAATAGTCATACTTATTATATACATTTTATATTTCAAGACGTTTCGATTCTTTCGAATCTTTTTCAACTGAGCGTATCGGCAAATATTATTGATGACACATGGGTAGTGAATGAATGAACAAAAGGTGTGATGACACTTGATCATCGGTGCCGAGGCCTCCTTAGACCCTTTACATATCACCATATCTCCAGGTCGTTCGAAACCGATCGCCTTTACGAATCCAAGCAGCCTTGTTACAAGATTATTCTTTCACTGGAATAACTGTATCCATCTTGCGAATAACTTTTTCATATCTAAATGTTTTATCCAAATATCATAGATATTATGATACAAGTGTGTTTATCCAACAAAGTATCTCCTCATCGGTTATCTGGGATATTACAATTTCACAAAAGTAATTTTTTGTTGCAAAACACTTTATAAAATCCAAAATAATGAATGAATTTAAATTTGATGTGCAAGTAAAAAAATATTGTTACTATTGAATGTTATTAGATTATTAACAGTGAGTTGTTTCTACAATTGCTGGATATATATTACTTTTAGGTAACCCTCATAAATTGCGTGCATACCTTTTGGCACTCCCCCCCCCCCCACATATTTTATCGGCGTTAAAAATATCCCTATGCCATTCCAATAAATGTACATAAAAATAGTGCTTAGGGCTTTTCTAGAAATAAAACCTGTCTGTCATTTATACTAATTCCTATATTCTGTTCTCTCCCAGTTCTTAGCTAATTAAATGCTCGAATTGGGCCTGCCCACACACCCATTTATTGAATTTTACGTATTTTTACTAAACAAGATGAATATGTAAATAAAGCAAAAATTCCATTTAAAATAAATCACTTAAGTAGAGTGAGATTTATTAGACAGTACGTAAATTTTCTTTAAATAAACTATTGGTAATTTATTTTTTAAACAATCGCCTTAGAACTATCGGAAAAAAATGGCTTCGGAAAATAACTTTAGATTTATGTACGGTAAAACATTGTACGTTATTTCTCATCTGTTCCATCACTACAAAAATTTAACAAACTTTCTAAATGATCCAAACTCATTTCAGTGAATTTCATATATCCCATAAAAGTTTGTGTGTATCACACGTCCCACGTTGCTAATAAAACTTTTTCGTTATATTTCTGTACAAACGAAACATAACTCCAGCCGCACATCCGATCTAGAATATTTGCTTTTAAAATATTTTCGCTGTTAAATTTTACATAAATCTCAAGGGAACTAAGAGGAAAATTATGAATAAAAGCACATATTATCATAAAATGCTATTTAAATGTCTGTCGTTTCGAAATTGTAAACGAACGACTTAAAAGAAATGTTGGGGAATGTCGAAATTATATTTTATTTATTGACTGATTGATTGATTGAATGATATAGGAGACTAAGGTTGAGAAACTCTTACACTGCAGCCTAGTATTGTGTCACCTGTTTTATCTTTTGGCTGTCTTAACACATTGAGAAAATAAATAAAAATATCGTGAAATATATTTTTAAAAAAATGTCACATTCTGAAGAACTAAGCTAACTAACTTAGGTTTGAATTATTGCGCGTTGCCAAGTTGTGATCACTATACCCCACTACGCGTCAGATGTTTTCAAATTATTTTTATTGAAAAAACCTGTATTTTCCAAACAAAACGGTCAAGAAATTTCGGGTGTTTTCTAAAAAATTCATAATTTTTGGATCTACCTTGCATTAGTTTTTGAAAAATATGGTAAAAACCGTTTTTGAGATATTCCAAAATGTATTGGCATTTTGTTACATGTGGGGACCTTCAGCATGTTAATTATGCATATTTTAATTGTTAATATTTCGTTTCACAGACGATTAAAAAATTTCGTTTTTTTTTTTAATTAAATAAAAGACACTTTTGTAGACTATATATTCAAATTCCATCACATTCCTAAGAAAAGCCGTTTCACGAGTGAACTACCTTAACCTGGTGTAACGAAGTTACTGAATTTTTGGGCATGATTATGTTCGCCGGGATTTAATTTATTTATTTTACATCCGAAAAATCTAATTCTTGTGGGAAAAGATTGTTTACAGTTTCAATATTACCGGAATATAATTAGATTTACCGCGCTATGCCGGGAAATATCATTTTCCGAGATTTTCAGAGCGTCCGACCATAGTAATCGCGCGCCGCATACAGGAGTATTGTATGCGCGATCACGGCACGCCGTTACACGTCAGCGTAGTGGGAGCTCGGGCCGTCTATTTAAGCCTGAGCAGACCATTATTTCGCTGAGAACTACACGTTCTCCACCCGGGTCAACAGTCCAAACGGACTGGACTGGGTCGCCTGCCGGACCGCGCCTTCCTGGTCTAGCAATGTAGGTGAGGCTAGGCTTGTGTTTATATGGTGTTTCACCATACATTTCCTTCCTTACGTCCTACCCCGCTAATGGCCAGCATTGCCGAGGACTCTTGTAAGATCGGGCAATGTTGTGTCATCCTACCGTCACTGCCAAGGACCCTTATAAGAACGGGCAGTGTCTGTTCCTTTCCTAATTTCCTACCGCTATTGGTCGACATTATCGAGGACCCTTATAAGAATGGGCAGTGTCGGTTCCTTTCCTAATTTCCTACCGCTATTGGTCGACATTATCGAGGACCCTTATAAGAACGGGCAATGTCTTTCCATCCTACTGACGCTGTCGAGAACCCTTATAAGAACGCGCAGCGTCAGTTCCTTTCTTTCCTTCCTCCCGTCACCTATACACACACGTACTGAATGCCGTAAGTTTAGTTTTGTTTCCGTATTGACCAGGAATGTGTTTTACCGCCAGGTAACCTCCGATGTCCGTTGATAAGGGCGCTAAACAACTGTCGCACCGACGCTTATCGCCGCCCCCGCGTGTAGAGATCGCCGCCGCCTATCGCCGATCGATGCCGGGTTATTGTTACATACCGCATATATCGCCGTCGGTCGAATTTTAATACGAAGCACCGTGAACCGAGAACGCGGATTTTAGATACGAAACGCGATAATTTACGTACGAGCCATCGTGAATAGCATCGCAACCATGTAGTACGAGGTACGTGAATAGCGTCGTGAATTATACCGCCGGGTTACCGACTTCAGCACAACCGACCAGTACGAGCTACCGTGAACAGCTCTCAAAACATACTCTTGCCCTCCAGACCGTGTACTTGTTAGTTTGTTGTACATCTTAGATTGTAAGTTTTAGAAAAGAAAAGAAGAATATAAAATATGAGAAACCCAAACCATAAGACATCTAGTAAAATTTCAAAGATCTAAAAAAATCACTTTGTTTACAAAATATACTTCATTTTGTACTGTAAAAGGCATAATACAATCAAATAAATTATTTTGTTGTATTTTTCGCTTGTATGTTTGAGGTCCATTTTCCACTATACCGCTTCTCCATTCCAACAATTTTCTGGTAAAATCTTTCGCCGTATTCATGTGAAACTGCACCTAAATTGTCAAAGAAGAACTCCAAATGAGAGTGAAGAAAATGCAGGATAAGTGACATATTGCAACCCAACGTCTTGTATGATTGGATAAATTCTTCAACTAGATCTTTGTAGTTCTCCGGTTTCTTGTTAATTAGGGAGTTGCTACTTACATTTATGAAGGCAGTCCACGCCCTATTTTCTTTTCTCGAAATTGTAGTTTCAAAATTTTTGTTTTTAAAAAGTTCTCGTATTTGCGGCCCAACTCCTTTAAACTAAGTCATTTGCTATTGAGACAAATAGTGCCAGCATAGACTGCCTTGTCCGAAACATGGCAATTTTGACTCCTTTTTGTAAAAGATTCCACTGCTGTACACGAGATCCAAGCAGCTGTGACTTTGTTTTGGGAATATCCAAATCACGAATAAATTGATCTCTTCCTGAGATATAAAATGAGGCTATTTACTGCTACTACATTCATAATTGTCTTTCTCTTGAAAACTTGGACCGGTTTTTGGTTCAAAATGATCTGGTTCATCCAATTCCGAGTCGATTTCGTATTTTTCTGGAGGTCTAGGGATAAGTATGCTAGAAGCATCATGAGATGCGTGTCTCATGGCTAAAGGAATATTAGGATATTCAATTTAATGTTTGCTATTACTAGAAAAAAACAGGATTTTTGTTAAGCAAAAGTAACAATCATCAACATGATTCTGAGGTTCCCTCCAAATCATTGGTACTCCAATCTTCATAGACTTGTGAATATCCAGTAGCCATCCCGTTAAGGTTCTTGAGCAGGTGTGGCAACAAATTTTGGAAGCCAAAGTTTTGTCTTGATCGCTAACTTTGCACCCAAAATATGACTCGTAGGCTTTCTTACAAGTGGGCTCGAAAGTCTTTCGTTGAGCTTTCAGTATCACTCCATTACATATCATAAAAACTGTTCGGTTTGTTCCCACAGGATCGCGACGACATCGTTTACACAGAACGAAAATAATAGCACTATTACAACGCTGTTATTCTTAGCTAGTTCTTTGCACTTCGCGCTCGTATATCCAATACTGATACTCCGACGACCGGTCAGCTGCTTATACACCCGTTTCGAACATCTGGTGTTTTCTAGAAACATAATTCCTGTATACAGGAGCCCTTCGATAAGTAGCTGATACTGCGACGACCACGGGGTATGGTAAAATTTGGAATAACATGGTGTTGAATGGGTATTTCCATCATTTTAACCCTTAGGGCATTCAGACTTTGTAGATGGGGGAGGGGTCATCTCCAGATGCTCCTCGTGCGGTGTTGCTATATTGTGCACAATTTCCCTAAACTTAGAGAAAACATAAATTTAGCAACGTCGCACCTCCGTATCCTATGACAACTTATATATCGCATAGATACATCCTTATACCTCAATCAAAACATGTTGTTGACGTTCTCTAAATTTTGCTAAGCGACACAACAATTTATAGATCAGTGTAAGGGTTACATAAGTAGAAATTATCGAAATAACACATTAATTTGGATGGGAGAATTTTCATGCAGAAGTGTTATTAGTCCTATCGCCAACCTAACCTGTTGTCTGCTTAATATGCTGGACGGTTTTTTTAGCAATAGTTTACTGTGCCTGTGGCCCCCAATGTAGTTCCAATAGGTCTCGTGTTGATGCTTGGTCCACCAAGTTATCCAATCACGAATAATAGCTTTAGTAAAGCCAAATACTGGTTCCCATCCAATAAATGTAGTAGCAACAAACCCTCGTCTAACAAGATGGTCACCTTTTTCTTTGCTTCATATGCCTTCAATCATCAAGAATAACTTTGTTGTATTTTGCCAGAACGATCAAGTTTTGAAGATAATCTCAAACCTCTTTTGAACAGTAATTTATTTATTCATCAACGGGTACAACCCAATTTAACAATATTACTTATAAAATAATAAAAATATAATAATTAAGTAAATATAAAAATAAATATAAACATAATCTTGTGAATTTGCAAAGACGATAAAATAAGGAACCCGGACTAACAAATAACAAAAGTCACAAGACTATACACGCACCGAAATTAAAACCAAGATTTATGTGGTTTATTTAAAAGATGACTTCACCAAGTGCAATGAGGTTTTGAATACATCCACCCCAACTCATTTCCATAAGAAATGATTGTATATTGCAGAAAATTGACCTTAATTGGTGCGATAATGTTGAAGCTGGAATGTATTCACCTCTCTCAATCATCAAGGAGGAACAAATGATTATTACAATCTATGTCATTGTTAACAAACATAAATGAATATTGTGTCGAAATTTATAAGTCGCTGATTTAGCGGTCATAATTAAAATTTTCTCTGTATAATTCAGTTTTATACCCAATAAAATGTAAAAATTTATGTTGTATTTTTTCAATTCAGTCCTTATTATTACAAATCTGAAATACAATATAATAAACATTAAGCTTGTGGTGTTTTAGTATTGGTAAAACATCAGATACCTCCTTATACTTTTATGCGAAACTCCAACTAGTTATTAAAAAGGACGAACTGAACTGAAATACCCGATCTGGTACAACCTAATTCCCATAAATTATTCATTTTTTACATGTTTTTGAATTATTTTTCTACCCGCGTCGCAGATACAAATTTCTGCCTACAAACGATATAAGAAATGCTGACAATACAAGCGATGTTTATAAAATATTTTTGCTGTTAAAATTTACAAGGATATCTTAAGAGCCGAGAAGAAAAATTACAAGTAGAGGCACGTATTATCATAAAATGCTATTTAAATGCCTTTCGTTTCGAAATTGTAAAGCAAAAACCTAAATAATGCGGCATGAAACATGAAAGGCATATATTACCTGAAAAAAATTGCAGTAATACGAATTATTGATTTGATGTTTTAAAACCTATTAAAAAATCGTTCGTTCCTCACGAACGCCCCAAGTGATATTGCCAAAATAACTTTTTATAAAGTCCATATCTCAATAATGAAACCTTACTATGTCTGTGTCAATTTTACCGTAAAAACACGAAACGGATATTTTTACTGCGTACAATACAAACCAGATAAATTCAGCAAAACCGTTATAATGTACTCCATGGAATATGATAACAAAATGAAAAACTTACTTGCAAATAACACAATTTTTCCAAATTAAAAACAAAAATTTCAAATGATAAAAGAGTAATGTCGTATATGAAATTCCATGCAACAACTGCGATTCGGTGTATATAGGGCAAACAAGCCAAGCTATAAAAAATAGTGTTAATGGACATAAATTTGCCAAAAAAAAAAATAAAGCAGCCCTAACTAACCACAACACGGAAACTACTCATACATTCAACTTAAAAAAAAACATAACTTTTAAAAACCCAGAATCATAATAAAAAACGAGAATTCTATGAGATGATAGAAATCCAAAAAAATAAATAAATAAAAACGCGGTAAACTCAAAAACTGACACAAGATAATTAAGTAAAATATATAATAATTTATTTAAATAGAAATATCCACATATTTTAGCAAACAGCCACCCTTTTGTTACCTTTAAGTTTATTATTCTTATCTATAAATATGGAAAAGTAACTTAACCTTCTGGCATACAGGTTCATTATAATTTATAATTTTAAAGTGTTTGTGCTGTCTCCGTTTGTTTTATTATTTTGATGTTGTGAGAGTTCAAATTATGATAGGATAAATTTTTAATTTCCAAACTAAGAAAAGTTATATATATATATATATATATATATATATATATATATATATATATATATATATATATATACTGACAAAAAAATGCTCGAAATTGTCGGGATTTATTATACGATCGGGCGAAAACCTGAACGTTCCACATCAATTTAAAAAAGAGCGATAACATTGTGTTTTGTTTACATAAAAAGTTCATCGAGTGTTTTGCGTTCATTTTAAAACTTTCTCATTGAGAATACTGGAAAACTAGAAAAAGATTCTATATTATAAATAACAGTATCTGTATTTTTTATTATTAAAAAAAAATAAACAAGGGTATATATTTAAGCGTAATGCCTAAGGAAATTTGGGCTAGTAACCGTTCTACGACAAAATTTGCAAACTCATAATCAGAGCATCAAAAGGACGTAACAAGGATCTCTTAGGGAAATCTGTGCTACCTGACAACCCTTAATGAGTGTGTTACTTAAAATTGATTTATTATTGCTACGAGCGTTATTATTATAATTAAGGACTAATGCTCAAGGATTTAATATAGCAATTTCCTCAATATACCCCCGAATTTTCCACCTCTATTCTGGTTCAGGTAGATTTTCACGAGAGAATATCCCTTACGTCTATTATTATAATCATTTCTAAAATTAGTTTTAATGAACAGATTCCCTAGCCTCGGAATGAGATCGTAATCCACAAATGTTCGTAGCTCGTATGGAATAAATGAAGATTTTAATGAATTGGACTTAAAATTGAAGTATATATAATTCACACGGATTTGTTAATAAAAGTTTATACTCAAACTTCTAATGTTTGTTTAGCACTTTAATAATAAAACACACTTTTTTGGTGATTTGTGCTGAAAGAAAATATGCCAAGAACATTTACTGTTAACCGTAGTTCATCATGTTGCGGGAGGTAGAAGTTAATGGAATTCAAACAATCCTATTTTTCAAAAGAGGGTGCTATTTAGTTTTCTAAAGAAAAACTCAAATATGAATGTGATTGGAAAACATTCAATAAAACATAAAAGTGCCGGTAAGTAACTAAAAACTATACTGAAGATGAAGAATGATGTGATCTTTTCGTCTTTTTCCAGCACGCAGATTGTATTCCATTCAGCTTAATTTCTATTCGATTCTCCAAAGAAATAGTTGTAACATGTCCAGTAAAACCGAAGAAGCAAGCCATCAGGTGCTTCGTGAACGAACAACTTTTATGGGATTAGATTCATCTTGGAACACCCAAACTGTGAAATGTTGCTTAACATATTCCCCAGTTCATATAAATATGTATATCCAAGTTTCGTCACCCGATACGATTGAACATTTTATACACCAAATAGTGCAAACTTTTTTGAGCTTCAGTTAAAATATGAGGAGTTCATTAGGAACAATTTTTACAGCCAATCTTCATGCAAAATCGAATGTATTTCGGTCTTCGATATGTCTAAGGATGCCACTATCTCACGATGAATCACGTACCGAATTTTACATCACATTACTCACAATTTTGGCTGACTTTCACGAAATTCATCACTGACCGATGCACGACCATGTCAAAATTCTGCAAACCAATTGTAAACAATCTTTTCTGATGGTGCTTTTTTTTTTAAATTGCTCTATTTTAAATGATCACTCTAAAGAAACCACTCGGTCAATTTCTAACCTGTAACTCTTTTCACAATAACAAATGTCAAATTTTGCGAAAATACTGACGTGTACTAATAACGTCATCTAGTAGTCATTAGTTTATAGTTTAAAGATTGCTCTCATAGCGATGCCACTGAACACAGATACTCCTCAAAATTGAGGCACTGTTAGATTCCGGATTCCCCAACAACGTGCTGAATAAATTGCAAAGGATAGCAAACATAAATTGAGGTAGAAAAAATTTTCAGTTTCTTAAACCCAGTCAAATAGGAAAAGTGAAAATCAATACAAAAATGGCCATCGTGCTTGCGCACAATGCTACTTCTTTTAGGTGCGTTCAATTGAAAGAAATGATGGCTCAAAAATGACCCTGGACAACAAACGTCGGCTGAAATAAATTTGTTCCATAAGCCCATTCATTAATCATTCACATTTGCCGCTTAACATTAAATGAGTAACCCCTCGATTATTTTTAAATTAAAGAAATACATTTCAATAAAGAGATAAATTTCCTGAAAGTTTGGGAATCTCGTAGATTGCAAGTCACAGAAATTTATGCAACCTAAAAAACATTACAATCAAGAAGTGGTGTAAAACCACATGACAATGCAAATTGGATAGTGACATGACCTTAACTTAAGAATAATATAAACAAAATCTATGGAATTATTTAAAATAATATCAAGAAAACTGCTGTAAGAAAGGATAACAGGAATAATTTCACTCGAATAATAGTAGGTAGGAAAACTGAGATATATCTGAAAAAAAAGGTAACAATAAATTCAGCATCTATAAAAACAATCATGCCCAGTGTAGTAAAACATCAATAATGGTTAAACTGATAATCAAATGTGACTTTAAACTGTACTTTGTAGTTTAAGAATTAAGGTAAAATTCAGATAAAAATAACCGAGCTAGAAAAGAAAATAGTAAAAAAATACAACTAACTACGAGGAGTTGTAATATAGTAAAACCAAAAATACAATAAATGGAATGTTTTTATTCAAAGAATATATAAGACATACTTAAGGAAAAGGATATTGTGTTTGCCCATAACATGAGTATTTGTAACGAAAGATAAAATTAATCGAATTAGCCATAGTAAACTTAAGCTGAAGTTGGACCGTGTTAATACTTAATTTTCATGTCTATGGCCGCACCTGCCCGTTATTTTCAATGTATAGTGCATTCATAAGGGAGGGTTCAGATTTTCACGACAGAATGGATTGACGACGCGAAATGAAACTAATAGTAATTATAAAAATAAACAACATTCCACTGAAAATATAAAATATTCCGTGATATTTTTCAAAAAACTGCAGCATTAATATGAAAAATATGAAAATAATACAATTTTACATATGTGGAGTAAAATTTTTTTATAGGTTGTTATACTGGACGAAAGTCTTTAAGCCCTTTAAGGAGGCGATTGCAAAAATGGTAGGAAAGTTTTATATAATTTAAGACTATACTCGATAGAGAATTGAGACTCAAGAAGGTCAATGAAAATTAATAAGTTTACTCTAAATGAAAAAGCTCACCAATGAAGAGGTGCAAATTGAACCTGTCGCATAAAGTTAAAAAACTGTTGCCAAAGAGTAAAGTTCCAGGCTTGTCTCAATTCACCAGCAGCATCCAGAAAAGTGTTTAATTTAGAAAGACATCGACTTTTCTTAACGGTAGGAGTTTTACCCTTATCAGAAGCCCTGACAGGCTGTCGTTAGGTGCAGAAAAGGAATTATACTATTCCTCGTAACATAAAATTTTACTTATACGTAGGCACCTTAAATCTAAAGCACAACGCTAGGACAGGCTAGGATATAATTTCAAAGGTTAAACGGGGTCAAATGGAAAAAGCTAGGGGAAACAAGATTCCTATATCGGGAGTTCGACACCTGATAGCGTTTGTTCTTTTTTTTACTGGATTCTTATTGAACAGAAATACCGGAAATTCATGTAAACTGATCTTGTTAAAATGTATAAAATTATAATCATGTTAATGAGGGGAGAGGGAACAGTATAAAAAACTTCAAAGTTATTTATGAAATTTCGAAATTAATATAGTTTCTGCAGATTTCTTGTTTTCTTGCTAATCTTGTCGTCAAACCCTTATAAATCTTGCGGAAGCTCATCATATCGCCGAGAGGTCATGATTCTAGTACTAATAATTCAAACTTTCCCTTAGTTTTTAGAGAGGGTCGTTTGGTATCTTTAAGGAAAAAATCTAAGATAAACTTACCGAATATAATAAAAAAACTTCAATGCAATAGAAAGGCTTCTATATACTCAGTATACTGGTCTCGATATATCTCATAATAGCTTTCCAAGTAACAATGTCAATGTCAAACAGATGAAAAATTAGATTTTTGGACGTTAATAACTGATGACTAAATAAATATTTTCCGCTTCTGTTTGTAGCAATTGACAGTTCCGATTAAGCTTTGCAAGCTGCATGGGCTAACTTTTGTGCACTATACAGGCAACACGTATACATAAGCGGTCAAATGCCTTTTGTTTATAGCCGAAAAAGCATTTAAAACATAACTTTTCATAAAGCATTTTATATAGTTTGTAGATCTTTATTCCAGCTTTCGATCGCTGCAAGAAAAATTAAAAATCTCTTGTTCGGTGTTCTCGTATTTCAAATGTTTAACATTATGTGTCTTGAAAATTAAACGTTGTACGAAAAGACTGTTGTCACTTTCTTGTTTAAAATCACCCTAAGAATACAATTCACTATTTTTTCTTTCAAAATTCCAAGGTTTCAACGTTTAAACAATCATTTGTGTATGGCATCTTTATTCCCACTCAGGTGAACTTCCACCCTAAAAAATAGTGAGCAGCGGTTCAAAATACATAACTAAATCAAAACGGCAATTGAAATCTCTATAGTCCAAGTACTGTACTACTTGTCAAGTTTGATAAGGTATTTTTTCCTGCCAAAACTACATACTTCTATATTTTAAAGAGCTTTATTTACTTCCTTTTTGATAATGTACAGCTACAATATCAATGTAGAAATTTTTGAAATGGAAAAAAGCCAACATTTTTAAATGGTTTGCTTTAAGGGCACATTAAAACTTGCCACGTATCTCTATTTCTACCCACTACAAATTTTGTGTTTTAAATGATCCAATAAAAGGGATCAGTTTATGAAGGTAGTCGAGATGGTTACTGTTTGAGGTTTTATTACTTAAAGGATGCTTTGATTTAATAAAAAATTTAACATAATGGATAGAAATAACCATGATAGAAGATACATTTCGGACAGATTACATCTACAATTTGCAGCAATATGAATAAAAAAAAAACTAGTTTACACTTTTTAATAGTCAAAAGTTGATAAAAACAAAAATATGGAAATTTTTAAATCTTTTCGCTTTATAAAATGCAGTAAAAATAGAATGAATATTTTTTAAGGACGAATTTATGGATTTTTTTATCGAATATCCTTCAAATTTATTAACTGTAAATTTTTTCTTGTGTTCGCATATCTTATGTTTAGGTTTTCCTTCGTCTTTAACTCGATAGATTTCAAAGGCTCTCAAGCGTGTGCTTGAAAAATTTGGAAATAGTTCAGGCACTAGGGAGATTGTAAAGGAACCATGGATAAAAATGTCACACCATGTTCGTGAATGGCTACTATATTACACTTGCCACGGGCTTCAAACACCTCGTTAGAGTCCTTACTTCAATCCGATTGAGCTTATTTGGGGACTAATGGGACGACGAATTTAATGTCATAAACTAAGGAGCAAAAATAAATTTCGAGAAGTTCTAGTTGATAGATAGTAAAACATAAGGGAAGAAATAACATAAAAGTGGGTGCCGACTATGGCACGCCGTTTTCAATACTCGATTTAAGAGGTTAACCTGTCAAGTATTAATTAATTGATTTAAATTAACATCCATTTTCATTTAAAATACTCACTAGGCATGAACACGTGCTTAGACTTTTGCGAGTCAAAGAATGTATAATTTGTAATAATTCTGTAATGGTTTTCGAACAAAAGTTTTTTGTTTGTTCCTCCGGTCTATTTAATTTCTTGATTTTGTCTGAGGTTCATATCATACAGGATGTCCGGTAAGGACCTCCTAATTTCTCAGGAGCATACAGGAGTGGTCAAAATAACCCTACGTTGTCATAAAAAAATCATAAAGTGCCCCTTAACAAAGATACAAAAACCTAAAGGAGTACCCAACGATTTACCTTATCGCCTTTAAGTTTTGAACCGACTTGTATAATTTAATGAAATTTTAATATTTTATAGAGGCAATAAAAACTCAATAAACCATACTACAGTAGATATTTTAGATCGTCAGAGAAGTCAAAAACAGACTTGTAGCGAGTGTGAGAGCTAATTTTTTACATATTTTATTCAGGGTCGTTTTTGCCGCCACGTGGCAGTGAGAGCCCTCCTAGGAGAGCACGAGACCCTCACGAAGAGTAACAAATTTTGCAAGATATTGCTGACAACCCTTCAAACAGCATAAGAAGGTTCACGACACAAAACAATGTTACCAAATGGATTGTATGTGAAAAAGAAAAGTTACTTCACCTGTACCATGTTGAAAAAGTACATGCTATGTCTGCGGATGGTTATCCCGCAAGACTTCAATACTCCAACTGGTTTATACAGCAACATGATGTAAATCTAAATGTTTCAAACCTTATTTTGTTTACCGATGAGGCCGGTTTTACAAGAGATGGCGTAATAAACTCAAACGATTTACATTTTTGAGTTGATGAAAACCCGCGCGCTCTAATTCAAAACAAACACCAATAAAGGTTTATTGTAAATGTGTGGATCGGCATCATCGGAAACAACCTTATAGATCCATTTGTTTTGGAAGGAATAGTGAGATTTATTTACAATGTTTGCAACAAAATTTAAATAACTTATTGGAAGACGTACTTCTTAATAGAAGAATGCAAATGTGGTACATGCATGACGGTGATCCACCTCATTTTAACAGTATAATACGTCAACCCTTAACTAATATTTTTGGCCTTCGGTGGATACGTCTAAATGGGCCTGTTTTATGACCACCAAGATCTCCAGACCTAAATCCCTTGGACTTTTACTTCTGGGGACATCTAAAAGAACTAGTTTATACAACACCAGTAAATACTTGAGAAGAACTACTAGCGACAATAGCACAGCATTCCAACGAAGTCAGTAATTATGCCGGAATATTATTTCCAGTGCAGCAGGAAAATATCTGAAGAATAAGAAAATGTATTGAAGCCCATATTGGACATTTGTCAAAATAACATTTAAACGTTTTCACTATTTTTGCGTTTTGATAACACTGTTAATTAATTGAACTTCGATCAGCCCTTTCAAAGGTTTTTGGACTTGACAATGTCTGAGCTGGAAATCTTCCAGCACATGTTCTTACCTTCGAAGAGTGAGACAGCGCTTCCCCATAACTTAAAGACATTAGTATATTTGGGTTTAGCATTAGTAACTTTTAAGTGTTTCGCATAAAAACCGATTTATCTCGAAAACCGGGTTCTGTCTTCTTCTTCTTTAAGTGGCGTCCTCGTTTCGAAGTTTGGCTATCATCAAAGCTATGCATATCTTTGACACTGCAGATCTAAATAGTTGGCAGTTGTTGCAATTGTACCATTCTCTTAAGTTCTTTAATCATGAATGTCTTCTTCTTCCTATGGATCTTTTGCCTATTATTTTTCCCTGGATAATTAATTGCAGCAACTGGTACTTATCTCCCCTCATAACATGTCCCAAGTATTGAAGTTTGCGTTCTTTAATAGTAAGTACTAATTTTTTCTCTTTCCGCGTTCTTCGCAAAACCTCCACATTTGTTACTCTCTCTGTCCACGATATTCTCAATATTCTACGGTACATCCACATCTCAAATACTTCCATCCTCTTGGTATCAATCTTCTTCAATGTCCATGCTTCCATTCCGTAGTAAAGAACTGGCAGCACGTAACATCTCACAAGGCGAATTTTAAGTTTAAGGCTTAAATCTCTGGATCTCCGTTAAAGGGCACTTTAGGAATTTTGTTCTCCGACAAAGTATGGTTATTTCGACCTCTGCTGTATGCTCCCGAGAAATTAGGAGATACTTATCAGGCACCCTGTATACACTTTCATTTTTTTAAACATAATGATGTGCCTAGACTTTTGCTGGTTACTGTAGGTAAAATCTTTGAAAGGTACGTTAAATTCTAAACTCAGAGAGAAAAAATCAGACATAGTATTAATAATAGCATTTCTACATATATTTCTGGATTTTACTTGCCAAAGTTCTTCAAAGTGTTATCAAAAATAGAAAAGATCAGTGATTATCTATACATATAAATAATACTGAAGTGTCTGTTTGTCTGTACGCGATAGTTTTCGAAACGGCTGAACCGATTTCTATGAAACTTTAAAGGTATGAATAAAAGATTATCAGTAGTGATAGAGGCTGCTTTTTTTAATTGTTTATAACAAGTGTAATTATTATCAACAATGAAATGTCGTTTCTACCGATAAGACGAAAGAAATAATCAGTGGATATTATTAACATAACCGGGAAATGTTTGTAATCGGTTTATGACTAGTTTCGACAATTAAATAATGTTTGTTTGAAAGTTGTAGAGAATGTTGAAGAATGAATAAAATGTGGTCGGACTTGCATTGTCTTTATTTTTATTTTGACGACGTTTCCATTAGGTTGTATCTCTAATCGTTATCAAGTATAAACTGAATGTTTTGTCTTAAGACTACGAGCTTATATAGGAACTGTGTCCATTGAAGCGCAAGGTTTCGCTTCACTGAACACATCTCAATTATTTGATGTTACAAAGCAATGGTTGCCAAAGATTAGGTATCTCAACACTCGGTTTACTAAAGATTCCATTATTGTTTTTAATGTATTCCATATATATTGCCGCAGCCTCAGACCATTTTATATGGTGTTGTTCATCCCAGGAGTATTCTACAATACCTGATCTCGACGTTTCCCCTTATTGTGTATGGGTTTTATGTTCCTTAATTCTAACTTCTAGCGGTCATTTGGTTTCTCCGATATACATTTCACCACAGTCACATGGAACTTTGTAAACACATTCTTTCTTATCGGTAGTTTTAGGTTTTGTTTTTGTTAAAATCATACAACCTTTAGAAGGTAAGACAAACACATATGTCAAAAATTCTACACATTTCGTGAACATTATTAGTAGCATAAATCTAAAGCCAGACGACAGACTAATAAGCTTTGATGTGGAAAGTCTGTATACTAATGTACCATTAGGGGAATCACTAGACATAATCAAAACTAGACTTTCAAATGATACTACTTTATCAGATCGAACCACGTTACTACTGAACGGGGTGATGGACCTTTTAGAGTGTTGTCTGCGTAGTGCTTACTTTCAAGTAAAGGACAAGTTCTACGCTCAGGACGACGGGCTTCCGATGGGTTCTTCACTCTCTCCAGTCGTTGCCATTATATATATATATATATATATATATATATATATATATATATATATATATATATAATGACAACGACTGGAAAGAAACTCATGCCATAGAAACAGCAACAGTAAAATCGAAAGTCTGGTTGAGATATGTCGATGATACCTTCATTGTATGGAAGGGCAATGATCAAGAACTTAATGATTTCCTGAAACATCTGAATACCATTCGACCTACAATTAAGTTTATCATGGAAAAAGAGGTAAATGATCAATTGCCCTTCCTAGATGTCATGGTGAACCGTTCAAACGAAACTATTAAAACATCAGTATACAGAAAGCCAACACATACTGGACAATATCTTAATCATAGTTCTAACCATTCTGTTGTAACAAAACGAGGAATTATACGCAACCTCTATAATCGCGCTATGTCTATACGCAATAATGCCGAATCATTGGAAAAAGAGGTAGCAAATATTAAATCCGATTTACAATAGAATGGTTATCCTTTAAAACTAATTGACGATGTTATAAATAATTTTAGAACAACGAACACTGGACAGCAAGAAACACATTCCTTCTTCACAATTCCGTACATTAAGGGAACATCGGAGAAAATAAGACGAATTGCCAGTAGTTATAATATAAAAACAGCCTTTAAATCAGGAAATACCCTTAGAGCTCATTTAACAAAAACAAAACCTAAAACTACCGATAAGAAAGAATGTGTTTACAAAGTTCCATGCGAGGGTGGTGAAATGTATATTGGAGAAACCAAACGACCGCTGGAAGTTAGAATTAGGGAATATAGTACTCATACACAAAAAGGGGAAACGTCGAGGTCAGGTATTGCAGAACACTCCTGGGATAAACAACACCATATAAAATGGTCTGAGGCTGCGGCAATATATATGGAACCCAATATGAAAAAAAGAAAATTTATAGAAGCAGCATACACTAAAAACAATAATGGAATCTTCAGTAAACCGAGTGTTGAGATACCTAATCTTTGGCAACCACTACTTTGTAACATCAAATCATTGAAGTGTGTATGTACATACATACAGTGAAGCGAAACATTGCGCTTCAATGGACACAGTCCCTATATAAGTTCGTAGTCTTAAGACAAAATATTCAGTTTATACTTGATAATGATTAGAGATACAACCTAATCGAAACGTCGTAAAAATAAAAATAAAGACAATGCAAGGCCGACCACATTTTAGTCAATTAAATAATGTTTATAACAATTGTATTTATTATAAACAGTCAACAATAGTTTCTACCGATTCGATATAGAAGATTATCGTTAGATATGATTTATATTGACGGAATATAATTGATGGATATATTTCATAACTTAAAATGCCATAACTTTGCAAGAAAAACTCGTAGGGACCACTTAATGGGTTATTTTGAAGAGTACAGATAGTATAAAACGATGCAACTAGAAAAAAGACCAAAAAAAAATTTTGCATCCTGTAAATAATTTAAAAAGTAGCCAAAAAACCCATCTTTCGAGTACATAACCTCAAATATCACCAAATAATCAATTCTGACCTCGAATTCAGATTTCACGCAGCAAATCACTGCGGAAATGACCCCCAGCTGCCCAACAACAGAACTCTGTAGACCTGTGTAGTCCATTAATTTATTTACTAAGTTTATTATTACACTATTTTTCTTCATAATCCTGAGAGATTAAAGTAATTTCAAACAGAAACACAATTTCTGTAAAATAACGTACGAAATTCAATTAACATTTTCCACCGACCCTCTCAAAGATTTATTAGACTAATTTTCCGTAAACAAGCTCTCGGTTTTCACATAGGTAAAGGCAGATTTTCACGGGAGAACCTGATCGTTACGTCAATTACTATAATCATTATTCCAATCAGATTTAATGAACTCATTCCTAAGTCTTGAGAACTGGAGCTTGTAATACGCAAATGTTCGTAGATTATTTTGCTCTGAAAAAAAACGACTCGGTGAACTAATATACTCAAATTAATATGAAAAAAAATTATAGCGGAAAAAAAAGACAGTGTAACATAACTCTTAGGAAAAAGTCAAGCAGTTCTTCAATAAAAAGTTATGAATTACCAATGTTTCTTTCTTTCTCTGGATTTATATTACTTTATATTAGGAGCAGAAGCC
This sequence comes from Diaprepes abbreviatus, assembly GCA_034092305.1. Classification (NCBI taxonomy): domain Eukaryota; kingdom Metazoa; phylum Arthropoda; class Insecta; order Coleoptera; family Curculionidae; genus Diaprepes; species Diaprepes abbreviatus. The sequence continues at coordinate 13,520,036 of JASJET010000228.1, read as the reverse complement.
ATAAATACATTGAATTATGAATTAAATAAAATTTTTATAAAGAAAAATTGAACCGACTTCAAAAAGTACGCTAAAAAGTGAAAAATAACTATAAATTTTTAAATGAAATTGAAATTTTTGAAGTCGGCGTCAAACTAGTACCTGACAAAATGTGATTCGCACAAACAGATTAAAAGCACTTTATTTGTAATTACTTTCGTAGCATAATTTTGATAGTTATTTATTTCATTTAGAATAATGTGGCGCCGACTTCAAAAATTTCAATTTCATTCCAATATTTATAGTTATTTTCCACTTTTTAGCGCACTTTTAGAAGTCGGTTCAATTTTTTTTAATTTTATTTTTTGATTTTTAGTTTTGAATTCATTATGATATCCATAAATTATTTGAACTATATACTAATCGAGATTAATGTACCTCGCAATAACTCCAAGGTGGCAAAAAAGTACTCATTTTATTCAAAGTTGAAAATCAGCCTAAAATGAACCACTAAAAATTCATTAATTGTTACAGTTCTCCAAATACCAGTGAAATTGTGTTAAACAAATATTTAGTCTGTCATAATAAATCCACTATCTCAAATTTCAAATTAATTTTAGATTGGTAATATAGACCCCAAAACCTTCCAGTATCGATATTTAAAGAACGTGAGACGTAAATTTCTTAGCCCGATATATTTTATACTGCATATCGAGTTTGTATACGCCCCAAGAACCCCGCAATATCAATGTTAAACAAAATCGGAAAATGAAAAATTTTCAGTCCGTCATATTGTATCTTATCAACCTAATAGGTGTAAAAAATTAACTTCATATTCGTAAAATTTTCAACTCACCATATTGGCGGATGCCATATTGAAATTCAAAAAAATAATTTTAACGTCTTAATGTAATATAAATCTAAACCCTTCAAAGCCTCCTAGTACTAATTTTAGATGAAATCCGGAAATTCAAAATTTCTAGACCGTCGTAATACATACCAGATTATCTTAAAATAATTTTATATTCGCTATTTACATCTTCAAAAACAATTCAGTCCCACCTTTGAACAAAATCGAAAAATGTAAAATTTTTAGTCCGCTATATTGGATTCGCCATATTGAATCCTGAAAAAAAAACTTTTAAATTCACAATTTACAACCCGAAATCTTCAAGACGCCATATTGAATCCGCCAAATTCAGTTTTTCAAAAAATATTTTAAATTCGTAATTAACACTAAAAAAATCCCCCAATACTGATTTTAGACAAAATCGAGAGATGTAGAATCTTTAATCCGCCATCTTGGATCCGTCATATTTAATTTTTTTTTAAATAATTTCAAATTCGTTATGTGCGACCCCGACAACTCCCCCATACCAATTTTGGAGAAAATCAGACAACACCGATTTTTTCGTCCGCCATATTGAACCGGCCATATTGAATTTTTTAAAAATAATTTTAGATTCATTATGTGCGACCCCAAAAACTACCCCATGCCAATTTTGAAGAAAATCGGACAAAATTGATTTTTTCGTCCGCCATATTGAATCAGCTTTATTGAATTTTTTAAAAATAATTCTAGATTCATTACGTGCGACCCCAAGAACTCCCCCATACTAATTTTGGAGAAAATCGGACAAAATTATTTTTTCCGCCATATTGGATCCGCCATATTGAATTTTTAAAAAATATTTTGGAATCGTTATGTGTGACCCTGAGAACTCTCCTACACCAATTTTGGAGAAAGCCGGATAAAATTAATTTTTTTTGTCCGCCGTATTGAATTTTTTAAAAATAATTTCAGATTCATTGTGTACGATCCCGAAAATTCCTATATACCAATTTTGGAGAAAATCGGAAAAAATTAATTTTTTGGCCGCTATATTGTCAGCGCCATCTTGGATTTTACTGCACCAATTTCGTCCAAAAAAATAGGGGACCACCGCAGCAACTTTCTGAATATAACGCAAGAAAATTCATTCAAATCGGTGCTGCCGTTCCGGAGTAATCGGTGTACATACATAAAAAAAAATACATAATCGACGAATTGAAAACCTCCTTCTTTTCGAAGTCGATTAAAAATATACAGGGTGATTCAAAAATCGATCACGAAACTTAAGGGGGTGATTCTACTTGACAAAATAAGGGTAGAGCTTCATATAATTTTTTTTCAAAATGTCATTCGTTTTCGAGTTACAAGCCGTCCAAGTTCAAGTTTTTATTTTTTGTTTTTTGAATTACTCGCTTACAGGAAAACCGATTTGACTAATATTTGAAAGATAGGCTAAGTCTTCTGCGCTTCATCATTTTAGTAACAATTCACATTGATTGTTTGCCGCTAGAGGGCACTTTACCTACATTGAAAATTGTTTTTTGTCATAATTTTTTAGTGTTGACAGCTACAGTAGTTTTTGGCATAATTTCTGAAAGACTGATGCCAGGCCTTTAAAAAAGGTGCTCTTTATTTACATCGCTAAACCCAACGGTTTAGACGTAAATCACCCTTAAAAATTAAGTGGTAAATTTACTTTTCTCATTTCATTACCACCAGCTACCAGGTAAATAGCTATCAAAGTATACTAGAGCTGTCAGTTTAACATCAAATAAATTCGCTTTTTAAACTATTTAATTTATAATCTTAAAATAACTAATAATGGCTAATCAGTAAATATTCATATTATGGATTATTGCGATATACATTTAATTGATAAAAATTAATGAAACAGTACTAAACAAACTAAAAAAGATTCTCAAACCTTTTTTAAAGGCCTGGCATCAGTCTTTCAGAAATTATGCCAAAAACTACTGTAGCTGTCAACACTAAAAAATTATGACAAAAAAACAATTTTCAATGTAGGTAAAGTGCCCTCTAGCGGCAAACAATCAATGTGAATTGTTACTAAAATGATGAAGCGCAGAAGACTTAGCCTATCTTTCAAATATTAGTCAAATCGGTTTTCCTGTAAGCGAGTAATTCAAAAAACAAAAAATAAAAACTTGAACTTGGACGGCTTGTAACTCGAAAACGAATGACATTTTGAAAAAAAATTATATGAAGCTCTACCCTTATTTTGTCAAGTAGAATCACCCCCTTAAGTTTCGTGATCGATTTTTGAATCACCCTGTATAGTTTTGCACTCTTGTGGTAATACTAATAAGGCAATTTGAGAGTCTCAAGTTACAAAAATGATAAAAAATTTAAAACTTTGAGAGGCCATTTCTCAGCTATTTCATAGTACAGACTTGGGTTGACGACCATTTTAACGGGCGCGATGTCTTTTGAAGTCTATATCTAAATTCACTTACAAAAAAGTTATGGGGCGAAACTTGAAAAAAAGCAAAAATTTAATATCATCGAGAAAAATAGCGAATTTTGACACGCTATATCTCGGTTACTTTTTTTACATTTGGATTCATCGTCACTCTACACGAAAAATATGCTGACAGTATTTTTATGACCTCTACGGTAATCATAAATCAAAAGGTTGACAACACTGGATACGCCTTCAGTACGAGTACTAGAGTTATTTGATTATCTGGACTTTAGTGTTTGATTATACTAATTTCTTCCCTGAGTGTCCTATATGCGACATTCTAGACTCATGTTTAAATATTAGCTATATTATAGCGAAATGCACTATACACAAAAAAGAGCTTTTACCAGACAACATATTAAAGCTTAACACTTTATAAATTCCTTTTATCTTTATATTTAACAGCATTTTATCACCCGCTTTGACTTTTCTTTCCCTTTAGTTGAAGCCTATTGTTCCGAACCGGGCAAGTTATATACAGCACTTATAGGGCGTAAAAACGACCATTTAACTCCTGGAGTTTTTAAATGGGTTGCACAAATTGTTCTACAGCCGATGCTGGCTTTTGTTCGCTTCGTCTCTTTGACTCTGGCGCATATTACGCTGTCGGATTTAGCACGACAAAAGATGGTGTAAATCGTTTTTTTACATTACATTTTTACTACCTACTTTGAATAAACATCGTGCCTATTTTCATATTATTAGGGGGTATCTGAGGGATGCAGTGGCTCGATATTAGATGTCATGTAATGGGCAGAATAATAATTTTTGATTCAAAAATTCGCCGCCAAATATCTAACGTGTCACTGTTCATGTAAGCTACAACGGTATTGTGGAAAATAGTCATGATTAACCACCAAAAATCTGTTCTAAGTGACATATACATAGATATAGAAAATATTACGGAAGTTATTTCAATCAGATGAAATCTAGGAACGACTTTTTTTAAAATCTTCACCTATTCCATATTTGAGGTCGTAGAAGACGATTTTTCCAGAAAACAGAAAAAACACCACGCTTCAGATCACAAAGCCACTTTTATTTCTGGAAAAAACTACCAAATAAATTCAGAAAAATTAGTATTTTCAACGAAAAAAGTATAAGTAAGTTTGGTAAACGCCATCTAATAACGTCAAATATTCGCTACCACGTTGCCAGATGTAAAAAACTTTCTTGAAATAAACTTTTGTTTTAAAAAAAACTCTAAAATTTGTTCATCTCAATTAATGAAATAGTTTAATTTTTGTAATGTAAAAACTAGTGTAAGATTAATCTTAATCGATTTTTTAAAATTTTAAGTTACTTCTGTTTAGTGCAGGTTTACTTGGTTTTGGTTAGTTTAGAAAACTGAAACTAACCTGAACTAAACTGACCTAGATATATTAATTGAAAAATGTTATTTTCCAGCAGGGGTATTTTTTGCCCTACAATAGATCTTTGCGCATTGACAGAGAAGGATATAAATGTGACGTGCGATCGCCTCTGCATCCTAATCCATGCATTTCATATATTTGATTTTCGTGACGCATGTCAATAACTTAAGTGCTAGGGGATTTTCGAGAATACATACCCTACTATTCAAGAATCTCCACAGTTATAGTCAACAAACCGGAGTCTGTGTAACCTAGCCAGAACGGTGGCTCCGGCTCCACCTAAGCACCGGGCGTTGGGGTGAGCTGGCAAATTATCTCAGTAGCAAAGCAATTGCTCCCTTATCTATAAGGGGGCCAAGAAGGTACAATCATAAGTCTCCAACTTGAATAGGTTTCCTTGAGTTACTACAATCTTTAGTAAAGACGTCAATATATAAAGCGAGAGCGTCACTATAATAAAGAGAGACAGAGCGAATCGGGCGTCGAATTCGCGCACCGTACGACCATCGTCGGCGTCTCTTCATTTGAATACCACTCTTCCTGATTCACAACATCCTGCTGTATTCCAGTAATGTAGTGTAAGAAGCATGGAATTATTTATTTAAATTTTTTGTCATCACTAGTTTGGCTGATAAGTTTTGAAGCGGTTAAACAAAGATGCAGTAAATATTTATAAAAGTGTATTGCGAATGTGGAAAGAGACATACCAATCCGTAATTACCATGGAATGGTAGGCTAACTTTGAGCCCCCACCAGGTCGTTCTGTTTCAAATAAATACTGCCGAACATGAACAATGTTTAGTCTAAATCAGGCGTGATTCACAATAAATCGGTGCCTTTTGCGTCTTAGAAGATCAGTTCTTTATCGAGCAATGATGGCTTAAGTTCACTATGGCTAATTTAGCTAATTTTACTTTATTTTGGTATAAACTCTCATTATAGGTAACGCAATATCATTTTCTTTCAGTATTTTTTATGGATTCTTTGAAAAAAAATCATTTCATAAAGTACAGTTTCAATTAATTTTATTTTTCAAGTTTGGACACTATTCCGGCACTTCACTACACTGTGCTTAGTTACGGATGCTGAATTTACTGTTACCTTTTTTATTCAGACAGATCTAGTTTTTTCCTGCCTACTACTATTTGAGTGGAATTGTATGCATTCTGGGTTGCAGAAAATTTATTTCTTTATTCGAAACGTATTTCTTTAACTTAAAAAATAACTGTTAGGATAATTTTTTTAGCGATTAAGATGATTAATGAATTGGCTTATGTAACAAATTTATTTTAGCTGAATGGTGTTACCCAGTGTCATTCTGTTTAAGCTGTCATTTCTTTCAAACGTTTCCACAGAAGCAGCGTAATGCGCAAACAAGGTCTTGATTATAAATGAAGGACATTTGCCTCGACTTTTTCCTAGTTTGATTCGGCCGAAGCAGCTGCAGACTCCCATCTTAATTTTTATTTGCAAATTTTTTGGAGATTCTGAGATGGAAAGTCGTTTATTATCCTGGTAATTTTGTAGAGTTTTTGGAGTTACCATATTTTTTGCCTGGATGGCGGTTATGGTCTTTTTTACAGGGATAAACCAAGAGACAGGGATTTTGGGCAGTCTGCACGTGTCAATGAAGGAATTCTATTAGACCCCACCAACATCGGTACGGGTCCACCTAATGGTTAATTTGCAATTGTTTTTCTTATAACTGTTACCTGTTAAGTTGCGTAATACGTGTTCCTGTTGACGTTTCGTCCGATCCTACGCTGTTAAGCAGAGAAAACTGTCAAACTTACCATTTCTCAGGCGAACCTTAATATTACTTTTTATTTATTAATAATGACCAATTACTGTATTTAATCTTTATTATTGCAACGGGTTTGCTTTATGTTTTTAATGCCAATAAGCTGTATTGTGTATTAAATGTTAATTGTGGGATTTATTTCCTTTTTTTGTGAATTTATTCGAGTTCGGTTTTTTCATTAGTATAATATATCTAGCTTACGCTAGAGCTTCATCTTATAATTAAAGATTTTTACTATTCCTTTCTCTACCGAGTTTTATTTATCCCACATGTTACTTGCACTTGTATTTTTTATGTTCTTGCTAATCTTTAGGGAGTAACGTTAAAAGTTAGTTTTTACCAACATCGTGGAAGGTTTCTGCATTCAGCTTAGCTTTTGATGCAGTGACGCCCTGAATAAAGGCATTTTTTGCTCGATGGTTTTACTACTAGCTTTCCCCTATCTCTGTTTTGATTCCACTTTATTGTGAGGTGTTACGCCCATAAATACCAGTGTAGCAATCTGGTAATTTCTTATGGCAAATTTCTTCCAAAAATAACTATAAAGATTAATCTTTAAAAAGAGAGAGACTAGTGCGAACAAAAATAATTATTAAGTAAAATGCCGATCCTGTGTGAAAAAGCTTTTTAATGAGATACATCGATAAGGACGAAAGATCAATGATAAAAACGCAAAACCACATTTTCAGTACAATGGAGAAAATGCCGCAGGAAACCTTAATAATACCATTATTTCAACAAAAAAAAAACCTTCGCTCATTGTCCAGATTTAACTCCCACTAATCGCTTCATTTCCAAACTAAAGAATTGTCTAGAAAAGGAATGTAATGACGATAATACGATCAAATCCTAATCGTATTACCTTGAATCTCCTCTTAAATACTGTTGTTTTTCCAGTTTATCCTCATCAATAAATATTTTTTTGGCTAATAATTGTGTTAGCGCAAATCCAGACAGAAATTCGTGTCAAAATCTCTCGGGACTCGCCTGTCTTTTGTAATCCAATTTACCTGTCGATAACACCGGTTATATTTTGGAAGTTTATTTTCCTTGGCAGTAATAAAAGACATCTATTTATTTTCTTTTTTTTTTTGATTGAGTTGTTCCTTTTTATTACACACCAATAGAGCTGATTTATTTATTCTCAGGCATTCAATCAGGTTCAAATATTACGCCAAGAAAAGAGAACAAATTTGCTTAAAGGTAGCATCACTTTTTTGCTACTAAAAAATCAATTTAACTTACTAAAAGCTCTCATTCTTCCAATAATGAGAACGTGGTGAAAATCGGTACGCCACCTTAGATTTTGACTTTTTGGAAATACATAAATAACTTATACACTGTTCAAAATTTCGGAAAAAATGTGTTTGTTCTACACCAGTGGTTGCCAATTAGTAAAAAGGAAATGCGTGAATTTAAAATTCTTTAAAAAAATCAATATGCCGAAGTAAAAACCTAATATATCTCCATTTTGTCCAGACATAGTATAGAGAGGTTTTTAAGGATATAAATTACGAATTTAAAATTATTTCTAAAAAAAACTTTGTATGTCGAAAATTGGTATTAGGGGCTTTTTAAGGGTTCAGATTAAAATTAGATTGAGTTCGAGATTATTTTTTTGAAAAATATCGCCACTATTTTTCAGTCTAAAATCGAAAAATCGGCTGCTTTTAATATCCTACCGATATGTTTCGGAATTTATATTTTATATTAGACAATTGTTTTCTGCGAATGTTGCTCCACTGAAGAAACCATAAGGTAGTCGAAACGCGTATGGACAGAAAACCAGAGTTGTACTTGTAAGAAAGAAACTGTTTGCATATATTTTTTTATCTGCTTCAAAAAAGCATATATATTAGCAACTATTTAAAGCCAACAGAAAAATAGATTTATTTAATTCTTACTGAAATTTTAACTTTTAAGTTTCGCACTACTCCGGTGAATGTGTAGATGTCGCTCGACTGGTGATATTTTTCAGTCTGACCTCGAAAAGTCGGCAGGCTTTAATACCCTACCGATGTGTCTCGGAATTTATATTCTATATAAACAATTGTTTCCTGCGAATGTTGCTCTTGATTCGATACAGCTCCACTGATGAGACCATAAAGTGGTCGAAACGCATATGGAGAGAGAGAACTGGAGTTGCATTTGCACGAAATAAACTGTTTGTATATATTCTTGTCTTTATCCGCTTGAAAGGAGAATACTGATATTCGGAAAATTCCTAAAATCAAAAAATTTGTTGTTGTTCAGTTTAGAATGGTCTAGAGCTTTGGATAAACTGGGTACTTTTTCGCTCTCAACTCAATTCAAAATTAAAAATCAAAAAATTTTAAAAAAAATGAACCGACTTCTAAAAAAACAATATAAATTTTTATATCATATTGAAATATTGAAGTCAACGCCAAATTATTACTACATGAAACAAATAACTACTAACGCGAGATACATACAAACTACGGTAAGAAAACCATTTTATAACTAAAGTATATCTGATTATTTTTATATGGATCACATTTTGTCAGGTATTAGTTTGGCGTCGACTTCAAAAACATCAATTTTATATAAAAATTTATAGTATTATTTTCCATTTTTTAGCGCTTTTTAGACGTCACACATACAGGTATCTCAACAATCCACGCGGCCAAGTCTGTTTTCTGAATGCTGTATAATGAATACAAACGTCTACCTATGATAAGGAACCCTTCCGAGAACAATATCCAGCCCCTGCCTCCCCTTTCCCGTGCGCCTCTTGCGTGTACTGTTATTTGGGATTAAATATTGTCATGGAATGTACGTATCCATTCTCGACGTTCTTTTGTGGATTTAACTTGTCAACTAAAATATTTATGTCCTCAAGTTCATCCCAGGATTTTAAAGTGATAGATCGTCACTCATACTAATAGATAATAAACTTATATACTATTCTAAAATTTGGTCAACTGATTATTCAAAAGTATTTTTTTGGCATTACAAAAGTATATCCTTTCATAGACTATTTTTTTTTTAATATTTTTCGATTATTAATGTTTTTGTTATGCTATCGAGATAGATCTGGCTATAATTTTCACTGGTACTTGAAACTCGTTTCTACTAAAAGTTAATATAAGAATCCGGATAAGCCATGATAAGCCAAATTTTAGTACTTTCAAATGTTTACATGAAAATTACAAAAAAATCGATTTTTTTTTTCAATACTTTTTTTTATAATGATTGTTTGTTTTAGGTACACCGGGTACCTCAGGAATAAGGATCGTGACCAAAAAATATTTATTTGATAAGATGCAAAGCGAAAATTTGCCCAATTTCGAAGAAAAACTAAATTATTTAAAAGACCAATTTTTATCTGGCAAGGGATACGCTGAAGACATCACTGAGACCTTGAAACGCAGTTTTGCTTATTTTAAATCGGAAATAAGGCAGATGGACTAAAGCACATAATAAAGAAGATGTATTTCTTAAATATAATCAAACGTGGCTAGAAGGAACTGTTGTGGAACCAACATCTCACCACCGCTTTCCGGCAAGATTGGACTTAAATAGAGGTTCAAGTTTGTGGAAAGTACAAGGATGTCTGGGAAAGATACCGGTGGATCCCACTGATGAATCCACCACCGGTATGGAGACGAAATATCGGTACATTTTAGGTGGTCGAAAATAGTTCGTTAGCTATATGCCCTTAACATCAAGGGCATTACTACGACATGGCGCCCGAGTAGGAACGACAAGATGGAAGGCCGTCGAGTCGTGGCTTTGTGCTAAAGCCGGTACCCTACTTTAGAAAGACCACCTAGGATGTCCGTTCCACTTCCTTTTCAGGCCTGTGCTTTCTAACGGCTTGGACTGTCCGACAGTTAAAGCCGGAAAGCAAATGTCTTAGGGGGGCATGTGGTGGAACCAACATTTTACCACCGCGTTCCGGCAAAACTGGACTTAAATAGAAGTCCAAGTTTGTGGAAAGTACAAGAATGTCTGGGAAAGATACCGGTGGATTCCACTGATGAGTCCACCACAGGTATCGGGACGAAACATCCGCACATTTTAGGTGGTCGCAAATAGTTCGTTGGTTATATGCCCTTAACATCAGAGGCATTACTATGACAGAACCTTCGCAATTCCTGTCGCCGGTACTCAAACGCGTGCAGGTAGGCCAAGCAAGCTGTTTAGAGAATCGAGTGAAAGAAGTAAGAGAAGGAAAACCGAAGACCTCCGTGCAACTTTAGAAGAGGATTTATCAGTACCTGCAGCGCAAGTAGAGATAAGAGAAACAGGAAAACGAGATGCATCCAATATTCTCAGAGAAATAACATGTAAAACAACACGTGCAACCAAATATTAGAAGGCATATTATCAAACAAAATCAAGTAAAGGAAAGAAATTACCTCTGACACTAGTGGAAACTGTACAAATGTTCATAGATGCCGATTTAACGAAGGGACAGTACGAAACCATTAGAAAGGTGAATAGGAATTTTTTTCCGTACTACAGTATTTTGCAAACGGCCAAAAAAATGTTATCCAGCACACGAATCATGCACGATAACGAGTAACGGTGCCAAAGTGCATTTGCAGCCTTTAATAGACATAACCGTTCGGCCCCTATCCGAATACCTGAAAGAGGTATTGTTAACAGTGGAGGAACAAGAGTGGGACACTCTGAAAGTAATATCCAAATGGGGTTGCGATGGTTCTCAGCAAACGCAATATAAACAAAAACTGATGCCGATTCCGATGCCAACTTATTTGTAAGCTCCTTCGTGCCTTTAAAACTAATATTTGGTGTGAAAAATAAAAATGTATTATGGGAAAATCCAACATCCTCTTCCCCACGATTCTGTCGACCCATAAGTTTCCGTTTTGTGAAAGAGAGTGTCGCTCTTACAGAAGAAGAAATCAAATACGTTAATGATTTTATCAAGTCTTTAGTCCCAACAGAAGTTGATTGAAATGGAGAAAAGTTTGTAGTAAAACACAAATTTATAATGACCATGGTCGGCGGAAAGGTATGCAATGCAGTCACCGGTACGACATCAACAAGTCGATGCTACATTTGTGGTGCAACTTTCAAATATTTCAACCGATGAAACTACAAAAAAGAAGTGAGTAAGGAAGCCATTGAATGTGACCTCTCAGTGATACATGCGAGGATACGACTACTTGAGAGTATTCTTTTTTTGGCTTATAAGATACCTGTTAAGAAATTTAGAGAAAGGAAAACAGAAAAGGAAAAACAATTGGAAAAAACTAGAAAAGTGGAAATCCAGAACCGGTTCCGCAATGAAATAGGTTTATAGTTGATATCCCAAAGGCTAACTTTGGCAACACCAATGACGGCAACATAAGCAGATTTTTTTACAAGCCCAGATTAGCATCTGAAATAACAGCTATGACCTTATATACAGACTGACAGTCATCCTAAAAACAATTTCAAGCGGACATATAATCGATTCGAAAAAATATGAAGAATATGCATCTGAAAGAGCTTGTTACCAATTGGCTAGCTTTCCGAGGAGGCAACAGAAGTACGTAATAAGCATTTTCGGTCGTACCGATTAGATTTTACTAGAAAATTTTCGAGAGAAAACTGTAAACAAGATGTACTCAATCGGTTACTTTTGAGTTCAGATCCTCTGTTGAGCAGCAAGAGATGCGTAAAATCAAGGAAACTGGATTCTTTTTTGCCGGAAACTATTAAAATGCTCGTGTCCGCGGCGCCGAGCACAATTATAAACTCATCAGATAGCGAAAAGGAAAATTCTCCTAATTTGTAATTTTCAATATGTAATTTTGTGACTTGTGTGTCTTGTAATATAATTAAAAAAATAAATACGTTTGTTTTATTTTATTTTGTAGTTTAAAACCTATTTGAGTATAAAAATAATTTTGGCCGCTTAGATTGTTCAAATACCAGTATGTGGCGTCGGTCATTTTTTTTATAAAAATTTTATTGCTGTAGTTTCAAAACGGGTAAATTCATTATTATCATTTAATACCTGACAAATATAATAAAAATATATTTCAAAGCCATGTCCCAAGAAATGTAATGATAAAATGGTATTAATTATATTAACATGGCTTTTAAGTAATATCCGTTCACGAACTTGAGATATAAAACTGGACTGCTCGTGTTCCATATCTCCCTTATAAAAAAAAATGACCCCACCGTGCTCCGTGCCATTTGGTGCAAATAATTGCTTGGGCAACAATGAATTCTCTAAGTTTTTGTGATATTGGTGAAAGTGTTTTTTTGGGCATTGACTGAATACTTTTCATTTTGTTATGTAACGTTTTCCTGAAAATTTCAAACAGGAACCTGAACTTTAAGATGTGCAAATACCTCATCTGGTAAATTGGAATTTATTTAATTGGTAAGTTATAAAGCATTCAATAATAATTATATAAAATTTTACCTTAGAATCAAATTGTAAATCTAAGGGTAACAAGTTTAATCTTATGGATATGATATATGATGATTATTAAATGCTATCAATATTTTAGTTTTCTAAGAAAAAAGAATCTTCAAATTCAAGAGCTGAAGCAAATTGGTATTGTTCATAATTCTTTTATACATCAGATAAGTAACTCTGTTCAGAGCATTTTTCTGGAAATTGTTTTATACAAGACGATGAGCAAAAAGTTTGTGTTGTGCTTCTTACAAATAAACTACTTAAAAAAAACTACGAAGCACTGTTTGATGTAAACAACTTGAAGCAACTAAACTTAGACTTAATAACATACACTGGCTCTACAAAAAAAAAGTCCTGAATTAGGTATGCATTAACCAACAACAATATCGTTTTACCATAAAGTTAATGTTCCACTGACATATAAAGCTGAATATCGAAACTGGTATGGTGTTAAAATTTAAAATGATTATACATTTAAAAACCAATATGCCATATTAAAATAGAAATAAATGATTGCATATAATATGAAATTTTTCAATATTATTAAGGATGTTTGGAAATTACATAAGTTTTACTTTTATGTATTTGTTTTGTCTAAAAATAAAATCATAACTTTTTGTTTGAATATGTTATTAATTAATAAAACAAAAATTCTTGATTTTAGCTCAGATAGGAAATTTGTGTCATGAAAATCCTTTGTCAAAGTAGTGAGAAGCTGTGATTGATTACCATTTCAAAAATTCAACTCTAGGAAAAGTCAGTTCCAGATCCTTAAACAGTTAAGTAAATTGAAAGTTTGACCTAGTGTAAAAATTAAAAGTTGCTAGTAAATCTTTATGTATATATTTAAACTAAAAATGATTGTATTAATGTAAGAATTCTCTTGTATTTACAAGCTTCTTTATATTTAAAGTGTCTTAATAAATATTGTTTTGTTTACAATTATATATAAACTGCTTTAACACTATCCCCTTTAGAGTTTAAAATTTTTTTTTATAAAAATGGTTTAGTACATAATGTTACTTTACTTCATTTAAATTAAAGCTCCGTTTTTTATAAAGGAAATGTCAACATTATTATGAATGTTGTTAACCCTATATAAATACCCATCATATCAGTTCCCTAAAAGCATCGAGGAGAAAATAATTTTAACAAAGACTTAATCGAAGCTATTTTTAAATGATGAAACTATCTTACTTTGCAATAGATTATGTGGACATTTCGATACCTTACATTAAACAATATACTATATTAATTCATGATATAAAATTTTTAAAAATAAATGCCTTAATACTTTTTTTCGTTAACTTCTTATACTCTACGTCCGAATAAGGATGTTCCCAAAACAGATATTTAAAAAAAAAATTAGTCTCGATTTGTTTTTGGCACATATTTCACATTTTAGCTATTTTGCTAAATAACAATTTTATTGTAAAAAATAAAATATGTAAAAAGTCATAGAAAAAACATTTTTATTTATTTATTAGAACTGACATTTCATGCTTATTATCTAAAAATAATAAAATTGTTACATATTTACACTGTTCCAAAGAAGTTAAAAAAATTTGCTTTATTGGAGTTGCTTTAAACAGAAAAATTATAATTTTGAGGAAATTTAAAGTTGAAATTCAAGTTAAATATTGTTTTACAGAAACAATTATCCTGGGCTGCGATTCTATAAGAGTAAAGGAAAAGAGAATGTCATAATAAGGATCTTCTATCTGTGTTCGGTCTGTATTAACACATAAGTATATCACTGTCCTAAAAAAGATAAGGAAAGAGAATGTCAAAAAATATGCTTACAGAATCGTAGCTCTGGTCCTTTTTGTTGAATATACTCGATTAACCTGTCAAGTAAAACAAGGAAGAGCGATTTGTTGTTTAAGACATAGTATAGAAAGAGATAGTTATTGTCTAAACCTGTTAGTTAGAATAATAGAATTGACATTCATACACAACACATTCACGCCAATGTAAGAAACTAGCAGGGAATTCAATGTTGCCATACAAATCACTGCACCGAATGGCGACCAATAAGGGGGGGTCAAAAATTATTTTCATGAGCAGTCCAGTTTTATATCTCAAGTTCGTGTATCCGTTATAGTAGAAATAATCAAAACCAACCATTTATCTGTGATACACACTCTCAAAATACAAAATAAATTCAAAATATATTTTTGTTATTCAAGACGCAATATTTGCAATATGTATTTAGTTTACCATGTTATTTTTAGCAAAGTTTTCCTACTTTACACCTCTGGAGTAAATATTTTTTTAACTTGTTTACGAATTTTACTGTACTTTCAAAATTATATGTACATACTAAAGTGCATAAGTGTTATTAATATGCACCTAGAAATTATTTCCATCCGATTAGCATGACCTAATTTTTATGGATACCATATACTTAGCGGAAACCTTTAAAACTTCGTAGTTTTACAATGGAAAAGCAGTATTTTTATTTAGTAAAAAGATGAGAATACAGCGATACACTTTAACGCTTTTCCGATAAAATGGTTTTTCGATACCGATGCATAAAATTCTATAAGCACATAATAAGAAGTTTTTGAACATGAGAGCAGGGAAATAGAATCTAATGTTTTTAAAATTTCAACATATCTATAGGGTGGATCGTTTCGGGTGTTTTTATAGGGAAACCGTAAAAAATTTTAAAAATCTGATTAAGTGTCCTGAGCTGTTTTTTTGAGAAAATTACAATGACGAAACACTTACGGCTATCGCGATCGGTTTCGGATTTATAGTGCGATTTTCGAATTTTTCCATTTTCTGAAATGTCATATATTTTATTTATCAAAGCAAGTACAATAAAACTAATAAGGCATTCTCAAGGTACTTTCTTCTGTAGAATCTAGTGGCGTAGTCATATTTTTAATTTTAATTTTAATTATGGAGATATAATATCAAGTTTTAATTTGTTCATTTATTTTTATTATTTTGGTTCATTACCTTACTTTTGTCTTTTGTTGTGTTAATGAACAAGTGAAGTTTACCGGCCATCTGTGAGCCTTAAGGGTTCTTCTTCTTTATCTTCATTTTTTTTATATGGTTCTTTTTCTTTCTTTGGTTCTTTCTTTTACGGAGATCCTTTTTTTCCTACTTTTTATCATTTACGTAGTTCCTCTGTGGCTAGCTGCTGCCTGAAGCCACGACAGCTCAGGAACCTGCGGGAACTCACTAATAATTTATCTTATTTCTTATTTATTTATTTATTTTTATATGAAATAATATATTGGTACCAAGTAAACGTAATCACATTTAAATCTGTGGTAATATTTATAGTTGTAATGTATAACCACGTATACCACCATTAATCACTAGTATTTAGGATTTAAGTTCGTGAGTGTAATTATCATAAGCGTATTTATTGTTTGCCTACAACCCCAACACTTCACCATCTCACTTGTTAATCTGTACTTTTAACTTTTTGGTGATCATTAAATGTTGAATGCTACTTAATTATTTTATTTATTTATCTTCTCTTTTTGTAGAATGAAAACTACAGGATAGGTACTGCGACAACCGTTGGCAGCTTGCACCTCAGCTGATTCGAAGCTACTGGCGCCCTAATTAAATGCACTATGCATTGAACTACTAATTCATTTATCTTTTTGAAATTACTCGAGATTCTTGAGCTCATTATACGATTCAATTCGACTCTACTATCCATTATATGTGGTATTTTATATGGGCCAACCTTATTTTAATTATTTCGTGCGTATTCGGGAAAGGTGTTGGTTCGCCGAAGCAGAAGTTGGAGCCTCGTTCAAGAATGTACTTGCATCGTCAACAGCGTAGCGACTCGTTACGCTACTGATTGTTATCTGTTGCGATGTTTAATTCAAAATTCCGCCCTTACTACAGCTCGCGAATCCCTGGGGGCTCGTGAACCACCATTTGGAAAACGCTGCTATACAGTATACTGAAAATCACATTAAAATAACTCACTTCTACCAAAAATCAGCTAAAAAGTTTATTATCCTCCAGTATTCGTGAAGAACTGTTGTGTGACACTGGCTATACCACTGACTGCAATATACAAATGTCTCTCGATTCGGGAGTCTTTCCTTCGGTGTGGAACTGGGCTTTTGTAACACCTTTGTTCAAAAGTGGAAATCGTCCTAACATACTTAACTACCGCCCTATTTCTGGCTTGTCGTGCTTTGGTAAGATCTTGGAGTCATTAGTTACAGATGATATTTCTTTCGCGTTCCGTGGAGTTATCTCGGATTTCAGTCTGGTAAGTCATGTCAAACTAATTTGATAGTTTATTCTAACTTTCTGAGTGCCACCCTTGATCTTTCATTGCAGGTCGATCCGATTTACTTCGACTTCAGAAAGGCATTTAATTCAGTAAATCATCGCATTTTATTGAACAAATTACAGCGATATGAAGTCGGACCACCGTTAATTTTCTGGATTGCAGGCTATCTAACTGGTCGAACGTAAGTGGTCAAGTTTTGCGGTAGATTATCGCGAGAAATAAAGGTGCATTCTGCGGTGCCGCAGGGGTTCCATCTAGGCCCTGTCCTGTTCTTGCTTTTCACCAATGACTTTACCTACATTTTTCAGAAGTGTTCTTACCTTTTCTTTGCGGATGATTTACAGATTTTCAGCCGAGTGGCATGTCTCGGGGATGCAAGATGATTTCCTTTTCTAGAAAGAGAAAATCCATCCTTTCAACTTATCGAATTAATAACACTGATCTCACAATAGTAACTCTTACTAACGATTTGGGAGTTATATTTGACAGTGAGTTAAGTTTTACAGCATGATCGCACAATCTTTTAAGATGTGTGAATTTGTCAGGAGGCAATGTCATGATTTTAATGACATTGAAACTCTTAAGGCTGTTTAGTGTGACCTAGTTAGAAGTAACTGGGAGTACTGTTGCATGATCTGGTCACCTCTATACAAAGTCCGCGTTGGACGGATTGAACGGGTGCCAAACAAATTTGTTAATTTTTTGCTCAATAAGTTAAGAATCGATCGAACACAGCTACAGTGCCATCAGCTCAGTTTGCTCAGCTTGGATTCCTCCTTCACATTAGAGCAGTGGGAAACATACTTTAAAGATCTATATAAGGAAGAGGAGAACATGGAACAGATACAAAATGAATATGAGGAGGATGATAGCATAACACTAACAAATGACAAGACAGAAAACACCTTAAAGTCCCTTAAGAATAGAAAAAGCCCTGGACCAGACGAGATCACTAATGAAATGCTTAAATACGGAGGCAAAAAGCTATGGAATGAAATATTAACCCTTTTCAAGAATATCATAGAAGAACAAAAAATACCGAATGAATGAAAGAATATTGTAACAATACCCATTTTTAAAAAAGGACAGAAAACGCACCCAGAGAACTATCGAGGAATAACACTGCTTGATAGCATTCTTAAAGCATTCACAAAAACTATACTGGAAGAAATCACCAAAATCATAAGAATACGTGAAGAACAATAAGGTTTCAGAAAGAACAAATCCACTATTGACGCAATATTCATTGTCAAACAAATAACTGAAAAATCCCTAGAATTCAATAAACCTGCGTACATGTACTTCGTCGATATGACCAAGGCTTGTGACAGAATGCGCTTAAAGGACGTTTTAGAAATAATGAGAACAAAAGGTTTAAACCATAGGCTAATTAATCTAATATACGATATTTATTTATTTATTTATTTATTTATTTATTGATACTCTTACAAACACCTAAACATAACATGCTACAAGGTAATTATAAGTAAGAGAAATTTTACAGACTTAACTAACACAGAACAAAGACAGCACAGACAAGAACCTGAATAAACCTAAAGGTCACTGCAAAACTTGCAATAGCAATTTCTTGGTACAATTAAAAAAGTCAATATCATTATTCTTATATAGTATGTTGCACTCAGTTAACATTAAATTCATTGGAGAATGACTACCAATGGAGACATGAAAGAATTTTTCCTTTTGTATCCTTAATCCTATCTTTGGTACATGAAGAGGTATATAATTAATCAAAGAACAATTGTTAAATTTTATATTATTGATAATACAATAAACAAATATCACAGCTTGAATTTGCCTTCTTTTCTGAAGAGTTTGAAATTTAAAGCTTTCTAACATACTGCTATAAGAGATCAGATATGGATATAAGTTATTTTTCCTAACATATAAATATCTCAAAAACCTTTTTTGAACACGCTCAATAGCATCACAATGAACATTTGCACTAGGAGACCATATACTAGATGCATATTCTAGATGAGGACGAACAAGTGCATTATACAATTTTATTATTATATTATGGTTCTTAAACTGACTTGTATTTCTAATCACAAAACCAAGCACCCTAAAAGCCTTATTAATAACATTGCGGTAGTGGGTATTAAATTTCAAATTAGACTGGAAGTGCACCCCCAAATCCCTACATTCAGTCTTTTTTTGTAGTTTTGCTCCATCAATAAAATAATTAAAATTAATAGGATTTATTTTATTTGTATAAGACATAAAGAAGCATTTATTAGTATTTAAAAACATTTTATTTAATTGAAACCATTCTGTTACTGAATTTAAGTCTGCTTGCAGTGCACTACAATCATTACTGTTTGTTACTTTCTTAAATATTTTAAAGTCATCCGCAAATAAGAGACCATCAGAATGTTTAACACTATTAAGTAAATCATTTATAAACATTAAAAATAACAGTGGGCCCAGGTTGCTACCCTGCGGTACACCAGATGTTGCCATAAAAGCCTGAGAAAATGACCCTCCCACTCTCACCATGTGCGGCCTACACGAAAGATAACTTTTCATGAAGAGGTAAGCATTCCTAGAAAAGCCAAACTCGACAAGCTTAGTCAGCAACACCCGATGGTCCATCTTATCAAATGCCTTTGCACAATCAATATACACTGTATCCAACTGCTTCCCGCCATCAATAGCCTCCGAGGCATGATTTGTAAACACACATAAATTTGTTACTGTGGACTTTCCACTTACAAATCCATGTTGTTGTTCTACTATTTTATGAGTGATGTTGGTCACAATGTCATCTGAAAGGATCATCTCAAATATCTTAGCAAGTGAATTAAGTATACTAATTGGTCTATAATTTTCAACATTTGTTTGTTTACCATCTTTAAATATGGGAGAAATAATTGCTGTTTTTAGTTTATTGGGAAAAATTTTTGTTTTTAGGGCTACTTGAAAAATATGAGCAATAGGGGCTGCTAAAAAGTCTGAGCAACCTTTATAGATATATGAGGGAATATTATCCTCTCCTGTGCTTTTTTTTGGTTTTAGTTTTTTTATACTTTTCTTCACAGTCTCCTCTGATATTAAAGAAAATTCCAAGTCTCCCCATCTATTAATATCTATAGGGTCGCCGTTGGACACTGATGACAACTCAAACACTGAACTGAAATACTGTGCAAAAGCATTGGCAATATGTTCGTGCTCTTCCAATGATACTCCATTATAAGACATAACCCTTGGCATACCATACCTTTTACTCTTACAGCCAACATACATCCAAAAACTGCTAGGATCAAAATTTACATTATTCTCTATATTTCTTAAATACAAAGAGGACTCATAATCAATCTGTTTTTTAATATTATACCTTAAGTTACGATATTCCTCATATTGAAAAACACTAGCTTTGCCACATTGTATATGTCTATGCATTCTATTCTTTAATTTTATTTTACGTACTAAATCATTTGAAAACCAAAGAGGATATTTACAATAATTTACTTCACTATTACCAACAGATTTAGCTTTTTTTGGAATTGCGTTATTTAAGCAGTTAACTAATTTGTCATAAAATATGGCAACACATTCATTTGGATCTGTAAATTTTTTTATTTCAGACCAATTTGTTTGTTGTATTAGGTTGTAAAACTTTAAAAAGTCACCTTTGGCATAATCATATACAAAAGAGGTAGATATGGTACTTTTAATTAAAGATTGTTGGTTATTTATTTGCACAGACATAGACAATGATGGATGATATAAATCATCCACAATATTAACATCCAGTGCAAAACAAAAATCAGAGTAGGACATATAACAACGGAAGACATATATGTAAACACAGGAATTAGACAGGGCGATTCGCTCAGCCCCTTCATGTTTAATCTAATAATGGATAAAATAATAGAAAATCTCTCCAGAACAGCTGGATACAAAATGGGAAACACATTCTTCCATACCGTCTGCTATGCGGACGATGCTGTTCTTATTGCAGACTCTGAAAATAACCTACAAAGACTACTGCACTCTTTTAACACTAAAGCGAAAGAATTAAATATGCTCATCAACAACGAGAAGACCAAATGCTTAGTAACATCCAAAGAACCAATACGGTGCAAGTTGGAAATCGACTCCAAAATTGTCGAACAGGTAAATCACTTCAAATATTTGGGAGCAGAAATACCGAGCCATGGAAACCTTTTTAACAAAGTAAGAGAGCAAACAATGAAAGCGGCTAGAATTTCTGGATGCCTAAAAGAAATTGTGTGGAAGAACAAATACCTTAATACCGAAAGGAAAACTAAGATATACAAAACGGCTCTAAGACCCATTGTAGCATACGCGGCAGAAATAATACCAGATACAGGCAGAACTCTACAAATGACGAGAACAGTCGAAATGAAAACATTTAGAAGTCTACAAGGAAAAACTCTACACGACAGAATACGGAATGAAGATATCAGACAACAATGCGGGATACAGGGCATAGGAAGATGGGTTAGACAAAGGCGAAGATTCTGGAACAAACATATAGGGAGAATGGAGGACGGTAGACTCGTTAAAAGCGCAAAAATGAATAACACCGAAGGAAAAAGGTCACAGGGAAGACCACCAAAACAATGGCAAGAATGCTGAACCTCAGCTTTCAGGGAAGAAGTAATAGCAATGAACAGGCAATAGCCTACTAGCATGGTTAACTGTGTTAGAAAGAAGAAGAGGATTCCTTGGAGACTCGTAAAATTCAGCTCACTATGATGTTTGGTCATAGATTGTTGGCGGGTGTGGTTGATTGCCCTGATCTGCTAGCACTGCTTAATTTTCGTGTCCCTGTTCGACTCACCAGGCAGCAAAATGGATTCTCGCTGTATCCTAGCCGGACTGATAATGGCAGGAATAGCTTTGCAAATAGACTTATGGACCACTATAATACATTCCTGCCTTGTGATTTTGATTTTTTCTGTTATTCTGTGTCCTTTAAGAAGACAGTGAGATTGGCCTTAAATAGCGTACCTGGCTATTGACTGTGAATGCTTTTTTATTCTTAAGTATTTTTTTAGCTTTTTCTAGTTTACAGTTACGATTATCAGAGTTTTGTTAAATTATTTACATGTTAATGGTTTATATTTTTTAATTGCTCTACTATTTGGGTAATCCTGTAAGATACAATTGAATAAATTTATAAATAAAAAATAAATACATAAAAAATAAATAAATTATATTATTTACATACTTTATTTATTGAAGTCAGTTAAAAACAGACCGAGTACTCATTAAATTAAAAAGTTATAAGAAACTTAAAAACCTTCCTTTCTAAAACATTATTAAAAGGGTTGTTCTATAAAATATTTATGCCCATCCCTAAAATCAACTTTTACAAAAGCTTATCCGGCTCCCAGCTTTTTTCATACTTAAAATTTGCAAACTCGACAAAAAAAATACTTTCATATTTCCCCGCATCGAAATCCTTTTACAAAAACAAGCTCAAGTTTTGGGAGTTAACAAAACATGATATATTAATTATGTCAGGATTTCGTGAAACGAAAAGTCGTTTATGGGGTCCAAAACGCTAAAGACTTTCTTGTTAAAAGGACAAAAGCTAAATGGTCGATTTCATGCCTTATAATTTTCGTACTTTCGAGTTCAGGATAATAGGCCGAGTTGAATGAGTTGGTGAAAATGTTCAGTGGGGAATTATAAACTTTTAGAACCACAAATTTTAAACGTAGTAAGTTTGCCCCACTGTATTTTTATGGTATATTTAATTAATTCAATATTGATAAAGTTATATTTATTACACAGATTTGCAAGGTTCAGCTGTTTAAAAAGTAGGAGGTGTTGTTGAAGCAATTCTTTTGGGGTAGAATCCGAATCTAGCTTCAGGATTTTCAAACATGTAAGGTTAGAAGGCCAAAAAATATTATTTTTTTGTTTATATTTAACGGTAGGTATGGGGAATCATTTTTTTAGCTCATTTTGCTGGCTTTATCGCCTAATACTACCTCTCCTCTTCAAAATGAGTTTATGAGTTTTCAATTGCCAATCTACGATCTTTATTATTGAAGTTAGGGTCTACTAAAATAAAAGAATTTGAATGGATGAACGAGTTGCTAAATAAATGTCACAATATTGAAAGAGAATCTTTAAACCGTTAACAATGAACCAGTTCACTTTATGATCTTATAACACCTAAATTTTTAAAAGGCTGTAATTCCGATAAGAAAAATTGTAGATGAGTAATCGAAAACTACCGAAAAAGAGCTAAAAAAAATTATTTCCCGTACAGAACTTCAAATATAGCTAAAAAAGCCATGTTTTGGTTAAAAAAGTCTTTTTATTTGTCTGTCAAAAAAAAAGTTTAACTGATGAAGTGCTTAAGTCCTAAAAATGACAGAACCTAAATCGGTAACAATAATAATGTTCTAGTAATTTCCCAGCATTGGTTTGACGTGATTTTCCGACTAAATAAGTAATCCTGTAATCTGGTATTACTACAACAAATCATTACTTATGTGAACTTAACAAATATTTGCCATACGATGATGTCCAAATGAATGGAAAAAGATATATCTAAGTTTTTAACAAACATTTTTATTCAAAATATTCAAATTTACCGTTAGGTCGTTAGCTTCAACAAATACGTTTTAATGTCACCCACCATGTTTACTAGAAGTATTTACAAATATTATTATCATTTCAATAATTATTTCTATTTTAGTTTTATTATTTATTCTACATTTCATGTGTGCTAAATAAAATTATATTGTCACCAACAAAACGCCAATAAAATTACCCACCGTTTTCATTCTATTCCTTTCGATTTAACTAATTCCAAAAAAGGAAATTTATTTATATATATATATATATATATATATATATATATATATATATATATATAACAAAAATAGTTTTCGTCCGTGTGATTTTAAAATAAAATAAGTCGCGGCTAAGTGGACATAAGATTGTAAAAATAAACCTTACTTTCGGGTTAAAAAGTGCGGAGAACTCCAAAATAATGGAAAGATGCGGGTCCGAAAAATGACGACAGCGCTGTTTCGTCCTAGTTTGGGCCATTGCATTTGGTACAAACCATCACCTCACATTTGTGCCCTATAAGCTGATATTAAAATTTAAAAACAGCAAACAAGGCAACAAGGGCCACATCTCGATGGTTCAGTCAATAACATAAAAGCAACACAAATCAACAATGTTGTATAAACCGTCATGTGATGGTGCGACGGTAAACTAAAAAAAAAATTATATATATATATATATATATATATATATATATATATATATATATATATATATATATATATATATATATATATATATCAAAACTCGATATACGAAACACGCTACCCAAAGGATAGGGAACGCACTATTCGATACTGTCGCGCCATCACATAGCGGTTTTATACAAAATTGATGATTTATGTTATTCTTGTGTTATTAAGTGAACCATCAAGGTGACGCCGTTGTTTGCTGTTTTTTAATTTTAAAATCAACTTATACGGCACAAATGTGAGGTGATGGTTTGTACCGAATGCAATGGCCTGACGAGTACCATATTAGAACGAAACAGCGCTGTTGTCATTTTTGGGGCCAGGACTCTTTCCATTATTTTGGAATTCTCCGCACACGGCGTTTCGGTTTTAGAATAACTTATTAATACAGATATTCAAGTAGCTAGAAAACAATTACTTTCTCTAAAATTTATTCTAAAACCAAAACGCCGTTACAGCCAAATGGAATGTCCTGCATAGTTTATAAGGTCCCCTGTTCCAACTGTCAATAAGTTTATATAGGCCAGACTTCCAGAAGCCTCAAAGGCAGACTCACTTCCCATCGTAGTGACATTAACAGAGATTTGCCCTCTTATGCTTTGCCTGAACATGTTTTTCATCAAGATCACAATATTAACTGGGACAGCACTGAGATTCTGGAAAGAGTTTCTGATTATCACAAAAGGCTCTTCCTTGAAATGGTGCACATTAATCAAGAAAGTAACACCATGAATAAAAAAAAAAGTGAGGCCGAGAGTCGGAGTGCCTTTTTTGTTATATTTTAAAGTTGTAAATAGAAAAGTATTTAAGCCTCCTGGACAGTCCATCTTCAGATGAATAGGTTTTCTATTAAATTCTCTAATATTCTGTAAAAAAACATCAAACAAGTAATTTCTTAATTTTATTTTCTACTTTTGCTCTCTTGCTTGACTACGCCATTGTTTATGGATACGTATTTTCCCCCACTACTTACACCACCCACTACACTTCCCGGCTGACACATGACAGGTATCAAAATAAAATGGTGGAATAGTCGAGTAGGAAGTTTGACTGTTTACGACCTTTCTAGAATTTCAATGAATTTTTACAATTCCATCTAAATACATTTAGAAACTGCTAATGTTAAGTTTTTTCAAACGTGTACTTGTTTAATATTCAAACTACATTGGTGAGTTACTTAATAATTATAAGGTAGGTTAATGCTTTAACTGTTTAATTAATAATCGTAGAGACGTCTTGAAGAAGAAAGTAAGAAATTCTCGAAAGTTTGACACAATCAAAAAAGGGCCTGCAAATTTAACCAAACTGCATCCCCAATTACTCTATTTTGGAATATTATATATATATATATATATATATATATATATATATATATATATATATATATATATATATATATATATTACGTCGGACATTCTCACAGGTGTGATGTGTAATCGAAGGTTCTCGGGCATCCCGCGCATGTGCCGAGTCCCTCTCAGGACTGTAAGGCAGCTGACATTTCGGTGAAATCTCATTCACCATTTTCAAAGCTCACTGTATGGCGACTACGAGCGAACTGACGCCCGCGGCTCGGGTGCAGTCAGTCCCGTATGTACGTCGGATGCGTTCGTTTTCCGAATGGTTCTGGCGTATCAGGCTGCGAGACCTGCTGAGGGTCATCAGCCCTGTGCCGGTGTTTGGAGTTGCTTTGCCGAGTTGTAATCTGTTTCGTTACTAAGTGGTACTGGCTGATGTTTTGTAAGAGGCGCCACAGACCAGATCGCATCATTTTCACCACAGACCGTAAAGTAAAAGATCTATTACCAACACCTAAAGAAAGAATCCCTCTAGTAAACCAGGGAGGGTACGAAATTCCATGCGGAGAATGCAGCTCATCTTACATAGCCCAAACCAACCGTAAAATAAGCGCCAGAAGGGACGAACATATAAAAGCTGTCAAGCAAAAAACAACTTCTTCTACTCTGGCCCAACACTTGTTAAACACAAGACGTAAGATAAATTTCTCAGGAACAAAAATGCCATCGATATATATATATATATATATATATATATATATATATATATATATATATATATATATATGGATGGATAGTTGCTTAGCAAAATCAACAGGCTTCATCGGCAAACTTTTGATAGAAAAGAAACATTTTAATGAAATTTTCAGCATATTCTAGAACGAACTATTAGAAGTGGTTCCAAAAAATGTTTTCCAGCTAGGTGTACTATAAGGGAGTTGAGAACTGAAAAAATTTGTTGATTAGCAGAATTTTTAACTTGCTTTATTCTCATGTAATTTTTGATAAAAATGCCATATATCAATGAAATTTTCAACACACTCTAAGGGGTTCTACTGAGTGATTGCATAAAAATATTGTCAAAATAGAAAATTGAAAAAATCGTTAAATTGAATTCATAGGCGTATAATTTTGATAACATTTTCGACAGGTCTTAAGAGATGTTTTACGACGTCCTGTAAAAACATTTCCAACATAGGTTTATTGCTAGTAGATTAAAAACTAAAAAACTGAAGAAATTGGTTAATTAGAGAACTTTCTTACAGACTTTGCTCGTATATAAGTGTTGACAGACGTGAGCCAATTTAATGTGGTTTTCAATATTTTGAAGAGAATACTACCAAGGTGATCTTGTATAAATCCAAGGTAAGTTTATGCAAAGAGGGTAAAAACTGAAAAACAAATTGATAATCAGGGAACTTTTTTACGCATAATTTCTTAATGGAGTAAGATGTTTTCATTACGGTTTATTGCAACGAAACTGACAACTGAAAAAACAAAAGCCAAATTGTTCGTTTTCTAAACGTATCTGTTTCTCTTTGAGCGGTGACTTTCTCCAGGAAATTTATTTTTGTTTCTATTTTAAATGTCCTTTGGGCATTCGTGTATTATTATTATTATGGCAACCTACTTAAAAAATTAATTGCAACTAACAAGGATAAAACAAATTATTACTGAGGCTGCGCCAAATTTTAAATTTTTAAAAAACGCAGATCAAAAATTATTAATAGGAAAAGTAACGACATCTTTAAGTTAGTCGCTATATTAACGCTAGTATTAATATATTTATAACATCTAACCTAAAAGTAGACGTCTGACGCAGACATAGAAGATATATAGACCGCACATCCCATAGAAATGTTCACACAAAAAGCTCTTTTTTTGATTTTTGTGACAGAAATTGAGTTTGCTTTCTACACTTACAGTGAAAGCAACGAAAACATATAAGAGCATAAAGAAAAAAAATATTTTCCCATAGAAGTTAAATTAACATATGTCAATGCAATAGGAATAAAATTAGGTAAGTCAAATTTTAATATTAATATAAAAATTAATTAAACCTGAATTCCATTTTAAGGTTTAACTGTAATTCTACAGATGGTTTCAGGAATGAATAAACCAAAAAGTTAAATATCTTAAACATCATTTTAATTTAATAAAAAAATAATAAGCGATAGCCCCAAGAAATAAAACAAACATATTAACTCTACACCGTCAAGAAAAAGAAACAGGTATATTGTCAATGGTTTGTAAAGATCTAGAGGTGTCCTGCTGTCAAATAATACTCCATTTTAATGTAATGTAATGTGTCAGTAGTTTTAGTAAACTCTCAATTGTTCATGAACAATTAAGGGTAAGAGTCGTAAAATAAAAAGTTGATACCCTAAAATTGATTGTTCAATAATTACAAAGAGCTAAAATAAGATTAAATTTAAGTTACAATGGCACTCTAACATCTATATAATTTTCCAGTAAACGTTTTACTAACTTACTAAATTTAATCGCAATTTACTATGCCAACTAGGATTATTTCGCATTCACAACAGGCGCGGACCCAGGGGGGAGGGGGAGCAAACGCCCCCTCCCCAAGAACTTTGAATTCAGACAAATAGACGCACCCCCTCTCCGTCGACAGGTCGCTTTCGCTTGCCATACTCCGCGATCGCCCTCCCCACCCCAAAAAAGCTTCGAATTCATAAAAATAAACTCCCCCCCGACGACACCTGACTTTCGCTTGCCATACTGAATGCTCGCCCCTCCCCCCCCGTGTTTCCAATTCAGAAAAATAAATTCACCTTTGCTTGTTCCATTGGGAATGTGAATGTGGCTAGCCCTCTCCCTGGTCAACAATTCGCTTTCGCTTGCCATATATGTATTCTTGTAATATCGCCCCCCCCCCAAAAAAAAAAAAAAAGAAAGATGGTGAATCCGCCCCTGATTATATTGAAAAAAACATAAATCATGAACAATCGTGGTAACTTTTTAAGTAATTAAAAAATATTACATGACATTCTTCTTCTTCTTCAGGAGCCCTACAACCCGGGGTGAGTCTTGGCTGACTGCACAACTTGCTTCCATCTCACACGGTCGCTAGCGTTATATATCTGTTTGACCTCGCTATTTGTTCTTATTCGGTATTGATTAGTATTGAGGTCGTGATAGGGTGCGAAAAACCCTTCTACGGATTTTCCTCTCAAAACATCTAAGTTTAATTTCCATTGCTTTTGTCAGCGTCCACGTCTCACACCCATACATGAGCACTGGTCTACTCACTGTTCTATATATCCTGATTTTTGAGGTTCGTGTTAGGTTCTTGGATTTGATGGTCTTGTTGAGACTATACATACATCTGTTTGCTGCCTGAATTCTCCCTTTTATCTCCTCTGTGATATCGTTATCTGCGGTGATTGTCGCTCCGAGATATTTAAAACGCTCCACTCTTTCAAAGTTATATCTGTCTATTGTTACATTTGGTCCTATTCTATCTCGATTCTTTTGTCTGTTTATGTATGACATGGTATTACTTTTTCCCGATTAAACGACAAATTTATTACAACATAAATATAAATATATATATATATCGACAATTCTCGTCAGCGCTGAATGCCAAGCTCAGCTCTATTTTAACCATACAGCCATTTATTTAATACTATGTCTAATTTATTGCTACACAATCGAACTGGTCAAGGGGCCAGTAAATTGTAAATATTCCAACAAGGACAGAGAAGCGAGGATAACTCCAAATATGTGTAGGTATTGGCGATACACAAAATGATTTTTCATGTAATAAATAAAGTCGAAATAAAAGCAGGAGAAATATTTGTGACAGTTATATTAGAACACAGGTATTTATTTGTTGTTTGTAGGGGAATTGCAGTATATATATATATATATATATATATATATATATATATATATATATATATATATGCTATATTGTAAGTTTTCACGGACAGATGGTAGAATGAATGGTTTGGTTATTCCGGGTCTCAATCTGTTGAGCAAGTATAATGTAACCAAAAGTCGAACAGGCCGATTCCTTCCTTCGAATATCTGACCAAAATGATCTCAAAGAAAATGACATCTTATCAAGTCTCGACATAAAATCGCTATATCCAAGCATACCATTGGATGAGACTTTGGACAAAATCGCCATGAACGAAAATTTTTCAGTCTACACAATTGAATTTGCAGAACCTTGCCTAAAAACACATATTTCATGTTCAATAATGAAGTATACAAACAGATAGCGCACCTATGGGGTCCTCGCTTTCACCAATTATAGCCAAACCTTTGATGATATATTTCGAACAAGAAGCACTGCAAAAGGCACCTTTAAAACCGAAATTTTGTAAACTCTATGCGGATAATATTTTTATAATATGGCCGCATGAAAAAGAATACTTAGAAGATTTCCTCGTATACCTATCAACCATATCCACCATAGAATCCAATTCACGCTAGAAATCGAGCAAGATAAGAAACTTCCTTTTTTTGGGCCTGTTGTTAAGTAAGAAACCCAACAACACCCTGGATTTCAGCGTATAACGGAAACCCACACATACTGACCCTGACTGACTGATCTCAATGCAGAATCACAACACTATCCCTTTCAAAAATAGGCAGTAGTCAACACACTGTCAAGAGCTTTCCGCCTAACGGAACTCGACACAAAACAAGACGAAATAAAACACATCTCAACAGCTCTAAAATGAAATGGTTTCTCACAATCAAATATAAAGAAAGCCATAAAAAGACAAGAGAAGACCACAACAAAAACCAAAGACCAAGATCAAACAAGGAACAAAGGCATAATTCCATACATAAAAGGAATAATGGACAGAATCGGAAGAATGTTAAGAAAACACAACATACAGCCTATATTCAAACCACAAAAAACAATGGCCAATATCCTGGGAAATCCCAAAGATAGGACTAATCTTGAAAAGCATGGCGTTTACAGCATTCCATATGCAGATTGCCATCAAAGATACATAGGACAAACAAACAGGCACATATCAGCAAGAATTCAATAACATAAAAATAGTCTCAAAAACAAAGAGAAAACCTCAGGTCTATTTCAACATTACCAAACAACCAGACATACCATCGACTTCGAAAAAGTAAGAGAAATAGCACTAGTACAAAACTACAAGGTACGCGTCATAAGAGAGACACTAGAAATCGAAAAAACGGGACAACTGAATAAACGGGACGTTGCTATACACATTCCAACAACATGGAAAACATTAATAAAAACAAGAAACAAAACAACAAAGATCGACCAATACACGAGAGAACAGCACACAAGAATCAAATATTTCGCACTCTGCAGAGGACAGGAGCCTGTGAAGACTCGAAAGACAACAGGGATCACCATCAGTTCTCAGCGAGTAATGCGGCGAACCGCATTTGAAAATGCATCTGTATTTAATAAAGGTCTTTTAAAATTAAATAAAACGAATGGTAGTAATGCCTGAACTAATAGTGGCTTTTAAAACGATTTTCAACGCAATCTGAAACGCACATTTCTTGAAGAGCATCATTACAAGCAATGAAACGTGAATCAGATATGGAAACATTACAACAATCATCGAAACGGAGGCAGAAAGAACAAAGACTGCAAACTGTTTTCTCTAATTGGCGTAGTTCACTAAGAAACTCTCCCAGAGAACCAAACAGTCAATAAAGAATAGGTATTCCATTATGCCTCATTAACATGAGGCCATATGCAAAAAATGACCACAATTGTTTTGTAGGCAAAAAAAAACCAACCATGCAACTTGTTCTCCTCCTGAACCTCAAGTTACCACTGCGGGAACATCGACTTGAGATATGAAAATAAATTTGTTCAGTTAACTAAAGGCTATACCATAAAATGCGTATCTAGACGCGTCTGGAGACTGAAAAAATATTGGCATATAGGTATCGTCTCGAATGGTAATTACTTTGAAAGAAACACAATAAATATTAATGAATAAATAATGTTTTTTCATAGTTATTCTCGACAGAAAGTAAACACCTTAACTATGTAATTTAACTTAACAATAGCAAAACATAAAGTATAATAGGTTCGAAAGTAATGCAAAGCTCAGTCTAATTCGTAGGCCTTAAAAGATATTTCCTTTTATTTATAGAATGATTAATTTATCCGGTTTCTAACTAAAATAATTAATAAGTATCCACCCACACTAGTTCATTTGTGGAAAATTTGTATTCAGTGTCGCTAATTCAAAGACTAACTAATTCTCGTATTTTGTTGACGTATATCTCTTTCAGCTTCAACTAAATTACGGATAGTTACTTAATTAGGGAATTTTAGAATTTTATTGGGAATATTCCCTTTTCTCATTTCTATGACTAAATTGGTACAAGCTAAATTAGTTACGAAATACAGGATCAAACAAATTCAGTTATTATCGTTACGGTAACCTTGAAAACAGCAAGGTGTACCAATATGTTTAAATGAAGAAAAGTTACCCAATTTAAAAAGAAAATATTTAATTTCCAAATTACTATATGTATTTCCCTATTGCGTAATATCTATATATAAATATATAAATAAATATATATATATATATATATATATATATATATATATATATATATATATATATATCAGATAAAAGAAAACTAGTATCATTTTAATAATGACTGGCGAAAAGATGTACTTGCAGCTGGTAAATACAAGGTGGCGCCAAAATACCGGAACGGTCGAATAACTCAAAAATTAAGAGTTATGCAGAAAAACATTAAAAACATAAATTTTAGGAAATCGAATGGCCCATTCTATGATAACCTTGGCTTCTATCTTGACTATGACTTTCAAAATCACTGGAAGGTCAAGTAATTTTTTTAACAGAAACCTACTTTTTTACTGCAAAAATGGACAGCAAGAAAATTTTCCTATCCTCTGGTATCGTTTGAAGGTCAAATGTATTTTCATGAATTGGTGTAAAATTAGCTAAAAACTTGAAAACAAAAGATAATTTTTTAAACGTTGGAGGAACACATACTTCAGACACCGGAAATGAAAAAAGCGGCATAATTTACCTTCAAATATGACCATAAACAATTTGAACCCTTGACCTCTGAAGGTCATATTGAGGTCAAATATCAAAACAGCAGAACAACTCCATCCAGCAGTAAAATTTCGGAGAAAATGTCTCAGATAAAAGTTTTAGGATTGCTCTTTCCCTATCTAGTGGTGACCTTGGATTTGACCTTGAACATAATCTTTAGGGTTATTTCAAGATGAAGATTTCTTATAATAACAGTTTAGCCTACCTTCGAAATACGCTTCGTTTGAAAAAACAAGCGATTAATAAGCCACAATGACCACAGTAAATTGCTTTTGACTACGAAAATCTCGACAACTCAAGTTTTTCCTCAGTTAGTGGGGGAAGATTCACAGTGGGTGCAGTGTCTGTTCTAATAATCCTTTCCCGGATATTAAAGAGCAATCGCATTTCGTATCTATTTTTACAAAAACAGGCAGGTTTCCATTAAAAAAAATTATCTTGACCTTCAAATGACCCTGAAAGTCGTGGCCAAATCAAAGTTTCCTCCAAAACCTTTGTTTTTCAGTTATTCGACCGTTCCGGTACTTTTATGCCACCCTGTATATTCTTGTTAAGATTCAAAGCAGTACTTAAGATTGCAAAAAAATGACACAAAAAGGCAAAAATTTCAATTAACAGTGTACCGTTACCTGCGAACCGGTTTTGGTCTCATGGATTTTCGTCATATCCAGTCATCTTAGGATTTCACCTCGGAATCTAACGGAACTAGCTGAATTTTTGCACAAACCTTTATTTTGGTATTATAAACAATATCCCAAAAGTCACTTTTGATATCATGGATTTTCGTCATATCCAGTCATCTTAGGATTTCACCTCGGAATCTAACGAAACTAGCTGAATTTTTGCACAAACCTTTATTTTGGTATTATAAACAATGTCCCAAAAGTCACTTTTGATCTCATGGATTGTCGTCATATCCAGTCATCTTAGGATTTCACCTCGGAATCTAACGGAACTAGCTGAATTTTTGCACAAACCTTTATTTTGGTATTATAAACAATGTCCTAAAAGTCACAATTGATCACGTGTAAGGGTAAATTCTCTACAAATTTTGTCTCAGACCTTTTTTCGTACCATCTTGAGATAAAGGGCGCTAAAGATGGAGGGCTCAGTTATACGTATCTTAGTACACGGTCAACCGTGAATCTCAATCGATTATGAAGTTCTTTTACTTAATTATTCATTAAATATTACTTAACTAACTATTTAATATCTTATATTCATAAACATTTCTTAAAAATCAAGTTGTCATTTAATATTACCTACCCTTTCCATACATATAATGACATAATACAGTAAATCATCATAAATATATAATATCATAATCTTATCCTAATTAAGGATAATTGGATTTGTAGTAGGAAAAAAAAGTATATCTGCTTTTAATATTTTTTTATTTATACACATTTTATTATTATTAATCTTCATCTTCTTTGTCATTTTCTTCTTCCGGTAGGCTAGCGATTATTGCGTGGCTTATAGAGGTGCATTTCGTTTTTAAATGATCAGTTTTTCCTTTTCTGTTTTTCATTATTACTTCTTGTAAGAAATGTAATAATGTTTCCGGTATTGCAGCGTTCACATCATGTAGCATTCTGCTCGGAGGTGGATAAGATTTTGTTTCAACTGCAGATAAACGAATATCTTCTCTAATAATCGTCGCAGCAGCTTCTACTACTCGTAACCGTTCTTCTTGTGGAGTACTTTTTTTATTCTCGTACCAAGTTTTGGATAATAAATTAGCCTGTGCATCGCGAAAAGATATTATTGTAAACAATCCTACCTTCGTTGTAATTATTATATCAGTTAGATGTTGTTGGAGCTTTGTTGATGATTATCTTATCATCGGGTTCATACTCTATAGGAACTTTTTGAAGTTCAGTCAACGTAAATTGCGAATCTTCATGTTCTTCTACATACTCGAAAATTTCTTTCATAGCTTCAGAAACGTTGTCGGCTTGGTAAATCTTTCTAATTGGAGATGGTACTGGCTTTAAAAAATTACTGTAGCAAACCTTATGATATTTTGCTTCGGCAGCAATCAAGTCATGCTCGTAAGAAACACGATCTTTCACTAATTGTCCTAAAATATCGCTTCGTTCCTTAACTTTTTTGATTATTTTGTCTTTAAACTCGAGGGTACATACTTTACTAATAATGCGCCTGTACTTCGCAGATTTTTTGGCTTCTGTTATTTCAGCTGCTGCTTCGCCACAAGATAAGCACAGTGTTTTGAAATGAAATACATCATTTCTTTTTTTCCGCGGTACACTTGACGTTGAGAGCTCGGTCTCTTCAAGGCGTCGTTTCGCTGCTGCAATTGAATTTTTACTAGCCTACGTTTTTCAACACTTACTATGAACGATCACAGAAGTCAAAGTATCCAAATAGTTTATTTTCCCATCATTTCTCTCAATATTTGCCTCTTTTAAAGTCTTTATACCGCGCACAACAGTCACAAGATTACCTTCAGAAAGTAAATTATCACATATAAAACACAAATCAGCCATGGTAACTCTAAATATTATACGTCCGTCGTTGTCACGATAAACTTTAAAACTAACGAATGAACTTGGTTAGTAGGTAGTAGTGGATAGCAGGTAGTAGTCCGTTGAGAATGAAACAGGCCTCCTTTATACAAAGAAACGTCTATCCCAAGTTGCTAAAAATAGAAAAGGTCGAGTAGTGGAGTGAGTATTCCCAGGTATGTAATCTTAACAGTAGAACCTGGACCATGAAAAATTATTTTTTAACGCCGGCGCCCTCTATCGTATTTGTATGCAAAGTGAGTATTATTAAATGACAACTTGATTTATAAGAAATGTTTATAAATATAAAATATTAAATAGTTAGTTAAGTAATATTTAATGAATAATTAAGTAAAAGAACCTCATAATCGATTGAGATTCACGGTTGACCGTGTACTAAGGTACGTATGACTGAGCGCTCCATCTTCAGCGCCCTCTATTTCACGAATGGCTCATGGTACGAAAAAAATTTGTAGAGAATTTAGTCCTCTACAAGTTTTATAATAAACACAAATCCGATTGGAGGCAGAGAAAATGAGATATTTCCGAAAAACTGATTTTTGCGACCTCTGACCTTAAATATCTAAGCGCCCTTACACGTGATCAATTATGACTTTTGGGACATTGTTTATAATACCAAAATAAAGGTTTGTGCAAAAATTCAACTTGTTCCGTTAGATTCCGAGGCTGACCCCTTTTTTTGCCCAAGATGACTGGACTATCAGAACAGGGTAGCAGGGTAGGCAAGTACAGAGTATCCCAAATTCGATACTTTTATGGGACTTCTCGTTAACTATTAAAGTTAACAAAAACCTAATGTAGCATTCACGAGCTGTTTATTAGGGAAGCTAAAAATGGCGCAAAAAAAACTTAAAAAGTTTCTAGTTTTGAAGATACAGGGTAAAATTCAAAAGTTGAAAATTCTTATAATGCCCTGTAACATTCTCATTTGACAAGATATGATATTTTAAACGACTTGTTTTTATAATATTTTAAGAATAGTATGACGGTGTAATCGCAACTTTAATACAAGGTGTGGTTCAAAAGTTATTCATCCCAATTTGGTTATTTTAAATGGAACGCCCTATATATTTTTAAACGATAAGGTAACGTTTTCAATTATATTTATAATAATATATCACACACTATGTCAAAATGAAAAGAAAAGCTGGATTTTGCGATTTTTCCATTAAAAATCGTAGTAAGCCATGAATAAAAACAATATTTAAACCTAACAGATTAATTTAATGACAGCACAAAGACAAAATAGTATTTAAAAAACAAGCACATCAACAAAACATAATTTATTCTAAATAACAAGCTAAACCCTTTTTTAAAAAATATAGGCAAGGGGAAACTCAAAAGGGCCCCCATTATTGTTAACACACTTTAGACCACGCTTTTTTATAGAGCTTACTCCGTTAAGATTATTAACACTTCTTACTTTTCTAAACCCGTTGTGAATTAGTTTGATCTTTTTCCTTAGTATTCATGGTTTCCTTATATATCTCATTTTCTAGAAATCCGCATAGAAAAAAATCCCGTTGCGTTAGGTCCGGACAGCGTGGCGGTCACCTCACTGGTCCATACGTACTCAACCATCCGTCAGGAAAATTACTGTCTAAATACTCCATTACTCATAAAGCATTATGAGTACGAGGAGCACCATCTTGTTTAACATAAATGTTAAGTCCTTCTACCAATGGTTCATCATCCAATAAATTCATAAGATTAATTTCTAATATTAAGATAATCTTCCAAAATGTAATAAACAAGATTATGAGCTGCAGTGTTGACGAACTTCTCACACTATGTAAGGATTAGTATTTTTCCAATACCTTTCGTTATGTCGGTTTAAAATATCGTTGTTTGTACTTGCTTCATCAGACCATACAATATTATTATAAGAAGAACGTATTTCGTCACATTTATTTAAAAACCAGTGGCATAACCGCACTCTTCTTTCACGATCTCCAGGGTATAAATGTTGCATCATATTTACTTTGTAAAGAAAACAGTGGTTCTTCTTCGCTATTTTTGAGGCTTTGTTTTTGAAACTCCTACTTCTTTTTCTATTTTAGTTACAGACGTTGGCTTTCCTTGCTAAAAATAAGTTTTCAATTCGATTAATTTTAAAGTATTTCATTTTTATCACTTTTTGCCTGTGTAGGCAATGACTGACGACAGTCTTGCCTGAATTTGGGCTTCCCTATATCCAACAATATTTATTTCATCATTTTCTTTAAAACATTCATGTGGTCTCGGTTTATTAAAACTACCAAATTTTTTTCAAGTCTTTTAAAAATATGCTTAAAAGGTGGAGGCCTATCTGGAAAACGTTAAAAATATAGATTAATGACATTTTCGTGGTTTTTCCTCGCTTCCTAAATACTCATTTTTAATAATTATAATGGAAGCAGAACTTCACAAAAATAAACATCGTTATTAACTTAAATGGCTTCAAAAAATTGTTTTTTTTTTGTTTTCCCTGACAAACTCAAATTATTTTAAAATATATCGTTAAGTGCATCATGCACATGTAAAGTAACTGTACTGATCGTGTAATAAACTGAAAATGTCCAGGCAATGCTATCGGCCATATTGGAGAAAGTTCACTTATAATAACAGTAAATACGCTGTCGCCATAACAAAATTATAAGAGCTAAATATAATAGATTATCTCTAACTGACACGGGTAAAAGCAATTCCGAATTATTATCGACATAAGTAGTTGAACGAAACGGACAGTATAGGTAAGGTTATAAACTCACCCGATTGAATCAATTCGTGTCAATTGATTATGATCTCTGGATGTATGCGATATTATTGGTCGGCCGTAAAAATAAACAGGTTAACAAATTTTTTTGTATTTTTGTTTGTTAAAAATAACTCATCATTAAAAAAAGCAATATGTTGACGAACTGTTTTTTCAAAACGCTTTATTTTTTGAAAAAAACAGCTGAAATGTTAATTAGGTGGTACCCCGTTATTTTTAGCATTTTCTAATTTTTCGTTAAGATATCTTCAGAAACTTGAATGTGTCTCACAAATTCCAAGTAAATTTGAGTTTACAGACATACAAAATAATTACAGGATATTCTGTTCATATCTCAACAGAATGCGCTTGGTATTTAAAAATGTTTTTCTACGGCTGGTTCTGTTTATGGATTTAATATAAATACTTGTGTCTGTATGTCCATAACAGCCGAGTATCTTTTAAACAGTTAAGTCTAACATAATTGTTTTCATCAACACAAATTATAATAACTTTGAGAAATAACTATTTGTACGACATTTATTTAAACAAGTAACAAATTTTATATTTAAATAATATTAACTACAATACTACTGACAGGATGATGGATTTTAGTCATATTACATCGAACTCTGGATTCCACCGTTTCAAGTTTATTCAATACTGACTTTCTACAATTACTGTATATAACGGGGAATATATTTCAATCGACGTCTGCATATTGCTTTCTAAATATGAGTTTCTGGTTTTCTTGTTATCCCTTTTTCTTTATACATTAGACTACTAAAGTATTTGGCTCTTTGTATGCACTTTTGTTTAACAGTTTTAGAGTGCCAATTTAAGATAACTTTGTGGTCTGTATTTACACCTAAATATTTGACTGACTTAGTCTATATTATTTGGTTGTTAAATAATATAAAATAAATTTATTCCAGGGAGAGAGCAAATATTTTAGTGACAATCAATAACTTCACTACAATAACAACAACAATGACACTATGTTTTTGAGTTTTAACGGTTAATTTGACGTGCCGAAACTACTTTTTCCCCAATATGGCGACGAGCTTACTACGGACGTTTCTGGTCTGACAGCTCAATTTCAATCTGCCATCCATTTTATTTTTTTTTTTTAAATCTGTGGTTTAAATATAAGTATCATAACACTTTCCTTTGTTTTTTATTCATGGCTTATTACGATTTTTAATAAAAAATCGCTAAATCCAGCTTGCCTTTTCATTTTGACATAGAGTGAGGTGTATTGTTATAAATATAATTAAAAACTCTACCTTATCATCTAAAAATACATGGGGCATTCCATTTGAAATAACCAAATTGAAAAGAATAACTTTTTAACCACTCCTCGTATTAAAGTTGCAATTAGACCGTTAGATTACTCTTAAAATATTATAAAAATAAGTAAAATCTTTTCAAATAAGAATGTTAAAGGGCATTATAAAAATTGTCTACTTTTGAATTTACCTTGTATCTTCAAAACAGCCCATAAAAGTATCGAATTTGGTATACTCTGTACACCTAACCACAAGAAAAGTGATTCCTCCAAGCAACTTACATTGAACTGAATAAAAAGTCCGATACAAGAGCGCTATCTCGCTGAATTTCTAAGTTATATATTATTAGCGAATATTTTTTAAGAAATGAACTAAAACCTTTTGTCCTTGATGGTTTTAAAATGTTACCGAATTAATTAAATTATAAGTAAGTTAAGTTAACTGAATAAAATGTTTTTATTGTCCTTTTATCTGTAGTATTAAAGACGCAAAATGAATAAATATATCTCATTACCTGTTTAATATCGCCGACTCTGTGCGTATATTTTTTGCCATTATAAATGTTATTCCTTGAAGATATTTTTAAAATTTATTTTCCCTTTCCAGTATTACTTTCATTGAATCGAAAACTCAAATAAAAGTTGGTAAATTCTCCTTTCCAATTCTGATCAGTTATTAATCAGTTCTAAAACTTTAGATTTGTAACTTATCGGCTAATGAAAATCACAAAATATCAAGCGTTTCAATGTTCGATAAAAAGATATTTTTGAAGACATCTTGAATGTGTTATCGCAAAAAGGCTTATAAAAATTTTACTCATAACTTGGCTAGGTTTTCTATGGCCTTGATGGGCATTATGATAAATGAATTTTAACAAGAATTAGTCTTACCCTAAAAGTGTCCGTTATCTGTTAGGCCTTGTCAGATAATACAAACATATTTTTGAGAGAGAAAGATCGCAAATGAACATTCAGTAAACAGTTCAGCGGTAATGAATTTTAAATTTAAAAAGACTGCAGACAAACTCTTTGTAAAACCCTAAAAATTTCTAATTTAACCATATTTTATCTAGAGAGTTATACGATAGTAGACTTTTATGTTTCGGGAACTGGTAACATTGGCGATACCATCTGACATATCCATTGTAAAGTGTAACATTTCAGATAGAATACGGACTCAAAACGTTTTGACATATGAACGCTATTTTTGTTTACAGTCACTTTAAAATTTGATCTTGGCCAAAAAAAATGGTATTAACTGGAGAACATTTGGGTGCCATTATTTTTCGACATGATTTATCTCAATAAGAGTGCATCGATGAACTTAATTCTTTTATATGGTGATGAAGCGCCTATAAAAATCGCTGGTTTAACCAATTCGATCGTGACCATACTTCGCTCATGGACGAATCGCGTGAAAGTCGTCCAAAATCGGTTGCAATATAAGAAAACATCGATGATGTGTGTAAACTGATAACAAAAAGGTCGTTATATAACATTCAGTTAGATTGAGGAATTCCTGGGCATTAGTAACATCAGTGTATACAACATAATGTATGAATATTTTGAAAGAAAATAAAACTAATTTAATTCACAAATATTGATTATTGTTTGTTAATCCCAAAATATAAATGGCAACCCTCGTGAATTAACCATTTTTTGGAAATGACATTAGGCAGAAAGTTTAGTTTTTGAGATATCCCTTTTTACAATATACCTATGCTTTATATGCCATTTTCTCTTCTTTTATTTAACCATATTTGTATTAAAGTAATAAAAATCACCGTTATTTCGCTTTAAAAACATAAACTGTTTAAATAACATTGATTATTATCTTATTATTGCTTTTAAACTACGCAATATTCGGTAATTCTAATTCGGACGGAGGAGTAAGAGAAACTTGCTTGGTCCCGAAACAGGAACCTAAATCAATGGGAGATTGTAGAGCACGCCAAACTCCGATATCTACGGCCCTTTGCAAGCATATAAAAGTAGACCTTATCCTAGCCGTAGTGGCAGGTTGTATCAAAACAATACCGTATAAACATCGTATCTAATGTTTATGTTAAAAACATCTATATCATTTTTATTCCATAACTATATAATCCAAACCATAGGTAAAAATAGTGACATAAATTACGAGATGGATGAGACCTACCCAGGGGTATTGGGGATAATGTAAGAACAAACCCTACAAAAAACGTAACAGCAAAAAATAGGTTGGGGCCAAGAGGGGGGTCAAAGATGGCTAAAACAGGTTTTTTGAATCTACAAGCCAAGGAACACATTTTGAAAAAAAAAAGTTTCAAATAAAAGTTCTAGAGATAATAATGTACAATTTGACCTTTTCTGCGATCATTTTTGTTAATTTGTTATTGCAAAAAGGCCAAAAAACTCTCATAATCGACCATCTTTTTCATATCAATTATTTATTGCAAAATTAACTTTTTGCACTTTTTTGTTTTTAAAGGGAAGACCTCGTCTTTCTAAATACAATGATATTTTATAATAGTAAATCGAATAATTCATTGCTGAGATATTGCCAATTTTTTATCTCAAGACGCAAAATAATGATTCTTATAACTTTTTTTTGAATGAACATTTTGTCCTCCACAAAGGTTCAATCTCTTCGTGAAGATCTAAACTTTCATGTCTTGTTAGAGGCAAATGAAAAAATTTATTTTCAACCCCTTAAATATGCTTTTAAAAAGGGGATTTTTTTAAAGAAATAGAACCCTCG
Organism: Diaprepes abbreviatus; assembly: GCA_034092305.1. Classification (NCBI taxonomy): domain Eukaryota; kingdom Metazoa; phylum Arthropoda; class Insecta; order Coleoptera; family Curculionidae; genus Diaprepes; species Diaprepes abbreviatus. The sequence continues at coordinate 13,477,919 of JASJET010000228.1, read as the reverse complement.
CGTGCGAGAAAACTGAACTCGCTGTTTCAGATCAGCAGCGCTCAGATAAATTCGCCGTATTTCAGCGACGAATGGACCAATTTCTTTTTAATCTGGGGTAGCTCGAAAAATTATGAATATGGCACACCTCTTTTTTTAGAGCGATATTTAAAGGGTTGAAAATTCATTTTTTTTATTTGCGTCTAACAAGATATGAAAATTTAGGCCTTCACGAAGAGATTGAGACCTTTCTGGAGGTCAAAATGTTCACCCAAAAAAAAGTTATAGCAATAAACATTTTGCGTCTTGAGATAAACAATTGGCAATATCTCAGCAATAAATTATGTGATTTGCTATTATAAAATATCATTTTGTTTTGCCCTTTAAATTTAAAAAAGTGCAAAAAAAAGTTAATTTTGCAATAAATAATTGATATGCAAAAAATGGCCGATTTTTTGCAATACCAAATTGAGGAAAATGATCGCACAAATTTCAAAATATGGGTTTTTAAAATTTTCACAACTTTTATTTAAAACTTTTTTTCCAAAATGCGTTCTTTGGCTTTTAGATTTAAAAAACCTGTTTAAGCCAACTATAACCCCCCCCCCCTCTTGACCCCAACCTATTTTTTGCTATTACATTTTACGTAGAGTTTGTCCTTACATTGTCCCTAACACTCCTAGATAAGTTTCATCGATCTCGGAATTAATGTCAAAAATAGCACTAATTTTTACCTATGACTTGGACTCGTAGCATATCTTTATAAATACTGAGAACATTTATACAACTTGTCTTTACTAACCCTTTTCACATGGACGAGCCCAGTTTCCTAAAAGGTACATATTGTTTCGGACGGCCAATTTTTGAACACAGACTGTATTATTGAACACACTAGTATTTCGAAAGCTTTTTATTGTCAACCTCAGTTGTGACACTTGTCAAACTAATTCAAGTAGGATCGACAAGTTCTCAAAATATACTGTCTACGAAAGCCGATCTGGACCCTTTATATACCCTTTTGGTCGATCCCAGGAGATTCCCTAATTTTCTAGAAGAATATCCATAATACATAGTGTAATAAAACTAAAAAAAGGGAATAATCTGGCGATTTCTAGACCTTCTATCATAGGCGTTCCATATTAAAAATAAGAAAACAGAATTCTCTAAAAAGTTCCAAACTTTCTTTCATAAACGTCTCCTAAGGAAATTAACAAAGGTAAAATTAATTAAATAAAATGAACTCGTAGAAAATAAAGCTAAAACTCTACAGACTACAAACACAAACTAATACTATGAAATGTAAAACACTATAAAGTTTGTTACAATATTAAACCATAGTAAATCTCCTAAATGAGCAAGGAAGACAAGCATCATTGGACAGTCCTAATTAGGCTCGAAACTGCCCTTAAATGCACCTTAATTCAGTTCCTAACTGAGTTTGGATGATTAAATTTCCATAACACAAACACTTTTGGGTGAGTTTATCAAAATACCTGCATTTTATACCATTTTATTTAAATATAATTTATTAATAAATAAAAGAAAATGATTTTTATCCCCGATTTTTTAAGATTTTATGTTATTATATTATAAACGCATTTATGTGGAGACCTACACAATTTGTTTGTTTTTCAAATCTGGTACTTTCACATACAGGTAATACAATCCTTAAAACAATTACCTCAACTTTTTTTAGCACAATTGTGAACTTTAAAGAAATAATTTGTTCCTTTATTAATTTTATTTCAGATTTTCCAAAAATAAATTTACCAGTAAAACGTAAATCTTATAGATACCGAATCAAAGAAACATCTTTAAAACAGCGAGGTTCCTGAACTGAAAAAAATTCAATATCCCCAATTGGTGTGATAAATTGTTATATTGAGTAATCGAGCAGCAGTCTTTTAGAAGAAAGTACGCCATAAGATTAATTAAATTTTTTCGTTACGGAACAGCTCAAGAAAAAGGTTCAATGACTTTTAATCAAATCGTTCTTTTGCCAGATTATTGTGTTTTCCAAATTCTTACACGGGTACAGAACTGTAATAAGTTGCAATACTTATTTTAATAGGAGTATGTACTAAAGGAAAATTTTTTTATGTTCTTTCGTAACTATTTTCGACTTAATACTGTTCACATTCAGCTCAATAATTTTTTAAAATACCGCCATAAAAAGGTAGCCACATTTAAAATAGATTGCGTGAAATAAAAATAGCGAAGTACGGAAATATTATTTTCAGTTTAGGGCATCAACTGGAAGCACTACAGCACAGAAATATTAGACTTTGAAAAAACATTAAATGAAAATGGAATTTTTTTCTTGGAAATCGTTCTTCCACAGGATACAAAATAACTTTCATCTTTAACGTCTAAAATTGTATTCCAAAACTATTGTTTCTACTCAAAAAAAGTACCATTATAAGATTGGACGTACTAAAAAAATCCATTCAGTCGTTACTAAGATATTTACTTCTTCTTCCGGGGCTATGTCAGATCCCCCTGACGTTGGCAGTTACAATGGCGAAATGATCACGGTTCTCTACTATTCCAACTATGTGTTTAACACTGTGTATTCCTGTCCATTCCCGGATGTTCCACAGCCAGGAGATCTGCTTCCTTCTAACACCTCTACGACCCTCAATCGTACTCCTCATTATCAATTGAAGAATTCTGTACCGATCTCCTCTGAAGTTCTTAAAAATTCACGCGTGGCATCGGCACAATTTTAAACCGCTATATTAGCCTGTATAGATACCAATGGTATTCGAAGCATTCGCCTATACAACCACATTTCAAATGCCTCCAAACGATTGATCGTGGCAGCCTTCAACATCCATTCCTCCGCCCCCCAAATACTTTGTTATGTAGGGCTTTCTTAAAAATTTTATCTGAATATAAATTGAACAGCAGTAAAGAAAGAATACATCCCTGTCTGACGCCTCGCTGCATTTGGCATTACTGGTGAGCGTACCCTTAACTCAGACTAATGCCCTTGTCACCAATATAGATTCTCTACAATCCGCACCTCCTTGTCATCAACACCAGCATTCTTTAATATATCTATGAGCTCTACATGTTGTACCCTGTCGACGCCTCGTAATCGATAAAGCATAAGAAAATATCTTTACGTTGGTCTCGATACTTTTGGAGAAGTATATTTAGAGCAAATAGCGTATCTCTAGTACCAAGGGTATTTCTAAATCCAAACTGGGTCTCATCTAGAGCGCTTCCGCATTTATTTCTACTATGAATAATACTCATTTGCTACATCTTTTGGCACGTTGTTATAAAGACATTCTTCTGGTATTTCTCTAGTGTTATATCGATAATGTCTTCATGAATTAGTTACAGGATTTCCACTGGAATCTCGTCTGTGCCGGTTGCTTTTCTCGATTTTGTACGTCCTATACCGTGAAGAACTTCTCACTTTAGAATATCTAGTCCTACAGCTCCATGCACAGTGTCTGATATGTTTTGTCTTTGGTCTTCAAATAATTCAGTTATGTAGGACCTTCAAGCATTAAGGATGTCTTGTCCATCAATAAAAGATTTACGTGTTGTGGCTACTAGTATATTAGGGGTCTTCTTGTTGAACAATTCAGAAACTTCTCTACCATTTGTGTACATGTTGAATGAATGTATCATGTTTTTTCTCTAGTTCCTTCATTTCTCTACATTTGTCTCCCATCCACTTCTCCCTAGTGTGGTTCGTATACTTTCCCCTTTCCTCCATGAGATTTAATATTTCTTCAGTCAACCATCATCCTTTATTATGTTTTGTGTTATTTTAAATCATGTCTCTTCTTAACCTTAGGATTAGGTAATGAAATAATTTCCACATTTCGTTTATATTGTTGTTAATATCTCTATTATGTGGTTGTTGATGTATGTTTCATCTGATCTTTTTTTATATCTGCTATAATAAACTTTTTCACCTGAGTACTTTCCTTTATCATTTTTAACTTAACATTAATATCAGCAATTAGAGGATTGTGGTCTGATCCAATATCAGCATCTGGCTATGTTGTGACCTTTCTTACGCACTTTCTGAATCTCTTGTTAACCAATATGTAATCAATTTGGTTTCTTATAATATGTGCCAGATTATCACCAGGGCCTTTCCAAGCATACAATCTTCGCTTATGCAGTTTACACATAAGTTTGTTATTATCATGTCGTTATCCTGGCAAAATTCAAACAGTCTATTACCACGTTCATTGCTTTCATCCAAACCATGTTCGCCTACCAAGTCAGATCTAAGAACTTTACCAATTGTGCATTAAAATCACCAAGGATGTATGTGAATTCGTTGGGTTTGAGGGTAGTTACGGTGTCAGTTGTTTGTTGGTACAGTACTTCAACGTCATGGTCGTAATGGCGTAAATCTGCAACAAGTTAATAATAAATGGGTAGGAGTTTAACTGTAGAAGCATTATTCTGTCACTGATAGGGACAAAGTTTCTGACACATTTTTCCAGTTTCGACTTCAAGAAAAAACCGACCCAATTCCTGTGTGGTGTCGTTTTCGCTGCCAGAATATTATAATACACCATCCGCTTGTCTACATGTTCCCGAACCGGTCTATCGCAGTTCGCTTATTCCCATGATGAACATCCCCATGCGTTTAGTCTCTTAAACTAAATTATTTAACTTACCAAACGAGTATAAGCTTCTGGTATTTCATGTGTCTATCCTTAAATTGGACTTCGCTACTTTAAACCAGGAGACTCTGAGCACCACTAGCCTCAAAGGGCTGCTCGGGACTAGGGGTCATACAATTTCTATTTCTCGCCATAGCAATATCCTGGGAAATCATTAACAGTGTGGTTTCCAGTTACTTTCATTGATTTAAATTCAGCCGCCCCTAACATGTAGAACCGCCGCTGTTTGCAGTCGCCTACTTTAAATCAAACTCTGCAGTGCTAGTTTTGATCTGCCTCCAGCTATTTGATTTCACCGATACCACCCGTATCTGGGAAGCGTTCCGCTATCCGCCACCTTGCGGGGGGGGGGGACAATAAAGGACTAGCAACCCCACAAAAGGGGAAAGATATTAACAGAAAACATGAAAAATAGCATTTCTTGTTATAATTAATAACTTTGCAAAAAGTGTCGAAATGGTTAACGAATCTATAGATAATATTTAATTAGTGATAAATAAAAGTTGGCAAAAGATGGACTCTGGGAGTTCGATAGCTTTCATACGACTACAATCGTTGATCCCGCTAGGGAGAAAAATTATAATTTCTTATAGTCATCATCACTTTGATTGATTTTTATTTAAACAATTTTATATCTAGTGCAAAATAACATATTTTATTTGGTAGTGTAAGGCATGCTAACAGGGAACGTCCGACTTGTGACAAATTTTTTTACCAGAAATTGCAAGTCTCATTGCGGCTACTGCCTCATTCAATCGGATAAGTGATTGAATAGAATTATAGGCAACTCGGGGCCATGTTTCGTGTTTTTCGGGGAATTTGCCATAGCACTTTTTTTAGTACTTAATACATCCATATTATAAACACAATGAAAAAGCAGCCGACAATCTGTATCATATAAATTCCCACGTGTACCTATATCTAAATATTTCCCTCTATAAATTTAACTACTTAACTCTCGGTTAAAAGGATGAGCTATTGAGAATTTAATACCCAGCACTAATTACTTTAATAATGAAAACCAAACATTGTTCAGCCAGCGTAACCGAGAGTATAACCCATATAACCTGCTTTATCTTAACTATTATCGAACAGTGTCAAATTCAGGCTACAGCTACAGTAAGCACATTTTACGAATTTGCGGATAGCACAGAAACTACGTCGTATGTTTTCAACATTAAGGTATCGTTATATTATAATATTTCATAGATTTTAAACAAATACTCTCAGAAGTCTATCTTATTTTATTAAATATCTACTTTTTAAATTATGCAATCAAATGGAAAAAATTACAACATTTCCTGAAGATCTGACGTGTTTTCCGTAAAAATCAATTAAAAAATTTAAATGTACAAAATAGCACCGAATCGCAATTTCAGTAATAACGATGAACACGTGATGCTTATGATGTCACATCATAGTAAACAAAGCAAGGTTAAATTGTAGTTTATTTGATTTCTTCACATCTTCATTTGTATATCATTTAAAACAGTTCATAAATTGCGCATAGTCCACAATGCACATTGACGGATAAGCACTCCAGAATAGATCTTTATTTCTGTACCAATGGATTCTAAAAGGAGAAGACAGTAGTTAAAACTAGCTCGTAGAGACCCTAGATGCATAGGAACTAAGTCTATGACTTTTATGTTTGATGATCACTCTAATATGAGTACCTACATAGCATGAAAGATTGCAGTAGGCTTTCAGCAAGCTTTCGAGAAAGTTTCAAACCTTACAAAAAAGCTTTCGTGGAATCCTGCGGTAATTACCAAATGTCCGCAACAAATACTAACGGAAAGATTACATATAAGCTTATTATAACCTTTCCGGACAGCATAACGTAAGATAATTTGTAAGCTTACTTCAAGATCCACGTCAGTTTCTGAAAGTTTCTATTTGGTATTTATAACCTTCCACAAAAGCTTTCTGTAATCTTTCAACCAATATTTCTGAAAGCTTTCGTGGAATCTTACAGTAATTACTTAATGACTTACGTTAGGCTTTCTAAAAGATTATCGTAAGCTTTGACGGAACCTTTCCCATAATATTTGTCAACGATATTAGGTAATTATTGCAAGCTTCTATGGAAGCTTTCACAGTGCTGTTTCGTCCTAGCATGGGACTCATGACGTAATTACATTCGGTATAAACCATCATTTCGCAAGTGTGCACTATAAACAGTTTCTAAAATGAAAAACAGTAAACAAAACACAGTGGCGACATCTCAATGGATTACTCAATAACACTTCCAAGAAAAATATACTATATGAGAGACTTACACGATAATTTCACGAATTCTTCATGGAAGCTTCTCTTCGAATTTGCAGCAAAGTATCCTTTAAGATTAAAAGAAAGTTATAGAATGGTTATAGAAAGCTTTCTTGAAAGAATCGATTTGGAATGACTGGCACTCTCCTTGAAATCTTACTGCAAAGTTACACTAAACTTCAAAGGTTGCTTCTTTGATAGATTGCAATTTTTTTCTATAAAGATTGTATGTTATCTTCCAGAAACTTGCAAAGTTTCACAAAACTTTCTAAAAATATGGAAATACATCCTAAATGTTAACTTCCATAAGGTTAATAGTAAGGAAAATATATAACAAACCTACACGTTGCTTTCATGAATTCTTAATAGAAGAATAGCAAATTACATATCAAGACTCTTACACGATTACAGAAACTTTCCTTGGAAGTATTAGTTTAGAATAACAGAAACTTCTTTTGAAATCTTGCTGGAGAGTTACACTAAGATTTTCAGTTTTGCTTACTCGTTAGATTATATATTCTCAAGAAGGTTTCACGAAACTTTCCGAAAATATGAAAATATATCTTAGCTTTCATAAAGCTTCATTAAGCTTTCAAAAAAAATACCTATATATATATATATATATATATGAGGCTTTTATGATGATTTCATAAGTCCTTAATGAAATCTTCCATTCAAGTTTGCAGCAAATTACCCGTAGAGGTTCTAAGAAGTTTGCTGGATGATTACAGAAAACTTTTTTTGAAATCATACTAAAAACTTACGCTAAGGTATCCACTTTGCTTACTTGGTAAATTACAATATGCTTTCTTGGAAGACTGCACGTTATTTTCCAGAAATCTGCAGGAAGGTTTCACGAAACTTTCACAGTTAGTTTCCCATTAATCTTCCATGTAACACTTTTTTATGTTTCTCGGAATCTTTCATGAAAGATTACGTAAGATCCTTTAAAAAATGTATTCATTAGTTTCTTTATCTTTTCTACTGGTTGTTCTTTGACCCATAGACTCTCTTGGTGTCGGTGCGATTTTGTTATGTTCTTGAATTTATTTTTTTTTGCTTTCAAACTGAGGCCCATTCCTCACTGCTCACTACTACCTAATATACTAATTTCTGTAGATCTGCTATATCTGTGTATCTGATGTTATTAATAACTCTTCCTTTTACTTTTATTTCATTTGTTGTTTGTGCTAGTGTTTTCTGTATAATGTCCTCCGAGTACAAGTTAAATAATAACGGTGTGAGCACGCACCCTTGTCTTATACCACGCTCTATGTCTACTACGAAACTTCATCGCCTAGCTTAACACCGGCCGTTTGATATTGAAGTACAATAGAACTATTATCCGTACATCATTATTTTTGAGTAGCCGCATTAGGTGGTTATGTCGGACTTTATCAAAAGCTTTATTATAGTCCAAAAAACAGACATATAGAGGTCATTTGACATTCATACATCTCTGAACCAACACGTTGAACCCAAATAGGGCATCTTTTGTCCCTAATGCGTTCCTGAATCTAAACTGGGAGTCACTAAGGTCTCGTCTGACTATCGCCTCCATCTGCCTCAAATTCTTCGCGCTGGTCCTCAAAAAGATCTTGTATGTATTCTTTCCACCTTTCTAGTTGCGACCCTTTCTGTTTAAAAGGATATTGCAGGTGATCATATTTTTCTTGAAATTCTTCCACTTCAATACATTTACCTCCCTACCATTTTTCCTTGGTTTTTCCCATTTTCTTTCTTATTTCTTTATCTATGTTGTTATATGCTTTAACTTCTTTATTTATAAATAGTCGCCTCCTTTCCATTAGTTGCAGTATTTCATCGGTTATCCAAAAGTTTCTTTCCCCGAATTGTCTTACTTTCCAATAGTTCCTCTATAAAACAATTACTAACTTGATTTAAGGCAGTTTGCATAAGGCTTGTAATAGTCCCTTCAGTCTGATAGTGACTTTTAGGTGATCGGCATAACCCTGCGTTGTAAATTTGGAGTCATTAGGTAGGCTCAACAAGCTATCAACGATTAGGGACCGCAGAAGAGGCGATATTACTCCCACTTCATTGACTGTAGAGCATGTCGCCGCTTTGTAGCCTCGAAACGAAGCAAGAATCGAACCATAAAATTTTATTCATCTCGCAGCCCCACTATTCCTATCTACAAATTTACTTTCAAAAAAATATAGAAACTGAACCAATATTCTTATGTAGTCAAGTTACCTTATGTTGTCACAGTTAGATTAAGTAAAAATTTGTATGTCTATTAAAAATTAAAAACAAAACTAAAGCAAAGCTTTATATCCATTTAATAAAGTATTTTTGGTAAGCTCCAGTCCCACGTATTTCGAAATGTCGGTCTAAAAACTGTCCTTTGATCGTTCAAGTTAAATTCGTTTTATAATTGTCTCCAACCCATACATAAAAGGAAACTTTCACTGTTCCTGCCATGAATAGGGACTGGCCCTCGACTCGCCTCACTAAGTTTGTAACCTTTTAATAATATACCATTCAATACAATTTAATTAACATTGTGTTCGTGGCTCTCCTGTTTAAAATTTAGATTTAGTTTATTTAAATATTTAGTAATTGGCAAAGTTTAGAATGACTATTTAGGGTTTTGTCCAAAATAAATTTTGAAAACTTCACAAGAGAAAGTTGATATTTTCGGTTAGATTGCAATTAGCTTTTTAATTTTTTATTTCCAAAATTTGAACTACGAAAAACTATAACCTTATAAAGTGCATCCAATACTCAAAATTATTTTAAAACGTAAAAATATTAGAAATGGCAAGCAAAAAAAGGTATCTTATCCCCCAGACCCATCTACTATCGAATTTGATGTGTTGATTCCAAATCCGGGGTCCAATGGGCTCATCAGATCAGGGTTATCCGTAAATCCTCAAAAATGATGCCAAACGCCAAAATTCGATTGAATGGTAATTCAGACAGTCCAAATTACTTCTATTAGAGCAACTGCATGCTTGGGCTACCTACTTCTAAGTATTCAAATGAGCTATATCCGAATCTGGGGTAAAAATCACTCAATCAGTTCAGTCATTTTTCGGATTAAATATTAATTTTGATTTGGACTCACTAGATTAACTTTGTATTTGTATATTATCAAGAAAAAATTATCTTTTGACATTGAAAAAAGTTCCAAAACTATGGAATTTAGTGATTTTCTCCATTTTTGAACGTTCGTTTCAAAACTCCTGATAATACAATCACCTGAAGTGAAAAAGATCATTGGAATTTTTTTTTATTTTTAAAGCTTCAACTATTTTTGTAACTAGTGTAGTCGATTATAAAGTTCACTGGTCAACAAATCTTGCAGTTTTTAACTTCCTATATTCCCTAAAATAATAGAAAAATTTTTGGTTCCCTCGCTGTTTATTATAAATACAAATATAAAAAGTTGCTGAGACAATTTTCTTTATCATCGCTTCCGTTCAGATTGTAGGGAAATGCCCAGATAATAAAATAATCAACATCTTTTATTAAAAACTTTTCTGCATAACTTTGATAAGAAAGTTATAAGCAGTGAAAGATAAAAATTATGAAATGAAAATTTTTAATTTGAATAGTACGATAAAAAATGTGTGAAGGTCATAGACAACGATGTTTCCTGCGAAGTAGTAGTCTAGTTTCGGCTAATAGTAATCTCTAGCCGTTTTCGAATGAAACTAAATAAATTCCTAAGCTACCCAACTATTTATACTAAAAGTAAATGCAATGGAGTGTGACTGAGATGGGTGCAGTCAAACGTGTTACGCAAAAGTCCCATTTATGCTGCATTTAGTCTTAATTTACTTTATTAAGAAGTGGTTTCCACACTTCTCTTATATCTAAACATGGTTTACTAAAGCAACTCGGGTTCTGATGTATAACCGCGGCTTTTTTGAATTTCCCTTTTCTCCAGTGTTGTTCTCGGTGTGGAACTTTAGCTTCAAACCATTTTATGTCGTGTCCATGAGTCCAGGCATGGTTGGCGACACCAGATTTTTCTGCTTCTCCTCGAGATGGGTATTTTGGTGTTCTTTGATCCTTACGTCAAGAGGTCTCTTTGCGTGCAAAGTAGGAATTGCTACATTCACATGGTGTCTGATAGACACAATTCTTCATGTCCCTTTGAGTTGGTGGTTTGACCCCTGGGAGTCTTCTCTTCTTCTCAAAGAGTTATTTGAATTAAAAACAACGTTAATTTTATATCGTCCTACTCTTCTAATTTTTCCGAAATGCCTCTAAAATAGGTGATGTTCAATACTAGTTTTCGTTCTTCGTTCGTTGCCGATATTGTCGTATTCTTGCGTTGTTTTTTATCCACCCGATATACTGAGTATTCGTTGGCCGTCAGGTCATTTTTAATGTGATCTATCTCTTTCATCAAGATCTCGTTGAAGTTGCACAGAATTAAGGCTCTAGCTACCAGATTTCTTATAATTCCTTGTTTGGTGTTGTTGGAGTTATTGGATGAATAGCTTAGGTATTGTCCTGTGTGTATGGCGATTCTGTAGATCGAAGTTCGAATTTGTCTGCCACTTCTTTCTCCAAAACATCTAAGAAGGGTAATTTATTTTGTACTTCTTTCTCCATGGTTGGATTGATATTGTTGAGATGAGATAACTTTAGTTTCTTAATTGCGGATTCAATTGCAAACGCCTTGAACCATTACGTGAAAATATTCATCATAGATGTAGAATTTTTCCTTTTCCTGAAAATAGGAATTAGTCAAACAACTTTCCAACAAGTCCATGACGGCATGGAATGGTAAAGATGTTCTTTCTGCTAAGGTTTGTTATTCTTCACGTTTCTTTCTTATGATTTTTAGTGACTCCTTAACTGGAACGTTGGTGTATAGATTTCCCACATCAAAGTTAATAAAATGGTCTTCCGGTTGTACTTTTATTTCACGTATAATTTGTACGAAATATTGCGAGTTCTTGACTTAAGATGATATATTTTCTTGTAATAGTTTCAGGATTGGAAGAAGGAACTTGGTAAGCTGTACAGTACAAATTGATATTTTATTTAGTTGTGGCCCGTTCTTCCCCAATTTATAAATACAGGGTGATTCAAAAATCGATCACGAAACTTAAGGGGGTGATTCTACTTGACAAAATAAGGGTAGAGCTTCATATATTTTTTTTTCAAAATGTCATTCGTTTTCGAGTTACAAGCCGTCCAAGTTCAAGTTTTTATTTTTTGTTTTTTGAATTACTCGCTTACAGGAAAACCGATTTGACTAATATTTGAAAGATAGGCTAAGTCTTCTGCGCTTCATCATTTTAGTAACAATTCACATTGATTGTTTGCCGCTAGAGGGCACTTTACCTACATTGAAAATTGTTTTTTTGTCATAATTTTTTAGTGTTGACAGCTACAGTAGTTTTTGGCATAATTTCTGAAAGACTGATGCCAGGCCTTTAAAAAAGGTGCTCTTTATTTACATCGCTAAACCCAACGGTTTAGACGTAAATCACCCTTAAAAATTAAGTGGTAAATTTACTTTTCTCATTTCATTACCACCAGCTACCAGGTAAATAGCTATCAAAGTATACTAGAGCTGTCAGTTTAACATCAAATAAATTCGCTTTTTAAACTATTTAATTTATAATCTTAAAATAACTAATAATGGCTAATCAGTAAATATTCATATTATGGATTATTGCGATATACATTTAATTGATAAAAATTAATGAAACAGTACTAAACAAACTAAAAAAGATTCTCAAAATGTCCCCCATTTTCTTCCATACATTTCCTAACACTCTTCAAAAAATGTCGCCTAACTCGATGAAAAATTTTTGGTGTTTCTTTAATAATTTGGCACTTTTCGATTATCCTGAAGCGAAGATCCTCGACGTTGATTACTGGAATATCGTACACCAATTGTTTCAAATGACCCCAAAAGAAAAAATCCATAGGATTAAGGTCTGGTGACCTCGCTGCCCATGCCAATGGTCCACTTCGTCCTATCCATCGCTCAGGATACGTTGCATTCAAATACTGTCGGACACGTATACTAAAGTGGGGCGGAGCTCCGTCTTGGAGGATCCACATGTTGGCCCTTACTTCCAATGGCACATCTTCCAGATACAATGGGAGACGATTTTGGATAAAATCTAAGTATACGTCACCAGTTAATGGGCCATCAAAGAAATGAGGACCAATAAGGTAATCTCCTATTATCCCTGCCCACACATTTAGTGAAAATCTACGCTGATGTTTCGTTTCTACCACATTGTTTGGGTTCTCGTAAGCATATGTGTGGATGTTGTGTAGATTTGTTATGCCATCACGAGTGAAACCAGCTTCGTCAGTGAATAATATGACGCCAATTAATCGATTATCGTGTTCATACTTAGCTAGGATCTGATTGCACATTTCCAACCGTCTCGGCCGATCATCGTCATAAAGAGCCTGCACCTTTTTTGAATGAAACAGGTAGAGTTGTTCTTCTCTTAGTATCCTCCATGAACTAGCCTGACAGAGCCGCACTTCATTCCCAATTTTTCTAGTACTAATACCTGGATTATCTTCAATAATTTCAAGCACTCTTTCTTCTTGTTGCACGTTTCTAGCAGTTCTAGGTCTTCCCCTATTTCCATTATAACTTTTAAAGGAACCACATTCCGCAAGCCTCCTGTGCACACTGGAAAATGTTTGAGCATGAGGGATATTTCTTTCCGGATAACTCTCCATATAATATCTTCTTGCCAACTCTGCATTACCATTTGCTTTTCCATAACAAAAATGGATATCACAATATTCGATATTTGAATATTGGTGATTAGCCATTATTAGTTATTTTAAGATTATAAATTAAATAGTTTAAAAAGCGAATTTATTTGATGTTAAACTGACAGCTCTAGTATACTTTGATAGCTATTTACCTGGTAGCTGGTGGTAATGAAATGAGAAAAGTAAATTTACCACTTAATTTTTAAGGGTGATTTACGTCTAAACCGTTGGGTTTAGCGATGTAAATAAAGAGCACCTTTTTTAAAGGCCTGGCATCAGTCTTTCAGAAATTATGCCAAAAACTACTGTAGCTGTCAACACTAAAAAATTATGACAAAAAAACAATTTTCAATGTAGGTAAAGTGCCCTCTAGCGGCAAACAATCAATGTGAATTGTTACTAAAATGATGAAGCGCAGAAGACTTAGCCTATCTTTCAAATATTAGTCAAATCGGTTTTCCTGTAAGCGAGTAATTCAAAAAACAAAAAATAAAAACTTGAACTTGGACGGCTTGTAACTCGAAAACGAATGACATTTTGAAAAAAAAATATATGAAACTCTACCCTTATTTTGTCAAGTAGAATCACCCCCTTAAGTTTCGTGATCGATTTTTGAATCACCCTGTATAATTAAATTCTCCAGCATACTACATCCTAGAAATGTTTTAAAATTAGACCTATTTATTTTTATTTCTATTGCATTGATATCTTAATTTTATTTATTTTATTATATGGAAATCCGATAGCCCAAAAAAAAATAAAATAAAGGGTTAATTCTACACGCTTAAGAAAAAGACACAAATACAATAATAAAATAATAAAAAATTACGACTAACTGGACTTAAATATATATAAAATTAAAGAGGGAGACATACTAAAATAAAAATATATAAACAACATTAAACAATAAAATACAATAAAAACAAAAATGTAAATAATAAATTGTGTTTATACCGGTAAATATTAAGTATCAAATTCGTAATGAAAGTCAGTGGAGCTATCTTCGCTCAAATTAATTATAATTGGTTCCGCTATCTCACCGATCATGTGATCGAGTTTCCACATTTTGTTTTATTCTTTTAATATATGGTCCACACTTTTTTTCCAATTTTCCGCAGTAACTTTATTCAAAAAAATCTTTCAAAAGTTCAGTTAAATCAGTAATTTTGTAACTTGTATTATTTCTAGCAGCTCTACCTTTGACTTGGGCCCATATCGCGATGTTGCTTAATTGTTCGGGGATACTTCCTTCTTCAACGGACAGTTTGCAGACGATCTGTAAGAACAGATTTCCTATCTGGTTTTTCCCAGCAAAAATTAAGTTCTCTGAGTAATTTCCCCAGCTTGGTTCTTTCAATTTCAGGTAAATCCTGATTTTCATTGATTTTAGTTAGAATTTTGTCGACGATTGAGATATGCTTCTCATAATAAAATATATTAATTTTTACTTTTTTGGGTTTCGGTCATATTATTACTTTATAAAAATTAACACATGTTTTTTCCTGACGTTTCGGTTTATTTTATTGATTAAACCATCTTCAGAGAATTACTAATGTTAACACTTGAACAACTTACATTTAACTATTTTATTACTTTAATACAATATTAAACACTTCTTATTTAATATAAATATAAATATAGAAAACTATTATTTTTTGATGCATTTTTTTTTTCACATCTGGTTTGTTGTGCTTTTGACAGAGTACTACGATTATATTAAATAAGAAGTGTTTAATATTGTATTAAAGTAATAAAATAGTTAAATGTAAGTTGTTCAAGTGAACCACCTGTTAACATTAGTAATTCTCTGAAGATGGTTTAATCAATAAAATAAACCGAAACGTCAGGGAAAAACATGTGTTAATTTTTATAAAGTAATAATATGACCGAAACCCAAAAAAGTAAAAACTAATTAATAACTACACGGTCAACAAATAGAAACAAAAATAAAATATATGTACAACTCTTCTTACTGCAGTTTTCATCTCTTCTTCCAACGGGGTTTTTCGTCTTCCTGTGACCGAATGTCGCTTCGGAACACTAATAATTCCAGTCGTCCTTTGCTCCTTAAGCATTCAGTAAACAGTAGATTTTCCAACTCCTGCTATTTTAGAACACAACTCAACAGAGCTTTTATCATTATTATCTGGATATTGATGTCTTAAAGTATCATAAACATTCATCGTAATAAGTTTTTCGTTGAGGAAAAAATGTCATGGTTTAACGATTTTGGGTATCTGACTTATTTCAAATAATATATAAAAACAAGCGCAAACAAGATAAATCACCAAGGACACACTGTAAGGTGTACTTTGCTCACTGACAGAAATTAAACTAAACTATGCCTATGAAAAGTGTTTTCAAGATTGGAGGAAGACTTGGAATATGTGTGCTTGCAATGGAGGTTACTTTGAAGGAAATAAATATCGAAAAATAATTAAACCGTTTTCCTCTTATTGAAATTCCGGGTATTTTTTGATCAGAACTATAGGGTAATTTCCAAATAATTAATTTTGATTAAGTTCAGACGAATATTTTTGATGCCGCATGGGTATTCTCTCGCTAGACCAACTATATTTCAAACAGGTACAACTTAATAGATGAAAGGATAATCGCTGAAGAAGACCAATTATAAATAAAGGTTGATGGGTCCGAAGTTTTAGTCCAAGTCTCCTCGGATTATTTTATGAACACACTTTATATTCGATTATTTTTCAACTACTGCAAAAAAATAGCAATATTTTAATTTATCAAACAAGATAAATATCACAAACTAATCACAGTTATTTTAATTATATCACCCTAAAGAGGACATTCATCGAGACCATCCGGATTAAAATATATAATTTTGGAGCTAATTTCTAACCTGTTTTACAATTATGTTTGTCTAATCAACGCTTGTAAAATTGGCAATGACAGTTTCAAGACATGATTTAATAACCTTGTCACTATTCCCATTTCTACATACCCACACAATTTAACTAGACATTAAGGCAAAAAATTAATTAGGTAGATTTTTAAAAGGTGTATAAAATGGTAATGATTTCGATTTCGCTTTTATAAGATTCTGTTTTTTTAATTTAAAAGCTTTCACTACAGGAAAAGGCAAAGTGGCGTTCGTGACAGAAATTTTAATTTTATTTCGCAGCTAATTTTTCTTTAAAATTTTATGTCGTTTCAACGAACTTGAAATATCGTTTAATTTCTTCATCGTTTTATAAAGAAAATTTAATAATTCCTATTACGAAATATACAAAGGTGTTTGTTTTATCATTGCATGTCAATCCTTAAATGTGTGTATAGACATGCAACCAAACACCGTAACGTAATCCCGCCGCGTATCAAGTCTGGAAGTCAGTCCACAACAGAACATCGTAACATTACAACGTCGCATCAATTATAGATCTTTGGCCGTCGCATCAAAGGAAGGGTTTGGAGGGGGGATGCGTCCCTTCTTTTTACCTGCGCTAATTGAATAACTCATTAGTACTCTATGTACCATGTTTTGTTAAAATTGGGTCATTACTTTCAGAGATATCGTCCATTAAACAAACAATCCAAAAGAAAAGTGCAACGAGTTTCGTGCAGTTGTAAAGTTCCTGACAAAGCAAGGAAAACCTTCTCAAATCATTTGAAACAGATGTCTTCTGTTTAAGGCGACTCGTGTCCTGGAAAAAACTTGATTTACAAGTGCCACAACCTATTCAAACAAGAGAGAGATTCACTTGAAAACGATCCCAGACCGGGACAGTCCACTGAGGCAACCACTGCCGAAAATATCGAAAAAGTAGAAATGGTTGGAGTATCATCTACAATCATTTAGAATATTGTGTATGACCATACTGGCATGTCAAAAGTGTGTGCAAGCTGGATGCCGAGAAAGCTCACGCCGCTCCAAAAAGAGCAGCGAATAGAGTGTTGCTGCGCGTTTTTGGACCTGTATAGCGAGAACAGGAATGAAATTTTAGGCAGGATTGTTATTAGGGATGAAACATGGGTTCATCATGATGAGCCTGAGTTGAAGCAAGAGTCCATGCAGTGGAACAAAAAGAGCACACCACCCCCGAAGAAGTTCAAGATATCGTAGTAGACCGGAAAAGCCATGGCTAGTTTTCTGAGATTCAGAAGAAATACTGCCGATTGACTACAAAGACAAAAGCGTTTCTATAACAGAAAGATAATATGCAGGTCTATTAGAATGTTTTAAGGAATGCTGTAAGAGAGAAAAGACGAGGAAACTGACCAAAGGTGTGCCGTTTCTGCACAACAACGCACCCGTCGATAAGGCTTCAGTTGCAATGGCGTCTATTCAAAAAGTTGGTTTTCAAATCTTGAATCATTCTCCATATAGCCTAGATTTAGCTCCCAGTGATTATTATTTCTTTCCAAAAATGAAAAAAGAGCTTCGAGGAAAAAAGTTTTCCAGAGACGATGAGATGAAGGAAAAAATTTCTGCCTATTTTACCGAAAAAGAGGAATCATTTTTTTTTCGATGATATAAACAAACTTGGTGCAAGATCTGAAAAATGTATTAGAGTTAGAAAGGAATATATTGAAAAGGTAAAATAATTTTGAGTTCAATTTCACCCTATAAGTGCCCCATTCAGCGAATTTTTTGTCCTCGCCTCGTATGTTGTAAACAAAATTAACTTTACACAAACACTGGAAGTGCTAAATAACGCCTATCTGGAGAATTGTATGTCACGTACAAGTGTTTTTGTGTGTCATAATGCATTCACTGCAGGCTGAATAGACGTCCGAGATAAATCAGCATTCTGGACAGCCATCAACATCAACTAGCGATGATCATTTTGTTCAGGTGCTCAAAAACGGTATAATCTTAGTTAGAGAGCTAGCACGTGAATAAGTCTAACATCACTATAATCATTAGGACAATCATTGGAATGGATGCTAAAAGGAGAACAAACACACCCAGAAGAGCACATCAAAACAAATAAAAAATTAAATTCATACCTACTGTTTTTTCGATTACAATGGACAACAGCTAAAATGTATCTAAAATAAAATCGACTAAATCTTACCATTTTTGATGTGCTAAAACCGAAACTAAACTTATTAATATTTGTTCAAGTTTTAGAGATACGTGAAGTCACGTCCGTACAGCATATGCTATTGGCAGACTCCAAAAAGATTTCGTTGCCACCACAGCAGATCAAATTGGGCCTAATGAAAAATTTTGTTAAGGGACTGAATACCGATAAGCCAACTTTTCAGTACATGCGTCAGAAATTCCCAAGGCTAAGTGAAGGAAAAATTAAAAAAGGTATTTTTGTTGGACCACAGAATCGAAATACTGTGAAAGACAAACATTTTGAGAGCACTCTATCAGATATTAAAAAAATGCTTGGCATGACTTTCGTCTCGTGGTCACTAATTTCTTTGGAAATAAAAAAGCTGATAATTACGTTACTATTGTTGAAAATATGCTGTCAGCGTATCAAAAAATGGGTTACAATATGTCTCTAAAGATCCATTTCCTACACTCCCATCTGGACTTTTTTCTTGACAACTGCGAAGCTATAAGTGATGAGCACGGCGAACGCTTCCATCAAGATAAATCAACACTACTGTTGGACTCTTGTTAGAGATGCTCCAGAAACAATTCAAAAAAGAAAAGCAAAAAGACGGGATATTTAGTATCTCCATAAGTGTAAAAATATGTATTTTGTATTATTTTGTTAAAATAAAATTAAAAAAATTTTCTCCATGAATTTCTTCTAAAGAATCAAACGGTTAATGAAGAATATTATCTCGCCATTATACAGAGTGCCTCAGAATGTTTTTGTTTTTAATTCTTAAAAAATAGAGCATCATAATTCATTCAGACTTGTTTAATTGCTGTTAAATTATAGAGTAGTTTTGAGTCTTTATTTATAAAAAACAACCATCCTTAAATGCGCACCATCCGCTTCTTCACAATCACTTATCTTCAAACTGAAATTTTCAATTACTCGCTGGGGCATAGCTTTTGAAATCGCGTGGATTTCGTCTGTGATTCTTTGCTTTAGAACGTTTAAGTTGGGTGATAATGGGTTGAAAATCTTATTTTGGTAGCAGCTCCATCGAAAAAATCAGCAGGTGTTAAATCCAGAAGCCGCAGTGGGCAATTGCTGTCTCCCCGATGACTTATCACTTATCACAAGGAATAAATCATGAAGAGCAGCCTAAGAATCATTCGTGCTCCATCTTGTTAGAAAAATGTATTCCGGTTGTAGTCAATCTAGTTTTGCATTTCTGGAGCCAAAAGTCCAATAACAATCAGAATTAACAATCTGAGTGCGACCACGGTTATCCTCAAAACTATGGGGACCGATTATTACTTGGCTTGATATGGCAGCCCAAACGACAACCTTATGCAAGTGTAGGGGTCACTGATGCAGTTCTAGCGGATTGCCAGGAGCCCAATATCAATAATTTTGTTTGCTCACGTGGTCGCTGATGTGAAAATTCGATTCATCAGAGAATCATATATCATAGAAGCTCCCAAAATGGTTTTTCATTGTCCTGCAGAATTCAAATCGTTTAGCTGAATCATCGGGCTTCATTTCCTGTACAATAAGAATTTTGTAGGGCATTATTCGCAAAGATTTAAAAAACTTTGCGAATAATGCGATGAACCGTGAATCTGTGCAAATTTAGAGAAGCTGCTCGGATCCCTAAGGATTGTCGTGGATCGTCGCTAACAGACTGACAAACGCGGTCAACATTCGTGTTCGTTCTTGATGTCCTTTTGCGTCCAGACAACTTATCCAGCATTGTGATTACAGCCTCTTCAAACTTAAGCACCCAATGCTTGATCAAATTCGCACTTGGCACATTTTTCACGATCGTTAAATTGAAATGTGTCCTGTACAGACGTTGAACAATAGTGTGGGAATCGTTGTCTTTATAAAACGATCGCACGCAAAATGCGCGCTGTGTTCCTGTGAAACGTTCCATCGCTACTAAACTTAAAACTCCAATCAAGCATTTAACACCATTCTCCTCCCCCCGCTATCGGTATATAGGTTTAAAAATATATACAATAGAGTATGGATAGACGAACATACATTATCGTTCAAAAGTTTGGAAACGCTAAGGTAATTTTAATAAAAACCACAATAAAATATGTAAGTTATGCTTTATTACTCTTAAATTGTAATGAAACTTTAATCTAACATTTAGTTAAATATATTTAGTACAAATAAAAAAACTATACGTTTTTCATTAAATTTTGGCTTCGTCAAAATGGCGAACCTTATTGTTAATTATTTGTTCATAAATTTTACTCATTCTTTCTATTAATTTACCGAAGTATTCGGAGTCCAAAGACTTTCATTCGCTTGGTAAATATTCCCACAACTATGCTGAGCTCAATGGACAACGATTCTTCAGTTTTCGGTCAAGTTCATCCCATACTAACTCAATAGGAAGAAATCTGGCGATCACAATCGCCATTTCATAATTTGCAGAACTTTTTGGTTTCGATTTTGCTCTAGGAAACCCTGACATAATTTAGATGAATGTTTAGGGCTATTCTTTTAAAAACAGACCTTCGGCCAACTAAATTCATTCCAGAGGAAATCGCATTTCCTAAAAGTATTTTCAATAGCCTTCTTTATTCAGTTTGCCATCAATTTTGATCATATGATCGGGCTTATTATTACCAAAGCATTCACAAACCATAGCGCTACCACCACCATGCTTAACAGACTACACAGTACACGCTTCTCAAGCCTGCTCGTCTTTTGATCGGCGCACAAAAACACGTCTATTGGATCCAAATATCTGAAATTTGGACTCATCCGTCCGATGGAATTTTTGCCCAGTCTTCTTCTCTCCAGTTTTTATGTGTACCCACTTCAGTCTATTTTTTTGGGAATACTAGAGTTAATTTCGGTTTTTAGCTGCTACGCATCCTCTCAGCTCAGCAGACAGTAAACATATTTTTTTAATTGTTATTGAAACTGGCTTTTCTCGTGTTTTATTTAAAGTGGCGGCGGGAATTTGAGGAGCAGTTAAACGTCAATTTCGTTTTGATAACATTACAACGAATTTATCTTCTTAATTTGTAGATTTGGGACGTCCAGATCTCTTTCGGTCTTGATTTCCTCTAGTAGCTGCTTTTCTGCAATTTGGCGTACAGAATATTATTACTTGCTCAAAGTACAGATAGCACTGCGCTGTTCAAGAGAAATCTATTTTACTTTTGCCATTTTATGCGCTGATCACCTATTGTAACTATCACAAATAACACTGAACTTCAAACTAATAGTTTTTGAAATTATATACCCATATTTAAAAGACTAGACTATATTCAATACAAGATCAACAACTGGCCATGTAGTGACCTTTGTGGTCATAAAACACGTGTGTCCGCCTTTTTCAAAATAAGGGACAATTGGTAAGTAATTTTGTTCATTACATTTTTCAACAACATGTTTATTTACAGATTTACTGCAGTATTCTTTTATGTCAACTAAAAATAGGGCATTTCCAAACTCTTGAACAATAGTGTATCTAAAGATCGGCAAAAATAAGAGTATACAGGAATATGTATTTTTTTAACGTTTGTGACACTCCTCATTTTCATATTCCAAATACAAGAATATATGGTTTTTGACTCATAAATTTATACTAAACAAATTATCCCCTTAAGTACAATGACATTCATTATATTAACGTATGGCAAGACATATCAGTAAATACATGGAATACACAAAACATTACGCTTTCGAGTCAATTGTCTTATTGACTAAACATATAAATAACGCGATAACCTGGAATAACGTTGACTCTGTCACTAGACTAGCTGAGATTAACTATTTTATTATTCAAGGATAATTATTTTTTGATTATACAAATTAACAATAAATACACCAACTGTCAGTATAAGACTGTGTTTCTCAAGTGAAGCAGTACTGATATTTTTGTAATCCTGGAATGCAATTATCTGTAGAAACATACCAATACCGAAAGTAGTTTTTAGATAAGCTAATAATAGATTCCACATATTTTCCTATTATATATAAAGTGAAACAAAATGGTAATTCCCATGTTAAAAATGTTTTATCATCTATAAACTTTTGCTAACAAAAAGAGGAAAATAGATAAGTAGTTTTTCTTTAATATTGTTGTAAATTTTTACGCCAATTTCCTTGTATCTTTATAATTATAACAGCAACAGCATTTAATGACTTTTAGTTGATTCAAATTATATATTGGCCAAATCTTCCTGAGAATTATTTTCGTAAGGGGCTTATGGATTTACAAACAATATTTTGTGTAGAAAATCCCGCTAATCGCCAACAAATCTTGTGGAAACATAAACAGCGCTCCTGTGCCTACATGACTTCATTACTGTTGGGGGTTTTAATATTTAAAACCTTATCGTTTTTTTCGCGACAGTAGGTCGGATTAATATTGATAATGTTACAGTAGGGGTCTCGGTTGTTCGCATTCTATACGGACATCGCGCTTGTTTCATCGTTTGCTGGATATTACGCGAAAGATAGATTACACAAAAGAGCTTATTGGGAAAGGTTGTCGGGACACAGAGTTTAAATTCGGAATTTAGCTGAATTCAAATGTCATCTTTAAACACGGAATGATTTTAAAGTTGAAAATCAAATTACGCCTTTGCATTTGAAATCAAAATTAATTAAATCAGACTTTAATGAAGGAATCTGGTAAAAATTTTGTTTAAAATCGGAAATGCATTAAATCCTCAATCTAAAATGAGAATTAAGAAGTAATACAAGTTCAATATGTATAGATTTATGGTATAACTTTCTAGATGATTTTAAACTCTATTTCTTGAATTGATAAATCCCATTATTAGCTTAAATTTTACTGATATTTTTTTACACACACGTCAGCTAATTGTAGTTAATTCAAATCAATAAAAGTATATAATAATTGAAATCACACCTGTTAAATACCAAGTGTAATCCAAAATTTACACTGACCTTGTTATGAGTCCATTTGGAACGTTCTAAAAGGCTTGTAACCACGTTTCTGAATTTTTATTTAGCTGCAAGTCAAACCGGAATGAATTATTTGATTAGGAAAAGTTTTTGGTTTAAAATTCAAAAGAGTTATTATTTGATTCCGCCAATTTAATGTTAAAATTAGAAGTACACCATAAAATAGTTTCAATTCATTCATAAATTGGGAAAAATCTCAATAACTTCGCGCTAATACGCAGTAAAACGTTTCAGTAAATTATAGGATATTTGGACCGCAAATTTCAGTATTTTTTTAAAATTAAATTACTAGGACCCAGGATTCACAATCTTAAAGTTGAAATACCTATGTAAAGTTCAAATGAACTTAATTACTACTCACGACTTATTCATGTCAGTTTTGCTAATAAATTTCAGGTCTTTAAAAAAAGTTCTTGTTTATATTTGGGTAAACTAGGTCGATGAATATGTAAATAAAATCACGACAAAGCTGAACATTTATTAATACCTACCTACTTGAAACTGGAATTTTACTATCTGCATAATCAGCAATATATATATATATATTTCAAATACCTACACAAAAGTTCATACTAATTTATTTTATGGTTTATGTTGTCGAGTGCAGCGCTCCCCCCCTGTTTAGCGGCACCTGCTATTTAACCAAGCTAATTAATGTTTTTAATGAAAAAAGTATGCATATCTACCGGATATGGGTTTTAATTGCATTAAAAGATGTTTATTAAGAATACAATTGATAAGGGGTTCCGCAGTCCTGTCCTGGATACGTCAGACATGTTTTTAGATGACACGGTAACTTTTTTTTAAATTATTGGACTAACATAAAACTTACCAGCTGCAAGACAGTGTTAACCACTTCCTTGTTGGAAACTTGACCCACTTCAATCAGTCCAATTAAAACCGCAAATTTAAGATTATCGTTCATAGCCATTCTCACCACCTCTTCGGGGTGCTTAATGTCACTAAGAGGTGGTTTCGTTAAGTCCGCCATTGCAAAGAGAGTTTTTAAACAGGTATTCTCACAAATAAATCACTGAAGAACACTACATTTACACGAAAGACCGAAAATTTTCCAGTAAACGAACAGAGCGCGATACACTTTCTGCCATGTTGGGTTGGAAAATGACAGGACCGGTGAGAACACTGATTTTCTGATAGGGTTTTTTCATTCCAGCGCAACGAAGGGATGCACTGTTTACATATATTTGACGTTTAACAGCTGATTCCAGTGCTTCATTGCCAAATATCCAAAAATTTCATTAACTATATCCATATTTAAGTAGACAAGAAAACGAATACAATAGAGTTATAAACTAGTTTAAAAGATATACATAATTGTCATATTTACTATTTGTTGTTCGTAGGTTGAATCTTTACCTGTAAATCTGTTTTCAAATAAATATTGGGAATATAGAGATTAAACTTATATCACATTTTTCGTAAAACACCCAATATCACGTGAGATTAAATGCCGATTGAACCGGTTCTTATTTGGGTAATGCAAAAGAAAAGAGGCAACCTTCAAACATTGAGCATATTAGTATATGGAGGCAGAATTCAGATCTCCACCCGCGTTACAGGGTAAAAAGAGAGAAAAGTACATGCTAACTTTCTCGCTTTAAACGTAATTGGCCGGCGCGCGAATCACACTCTTTAAATGTATGGAGATTAGAAGGAGAGAAGAAAATTAAACCTTCAGAGCGAGAAAAATAGCATATACTACTATTCGCCTTGACTTTCTTTTTGCTTTTTTACGCGTGCGAAACACTCAGTGTTGCCTCCAGTAGTATTTACTCGAAGTTCACAAAAGCATCATGACCAAAAAATTAAACTAAAATACAATCAATTTGCGAAATATGACAACTCTGGCACCGTTTCTAACACTTGAAACGTATCACATGACATAACCCACGTGTGACGTGGAAAGTAGAAAATTTAACAAAACTAAAACTTTAGTAACTCTATTATTTCTTTTTTATTTGTGATTGTATTAAATGGAAACTCCCACCAAAGTCAGGTATATAAACGCACTTTTCACGCAATTGCAATTGTAACATAACCTAAATTCTATTTTATTAGAGATATAAACAAAAAACGAGAAGATTATTTGGAATGGGAAGAATATTTTATGGCCACAGCCTTTTTGGCTGCAAAACGAAGTAAAGATCCATGTTCTCAGGTAGGAGCTTGTATTGTGAATGAAAATAACATTATTGTGGGAATTGGCTATAATGGAATGCCGAAAGGATGCCATGATGATGAATTTCCATGGGCCAAAGAATATGAAAATCCCTTGGAAAATAAATATCTATATGGTAAGAAGATTTTAATTATTAGTAAAGGATTTTTTTTTAATAAGAAGCCGTAACAAGATGCTCAATTTCATTATGATTCTTTATGTCTTGCATTAAGCAAAAGTTTTGAAAGGTTAACAACATGCATACTATTTCTTGGCATGAACTCAGTTCAAGTTATCTCTATGTTTGTAAACAGCTTATAGCCGGTAAATTTTGTATTTTTTCCATTAGTTAGTAAACACAAAGATCATAACCTTTTGTAACAGAATATCTGGTTGCATATAGATGGATACTTTATTGATTTTTGCACAGTGCCGGACTTAATATGAATTGTACCTAAAAGGCATCTTTACCAATTTTAAGGAGTGGCCCTAATCCAATTTATTAGTTAATAGTTTTTCACCTTCTTTAATAATTTTATTTTATTCAGTAAGTTTGTAGTAATGAATAATTAATGGTTTGAACCACGGCTTACTTGATATTTAGATTTTTTAAAGTTTTTATTTTTCTTAACAATATTTTTGATATAGATCTATCATATATACATTTAATTTGTAACTATATATTTGTTTATTTTTAATTTTAGTGTGTCACGCAGAGCTTAATGCTATTCTAAATAAAAATTCAGTTGATGTTCGTAATTGTACCATATATGTGGGTCTGTTTCCCTGTAATGAGTGTGCGAAAGTTATTATCCAGTCTGGTGTGAAAGAAGTTGTTTATATATCTGATAAACATGCTTCAAAGACATCTACAATATCTGCGAAAAAGATGTTCGAAGCTGCAGGTGTCAAATATAGGTATGCTATTTTATTCCAAATTGTCTTGTTTTTATTTCATAGTATGACTGGTGGTAAGCTGACTCAAAAATTTTAATAAATGAAGAGTTACTTTCTAGAATGCTTCTTCTATGAACTAATAGAAAATTTAACATCAATTAAGTTTATGTTCTGTTAAAATCCTTTATTCAAATTGACTTATCATTTTTATATTTGCAGTTGAATTATTCAGTATTAACGACCAGAACTGAAAGTTGTTATTTTTCCAGTAAAAGTTAATCATACTATCAGCTTTTTAAATTTTGATTCATTTACCTTCACCATTTTGTCGGGCTAATTTCTAAGATATTTATTGAAAATTAAATAAAATATAAAGAAATTATCATAGTCTGGCATCAAAGATTAATGCAACTAAAACATCCTGCCGGCATGTCTCGAAATATTGCTCTTGATTATATGGTTCCATTGACGAGAGCGTTAGGTAATTGAAACGCATATGGAGAAAAAAACCGAAGTGGGATTCACAGGAAATAAATTATGTACCTTTTCGTTTAACGGTCTCAAGAAGAAAAGTGGCAACTATTTATACCAATAACATTTATTGTAATTTAAAATTTGCAAGATTTTTCATTCTTAATTCAGTTTATTAACGTTTAGTTTTGTTGAGATTGTCTTAAGTATTTTGCTCTGATTAACCCATGTCTAAACAGCCTTATTTTAATTTGGTGTTATGTGGCAATGAACAAACATCACCTATATATCTATAATATTACTTAAATTTTGCAAATATATTTTTAATTTTTATTAATATTAATATACCTGTTGAGGCTTCAAATACCAAATGCTGATCTATCATATGGTTGATATTACTACACCATCCAGAGTCTATACCTAGTAAGATTTACTAAAAAATGCACTAATTTTTACGCCAGTGGTTAAGATTTCATTATATTTTAATAAAATTTTCATTTTTAGGCAATTTATACCAAAGAATAGAAAAATTGTAATTGATTTTGATGAAATTAATTGGAATGACCAGAATCAATTACCTTCTAGCCCTATGATGGGTCGCGTAATTCAAAAAATGGACAATTTGACTGTGAGCTCCAAGGACTTTCAAAATAATAATGAAAACTGTGTGGACAAATAAAGTATTGTTGCTATAATTTTAAATATTCTTCTAGGATACTATAATTGTATATTTATTGGTAAAATTCGAAATCAATTTCTGTTTATTTTAAAACTGTTTAGAGAGCAATCAAGGAAATAAAAAAGTTACGCTTCATAGGGCAATCTCGGACTGTAGGGGTTGGGTAAATTTGACTAATATGTGTAAAGAATTAATGCAGTTAATTCACAGCATAATTGTGTAATTTTCCTTGCAAAAAAATATAAAACTCTCAGATGTTTTTAACCCAAATTCCCTCTCATGTATTAACTTTTAAATATTTGTGAAAATCTTTTATACAACCATAAGTAAAATATCAGACGTTTACTTCAGTTTTGATTGGTTTTATTTTTTGGATTGCCTCATTATTTTTGTTTAATTACTGTGTATTTTTACAGTAATAGTGGAAATGTAAATACCTATCTGTTTTTTAGGTTATTAAGAATATTTTGTATATTCAAATTAAAAGACAATAAAAATATATTTTCATATTTTTTAAAAACCTAGTTTTTTCTTTCTAAAAGTTGTATTGATTTATTTATTTTAAATTAATTATTTATTGTTACAAATATTATAAGGTTAAGTCGTAGCTATAAAATTTATTTATTTTAGTTATTTTTATTTTTGGCGCATGAGATACGCACTAAAATCAGAAAAATTTCATACTTGACGTATAAAATTTGTATTTAAAAACAATATAAGACAGGGGTGTAAGGAAACTCGTTTTTTTCAATTTGCTCCAAACGAAAACTCTGCCGAGAAAATAAACAGCACACCAACACCATCGGTACCACAAACTATTGCACCTAGTAAAAAATTATTTTATAGGGATTTAATTTTAAACATTTATATGTCCTGCAGGAATCTAAAATTAATTTATTAAAATTCAAGATAGCGGATTTTGTGCAGCTGACTAAATATTTGTTCAGTATAAGTTCAGTCAAAAATGGTATTTAGAGAATTCTCAGAAAAAGAATTTTTACTTTTCAGTTTAGTGTCGTCTACAACTTTGGATTAAATGGATACTTTTTTGCAACCTTAGAAATTCAGTTCAAAACTAAAAATCGGAAAGTTAAATTTCCATAATAAAATTGAACCAACTTCTAAAAAACCGCTAAAAGCTAAAAAGAGCAAAGTAAATTTTTCTATGAAATTGAAATTTTTGAAGACGGCACTAAACTATTACTAACTGAAACAAATAACTACCAGTACGGGATGCATGCAAGTTACGGTAAAAAAGCCCTTACAAATAAAGAATTTCTCAATTTTTTATACAAATCACATTCATCAGGTTTTAAAAATTTATATTGCTTTCTGTTTCCGAGTTTTGGCACTTTTTTAGAAGTCGGTTCAATTTTTTATAAAAAACTTATTGATACAATTAGCTGACCGTTGTTATACTATATAATTGGGATGTAGACTGTTTTTGGGAAAGTGTTTAAAACCATGCATAAGTATCTTATGTAGCCAAAAATATTCAAAAATTGTTTTAATAAACTAGTACTTTAAAAATAATAAATTTTTAATTCCGTTTCAAATTTTCCGCCAAAACGCCTATACTTGTCACTTGACCGATGTGACGTCACATTGGTAAACTGACGAGGATGTATAAATTTTTTTCGTAATTTTTGTGATATGAGTTCTAAGTTACTTTAAGTGTTGTGCGGTACCTCAATGTACAAGTACTACAATAAAAACACCTGAAAAGTTATATATTCACGTTCCACGTTTGGAAAATAATAGAAAAATGAGGCTTCAGCTAGCCCGACACTACTCGTTTTATTTTAGTTTTGAGCTTATAAATACCGATTATTACTATTATGTATTAATTTTCGATTACGGAAATAACAATTCTTTATAAGTTACTTACATCGAGATCTTCATATTTTTAAATTCAGCAGAGCAAAAGTTATTATTTGTTGCGAAGAAATGGGCCACCATAAAACCATCAATTCTCGGCAAATTCGAACTATTTGCCTTAATAAATCCACTTTTCTTTATGAGAAAATTTCTTAGAATCATTTTTAATGAAAGGAGTAAGCAAATTTCGAAGAAATTACATGAAAATGACTATAACATAAGCACTAGGCAACGTAGCCCTCGACAACGATCACGAATGTGACATAAAACCAAAAAATTTATATGTAAAGTTCGTGACAGCGATGACGTTGGCGGTATTCTTTAGAATAATTATCAAATGATCAAAGTGAAACTGATAACCATATTCTTTTGAATATGCATTTACTTGTCAGTAAGTCGAAGTGATCATGTTTACTTCAAGTGATAGAATGACTCAAAAGAACCGTATCAGGATGGAGTGCCAGCGATGAAGTTATTATGGAGTAACATCATTCACTTTGATTGATGTTCGTTGCCACGTGACTCAAATAAGATTTAATTACATTTTTATTATTAAATAAAAACAAAAATTCCTTAAAAATAAAGGAATATATTGTGGATTTTAGGATTGCTATACTGGAAACTACCGTTTCGCGGCAAAATTATATTTTTATTTGAATACAGTCAACATCCCAATTGTGTCCTCAAGGCTGACTTGATTTTATATGTATTCTTTAGAGTAATGATCAAAGTGAAAAAAGTGAAACTGATAACTCCATGTTCTTTTGAATATGCATTTACTTGTTAGTTGGTAGACGGCAGGTGTAATATCCTGCCGACATACCTTAAAATTTATGGTTCATATATCAGTTATTTCCTGCTAATGTTGCTCTCGGTCCCATACAGCTCCACTGACGAGATCATGAGGTGATCGAAACAAACTATTTAAATACGGCAGAAAGATTTCTTTATTTCTTACTGAAATTTTGATTGTTTAAAAATGCAATTACTTGTCATTGAATGAAGTGATCATGATTACTTCAAGTGATAGAACTCAAAGTGAAAACGACTGAAAAGAATAGCTCTACTATAGCATATTATATTTTTCATCAAGCAGTCTATTTTTCAATTTTTCCATAGTTTACATTGCTGTGGCGACTTTTTGCTAAATATCTGAAAAAAAAATTAGAGCAAACATAGACAACATACATATTTTTGGAAAGAAATTTTTAAATTCTATTTAAATGTTTGTTAGTATACAAGCTATTGCGTTTAAATAATTTGAATTGATTTAAGAGTATCATTTCTAATATGCATATGTTTTTTAGTAACATTTTCTTGTAAATTTGAAAAAATAATGCAACTTTTGTTTTTAAAGTTTTTTCCACTTCTTATAATAAAGTCACCAAAGCTTGACAAAATGTAATAAACCTGTGCAAAAGTTGAAAGTCTCCTGATATTTCGAGATAGTTTTGGTATTTCAATTACGATATATTAATTGAATTGTTTTTCTCTACATCAGTAATTTACTTTTTAAAAACTTTTAAAGATAATACGGTAGGTTTTTTACTTTTAAAAGTAACTGTGCCAGCGCAATGGCTTGGCTTATGAAGAGTGTATTTTAAATGATATATTACAAAGTTTCAACTTTCTACTCCACTGCATCGTATGAAATTTCGTTAATGATAAAGTAAAATATATATTTAAATTATTTAAACTAGTCAAGCTCCATTAGTTTCAGTATAATAAAATTATAATGTGACTACCAAATAGCCCCAACATTACGACAAAACGTGTAAATATTTTCAGACTAAAAAAACTAAATATAATATAAAACGCGACTGCCGCAGAGAATAAAATAAAATGTAAAATAACTTTAGCATTTTTAATTTGCAGACATAACTTTGTAGGTAACATTCCTTATTTTATACAACTTTAGTAAAATTTTTTGGCTGCCATGGATTTCTTCTAAAAATAGAAAAAATATTTAAAAAAATTAAATTTTCTTATTATTTGAATAATACGAGGTACACTTGAAATGTTTTCTCCCTAAAGGCGGGAATCCACCTAACAAGCATTTAAAGTAAAGGAGAGCAAACACTTGTAACTGTTCTCGAATGTTCTTTGTCTTTTGTGGACACTGTGTCTTCACTAAATAAATGTTTGCAAATAAATGCTAAATTTGCCAACATTTATCGTTGTTCCAGATTAATCAATTCGAGACATTTTTCATGATTCCAATCCATCGCTGAACACTTTTTAGTTATTTTGTTATGCTAATAGGTTAATAAAAATAATTTACAATAAGAAAGTGTCTAATATAAACATGAACCCTAGCGATTATACCTTAATTCCTAGACTAGTTTAAATACGCATCTCCACCAAGGAAGTTGAAGGGGGTAAAAGGAAGGGGAATACCCTAAAATAAATTCGGTTGGACATGTAAAGATGTACTCCCCTTAAAGGGGCTATACTGTACTTGCGCAGTAGGTCAGGGGACAGGACTGGACTTGAGCAACCTTTTATTACGTTCTTATATTGGAAAAATTATAATTTACAGTTCATTATTAAATGATTAATAAAATAAATACTTACATAAAATAGATTTGAACATAATTTTCTGGGTAAAATTTTGCATTATGGAAAACCTAGAAAAACGACGTTTTTTTGAAAAAATTTCATTACTTCCCCCTATTTCGAAGTCGTAGAATACGATTCTGACCTTCGTTTTCCATAATTTTTCCTCAGTTTTGCGAAAAACAGTGAAAAACACTTTACATTTTTTTGTACTAAATCGTTAAAATTTTATTACATCCACAAATTCCATACTGATAAAATCCTCTATATTATATAAAAATTCATAAATTTGCACATTTTTATCGGAAATATCAAGAAAATTATCAAAAAACAAATCAAAACAGAATGGCTTCCGCCATTAAATATTGATGTGACACGTTCCTAAAACCCGAAAAATTAAAAAATAGCGCTGTTGTCAGACTGCCAATACGATTTCTGTGAGATTCACATATATTCTCTTCTTTCACAGATTGTCCCGCCTTTACGTAGTCTGTGCTGGACAATAACATTTTTAATTAATAAATCTAGGTTAGTTCAGATCAATTTTAGGTTCTCTAACCAAAACTAAACTAAACGTGAACTGACCAAAATTGACCAAAAATTTTGGGTGGTTAAGATTAATTTTACCCTTTTTCATACGTTACAAAAATTAAACTATGGTGTTAACTGTAATGGATAAATTTTATAGTTTATATTACGAAAGTATAAGTCTAGGTCAATTTCGGTTAGTTCAGATTAGTTTCAGTTTTACAAATTAACCAAAATCAAGCTAAAACTGAACTAACTAAAAATTTTGGGTGGTTATGATTAATTTCTCCCTGAGACTGTATAAAACATTATAAAAATTAAACTATATTGTTGACTGAGATGGACAAATTTTATAGTTTATACTACGAAAGCAATTTACATCTGGCAACGTGTCAAACAAATATTAGTCGTTTTTGCGAATCTGATGAAAATACAAGTTTTTCTAAACTAAAATTTGTCCAAAAATAGTTGAAATATATTGCATATATAATATTTTAACTAGTACCATTGAAAATAAATATGTAAGTTCGGTGTTTTCTTCAGAATTAAAAGCGCTTGGTGAAGTGACGCTTGGCGTTTTTTAGTTTTCCGAAAAACTGAGGAGAATAATGAAAAACCAAAGACGAAATCATAATCTACGATCTCGAAATAGGGGTAAATATCGAATTTTTTCCCAATAACGTCATTTTCCTAGATTTACCATAATGTAAATAATTACCAAAATATAAAAAATGTATTTACTGAAAATAATGTGTAAACTGGATTTTCAAAACAATACCAAACATTGATACATTGTTATAAATAAAAAGTCTGCACAAATGACTTCATAATATACACAGATATAAATTCCGAAATTTACCTAATGTCTGCACGACACTACAAAAAAAAAAATAAAGATAATTTTAAGTTTCGAAGATGATGACAAACGACCACATTAAACACAAAGAAGACGCCGATCGCCATTTCTGGTTCTCATACATGTGATGCTATTGAGCGTGTTCAAAAAAGGTTTTTGAGATATTTATATGTTAGGAAAAATAACTTATATCCATATCTGATCTCTTATAGCAGTATGTTAGAAAGCTTTAAATTTCAAACTCTTCAGAAAAGAAGGCAAATTCAATCTGTGATATTTGTTTATTGTATTATCAATAATATAAAATTTAACAATTGTTCTTTGATTAATTATATACCTCTTCATGTACCAAAGATAGGATTAAGGATACAAAAGGAAAAATTCTTTCATGTCTCCATTGGTAGTCGTTCTCCAATGAATTTAATGTTAACTGAGTGCAACATACTATATAAGAATAATGATATTGACTTTTTTAATTGTACCAAGAAATTGCTATTGCAACTTATGCAGTGACCTTTAGGTTTATTCAGGTTCTTGTCTGTGCTGTCTTTGTTCTATGTTAGTTAAGTCTGTAAAATTTCTCTTACTTATAATTACCTTGTAGCATGTTATGTTTAGGTGTTTGTAAGAGTATCAATAAATAAATAAATATTGCCAACCTCATACAACAAATTTATTATCAAATTTCTCTCTCTGCACTTGCTCCACATAGCCACGTGATATTAACTTGTGACATTTATTTTCTGCATTTTCGGATAATTTTTTTGGCATTTAGCTTATTTTTGTGGTTTTTTATATCCCCTCTAACTTCCTTGATCTCCATTCAACGCGCATAACATATACACACTGCGAATTCCTTGGAAGTACCGAAAACGGTTGGAACATCGGCAAACATTCGAAAACGTTTGCCGACAATGTTTGTTCGAGCGCAAATTATGTCTCCATGGAAAATGTTTCAAGATTAATTTCGTTTGCAAACGTTTGCAAATGGTTTGTGCCTTTGGTGGATTCCCACCTTAACAATGAAACAAAATACAATTTTATTTTTCAACATTACTTTAAACCATTTCTGATTTAATTCCTTTAAAAAGAAGATTCCTATGGGCTTTCAAACTAGTTATCATCTGCCACTCGTCCTCTAAAGGTGGGATCCACCAAAGGCACAAAACATTTGCAAACGAAATGAGTTTTGAAACATTTTCAGTGGAGACTTAAATAGCGCACGAACAAACATTGTCGGCAAACGTTTTCTAATGTTTGTCGATGTTCCGACCGTTGTCGATACTTCAAAAGAATTCGCAATGTGTATACCTATTATGCCAGTTGAATGGAGATGCGTATTTAAATTAGTCTAGGCATTCAGTTTTAATCGCTAGAGTTCATGTTTATATTAAACACTTTCTTATTGTAATTTTTTTTTTATTAACCTATTAACATAACAAAATAACTAAAAACTGTTCAGCAATGGATTGGGATCATGAAAAATGTCTCGAATTGATTGAGTTGAAACAACGACAAATGTTGGCAAATTTAGCATTTATTTGCAAACATTTATTCAGTGAAAACACAATGTTTACAAACGACAAAAAACACTCGAGAACAGTTACAAGTGTTTGTCCTCCTTTACACTAAATGATTGTTTGGTGGATTCCCAACCTAAGATGCTTTCTCAAATTTCTGCATCCCAAGATTCCACATGACTTTGAGATATTTTCAGCCTAAACAATTTTCGCCAATCTGGGAACCTGCCTTGCCGGAATTTTGCGCATGCCTCGTTTATTTACAGAAAATGTCAAAATGCTTTTTCCAATGACAACGACGATTATCTGGAACCATTATTTCCACTTTACTGCAAACACCAGGCGCAACTAACGTCTAAAAACCTCGCATTTTAAAAATTATCTTCAATCAATCTCATCAAAACTATTTAAATAATTGAAATTTCAATAAGAAATAAATAAGTTTATTTTCTGCCGTGTTTAAATAGTTGCCTATATATTTTCTCCTTTCAAGCAGAAAAAAAAGAGAACAGTTACAAGTGTTTGTCCTCCTTTACACTAAATGATTGTTTGGTGGATTCCCAACCTAAGATGCTTTCTCAAATTTCTGCATCCCAAGATTCCACATGACTTTGAGATATTTTCAGCCTAAACAATTTTCTACAATCTGGGAACCTGCCTTGCCGGAATTTTGCGCATGCCTCGTTTATTTACAGAAAATGTCAAAATGCTTTTTCCAATGACAACGACGATTATCTGGAACCATTATTTCCAATTTACTGCAAACACCAGGCGCAACTAACGTCTGAAAACCTCGCATTTTAAAAATTATCTTCAATCAATCTCATGGAAACTATTTAAATAATTGAAATTTCAATAAGAAATAAATAAGTTTATTTTTTGCCGTGTTTAAATAGTTGCCTATATATTTTCTCCTTTCAAGCAGAAAAAAAAGGAAATAATATATACTGTTTATTTCGGGTTATATTTTGTATACACAATTGTTTCCTGCGAATGTTTTTCCATTGAAGAGAGAACGAGAGTTATATTTGCAGGAAATAAACTCTTTGTATAATATCTTTCCTTTTTTTTCTACGTGAAAAGAGAATACATGTAGGCGACTATTATGATCCATATTCTACTTTAAAATAACATAGTCTGTATTATGGCTGTTACGTAGATATTTTTTCTGACATCCCTCATAGGTTGATATTTCACACATATTCTCCTCAAAACAGTGACGGCACGTAGAGTATTGTCGTAAGTGCCATTTTCTCTAAAAAACATCTTTTGTTATTATTATTTTTACTTGAAACTTTTCCTAATTCCTTTTTCCTTTTTCATATAATTTTTTTGGATGAGTGGTATCAGAGTAACGGCTTAACATGTGCAGATTTTCTTTAATCGACAACATAGGATAGTGTCATTTATTGATATGGCACAGTGGAAAGAGGAAGATCTAATGGAACTATGTTTCAATATTTTCCAAGATGCTAAATGACTGGAATGCTATTAAGTAAATTCAATAAAGAATAGACTTATTATCGAGTCATATGTTACTTTATCTCTGTTTGTTTTGGTTTTTTAAATTTAGTTTTAGTTATTTATTGTGTATTTACGGAGGCACTTACATAATATTTATTTTTTGGTACGTGGGTGTGTTTTTGTTTGGTTTTTAAGTCGTTTTTTTTGCGGCCATGAAAAAGTCAGTTTTTTAAAAAAATCTTTTTGTGCGTTTTTTTTTACAATAAAATAATCAGAACAGCCATTGTTTTATATATTAATTAAAAAGCAAAGTGGAAGCAGACCAAAGTCTCGCTTGTAAATTTAATAAAAATATATAGTTTTGATGAAAACAGATGACTCTGCGCGCACGAGGCAATACATAATTGTTTCGTGTTGTGTATTGTTTAGAGGTGAAATGATAATGAAAAAAATTGGATAAAATAATGGCATAAAATATCTAAGGCTCATATGAATACCGTTTTAATTAAATTCTTTTTACCGTGACTATATGTATGGGAATTTTTGGTTTACACACTCTTGAATAAGCATTCACGAGCCACCACTGGGTAGTGGTACTTCATGAGTAAATGTGTTTAACATATTTTACAAAGGATATTTATTTCAAAAAGTCTTTACACAATTAAGGTTATCTAATAATAAGACTTGAATTTGAAATAATTTATTGTTTACCTTTGGAAACGATAAATTGTCTGGTCTGGCATAAAAATGCAATGTTACGCCACTGATATAAAAAATTATTACAAAATTTTATTCAAACATAAAAAGTAGTGAGTCTTGTTTGTGTTTTTATTATTGAAATTAGTTTTAAGGTACGGTTATTAAGTATATACTTAATCAAAGAAAACACCTGTCTCAAAAAATAATACAAATTCTTTTTGAAATGTTTTTTTTATTTATGACATCTTTTTGATTTATAAAAAAGGTCCATTTTATTTACTTATTGTATAAATTATTATTAAATATATCTATTTTGGGAATAAAATAAATTTTAAATCATGAAACAAGATAGAATGTCTTGGTCGTCATCGTTGTGTTATTAACGATTATACAAATTTATTTTTAATTGCTAAATTATTATTTTCTGGTTAATAATGTATGCATTTTTTTTCTTTAATCCAATGTAGCAACATTTAATTGTTCTCTTGACGTCAATTCAAAGAATATTTATAAATTATCAGCTTAAATCGATCAGCTCGCGAAACACTTTTTATGATGTTTACGTCCCTATAAATCTGTTATCTACCTGGAAAATAATTTACCCTTTTTTACTCTTCTTATGCCGGTTCCGCATGAAGCCTGGACAGTAGGTCAGTCTAGTGGGACAGGCCAGTAGACTGTCAGTGAGTGTTTGCACCAGCGTTGCCAACCTTTTGATTTATGAATACCGTACCGAGCTCATATAAATTACCAAACATTGCCGTGCCAGCCTTGTAATTGATTGAGTTAAAAAAAAGATGAAAAATTTATTGTGTTTATCAGTTTCTTTCTTTTAAACCCATCACTCAAAATTTGGTTTCCTTTACGTCTAAAAATCTTAAAACAATTTTTCGCTTAAAATAGTACCCTAGTAATTATTTATTTAGAGATCGTAATAAAGTAAAAAAAAATCAGCCAGATTTAATAAGAAGGTTTAAGATTAGAAAGAAATTAAATCTTCTATTCGGCCAGTTTCGTTTTGCTTGTGATACTATTACAATTTGTATTACATACAATGCATCAAGAAATAAACTCTTTGACTTGACTGATCTTTGTACTTGTCAATTTAAACCCTCTACTGTCGACTTACACTGGTTTTAAAGTTAGATCATTTAAGTGAATAATAACATAAATAATATTTTTAATGTAAGAATAGATGGCATCACTTATTACAAAAAACCATTAAATGAAACATTTTTTCAAAAATATCCTGATAAAGGAAAATTGACCCAATATATCGATTTTCATTCAGAAGCTTCTTTATTAATGGAACTCTTAAATTGGTGAAATTACCATACTCTTATGGTACAGTAATAAGTTTAGTTCGTGACCGTACAATGACTGAAATTACCGTACATGTACGGTAATTACCGTACAGTTGGCAACGCTGATTTACACTAATATGCCGGTTGCACATTAAGCCATGACAGTAAGCCATTTCAGTGAGACAAGCCAACAGTGTTGCCAACTATACCGTTTTAACAGTAGATCTACTGTATATGCATTTTACTTCATTCATGCACAGAGCTGCACATAGTTGTATGTTTGCTGATGTGATTTTAGCCCTACAACGGCATAATGTGGATATATCCACTGCTATTGCATCTCACACGGAGGAATCCGTGAAAGCCGTATAAACATATATACGCCATCCGGGGGAAGTCGGCGAAGCCGTGTTCAGTATTTGTATGCTTCCTTCTGATCTGTCCTTTGCACAGCCAGGTGCATGTGGGTACCCTGATGAGTCTAGTAGAGACGAAACATGTACCTCTGCCGTATCACTGTGGCGTGGAGGGTAAGTTTTGACATTTTCATATATATATATATATATATATATATATATATATATATATATATATATATATATATATAATTTAAAAATATTTAATTCAGTTTTACTCAACAAAATAAACCTGTATTATTTGGTCTCTACGCTGCTGCCTTAAAGTTAAGATATATGTAGCAGTAAAATCACTCACTAAAATTCTGACTTCTATATCCTCATTATCTTCTACATCAACATCCTCTTCCGTAGGAATATTTGCTTATATACACATATTATGTAATACACAGCATTCACAATTTGTTTTACTTTAAATGGATGATACCGTAGAACCCTTTCCTTAAGGACGCAACAGAATCTGTTTTTTAAAACACCTGCATGCAATAAATGAAATAATCTAACAAAAATGACTAAGAGAAATGAAGAGCTTCCTAAAATTGTAGTTAAACTAGACTATAGTAATACAACATTTAAAAAAATATAACATAACTATGCATAGGGGCGAATGCAACCTCTCTCTTTGGGGGGGGGGGGGTGATATCACAAAAGTACAGTATGGCAAGCGAAAGCAAGTTATTGACGGAGGGGAGACGCCAGCAACATTTCCATTTCTAGTGTAGGAGGCAGGGTCGGGTCTATTTTTCTGAATTCGAAGCTCTTGGGGGGGCGGGGGGGCGGACACAAGAAAATACAAGTTATGGACGAGGGAGAGACGAAGATAAGCAGCAGCATACACATTCCTAGTATAAGAGGTAGGATCGGGTATATTTTCGTGAACTGAAAGATCTTGGGGAGGGGGGGGGCGATCGCCCCCCCCCCCCCTGGATCCTGTCCAGCCTATACATCTCTCGACGCAATTTCTAGCTCCTGTTAATGCTACAGTGTTTCTTTCTTGGAGAGAATCATTAGGCATATCTCTAATTGGTGTCATAAGCCGTGGTTCCTATAGATAACCACTGTCTCCAATTAATCAACTATTTCTATCTCCTCCTTCATAATTTTCTTCCATGTGCCTTTTTACTACCGAGTTCTTCTTAATAAATGTATCATGACTAACACCTCCAACGTTAACGTTAATATTACGAATTAATAAATTTTTATCTCAAACAATCTGAACATTTTTTGAATGGTACCGTTTACAATTAAAATATAAACGTTCATCTTGAGCAGGTTCGAAATTAGCAACATGAGTGCAATCAATGCAGCCTATGGTACCAGGGAAACTAAACCTTTCCATGAACTTCACCTTTTGTCTTTCTTTTTCTACTTGAGAATGAGGGGCACCAGCTTCAAACGCTGTAAAAACTTCTGACTGGGCTCTGCTAAATATCTGTTGAGGTGTAGATATGTATCTTTCATTACCAATGTCCCTCTGACTGGACCCTTGTTCAAAAAGTCTTAATGCCCCCATAATTCTTGTAACAACAGGGACTTTAGTATTTCGGCATTCACTGTCCATAAGTAGTATAAGTTTTTATTAATTTTCGTACTAAATCTCTACTAAAACGAAAACATTTTCTAAATTAACCTTCATCTCGCAAATGTTTCCTTTCTAGTCTCTTCTTCGTCTACAGCGTCTTGTACAAAATATATAAATATCGGATCCATATTTTCTAATGGGTAATTTATCACTCAGTAGGGAGTTAAGTACTTTAAAATATAAGATTCGAGATTTCATAAAAAAAATTTAGTCAGTTAACCTCAAAAATTGCAAATAAATTAAAGTAAATAAGTTTATTTTTTTAATTATAAAGTCCCTAGAAAAGGTAGATGTTTTTAAAGATGATAGCATGTAATCCTTTCTATTCGAACTAGCTCGAAATTTTAAGGAAAATATTATGGAGAGTAGGTTCCGTTAATAGAAAGAAATTTTCTTTCTTCCTTATTTCTTTTCTATTTCTATTTCTATCGTGTAACGGAGTTCACGTGCGGTCTATAAACATGTACACGTTATTTTGAGATATTAAAAGTGGTGCACTAGACGATCGACGCATCATTTTTGTCGAACAAAT
Organism: Diaprepes abbreviatus; assembly: GCA_034092305.1. Taxonomy (NCBI): domain Eukaryota; kingdom Metazoa; phylum Arthropoda; class Insecta; order Coleoptera; family Curculionidae; genus Diaprepes; species Diaprepes abbreviatus. Next base: position 13,436,723 of record JASJET010000228.1, on the reverse strand, counting down.
TTCTTTCGTGTTTTTCGTCGAATTATCCTACAATTTAACTGCAAAAAAAAGTATTGCTCATATCCGCAGTAGAAAAGAGAAGTTTCGCACATAAAAAGTTGTCGGACTCATCAAAATGAAGGCACTCACGAAGTTTCAAAAGTGTTAAACATGTTGAAAAAGGTGTAACGAAGTGTAGAGTATATGCTTGTGGAATAAAATCAACTCTGTTTTGGGAAAAATGGAACATTTATATTTTTTTATAATGAAATATTTGTAGGGAGAACCATTGCAAGAAAAAAGTACACAGAATGAAGTAAACACCTAATATTTCTTAAACAATTTCTAAAATTACAGTTAAAATTTTGTCCCCAAACTTCGTATTCGGAATCCTACCGTAATCGTATGTTATAAACATACAACATTTCTTAATGAAGTTTTCCTGTATTGAAAGGAAATCCGACATTTCAGATTGTTTTTCAAAACATTCTCAGTAAGGAGCACATACTATTTGAGAGATCGGTTTAACTATTTCTTAGTTATTTGTTATATAGGAACTAATGCCCGATACCATTATAAAAAAATAATTAAATAAATTAATAAAAATTCCATATGGTGCAAATTTTTTCGCGGGTACTTTCTGTGTATTATATGCTTTTTCGGTTTCGGAAGCACAACTTGCACTCTGCATCACTTCTTCGGGTGTTAAATTTTGTGTTAATGAACGAGCTAACATTCGGAAAAAGCGAATAAAAGCACACATATAAAAATTTATTGCATTATTTAATTTGGTTTCAAATGCAGTCTTAGCAACACAATAAGCAACTCTTGCGTATTACAAAATATCCTTAAAAGTAAAATCACAAATAATTTAACAAACATAACAATAACAACTTTAACAATCAAGTACTAAAAACTATCATAGGGCATCGTCAGCCGCTACAATGACAAAATTTTTACTACTTTCTTCTGGTATATGCAATTCTTTGTGTCCTATTTCAAAATCTGGTATCGTTCGGGTTTGTCTAGAGTTGACATCGGCTTTTTTATCTTTTTTATCTTTAATAATTTTTCTTTTCTTTAAACGTCGCCTTTTTACGGTTTTTCTAGGCTCTTCAGCGTTAGGATTTGGTTGTAGTGCAGCGACTGGATTAGAGGCAAGACCAAGATGTAAGGCTGGAAATGCTTGAGCTGTAGCAAGTCTGGCCGCCATAACTTCTTTGGCAACGATTTTCCGAACTTGCTCACTAGGTTCCCCTTCTCCATCCTCAGCTTCTTCGGCGTTATCGACTTCTTCTTTTACTGAGCTTTCATCATTAACTTCCAAAGAGACACCATGATCATCATCACTAGATTCTTCTGTAAGTTTACCGTGGGTTTCTTTAACGTCGTATCCATGACCACCGTGACCATGACCACCACCTAAAAGGAGAATATAGTTTATATATGCAACGAAAAACAGCAATAATTGTATTATTATATAACCAGCAATAAAGTTGAAGGATTCTCAACTATGATGACTTTTGAGTGCGAACCAATTAACCTCGTAATCAAAGAGTCCAATAAAGTTCTCGTGGAAATTCTACAACAGATGCGCTTCTAAGTGTTGTAAGCACCATAGTCGAGGGATTAAAGGAAGGTGATAGGCGACATCGTGAATCAATGTTTTTTGATGTCAGAAAGGGATTTAATTGCATTACTTCGGACTTACTTAGTGACAAATTATCATATTAAAATTTTGGTACAGAGTCACGACTTACTAAAATCTTTTCTGTCAGATCGATACCAATAAGTCTTAAACAAAATAGCGCAGGGGTTGCTACAGGATTTACTCTTGGGCCAATACTACACCCCATATGTATAAACGGTATAAACATTTTTAACCGTATGAGTGAGCAAATTTTTTTCTTCGCAGACGATATTACTGTTATTATAAAGTGCAGAGATCTTGATAACCTAGTGCACACAATATATGAGATAGAACGAAAAACATGAAATTGGTTTAAAATCCAATAATTAGGCTTTAATAATAATAAAACAAAAAAACAAATTTTTACTTATAGACAATAGACATTTGAAATCCCGGGTTCCCTTAATCTGGATCCCCGTTTTTTCGTGGAAAAGCGCACGCCTATTTGCTGGCAAAGAATTTATCCTCAACCATTTATATCATAAGGTTTCTTAAGAATACCATACCTAAGGATGTCTTACTGTCATATATCATGCGCTTTTATGTCTAAGTTCTGTTATGGCTTGGTGGTTTGGGGTTACTTTCCTCATCTCGAAGGAATATTTGCTGTTCATCTGTGCGAGTGTTAGCTGCAGTTCCCTTCCATGATTATGTCAAAAGAAAGTTTATTTCTTAAAACGTATCAATGGTACCATGCTTGTATATGTATCTATGCTCGGTACACATAAAGTAAAATTTAATCAAATATAGTTTGAATTTGGATATCCATAATGATTCAACTAGATACTCTAATGAAATCCGTTTACTAGATTACAGCATAGCAGAATCTATCTAGCCAATATGGCCCCATTTTTACAATAAACTCACCGATGACATTAAAAATTGATCAGGTTAGTTCAGTGATCAAAAACATTCCACCAACTCATTTTATTATATGGAGGAAATTATTAAATACAAATTTAATTTTAATGTTATCAAGCTTTGGGAATCTATATGTTTACTTTCCGTATTTTTTACACTGGTATTTAAAATTAAGTATATTATTTTACAGTATCTGTTTTTATATATTTTTTGTATTGATAAATGGAAAATATTTTATTTATATTATTCATAATAGTAAATTATAATTTTTTTAAAAATATGTTCATTCGCATTATTTTCCCTTTAAACATCTCATTTTTCAATACTTTACCAAAAAGTACCATTTTCCGATTTATTTTCGGTTGAATTGAAAGTGCGAAATTGTATCCAAAAGTACAAGAAAGTTTGACATTTTAAAAGAGCCATGAAAAATAAGCAGGAATCTCTAAGTCATATGCTATAAACTGCAGAACATGGAATGCAATTATACGTGAAAATTTCAATATAATAAAAAAGATTTATATATATATATATATATATATATATATATATATATATATATATATATATATATATATATATATAAAATAATGTATACATACTAACACATGAAAAAGTGAGATCAAATTATGGCAAGTAATTTTTTTCCATGTACTATTAGGATGTCATGGCCTGTGATTGCACCTAAGACACAAAATGATATCATCATCTGTAGTTGCAAATCTTGATCTAAATTTAATTATAATGTTCTTACCAGCATGACCGCCTCCGCCATGTCCATGGCCACCTCCTCCATGTCCATGGCCCTTTCCTCCATGTCCACCACCACCGTGTCCATGATCACCTTTCCCGTGTCCACCTCCTCCATGTCCACCCCCGCCGTGACCATGACCACCTCCGCCGTGACCACCGCCACCATGACCACCGCCGCCGTGTCCACCTCCTCCACCACCTCCATGTCCACCATTTCCATGACCTTCCTTATATCCCCATTTCTTCCCTGTACTACTACCCTCCTTTTTGCCGTATTTAGATTCGTGTTTGCCATGATGGTCATGACCTCCTTTTTCGTGGTGTCCTTTCTCATCTTTAAAATGGCCTCCTTTTGAGGATTCTCCTTTCTTTCCATGATGTTCGTTATGGGAGCCTCCTTTATCATGACCAGATTTCGAATGACCTCCCTGCAATATAAACAATGCATAAAATATTTTCAAAAATAAATTATAAATGAGATTACAATTTTTTAATATTAAATATTTATCAATATTTGTATTAAAATGAGGTTACCTTTTTGAATCCACCCTCGTGACTAAATCCTCCATGTTTTTCGCTATGTCCTCCTTCGTAATCTTCCTCAAAGAATTCTGTTTTCTTTTCGTACTCATCTTTTTTGTGAATACCATGAGAACCTTTTGTACTGTGACCCTTGCTGTGCTCTCCTTTTTCATCGTACTGTTAAAAACATTTAAAAACGGTTTTAAATTGTAACTAATTTCGCTATTAACATACCATAATGGAAATAATTTGATTATGTAAAAATAAATAATTATTTCAGGTTATATCACATCATTGCAACTTTTTACGTAATTATGCATTTACAGTAATTTGAAAGTCTGAAAGTTAATTTTATAGAAAATTAAATGTTTGACCTGTTAAAACAACTTGCAGTTTCATTTTTTGCAAAGCACGTAAAGAGACAGAAGGTATAGTTGTTTTATATTAGTATGTTCTTTAGATTAACTTTCAAAAATACTGTTTTTCTGAATATCTAATTTAAAAATACTATTTTTAATATTAAATTAAATATTCCAATCTATTAAACAAATCATTTCAATATATGCAATGCAAGTTTTTTCTCATATACTGACACCAGCCATAACAGTTATTTGCTGAAAAAAAAATTTTTCTCTGTGTTTAATATATATTTGCCTCAAAACATTTGAACATCCATAATGTGTTAGAACAACGAAATTTAAAAATTCGACTAACAATTATAAATAATTTTTTGACAAGCGGTTTAGCGGGAATATTAATATATGAGAAAAGACTCAGTTTATATATTCCATAATACATAAGGCTCATTCTTCTGAATATCAATCTTTCGCTGCGGACTTCAAGTTGTGAATCTTGAATATATTATAGTATTTTTATAAAAAGAGCTAGTGCCGATTTTGAGCACTTGAGATGACTAATAAGCTGAGATATGCCCATTTCAAGGCCCTGAATGGAGTCTTTATGTTAATTTTTCGCATATTTCATCTTGAAAAGAGTTTCCCAACCCGTTATTTTATTATATACTTTTAATTCGACTCGGCTGTCTTACAGCACCATTCGTGCAGCTCTGTTTTTCAGAATTTTTGTGATTTTTAGGCAAGCCTTAAATGCTTATAGAATCTCGAATTTTGACTCTTTCTTGACTTTTAAAATCTTATTTTTTTCATCTTATGGAGACCTTTAATTGTTTTTTTTTTGATAAACTTAGATTCGTTAGAAAAAATCCGAGATATCAGCCTTTAAATGGAACAGTGTTTTCAGAAATTTGAAAATTACATATTTTCTGAAGGCTAATGCAAAAAAAAATCCTATTTTTTATTTTAGATGCCTAAACGCTTACTTAAATATATAGTACACCGAAAAAAAGTGGAGCTCTTGAATTTAGTTTCTTATATATTTTCAAAATATCGATTTTTTCACATTTTTAACCCTTTTTCCATTTTTCTTAGAATACTTTTTTTACTTTTCTCGCCAAATCTAGAGCTTTGTCTCGATTTGAATTTTGAAAAAAGCATTTTTGTCGTCTTAAAAGGTCCTTTCCAACAAATTATCTTCTATATACTTTTAATATGAATCAGTTACTTTACAATATCATTTTCACCATACTCTTTTTCCTAATTTTCGTGATTTAAACCCTCATAAAATCTCGAGTTTTTTTTTGAAAACTATCAAAATTAGCCTTGTGAAAATGATACTGTAAAAAGGCCGATTCTAATGAAAAATATATATTAAATTAATTCTTTGGAAAAATATATTCAAGACGAATTCTATATTTGACAAGCATTTAAAATAGTTAAATTAATCTAAAAAAATGTTAAAAATGGAAAAAAATTCATAATTTTAGGTCTAAAAAACAATATAAAGACCAAAATACAAGAGTTACAGTTTTGTGCGTTTCTGGTGTATTTTAGTAAGGGGTTAGGATTCTAAAATAAATAATAAATATATATTTTTTTACATTGGCCTCATGAAAATAAGTCGTTTTGATATTTTCGGAAACTCATTTTAAAGGCCAATATATCTGATTCTTATTCACCAGTTTAGGTTTCTGAAAATAGTAAGATCTTTTCAAGGTTCAGAATAATAAATTCTTATCAGTCAAAACTCAAGATTTTATGAGGGTTTAAACTTACCCAGAAATCATAAAAATTCGCAGAAACAGCGTAGCGCGACTGGTGCTGTAAAAATCCTATTCGATTTAAAAGTATATGTGAACTAACGGGAGAATTAATATGGAGTCAAAACTATAGATTAGGTGAGTATTTGAAAATACACAAAAATAGACAAAAGAGTTGTAGGCTCTTAAAACCAAAGACCGGGAAACACGGGCAAAAAGTTGTATTTGTGCACATCGAGCGCCAGTCACATTTTTCACAAATTAGTACTTATTGTCATACGCACAACCGATTTCCTGTTATCGATCGACTCATTTTTTATGTTTTGTGGTTTTTGATTTGTGTATTGTGTGAGATTTAGATGGATTTATAATGTTTTAAGTGATTTATTTATATGTTTTCTGTGTGTTTTTTTAATGTAACTATATCCACGTTTACGTTTTGCCAAAACAAGGTCATATGGATTTTTAAAGTTCGGTCCTGTCGATGGACAGCTGAATATTTTATAATGCGCATGCCTAAAGTTACTGAAATATGTTTATATTTTAATGTCATAAATTTGTTATTTTTGTGATTAAACTTTGCAGGTTTAAAAAATATTTTGTCCATCTAACTCTATACTCTATTCAAGAATTAGAGAACGTAATAAAACTGTCACCGAAACCTCCGACGTACCTACTCCAATGTCGCAGGTCATATCTAATTATATTTAAATATAAGCTTTAATACATTTATTGCAACAATACAATTGTGAATAGTTCAGGTTAATTTCTGTCAGTGAGCAGAAGGCACCTTACGGTGTGTCCTTGGTGATTTATTTTGTTTGCCCTTGTTTTTATATATTATTTGAGATTAGTGAGATACCGAGAAGATATGGCTTCAACCTCTATATTTATTCCAAAATCGTTAAAACCAGGGCATTTTTCCCACAACGAAAAGCGTATTACTATGATTCTTTACGATGTAATGCAATCAATATCCGGATAATAACGTTAAAAGCTCTGCTGAGATGTGTTCCAAAATAACAGGAGCTGGAAAATCTACTGTTTACTGAAAGCTGACGGGGAAAAAGGACTGGTATTGTTAATGCTCCCAAGCCACATTCGGTCACAGGAAGAAGAAAAACCCCGTTGGAAGAAGAAGAGATGAAAACTGTAATAAGAAAAGTTGTACATACATTTTATTATGAGAAGCAGATCCCATCCGTTGACAAAATTCTAACTCAAATCAATGAAGATCGGGATTTACCTGAAATTAAAGGAACTGGGCTCTGGAAATTGCTCAGAAAACTAAATTTTTGCTGAGATAAATTAGAAATCTATTCTTATAGATCGCGCGAAAACTATCCGTTGGAGAAGGAAATATCTCCGAACAATTGAGCAATATCGCGAAGATGGAAAAGATATTTATTATTTAGCTGAAACATGCTTGAATGAAGAACATACTGTACCGAAAGTATGGCAAGATAAAAATGTTCCGATCTACCGACAAGCCTCATTGGAAGGTTGTCTACTGAACTAAAACAACCTGCAGGAAAAGGCCGCAGGCTCATAATTACGCACATCGGTAGTTCCGAAGGTTTTGTTAAGGAGGTTTATTAACTTTTCTGTCCAACAGAACCGAAAATTATCACGAGGATATAAACGGGGACGTCTTTGAAGAGTATTTTCAACAAATGTTGGATCTTATACCAAAGAGATCTTTAATAGTTATGGTAACGCCCCGTACCACTCGAGTAAAAATGAAAGACTGACAACAACTGCATGGAAAAAAATGAGATAAAACAATGATTGCTTTCTAAGAACTTAGGTCATTTGGTTACAATTGACATGGTCAAAAGAGAGCTTTTAGATATAGCAAATGTTTAGAAAGATAAGTACAATAAATATATAATTGATGAAATGGCTGCATAAAAAGAAATATTTGTTCTTCGTCTTCTACTGTACCATTGAGAGCTGAACCCAGTTGGGCTGATATGGGCTCAAGTAAAAGGTAGAATTGCTAGAAATAACACAAGTTACAAAACTAGTGATTTAACTGAACTATCGAAAGATTCTTTGAATAAAGTTACTGCGGAAAATTGGAAAAAATATATGTATATATATATATATATATATATATATATATATATATATATATATATATATATATGTATATATACTATTCTTACCTTATTTGATTTTTTACCACCGGCTTCCCTATGATGTTCGCCATGGTATCCATCCTCATGATGATGCTCTTTCTTATGTCCTCCCTTCTCAGCGTACTCTTTGGAGTGATGTTCCTTATCGTGATGCCCTTTCTGGCCTTTCTCATGGTGGTGATGTCCTTTGTATCCTTTATCGCCCTTATCTCCGTGTTCACTATAGTGATGGGCATCGTGATCTTTGCCACCGCCTTTTTCAAATTTTCCACCATGACCACCGCCTATATAAGATTAACAACTTATACAACTCATATATCAAAAAATTTTTCTTGCAATAAAGATCGTTTTTCTTAAGTCAAAAAATTTTGATATGTAAATTATTTAGTCCACATCGTTTGAAGCTACTTATATTAATAAAAAGATGTAGCTTAAAATATCAAAGTACAATCCGAGGCGGATCAACAATCTCTATTCTTCGTCCTTAAATGAACATTTTAAGCACCAGTTGCATACATTAAGATAAATCTTCAACTCTTCTCAAGTCAAGTTGCTTTAATTATTGAGCTTAATTATCATTATGGAATAAATATTTTAAAAATATTAATTCACATACCATCATCACCTTTACCGCCTCCGCCATGTCCGTGTCCACCTTTACCGCCTCCACTATCTCCATGCCCACCACCTCCATGACCGCCACCTCCATGGCCGCCTCCTCCATGGCCGCCACCTCCATGGTCGCCTCCTCCATGGCCGCCTCCTCCATGGCCGCCACCTCCATGGCCGCCACCTCCATGGCCGCCACCTCCATGACCCCCACCTCCATGGCCACCTCCTCCATGGCCACCTCCTCCATGACCGCCTCCTCCATGACCACCTCCTCCATGACCGCCTCCTCCATGGCCACCTCCACCATGACCGCCTCCTCCATGACCTCCGCCATGCCCATGACCGCCACCTCCACCATGTCCATGCCCATGATCGTCTCCTCCATGTCCGTGATCGTGACCACCTCCGCCATGACCATGTCCATGACCACCTCCACCATGCCCATGATCATGACCACCTCCGCCATGACCGTGTCCATGGCCACCTCCACCATGTCCATGATCGTGGCCGTCCCCTCCATGACCACCTCCATGTCCATGTCCATGGTCATCGCCACCATGTCCATGATCATCACCACCATGGCCATGACCACCACCTCCATGTCCATGACCACCGTCTCCGCCTCCTCCATGTCCGTGTCCATGACCACCGCCTCCGTGGCCGTGCCCGTGACCACCTCCGCCATGACCATGTCCATGACCTCCTCCTCCATGTCCATGCCCACTACCTCCTTCATGTCCGTGACCATGGCCTCCTTCATGGCCATATCCGTGGTCATCATCGTGTTCATGACTGTGCTTAGACTCAGCACTTTCACCTCCAAGATCGACTTGAACTGCTGGTTTTTCTTTACCTGCACCTTCCTTGGCTTCAACTGATTCTACATATTTGTAGTAATCAACGGCGGCCGGTTTTTGATCTATGTGCTTTGATTCCGCTACTACTCTATCTTCTTTCTATAAAAATAAAATATGAAAGCTTATCAATGATTGTAGTACTTTCCCAGAGAAATTACAATAAATAAAATAGAGCTCAACTACAATCCACTTTTAGATCTTTGTCAACCCATAAATACCTTCTGCCCACTCTTTAGACTTTAAAATTGAGTTAAAATTTAGATAAACATCAATTGAATCTATTGGCCGAGTTCTAAAAATTGAAAACATAGAAACTATAATTCTAAGATTTTTTCTAATATTTTTTTTAACTTAGATCTTAAAACAATGGTTAAAGGTGGTTAAAAATTTTTATGAAATCCCGTTCATTTTATTAGCCTCGTTCTTAAAATTAAAATAAAGTGCCTATAAAATTTTTGTCTAGAAAATGTTTTTAAAATTATTGTTAATCAATTTTATTTTAAACTCAGTATTTCTTCAAGAACACTCGTTTGATTTCTTGCAGTAGTTCACACTATAATTCGATACGCTGCCCGTGTTTATTTTGTTACCCATGACTTGTTTCACAAATTAGGCCATAACCGGATAAAAACCATAAATCTGCCCCCTCATGAGACTTTTTTTTGCTGAATTACTTTCAATGTTAGTTATAATTTCAGTCACCTGTCAGAATTTTTCAACTCATTTTAATTACACCACATTGAAACTTTTTTTAAAGAATATTTCAAGTTCAAGGTATATATAGACCTAGCCAAACAGTTTTCTCACTGCCTCCAGGGAACATTCAAACATCCCAAATATACTCGGATCAAAAGGTTTGAGTTGTGTGGAGTGTATTTAATATTATTATTTATTTTTCAATGCCATCCCCCTGTTTATATAATGCAAGCTGATATTGAAACTAATAAATGCATCATTTAAATAAAATCTAAAAATATAAAATTGACTTTGGTGTCATCACGCATGATCAAAGAATATTGTCCATTGTATTTTGTTTTTGCTATTATTAATCGAGTGGGACGGGCATTTTAATTTTTTTGAAGGTTTAAATGTTTTTACTAATATTCTTTACATTACAAGTAAATTCGAGTTCAGGGTGTTTTCTATTTGGAATTTAAATATATGACTTTTGAAAAGCGATAATTTATCTTTTTCTTGTTGCAATCCTGTTTTCGTACCTGATCATTTAATACAAACGCTACAGCCGGTTGTAAAACCTTTTCTACTTTTTCACTAGCATCACTAAGCGGACCACTACTAGAATCTATACTTGAGACCAATGGTAGAGCTTCTGCAGGAGGAGGCACACTCTCTATAACTACAGGCCGAGGTTCCGCAGCAGAAGTTTCGAGATCAAATTCAACATATCTAGCATTAACACTAGCACTAACACATAATAACACAATAGCTGATATAAGCAGCCCAAGGCTGTTCCTCATATTTTTAATGAATGGCATGCTTAAATTTTAGTGTCATTTGTTCGAATATCGAAACGTGTTAGTTTAATTTTTCTTTAACTACTGATATGAAATTTTTTGAGCAGGGAGCTATATATAGCCCCCCTTTAGTTTTCAATGGAGAGGATAATCAAATCTGCACTATTTGGTAACTGGTAAAGTAATTGAGTTTCGTAGTACCTAAAGGAGTTATCTGGCGTACTAAATTGCTAAACTAGGCAGACAATTTGCTACCGTTTAAATTATTTCATTTAAATATAGTAGTATTACACTGCGTTTTTAGTCTCTAATTAAGCGTGGTTCATCAAATTTCACGCTTTGGTTAGCTTCAGTGGTGTAGATGTACTTTGTTGAAATAGGCTCGGTTGAAATACCTTCTATAATACTAAAAAATTCTAGGAAAATAATATAATATAAAATAATGTTGTTAATGGGGTAAAGAAAAAAGGCACTATGTGGAAAGAGTACCTGTAAAATAAGTAAATACCCCTTTAAATAATTAAAACAATATTTTTTAGAGAAATTACTTGAATATTTTGTGGTATACGCTTTGAAATTGATTATGCAGATTTTAAATTAATAATAATATTTGAATTTTAATAATTTTTAATATTTGCGATTCATTTAAATCGCTTTTTTAAAAGGTGAGGGAAGTGTTTCTTCTGTGCTTTCAATTTTGGAATATAATAAGGTTTTGTTGGAATTGGAACGGGCGGCTACTCAGGTGTCTGGGAAAGCGCGGTGGAGAGGTGTCCATCTCTCCACCGCGCAGACAGATTATATAACGCCGCTTTTAAAACCCAATCTCTGGAGATATTTCTGCTAAGTAGAGAGGATTGGGAGGGAAAGCAAAATCTTCCGAGAAATGGATCCTGGTGGTATACTGATAGATCTCGACAAGATGAGAGAGCTGGAGCCGGAGTGTTCGGCAGAAGCACAGGAGTCAGAGAGTACTACCCTCTCAGATAACGTGTGACAATCTTCACAGCGGAAATGTATGCTATTTTGCAGTGTGTCCAACTCTGTAAGAGGGATATAGACAGGAATAGGGTAATAAATATATGCTCAGATAGTAAGGCTGTGATACTAGCACTGAAGTCCAGTGCCGTAACTTAGTGACTGGTGTCTGAGTTCAAGGACGTACTGAATGGTATGACAAGGAACGGTTGCACAGTCACACTCGTGTGAGTCTCGGGCCACTCGGGCATACGCGAGAATAAGGAAGCAGACCATTTGGCAAAGTTGGGTTATGCGACTGAACCATATGGACTCCAACCAATTCTTATTGACAAAAGAGAAGTAAAATCGTTGCTTGAAAGCAAATTTATTGAATCAGAGACGAGAGCTCCTGGAATGAGGTGTGCTAAGGAACATATAACTGGACCTAGTGCATGACGTACTAAGGAGCCGCTTACCTTAGGAAGAAAAGAACTGCGAATGGTGGTGAGATTGTTGACAGGACATTGTCACTTGAAGGGCCATCTTCATAAAATCAGTCTCAAAGACAACACGATGTGCAAATGGTGTTTGGACGAGGACGAAACTGTTAACCAAGTCCTCAGAGAGTGCCCAGCACTCAACGAACTGAGACAGAGATATTTTGGAGATATAATTTTGTTACCGGAAGCAGTTAGGCAAGGCGGCTTGGATTCGCAAAGGCGATCGGCCTCAAATGACCTGCAGCTATAGCGGGATGTAAAGGGTCCAACAGAGGCCTAGGCATCCATGATGTAGTATCACCACCCTCGTTTTCATTTATTCAAGGTTTTGTAGGGCAGCTTGCTGCTTGCATGCCGGCAATTATGATTGTATCTTTGTAGCTTTTTATCTTTTGCATCTAGCACGAACAAGGGATCTAACTAGTTCTAGATATTCTTGGACGGATTTTAATTCATAGTAGGGTTTGTGGGTTTCTAATTTATATCTTTCTTCTAGCATTTCCAGTTTAAACCTCCGAAAATTTCAAACTTAGCTCTTCTCTGAAACATGTTTACGACACTGCATTGGCAGTTTGCCATGCAGTGTTCTAATCATGTTTGATAAGTCTAGCTAAGAGACGGGATTCGATACTACAGTAAACCAGACTAATTAAAAAAAAGTTTGATAGGATGAGGATATAACAAGAGATGCCAAGCGATAATTTGAACCCACGTTATGCTATAGGTCTAGTCGCCATATGCTCACAGTAGCCGACGGGACTATAATTCTAAACTGCACGTTTTTCTTTTAGTAGTAAACTCAATTATCTACTCGGGTTTAAAAGTTATTATTAATTTTTAACCGACTTCGAAAAAGAAATAGATTAAAAATTGGACCGCATTACATCATGGCATATCTAAAAGTTAGTTTCGCGAACTTTCTATTTACGGATTTATAAATGGTGGTTCTTATATGATTATGAAATTACTTTGAATGTGAAAAATCAAGGTCATCAACATTTTAAACCTCCTTTGATGCCAACATCTGTTATTTCTATTATCAAATTCAGGGGTTCTATTCGTACAAGAATTTGGGCCTCAAATTAATCTTGAATATAGGCGATCAAGGTCAAAGTCACCACTGGGTAAAAAACTGGATAAAAATTAACCTGTATTTAAATAATATTGGTGTTCAAACCTGTTTATTTGAATAAAGACTCAGACTTAACACATTTAACCTCAAAATGATATAGAGTTATAGAGTAAGACGCGCAAATTTTTCTGCTTTCTTTCCATTTCTACAATAAAAAAAAAAAGAGTTCCCATTTAAAAAATTATACTGGTCCTTAAAATAATCTTGAACATCACTTTTAAAATCAAATTCAATGTCATCGTTGGATGTTCGCTTCAATATCCAACAACTTTTATTTAGTTAAAAAAATATCCAGCTGCAACTTTTAAAATGATACACTATGTATATCTTACTTCTAGAAATAAAAAATAGAAAATTAAAGATTATGAAGGTAAAAATAAGCTGACCAAAGGAAAACTAGGTTCAAGAATACTTATTGGGTTTGTTGGTGAATATACATAAACTACCACAACATAATTTTTTCAGCTGTCATCTAAAGTTCCTCCATACATGGAAAAAGCGAACGTAAAACTCAAATCAAAAAAGCTACTATAATAGGGCTATTCTTTTGAATCATTATCACTTTCAGTTCTATCACTTGAACTAATCATGATCACTTCGACCCAATGACAAGTAAATGCATATTCAAAAGAACATGAAGTTATCAGTTACACTTTTTTCACTTTGATCAATTGATAATTACTCAAAAGAATATAGCCAATGTTGACTGCTGCAGCCACGAATTGCGGACTAATTACCTGATTTTTATAATTGGGTACTACTCGAATTGCGAACCAAACCAAGAAGACCCCTTTTTTAAAAAACCATGAGATGAATTGCGGGCTAAGCTTCATTTTATACAACTAAGGTAAGGATAAAATATTTTTTATTTTAAATAAGAAAATTAAAATTTGTTACAGAAAATAATTTTAAATCGGTTTATTAAACAACTAAAGTATTACATATAATATATGTAGTATTTCTGGTTAGTTCATGTTAATTCTGGTTTCGTTCATCTTTGGTCCACAATTCATGGGTTATATATATATATATATATATATATATATATATATTCCAATAATTGCGCAAATCTTTATTCTGTGACTTCAATGTCATATTTTAATATATAGCGTCCATGAATTGCGGACCAAAAATCATAAACAATTTTCAGATTTTGCAATGTGTTTTTAATAACTCATGAATTGCGAACCAAAGACGAAAGAGCCATCTGAAATCTTCCTGCCCGATAACCTACCTACCTAATACTAATAATTATTTTATTACGTAATCTACTTGAAGGAAAGAAAATGTAATATAATACAATTATTGGAATATATATATATATATATATATATATATATATATATATATATATATATATATATTCCAATAATTGTATTATATTACATTTTCTTTCCTTCAAGTAGATTACGTAATAAAATAATTATTAGTATTAGGTAGGTAGGTTATCGGGCAGGAAGATTTCAGATGGCTCTTTCGTCTTTGGTTCGCAATTCATGAGTTATTAAAAACACATTGCAAAATCTGAAAATTGTTTATGATTTTTGGTCCGCAATTCATGGACGCTATATATTAAAATATGACATTGAAGTCACAGAATAAAGATTTGCGTAAACGTGACATCTTACCACAAGACAATACCGAGACACGATCACAAACATGGCCTAAAAAAATATATATTTTTAATTTTTTTATTTTTAGTTACTTTTATTTATACCTAAGAGTAAAGAACTGAAATCTTAATAGATACCCTGTATATATATTTCTTACGCTTCTCTATACCTCTGATCAAATCTATTTCGTCTAGATATAAGAACTATAAACAATTTTACATGAAAATTCATTTTCTAAGTACAAACAAGGGTGAATTATATTTAATTTTTTTTTTTACAATTTTTTGTTTCAATATAATAATTTGAAATTTAGAAGAAAAATTTTTTCCTGCGAATTAGCAACTTCTTTATGTTTTCTTTGTACAAAAGCATGTTAAAGTTATGTCTTTGCTTAGGTATATTTCCATATCATTGAGGTTGACCTTTCGGTTATTCTTTTGGCGCCCAAAAAGGGGATCATCGCAGAGTGACTTTTTAACCTTTGCAGAAATCTTAGTCCCCGTCAGCCTTGATAAGGTTACGAGCCATTAGAAATATTCGCCTCCCCTCTTTTAAATCACGCCCTGTCTTCGTGGCAACTTTTTCTGCCAATCTAATACTTTTCCTCTAACAAAAAAATATTTAGTTTTTTATAAATAAAATTGAAAATCAACGAAACAGTTATCAGGATATCCTTTTTCTCCCTAATCTTCCATATACGTTTAAGATTTCTTATTATTTATTGTATTAGCTCTTTTATCTATCCTTCTGTATAATGGAGATTTTATCGACTAACTATTCGAAACAGCGTTTTTTTCCTTTTTACACATTAGACATTATTTTAATGAATTGCATTCATGTACTCCCCATAGATCGTAAAAATTTGCATTCTGTTTAAAACTATTACCACATTTTAGTCCCTCTGAGACCGAGCTTTCATCTATCACACCAAGACAACACACAGACGCAACAAATACACGACACAGAAATGAAATACGTATGTCTGACCGTGTCGTGCCACAGTAGTATGCGTAATCTAATTTATAAGGCATTCAAGTCACTGAACAGATTTATTTTAAGTCTGTGGTCCTGTCTTTGTCTGACAGGTGAGCGCATGGCCTTAGCATTGAAACTTTAAGATAGCAGATTTTTGGTGGATGGCAACCTTAATATGCTACAACGTCACTCCAAAGTCTGTTAAATGATCGTACAGTGGAAGTAATACCCCTTATAGGCTTAAAAATAATAATGTATTTTGTCAGTGGCGCTATATATTTCAAAGATTTGCATTGTTTTTGAGAGTCGAGTTTTTAATAAAGGGTGTTTTTATAGAGGTATAGAACTTTAAGTTGGCAACACTTTTTTAACTGGCGACCATTTTGTCAGCTGTCAAGTGATTTATGTTTAGTTTGGTTTGGCATTTCAACATGAACAGACTGACGCCTGAACAACGCTTCCAAATTGTGCAAATTTATTTCGAAAATCATGGTTCTGTTCGAAATACGTATCGCGCACTACGTTCATTTTACGGCCAACATAATCGTCCATCAGAGCAATTAATTCGATTAACTATGGAACGTTCTCGCACCACGTTTACTCTAAATGATAATACGCATCCACAGAAACGTCGTACAGTGCGTACAGAAGAAGTCATTGCTGCTGAAGAGCGTAGCGTAGAGGAAGACCCGAATCAGTCTATCCGCCATCGTGCACAGGAATTGGATATGTGTCCATTCACTTTATGGAAGATTTTGCGGAAAGATCTTGGTTTGCGTGCTTACAAAATCCAACTCGTGCAAGAATTGAAGCCACACGATCACCTAGCAAGGCGTAGATTCGGTGAATGGGCCCAAAACAAGATTGCCGTTGATCCCGATTTTCATAACCGAATATTGTTTAGCGATGAAGCTCACTTTTGTTTGAATGGATACGTCAATAAACAAAATTGCCGTATTTGGAGTGATGATAATCCTCAAGTATATGTTGAGACACCATTACATCTAGAAAAACTGGCTGTTTGGTGTGCTTTATGGGCTGGTGGAATCATTGGTCCGTACTTCTTTAAAAACGATGCTGGTCAGAACGTTACAGTCAATGGTGACCGCTATAGAGCCATGATTACTGACTTTTTCGTTCATCAATTGAACAACCATGATGTGCAGGAGCTGTGGTTTCAACAAGAAGGCGCAACATGTCACACAGCTCGTGCCACAATTGATTTATTGAAGGAAACGTTTGGTAACCGCATAGTTTCCCGTTTCGGACCCGTGAATTTGCCTCCAAGATCGTGCGACTTAACGCCGCTAGACTATTTTCCGTGGGGATATGTGAAGTCGCTAGTCTACGTCGATAAGCCCGAAACGATTGATCACTTGGAGGACAACATTCGCCGCGTTATTGCCTATATACGACCACAAATGTTGGAAAAAGTCATCGAAAATTGGACCTCCAGATTAGACTACGTCCGAGCCAGCCGTGGCGGTCATATACCAAAAGTCATATTTAAATTATAATGTCAGAAGGTTATCTTTCGAATAAAGTAAATTTCATGTCAATTTAAAAAATTTATCTTTGTTTTATTCCATTTAAAAGTTCTATACCTCTATAAAAAACATCCTTTATTTCTTAGTGTTTAACCATAACTATGAAACTGGAAATAGATACCTATGTAGAGGTTCCTAAAGCGGAAACCAAAAAATAAGAAAAAAGTAAACGAAAAAAGTGTAAATGACAACAGTTAAAGTTTGGAAAGTGTGTTATAAAAGCTATTCTGTAACTTAGTTGTAGAATTTCACTATCCAAAAATATACCATCATGCCTTAAAAATAGAGCGGTTGAATTTCATTGTGCAAGTATGAATAACCTACGAATTGCACTGCATCACTTCCACTTCATAATTTTTCCTTAATTATTGTTTAACAGGAAAAAAAACATTTAAGATATTTTATAATTTTCTCACGTGAATTTAGCGTTTAATAGAATCCAACATTTTAAACAGGTGTGAATATTCTAGAGTTAATTGGTGTGAAACCAATCATTTAAATTCGATACAGACGTATTTATTTTTGAAACCTTAATTTTATCTGATATAAATACAAATTTCGACGTCAGTTAAAATATTTAAAGCGTAATCGTTTTATCACTATTCTTATTACCATTTCTAGCGAGAATAATGCGGTTATTATAATGAGTGACTATGAAATTTTACGCCAATTAACAATTTTCTTATGCGCTGTCATATAGTTGTTAATGTAAAAGTCTAACCCAAACAAAAAATGTATCAATTATTGAAATTAATATTATACTTCCAGCTTTACTTTCACTAGTTTGCATATTTGAAAATACACGGTATTTAAGGTGGTTGCACTTATTAAATCAACTTCTAATAAATACTGATATCATAAAAACTCATCCTCAGTGTATTAATCATTTAGAAATTGCAATCAAATAATAAAAGATTTTACCTCTTTTAGCATTTCCAGTCATGCGCAATATATAGTTCTACGAGGTGCGGCTATAAAATAACGCGACTATTGCTGTAAAACATTTTATTTTAAATTTATACGTATTTATAAAGAACGAAAGCTTTCACGGCTTTGATCAAGTTGAAGATCATGGTTCTTGGGCTTGGACCGTGTCAAATTGGAATTATTATCCGATATTTCGCCTACAATTGCACGAGGCATCTTCAGGGATCTGTACTCCACGGATAATAATTCCAATTTGACATTGTCTAAACCCAAGAACCATGATTTTCAACCTATACATATTTAGTTACTATCACCTACAATATATACCCGTCCTCTATCTCTACAAGGCTCCACGCAAATTTTCCATTGTTCGAAAAAGTCTTCTTCTGTTGTAATGGAACAAACACTAGTTAATTTATAATGTTTAATGTGAAGTATATTCTGCTAAAATGAGTAATTAAATAATCATTCTGTGGATAGATTTTATCCTTAAGAACGGGATAGTCTAACGGAAAAATAAACCAATTATCGTACATAAGCATAATCTCAACTTTCTTGTCTTTGAGTCGTTTAAATGTTTTTATTTTTAAATATATAAACTCAGAATTTATGAGGACAAAGTAAAAGACCCTCTTTAAGATTTGTCTATAAATCTGTCGAAGTGATCCTATCCTTGTTATGTAAATAAAACCGAAGAAATAAGGGCAGATGGAGATCTTACATATGGTATATGCAAATACCGTTAAAATGTATTAAAATATTGAACGATTTTCCCATTATTAGGAAACAAAAAATGATCAAATAAACTCGCTATAATATGATATATCGTTTGACAAAATGTACAAAGAATTAATGTAGCTACTATTTTTACTGATTGCAACAAGGAATTATTTAAATACCAGAAAAATAAATAGAATGGCATTCGGGTTTTTTTTCCATTGCTTATCTTATTACTGTTTTCGTTATAGAAAGACCTAGAATAGTTATATTAACTCTTTTATATAAAAATTATGATTAAGACGCTCAGAGGCCAATTCGGGAATTAAGTATTCGGTATAGAATGGCTAACGCCCTCTACATTCATGACTCATATTGACGTTTACACGGTTTCATGGGGTGATATGGGTGCTAACGGGATCCGCGGGGTGCCGAGGGGGTACAGGTTTGGCCTATGTTTGGTACTATGTTAAGAACAGTGTCTTAAAAAATTACGTGACGTGTATATTCGGCGGAGATACACGTTTTCTTTGTTTTGTTTTATTTTCCATTTAATTTGAGAAGTTAAGGTAATATTGTGTGTGATTTTACTCGAGAATTTAGCGACTTTAATACTGTTTGCTTAAGTAATATAAATAGCTGTTTTCGCGTTTATTTTCTTTTTCCTACTTAATATTTTAGAAAGTTATTTATACGTTTTATCTTCTGAATTGGGTTTTACATTTTTACTAATAGGACAGCCATTAAGAGCAGTTATGTTAGTTACTTTGGTATTGTTATTCATTTCTAATTTTAAGTTTCTCATTGTAAATAGTTCGTTTTTCATTTTATTTTTATTAATAGATTAAGTGTTTTAAGAAACTTGTTTTGTGTAATTTAAATAAAAACCTGCACGCGAATTAACTTGCGGGTGCGCCGTTGTAAGAGCTTCAAATTAAGAGACGTTACCTGGCTAGTTAGACAGCAGCTTTTCCTGAAATTCTGAGTTATGATTTTGATAAGCCCTTGATAACTCGTAGTTGTCTTGTACTAAAAACTGCAAGAAAGAAGAAGAACGACCAGACTTCCAGAGTGCCAATGTCTTTGTGATAATTATTTATAAGTATTTAAAATAGCTACAATATGGGACAGTAATATGATTGTAGACAGAATGGCCTTACATTACCAAAATATATTATTTGCAGAAATGTTGTGACACTGTCAACTTATTCCATGATCCGTCTTGTTTTTTCTTTGACAGCTTCAACGAACTGAAATCTTCTTCCTTTTAATGAAGATTTGACCTTCGGGAACAGGTAAAAGTGACATAGTGCAGGCGAATAAGGGGAATAGACCAATATTGGGATTTTTTACTTGGCTAGAAACTTCTTGACACACAATGTAGAATGAGCTGGCGCGTTGTCTTGATGGAAAATCCATGATTTGTTCATCATCATTCGGATTTCATGGAATTGAGCAAGAATCTCATGGTAGTAATGTTGATTAATTGTTTGACCCATTTGACCGCTTTGAAGCTGGATTTGTTCATTCCAGCTTTTTTAGCTCTCGATGATGTTGGGAGACTGATTCGTCTACAGGCATGGGAGGCGCCGCATTTGAGAGAAGGCTTCACGGTACACAGCTGTCGGTCGTGCACCTTTGGCACATGCGGACTTCTTCTGTAGATACTTCACAGATACTTCTAAAACATTGGAAGGTAATGGAGCAGTAAATTTAATTTTCCGAATAAGAATTGACCTTGACTTCCAAATAATTAATGATTGTATCATCTTTGCCAGTGAAGCTCTAGCTTAGCAGTAAAGGTAAACATGTCTGGTTATAAATCTGTTCATAAATACTTAATTAATATTAAACCTCGAAACTAATAAAAGTAAGAATCCAATAGCTACGCCAAATAAGCTTAATAATAGCTAACAAGCGTAGCTATTATTTTGTTTAAGGTTACGCAATAAGCATGGCACTTTTATATTACTAAAAACCCCTTCTGTATTAGATGTTTTAGTTGATTTAAACTTTTTGGAACACTCTGTATTATTATAGCTTTATTATTTTCTATGACGCATTTTAACATAACTTATTTTTATTTAATTGCAAAAATTTTAAATTCAATAACTTTACATCAGTCATTATTATAATTACTTTTACAACATTAAAAATTAAAATTGCTTGACAAAATCTAGTAAAATAATTGAAAAATATAAAAACAACAGTGGCAGTTCTAGAAACTTCGAGTTCTTATATAATCTAAGTTTTTACACATGAATTACTCATAAAGTGCTTTTGGGTAATAATCATTGTTACTGCTCAACGAATAAAATCATATTGAAAGTTATATAGATTTTTCATTTTTTTTAGAAACTCATTAGCACTGTGAAATTTAAAGTGTAACAAGTTCAGAACTATTCATTTAAAATGAACAATTAACGTAACTGTTCCATTGTTAGACACTTGCGTCTATTTTTTATATTTATAATCTTTAAAAAATCTCTATTTTGAGTCTGCATCGATAAACTAGAGATGTATATATATATATATATATATATATATATATATATATATATATATATATATATATATATATATATATATATATATATATATATATACAGGGTGTCCAAGATAAGGATCCTAAGCATGGGGATCTCGGAAACAGTTGGAGATACGAGGTCGGTTAAATTAGAGAAAAGTTGCGCAATTTAGTGCTAAATTAAACGCAGTTAAAAAAATTTAAAAATTTCAAACAGTTCCGGAGATTTCCGGAAAAAAACGAAATTTGGCAAAATCGTTTTTAATTTTTGCAGGCTTTATTTAAAGAGATATCCGAAAATAAAAGGTAGATTCTCATTGCCACTTTCTATTTTTTATAATTTGGTCTAAACAAAATTTAAATCCGACGTTTCATTTCTGAGATACCATCATGAACTTTCATTTTTTATATGGAACAAAAAAAAGTATTCCATGTATTTGATAGCATTTTTTATTACAAATTCAACGGTGTATCACCCTTGCATATCGAATACGTAGTTCAAGTACTTTCCATAAGAGCTCCGTGAGAACGAGAGAGAAAGGTATATCAGTTTTATAAAAGCCAATGAACTACACACTTGATATGCAAGTGTGATACACCGTTGAATTTGTAATAAAAAATGCTATCAAATACATGGGATACTTTTTTTTGTTCCATATAAAAAATGAAAGTTCATGATGGTATCTCAGAAACGAAACGTCGGATTTAAATTTTGTTTAGACCAAATTATAAAAAATAAAAAGTGGCAATGAGAATCTACCTTTTATTTTCGGATATCTCTTTAAATAAAGCCTGCAAAAATTAAAAACGATTTTGCCAAATTTCGTTTTTTTCCGGAAATCTCCGGAAGTGTTTGAAATTTTTAAATTTTTTTAACTGCGTTTAATTTAGCACTAAATTGCGCAACTTTTCTCTAATTTAACCGACCTCGTATCTCCAACTGTTTCCGAGATCCCCATGCTTAGGATCCTTATCTTGGACACCCTGTGTATATATATATATATATATATATATATATATATATATATATATATATATATATATATATATATATACAGGGTGTCCAAGATAAGGATCCTAAGCATGGGGATCTCAGTACCTGTTGGAGTTACAGCTTAGGTTAAATTCGAAAAAAGTTGCGTACTTTGAAGCGTATTTACATGCCGTTGAGAAACTTTAAAAATTTTCATGGCCAGCTGAGATATTGGGGAAAAACGAAAATTTGACGAAATAGATTTTATTTTTTTGTGACTTTATTTTAAAAGATATTAAAAAACTAATAAAACTTTTGCATTGGCACTTTTTAGATAATACGTGATGGCGTTTTTAAATTTTATATCCGACGTTTTGTTTTCGAGAAACCATCATCAACTTTATTTTTTTATATGGCCCAAAAAAAAAAGTATACCCTGTATCTGATTCCATTTTTTATTACAAATTCAACGATGTATCACATGTCATATTTTTTTTGTTAGACAAAAAAAAAATGCGATTTTTCTATTTTTTTAAACATATTTTTAAGTAGGCTTTGCAAACAAATAATGCTTTGACACTTTGACGTAAATACCTGATATTCTGTCACATATGACTTAATTTAATGTTAATGGTAAGATAAAATAATAATTGTTAAGTTGATTTAGAGTTATTAAGTTGTTTGTAGAGTTCTTGTCGTTGTTGTTACTGTTGTTATTGTTTATTGTTGAATAATTATTATTGTGCTATTATCGTCGAATATGCCGGGTGGCCATTATAGTCATGAAGAAAAGTTTGACATGCTGACCTGCTACATTTTGTGCCAGAAGAATACTATAAATACTGCAGCAATGTATCTAAATAAATTTCCAGATAGAAAGCAACCATGTAAGTCCATTTTCTTATAGTTGGCGCGAAATTTAAAACAATATGGATCATTTAAAAAGCCAGTTTCATCCCGAAAAAAGGATTCTTCCGAAGAAACCCAAAATAACGTATTACAAGCAGTTGTTGAGAACCCTGACATCTCTTGCAGGCAAATTGAAAAAAATATAGGAGTAGCCAAATCCACTGCTCAATTTATTTTGCGTAAAAATAGATATCACCCCTATAAATTTAGGATTTGCCAAGCACTTAAACCAAGGGATCTTGAACGACGCCGGCATTTCTGTGAGTGGTATACACGCGCATGTGAAGATGATATCAATTTCCCTGCAAAAATAATATGGTCTGACGAAAGTCTAGTCACTAATAATGGTGTCTTTAACCGCCGGAATACTCATTACTGGGCGCAACAGAATCCGCGTGTTCAAAAAATTTCAAGACATCAGGAGCGTTTTGGGTTTAATATGTGGTGTGGAATTTTCGGTACCAAAATACTAGGTCCATTTATCTACCATAGTTCGTTAACTGGAGAACGATACCTTCAATTATTACAAAATAATTTAGAAGACTGCTTGGAGGATTTACCTCTGGCACAGGTTAATACCTGTTGGTTTCAACAAGACGGTGCTCCTGCACATAATTCTAGGCAGGTTCGCGAGTATCTTACGTAGCGATTTCCTGGAAAGTGGATTGAAACCTCCAGTGAAGTGCCTTGGCCAGCGCGATCTCCGGACTTAACCCCTATGGACTTCTTTCTTTGGGGGTTTCTTAAAAGCCAAATATACCATCATTCTTTTGAGACTGAGCAGCAGTTACGAGAATGTGTAACTAATGCATTCAACAGTATTACACCTGACATGTTGCGTGATGTTTTAAATTCTACCATAAGATCATATTTATGTCTGGAAAATAACGGAAATCTGTTTGAACACCTGCTTTAAATTGAATAAAAAAAATTGTTAATTTATTTGTTGTTTTAGTTATTTTTAAATAATTTATCATTCTTTGTATATCATTAAAATAATGATTATCTTATGGTTAAATTTATGGTAGATTAAATTTTCTTGTTTCTAAGTAGTACTATGCTACATTCAGCTTCATTGCTCTGTAAATAGATATTAACTAATATGTGAGATCAATAACTCATAACAGGTATTTACGTCAAAGTGTCAAAGCATTATTTGTTTGCAAAGCCTACTTAAAAATATGTTTAAAAAAATAGAAAAATCGCATTTATTCTTTTATCTAACAGAAAAAATGTGACATGTGATACATCGTTGAATTTGTAATAAAAAAGGGGATCAGATACAGGGTATACTTTTTTTTTTGGCCCTTATAAAAAAATAAAGTTGATGATGGTTTCTCGAAAACGAAACGTCGGATATAAAATTTAAAAACTCCATCACGTAGTACCTAAAAACTGCTAATGAAAAAGTTTTATTAGTTTTTTAATATCTTTTAAAATAAAGTCACAAAAAAATAAAATCTATTTCATCAAATTTTCATTTTTCCCCAATATCTCAGCTGGCCATGAAAATTTTTAATGTTTCTCAACGGCATGTAAATACGCTTCAAAGTACGCAACTTTTTTCTAATTTAACCTAAGCTGTAACTCCAACAGGTACTGAGATCCCCATGCTTAGGATCCTTATCTTGGACACCCTGTATATACATCTCAGCTGGCATGTTGGCGAAACGTCGTGAAGATATTCCTATTGACGAATGGATTGACGACCGGAAAAACATCAGTACATATATATATATATATATATATATATATATATATATATATATATATATATATATATATATATATATATATATATATATATTTATATATATACATCTCTAAAAAAGACAAAAACCATAATCAAAATCGCCAAATTAGGAGATGAAATCGAAAAGCGCATCGTTCCTCGGGAAAAAGCAAGTAGATGTCCCAAACTATATGGACTACCAAAAATCCATAAAGAAGGAACACCAATAAGACCCATAGTAAGTGTAGTAGATTCACCAACTCAACTACTGGAAAAATACCTGGCACAAAATATGCAACCGGCGACCGAAATTTCAGACTCGTACCTGAAAAATTCGGATCTCCTGGTTAGCATACTTCAAGGATTAAAACTGCAAAAATATAGCATTCTTGCTAGTCTGGATATCAAATCCCTGTATCCAAGCATACCAATTGACGAAGCTCTAGACCAGATTGCTATGAACGAGGAGTTCCCACATCACTTCATCGACCTCTCAGAACATTGTCTCAAAAACACATACTTTTCCTATGAAAATAATTTCTACCAACAGACAGAGGGTGCTCCTATGGGATCTTCGCTATCACCAGTCATCGCAAACCTTTTTATGAAATATTTTGAAACAGAAGCGCTAAGAAAAACCGAAACAAAACCATCCCTCTGGAAACGTTACGTGGATGACATCTTCATCATATGGCCACATGGAAGATCCAACTTAGACATATTCTTAGAGGCACTAAACCGCATTTATCACCGCATTCAGTTCACATTGGAGGTCGAAGTTAACAAGCAGCTACCTTTCATTGACCTTCTAGTCACCAGAAACGACGACCTAAGCATCGATTAGACGGTTTACAGAGAACCCACACATACAAACAGATACCTGAACGCCGAATCATACCACCATCCATCACAATTGCAATCGCTCACCAACACAGTGATTTCCAGATCCTTGCGACTAACCAAACCCACGAACCACCAAGAAGAACTCAATAATATCACAACAGCCCTAAAACAAAACAACTACAAAGAACACAATATCAATAAGACCATAAAACAGAACCCGAAAGCAGTCGTAGAGAAAAAAGAAGAAGATGACAAATTTAAACCAAAAACCACACTGCCATACATAAAAGGTGTAACAGACGTAATTGGAAAAATTCTAAGGAAACATAACATATGCACAATTTACAAGCCGCAAACAATAATACACAAATTATTAGACAATCCTAAAGACAAAATACCATTGGAAAACCAGGGAGAATAGAACATCCCATGTAGTGACTGTGAAAAAGAATACATTGGCCAAACAAACAGAAGAATCTCTACAAGGGTCCAAGAACATAAAAATAACATAAAGAATAAGTAAACGATATCAGCTGTATTCCAACATCATCAGGAGACAGGACACACTATAAATTTCCAGGAAACCAAACAGATTGCACCCATAAAATACTATAGAACGCGCATCATCAGAGAATCTCTCGAAATAGAAAGCACTAAAAACTTTAACAAGAGAGATGATGCGCAAAATATTTCAAATACATGGAAAACTCTACTCAAAACCAAACCAAAAACAACACACCAGAGAAACAGGTCAGCGGGCCGAGAAGAAGCACAAACCCAGAGAAGCGAAGAAACCAACCAGACAGAACCAAGGTATAACCTGCGCAACCGCCAAAGTATAAAAAGGCTGTCAGGGGACCAGTACGCTCATTCTAAGTCGAGCAGCCGTCAAAGAAGCATCACTTGAAAATGCCAGCTGAGATGTTGGCGAAACGTCGTGAAGATATTTCTATTGACAACCGAAAAAACATCCGTGAAAATCTACGATACAACATTAGGAAAGTGGCAGGAACAACTTGGTCCCGATTAACCATCGATAGAAAGAGTTGGGCACAAATGAGTAATGATTATAAGAACACGTAATAGTAATAACAACAAAAACAAGAAAAATAATAATAATAAATAACTATAAAGGAACATCATAATAACAACTTAATAAGGGAGGCTGCACCATAATTTAGAAATGGTAGATAATAGCTGAAAATGATGATGATATATATATATATATATATATATATATATATATATATATATATATATATATATGTATGTATATTTATAATTTATTTTGTCTTTTCTTGGGTTTAGGTTTTTTAGTTAAAAAAATGCAAAACAATTGACGTTTCGCCCTTTATTTAAGGGATTTTCAAAATTTTTTCGTTCCTTGATATTTTATTACTCTATTACTAATACTATATTACTATTACTAAACAAAATGTCAAGGAAGGAAAAAATTTTGAAAATGCCTTAAATGAAGGGCGAAACGTCAATTGTTTTGCATTTTTTTAAATAAAGAACCTAAACCCAAGAAAAGACAAAATAAAGAAAAAATGATATAATCTATGGTTCAAGAATCAAGAAAATATTATATATATATATATATATATATATATATATATATATATATATATATATATATATATATATATATATATATATATATATATTCAGGGTGATTCAAAAATCGATCACGAAACTTAAGGGGGTGATTCTACTTGACAAAATAAGGGTAGAGCTTCATATAATTTTTTTTCAAAATGTCATTCGTTTTCGAGTTACAAGCCGTCCAAGTTCAAGTTTTTATTTTTTGTTTTTTGAATTACTCGCTTACAGGAAAACCGATTTGACTAATATTTGAAAGATAGGCTAAGTCTTCTGCGCTTCATCATTTTAGTAACAATTTACATTGATAGTTTGCCGCTAGAGGGCACTTTACCTACATTGAAAATTGTTTTTTTGTCATAATTTTTTAGTGTTGACAGCTACAGTAGTTTTTGGCATAATTTCTGAAAGACTGATGCCAGGCCTTTAAAAAAGGTGCTCTTTATTTACATCGCTAAACCCAACGGTTTAGACGTAAATCACCCTTAAAAATTAAGTGGTAAATTTACTTTTCTCATTTCATTACCACCAGCTACCAGGTAAATAGCTATCAAAGTATGCTAGAGCTGTCAGTTTAACATCAAATAAATTCGCTTTTTAAACTATTTAATTTATAATCTTAAAATAACTAATAATGGCTAATCACCAATATTCAAATATCGAATATTGTGATATCCATTTTTGTTATGGAAAAGCAAATGGTAATGCAGAGTTGGCAAGAAGATATTATATGGAGAGTTATCCGGAAAGAAATATCCCTCATGCTCAAACATTTTCCAGTGTGCACAGGAGGCTTGCGGAATGTGGTTCCTTTAAAAGTTATAATGGAAATAGGGGAAGACCTAGAACTGCTAGAAACGTGCAACAAGAAGAAAGAGTGCTTGAAATTATTGAAGATAATCCAGGTATTAGTACTAGAAAAATTGGGAATGAAGTGCGGCTCTGTCAGGCTAGTTCATGGAGGATACTCAGAGAAGAACAACTCTACCCGTTTCATTCAAAAAAGGTGCAGGCTCTTTATGACGATGATCGGCCGAGACGGTTGGAAATGTGCAATCAGATCCTAGCTAAGTATGAACACGATAATCGATTAATTGGCGTCATATTATTCACTGACGAAGCTGGTTTCACTCGTGATGGCATAACAAATCTACACAACATCCACACATATGCTTACGAGAACCCAATCAATGTGGTAGAAACGAAACATCAGCGTAGATTTTCACTAAATGTGTGGGCAGGGATAATAGGAGATTACCTTATTGGTCCTCATTTCTTTGATGGCCCATTAACTGGTGACGTATACTTAGATTTTATCCAAAATAGTCTCCCATTGTATCTGGAAGATGTGCCATTGGAAGTAAGGGCCAACATGTGGATCCTCCAAGACGGAGCTCCGCCCCACTTTAGTATACGTGTCCGACAGTATTTGAATGCAACGTATCCTGAGCGATGGATAGGACGAAGTTGACCATTGGCATGGGCAGCGAGGTCACCAGACCTTAATCCTATGGATTTTTTCTTTTGGGGTCATTTGAAACAATTGGTGTACGATATTCCAGTAATCAACGTCGAGGATCTTCGCTTCAGGATAATCGAAAAGTGCCAAATTATTAAAGAAACACCAGGAATTTTTCATCGAGTTAGGCGACATTTTTTGAAGAGTGTTAGGAAACGTATGGAAGAAAATGGGGGACATTTTGAGAATCTTTTTTAGTTTGTTTAGTACTGTTTCATTAATTTTTATCAATTAAATGTATATCGCAATAATCCATAATATGAATATTTACTGATTAGCTATTATTAGTTATTTTAAGATTATAAATTAAATAGTTTAAAAAGCGAATTTATCTGATGTTAAACTGACAGCTCTAGCATACTTTGATAGCTATTTACCTGGTAGCTGGTGGTAATGAAATGAGAAAAGTAAATTTACCACTTAATTTTTAAGGGTGATTTACGTCTAAACCGTTGGGTTTAGCGATGTAAATAAAGAGCACCTTTTTTAAAGGCCTGGCATCAGTCTTTCAGAAATTATGCCAAAAACTACTGTAGCTGTCAACACTAAAAAATTATGACAAAAAAACAATTTTCAATGTAGGTAAAGTGCCCTCTAGCGGCAAACGATCAATGTGAATTGTTACTAAAATGATGAAGCGCAGAAGACTTAGCCTATCTTTCAAATATTAGTCAAATCGATTTTCCTGTAAGCGAGTAATTCAAAAAACAAAAAATAAAAACTTGAACTTGGACGGCTTGTAACTCGAAAACGAATGACATTTTGAAAAAAAATTATATGAAGCTCTACCCTTATTTTGTCAAGTAGAATCACCCCCTTAAGTTTCGTGATCGATTTTTGAATCACCCTGTATACATAATGATTAAAAATTTCGAGAGTTATTCATTTGTACGCAAAAATCTAAATGTGAACAAAACTTTATTATATATTATAAAATATTGTAATTATTTTAAAAATCACAGTTACATTTTTAAATATTAGATTGCATTATTCACTGATTTTTTCACTTTGTTCGTTTATTTAATTATATTTTTAATTTGAACGTATGTTTTTATTTCAAGAGTATACAAAGTTAGTATATAGAATACACGCAAGGTTAAATAAACATAGTGTCAAGCATTGATACGTGTAAAACCGGCCACTGGCACGTAGTGTTTTTAATTCAAGAGTATACGAAATTAGTATATAGAATACACGCAAGGTTAAATAAATATAGTGCCAAGCATTGGTACATGTAAAATCGGCCACTGGTACGCGGTAGTTTTGCATGGGCCAAAGACTGGTTACAGCGTGTAACAAATTATACAATAATAAATTATTTTTAATTGTATACATTTTAATACCAAGTTGACTGAGTTCCAAATTGCCTAAGCTATATATTAAAAAAAAAATTGAAGTTAAAAGTTATTGTTTTACTCGTTCATATATACCTATAATATACCTATAAATTTTTGAATTCCATAAGTAAAATATTAAACTTTAGTTTTTTTAGCCATCACTATGACTTCGTTTAAATCGACGTTTTTCGAGCCAGCTTCCAATCGAAGCCGCCTCAAATCTTTCTTGAAATCTAGGCGTTTATTTCACAAACTTAAACATGACTTGACCTTGGCTTCAAGTCATTTTCGCAAAACCTTAATGTCTTGTCTGTACCTAACCTCAAAATAACGCTGTGTTTTGCTATTTTTTTATTTAAAAACGAATTGTTGACTATTGTGAGAGGTAGAATGTTTTATTATGCATTTACCCTTTAACTTGGGTGTTCTTAAAAATTAAAAAATAATTCGAAATAATATACTAACGCCCATTTGATGCATGACGTAATTGTTCAGAAGTCAACAGCTGATTTTAAGCGCGCTTGCGGTGTTTATTTCACAGTCGAAGCGCGCTTAGGTCAAGTCAATCCTAAATCGTTTCGGGGTTGACTTAACAAATCCAAGCCGGCTTCAAGTATAATCTCGCCCGTTTAATTCGTTATTTCTAAGCTGCTTGTAGAAGGCGCTTGACTTCAAACGCGCTCGGAACTGTCGATATAAACGTACTGTATGATAGTCTTGTGGTTGAAAGCGTAGTCCTGATCAATGAAGACTATTTGCTTCACCAGACTTAATCTTTTTCCTGCAATAGTGGCGTTAGAGGCTGAATTTTGTGAAGCACCTTTGAAGCAAACAACTCTACCTACAAAATAGTAGGAAGTTTAAAAAGAATCCACATCATGTAGAAGCTTTTATGCATGTATTAAAATTTTTCAGAAAAATATATACAAGTAGTAAATTACCAAATTTTTTAATTCCGGATCAATAATTTCTTTATAAAATAGAGAGCGAGGCTATAGATAATTGCAGAAACATTCCTGAAGAGTTACGTAGCAATTACTTGAAGAAAGTCAGAAATAGCTTAATATAAAAGTATACAGGGTATCTATAAAGGATCTTTACAAAATGCTAATGTAAATTCCTAAGGCTAAGAGAATCCAAAAAAATTTACCTTGCTCCAAAATATGGGGTCTTAAAGTTATAATTGTTTTTTTTCTAAATATTTATCTTAATAGTAGGTTAATTTGCACTAAATTTAGTACTTCTTGATTTGTTTTTGACATGACAAACCAAGATCTGGTTACAGTGTCGATGTACATTGCAGAAGCTGCCACCAGCAGCACTTCCTCCACACCTAAAGCATCCTAACTTTTTTGTGCCTTTGTATATTAAATTTCTAAAGTGTCTAATCTTCGGTATAATTATTATTCTCAAAATTTTGCATTTGTTTCTTATAAATTGGCTTTGATTTACTGTTAGAATTAAAGTAAATTTTTGAAAATATCGAATTTTGACCTTCTTTTCAAAATAAAATATACACGTTATATATTTTTGAAAAGCCTAAATTATACTTAATCAATATCTAAAATAATATACAGGGTGTCCTATTTAAAAAATCATCAATGAAAAACTTAATTTTTTTTCGAAAACAACTGACTGCGCCAATGAATTCTACGTAGAAAACTCTACAATAATCAGTTTTTGCCTTTTTGATAAATTAACGCATAACGAAAATACAATATGTGCCTAAAAATATTAAAAACTAAGAGAGTCATGATAAATTTGACATCGGAATCCTTAATTTCGTTAAAGGGTAGGAAACTAAAGTGAACACCGCAACACTGCATCTTTGATAATAATTCCAATATCCTCTAAAAGTGTCGAACATGGAACACCTCGTACATATCAACATGAATTTAAAATTAATATCTGGGCAGGGATCATTGACAGATTTATTTTTGGTCGTAGCATCTTACCACGTCGTTTAAATAAATGGTTTGAATTACCCAGAACACTTAGTAAATTTGCCAAATTTATTGAATGATCTTTCGCTGGCCACTAGACAAAATATATGGCTCATATACGATAGTGCACCCTCACATTTCATATTAAATATTAAATTTTCAGAATCAATGGATCGGCAGAGAAAATGATGTTCCTACGAAATGGCCACTTCGTTCACCGGATTTAATGCCTATGAATTACTTTTTATGGGAAACTCTTAAGCAGATGGTATACTCTAGACCTGTAAACACCGAAGAAGAATTCAATAAATGTAAAAATGATAGAAGGGTGGAACAAGGAATAAAAATAAATGGCTAAAAGATATTAGAAAAACTGGCGGAAGGTACTAGCATTAAGGAGCACAAAATATAAATGGGTGTAAAGGAATGGAAGAGGCTTATGCCCAGGAGTGGACAATGAGGCTAATAAAAAGAAGAAGTTATAAATATAATTATGACCCAAATTATAACAGATATAATAAAATAGGTCATCATAACATATCCTATTCGATTGCTCGTTAAATAGAAATAAAATAGATCAGTTTCTTCGAGAACTAATTGATTTAAAAATGTATTATCTTTTTAACCTCGTAAATCTACTTACTGAAGAAAAATTGTTTAAGGTAATATACAAACGTCACTGTAAATCCTAAATCTTTTTGGCTGAGGGTATATTAGGTATTAAGTACCTCTGTTGACTTATATTGTACCTTAACATTGTGACAGAATTTGATCATGGAACGGATTTTTTTGGTAACATGCAGCCATTTTGCCCACGATTTACCGCTATCCCCATATTAGTCAATAGTTATTCTATAAATCTCTAAATAAAATCCACTGTGACAAAGGCACTCTGGAAGTCTGGTCGATCTTCTTACGCTCTTAAAGTTTTAGTGCTAAACAACTGCAGATTATATAAATGCTTACCAATATCACAAATACTATTTCAAGATTTAGTAATACCTACTGTCTAGCTGGCCATATTAGACCTCTCATTAGAGCATTCGCAAGCTTAATCCCGTGAAGGATTTTATTAAATTAAAAAAAAAGTCTCTCAAAACACTTAAATCTATTTAACAAAAATAAATAAAAACAAAATTATTTATAATGAGAAACTTACAATCAAATAGATAAAACTGTTGCAAAGTAACTAAAATTAACGTTCTTATCGGTCGTCATTTAAATCCCAATTTTGAAAATAATATGTTTAAATAGCTTTATAAAAGGTAAATTAAAAAAAAAAGACAAATAAAACACCTATTTAAATAGTTTCAACAGAACCGTAGGAAAGCCGCCCTTTCTCATTAGAGAAAATTGAAATAGGACTTCCTCTTAACTCTATCCTTTTCGGAAAATAAATAGAAAAATCAAAATTAAAAACCTTCTTATTCGAACGGGCTAGTGGCATCAAACATAACTTGCTCTGGACGATTTTGAAAGGTATCGCGTCTAATAAATTTCAAATCGTAACTAAAAAATATGACATCCTGCGACTTCGCATGAGTACTATCTCGTGTTCGTTCCACAAATAGAAATAGTTATTAGATTGAAGTACAGCCCTGTAAGGATGATTTCATTTCCGAAAGTTTCTATATTTCTTCCGTAGAGGGCCTTAGCCATTCGTATGTTGGATATTTAATTCCCGATTTGGCCTGAGCATCTTAAAACTAATAATTTGTATACAAAAATTTAATCAAACTATTCTACGTCTTTTTATGCTAAAAACTTCCTACCCAAAAAAACCTACTCGCTCTTTTAGCCATTTCTCACATTCTACTTATTTTCGTCGAATAGGTAATGACCAAAAGAGTAAATTTTTGTACATGTAAATAAATAATTGCATTGAATTGTAGCGATCTTCTTTAAATATATTTTTGTTTCATTATGATGGTAAGATTTGCTCCATATAAAAAAAGGATACTCCCTGGATGGTCGCTGACACCACATGTTAAAATTATCTTTGCCTCTTATACCTTACAGATTTAATCATATAAAAAAGAATAGGATTTTTGAGACAATATTTATTTTGAAATACTAAATGGGGTACAATTGTTTTAGTATTACCATAAATTATCTGGGTTTATTTCCCTCACCAACTGCTAAAAAAAATTCTCCAAATTAAGAAGGTAAAAATATAAGTAAAATAAAAAAAAAACGATGTGCTTTAGCTGATATATGGACTCCCTCGACAAGGGCATTAATTAAATCGTAACAAACCTCGACATGGTGCATTAAATGTCAGCTACGCGATGCGTTGTTTTTCAACACTAATTAAAGTTTTAATTTTATAGCTCACACTATTATATTACTCATAAATATGTTTCCTTCATTTTAGCAAAACCAAAGGGATGGGTGCGGAAGCTCACAATGAGTTTCGTTATCAGGCAATTTCCACCGGCGCCGATGTCGACGTCGGCGTCAACGCTGACATGCAGCATATCTCCATCTTGGCCAACATTTAGCCTGATACTGACGTGTTTATTAAATTTCCTGCTTTTACTAATGTAGCGTTAAAAGGAGATAGATTTTTATAGATGGTAAATCTATATAAACATATAATCTGAACCGTTGTGGCTAATGGCATCTATCATTTTCCAATCAGGTTTGGACACGATTAACATTTGTAAAAATATTTGCAGAAGCTCTGACATAATTTCTATGACCAACAAACGAGATGTCATAGGGCTATGACCCGTCCTGGGTGAGCGTTTGAAGTGGCGGCGTTTATAGCGCAAATCTTAATATAGTTAACAACATCGGTCTGTCCTACGTAAGCTGTACCATCTAATCGACTGCGCTAATGATATTAAGATTTGAACGCTAAACGCTCCCCACGCCCTAAGAAGGATCGTTGGAGTAGCGATTCTCAACCTGTAGGGCGCGTTCTCCTTAAAAAAGCGCCATGTAACGAAAGGGTGAGGGCGTAATTGTAATACATGTAAAGAGATATCAAACTTATGACGATGTATTAAAACCTTAGAAAAAGCTACAAAAAAAACCGTTAAAAGTGAGATACGTTTAAAACTGGTATGAAAATATTGAAAGGTTGAGAAACGCTGAACAAGTGAAAAATAATTATATTTAAATCTTAGTTACACTGTTAAAAATAACCTTAAATTTAATATAAATTTAATGTACATTCTACATTAAATTTAATGATTTTGTATTTTAAATCGTGAATAATTTACATTTACTTTGAATTTAAAGCAAATTCATTAAAATATCGGTTCGTTGTACATCAAATTTGATTAAATGGTATCTTAAATTTCATTAAAGTAACTGAAAAGATATTTCAACTTTCTGTACATTATAATTCACATGTACCTTAACATAAATGGAATTTACATTAATATCCATGGTATGGCTTGAGATTCCGGGAGATGGCGTAACTTGTGTTGAACTTTTTATTTAGTATGATATAAGTTGCTTAAAGGAGTCAATTTTCTTATGGTTAAGAGTGCATGTCTGCCAGTACTGACCGAAACCAATGAGTTCAAAATCGGTGTACAGATGACGCTACACTACCTGTGGGAAAAATTTCCACCTTTTCCTAATGGCAGAATTTTTTGACCTTATATAAATGTTGGTGCATTAAATATGTGATAACATATCATAAATTCAATGAACACTGGCTGTATATTTCATGTACCTAGTCGCCTTAAAACGCAATGATCAAATTTTAAATTTAATGTACGATTACATTAAATTTAATGGAATACATTAATTTAGATTAATATAAAAATTATTAAATTTAATGCATTGCATTAAATGCATTTAATAAACTTTTGTGAAATTTGCTTCCAGCACATTTACCTTAAATTTAATGAATTTATTTTTTACAGTGTACAACTATCAAATTGTTTTTTCTATCCAGTTACTTTTGAAATATAGGTTGGCCGCAGTACTCTGAAAGAAAAAACGTCTGAGTTGAAAAATAAATAAAAATAAAGCTTGCATTTCAATATAGTAATTACTACATATATTTGTGATTAATTAAATGTATTGTTACACGGTACATTAGGATAAAGAACTTTTTTTCTGTGGCATTGGATTTGGTAGCGGTTTAAGTACAAATTTTTATTACAGTTACCCGACGAAAATATTTGAATTGGCTCTGGTTCCCATGATAAACCACGCTTTAATAATAAAAATTCTTCGTAATATTAGTTTCAGTATATAAGTACTCGTTTAATTGTGTATTTCTTTTATCTTGAAGACTTATGAGTTCTTCATGCAACAGATATGCTAAAATGTCAAGGAAGCTTACCAAGCATATTGTGGAAAACAACTTGTACAATATAATAAATGCTGATGTCATTTAAAATTTCTGGAGTGTCGATGATTTCTGGACTTCTCATAAAGAGTTAAAAACTTCTTGTTTTTTGCCATTCTGCACAACTACTATAAACTCACTAACAATATTACTAATTAACTACCACAATATAAAAATGAACAATATAGCAGGGTTGTCAGATGATTTTATTTCATTTCCCTAGATTTTTGACAAAAAATTTCCTAGATTTCCATAGGCAAGTTCAGTAGAATCTCCATTCTAACTTATAGCACACTCTATTTTACGATAGAATTCCTATCTATTTTACATTTCTTCTCCCTTCTTTACCCCTACCATATTTGACGTATTCGGCGAGGTATTTGAAATTACCGAATTGACGCCCAACATGTGACGTCGCCGCAATGTGATTGGTCGCTTTTACGCCCGTAAGTGAATTATAGTTTTAGTAATTTTTGATTTATTTTTTAAGTTTATTTATCTACAAATAATAAACCCAAACTTTAAAAAATGTAAAAGTATGTATTTAATACACCCAATCGCTAACTTATTCTAAAAAAAAAATAAACATTTTTGTTCTCTTGATACAAAATATCTGATTTAAATATCTTAACCATTTCCGGGCTAATACAGAAATTAAAACAATTGCTTGACTTAAACAAACTTTTAGTATGCAAAATCCCACACAATGTTTCGGGCAATGTTGCGTATTTTTTTACCAAAATTGCATAATACAAATACATAAAGCGGTCGGGATTTCCCCGGTAGTTTACCGACTAAAAGCCAGGGAGCATGGGAAATCACCGAAATTTCTTACTACATATATTGTATGTTAACGCGTAAAAAAAATTATTTATTAGTTTTTATATAATAATTAGAAAAATTCTATCTTATTCCAAAATTCCCTAAAATAGACATATAATTCTATTTCCCCCCCATATACCGCAAAATTCCCTAGATCTAGGGAAATTTTTCTAGGTCTGACAGCCCTGCAATACAGAGATTTCCATGCTTTCTTTCGCCGCGTGTCTCTCCAGTAGAGGTGGGCAAAACGGACTTTTTGGTGATTCGGACCGTCCGGATCACTAATTTTAAAGATCCGGGTCAAAGAACCGGTTCAATTGTCCGTTTCCCGTCAAGAATTCCAAAGTTCGAACGACTTTCCCATTTCATATTCTTAATATATAATTTTAGGAAATATTACACCACAGATAATTACATTTCTATAATTTTTTTAAAATAAAATCCAATTACAAGCCTCCATTTTCTCTTCAAAAAAAAATATTTTAAGCTTAAATTTAACTTCTATTAGAATTAAGGAAATAAAATAAAAAGGCGAATGGGACATTTAAGCTGCATTTTAAACAAATAGTAATATTGTTTAAAATGCTCTCATTTAACGGCATACATTGATATTTCTGCATTCACCATCACATATGAATTCTCGAAAAAAACGGTGTTTGGCATAATTTTACGGCCATTGGAAAAAATTGGGTCAAGTGTGAATTATGTTTTATGCAATATAGGTGACTCTACCGAAAATCTGGCTAGACATCCATTGGTGACTTTACTTGAGCCACAAGAAATAACATATATTGCAGCGCCAGAAAATCAACTAAATTTAGAAATCAATTTGCCTGATAATAATATGGACCGATCAGAATAATCAAGTATCGCAAAATTGTAAAGCAGTCATAATTTTAATTTTTTGTTTAATAACAAAAATTAAAGTTATGAATATACTGATAATAAAGAAAAGCAGGTTTCTCTATATGTCTACATCATGCCCCTAAATTATCATTTTCAGCAAAATAATATATGTGCCTACTTTAACAATCACAAGAACATAATTCGATGATGATACAAAACATTTATTATTATTATTACATTTTAAATTACATCCACTTTCCCCAACATTGCAATTAAATATCCCAGTCATACCCAATTAAATTTAAAACGAGCGAGAATCGGCCTATAAGGCTAAAAAAAATTGAATCACGTTCCTAATTCATATTTTAACTACCAAAATACTATATTCGTGAGTATATATTCTACAAACGTCCTAAAGAAACATAATCTAAACTAGAGCAATCCTAAACCCTTGTAATGTACGGCCATTGCCTTTAACGTATTTACTGTTCCTCCAATTATTAA
The DNA here is from genome assembly GCA_034092305.1 of Diaprepes abbreviatus. Taxonomy (NCBI): domain Eukaryota; kingdom Metazoa; phylum Arthropoda; class Insecta; order Coleoptera; family Curculionidae; genus Diaprepes; species Diaprepes abbreviatus. The sequence continues at coordinate 13,397,477 of JASJET010000228.1, read as the reverse complement.
TCGAATGAAATGAGGTTCGCCAGCGGACCCGAAACATCAGTGACCCCATCGTACTATACCGAACCGAATGTTCGAAAGATACAAAGACCCGTAAAAGCCATAACGAACACCGTCCGATTAAAGCGGTTCAACGGATCTCGGCTCATTTAAGTCCGATGTAACGTATGACCAGTAGGAGAGCGAACCTTCGTACTGTCCGAGTCCGATATTTTAAATTTTAGTGATCCGGATCTTTCGGACTGTTAACTGATCCGGGTAAAAAGAACGGGTTTTTCAAGTCCGACCCACCTCTACTCTCCAGTAAATCCTAATAGACACGAGGGAAAACACCGAATTACCCAAATATACGAATGACAAGAAATATTGCTTATAGAGCAACTAATTACTGCCCTCTATTCAAGAGTTTTAAGCTCGGGTGCATCAAACCCTGAGTAGCTCCGAGCATATCTGAATAAAGCGGTAAAAATATTAATTGAAACAGTATATAACCTACAAATTATTTTTTTCAGAATTTGTGTTTTTAATATACATAGCGAAACATATTGAAGAAAAAAAGGTAAAAATATTATATTATTACTAATTAGTTTTGAATTTTGTCGGGTGTAATGGCATTTTAGGCCATAAATATTTCGCAATTCGTTAAAAAAACTATGAAGGTAAGTTCGATATTTTGTGAAATAATCTTATTTTTGTGTCTCCATTTCATGTATAAAATGTTTTTTTACCCAAAAATAGCATCTAAAGATGATAACTGATAGCTGTTAGGGCTTTATACATCAAATATTTTTTTTTGGTGCTTGAGGGGTAAGGGGAAAGCAGATCTGACAAGCGCCGAGGCATAATGCACTACTTGAATAAAGCGAGGGTTTCTTGCACCTGTACAGCTCCGAGCTGTTCATGCTAATGAATCGAGGGCAGTAAATAAGAGCTTAGCAGTTGGTTCATACTATCGAGCATATTTTATCTATGTTATCGAGATGCCTATTTGTTCTTACTACTGGATAAATACAACATGTAAATTTTGACTCTTCATACTACTGGGACGTTCGCATAAGCGCGTATTCACACCAACTCGAGTCTACTACTGTAATCAAAAATAATTTGAAAATATTTTCCAACAGTAGTCAAATATCCTATTAAGCAAGTCGAATATTATTTTCGTATTCAGTAGACTAAAGATATATTCAGTTGAATGCCGAACCCCAGGCTGCAGAATAACTATTCTCCGGTATTATCAACCATGAACAAAAAAAAAATCTCACAATAGACCGGTATTGCAACAAAAACCGCGAATTGCAGATTGTTTTTAATAGAAAATATATTTAAAAAAAAAATAGTGCCATGGGATACCCGTTGTAATATTGGGAAGAGATGCTATTGTGCCATTAGACGTCTTGAATATTAAAATCAAACATCTTTTGAATATCTCTATTATGCTTTGAAGTTAAGGATCGATATAGACAATTTACAGTTGCTGTACGCTCATGATAACAGGTCTTTTTCCTGTTGCAATGTAAAATTATTATTACCAGATGCTTTCACCAAATATTGTCGCGAAGCTAAAGCGATTTAATTATGTCACAATTACTTAATTATTTCCTTTCTTTCTTGCAGCAAATAGACGAACAATTGCGTTGCTTCTCTTTTGTTTTGGTTTTAAGATTTGCTAAGTATAACCCAGATTAATATTATTTATTTGCCTAATATTAGTCGGAATTTGTTGCATTAATGACCGCTTTTTGTAATAATCTGGTTTTTCTAATTTTATTAATTAATTAAAAATTGCTGTTTTAATTTGCATTATTGAACCTTGAATATCGAGATCACAATTGGCCATGCACTAAAGTAACCCGCATGGATTGTTTTGTTTGGCCGCAGTGTTTCCCAAGCAACAAAAAATATATTGAAGGACTTAATTTCTGCGAAAAAAATTTATATAATATTTTTATCCGAGTTTCAAAATCAATATTGTTAAAAAATATAAAAAATGGGATGAATTGTGTCTAAATTTGGAAGACATTGTTTATACGTTATATTCTTGCACAGGAACATTGACGTTTAAATTCAGTTCTGTCAGTGTAACTCACTCGAACCACCCAGACTTCGGATGAGGAGCCCGAGAAGTCAGGAACAGACTTAACCCACACTCGTTGGACCTAATTTGTGACAGATGTCATTTACAGGGCTGAAAACTGATTTTTTTAAATACTTTGATCATTCTTCTTCAAAAAAGCTACTCTTAATTAATTTTAATAAAACTGACGGTTTTTGAGATAAATCGGTTTATGTGTGAAAAACTCAAAAGTTACTAATGCTAAACACAAACCGGTGGTGAAAATCAAGTTGTTATTGTTAATACCTTCTTAATGAATTACTATTGACGGAACTTGTCAAAACCGCTTTTAAGTAAAATTAATTTTTAAGAATAATATTCTTACTCAGAGTATGCTGATATGCATTTAATTTATAGTGAAGCGCAGTCAAATTCTTCGAAGGGAAGAAGACTTTATGCTGAAAGATTTCCAGCTCGAACATTGCCAAGTCCAAAAACCTTTCAAAGTGTTGATCGAGGCGTAAGGAAAACAGGTAAAATATGATTAGCAAATAATTATTAGAGTCAACGAATTAATTTTTTACACATTTTATTCAGGGTCATTTTTGTCGCGACGTGGCGATGAGGGCCCTCCCAGGAGAGCACGAGGCTCTCATGTAGAAAAACAAATTTTGGAAGATATTGCTGATAACCCTTCAAACCGCATAAGAAAGCTGGCAAACAAAATAATGCTAAAAAATGGATTGTACATGAAACTCTAACAGAACAGTTACTTCACCCGTACCACGTTGTAAAAGAACACGCTGTCTCCGGATGATTATCCCGCAAGACTTCAATACTCTAACTGGTTTATATAGCAACATAACCTAAATCTAAATTGTTCTACCTTATTTTTGTTTACCGATGAGACCGGTTTTACAAGAGATGGCATAATAAACTAACACAATTTACATTTGTGGGCTGATGAAAACCCGCACGCTATAATTCAAAACAAACACCAACAAAGGTTTATTGTAAATATGTGGGCTGGCATCATCGAAAATAACCTTATAGGTCCATTTGTTTCAGAAGGAAGACTCAATGGAGAGATTTATTTACAATTTTTGCAGCAAAATGTAAATAATTTATTGGAAGACGTAACTCTTGATAGAAAAATGCAAATGTGGTATATGCATGATGGTGCTCCACCTCATTTTAACCATAGAGTACGTCAACGCGTAATTAACCTTTTTGGCCCTCGATGGATAGAGCGAGGTGGGCCTGTTTCATGGCCACCAAGGTCTCCAGACGTAGATCCCTTAGACTTTTACTTCGGGGGGCATTCAAAAGAATTAGCTTATTCAACACCATTAAATAGTAGGGAAGAACTACTAACGAGAATAGCACAGCATTCTAACGAAGGCCGTAATAATACCGGAATATTATTTGCAGTGCAGCGGGAAAATAATCAAAGAATAAGACAATGTGTTGAAGTACATGGAACACATATTGGACATTTTCCAAAATAACATTTTCAACCCGTCGAAAAAATGCTTAGCATTTTGAAATAGCAACGGATTAATGTGAAATTTTTAATAAAATTTGGAAAATACGTCACAAAGGTCCACTCTTGTTTGAAAAAAGGGTCGGGTGATAAATTTCTATCAGGCACTCAAGTTTTTGAGTGGTTTAAGTGGTTTAAAGATGGATGAGAAGAGATTGAAGATGACTCACGTCCAAGACGATCCTCAACGTCAACAATAGACGAATACATTGAAAATATTGGAAATTTAATCCGAAAGACTGTCGGTTGAGTATTTGAGCGGTTGCTGATTGTAAAAATCGACAAATAGTTCGGCAGATTTTACAGGAACATTTTCACTTGAATTTCAAAAAAATGATGCCTAAAAATCTTAAGCCTAGACAAAAAGACCCTGGAATGGACATTTGTGCTAACACTCTGAAATGCATCAAAAAATACCATACATTTATTGAAAAAGTACTCCAATAGTATGTAATGAATCGTGTTTTTTTTTTTTAACTTCAAACTGGAAAAGCCCCAAATTACCGAGACTGAAGAAGGCTCCAATATCAAAATTCAAAACTATGATGATTGTATTTTTCGACATCCGTGTGATTGTGTACGTGAATGGCTGAAGATCAAACTATGAATAAGGATAATTATCTTGAAGTCTTGTCGACGCTCCGTGAACAAGTAAAAAGAAAGCGACCTGAGTTATTGGAAAACAAGTCATGGACTGTTCATCAGCACAACTCCTCGGTTCATACCGCATTGGTTAACGTTTTTGGCTAAGCATGGGGTCCCTGCGTTGGAACATCCACCCTACTCCCCAGGTCTTGCTCCGTGTGATTTTTTCTGTTCCTGGAAGTGAAGTCTGTATTTAAAGGAACGAGATTTGAGATCGTTGAAGCCGTGAAAGAAATGGCGACGAAGACCATGACGATGCTTTCAGAAGATAACAAATTCTGCTTTGACCAGTGGAAAATTCGCATGGAGCGGTGTAACTAGTGTATATTGAAGGAGAAAATGTTAAGGTGGTAAAGAAGTAAAAACAATGTTATAGCCAGTGGCGTAAATAACGACCCCGCGGTGTGGGGGGGACGTTGCCGGCAATCCAGGGACGCCCTCAAGTCCCTTGATGAAAACAAAATAGATACGAGGGATCAAGACGGGTGCAAAATAGTAGGACGCATTCAAAAATCTGCGGGGGGGAGGGAAGCGCATGTACTCTTAGTTACGCCACTAGTTATAGCCCTAATCCAGTTTTTATTTAGCCAAACCTGGTAATAACTCATCTTTTAAACAGTGATTATTATAATGCAAATATAATATATCTACGCCCATGGGAATCGAGAATCCATAAAGGAAACAGATAATATATTAAAAACAGATAGGGTAATTTAAGAAATTATTCAGTAATAATCCATTTGTGGTCAGCAAGAACTCTGTATATAGGAAGAATTATTTGATTTTGGCCTACTACTTATTTCTACATAATTTGGACATTTATTTTAAAGCCACAAATAATTTCACTGTTATTATTTTTCTTTTTACTGCAGGTACTTCCGTTCACCAATAGTTTGTTTAGTATTAAAAGTATGCAATCAGCACTATTCCAAAATCAACGAAATTACATATGTCATTTTTTTAGGTTGATACAACTGTAAGTAGCAATCATGTGAAATTTCATGACGCTACATACACTGGTAACCACATTAGAGTGGTTTTGGTTGGATGTTATTTATATTTCGTGGCGATTTTGATTATGCTGAATTCAATTGAGCAAAGAATCTGCATTAAATTTTGTGTTTGAACAAAATTAATTTTACACTAATGTTGGAAATGTTAAATAAGACCTGTTCAGAAAATTCCATGTCACGTACAAGACTTTTTGAGTGATATAGGGCGTTCATCAACATCAACTGATGAAGATCACGTCGCTCATGCAAAGGCTATGGTGCTTGAAATCCATCGTATATTAATTGAAGAGTTAGTTAATGAGTTTGAAATCTCTAAAACTCAATGCCTTTTAGCTTTGGGCGAAAATTGGCATAAAACGCGCCATTTCCTGTAAGAGAAATATCTCGACATAATTATGGAATGGACCCTGAATTAACAGCAAATCGAAATCAAATTACAAAATAATATTTACTGTTTTCTTTGATTATCAAGGTGTAGTTTAGTTCAAATTTCTTCCAGGTGTCCAATCAATTAATAAAGAATGTTATAAAGCCATTATGCATCATGTGCGTTAGACCAAACGCACAAAATTGCCAGAAATGTGGTACGACAACAATTGGCTCAAGTACCACGACAATGCATCAACTCACACTTCTCTCGTTGTTAGTGCGTTTTAGGTCAAAATTAAGATCATTCCCATTTGCTTGATATGGCACCGTATTATTTCTTTTTGCTTCCTAAGCTCAAATTGACACTACGAGGTCATCATTTTGAGATCTTTGAAGATATAAAGACTAGAAAAAACATTGCTATATGTGTATCGCCTCAAATAGAGAACACTTTCAAGACGAGCGGGGAAATATTAATGATTAAACAATATTTAATTTGTTTGTACCCAAGCTCCGTTGAATTCCAGTGACAACATACATATGGAGGAGAAAGTTAGACAATACAAATTCGAACGATTATTCATTATACTTATACTTATAGATATGGCTGATTCTGTGGTAGGCTGGAAGTACAAAGACATGAGAATTTCGGGAACACAACTTTTTCTTAAACAGTAAAATACAGCTTCTTGATCCATTTCGACAGAACCAATAGATCAGTCAGCCTTAGGCTTAATTTTAAAGTTACAAGTTTGAAACGTGAATCAAGAACTATTAAAAAAAGCAGGAATAATTTTAAAACTACAAGTTTGAAACGTGAATCAAGAATTATTAAAAAAAAGCAGCAATCATAAATAAAATTTTCAACAGCGTCTTTTTCAGTACATTCATTATGTATTCTACAACTTTTCTACCTCCAAACCAAAAAATTCTAGTTATAAGTCATAGCAAACTGTAATTCAGAAATACCGAAGAATATATTTTCTTAAAACTTATATCCTCTAGTCCATTAAATTTATATTTACAACAATCCGCCTTTTCAGTTTACAATTTTCTGTTACCTCCTTAGGAAATTGCTACAATGGTAAAGAGTGACTAGTAAAATAATTTAACAGAAACAGTCAAACTCAAATTAGACAGGCATTGCGTTAGGGTTCCATAGAATGTACATTATTTTCTTTTAAAATTTCCAATAATATCTTATTGTTTCGTTTAAAACTGCAATTAACATATACATTTCACCACAATCTTTCACATACGGGGAAATGTATTTTTTCCAACTTTGCTGCTGTCTTTGGGTTAATTAAAAATTTGTATGTCATATATTTTTTTATTACTATTTAAAAACGGATATTTGTTTCAATATTATCTTTCCGTGATTGTTTACTATTTTCTCGTATTACTGCATAATAAATTAAAAATTATATTTCACTAATATTTTCACAGTTTAATGTTTTGTTTTGAAGACTTCTCTTTGTCAAGGTAGATAATTTTATTTATTTTTTAATTTCTTAAATTTGGATTGCGGGTGCTACATTTTTTAGCATATTTTGCCTGTTTTATTAACCTATGCAATATTATTTATATTGAGCATGAAAACAAACGTGAAATTAACCTTCCTTATTTTGTTTATAAAATAGTTTTAAAGTAAAAAAATAATACGAGGGATATTTAAAAATATCTACCTATCCTTGATAGAAACAGCTGACTGTGCGTTGCCTAGTAACGTACAATAGTGACAAACTCTTCTACCTGTTTGTTCACTTTGCGTTCAGTTTGTCATATTTTGTATGTAAATGAATTTTGAGAAATTGGTATAACGGTTGAACGAGTGAATGGTTACTCTGTATGGGTACGAGACTCGGTCATATTTTAAAATAAAATATTTTCTATGGGGTAGTGAATCTGTTGAAGCCCAATAAGGGGAAGGTCTTCAGACCCTCAATCCTACATTTGCAGGAAAATAATCACAATGGTTCCCGAATATTGTCATTTGAAATTGTTTACTATTGCACTAAATATATTTCACTTTCACTTAAAAAAGTAAGTTCATTTTCTAAATCAACCATGGCAATCTAAATGAGCGTGAATCTAACTTGGTTGTTAGGCTTCCAGATAAAAAAAAATTAGATATTCATTGTTTCCTGAACTGAATTATTTTCAAGAGATCTGCATTCTCAGTACGTTCCATAAAAAAATTATTAACATTTTCTGGGCACAATACAAGTCTAGGATTTTATTTATTTATTTTTCTTTTATTGTATACTGCATGATTTTTTTATTATTCTTTATTTTATTTTGTTTTCCTTTAATTTTTACATTTAGTCTTACTCGGCTGTTGCTAGTAAGGATTATGAATTCTTTTGCAGTTTGTTATTTCATCAGAAATGTTTTATGAACCGAAACGTCAATATAATGTATATGACGTAAAATAAAAAATAGTAAAACCTACACATGTGTATGTAATTTATCAACAAAAGGACTTAACACCCAAGAATCAAAAAAATAACATTTTAAAGAAAATAAAAAAATTAGTCCAAGAATATACACCAAAGAAAATATATATATATCACTACATAGTATAAAACAAAGTCGCTTTCTCTGTCCCTATGTCCCTTTGTATGCTTAAATCTTTAAAACTACGCACCGGATTTTGATGCGGTTTTTTTCAATAGATAGAGTGATTCAAGAGGAAGGTTTATATGTATAATAACATCCATTAAATAGTGGAGAAATACTGTTATTTTTGAGGTTTCTAATGTGATGTCGTTAATTATCATATTTTTTTCCGCTTACATTGCAAACGCAGGCTGAACCCTACGAGATTTATCAAAATAATGTACTAATTATTTGTACACATTGAAAAGGTCTACAGAAAACTCCGCGATGGTATATGTCTATCTCTCATGGATATCCCACAATAACATTTTTTTGTCATTTACTTTTTACGACAAATAATGGCAAATTTTGAAGCGATTTTAACCAATACAGCATTAATCCTTATCCAATTAAATAGCTTAAATACATTGTTGATTTAATATAGATCTATATGGTCCTTTACAGCACAAGATTTAAATGAATATTTTCGAAGATATTACAGATTTAAAATTGCGGGAAGTAGCGCTTGCGGCGGTACTGGCCGACCGGGGCGGCGGCAGCGTGCCTATAAATAGCGCGTCGGAGGCCGATGTAATAATTGTTGTAAAAATAAAATAAATAGTCACAGTTTTTCTGTAGTGTATTTAATATCAGCATTGCACCCGTGCGAAGCCGGGGCGGGTCGCTAGTATATATATATATATATATATATATATATATATATATATATATATATATATATATATATATATATATATATATATATATATATATATATATATATATATATATATATATATATATATATATATATATATATATATATAGGAAACAGATAGGAAACAAAGAAAAACACATTCGACTTATGGTATAATTGTTTTCACATAATCGTTAAAATTTTGGTAAATCGACAAATTTCACCCTAATATAAAAGCCTCTATATTATATAGAAATTAATTTCATAAATTTGTACTTTTTTATTAGGAAAACTAAAAAAAACAACTAAATAGGTTCAAAAACAAAACCGACAGTTAGATCTGTCAGACACATCTCTTGTTTCAAATTGGGTTGTTGTCATAGCATAAATATGATTTCTGGGAAATTCAAGTTATTCTTTTTTCGAATTCAAGCATTAAAGGACAATAAAAACATGTTATTTTGCTCTTTTTAGCTTCTATATTACCCATGTTTTCTCTCCGAAACTAACGGTTTTAAAAATAATATTTGCTCTTTTATTTCGCCTTTCTGATTCTTTCTAAACCGAGAGTCGACACATTTCTATAGGATCCGCGGTTTACATATCTTATATGTCTATGATCTGAACTAACCAAAAAGTATAAAATTAATTTTACACTTGCTTTTAAATGAAAAATAATTAAAATATGTGGTTGACTGAGATAGATACATTTTCTAAATTTTAATACAAGTTTATTACAAGAAAGTATTTGACAACCGGCATTGTCGCAACAAATATTTAGATTTTCAAGGAAACTAATCTGAATGAACCTTTTTTGTTCTGGGAATAAAAGTATTAAGGAAACTTGATAAACATATTTTAGCTGTTTACTTGAAAATTCATGTTTTTTCGCTTGGTTGCAAAATGATGAGTTTTTTTTTCTGCATTTTCTGGGAAAATAAGGAAAAACTGTGAGAAACCAACAAAATGTCATTTCACTGAATTTCACTTAATTTAAAAAATTACCAAAAATATAAAAGTTATAAGAAGCACCATTTAGCTGAATTAAGCTTATTTAACCTAGAACCAGAAAGTAAGCTTAACTTCACAAAATATTAGGATAAATCTGAAAACAAGATTCCCTACAAATTTTTATGCAACCTTTTTTTTTTACTTAGAATCTTTTGTGATTTGGCAATGACGGAATATTATGCTACATATAGTTATTATTACACTAGTTTGTATATTTGGTTGCCTGTTAGTAGGATATAAAGTGAAAAAGTTAACTAAGAAAATGTGAAGTGAAAGTACAGAAAAGTCATGAGGTTACATAGAAATGTGGCAATAGTGTAAAAATCTGACAGTTGAGGCCAAATAAAAATAATCGTTTTTAGAAATTAACACATTTTAGAAACTTTTAATATTTATTAAGCGTAGTTGTATGTCTTATGCCATGTAATCGTTAATTTACTATTTATTAAAGAAGTGTTAAAAGCCTTTTATAATGGATCATCTAGCTCAGGACCTAACAGTTGCTTTGGAAGAATCTGAATCTTGTGGACCTATTGTAACACAGTCTGCTGGAAAATGGGGCATGAGACGAAGAACTCGATCCGCAGGAAATTTACACCGTAATTATTTAGTTTATACAACAATATTAGGGGTAATTAAGTAATGTATGATAAGATTTTTAGGAATTTTGGTCTGTTCATGTCCAGATATTGGTTCTTCCCTCGTCTTTAATTGAAAATAATTGGATCATTGGTTCGTCATTATGACATTTTAGTTTTAAGCATTCTCAATAGAGAGTCTGCATCAAAAACTTTCTTTGGTCTTGACTTCTTATTTAACACTTTCCGGGATTACATCAAATACCTAAAAGTAAAAAACTAGGCTACTAATAAACTTTATGTTGATGGCATGCTGATATCAGTATTTATGTAAATATATTTTTCCTTTGGAAAAATATTTTATGTAGAATGTGCCTAATACGTAGTTATTTTTTGATATTAGAAAAATTTAAATAACATTTATAATTTTATTTAGTCTCTTATATTACTTAGTTACATTTGTTAATTGTTAGATATACAATTTTACAGTAATATAATTTTATTGAAAATAATTGTTTTAAGAATGGTCCTAATGGAAATTAATTATGTGGCTATGAAACACTTATGACATATCTTTCATAAAGACCATTGTTAAAAACCCAGACACTACAGATATGTATGTAACTAGTGCTACAGATGAGTAAAGTATATAACATAAACAGGCCAAGGGTTTTGCTTTAGAGTGGTGTCATTCAACTGTCATCTAACAACAATAATATGATGGATCAACAAGAGCATCATATTTTTTGTTTAACTGGATTCTCTCCATGAAAAATTGTGTACTACTTAAGTATTCGGTTGTGTAAAAGAAATCCACCTTTAAATTATTTAACCTTAAATTTACTTCATTTTTGTTCCTTTGAAGTGTCTTGATATCTTATTTGTTTAATAATTTTCTTACTAATTTTATTATGCTTATGTATAAAGTTGGCAAGGCTTTATGTTCCCACATAAACAGCTGTAATATCCATCAAAATAAAACACATTCATTTAATAGACCTATCCTTTCTAACATAATTAATAAATATCCTTAGTTAATAAAGTACAGACATAGATACAAATCTCAAATATAAAAATTGCAAAAATTCATTTGCACACTTTACTTTTACAATGACCGTATATTTATTTTAGAATTTCCTTTCTACCCAGATCTGTACTTGCACAAATCGGCCGACAACAACTCTGAAGAAAGCTCCAGTAGCCCTTCGGAATTAAAATTTGACAAACACTGTACCAAACTTGCCAGTTTTCATCAATCTGATTCAGATGATCTTAGTCTAAGTGCAGCTGTAGCAAAAGCTCTGAATCAGAAGAATTCTCTTAGGATGAAACATTCTATTCATGGATTGTTAAGGGGTAAAAAAACATTTTATAAAAAATTGTCATATTGGTTAATCTTTAGGTTAAGTTTGCTTAGCTAGGATAATTTTTATTTTGATAGTAAATTACCTAAATTAATATTTTTAAAGCTTCTTATTGAGAACTTATTATAAGGTTATAAATACGTGTTTAAAGCATAAAGTGTAAGCTTGCCCTTAGAAGGCCTGAACTGTAGATGTTTTGATTAGTTGTTTTGATTAATTTTTAGTGTAGTTGGGTTCAGTTTTTTAAAATTTATTTTTTGTTTTTATAGTTATTGTTCCTAATTCCTTGTTTATTTAAGGTGTAAGTCACAGCCTAGAATCTGACTCTGTTAATGAACATTCTCCTGCCAGTAGACCTAGTCTAAGACGAAAAAGAAAGCTTAAGCGAATGAGTATTGATGAAACGCCTATACCACCCAATGGTAAAAGAAAAAGGTCTCAACGAATGGACATATTGGAAAATGGAAGATCTCTAAGACATTCAATGAAAATAAAACCATTGCATCAAAGTGTAGTGGATAAAATTGAAAAATTTTGTCAGCCTCCATCCTTTGATGAGGTACACTTTTTGATGAAATATGCATTTAAGAATTTTTTGACTGTTAACCGTTTTTTATAGTTAAGTTTTTTTTTAAATATTTTTTTTTAAGGATACACAAATGGAGACTCAAGATGATAACTGTGAAATTGCTAGTGAAAGCAGCATCAGCTGGAGTGGTGGAGAGGGACATGAAGGGGATGATGAGTTAACAGACTGGGCCCCATCTATTGATAATTCATCTACGATGGATCAAGCTTCTTGGACTGAAGATTCTAGGGAAATACGAGCAGGTGAGAAATTAAATAAATAAATAAATAAATGTTTATTGACGGACCAGCCATTTACAAAAGAAAAAAATCAATACATAAGTATAATATAAAAATCTCTAGTATCACACACATGAACAGAAACATACAACAAAACATTGAACAAATAATTAGATAATTAGTCAAATACAAAACTATATAAACTTGATGATATACAATATAGATAAAGTAGGGTATAATATACTCATACAAACACAAAAGTTAAAATAAAGAGGTATACAGAAGGTGGGCAAATATAAAATACATACACTAAAAACAAATTACCATCTATAGATAAAACAACTAGATACATATATCACAGTGCATTCTTTATTTTTGAGCTCAAGGAATTCAATGTATCATTAAAGAAATCGATATTATTTTCAAATTTATTCGCCTTAATTGAAAAACGAGTAAGAGGTGATGACAAACCATAGTTTGTTCTGTGATAAGGAACACCAAACAGATTGAATTCTCTCAAAACTCTCTGTGGAAAATTTATATCTATCATAGCTAATAATTCGGGACAATCTATTAATCCATGCAAAATTTTATAAAAGGTGCGCATATCGATGTATGTTCTCCTTTCCCTAAGAGGTATCAAATTAATGGCCTTAAGTATTTCTTCATATACTATGTCTTCACTTGGTATCCCAAACCAAATTATTTGGTTCATCAACTATTAATAGTGGGTACTTTATAACAATTAAAGCCTTGGTAAAAAAATGTGTGTAACAAAACAAATTGAGACATTACAGATATAGTAGATAAAGATCAACATTGCCCGGAATCTTTAAATCAAATCTTTCTTAAATTTGGACTGCTATTTTTAATCAATATTTTTAGAGTGTTTTACAATCTTAAAAATAAATAGGAAATATTTGTACTTACAACTTTATAGTTCTGAAGCATCTATTTTAGTACCTTCTTTCAGAAAAAAAAAATTATTTATTTATAAAACTGAAATCAGCTGAAAATTTTATGGGATTTTGTTACACGATTACAAGCATTCTAATTGGTTACACTTCTGGTGAGGTCACGATGTAGTAAAAAAAACTGTCAAGTTAAATTTACTCTTGACATCACGGAGCATAGAATTATGAGTCCCCAAGCGCGGATTACTGGGGGTTACATAGTTCCATGCTCCGTCCATAAGAAACGTAGGAGAATAGAGTTTTCAATCTTTCTATCAAACACTTTGGTAATGGCCGGCAGTCGAAAGCACAGTTTATCCTATTCTCATGGGGAATTTCCCATTTGTGGAAATTTTTTTAAACAAAACTTAAAAATTGGGAAGAATTTTTGTTTTTTTTTCAACAAAAATGGGAAATTTTGTTATTAGAGTTTTTTTTGGAAAACAAATAATTTGGAATCTTCCAGATTCCTACTGAACAGTAACTAAACATGAATTCAATATGTATGCACATTTTCTTGAAGATGAAAAATTATTTTGCGTTTAAGAATAGCGAAAGTATGTTTTATCTTGATTGGTAGCAATGGTTGCGTATACTCGGGAATTGATTAAAGTAAGAAGAAGAGTGCGTTAAATATATAGGAGTATTTTAGCCAAATAGAAAATGTTTATGTGTTGCATGGTCTATAAATTGATGCCTGTTGCTTTTAATTTAGCCTCAATATCTCTATGGACTGTACGAATAAGTTACAGTCATCACTTGCCTATTTTCTCGTTTTACGGAAAATTTAAAAATACATTTTTGGGAGTTTTAATGGAAGTAATATTAAACTTATCTATTAAATTTAATTAAAATAACTAAATATGCTAACCTAACGAAAAGCTTTTTTCATTCATTGTTATGTAGGTTGTCGACGTGTGAGAGACGAACGACCTGGGTTCAGTATATCTACGGGAGCTAACGAAAGAGTTGCCAAATTTCTTCAAGATTCCTCTAAGTATGAGTTAAGACTTTTTGGCGCCGAACGAGAAAAACTCGGTCAGCTAGCAGCTTTGTATTCACTCGATTTGTGGTTTGAATCACCTACCACTACTCTACTGAGAAAAACCAGTAAGACGCCATATATGCAGCCTACTCAGCGTCATCACTCCGGTCACAGCGCACATCATAAGAGAATACGTACTAACAAAACTGGCGTTCCTTGAGTTAAATGATAAATTGAGAAATGTTTATAGTTAAGAAAATTTCTCTGGATACAACGCAATAAATTTTACAATTAATTAGTAAGGATAAAGGTATGCAATACTAATAAGCAATGTATCAAAAATAAAATTCTGGTATATTTGCTCTTGAAAATTCTCATTGTTCAGATCAGTATGTTAACAATGATTTTTATTTAATTTAATTTTTTTCATAGGGTGCTATGAAGTATGTTGTTAATTTCTTACCTACAAAATATCTACAATTTATAGTTTATATGATCGACCAAATAAGTAAGATTTATATTTTAAAGGTTTTGATTTGCTTATGTTATTAACAATTTATAAGGTCAGCTTTACTTTCCATTTTCTTTTCTTCTTCTTTTCAGCCTTCATCTTTAGATGGCTGAATTTAGATCACTTCCACATTTATCAGTTTCTCTGTTCTGTGCGATTGATACCGTTTTTTTCCACTATCTGTTTAACATTATTCAGCCACCTTTTTTGCAGTTTACCAACACTCTTTTTTTGTAATTCTTGGGTTCCACTGCAAAATTTATTGGGATTTTGTCTAGCCATGTGGCCTATCCACCTTCTTCATTTGGTATATCTTTGAGATTATACCTATGACTCTTGTTCTTTGCCTATCTCTCAGATAAAGACCTAGCACACGAACTTGACATATAAAACTGGACTGCTCATGAAAATAATTTTTTACCCCGCCCGCCCTTATTGGTCGCTATTACTTGCAATTATTTGTATGGCAACATTAAATTTTTTGCTAGTTTCTTATATTGGCATGAATGGGTCGTGTATTAATGTCAATTCTATTATTTTAACTAATAGGTTTAGGCAATAACTATCTCTTTCTACAGTATATCTAAAACGATAAATCGCTCTTCCTTGATTTAGGTGACATGTTAATTGAGTATATTCAATCAAAAAGACCGAGATAATTGTTTCTGTAAGACAATATTAAATTTCTCATTTTTTATCTTCCTCAAAATTATAATTTTTTTGTTCAAAGCAATTCCTTTAAAGCTAATTTTTTTTAACTTCTTTGGAAGAGCGTAAATATGTTGTAATTTTATTATTTTTAGATAGTAACGTCAGTTCTTACAAATAAATGAGAATGCTTTTTCTATGACTATGACCGTTTATATATATATATATATATATATATATATATATATATATATATATATATATATATATATATATATATATATTTAAATAAAACCGTTATTTAGCAAAATTGCAAAAATGTGAAATATGCGCCAAAAATGTATCGAGACTAATTTTATTTTTTAAATATCCGTTTTGGAAAAGATTGTTGAAATCAGTGGGTATTTTTGTAAATAACATTAGTATAATCTACATCCCTTTGGACGTAGAGTGTAAGAAGTTAATAAAAAAAAGTATTTAGGCATTTATTTTTAAAAATTTTATTTCATGAAATGATATACATGTATATTGTTTAATATAAGGTTTCGAAAGATCCATATAATCTATCGCAAAGTAATAGAGTTTCATCATTTCAAAATGACTTCAATTAGATCTTTTGTAAAATTATTTTCTCTTCGATGCTTTTAAGGAACTGATATGTTAGGTATTTATATAGAGTTAACAACATTCATAATGTTGACAATTCCTTCATAATAACAAACTTTAATTTAAAGGAAGTAAAGTAACATTACGTACTAAATCATTTTTATAAAAAAAAATGAACTCCAACATGGATAAAAAAAGTGTTAAAGCAGTCTATATTAATTGCTAATCTATCTAAACAAAACAATATTTATTAAGACACTTTAAATATAAAAAAAATATTGTAAATATTAGAGTGGGATTCTGACATTATTATAATCATTTTAAATTTAAATATATACATAAAGATTTACTAGTAACTTTTAATTTTTACACTAGTTCAAACTTTCCATTTACTTAACTGTTTGAAGATCTGGAATTAACCTTTCCTAGATTTAAATTTTTGACAATGCAATCATAGCTCTTCAACTACTCCGACAAGGGATCTTTACTACACAAATTTCCCTACTATTTGGCTAAAATTAAAATTTTTTATTTTCTTAAAATAATGAGTAATTAAATCTAAATTTATTTTAAATTAATGACATATTCAAACAAAAGGTTACTATTTCATTTTTAGCCAAAACAAATACATAAAAGTAAAATTTATGTAATTTCCAGATATGCTTAATATTATTGAAAAATTTCATATTATATGCAATCATTTATTTCTATTTTAAATGGCATATTAGTTTTTAAATGTATCATACCAGTTTTGATGTTCAGCTTTATATGTTAATGGAACATTAACTTCATGGTAATACAACATTATTGTTGGGTAATGCATATCTAATTCAGGATTTTTTTGTAGAGCCAGTGTATGTTATTAAGTCAAAGTTTAATTGCTTCAAGATGTTTACATCAAACAGTGCTTCGTAGCTTTTGTCCGGCAGTTTATTTGTAAGAGGCACAACCATAAACTTTTTGCTCATCTTCTTGTATAAAACTATTTCCAGAAAAATGCTCTGAATAGACTTACTCATCTGGTACATAAAAGAATTATGATCATGGCCAATTTACTTCAGCCCTTGAATTTGAAGTTTCTTTTCTATTAGAGAACTAAAATATTGATAATATATAAAAATTATCATACATCATATCCATAAGAATAAACTTGTTCCTCTTAGATTCATAATTTGAATCTAAGTTAAAATTTTAAATAATTATTACTGGATGCTTTAAAACTTGCCAATGATAATGAAATAAATTACAATTTACCAGATGAGGTATTTGCACGTCTTACGATGAAGAATCGCATTTTTTAAAATACCAAAAAAAAAATCTTAAAATTCACGTTCTCAGTGAAACGTTACATAAAATGTGATAAAATGCATAAAACAAGCAAAATCAAAAATAAATTCTTGTCAAAATGCAAAGTATTCAACGTCAATAATACACTTTCACCAATATAATAAAAATTTAAAGAATTCATTGTTGCCAAGCTAATTATTTGCATGTAATGGCACGATGCACTGTGGGGACATTTTTAGTATAAGGGAGATATTATACATGAGCAGTCCTGTTTTATATGTGGAGTTTGTGACCTAGCATTACATCTTCCATTGCCCTTAGGG
This sequence comes from Diaprepes abbreviatus, assembly GCA_034092305.1. Taxonomy (NCBI): domain Eukaryota; kingdom Metazoa; phylum Arthropoda; class Insecta; order Coleoptera; family Curculionidae; genus Diaprepes; species Diaprepes abbreviatus. Next base: position 13,379,486 of record JASJET010000228.1, on the reverse strand, counting down.
TAGTTTTTAATTTATTTGCACCTTTTTGCGTTAAAGATATTGTTTCCATTTCATATGTCAATAAGGGCAGGGCACATGTTCTGTGGACTTTAGTTTTTAAATTATTTAGGATATTTACATTACATTGGATATTTTTTATTTTTAAATTATATTATTTTTTGTTAGTGTTTTAATTTAATTTGTGAAATATTGGGTAATACAGTTCATTTCACTCACTTAGTAGCGAATAAACATCCTTAATAGGCACCTGAAACTCCCTTAATGATATCTCCTCATTACAGACTGGGCTTCCTCTAGTTTTTTTTTTCTATTCCATAGTATCCGTTTGTGAATCAAGTTGTTTTATCTTCTGTCGATATATCTTTCATTATATCCGACCGATTTCCACTTGTGTCTGACTACGTTCTCTATTGTCTTGCAGTTTAGTGATGTAGCATATGTGTTCATGTGTCATAGTGTTATCTCTAATATAGATCCCTCCATCACTATTTATTTTTTCATATGGTGGTTATTGAAAATTTACGTCGGCTTAATTTACCAGTTGAGTGGGGGTAAGTTGATTGCGTCATGATCTGTAAATAATTGCTTTGGACTTATTAATATTTTACAATTTTCAACATTTTATGTGCATATTACAGAACACGCAGAAAAATGTGAAATTAAAAACCACACTCTCCGTTCAGGAGAGTGAGAACTAAAAAAAAGTTTTGTGTCATGATTTTCTTGGTGGTTAGTCTTAGTCGTACCTGTGGTTATGAATGACGTCACTTAAAAGCTTTAATCCACTACGTTATATCGTTCAAGCGAATCGCATTTTTGTTTCTATACAAATTTAAATTTATGACGTCTTTTGTCAGAAAGATGGATACAGATATATTTTTGTGAAACGCAGTGTGTCTCTTGAGACAATAAATTGATCCCGCTGCGAAAAACTAGTCACTACTATAGCAAAAAGGCTGGGTACTCTTAAAAGCAGCTGGTGACGATAAAGATTAGTTACTAATATGTCATAAAATATTCCTAAAAGGATAAGCAATTGATCTTACCAATAAAAATTCGATTTTTTGAAAATCTTATGTTCTTTTGCTGTCACGAAACAATCAGAAACCCGTGAGCGACAATTAGATCGTTCAAAAAGAGTTAACAAAATGTCACTGGGCTGTAGCAGGCCTATTATAATTAATAAAATTTTTTACTTTAGTGAGTATCTTACCGTTTAAGAATAACTTCTGTTTTAAGAACGACACCTTGTATGATTGAGTGTAATATTTAAATGGTACATATCATATAATAGGTCATATGAATAATGAGAAAGTTAAACCTTCTGCAGATGTAGCCAATCTTGATATTCTTCACTGTTTCGTCGTATATGGTTTCATTTGTTTTGTAGTGTCCCACAGTGGTTACTCGCGATTTATAATGGTACTTGCAGTGCAATTCTCAGTTGATCGCAAAATGGAAGCATATGTGTCCTGCTTTCGAAGCATGAACTTTAATTTTTTACTTAAGAATGATTTATTTGCGTAACTACTAGATGCTACTGTAATAATATGCAATCTTTACTAAAAAGAAATTAATTTAAATAAATGTTGTATAACCCTTACCTGCACTTTTTATGCCCAGCTTTACCAACCCATCTTAACATGAGATAAGATTCAAAGTTCCTTTTTAAAGCCCAACCAAATCTGACAGAAATACACCTTATTAATATGGGATATTGCCTTAATTTTAGGATCTCTTCGACGTTCACCTTTTGCTAACAAATTATTTTTAGTTTTATATGCGTGCTAGATTAAAAATATAAAATAATATTTTTTGACGATATTTCCAGGGAACACCTATAAAGGAAATTCTAGAACTTGCTAATTCTGGAATGTTCCAGAATATTCTTGGAGTAATGAAAAGGGAATATAAAAGCTTCAGATCGGCTTTATTTGTTATTTACTATTGATATCTTTGAAAAAAGCTGACACACTATTGTTACTGTTTCAGTTTTGTTGAAGGGTGTACTTTGAAAATAGAAAAATTATCAAAATTTGTACGAAGAACCTTGTACTATCGTTAAGGGAAATGACTTTCCGTCAAAATTTCTCACGGGAAAGATAGTTCTTGAGTAGTAGAACAAAACCTCTCATGGACACGGAGCCCAAAAACCCGTAGTTGTTGAGATATATGAATTTGAAGTTACGATTTTTTCCAGAATTTTGATGAACGTCAAGTGTGGATACCTAGGGATATATCGAAAACTAAGGGTTCTAGAGAAAAACTTTTAAGTTCAAATATTGTAGGATTTTTCCTTGGGCTTGTTCTAGTGGCTTTCAGTTTGACTTTGATCGTGACTTTCAAGGTTTTTTCAAGGTGAAGTTAATTTTTTCAAATCAGAACCCTAATTTTTTATTGCAGAATCGAAATATACAAAAACTTTACGACTACTGATATAATAAGCTTGTATGTTTTTATTTCGTCTAGAGGTCATCTGTAGGTCAAACGTAGTTTGCATGGACGGTTAAATACTCAAAAACCAAGGGTTCTGAAGAAAACCTTCGAATAAAATAATTGTAGGATTTTTTCTTGAGTATCTTCTGTTGGTCTTAAAAGTCGAGGTCAAAGTCAATGTCACCTAAAGATTCTCAAGAACAATACTATAACTTTTGTATTCAAATTTTTTCTCCAAAATCCTTAGTTTTGGTGATTTACAATAGGAATACGTTTCTGATCTTCAAATGATCTCTAGATCGAAGGAAAACCTACAATTATTTCACATGGAACGTAGTATTTTCCGTAGTTTTCATTTCTGCAATGAAAAAGGGGTCCCAATTTGAAAAAAAACAACCGTGAAATAACCTTGAAGGTCGAGGTTAAGGTCAAGATCACCAAAAGAAACCCAACGAAAAATCTTACAACTATTGCCTTAATGTTTTTCTCCAGAACCCATCGTTTCCGAGGTTTTCAAAGTTATCCCTACTTGTGGTTCACCGAAATGGTAATTTTAAATTCATACATATATATATATATATATATATATATATATATATATATATATATATATATATATATATATATATATATATATATATATATATAGGTGCGGATCCAAGGGGGGGGCGATCGCCCCCCCCCCCCCCAAGAGCCTTGAGTTTAGGAAAATGGACCCGATGTTTCCTCTTATACTACCGTTTATTTAAGAACTAGAGAGAGTAATAAATCATTTTTTATCCTTTTTCTCTTCGCAAACTACCTGTGTTCTTTAGTCCGGTGTCTTTAGCAAAATCAGTTACACACATATATTTTTCATAGGAATGGGTTAGAAATTTTATAATCAAAAATACCAATCTATAATAATGGATTAAACGTAGCCTTATTCCCTCAAAAAATTCGAAGTTATAATTTAAATACTTACAAAATATCCATTGTCAAAAATACAAAAAGGTAAAATATTTTTGGGGCTATCGGTCATTTTATTATTAATTAAAAACATTTTTAGGGTATCTGACGTTTCAGTTTATTTATTTCTTAAACCATCTGCAGAATTACAATTAAACACTAAAAAGGGATTCAAATGTAATTAATTTTTTATGTTGTAATTAAAATTAGACTTACTTATTTTTATTTCTATTGTACTGATATCTTAATTTAATTTACTTTATTATATGGAAAAATAAGATACACATGGTAATTCTACACGCTTAAGAAAAAGATACAAATACAATAATAAAATAATAATAAACTTACGGCTAATTGGAATTAAATATATATAAAATTAAAGAGTTGGACATACTCAAATAAAAATATATAAAAAAACATATAAACAACATTAAACAATAAAATACAACAAAAACAAAAATTTAAATAATAAATTGAGTTTACACTAATTAACATTACGTATATAATTCATAATCAAAGTCAGTGAAACTATATTCGCTCAAATTAATTATAATTGGTTCCTCTATCTCACCGATCATGAGATCGAGTTCTCACATTTCGTTTTATTCTTTTATTATATGGATTTTTTCCAATTTTCCGCAGTAACTTTATTCAAAAAAATCTTTCAAAAGTTTAGTTAAATTACTAATTTTGTTAATTGTGTTATTTCTAGCAACTCAACCTTTTAATTGAGAGAGATATTTACTTCTCCAACGGACAGTTTCCGGACTATCTATAGGAACAGATTTTCTATCTGGTTTTTCTCAGCAAAAATTAAGTTCTCTGAGCAATTTCCAGAGATCAGTTCTTTTAATTTCAGGTAAATCGCGATCTTCATTGATTTTAGTTAGAATTTTGTTGACCGTTGGGATCTGCTTCACATAATAAAATGTATATACAACCCCTTTAATTGCAGTTTTCATTTCTTCTTCCAACGAGGTTTTTCATCTGCTTGTGATTGATTGTGGCTTGGGAGTACTAACAATTTCAGTCGTTTTTTCTCCATCAGTATTCGGTACATAGTAGATTTTCCAACTCCTGTCATGTTGGAGCACATCTCAATAGAGCTTTTAACATTATTATCTAGATATATAATATATAAAAGCAAACGCAAATAAGATAAATCACTAAGAACAAACTGTAAGGTGTACTTTGCTCACTGACAGAAATTAAATTAAACTATCAGAATTTTTATGTTGCAGTAATATAATGAAATATAATTAGATTTACGGCAGTTCTCAGTTACCAGCGGCACTGCAGCAGGTACGTTGGAGGTTTCGGTAACAGTTTTATTACTCTCTCTAGTTCTTGAATAGAGTATAGGAATGTGTGTACTTGCGATCGCCCCCCCCCCTCCCAAGAGCTTTGAGTTCAGGAAAATAGAACCCATTCTGCCTTTTATATTAGGAATGAGTATGCTGCTTGCACTACCCCCCCCCCCCCCCCCCCGTTGATAACTTGCCTTTCTTGACATACTGTACTTTTGTGATATCACCGGCCCCCCCCCCCCAAAGAGAGGGGCTGGATCCGCCCATATATATATATATATATATATATATATATATATATATATATATATATATATATATATGCTTTTGTTTTACTACTCAAGAGCTCTCTTTTCCCTGAGTTTGAGAAAATTTGATCGATTTCCCACAAAGATAGTGCGGTGTTCTTTGAGCAGGTGTAGTGCTACATAAAGTTATCTTATGTTGGTGTCATATTTAAGACCGTTTTATGCAAAACGTATCTTAAGATGTTTTGGAAAAATTAGGTAATAAGTAGTTTATTATACTATGTGATTATTGCGATATCTAGTAAATTTTTAACATGTTTGTATATAGGCATCATTCAAATGAAAATATGTAAACGTAGTCTTAGGTACTAATAGTTATAAGCTTGTAGATACTGAAAATCTCGTGTTAAGTTGTTGTTAATAATTGAAGCAATAACGAGTTGAGATTTACAGAAAATTGGCGTGATTTTTTGTCTATTTTATTAAATTACGGTAAGGAGGAATCGAACCAAGATGCATCTTAGAGTAATTAATTCGTGACCATATCAGTCGGCCAGTGTTGTCATATCCTTTGTGTTTCCGAGTAATTAATTTTGCTGGAAATGTTTTTTTACAGCAATACGATTTTTATTTTACTTTTGAAAGAAAATTTACAAATTACCAAATAAATCACTATAAATCGTAGTAATTGGAAATATAACGTCTTCTACTGTATATTCATTTAGGTGTGGAAATGAGTTAATTCATCTTAGTTGTTTCGGTGTTCGCAGTAATTTACTCCCTGCGGTATACTTTTTTGTTGAATGTTATTTGTTTAATGATAATTTTTAAGTTTTATTATATTCAAGACTAAACGGATAGGTATTGATAACTTCATTTGACTGAGCGTAATAAAGTATTGTTTAAAGGCCAACCAACGTGTATTAATAAACCTATATAATGTTTTTATTTTGTAAACTAGTACCGAACTCTACAAAAGTTCCCGATAACTCCTTTTTATTGTCAATAAGAAATCATAGCTTTTATGAAAGAAGAACTTGATACTTTATTTCTGGTTTTAATATTGAACGGACATCACGTGTGCCAGCGTGTTGGTGCAAAAAGTAAGAAGGAAAAGGGTTTTGCCGTTAGGGGGCGGTAGTTGGACTTCGAGCGTGCACAGTGTAGGGGGGGAACGGTCGTTGTGGGGCGTCATAAAGTGCATAGGGTAGGGATAGTGCGTGGTAGCGTGTTCTAAAGAGAAGGGAGTGACTTTCATACCACAAATTAGTCCTTTGTGTAGTGTATGTGGATGATTATACATGTCACGGGAGGTTAACGCAACGCAGTTTTCATGCATTAAACAGGTGATAAGAATTTGCAATAGTAGGGAGTTTTCGGGGGGTACATACCTGAGAATTCACAGCGTTTATGTCCACAAATCAGTCTGTGTAACACCCAGAAGGGTGGCTGTAGCTTTAACTAATTACCGAGCATGGAACGAGCTGGCGGATTGCCTTGTAGCAAAACTATTACGCAATTAGTCATAAGGTGTGCCTAGTAAGTAACTTGACAACGTTGCGTTTTAGACCAAGAGATGGGTCCCTGTCTTCGAAAACGTGAAATAGACGAGGATATAAACGAGTGAACTTTCACTTCATACTTTGACAGTGAAGGCAGTATTTTTGAATAAGCAATGTTGTGTATTTTTTTTAAATGACTTTTTTGGACTTAAATGACCACTTCGAAAGGAAATTTCATTACTTTAACTTTTCTTTAGACATTTACCTGCGAAAAATGCATAGTTTTGGAATAAAACTCAAAAAACTGAAAAGTGGACAAATCTACCTTAATATCAAAAACACACCCAGTTCGATAGCACTTTGTGATTTTATAATATTTGGAGATCAATTAAAACTTAAAAAAATATTATTAGTAAATTAATAAACAAGGCATATTAATTGACTGAATTTCCAGAAGATAAGCATATTAATGTGTAACATTTTTGAATAAACGAATTTTACATTTCTTGTGCAATATTTTTTTAATTTTAACGTCCAAGGTTTTTGAAACTTATGTTGACGACTTCAGTCCTTATCAGGCTCTGAATAATGAAAATTGTTTATTGTTTATTTATTGATTGAACTTCGGAAAGCAAATTAAAATTCGTTTTTATGATTTGAAGGTAAGCGTTCAAAGACAATGGATGGACAGGATAAATTGTCTGTTTCTGTATTCACACCTAACTCTTGAAAATAACGAATAAAGTTTCTGAGGCAAATTCTATCGTATAAAATTAAAAATTTACAAGATAACTCTTAAAATTTAAAATGAAAATTATATGTCTCCTTGGATATTATTTTTGGTTATATAATTCAACAGCTGCAATTTTAAAAATGTAATAAATTCATCCATGTCGTGATCTTTTTTACTTTAGCAAAATGTTACCGAACAAAAATTAACTTTTTATTTTAAAATCAAAGCAATACTTTTTCTTTAATTATTTGAAACGCTAATTGTTTTACACGTTTCATGCCTGAATTAATAAGAATTTTTAGCCTAAATTGGCTTTTTGATATATTTTTAATTAGGCGATTAAGATAACAAAAACTGGTTACAAACTATCTTTTAAAAACCTGAAAAAATGTTCCGGTTCTAGTAGAAGTAATAACATTCTTATTTCTAACATAGAAAATTAATACCCAGCGTTTTTTCCATATCCGTTGACGTATCTCCACTAGTGTGGATCAAATCTTTTTCATAAAACCCCATTTTTTATTCATGATTATTAAGAATTAAAAAAAAACATTGGTTTTTATGAAATAACCTGCTGAACAGTGTTTGAGGGTCAACATGATTATTGCAGTGTCATGATCGTTCAATGTCCAACGATCGTTGGCTATCCTGTTGCAGATCGAAATAATTTTGATGAAGATTTCCTGTATTATCGTCTAAATTTTTCAGCCATGCTGTTCGTCTTCTTTTACTGTCTTCTTTTTTCTCCGTTATTACGAGGTGTAGCCATAAAATAACGAGGCAATTGCTGTAAAACATTTTATTTTAAATTTATTCATATTTAGTTATCATCACCTTAAATATACCCCCCTCATTTATCCAGTCGCAGCTTTTCTTTAGGTTTGCAGGTTTGCGCAACCCCCCAAAAAATTTCAAATTAAAATAAAACATAATAATATATATAAGTACAAATATTTTGTTAATTTCTACTGATAATTTAATGATTAAATTTAAATCAATTTTTTATCTAGGTTATACGCGAACAGCAGTCAATTATTAGAATAATTTAATTTACTTCGCCTAAATATCATTAAGAATTTGTCTGTATTATAATATTATACCTGGACACCTTATCACTTTGGTGGTTTACAATTTTAATGCAATCCAAGTTAATCCATTGGAGAGTATATGGAGTTGCCTATCTAAAACGTGAAGATTAATTCCGTCCCATAACCTTCATGTAGATTGCAAGTTGACTGCAAACCTGTGTTTAATTTGCCCGTCGATTTCGTAATCGTAGGTGTTTTAGTTTGTTCTGTTTTGGTTTTGGTAAAAACAAAAATGAATTCTATTCAGAGTTTAATTGCAGAGCCATTCTGTGGCCGGTCATGAAGTGATTAGGCTGAAGTAAAAAGGCTTGGAAGGCCTACTACGAATTTAAAAATAGAACAATTCGTGTCTAGCACGTTTGTGGTTGTGAAATTTAAAATACTCTATTTTGTTTTTTTGTTTATCACTTGGAGGATATGTTGTTGGCAAAACATATGAAAAATGTTTTGCAATATTCACTTTTTGGTACTGTTAACGTAACTGTTCAATTAAGCAGCGTTTATCGAAGAGATATTGAGCTGCACAATGAAAAAGTGAGGCATAATCGATACATTTTAAACATTATAATTAGTTGTGTGCGTTTCTATGAAGCTTTCCAACTCACGTTACGAGGACATGGTGAGTCTACGTCTTCCTCTAATCCGGGGGTTTTCGACGTTTAATTGATTTTAGGGCTGTTAGACAGCTCTGAAACAACATTTGGAACATGCATCGGTATTTAAAGGTACGTCAAAAACCATTCAAAATGAAATTTTACAAACAATGTTTATTGTATGTCAAAAGGAAATTTCTAAAGAAATAAATGAGGCTGATTATTTGCCTATAATAGCTGATGAAACTAGTGACGTACCAATATCTTCTAAATGGTAATTGTGTTTAGATACATTGTACGGGGTAAGCTGGATGAGCGATTGTGGGATTTTTTAGTTCCTTTAGAACATGACACGAAAACTTGGTCTTCTGTTATACTTGAAGAACTTGAAAAGCACATCAAAGGTAATAAAAACAAACTCATTTCGCAAACATACGATGATGCATCAGTCATGAGCGGCTCGTCGAATGGGGTGCAAGCAATTATAAAAAAACCTATGCACATTCTGCTTAGGTGCATTGTTATGCACATCAATTAAATTTGGTAATGTTAAACGCTGCATCCGCTAATAAAAAGATCCGCATATTTTTTTACAATTTACAATGATTTATTCTTTTTTTTTTTCAAATAGTCCTCAAAGAACCGCAATACTAGATCAAATTGACAGACACAATGGAAAAAATCTTAAATAACAGTAGAAACGTTAGTACCACGAACCAATCATCAGGGTATGTCAAAATTCTCAAAAGCAAGAGTTTCCTTTTATGGTTAAACTTATTTTACGAAATAATGCCTCACGTTCCGTATACTTTTCTCGGGAAGCAAAAGAAATTGTGGTATAATTATTTGTCAAGCAAAAGAACAATTTAGCTTTACAGGTCACTTGGTAGCAACCAGTCTTTTTTTTCGGAATAGTTTGTCGAACGTAGTACATGTTTTTCCGAACAAAAATTTAAGGATACGATTAAAATTTACCTCTTTTTTTTTATCGAACAAGAACTCCGTACAGAATTTAGATCAATTTCAGGACTTCTTGTACTTTATGACTATCTTTCGCAAAGCATCGAACTGAGTGAGACATTTAGTGAAGTTCTAAAACTTTTAAAAACTCTAGTTACTATTCCGATGGCATAGGCTGAAGCAGAACGGTGCTTTTCTACCCTCAAACGGATAAAATGTTTTTACGGAATACTATGACCCAAGAAAGACGCGTTGTCTTGATAAAAACCCATGAATTATTCTTCCACAATTCGGGTCGTTTTTCTCTTATTCTTTCTTAGATTTGAGCAAGAACGTCAAAGTAGTAATGTTGATTAATTGTTTGACCTTCAGAAACCCAGTGAAGGTATACGATCTCATGAATATCGAAAAAAAAACATCATCTGCGTGAATCATCTTCAACGTTTAAACCACTCAAAAACTCGCAGACGTGATAAACATTCATTGCTATACACTTCTTTTAATAAGAAAGAAGTTTCATTAGAGTTTTCTTTGTTCAAAACTGGCATATAAATGTTATTATTCCCAAAATAACTTTTTTTTTAAATAAGCGGTTATCGAAGGAATATATAATATCATTAGCATTGTATAAAGCAGCGCTTCTTAACCTAGTAAATTCGTAACTGATCGAAGTTCAAAAAACCGTTAAAAGTGGGGTGCGATTCAAATTGGCATAAAAACTCGAATCGCAATTACTGATTGGAAAACGCTGATATAAATAACAAAATGCTTTAATTTCAGTTCAACCTAGTTATTGTCTTTTTATTATCGTTTGTAGCAAAACTTTCTGATTAGAAGTGGTAAATTAAAATGAGTGGCGAAATGGTGCAAAAATCATATCTTCATACATGACTAATGCGGTTGAAGTCACTGATAACGGTAGATACCTTTTGATCATTTGGATTTTTTGGGAGCCTGAAGCAGGTCGATGGTTGGAGGTTTATATAGTAAAGTAATTATGCAGTTTTTTAGAGTTAGTGTACGAATATCTATATTTTTTTCGCCATATCGCGCCTGTGGTTTTTCATCGATTAATTTCATATCTGATATATTGGAAGGTCGGTGGTTATGATGGTCAGAATTGGTTCTGATAAGAACCTGGATGGGTTTGGTTTGTCCCTAGACATATCCAAGCTTTTAATGATGCTTTTGGATTTGGAAGGATTAAACAGTAGGCAGAGCCTATCGTTTCTAGGTGTCCTACATCAAAAAATAAAGTTAACGGGGGAAAATCTGTCTTTTTGTTTCGTACTTTGCCACCTCAACTTCATATGGAAATAACATTATAATTTGGTCTTTATCAGCAAAAAACTGAACCAAGTGCGGTTCAAGATCATCATCATTTATGAAAGTTTTATCATTCAAAGAGTTTTATAAGCTTCAAAATAAATGGTAATCAAATGGTGTAAAGTCAGGACTGTATGGGGGATGCCATATCGCTTCCCAAGCAAGCACCAATAATTTCCCACGAGCTGCTAAAAATGAGTGAGGCTTTTGCATTATCATGATGGGACAATTTTTCTTTGCGATTTGTCAGTTCTAGTCGTTTTTCTTTGATTGCTTCATCCAATTTCATTAGTTGCCTACAGTAAAGGTCTAAATTGATCGTCAAGCTTCTAAAAACGGCTCAAAGTACACAACACCTTTGTAGAACCACCAAATTGACAGCATGACCTTTTTTGGATGTAATTCAGCTTTAGATGTGGTTTTGCTGATTCATCTCGGTCAGATCATGATCGTTTTCGAATAATGATTCTGTAGATTGTCCGTCTTTCATCACCAATAATAATTCTTTTCTAAAAACGGTCGGTTTCATTGTGCGTAAGATGCTTATGGTAAATATTGATTCGTTTTGTTAAGTGAATCTCTTTCAATTCATGTGGAACCCAAATATCGACATTCTTAGTGAGTCCAACACATTTTAAGTAATTTTCAGTTGTGTTATGTGTTATATTTAACCTTTCTGCAATCTCTTGAACCGTTATATGATAATTTGCTTCAATTATGCTGTTATTTAGTTAAAAACCTCAAAAACGAAATTTTTAAAACCAATTCTGACTCATGCCTTATTTTATGGGATCAAACCATAAACTTCACATATCCGTTTGTGAGCTTCAGCAGATTTACGGAAATAAAAAAATAAAAAATATTCTTTTTTACGCTCCGTGTTAAAAAGGACCCTAAACTAACGGCTACAAACAAAATTACTCCCAAGTTGCTTCTAAAATAACCTAAATGTGACTGATATCAAAAGGAAAAACCATAACACTGACAAAAATCTTTCAAAACAATTATAACGCTCTCTATGAGTGACAACCAAAAATACTTTCTTACCGATCAAATAGTTTTGAATTGCGTTATGTGACATATAAAGAACCACTATACGGAAACGATTAAAATACTTATTTAATAAAAAAGACAAGTCCAAAGTACGCGATGAAAGTCATGCTTGAATATTTATAAAAAGTCAACAAAACCAATAATGTTTACTAAAGAAACCTCATATTTCAGTGCTTAAAAAAACTCCGTTACGTTATTTTCCATGACCTATAGAATGACTGTGCAAAATTTCAAGTTTTTAGATTAAGAAATGACCTCAAAAGAACTTGGAAATATAGACATAAAATTTAAAGTGATTATTTTTATGTTTGTCTTGGATAATAAAAATATAAAATAATTAGGATATTTTTACATTTATATTACACACATTATGACGGTGCAACAACTTTCTCATACTCTCGCCTATTTTTTAAGAAAATAAAGGCGATTGCCTTAAAATTTTAAGATCTTCACATTGAATTTTTCTGATTTGAGATTTTTTGTGTCAATTTTGTTGGAAATAATCGTAACAAAGTTCTGATTTCCAAAGGTTCGGATTGTATTAAAAAAGTATCGGACATTTGTCGCTAATAGACAGACGGCTTGGCGGAAAGGATAACAGGAATGGTCTATATAAAATTGACGACAGCTGATTTGTTATCTTATCTTTTACTTAAAATTATGTATTCCCACCTGACAGATATAAATAACTGGAAGAATTTTTTAGTTACAATAATCAGAACCATATCTATGCTCCTGTAGGCCCTTATAATACTATATAAATAACGTTTCAAATGAAGACAGTTACTAGTATCTCTCTCTGGAATGAACTTTCTGAGATAGTATGGCTAAATTCTTATTGATTCAATATCAATCATAATCTTTTTCACACTCGTATCAATCCTAGAGATGCATCTTCTGTAGCTGTCTATCCGCTAGAATTGAATGTTGGCCATCCCATTTCCTTAAGTGTGCCTCAGGTCTATCCATTCGCTTATACTTCTCAACCGAAACATTTGTTTTGGGCCTACCCCACATTTACCTTCTGTTTTTTTCTTTCTAAAGTATTGGAGGAGTTGGTATTTGGGATTTCTCTTTAGGTGCCCGAAATAAGCTGCTTTTTCCTCTTTATCTTCAATGCTATTTCTAATCTTTTTCCATTGTTCGGAGTTTCTCAACGTTTGTCACTTTTTACAATAGGTCCACATTTCACATATATTCAATTTATTTATTGACGACACCTTTCACGTCCATGTTTCTATAGCATAAAGCAGGACAGTATTCTCGGGTTTAGACTTATGTTCCTGCTAGTAAGGATGTCTCCAAATTTATAAAAGTAGCTACGAGCCATATCAATTCTGCAATTAATTTCCTTGTCGTGGCCGCAGTCATCATGTAGCCAACTTTCCGTCTTACTCTCTCTAATTCTACTCCGTCCACAAATAGCCATGTGTTCTTATACGGCATTTTATGTCTGCTAACTATCTTGTTAATTATTTAAAGGCCATAGCTTTAGCTGATGTCATTTAGGATGTTAATCATTTACTTCTTTTCGATGTTATCTGCTATCAGTCGTCAGCGTACCTGATGTTGTTAATAAATACACCATTTACTTTAATGCCAATTTCCTTATCTTCAAATGCTTCATTAAAAATGGCCACTGAGTAAAGATTTAAACAAAAGTAGAGACAAGATACATCCTTGTCCGACCCTCTACATATTTGAACATCCTTGATTGTGAAATCGTTTGTTTTTATACGTGTTGTTTGGTACCAGTACAAGTTCTGAATATGAGGGTTATCCTTATTATCCACATCTGCTTCTTTCAATCTATCAGTTAGTTCTGTATACTGAACTCTCTCAAAGGATTTTTGATATAAATGTAGTGGAGGGAGATCAGACTACTCAAACAGGCGACCCTCAATATGCCGCCTAGCTTGGTCATAATAGTTCGTTGCATTACCTTGGACCACCAAACCAAGACTGTATAACATATGTGAATGCTGGTCTCACTACACTGGCATATAGCAAATACACCCATCTTGGGTGAGAGATCTCATATTTTCCAGCACAACCTTCTAACAAGCAGCACAAGGGTTGTTTTCGATCTTGTTATCTTTTCACTCTGCTTGTTCCAAGTCAGTCTAGAGTCCAAGCTTACTTCTATATAGTTAACTTTCTGGCGGAGTGGTATTGTTTCCTGGGAGGTATGGGTTCAGTGTCCTCTAAGTTGCTCCGTTTTACTGTACGAACATGAAAATGAGGTCATATACAATATATATACTCTCAATGATTTAATTTTTCATATATTACGATAAAAATATAAATTTTCCTAAACACCTAAAAAACTCACAGAGGTGTTAAATTAAAATTTGGCAAAATTCGCAGTTGATAAGACGGTATTTTTTGGCTGTAATGATTTTTATTTATCTTCATCGGTATTTTCCCAATATTTTTTTTTTACATTATATTTTATTGTTTATTCACAAACATTTCAGTTAAATCGTATTCGGAAAAAAGATGCCAAAAAATACCTTTGATTGCAGTAACAAGTTTGCCAAATTTTTTTTTGACGTTAGTCAAGTCATTTTTTTCATGTAAAATCGCTCTTTAAATTGGCAAAGGAATTTTTAAACACCTTGTATGTATTTAATCGAAGTCGCTTATATGGCGCCTAACGTGGGGCTATAATTAAATTTCATATCTATACTGCCAATTTGGGAACTTTGAAGGTCTATGTAGGATTTCATTAATTTTGTTTGTTTTAGATTTATTTTTATCTATTTTGGTAGGTAACATTATTTTATGTTCATATGTTTATTTAGATTTCATTTCATTTCGCAATACAAATTGTAAACAAATAATTTGAAATAGGTTTATAATTATTAATGAGTTAGTACTAACAACAAAGGCTAATATACCCAGGCGCCATTAAGTCAAAAACTCCCCATAAAAAATATGTAGAGGGAGAGGTAGAAGGAGAGGAAGGGGGAGAGAGATATGCAGTCTAGTCTATTTGCGTTACGATGACAATATTTTGCGTCCAATTCTTCGTGGTATCTCTATCTTACCTTCCTATATGAATTGCGGGAATGTATAGCGTTCAGCACAACGAAGTGTCCAAAGTATTTGATTTTTTTCTTTTTTATATGCTCAAAAAGGCCACGATCTTCTAAGTCCACATATCAAAAACTTCCATTTTATTGCTTGGTGAGGCTTCAAGTGTCTGTGCCTCCATTTCTTCAAGCAAAATCATCGAAACAGAGCTACTATTCTGTATTTGAGTTTAAAACTGAGGTTTCGGTCTGTCAAAAACTTTCCTTATCTCTGGAAGGTGGTTTTCATGGCACCTCTTCTACTCCTTATCTCCATCTGTAGATCCCATTTCTCATTTTAAAGACATCCCAAATATTTTACTGACTTTTTACTTCTTTGTTGTCAATGGAAACTCTCACATTCTTGCTGACATTCATATATTTTGTCTTTTTTATATGCATCTTGAGCCCGCGTGCATTACCGGCATAAGTAATACCATCTATATCATCCACGTATCTGATGTTGTGTGCTATGAATGTTGCTTTAATAAAATCTCGCTCCATATAAAGATTAAATCGCAACAGGGAGAAAATGCAGCCTTGTCCAACTCCCTTTTTAATTTTAAATTCCTTGATCAGAGTGATCGCGGAATCTTTTAGTCGAACCTTTTCTGTTTGGTTTCATATAAATCATCGATAATTCAGATGTTTTTATCCTCTCGATTTTGTTGTCGAATGCTTTATCCAAATCCATAAAGCATATAAACTTATCTTTTCTTTGGTTAATACGGTTCTGAACTAGTCCCGCTAGGCAGACCATGACTTCTCCTTTACCAAACTGGTAACTTTCACTTGCTTCCTCGCATCTCTTATATAGTCACGTAACACACGTAACAGTTTTAAGAAATGGCTCATTAAATTAAGTAGATCATAGTCCTTGCATGAGTTTGCATCTGGTTTATTAAATAGTGCGATGAAGGTGCATTTTAACCAATCGTTAGAGATTTGCTATTGTTCTTCATAAGCCTAATCGCATCAATTACTTTACCATTTAGAATGCTTGGTCCCATAGATGAATGATTTGCCATTTCGGGTAGTAATAGCGATCTCAGGTCCTCAGTGGATGACTTGCATATATTAAGCGTCTCGGCAGGATCCACGAATGGCTTATTACTGACCTTCATTAACGTGAGATTCCTTTTTTTGATCTTTAAATGAACATCGAAGCAGTCGCTTGTCAGCTTAGATACATATTTGGGTTATTCATTTTCTTTTTTTATACTTATTTCACGCTTCTTAACTGAGACTTTTGAGTGTCAGAGATATGTTCTGTTGGCATTCTTAGATTTTTTTTATATTGTTCCAATCTTCCTCAATGTGTTCTATTAGTGATGTTAGCAATGTAGAGGCAGACTAGGGGGGTAGGCGGAGGGAGCGACTCGCCCCGGGCCTCTGGTTCTGGGGGGCCTGCAAATCTCCATAAGTTCTTCTTAATCCCAAACAAGACCAAAATATGTTTAGTATGTAAGAGGCTGTTTGAAGTTAAAGGACTCATACGTACGCAAAACATACATGTAGGTAGGTACCTACTTACCCATTATCAGGCAATAGCAATGGAATGTATGTGTTCAGCAGAGAATTTAGATAGAACACTGCATGAAACGTAAACTATAATGATATCAATAATAACTACCAGGATTGGTTTGATTTTGATTTCTTTTTTAAATCAAAAACCATTTGAAATAACATCATTTTTTTTTAGATTTGCACACAAAAACTCCTATGGAGCAAGAGTATAAATAACGGAATTTCGTTGTGACTTCTTCATATGAACTAAAATATCAATGTTATGTAAAATCTTTCGTGACAAACAGCGGCGAATGTATCTGGCACGAGAAAAAGTATCGAAGAAAGAACCAGTTCTAAAGTTATAACCCACGGTTGCTTGGCACATCTTTTAAATTAGCACTTAGAAATAAAATACATTAAAGAACACATTGTTTAAATAACCAAATATTTTTGTAACAATCATTTAGCCCGCGCGAAATTCAGCTAGGCAAGGGGCAAAACATTAATGTAAGTCAATCATTGAAACGTAATATTAGAGATCTGGGAGGAAAACAAAAAAGAGATTAATTCCACCATATAGCAAAAAGTGTTCAATATTGGGCTTAAACGCGTAGCAGACGAATATCTAAATATTTCGAAACCCATAGCAGTGGCCCTTGATATTTTGCAAAGAACAAATGCATCTACTTCAGATGCTATAGAGCAATATAAACACTTACAGCATAACTTCGAAGAAGAGCTAGGGGGTAGAGCATTTTATCGTCGATATGACCAAGCATGAACACCGTATCATTCTGTATCTTACATATTTGATCTCCAAAAACAAAACTATAAATTATTTCTAGAAGAAATAAGTTTGGCTTTAGAAACTATTGGTAAAATATTTGAAGAGACGGAATTGCTACCAATAGCAATAAAATAAAATGCTACAGTTCCTTTAAGGAAATAATGTTTTCGGAGAAAGTAGCAAAAACATAAATGCGTCTGTGGAACGTGTGTTTGGTATATTTGGTTTTGTGCGCTTCAATACAGAAAATAGATTGGAAATTGATATATTGGTGTTTCTATTTAAATTCTCGAACGAAAATGCAAACGATGATAAATTGTAACTTATGTTTACAAGTATTTATATTTTTTAGCTGAAATATTTATATTTATGTTCTTAGGTGTTGCATTGTAGCTATTAGGTCGTTTTTGATTTTTTTGGCAAGTTGTTTGAAATATTGCAATAAATATTTCTTTATTTAAATCATGAATTTTATGGAAAAAAATCAAGTGAGTTAAATCGTGACAGAAGTCATTTGATAAAAATCAAATCAATCCTGATAACTACTATCTCATATCTAAGGTTACGAAATTAACTTATATTTGGAAAAACTTTGTTTTTAAACAAATAAAATAAGTTACTTTCTTGTTCTACCATATTCTTCATTACATACTTTGTACACACAATATAAATACTTGATTTTTTTAGCTATTATATCTATATTAACCATGAAATGTGCGCTACAAATACCAGAGGCGGATCCAGTCTCTATCTTAATGGGGGGGGGGGGGGGCGATATCACTTGAGCAAAGGAAAGATGCAAATTACCACCACCCCATTTGTATACAAGACAGTACAGTAATACAATATGACAAGTGAAAGCGAGGGGGAAGGGAGGAGTTTGAGCGAGACCCAGGTTCCTAATGCAGCTGGCAGGGGAGTCTATTTTTCAGAATTCGAGGATCCGTCCCTAACAAATACATCAATTTTTAAGTAGACCGAGGGGGTATCATTTAGTTCTACCGCCCCGAGCCTCCGACGTGTTTAGTCTGCCACTGTAGCCATGGCGTTATTTATTTGATTTTAATACACCTCCATAACATTTTAATATGTGGTAATCTAATTGTTTTTTTTTTCTGTTTGATTTTGCCAATTTTAATTTTATGTTTGCACAAATAGGATTGTGATCTGATCCTACATGTTTCCAGTAAGGTGGTTATTAGCGGCATTTCTAAGACGCCTTTTATTATTACATAGTTTATTTGGCTATGAACAATTCGTTTTTCAGTATACTGAATCGTCCTCACTAACAGTCTAACATATCACACTCTCAGTTTTTTTAAAACTGGAATTAAGTAAAATTTTTGTTATAGATTCCGAAAAGAAGACTCAAAAAAAAATTATTTACTCAAATTTTGAGGTCTATTGCTAAAATGTACGACGTCGTGCGTCAGTAATAATGGTTGAAATAAATAAAACATTTTCAGTCAAGTACCGAACAAAGAAAATATTCGATCATTTTCATGAATCATGAACATATTAATACCCTTATAAGTTCCAATGAGTAGCAATCTATTGTTATGTTAATGTGTTTTCTCTTCTATAAATGGCTGATTAAATATTAGTTTTGATAATCCCACGAAGAAAATAAGGCAAAATAGAGATTGGAAGAATCTTATGACGACTATTTGTATACTCGTGCGTCGGTTTTGCGTCATAGCGCGCACGCTGCCGCGCCGTGGCTCTGTCAAACAGCTGACGGCAGTCGAATTCTGATTTCGCGGACGCAATCTAGCTTAGCGGCGCGACGCTCGCTCGTTCCTGCTGCCACCCGCGTAGTGAACCATTTAGCACAATTATTATGACAATACATCGAACCCTTAAGCAATAAGATGAAATTAACTGTTCACTCCCATTGCTACGTGTAAAATAGTTAATTTTACCGGGACTTTTAGTCAGCGCGACGGCCAAAAGGCACGGAAATGGGCGACCGCGAGAAAATATCCAAAAACCCCGTCAGGGTCGGATTCTACGACATAGAAAGAACCATCGGAAAAGGAAACTTTGCCGTGGTTAAATTAGCCCGACACAGGATTACTAAAACTGAGGTAAAATGATATTAATTTTAATAATCCAATGAGTTTTGGCTTTTTTTCAAAATTTTAAAAATTTTCGCATTATATAAAACTAATAATTTACGACATTCCTTCATCTAAATCTTTAGTTCTATTTTAAAATAATTTTGAAATATTTAACAAGTCAATTTTTATCGCTATTAATTTAATGTGATATTTGCCGGTAGGTCAGAGCAACTTTGTTTTCCTGTCTAATATTTATTTCTTTATTTAAATAAAATTGATTCCGTGATAATACATAGAAACAACAAGATAAGAATTTAATTTGTCACAAATAAATAAATTAATTTTTCCGAATAATTCAATAAAGGAATATTTATAACAGGGGGCACTAGACGTGTTCATGTAAAGCAATTTATTGCCGTGAAGCGCGTCTATTGATCCCTTGCATGTATTACTTTGAAGTTGTTTTTGTGTGCGATAAATATTATTATGTCGATATTTTAAATTTTCCATAAAGTAATTTAATACAATAATTTTAAATTTTTACAAAGTTCCTTTATATTAACGTTGATAAATAATAAAACTAACTTTAAAACCCAATAAAAATGCGAGGCAGAAATTTATAAATGTTTACAAATATTTATAGTGTTTTTGAACTTATTCTGTTTTTGTAAATATTGAAAAGTAAATTATTTAATATCTAAATTATATCCTAAGAAAGCTTATTTATAATTATTATTATCATTACTGCCTGCGATGTACCGTAGTCTAATTCCTTTCGTTATCATGTTAATATGTTTAAATACAGTTTCTATTATGTATATTGTAAAGCAAGCTTGCGAAGATATTTGAGGAATAAAACAAAGCTGATAAAACAATAAAAATTAAGGGACTAAACCTATTAAACTTAACATTTTTTTTAAATGATCTAATAGTTTAATATATCTTTAACCGATTTAAAAAACAAAAAGTGGTCGTTAATTTATTTTTTTATATATGTTCATGCATAATTTTTGATCGAAGTGCGATATTTTGATGAAATTTTCATGACATTCTTATGGGTTCTTAATGGTAGTTTCATAAAAATATTTCCAATATAGGTTTATTACAAACGGGTTAAAAACTGAAAAAAATTGTTGGCTTAGCGAAATTTTTAACAAAACTGATTTCTATATAACTTTTGATAGCAATAAGATATTTTGATAGAATTTTCTACACATTCTAAGGATTTTTCTGGGGTAATCCTATAAAAATATTTCCAAGGTAGCTTACTGCAAGGCCATGGAAAACTGAAAAGTTTTAAAGGTTAGTAAATTTTTTTATTGACTCCATTTGCATATAATTTTTGCTCGAAGTGAGTTATTTGGATGTGGTTTTCAGTTTATTGTAGGAAGTACCATTAAAGGAATCCCGTCTAATCTTTCTGCGGTAAGTCTATGCGAGGAGGCAAAAAATTGATAAGTTCTTGATGAGTGAACTTCTTATCGCATTACTTTTGATTGGAGTGAGATGTTTGGCTCAAAAAAATGCATTAAAAAATAAACATTAATTTAACGAATGTAGATTTACTTGGCACTTTTTTCAAGGCGGTGGCAGTTTAAATTTTTGTAGCAAAAACCTCCAAACAATACAACCACATAATTAATTAATGTAAGAAGGAATATTGTGAGAAACAATACAAAGTGATATAAAAATAAAGTAGGTCAAAAATACCAATTTACCTAGATTTAATTTAAAACATCCCCTTCAACTACCGTGGCGCCGACTTCAAAAAAGTGTCAATAATTTTTAAATTAATTGCAGTTTAAAACAGCTTATAAGGTATTTTTTAATTTTTAGTGCATTTTTTTAAATTCGATTTAGTTTTTTTTTTGGAAAAATATATTATTAAGATGTTGTGTCAACCAGTTTAGTGTGTCTCTTAAAATTCGTCATGTTTTTTTACGTTATTCTGAATACGAAAAACATTTTCCCATAAAAATTTATAAATCTTTTATATTACTTTGGATATTTTAGGTAAAATTCATAAGTATTTGTTTGAATTTTATAACTATTAGTTATTCGTAAAGTATATATATATATATATATATATATATATATATATATATATATATATATATATATATATATATATATATATATATATATATATATAATACATAATACATTTAAAAAGGAGCTAGTCTCGTGACTAGGCTAGTTAAGAAAAAGCCAACTAAACCAAAAGGTTTAAAGAACTTTGGTGGGACTGCAGAAAGAAGGATGGTTGGCAAGAAAATAAAACTCTTCTTTGTTAGTCTAGCTCTCGAAATATTTTATTCTCTTCATCAGAGATGATAGTAAACATCTGAATTGATCGTCTGGCCTCTTAGAAGCAGCTCAAAATACACAACACCTTTTTAGTCCCACCAAATTGACAGCATGACCTTTTTCGAATGCAATTGACTTTTAGATATGATTTGTGCCAGTTGATCACTCTTGGACCATGATCGTTTTCGAATAATATTACTACAGATGGCCCATTTTTTTATCACCACTGATGATTTTTTCCAAAAAAATGGTCGGTTTCATTGCGTGTTAGATGCATATTACAAATATTGATTTGTTGTGTTAAGTAAATCTCTTTCAATATATGCGGAACCCAAATATCGATCGTCTTAGCGAGTCCAAGACATTTTAAATGATTTTCAGTTGTTGTTTGTGATACCTTTAATCTCTCTGCAATCTCTCGAACAGTTATATTACCATTCTTTTCAATTACTGATTTAGTCATCATCAATTTCAATAGGTCGATCAGAACGTTGGTCATCTTTGAGAGAAAAATTTCCAGAACGGAATCAATCCTAACACGTGCCGTCTATTATGCAATCAACACCATAAACTTCACATGTCTCTCTGTAAGCCTCAACAGCTTTCTTTCCTTTACGGAAGTGAAAAAGTAAAATATGCTGAAAATGTTCGTTTCTGCACTCCATATTAAAATTGTCCCAAAACTAACAGCTACAAACCAAGAAAGCAAAAATTGTTTCTAAAATAACCTAAATGTGACTGATATCAAATGTCAAAAGGAAGAAACCATAACACTGTCAGAAGTCCTTCAAAACAGGAGTTTTTTTCCGATATTCATGCTGTTCACATCGCGGCCGGTGTGCGTTCCGTGGAGGTTGGAAAATGCGTGTGAGAGGTGAATATAGGGAGGGAATTCCAGTGAGCGACTGAGGGATGTTTCGTGGAGTCCAAAAGGAGTGAACAATGATTCCTACAATCCCTGTTCGCATTGCGTTTTCCTTCTGGGTCGGGAAAGCGTGGGTGGCCATGCTAGTTGCGGAAGGTGTGTGGTCGGATGTGTGGCTGACAGAAAACGTTACGTGCAAGAGACTCTACCAGATGAAGGAAATGTCATAATGTCGGTTGTTCGAAAAACCAGAAAATAACCAATCGGCCTAGAACTAGTGTTACTATCACACATGTGGAAAATTTTGAAACGTCGGTCACACGGGTGATTTAAAACATTTTGACACAAAGGAACTTTCAGGGGTATATTCCCGTCTATCTGAGGGTTCCAATCACGATAAAACCTCAAACTCGGAAAACGTGTAAGACCTCCCGAGGGTTGCCGGAAAAAGTGGGTTTAAGCGTGAGACGAAAAAAAAAGCTGGATGCTGACAAGCAAGAGGCCATTGGAATTTTTCGATCAGAAGAAAATCCTTCAAAACAATTACAACGGTTTCTATGTCTGACAACCAAAAATACTCTTTTTCCAATTTAATCATTTTATATCTATTGAGAAATAAAAAGAAAATTCTGAAGACCCTTATAAAATGATTTTCTCTGATAACTATACAGTGTTTTATAAAATGTATCTGTAAAACTTTATAAAAACACTATAGTTAGTGTTAAAAAAGAGTCCGAAATAAAATTGTATATTCTTAAAAAAATTAAATTTTCTATTTGCCGCTATGAAGTATGAATTTTATTAAAGTTTTTTTTTGTTGAGGTCATAAAAGATGCAAGTCATGCTGCTACACATAAACAGGCATGAAATACTATTATTCACCTCTAACTAAATTATAGAATCTGTTAAAAAATGAACCTCCGATTGTTATATTAAAGTTACATGAAATATCGTAAAAGTTCTTTGTGTCAGCTGCCGATAAAAAATTATAAAATATTAATCAACCTGTAAAAATTGTAGAATCTTATAAAGAAATGTCAAAAACGAATAAATTCTAAGAGAAACTGTTTAACTTAAAAATCAAATCGTTAACAACATTTGCGATTAAAGTCTAATTATTTTTTAATTACCATTCCAATGTTTGTCGGAACTTGTCAAATAGAAAGAAAATATTTAATATGCTCATAAAATGATCATAAACTTACAAAAGATCGTAAATATTTTATAAATCTTTATAAGTCCAGTGGGATGGTTCTTTTATTGATAATTGTGAAGCTTTTAATGAACGCCAACTTTTTCCCTAAATAAGAATTCAGATATCGGCGTAATTCCCTAGTACTAATTTCGCCAGATTATAACTAAAATTATGAGTATGCTACATGCACTAAAAATTCCTTCATAAAGTTGCTTAGCATTTTGTAATCTTGATTTTTGGTTTGCTTTTGTTGGATAATATTATCATAATTATGTGCCTATTTTTTCAAAATAATCATGAAATTTGGCTTACTTGTTTAGTTGTTTGAGATAGGTATTACTTTCTGGAGGTGCTTTATTTTCCATTTTCCCTTTTTATTTTTATATTTATCCATCGTGTTTTTTACCGAAATCATAACCATTGAGCCAGATTGATTGAAAAAGTTTACGTTTCAAACCGGTCTAATCGCCGTATCCGAATCGTACAATTTGAGCCTCATTTATCTGAAATGGAAGACTCGCCAAATTTTCAAAATCTACTTGCATATCTATTTTGGGTTTTCCATAAGTGGGAGGGGAGTTCTTTTATTATTATTTGTGCGACTGTACGTGACATCCAAAAATAGAATCCAAAATTTGTAAAAGTACGAAAGGAGGTGAAATTATTTTTCTAAATTTCAAATTCAAAAAAGTTAAAATGGTTATTTTTTCGGCCGTTAGTAGTAGATACACATATTCAATTCAAGTTGGTTGGAGATTTTATCTTGGATAGATTTTTGGAGAAAAATGCAAAAACCAGGACTTTCTACTGAGTATAAAAATATGGATTCTGAAGTAAGTGAATAGTTAAGATATTCTTTGGGCTCAACTTACTTGAATAGAGAAGACGTTGGAGACTGTTTGACTTATGATCATTTTGAAAATTTAACCAAACATGATAGTCTACTAAAAATATTATGATTATATAGTTGACAATTATGCTGAAGAGAATTCTGCCTTTCCTCCCGAACTGTGGGTGAAAAATTCTGAAACAATATTTAGAACTACAAAATCATGCGAATTTTTCCATTTAAACTTAATTCAGAATTTTATCATTCCCATTCGAGCTTGTACAATTTTTTAACAGTTTTAAAAAGGTTTTTAAGTTGAAACATATATAAAAATTCGAAGTTTGGGAAAAGAACTAAACCATATAGACAATAAATTGAACAAGAAACAAGTGCTCGATTCTAGACGTAGCGCTTTAATATAAATTATTTGTATTATCTATATTATTAGTCCAAGCCATAAGTAAAAATTAAAGCTGTTTTTAACGTAAATTCCGAGATGGATGAGATCTTTCCAGGGGTGTTGGGGTCAATGTAAAAACAAGGCTTACTTAAAATGTAACAGCAAAAAATAGGTTGTGACCAAGAGGGGGTCTAAGTTGGTTAAAACAGGTTTTTTTTTTGAATCTAAAAGCCAAGGAACGAATTTTGAAAAAAAGATTTTAAAACCCTACAATTTGAGCATTAATATATCAATTATTTATAGCAAAATTAATTTTTTTTGCACTTTTTTGATTTTAAAGGAAAGCTCTGGTCATTTTGAACAAAATTATATTTTATATTGGTAAATCAGATGATCTGATGCTGAGATATTGTTGTTTGTTTATCCCAAGATGCAAAATGTTGATTGCTAAAACTTTTTTTTTTGATGTACAATTTGACCTCTACAAAAGCTCAATTTCTTCGTGAAGGCCTAAATTTTCATATCTTGTTAAAGGCAAATGAAAAAAATTAATTTTCAACCCCTTAAATATCGCTCTAAAAAAAGGGGTGTGCCATATTCGTAATTTTCGAGCTACCCCTCATTAAAAAAAAACACCGAAATTGGTCCATTCGTTGCTGAAATACGGCGAATTTTTTCGAGTGCTGCTGATTTGAAGCTGCAAGTTCAGTTTTCTCGCGCACGAGAGCTCTATTTCTTTATAAAAAAAAATACTCCCTTTTTTAAAGCGATATTTAAGAGGTTGAAAATTAATTTTTAATTTGCTCCTAACAAGATATGAAAGTTTAGGCCGTCACGAAGGGATTGAACCTTTGTGGAGGTCAAAAAAAAGTTATAACAATCAACATTTTGTGTCTTGGGATAAACAATTAGCAATTTCTCAGCAACAAATTATTCGATTTACTATTATAAAATATCATTTTTTTTAGAAAGACGAGGGCTTCTTTTTAAAAGTAAAAAGTGCAAAAAAAAGTTAATTTTGCAATAAATAATTGATACGAAAAAAATGGCAGATTTTGAGGGCTTTTTGGCCTTTTTGCAATAACAAATTGACAAAAATGATCGTACGAATTGTAGGTTTTATAAAATCTCACACAACTTTTTTTTCCAAAATGTGTTTCTTGCTTTGTATATTCAAAAAACCTATTTTAACCAACTTTAACCCCCCCCCCCCTATCTTGGCCTCAACCTATTTTTTTGCTGTTACGTTTTATGTAGGATTTGTTCTTACATTACCCCAACACCTCTGAGTAGATCGCCGTAATAGTCCAGATTTACTACCTGGGTAGGTTTGGTTTATTTATGATATTGTTATAATTATATTTGTCTACAAACTAATCTTCATGTAGGAAAGTTATGGCTACAATAACAATTTTCCACATTTTTGCTGATTTGATATTAAAAGAAACGATTTTTTATTTTTAAGGTTAAAACCTGATTGGCTTAGCACTTGTCAGTTTAAACACTTATAGGTAGATTCATACTTCTAAAAATTAACAACTAACGCTAATAATTTACATTAACAATTTGCACTTGTTAGTTAAATGATACATTTTACTTTTGTTTGTTTATAGTCTCAACTAAAAATTATAAATTAACAACTAAGAAATGGACGAATTATTTTAGTGCATGATTTCAGCCTAATTCGCCTCCGCTTTCGGAGGATATTTTCTGTCGGAGAAAAAATAAACATGTGCATTAAAATAGATAAAGTAACATTATAAAAAATGAAGCTCCCTCAAAATGTGTCATAAAATAGTCAAAACACTTTAAAATAAAACTAGTTAAACAACCACAATTGAAAAGCAAATATATACGTTTTACTTTTTGGTTAAAGTATCAACGGACGATTTTGATTGGTCTAAGATGACAATAAAGGATTAAAATTGACAAGTGTAACAATCAATCAAGTGTTAAACCTTAAAAATTCAAGAATAGAAATATTGGTTCTTTTTGTTACCAAACCGGCCAAAATGCAAAATTATATTTATTTTTGGGAGTGAACTATTCCTCTTTCCTATTCCGAGAATTTATTTGCAGGTTTTTACTCATAATTTATACTTTTAAGCAGTAGCGTAGCTAAAGACTGGCTGCAGGAGTGGCTGAGAGGGAGGCAAACCTCAAGAGGGCGCACTCGCAGACTTAAACTTTATAGTTATTGTATTGTCTCTCTTTCTACAAAATAAATAAGATCTAATTTTATATCTAACGCTTAAATGTTGAATTTAAACTACACTTTCAAGTTAATGTATGGTTTCTTTTCCTACAAAATAAGTTTTGGTGGGTGTAAAATGAGCTTACATCACTGCTTATAAGTGGCGTTGCTGTGATCGAATCAAGAAATTTTTGAAAATGGTTGGTAGCACCATGTAAACACCCATTAAGAAAGGATTCTTAAAAATGCACACTCCAAAAGGGTAACTGCTAGTTTTCTTATATATACGTTTATTTTTTGACATATTATACATATATAATACAAATTATAACAATATCTTAAGTAAAAAAAAACTGTCTAGAAGATCTAAGTTCTATATTATTAACATCATTTTATTACAGTTTAATGTAAATTGTTTTAAATCGGAATTTCATTTAGTAAAGTTTAAAAACAAATTAATTTAGATAAGTATTTATTTGTCGTTAAAATCATGAAAATTACCCTTCTTCTATTTTAGAAACTACAAGTATAGGAAACATTGACCATGCACGGACAAATAAAATATTAAATAACAAAAACAAAGGAATATTTTTTAATTAAGAAACCACATTCTTGAAATCAACTGTTAAACTACAAATTCAGTTTTTTGCCACTCTTAATTCGTTGGATATATCAAAAACAAAATTTCCTTCATTCAGTCAATCCTTTTAACATATATATAATGTAATAACTTACTACAATTACCGATTTAGAAACTTCCCTATATTCAAATCGTTGTAACAATGAAAAGGGACATCTAGATACCTTTGTTATAATATTCAATTAGAAGAGACATAGCAAACAATTTCCTGTTTTCTTGTTGGGTGATTTATGTCATTATTTGTATTATTATATCTACGATTTCGGTATTATTTTCAGCGTCTATACTTGGTATTTTCCCCATATCATTATTATATTGTTTACTTAGGTTTTGATCTGCGTCCTATTTCTATTTGCCTTAAAATATAATCTAGAATTATTAAAAAGATTGTTATATAAAAACATTTAAAAAAATAATTTATTTAATTATTTTTAATTTCAATTAGTCCCAATAATAATGTAACACGAATGCATTTAAAACGTACAATAAGTCCGATAAAAATATGTTATTGCGTCACATTTTTTTTTTATTTTTTAAATTTTATGTTTGTAATCTTTTGACTGTTTAGTTTAAGTTTATTTTTTGTTTCACACATCATTTTTCTCTTTTCTTTTTCTCTGTCATTGACTAGTTCTGACAGCAGTTGTCACATTTTCTTCGGAATATCGAAAAAAATGGCTTTTTATCTTTCTCCTTGACATTTTAAATCTACACCAGAAATGGACACTAATTGACACTACACTTTAGGCATGTCAGTTACTGGATAAATTGAAATTATGCTATTCATATTAATGTGATAAATAATGCAAACTAAAGAGATCAGATTAGGATTAAAAAGATGATTCTAAATATGTTTATAAAAAGTAACCAGTAATTGAGACTAATTGGAAAGCGAGGATTTTTGTTCCAGTAGTTGACACCTCCAAATAAATTTTCTAGTAAGAAAAATTAACTACAAATAAACTCCTGGACAAAATTAACGCAACAATATTTTTCGGAGGTACACTTTCCATTTCTGGTGCACTTACTTTACGTGTCGAATTGATAACCTGCGTTTTTGAAGTCGGTTAAAACATAGTGTCAGTTTACGAAACCACAAATTCCCGGTGTGTAGTTTAGCCTTGAGCAGTAACAGGCCAGAATCGTGATCCTATTGACAAGGAAATAAATTGGATAAATCCCATATTTTTTAATAAAAGCCAATATTTAAATAATTTATAATTAAATGAAATCATTGGTATTTATTTAAGACGCCAAGTAGAAAAAAATACTATAACTTATGCCTAGATTTGAACATAAATTTGAATTGATTATGCAGTCAATCCGGATATTAAAACAACTTCCTATACGCCGAGTGTTTTTCGAGGTGTTTTGTTTTCGCTATTATAACGCATTAAGAAAGATAAGGTCATCTACATTAAGATAATTTTTTTTCAAATAACAATAAATATTATTGACATAGTTAGCACATTAAGATTTAAAAAAATATTCTACGTCTAAATTTTTCGTAGAAGATTTTGCAAGGCATAATTTGTTATTGTATTTTGAATTGTTTTTTTTTTCGTAATCAATATTGAGGTAAAAATATTTAATTTTTTAGTTCCTAGAATGCAGTGATCACACATAATTTTGACAGGCTATTAAGTGATACAATTTCACGTTTAAAAATTGCAAGTAAACTAGATTTTGCCGATATCTAGATTTATTAGCAAAATTTAAAAAGAAACTGGTTATTCTTGTCCAACGTCACGGCTTACTTGTTAAATCGTAATAATTAGCACTTGTAAATCGACGGGAAAGGTGGCGTCCCTGCCATTTTAGGCTCGCAAGCTGTACTTATAAGAGGCGTTGTCCTAATTGACTGACATATCAACGTATGGCTCAAACTAAACTAATAAAGGTTGGCAACACCATGTGAACACTCACCAAGAAGGGATTTTTCAAAATACTTGCTCCAAATATGGATTCAATTTTAACTTCATAAGAATATCTAAAAACGAATTTCTTCATTTTTCGATGTTCGAATTTTAAATGGGGAAAAAGGGGCAGGACGTCCAATTTTCGATTGCTCATTAAAAAGTAATTTTCTCCACGAAAAATTACGATACGAACATCATTTTTGGCTTCATATATTCTGCATACGATTATCTAAAAATTTCTGAAATTTTCGAAATTTCCGTTTCATAAGGCTGAAAGGATTAACATTGTGCTTTTACTATTTTGCTTGATAACTCTAAGACTGCTTTATAGATTTTGTTCAAACTTCATTAGTATGTAGCGGAAATTTGCAAAAATATTATAAATTTCATTTCACATCCCTTATTCTTTCCTGCAACGATTTTATTTCATCAGAAAAAAATGATTCCTGTTAGCTTTCAACATTTTCATCAATGCAAATAATAATCGTTTACAATTCTGC
Source organism: Diaprepes abbreviatus (assembly GCA_034092305.1). Lineage (NCBI taxonomy): Eukaryota > Metazoa > Arthropoda > Insecta > Coleoptera > Curculionidae > Diaprepes > Diaprepes abbreviatus. The sequence goes on along the minus strand of JASJET010000228.1, from coordinate 13,349,013 downwards.
TGATAAAATGAAGTCAGACGGTGTCAAATCTAGGGCTACTCAAAGAAGTCGTTACACTCGCGCAGGACTGGTTGAACTTTGGTCGCTTTGTGAAATCGCGTATTGACGTCAAGAAGGAGAATATTCTTGTAACACAAACCTGAACGTTTTTGGTCAATATCCGCACGTAATTTCATTGATATGTTAATATAGGTAATTGCTCATTTATTTAATGTGTATAAAAAAAGTCAAAGATAGAAGGTATGACCAGAAAAATAATATCAGAGAATACCTTAGCGGAGAATGGAAGGTTTGTGATGTTGATAAATGAGAGAATTGAATTATGACAAAGATACATCGAATAACATTTTAAAGGCGATGAACGTTCGGTAAATTAACTTTAGTGAAGGTTCAAAATTACAATGTCAGAAGTAAAATACGCTGTTTGTTGACAAAGAACGTAAAAGTCAGTCCACCAGACGACATTTCCAACGTCAACGGACGCTTACTCATACAACATTGTTCAATAAAATCTACCGGACTGGCTTATTTCCATGTTACCATACCCAAGAAGACTGATGCTGTATCATATGAAGCCTTTAAAATCAACAGTCTCATCACGTTCTTAAGGTATTCCTTAGAGTGATCCACAACCACCTATACAAAAAAGGGAGGAAAATGTGAGCAGATTGTAATTCGGTTTTCGCAACAGAATAAGCACTCTAGAAGCACTATTTGTAACACTAGTCCTTATTCAAAGAGCCAGAAACATCTGTAGCTGTATATATATATATATATATATATATATATATATATATATATATATATATATATATGCTTTAATAACAAGCGTTTCGACAAATACCAGCATGATAAAATGATCCATGCTTTAAAAGGATAGATGGAAAAGATATCCGCTCTATTGCTAATCTCTGCTGACAATAGGAAGCAACAGTCCTATCAATCAACGGTATTGATAAATAAAAAAGGGTTTTAGGTTGGGTTGTGTGTTATCATCACGTCTCTCCAACCTATATTCAGAAAGATCTTGAAAACGTCCGTCAAGGTATTAATATTATAGGAAATCTTATCAATAGCAGTGGATATGCAGACGATGCGCTATTGCTTGCAAGTTCATTTGGAAACCCTCAGGAACCAAAACCGTGTTTCAACCATAAATAAATAACCTTAACATTGGAAGGGCCAAATAAGGTAATAAGAAAAACACTGCAGCTAAACCAATTTCTCCAAGATAACAACCAAACCATTGAGTACTTGAGTTGCACTCTTAGCGAAGGCTGAGATCACTCAATGGAAATTTAGTGAAGGATTGAAAGATTTAGGTTAATGTTGGTAAAATTCATAGACATAAGAGTAATTAATATTACTTTGTTAAAAATTTTGTGATTCTGCAATGTTTGAATTTTAATAAAATCATTTTTTTCATTCAAAATACTTCATAAAATACAAAATAGCCAACAAATAGAAACAAAATTTTACACTCAAGCAGAAAAAGAATATCGCTATTGAACATTACTAGGCAACGCACAGTCAGTTGTTTCTATAATGGTTAGGTAGATATTTTTTCTAGTCTCCCTAGTATTACATATCTTTTGTATTTTACATAAAATATTATTATTTTACTTCCTTCGTATGTTTCGAATAAATACTTATATGCATTACGTGAAACGTTTCGGTCATGTTTGTGGTTCACTGGTATCTAATTGGTGTGAATAACCTGCAAAGACTGCTGTTTATTAGAAGGGTTATATTTTGTCTTACTAATTTTCTTTATGCATATCTACTGGTTTTGGTTTGGTTTTTATTAAACCTTTTCTCATAAATTTATGAAGGTGATCAAGTAGATAATTTGAAATCTTCAAAGCATTGTTTTTTTTATTAATTCTAGGTATTTTAACGAAAGAATAAAATGCGATTTTATCATCAAATATATCGTAAAATATTATTTATTTCCTGACAAATGTATTTCCCTATCATTGTCACAGGCATTTTATTTTATACACTAGTCTTATTTCTCAGAAAAATGACAGTTTACTAATATTGAAATAAACAACACATTTCCTAACTACTATTGCTATATTTAGCCCAAGGTTTTTTATCATAGGGGACCATCATAGGTGTGTGTGTGTGTTGCATAGAAAAATTGTACATACGACTTGAATTAAGGAAAATGTTTCATCTTAAAGTTGTTTTTAAATAGATCGCGTAGAGCACCCCAAATTAAAGTACTTCCGTTAGAAATATAAGTTTATTTTTATCCAGAAACGTAACGAGGGAGAAGAATGGGAGTCTCTAGACTTTTCAATTTCATATTGTTAGAATAAAAATGCGTGTGTCAATTCTTAAAATTATTTTTTATTGGAAAAGTATGCTGGGATATCGAAGATTAAATTTATTGTTTTTTTTTTGGATTTCGTAAATTATTATAAGTAGCTTAACCGTATTTATTTCGTAGAAAAGGAGGGAAACATGATGAAATCATAATGTTGTGACATACAGACGGATAGACGAACAAACATGACAAAATTATAATGGTTCCTACAGGGTGGCCAATATTATGGAAAATATAAAAAACCTGGAATTATTATGGCATGTTTTTTCATCAATATGATCATAGCACACTTTATAAATTTCCGGTTCCAGAAAATCGGCTATCCATTTCTGACACTCGCATCCGGAGTCTGTTTGACTCCATCGGGTCTGAATTGAGAGCATTTCAAGGTTAAATCTAGAGAATCCGTTGCCCCCAAGGTAAACTAACATATCTGTGTGTTTTTGGGGACGCTGAGAACGAATGGCAAATAGGGCCATCAGGTCCTTCTTTGACGACTCGACCTACAACGATAGATACATGAATTGTCAAAGGCAACAGAAGTTTCGCACATCACCTTCGGTCACATGAGGTCGGGCGGACCCAGCTGCATAATACGAAGCCTGCCTGCGGTATGTAGTTAATTACTTTGATTACCACCAAGGCTTCCATTTACAACGAGAAGTCCGACTTGAATGAAGTCAATGTAAAGCTTTCGTGACGGCAAGTAGAGCACTAGCTCGCTTTTCAGCTGCAGAACTTTTTGCTGATGCGATGTGATATATGAAACTTTGGAGCACTGGTCGACGAGGGCTCCCACTAATACTTCCTTGCTTGCTGGGTCAATGATGCGTCGAATTGCTGTGTCGAGTAAGTCTATTGCCTATAAGGCATAAGTTGTAGTGCACAATTGCACATCAGAGTTGTTTAGTATTGCTGGACTTGACATAACAGTTGGATTTGCAAGTGACACAGGCTTGACACTTGTCCCAGGTACATGCAACATGGTGTGGAAATAACATTATTATGGGAATATATTATTTGCATCTGTTAAGGTAGCATCGTATTTGTGAAAAAAAGTTGGCAACATTTTTTCAGGAACCAGTTAGTAGCAGTGGCAACAGTGTTGTTGACGAGCATGCTTTACTGTATGCCAGATTTATCACTCCCATTTTTTCCTTCTTTTAAGCTCTAAATTTCTTCTTATTCTTAGAAAATCTGATTAATGTCCAATCCTTCTGTAACATTAGGTACACTATCCATTACATCTTTTCGTTTATCATCTAACAATGAATATGTAGGCTTTGTTACACTCTGAACGTTGACATAATTAATTTTTGACGTGTGTCCCGCACAAATTGGTTTTACAAAAATAACAGTCTTCCTTCGAACGACGATTGTTCCATAAGGTAGTCACTTTCATTTTCGGTTGATATTTTCCATTGTAATTTCGAAGCATATTGTTGCAGGAACTGCATATGATCTTCTGTACCCAATCAAATTCCTCACTTTGAACATCGAAACCAAACAGACTTTTATTCTTATCTTTAATATTCCAATTAATTTTCCTTCTATCTCGATCAACCTCATACTTGCTACAGATATAGCCAAAGCTGTCTCTTTTGACGAGATCGCACCTATGATCATCCGAATTTAGATGCTCGATTCTTACAACAATAAACTTTTCAGTGGCCAAGTTTCCTACTACCAAAAACCTGCGGTCGCATGGTGACGATTGCGGGCCTACTTGCTCATCCTGACCAACCGCCGATACTGGGGTTCCGAATTCCTGCATCGTAACAGATTTTGATGTCTGCCATGATGGCACAAACGCCTTCACCCAAGGATTCAGAACAAACAAAAACGTTGCCCACCGTCACCACGTAGAGGTACCCTGGGTGGCAGACATATTAGATGACCAGGATTACATTGATACAATAAGAAAATATACTTGACTGATGCAAGAATAGAAGGAACTAGACCGAACATACGAAAAATGGCTATAAAGTTATAACCAGTTTGGTTTTAACCTTAAAATTATCTAAACTCAGACCTGCTGAGGTCAAAAAGAAGCCGGATTCAGATTTCGCAAGTCCAAAATCGTACAGATATATTGATTTGCCTTGGTGGCAACGCGTTTTCTAGATTTGAACTTGAAATGCCCTCAATTCATACCTGGTGGAATCTAACAGACTCGGGATTGGTACTCAGCGACCCCAAAAATATATAGTTATGTTGGTTCACCTCGGTAGCAAGGAATTTTCTAAATTTGACCTTGAAATGACCTCAGCTTAGACCTGAAGAGGTTTAACGGACCCTAGATTCGGATTCAGCGACCCCACAAACGTACAGATACAATGTTCTGGTCTTTTGGATATCCTACTTTTTAATTTTTGTGGGGCTGTGTAATTGCTATTGAAATATTATTTTCATTTTATTTAAAATAAATTCTAAAAATGCAAATGTTTATTTAGCAAAATTAAATTGTTGCTTTTTTATTACTTTTAAGTTTTTTGAATATAATTATGTGCATGTTGAATATCTTAATTTTGTTGAATGGAATTCCAGAAATGGTAAGAGTGAATTAAATTATGGCCAACTTACGTAAGTTTACTGAGAGATTGATAAGTCTCAAAGAAACTTAGAAAATTTCTGATACTTTCCGAAAGAGCGAGAATCACTTACATACAAATCCTTTATCTAAATGAATCTCGCAAAAATTTATAATTTGAAGTTCACCCCCATCGAGGTAAGCATAAATTAAATACTTATATAGAATACGTAACTATTTCCTATACACCTGAACCTTTTGTACCGAAGCTATTGTTTCAGATTGATTAAAACTTTTTTCTGATCAAACTGCACACTTAAAACTTGTTACAGAAAGTTTTTAAAAGATAAGACAGTATAACATTAAATACTAACTCTACATTTTCCAAAGACTAAATTAAAATACGTAATTGTTCGTAAATTTTGTCACGCATAGTTCTTTCTACTCTGACCAGACTTTTAATACATCCACATCCGCGGTCTTTGACCGACATGGCGTTTCACTGATTAGACACAATTATTGTTTCTTCCTTTGTCTACTTTACCGGTAGTAGTAAAGCCTCGTTAAGAGACGTAATGAAAAACTATCGAGGAAGTAACACTACAGAAATAATTTTCACTTCTAGTAACGAAGTTGATAATAATTATAGATCTAGAAGCACTAGAAATTTGACTCCCTAACAATTGAACAAAAGACTTTTTTTTGATAACTTTATTTTTCTATTGAACGCATTTGCGCCACCTGTCGTCCTCTGAAAGGCTTTTTCAAATTTATAAAAAAAAAGTCACTAGGTGCTAAATCTGGGTGTTACGCGGCAATTCCGGCTTAAAGAAGTTACATCACGGAGGATAGGTTAAAGTTTAGCTGTGTTGTAAATTTGCAAATTATTGTGAAAACAAGAAAATTCTTATAACACAAATTAGGACCTTTTCAATGAATACGCCGTATGTGGTTTTCTCAATATATTAATGTTGTTAGGACAATTATGTTCCTTTGTTAAAAATTTGATGACATTATCATGTTCTAATTTCATAAAACTTATTTTGTATTGCGAAATATCCCATAAAATACATCATAAATTGAAATCAAAATTGATACAGAGAATGGTTGTTAGTATTGAACGTGATTAGGCAACCCACGGTTATGTGGATCAAGACTAGGTAGGTATCTTTTCCAGTATCCCTCGTAACTAATATTTAATTGAATAAAGAAAAATAAAATATAAAAAGAATAACTACCAGGTAATTTATAGACATAATAGAGATAAATGTTATATGTACTTTGTTTTTGTTAAGTTAGTTTTGTCGTGACTCGATTTTGCACAAATTTAAGGAGCGGTTCTGTAATGTAAGGGTATAAATCATAGCAGTAGGGGTAATACGAGGCTGGTTTGAAAAGTCCGTGTAAAGTCAGCGAGATGCCACTACTGGTGCATATCGAAGTTATTTTCAGTTAGTAGTATCTCACACCAAGTTTCAGCCGGCTCGAAGAATTTCGTGTGTTGATTACGTCTCAGGATACTAAATAGAAGCTTGATAAACATTAAGGTGACTGTGCATCTTCAATTAGAACAGTTTATAAGTGGTTTCAAAATTTTCAGAGTGATTATATGAGCGTAACAGCCGCAGAACCTTCTAGACGCCCTGTTGAGGTTACTACTCCAGAAATCATTGGCAAAATCCATGATATGGTGATGGATGACAGAAGAGTGAAGGTGCGCGAGATTGCTAGTGTTGTGAGTATCTCGAATGAACGGGTACATAATATTTTACACCAACATTTGGACATGAAAAAGCTATCATCAAGAGGGGTGCCGCGATTGCTTACGATTGACCAAAAGCGATATCGTTTGAAGTATTGTAAGAACAGTTTGCAGCTATTCCAGCGAAATCCTCAGGCTTTAAACGCCGTTCCTTCACTGTGGATGAAACATGGATATATCACTATACTCCTGAGACTAAAAAACAATTTAAACAATGGGTTGCCAAGAGAGAATCTGCACCAAGAAAGGCAAAGACCATTCTTTCGGCCGGGAAGGTTATGGCGACTGTCTTTTGGGATTCGCAAGGAATAATCTTCACTGATTACCTGGAAAAGGGTAAAACTATTACAGGTGAATGTTATTCATCGTTGTTGGACCGTTTGAAAACCGAGCTACAAGAAAAACGTCTATAATTGGCCCACAAACAAGTCCTTTTCCATCACGACAACGCACCAGCTCACGCCTTAGCAGTTGTGGCCGCAAAATTAATGGAAATAAGGCTTCACATCCTCCTATTCTCCAGACTTGGCTCCCTTGGACTATTATTTGTTCCCCAATATGAAGAAATGGCTGGCGGGAAAAAGATTTCATTCAAACGAGGAGGTGTTTGCAGAAACGAACGACTATTTTACAAACTTCGACATATCGTATTATTCAAAAGAGATCAGCAAACTAGAGCAGCGTTGGACGAAATGTATAAGCCTAAACGGAGACTACATTGAAAAATAACAAAGGTTTATTCAAAAAAAATTAAGTAGTTTTAATTTTTGTACGACCCTCGTATACGCCCGGATTGCTCGGCCATTGTAATAGAATGGGAGCATGACGACATACGACGATTTTTTACGCAATGTGACTATAAGTTGCATTTGTATTTATTGAGATTAAAATGGATAGAGTCAATTTCAAAAAACATTAGACTTTTCTTACTATAATAAAATTTGTTATTTTTCTATCTGTTAATTTGTTCATTTTTATTCCTTGAAGTAGGGTTTTTCGATAAAAAAAAAATCTGCTACCGACTAAAATCTAATTTTTGCTTCAACTGCAATAAATCACAATGGCAAATCAACAAATCTAAGACTAATTATTTTCCACAAATCTTTTCCAAAATAAAATTGATTAAGAATCTATTTGTTAGATTTAAATCCGTAATTTATATCAAATATTATGATAGCTGACGTATGGAAATACCCATTCACAACGATCTTTGTACTGTGGTAAAACCAGCCAAATTTTAGCAACTATTGTTTTTTGCTAGTATAAAGAGCTAAAGGATTAGATATAGGAACCTAAAAATTCATAAAGCCTGAAAGATTTTTGTTGATAGCACAGTATCGGATCATTGTTTTAGATCTATAAATATATTTCAAAATTTGTTTAAAACATGAGGGAAAAGGATAGATAAATCATTTCATTCATAAATTGTTTTTGTAACAGACTCCAAAAGTATTTGCATTGTATTAATTGTAATGACAGAATGAATGGATACTCACTTAACAATAACAATTATTAATACAAATCCATCATTTTACAAATGTGACCTTGCTGCATAGTACAACTAAACAGAATAGACGTATTTTGGGGAAATAGATTGCTAAAATGAAAACTAAACTCTCGAGATATTTTTTTTTTATTTAAATGAAACTATTTATGATGTATGTGATATAATAATATAGGAAATGGTTAAAAATAATACTAGTACACTAGCAATTTATGGCAATCATCTCAGAAACATTTCTTTGTCCCTAAAATAAATTTCTCTCTTTTATCAATTTAAGAATCGAAAAAATTAATAATTTCAACGAAATTAACGATATGTGAACATGTCTTGCATAGCTTTTTCCCTTGAAACTTTTCTTAAGAATCCTTCTCTTTTGGGTAATTTTTTTTAGTAGCCAGTCGACAATAAAATAATGAAAATGTTTAATGTTTTAGACTACTTTAGAACACCCTTAAGGAGTTAAGTCTTCCTGGCGCTTGAAAATAGAGGTATAAAGTTAATTTTTGTTTTAAAGCAACTACGGCATATATAAAATAATTTTTATCTTCCACAGTTTGCATAGGAAAATAAATTTCAAAACTTTGTTTTAAAAATGGCACTTATTTAAAAAATACCCTTTTTTTTATTAAAATTGAAAGTTAGCTAAAAAAACAAACACGACATCCAATGAAAAAGGTTCTACGCTACATTAAGAATATTCAGTATAAATTTTATCAAAATTAGTTGAGTAAATCTCGAAATCTTTTATCCTCTAGATCATTCATGAAGTCTTCTATAGATGCTACGATATCTTATGACTATTCTGCTCCTCTTAACTGGCCTCTCTGGTTTCTCGCTGAGCTCTTAGATTAGTTTTCGTCATCTTTTATGCTTCTAAGTTCTCTAATATTTTCAGTGTATTTGGTCCAATTCTAAGATTTAACAATTATAGCATAAGTAATGCACTAGCTTACTCATCATCAGTGAATATACCATTTAAAATGTAAGATATAATTGCAAAAATTTTTGCACCACCGGAGTGTATTTTTGTAGCCATAGACAACATAGTTCTAACAACTCGGTATCAATTATGCACACCGCGTACCGACACTTGTCCTGCTGAGGCTTGTCATCAGTCAATATTTTATTACAAAAAGCCACCCGTATCGCATTTTTCATTCCTTTAACTGATGTTTTTAGACTTCTGCTAATAGCAAGAACATAATACACTGTTAGCTCGTCGATATTTGGATGTTAACACTCCTTTGTCACCAAGAAGTTTATTTTTTTTTCCTTTTTGTATATGTGTGCCCCTTAGCTTTTGCACGTGACCTATGCATTAGAAGGAATTAATTCAAAAAATCAAATATAAAAGTATATTCCACAATGCCTATTGCAACGCTTTGTCCGCTAGCACCTGTCCGATCTCCACTCACACGACCGTATTAATTTTGTAATATCTCGGCTTCCAATCAGCTTTTTCCAATTTTTAAAAAAGTGCTATCTTCTATATGAAAATATATATCCATGTATTTTTAGGTACGAGGTAGGATATATGACTTAAAGTTCACTTAAAAGGCCCATAAACAAATGGAGTTTCACTTTTTTAAGAAGAATATGTCACATTTTGTTATTTTAGCGGCTAGTGTGGCGCTCCAAACAATTTTAACTATTATGAGATGAAGAAAGCTTTAAAATGTGTCCCCGGATATGACAGATACTTTGCACTCATGTTAGCACGCCTACGTGGAAGCTGTAATTTTGCAATATCTGAGCTTCTAACTTTTTTCAATTTTGAAAACAATGGCGTCTTTATCATTAAATTCAAAATAAAATGATGTACGTTTTACGTCGACAACGTAATTATTAACAATTTTACGCCATTACAAACATTCAAATTGTTGATAACAAATTTTATGACAATTCCTTGGGTAGACACTCTCAAATCAGAGGGATAAAATCCATAAGAGAAACTTTGATGTGTTCAAAATCTTCACAGATAACGAAAACTCGTTGGACGCCCGGAATATTGAGGTTATGGGTGTGTAAATGATAAAATAGATAAGTTTGTAGAAAAACTACTTTCCTATTAGGTAATTTGCCTTGCTTACAAAGGTGTCATAGTTCATTTTAAAAAAATCCATAAAAATATTTTATTTTTCATTAAATAATGCTAAGTTATTCAAATATTCAAAGTTGGTACCGCAGGAAGCAATATTGCAGGACGATAATCTCTTTAAAAGTTTAGGTTGATTATCAAGGTTGAAGAACCGAAGGCCGTTTAAATTATACTTGGTTATTTAAAAACCAAAAACAAAAGTTTGCAAAACAAAAATATAGAAGACTATAAATTCTTCCCATTAACAGTTATTTCTAATCAATTAGCTGTCTTTTCGGTGAAAGTTAAAAACTTGAGATTTTAACTTAATAACGAAATATTAAATCTTAAACCTTTTAAGCTTTTTAAGTTATTAACAAGAGCAATTTTATAATTATTAATTATTATCTAAATCTCTCTCGAAGCAACCCAGGTCGTTTCCTTACTGGAAGATATTAAATTGGATTTATCTGAGGTTATTTAGGGTTGAAGGTGATTAGTGGAAATGGCGACAAAATGCCATTCGAAATGTAAGTTTATATATATAAGTAGTGAACATAACCCGATTCGCTCGATCCCCCCACTCCTCGACCTTGACCTTGACCTTGCTTCACCCCTCTTTGGCCCCGCCCACATGTCCTTGTCATTGACCTTGAAAATGCACGCGTGCTTTGGCCTTGGCCTTGTGTTCAAGGTTGTGTGTGTGACCTTGACCTTGACCTTGGTCGAGACGACCTTGACTTTGTTGAAGGTCACCTTGGGTGTGTGACCTTGAAGATATGTTACGTGGTTGGGGGTGACCTTGAATGGTTTTATATAAGGTATGGGGCAGTTTCATTCATCAGTTGGCTCTGACTTGTATAGGTAGTACATGTGTTAATATTTGACAAATCATGGCATATGTTTGTGAAAATTGCGGTTCTAAGTTTACTAATATTTATAATATGAGACGTCATCAAAGAGAATCGTGTGCGGCGAGATTTAATGAAGTGCCTGGAGGAAAACGGCTCCGAATTGAAGAGTATACATCGACGATTCCGCTAATTAATTGCGCCACATGTAATGTAGATGTTCCAATAAATCATATGTCGGTGCATAAACGAACACAACAACATAAAAATAATTCATGTTTGCCGGTATGTCATGGTGTGCAACTCGTTGAATGTGCCTTCAAAAGGAGAATTGCAACCTATCGGGTTAGCAGTGATATGGAGCATTCCGATTACGTAATGTTCTTTGCAGACATTAAATCCAAGGTGGTGGAACTTGTTAATAATTTATTGCGTGTGCATCATGCTTTAAAAGTTAACATGACAGCTGTTGGCGAGTACATGCTTCCATCACAAGAAATATTCAGTGAAAAATCCTTCAACACTGCTAATCAAATAATTAGTGTAGAAAGTGATTTGGATGCCGTTTACCATTCTTTCACCGAATTAATAAAAACGCAGGCGACAGAGTTCCAGGAGAAAGATTCAGGTATGGAAAAATCAAAACCCGATATATTAAACTGATTTTTATATATTATTTTTCTTGTTATAGGATGGGCTCTTGTGCGAATTTTATACTTGGAAGTTGGTATCAACAAGTATATGCCTATGGGTGGCTCATCATACATCAAGTTGCCGTGTTCTATTGAAAAGAAAGGAGCTGTCGTCAATGTGATTAACCAGGACGAATTTTGCTTTGCGTGGGCTGTAACATCAGCATTGTTTCCTCCAACAGCAGAGCCTTCACAGAAGACATCCTACCCCCATTTTTCTAGAGTGCTAAATGTAACAGGTATGGATTTTCCAGTAAAATTACGTGACATTAAAAAATTTGAGGAAATGAACAACATATCAATTAACGTATACGGTCTGGAATCTAAATATGAAAATAATGAAGTAATACATGAAGTTATTGGTCCACTGAGGTATGCGTCAAAAAAGTTGGATAGGCATGTAAATTTATTGTTAATTACAAAAGACTGTAGTAGTAAAGATGGCGGTGAACATTTTTGTGATACGACTTGTTCAAAGAGTCATTATTGTTGGATTCGGGATTTATCACGTTTAGTTTCAAGTCAAATTAGTTGTCAACAACATAAAATATATTTCTGTGATGGTTGCCTCATTTATTTTAGTACACCGTCAGCTTTAACTTTACATCAAAGCTACGATTGTAACCACATTTTCACGCAAACACCCTCAGTGGATTTAAAAATCGATAAATTTGGAAAGAGTGTGCCGGAAAATATTTTAAAATTCGAGGGTATAGAAAAGCAAATGCGCGTTCCATTCGTGGTTTATGCAGATTTCGAATCTGTTTTAAAACCCGTTGAAACGGTACAACCAAACCCACAAAATTCTTACACTGTAAAAAGTTTTAAACATGAACCATATTCTTTTGCTTATTTAATTAAATGCTCTTTTGACGACTCACTTTCAAAATTTGAGCTATTTCGGGGGAATAATGCAGCTCAAGTCTTTGTGGATCGTATCGAGTGTGATTTAAGGGCTCTATACAACACATATTTAAAAGACATTAAGCCTATGAAACCGTTAACGCCTGAAGAAAAAAGGGAGTTTAATGATGCTAAAATATGTGGTATATGTGAAGGCCCTTTTGAAGAGGGTGAGATTAAAGTACGAGACCACTGTCACATAACTGGTGCAAAAAGATTTGGTGCTGCACATTCCGTTTGTAATTTAAATTATAAATTACCCTCTTTTATCCCTATCATATTTCATAACTTAAGCGGCTACGACAGCCATTTATTTATAAAAGAGTTATGTAAATATGGGGATAAAATTGGTGTTTTGGCTCAAAGTAAGGAAAAGTACATATCATTTACCAAAAGCATTTATGTGCACGATTATTTTGATAGTAAATGTGGAAAAGTTAAGAGGAAATATTTAAAGTTGCGATTTATTGATAGTTTTAAATTTCTGTCAACGTTTTTGGAAAATTTAGGCAGCGGTTTAAACGACGACGATTTTATTGAAACGCGGAAACATTTTTCAAATATCAACCAATTTAATTTGATGCGTCAAAAGGGTGTTTTTCCCTATAGCTTTATTGACTCTATAGAAAAAATGGAAAATACATGTCTTCCAAGTAAAGATGAATTTTATGATAATTTACGGGAAGAACATATTAGCGATGAAAGCTATAGAAGAGCAAAAGAAGTATGGCGCTTGTTTGGGTGTAAAACTTTGGGGGACTATTCGGACGTGTATTTAAAATCAGATGTGTTGCTATTGTGTGATGTTTTTGAGCAATTTCGGAATAATTGTTTAAAATTCGATAAACTTGATCCAGCACATTACTATACCCTTCCAAGTTTATCATTTGATTGTATGCTACGTATGACTAAGGTAGAGTTAGAGCTCTTAACTGATATAGACATGATACATTTTTTTAAGAAAGGTATACGCGGCGGCATAAGCCAGTGTACAGAAAGGAAGCACATCGCTAATAATATTTTTTTACCAGACTATGACCCAACAAAACCTTCTTCATTTATAACATACCTTGATGCTACAAATCTATATGGTCATAGTATGTCACAAGCATTACCATATGGTGGTTTTCGATGGTTAAGCGAGCGCGAAATTCTGGATTTAAATATTATGGCTGTTGGTGATGATAGTTTACATGGCTACGTTTTGGAAGTGGATGTGCATTATCCGACTGAGTTGCATGATGCACATTCTGATCTTCCATTTCTAGTAGAAAATATCATACCGCCAACAGAAAACGCTAAATTACCGAAATTAATTCCTAATTTACAAGATAAAAAAAAATACATTGTACACTATAGAACTTTAAAACAAGCCATCGCCAACGGCTTAGTGGTAATGCAAACCCATCGAGTATTACAGTTTGAGCAATCAAAATGGCTAAAATCGTATATTGATTTTAATACCAATTTACGTAACAAGGCCACCACAAAATTTGCGAAGGACACTTTTAAATTAAAAAATAACGCGATATTTGGTAAAACTATGGAAAATGTGGAAAATCGAAAGGATATAAAATTAGTAACACATTGGGAGAACAGTGTAGGCAGAAATGGAGCTAGAGCACTAATATCCCGCCCCAATTTCAATAGTAGCTCGATATTTACCGAGAACTTTGTTGCTATACATATGAATAAAGTTAAAATATTGTACAATAAACCAATTTATAGCGGTTTTTCCATATTAGATATATCAAAGACTGTAATATACGATTTTTATTATAATTTTATTAAATCCAAGTTTGGCGATGATGCTTCGTTACTTTACACCGATACTGACTCGCTTATATTAAAAGTGTATACGGAAAACTTTTATCAAACTATATCAGAAAACCCCGAAAAATTCGATACATCAAATTACCCCGAAATTAATAATTTCAACATAATTAAAAGTAATTCTGGAGTTGGTAGAATGAAAGATGAGTTTCCTGGTGATCCGATAATAAGTTTTTATGGTACCGGCGCGAAGGCTTATTATGTAAAGTCCATTAATAATGAATTAAAAAAAGCCAAAGGTATCAAAAAATGTGTTATCGAGAAAGACCTTCATCAGGAAGACTACCAAAGAATTGTTGAACGGGGTGGTTTGATATTAAGAAAGATGAAGACATTTAGAAGTGAATTACATAACATTTATACCAACATAATAAATAAAGTAGCATTGTCACATAGCGATGATAAACGTTATGTAATTCCCAGTTCAACCAAAACTCTACCTTGGGGGCATGCAGACATAGATTTTTACAAAACAGACCCGGAAGAAAACTTAGCAAATTTAGTCACCGTGTTGGAATCATTTCTAAGTCAGGACAGCACGTAATCTGGAAAATCCATATTTAATTATTTGTATTGTTTTTATTATTTCTATTAAACATACAACATTAATATGTAACGATAGTATTGTAATTTTTTTTTTTTTTTATTTTTTTTTTTTTAAATAAAAACATGTATTCATTACTTGATTGCTTTTTTATTGAACCTTTATTTTAAAATTATAAATATAATGAAGTGTCGACAAATAACAAACTGTAAAAGTTATTGTTGAAAAATTTGTCTAATAGTAAATTAAACGCACAGGTCTACGAGTAAATGTTTAATGTGAAACAGGTTTGCTGACAAGATCCTCCATAGTCTTTTCAATTTTCAACATTCTAGAGTTAAGTTCATCACGCAGTTCGTCTTGCCTAAGTTCATATATTGCAATAACAGTATCATCAATGTATCCTCTAAGTTCTTGACCGGTTTCAATTAATTTCTTGCGTACGTAACCTTCAAGTTGGTTTCTGAATATATCTTTAATAACAATTGTTGAGTCATGTAAAGCTTTCTGCGTATCTTGCACACACTGAGCAAGGTTATTATCAACATAATTTCGTGTGGTCGCATCGTCTCCTTCAAGAGGTTCTGCTAAATAGCACAATCTTTTGCTTCCCATGTCGTAATCTCCATTAGGTGTAAGTTTAAAACCTATTCCTGAAGGACCTCGCATAAAGTTAAAATCCTTAAATTTTCTTTTGCGACCGAACTTATCAATAGTGTTTACTTCTGACATTGTTATGTGAGACTGATTTGAAACCATTAGATTTCACCCTAATATATGGTTCTATTTCATTAATAAACGGACTCTGCAGAAAAATATGGATTGCAAAACGTATTTTAGGTGATGTTTAATAAATACACATACAGATTCATTTTACTATTGTTTTATTGAAAAAAAAATTAAAATATAACAAAAGATTGAGTTTACTTTTTATTATTAAAAAAAATAAAAAAAAATAACAAACAAAAAAATTAAAAATTAAGAAATAAAATACATGTTAATTTCTTCTGTACAGGTAAGCTTCTTCTATGACCCAATTTCTTCTCTGGATGGCACGTTCATTAATGTCCTCGAACTGGTAGTAAACTAGTCCACAAAAGCCGCATTGTACAAATTTAACCCTGAAAAGGTCAATGTAGTTGAAGTCGTACGTAAGATCATTTCGCCAGCAGATACCTAGTCTTTTACAATGATGACAAGTTAAATAAAAAGCTTTTGGTATATGACTGTATGTTTTGGCTGCTTCACTAGGTTGTTCATCGGTTGGCAACATGATGTTTGAATATGTTGTACTTTTCAATCGCGGTACTCTAATTATGTATTACTTTTTAAAATAACCTTGACAGGACCAAAAAAAATCCTTGAAAATTACAACCTCGAAAACGACCCTGACATTGACGGGTACTTTGACCTTGGCCTTGGCCTCGCATCTAACAAGTTTAGTACTATATTTATATGCTTCTTTAAAATAACCTTGACAGGGACAAAAAAAAAATCCATGAAAATTACAGCCCTGAAAACGACCCTGGTATTGCCGGTTACGTCGGCCTTGGCCTTGGCCTTGCATCTGACAAGTTTAAATATTATACTTAATGCATCGAACAAAAGGAATAAAGGCGGTGTAGTGGGGGAAATGGGCATAAAAGCAGACTTGCTGGCTCGAGCTCTTCACAGTTCGTCAGAACAGCAAACAGTATAGTGCTAAGAAAAAGTTAATTGTGTGAGTTTGAATATCGAAAATGTCTAGTGTACGGTCTCTTTTAGATGCTCTTGACGTGAGCTGCGGTTCACAGCAAGGCATGCTGGATAACATGAGTGGTTTGGAAGTGTTAAGTCCGGGGGTGTTCGAGAACTGGAATGGCGTGGAGCATGAAGATGCCGAAGACCGAGCCCTCAACGATGGTCGCGACGAAGAGTTAGTTCAGTCGGCAGCGCAATTCCTGGAATGCTGGACGGAGGAGAAGGAGCCAAAGATAAATGTGATTAGTGATGTGGTTGTGCGAAAAGCATCGCGGCCTAGGGAATCTTCTCCGAAAGCTTCGAAACTGAAAAAGCTCTTGACTATGCGGAAGTCGGAAATCGCCGATAAAAAAACATTTTATTCGGCGATTAAAGGTGTGAGACAAGGGAAGAAGAAAAAGTTTAACTTTAAGCGTCCCTCCACCCCTGTTCCATTACCCGACTTCCTAAAAACAGCACCAAAAGAGCCATTGTCAGTAGAAGTGGAAGTCATAGAAGGCCCCGATGGACCAACACCACCAACGCCACCAACACCGGCCAGCGTAGAGAATGAAATAGTGTCGGAGGTGAAGTCTTCCCCAGCGCCAGCGCCACTGTCGCCGATATTGGGGTGCCGGAAACCCATGAAGAAGCGGTTTAAGCGTTGTTTTGAAGGCGATGAAGTTTCCGCTGCTTCGTCGTCGTCGTCGTCGTCATCGTCTTCACCAAATAAAACCGCGTCTTCTTCCGAGCCATCACAACCGGAGTGGGTCGAAGACTTCACCAACTCTCAGAAGACCAAATTGACAGACATTTACGAAATGAAAAAACGCTTAGTGAAAGAAGTGGACGAGTGTGACAGTGACATTATAGAACTTGAAAAACAATTAGAGATAAAAAAGGTGAAATCTGCGCGGTTAAAAAGACAATTAGAGGACTTTAATAAATTATGTAGTAAGTGTTAGGTAGTTGTAGATATTAGCTTTTAATTTATAGTATTAAGTTTGTAAATATATATATATATATATATATATATATATATATATATATATATATATATATATATATATATATATATATATATATATATATATTGTAGTTAATAAAAAAGTGTTTGATCAAATTTTTTATATTTTATAATGAGAATAAAAATGACTTGAAAATTTATTTTTGTGTGTTATTTCATATAGGCCCTGTCCCACATAATATTAGGTAATAAAAAAAAAAGAGTGAATAATCCACTAAAACTACGCAATAGCAATAGTTGTAAATATTTTCTGATAATATTTACAAGTATGCTAAAACATGGTTCGGTTTATGAAGTTAAGGTTCTGTCGCCAGAACTTCTAATACTTTGTATCTCAATATTGTATGTTTTTATGAAAAAAAACATAAAATATTGGTTACAAAGTATTATAACCAACTAAAACTACGATCAAATTATTTTGTGGTCCTGAAAAGGACCGTTTGGTTGTAAAACATGCGACTCTTTTATTGAGTTGTGGAGTCGTACGGCCCGTCATCATCAGCGGGGGTGGTGGTGTTGTCCTCTGTATATGCGAAGATGAACCGCCAAAGTTCATCCCATCTAGGATCGTTCGGCTCCCACTCCAAACAATTCTCTGTGGTAGAAACTACCACAGGGCATTGGATGGGTTGTTGTTGTTGTTGTTGTTGAGTCGCTGACATGTTGAACTAAAATGATTGTAATAAGTATTGGCGGTCGTATATATAGAGACAAATTAATGGTGGGGGGTGAAAACAAATGTCGTATTACGTATTGAGACCAAAAGTTGTTTGTGGTCTCAAATACGAACGAACGATTTAGCTGGGTTCCACCAGCACTTAAAGTTTTAATACTTTGTATCTAATATTGTATATTCTATACATACAATATTAGTAACAAAGTACTAAGGACTTAGAAAAAAAAAAAAAAAAAAAAACCCTCCCCTACAACTTCCACATACTCCCGTTCGGCGGCCCTAGCCTCCTAACTCAAGAATTTCAATTTTTTCATCTAAATTTTTTGTCATTTTTAAGATTTTCCAATTTTTTTTTCACCATTGTATTCTACTCAAAATTCTAGGTAATTAAAGTGCTTTTATTTTTTCTCTATCTTGAACGGTTCCCGAGCTACAGCGCTTTAAAGAATTCAAATTACTAACTTTCTATAACCCTTTTTTTCAAATTTCATTTTTTCGAATTTTCAAAAATACTACAATATGTAGAAAAAAATTCTCTCTTTAATTTCCCAATACCGTTTTTCTCTAAATCTTCAACTTTAGCGCGTATTCAGCATTTTCAAAAAAAAAAAAAATTATATTTTTTTTTACACCATCGCATTCTCCTCAAAATTTTGGGCTATCAAAGTGCTTTTATTTTTTTTCTATCTTGAACGGTTCCCGAGCTACAGCGCTTTAAAAAATCCAAATTACTAACTTACTATAACCCTTTTCTTAAAATTTCATCTTTCCGAATTTTGAAAAGTACTACCATATGTAGAAAAAAATTCTCTTTCTAATTTCCTAATATCATTTTGCTCCAAAACTTCAACTTTGGCGCGCATTCACCATTTTTCAATTTTTTTTTGAAAAAAATTTTTTTTTACGTTTTTACTATCGAGAAAAATGCTTGCTTATAGTACTCGATTTCCTCTATAATTTTTTCTTATAACTTTTTTCCCTATTCCTAACCGTTACTTTCCTACAAATTTTCTAAATCGTTGTTTTCATATTTTGCCTTAAAAATTTTTTCTTGTGTTATTTAAGCTCTTTTTTCCACTTAATAAACCACCATTTTCTAAATTCCCGTACTCTTTTCTTAAAGAGCGGGCTTTTCCGCCAGCTTTTTTTTTTTGGTTGGGTTTCAAATAAATATAAAACTACTACTTCACTCATTACAAATTTATTGATTCAAGAACATTATTTTGTGTTACATATAATAGATACATTAAAATATAGATTTATTGGTCACCGAACCGTTTAATACATTATAACTAAAAAATGAGTCGTGAATAACTAATGCGTACACTTTAGTGTCTTTGGGGAATTTATTCTTTCTCGTTTGGAACTCCAATTTTACATCCACTGTCGATGAGTTAATCGCCTCTGGTTGATGACTGCAATTGATAATAAAAACGGGGTTTTTCATATATTCCGCGAACGTTATCATCGGATCGTTTATTTCGCGCCCGTAGTAGCTGCTTTGGAAGTTTTCGTAATTGTAATAGGCTGCTGCGTACAGTTTCTTGGCGAAATCTAAATTCCATCTTTCGTATGGATAAACGGTTGAATTCAGATACAGTCTAATGTCGCATACGTCGGCGTGGGTAAACTGGGTTGCGTTTTTTTCTTTCTTGTCGCAATTATTGCTGTCTTGAAACCCGACGATTATATAGCGCGGTCTTTCCAGACTTGTACTCGTTCTCAAGGCCCACACGTCGGAAGATGTTTGCCTTAAAGCTGGTAATTCGTACAGATCCCATTTACGATATGCCATTTGAATACTGGCATTGTTTCCTCCTTTATTAATGCGAGACAGTATTTTCAATTTTTGCTTGTCGTCTGGAATGATGTGACGAATTTTCCATTCGATTTTGTCGATACTAATTTCTGCCTCTACTTCGCCGACGTAACAATTTGTAAAAGTGCGAGCTATAATCATAATAAGCTTTTGTTTTACGTTGAAAACACCTTTTGCGTAATCTTCGGCGAATCCCATAAGATATTTTAAGGGTAATTTCCCGGAGAATACGTTACTTGCCGTGTCTACGATATCTTGGTTTGCTTCGTCGAGACCCCATCCGCACGTCATGAGAGATCTTTGTTGCAAACTTCCGAATGAAACCATGGTTTTTAATGTCGTAACTCCAGGTTTACGAACCACGGCGACCTGCTCACCTCCCATCTCGTAGCGAATTTCATCGAACAAAAATGCGAAGGCATTATTTGATAAAAAACATCTTTTCGTTGCGTCTATGGGTTTAAATTTTCCTTCGATATATATGTAACTTTCGGCGATATCCAGTATAATATCTTGAAAATTAATGGGGATACGGACTTCATCCGAATTGTTGAATGATCGAGATCCGTATGGTTTATACGTATGCTCTTCTAGACTAATAATGGAATTGTCCAAGATGGGCTCGGAGAAAACCTCTATTTTATCGCTGGTGGTGGAAATCATTTTCGCACTTCAAGACCGATTGATTTTAAAAATTTATAGTCTTCGGCAGATAACTGTTGAGATGTTTGTGATCTAACGTCTGGACGACGACTAACCTTGACGTTAACTCTTCTTTTACTTTTATTATGTTTCGGCGGTTCCCCCATCTTAGTCGACAGCACACACAATTGACGATTGAAGCAAAAACCCATTTCTATGAAAGTTTCTTCAGTTCCAATTTCACGATTATTTTCTCGCCTTGAAAATTGATTAGATCACCGCTATCGTCCAAGATGCGAAGAGTAATGTTGTCGATAAACTGACGTCCTGCTGGCATTAACGGCATATAAATATTATTTTGTGGTTCTTTACTGATTTTGTAACCGGGCTCCACGTCGATATCGAATTCGAACAAGGTATGACCTTCCACCGAATTCATATATGCTCCGGAAATTATATTACAATCTACGCGTATGATGCGTACTTTCATTATTTCCACCATCTCGGTTGATTCGTGCTTTTTGTCTCTTTTTAACACTGTATGATTAAATCCTAACATTTTACCGATACTCGCCTCTCCCCGGAAATCTATAGTATATTGGGATTTCAGTTCACATTTCAGCGTATTATTATTAGCAACCAAGTAAAAGATTCCATCGTTCTTTTCTTCAGTTGAAATCCTCAAAGCCTCCAACATAGCTTTACCTATCTCATCTATTTCATAGGCCCCAGGTGGAATCTGCAATTGTATCGGCTCGGTGGTGTAACCCTCCTTCATGTAGGCAAACTTATTGTTGCTTTCGTCCACATTAAAAATTGAATTGTATGTGTAAAATCCCAGCAATGCCAGACCATATTTGTTTTCTCTATTTAATTCGACTGGTGGATAAAAATCGGCGCTTAAGACGCTCGAGTGTCCTGTTAGTGTGAACGTATAAGACATGACTAACCATTAAAACATCACACATCTCGGTTTTATTCTTAGCGGCAACATTTAAAAAGATTCATCGTCACACCTTTTCTCACTGCATTAGATAGTGATGTTTTTATGCTATTTTCTGCTTTTATGCGCACATCGCTGATTTTGCAATAACAACAAAATATTTTTCTAGTCGTAAGATCCTCATCAGTCATAACCTCGTTTAAATTGCTGCTGCTGCTGCTGAAATAATGTTTGCAACCGCACTGATATTTTAATATATCGATATCGCTTTTAAGGTGCTCCGGCAACTTTTCCCAAACGAATGGAATTTCATTTGGGGCTAATGCAATCATTACTTCCTTGGGCATGTTTTCTAACTGTTTCACGGTCATTTTCCTTAATCCACCGGCTAGATGAAATGCTTTCAGTGATTGCAACATTTTAGTATAGTTATTGCGATCCATTTGCGGTGTTAATGGTGACGATGATGATGATGACATCTTTTACGCTGATGATTCGACAAGAAACTTTAAGCACAAATGTCCACACCAGACTGTTCCAAAATCCTGCTGACGATCGTATGTATAGTAAATAATTTTTGATGGTTCCGATCCCGTTTGTAGATATCGTACCAATTCGATCGGTGGGGGTAAATCGCCGAAGCTGTCATAATATGTTACTTTAGAATTATTTTTTCTATAAGCTACCCAATGAGTCCCTGCACCACGCGTACTATCCAAATTCACTATTGCTGCTTCGTAACGTCGAGGACCTTGTCTAGGTAATAAATCCCTCATATAAACGCCTCGAAAGTGTCCTATTCTTTTCTTTTTGGCATATTTTTCTATATCGATGTTAGATAGTGGTCTTCGAGGTAGGGATTCAATTAGTTTTTTGATCTACGATTTAAAAATAATCCCATACCTTTACGATATGGCTTTAGAAACAAACCATTTCCTTTCGATTTTAAATACAGGCCGGCACCGGTTTTATCTTCGCTGCTTTTTTTTACTGCTTTTATGGCGCGCACAATTCCCGCTGCCCCACCGGCTAATGAACCCAAAGCTGATAACCCGGCAAAAATTGGTATTAATGGTAATATTCCACCAGTTTTAGGAATCGGTATTATTCTCGGTGTACGAACCTTCCTTTTGCCACCTGCCGCTTTTACCGATCTACGTGCTGCCGACAGAGCTATTTTAGATGCATTCATGACATTTTTTTCCAACACATTTTTACTTCCGGCTTTTAATAATTCCCTTCGAACTGCTTGTCGAATAGCTGTTCCGAAACTGGCTTTCCGAACATGTCGATTTTTATTAACACCTTTCCTTTTTGTATGACGCGTGCCTTTACTAGATGTTTTTTTTGTTGATAATGATGATGGTACACCCATACCAAAACGTTGTTTTCCTTTCATAATGTTTGTAACTAACCAAACTGCTGTTTTTTCACCTAAACTGGAATCTTTCGATTTTACTCTATTCCAAGCACTTTGTTCGAGCTCGTAATCCGCTCGATGTCTCGCACTTATGTTGTCTTTATTATGTAAATAGGCTAAATCGTGTTTTTTGCATGCGGCATCCAAAGGATTAATGCCTGGATCACCTCTTGTTACACGTTTTATTACTTTTGTTCCGGGTCCGCAATATTGATAACCAGGAATGTGTACCTCGAATGGTAATTTATTTATTAACGAATTCACAATACCGTATCCAGTTTTGTTGGAAACGTGAGACCGTCCACTTCGTTTGACGCTCGGCATCTGAATGACAGTTTTTGTGAAAAATTGCCTATAAAATATCAAATTTTCCTAAGATGCGCGTTATCGATCTTAAACAAAAACTTCCTATTGACAATCTCGATGAAAAAGTCGGACTTGGATTTGAAAAGAAGATAATGAAGAGACACGGTCCTCTACTTCCTTCCTCTATTCGCGGCCTGTTAATTGGTCCATCCAATTGTGGAAAAACTAATGTCATGATTTCGCTGCTTACACACCCCCTTGGGCTACGTTTCGAAAATGTCTATATTTACTCGAAATCTCTGTATCAACCGAAATATGAGTATTTAAGGAAAATTTTAGCGCCCATCAAAGGTTTAGGATACTATGCCTTTAGTGATTCCAGTAATATTGTGGAACCGTCCGATGCAAAACCAAACTCTATATTTATCTTTGATGATGTTATATGTGAAAAACAAGATGTTATAAGATCGTACTTTAGCATGGGACGTCATAAAAATATCGACTCCTTTTACCTAGCGCAAACATATTCGCGAGTGCCTAAACAGCTTGTGCGAGACAACGCCAATTTTATTATTATGTTTAAACAAGATGAGTTGAATATGAAACACATATTTTCCGACCACGTTTCACCGGATCTAACTTTTACTCAATTTCAAGAAATGTGCTCAAAATGTTGGGATAATAAGTATGGATTTTTAGTAATTGATAAAGACAGTGATGTGAAATCGGGAAGATACCGTAAAGGATTTGATAGCTATATATTACTGTAATAATAAGAGAAAACGCTCATTTGATTGTTGAAACGTCCTTTGTTAACATCATGAATAACGCGATCGACTTAAAACGTAAACTAGTGGAAGCCACCAATGCCGTCAGAAAAAAATTTAAACAAATTAAAGCGGCTAAAGAGTTTAATGTTGTGGAATTGGAAAAGTTTTACGAACCCATTTCTAAGCCGTTGACAACTATATCTGATGTGGTTAAGCAACGTCAGCAGCAGCAGCAACAACAACATCAACAACAACAACAACAGCAACAACATTATCCAGCTACAAAGCCACATAGTCTCAGTACATCAGTGCAGTCGACTGAAATATCAGGTTTTCCCCAACCTACACATTCCTTTCAAACCTCCACACCTATTCAGCAGCAGCAGCAGCAGCAGCATCACATTTCAAAAGAAGATATTAGCCAATCGGTGTTTGATACACCCTCGACATCAACTAATACATCTCTCGCATCCGCTGACACCACAACTTCCGATACTTTAAACGCACACCTGAAAGGATTACGTTCGAAACCATCTCTATACGATACTGTATATGGTGTACGTTTTGGTTCAAAAACAGATCATAACAAAAATTTTATTGGTAATTTAGAGGTGCGTTTTCGAAATGGAAATATTGTCTTATACAAAAAAGGGAAAAATATTGCAGAATATGGTGGATCACCGGCACTTTATGATTTGTTATTTCTTAAAACACCCCCAAGTGTAGGCAACGAACAACAACAATTAAGTGATAATGTACTTTCAACGTACAAGGAAATTTTGGAAACAACGAGTGCTGTCTACAACAATTTTAAAAAAAGTGATGGTTTACGGGAGACCAGATGGAACAAATATTTACGAATTATTAAACCTCTGATAATGGGCACAAAATTAGGTGGTACTATTACAAGAAAAAATCTCTCGGAAAAACTACAGTTACCCACAAAAAAGAAATTATCTTCGAAAAAATTTCAATATGTCTACTGGAACAAAGCTAAAGAGTTGGTGGATCGTTTACGTTTGTTGTGGAGTTCCAAAATGGCCGGTCACACTGGACACGAAAATGAAATTATGTCAATCATAGAGGAATTACGAGAAGAAGATATAATATATTAAGCTCAATATTTAATGATATTATTCAGTTCTTCCTTCGATCTGAAACCTTTAGTATTACTAATAATATGGAGCCCAGTTTAGAAAAAATCAAGATTGTTAATGAACTACATAGAACGGCTAGAAAAAATTTTGTAAGACGGCGCACGATAATAAAAGGATACAGAGATTTGTGGCAAATTGATTTGGCTGAAATGCAACAGTATGCTGATGAAAACGATGGTTATCGTTATATTTTGGTCTGTATAAATTGTTACTCGAAATTTGTCTATACCAAAGCCATAAAAAACAAGACTGGTATAGAAGTTACTAATGCGATGAAAAGCATCATTGAAGAGGCATCATATACACCAACAAATCTGCAAAGTGATCAAGGAAAGGAGTTCTATAATACAAACTTTCAAGCCCTGATGAAAAAATATAATATAAATCATTATTCCACTTACAGCACAAAGAAAGCTGCAATTGTTGAGCGAGTCATAAGGACTTTAAAAAATAATTTATATAAACAATTCTCGACAAGAGGATCTTACAAATGGATACATATATTATCGGCAGTAACAAAAACCTATAACCATTCGAAACATCGCACCATTGGAATGAAGCCTGCAGACGTGCAAGAAAAAACACATATTAAAGCATATGATTATTTAAAAATTGTACCTAAAAAATTTAAGTTTTCCATGGGTGACATTGTGCGTATTAGCAAGTACAAAAGCTTATTCGAGAAAGGATATACGCCCTCTTGGTCAACCGAATTGTTTAAAGTTGTAAAAGTTAACGTTACAAATCCACCTACTTACTTGTTGGAATCGTTAGGTCAGCCTATAAGAGGGTGTTTTTACGAATCAGAACTACAAAAAACAAGCAGTCCTGACGTTTATCTAGTAGAAAAGGTCCTTAGACAACGCAAGAAAAATCACATCGAACAATTATTTGTCAAATGGCTAGGATTTCCCAACCACTTCAACTCTTGGATAGATAAAGCTAATATTGTTTAAATAACATATTGTATGACTATATTTTTTATTTAAAATGTAAAATAAATAAACAATATATTGTAAAATAAAGTTTTTTATTTCAATCTTCATTATTAAAAACAATGACAATAAAACATCATACACATAAATAACATTTCAATATTCTTGGAGGGAAGGTCCAATTCACCGACGACTACGACGTTATCTTCAAGGCTATGCCACTCGGAGTGCGTTCTCCTATTCTTTAACCTGCTTTTTTTAGATTTTTTTTGAAGTCGAGTCGTACGACAGTGCGCTTAATGAGTCATTTAAAGGCTGATGATAGAGTATTTTCTGCATAACTTCAATTTTTGTTTTAAGCTCACTATTATTTTTGTATATCATGGGGAGGACATCCTTGTTAAATATGTCACATATTACAACTGCAAAATTGTAAAACTTTCTATTAACAAACTGTTTTGTCACAGCATCGTCATCATCTTTAGGTTCGCCTAAGTTGGTTATGATTTTTCCACCCATATCATACTGCCCATCCGCTGTAAGTTTAAAACCAATCCCTTGTGGCCCAGATAATATATGATATTTTTCATTATATTTCTGACGACCAAATTTATCAATTGTGTTGTTTCCTCGACTCATTTTCAATCTTTACTAAACTATTTTATTTTTATTTGCCCTACTTATATTAAATATTTCAGCTGAGAAAAAGAAACACTGCCTATGATCTACTGGGTTGGTATGTTTATAAAAGAAATAAAATAAAACTGTGATTGTAACAGATATTTATTTACAGTTATTTAATTGCACAAATACAAAAATTATAAAAAATTAATTTTCCATGTCTTCGTTTTCGTTGCTCAAAATTCTATCCCATCCGACACTATTTCGATCGTCAACGTCTTGGGCTGTTGCTGTTGCAGAAACCAATTCATATTTTGCAGCAAGCTCACCTGGTAAATGTGGAATATTGACGAGGTATTCTTTTAATTCTTCTTCAACCATTTCAGCACAAAATGTATCCATGTCTATGGAACCATATAAAAATTTGTCGCACAAGTGTGCCCCAGCCATAAAATTGATTGTATCCCTGATCTCGTTCTTATATTGATCTTTGGTTACATCAATATGCGACCAATCATTTACGCTATCTAACATATCGTGAGCCCTATTTCTTAATTCTCTCCCCAACCAAAATATGTATCTATCTACACATTCGTTGGCGGTCGTCGTCGTCGTCGCATCAGCAGACATCTTTAACAGAAATAATG
Source organism: Diaprepes abbreviatus (assembly GCA_034092305.1). NCBI lineage: Eukaryota > Metazoa > Arthropoda > Insecta > Coleoptera > Curculionidae > Diaprepes > Diaprepes abbreviatus. Next base: position 13,321,303 of record JASJET010000228.1, on the reverse strand, counting down.
AACACGCGTAAGTATTCTGACATGTGCAACTATATTTTAAATTTAATTACATCCTTTTTTTCAAACAATTTACATACAATTTACTCCAATGAGCCAAAACGTAATAATGTTCGAGTATTGTTTCCAAAAACTCTAGTGCCCTGCCCCAAATAAGTTAGAGTGTATTTATCTTTAGTTTTACTCATAATATCTACAATATCGTCAGATAGTGTTTCGGCCACACGTTTTGGTAAAAAAGTCTCAAATGTGCTATTATCACCGTCATCGTGTAAAGCCACTAAAAGAGTTTTACCAAATCGTGTAGTCATTGAAACCATCTTTACAATTTTATACACTTTGCCTACAATCATTTCGGTAACCTTTTTTTTTCTCTAAAACCTCGAAATCTTTGCTAAACATTTCATTAATTTCATCTAGAGTTTCTTTTGCAATACTCATTATTGAAAAAAATGGTATATAAATCCAAAAATTACCGTGAATATAAAAGCACTTTCAGAACACTACACGAACACAATATTTGATGTTTATGCCACTGATATCTGCGACTGTTTGAAGTCACTTCTTCTCCCACGAACCTTTATAGCGAGGTTTCAAGGTCGAATTGTAACAATGGTGGGGGTAGCTTAACGATAGAAATAGTGGGAGGAGTATTCAAGGTCAAATGACGTCACACATTTAAATTGGTATAAGGATAACTTCAAGGACAAAATATAATGAAACAAATAACTACATTTTATGTACTTTATTCATTGATTTTTTTCTGCCATTCTTCTATGCGTTTAACATTATCACCTAAACCTAATTTCCTTAATTTGTTCAATAATAATTGTTTATTTTTATTTCTAAGAAAATTCTTACAAACTATACTAGCTAAAAGACACACTTCGGCATGGTCCATATACTTAAAAAATGCACTAAAGTCCTGAGCCTCCGAATCTTGCATTTCATATGCGTAAAATTCCGAACAGGCTGCAGAAATTAGAAATTCCTCGTACATTTCTCGCACTAAACTTTCCATATTAACTACTACTACGTTAAACTTAAGTCCTACACTCTAATTTCATCTAACACAACCGGATCTGCAATGAACCTAATCAGTTTTTCCAAACAGTCACTAAACCCCAACTTTTTTATCTCACGAACAAAGTCTTGTAAATTTATTGTTTTGCTGCAATATTTACGACATGCATTCGCAGCCTTTTCATATTCATAAGCCAAATCACAATAGCGCGACGCCCATTCTGCTCGACTTTTCATTGCATCATTGAAATAATTACTAGCCGTTTCAGTGAACTCATCGCCCAATTTTTTTACTGTCTCTTGCAAAGCACTATTCATATTATTCACTCATTTTTACATTCACGACACTTTTTTATTGCTGGTGGTGGCCCATCTATATGATGACGATATATTTGTTCATAGTGAATGTAACAGGGTAAGCTTAACTGTAGTTCCTTGTTACACCGATATGACGCTGGCAGCTTATCCCAAATTTGCCGTAAACTCAGCGTATCAACGCAAGTTTTTAAATATTCGAGAGGAAAAAATGCTAGATCCTTCTCTTCAAAATCACACAAACTTTTTAAATTACTCTGATATAAACAAATTACTCTGCCGACTTGCTCTATAATTTTTTCTTTAGATAGTTCCGTATCTGACATTTCACACTGAATGAATGCAAGTAGACTCACACAATTTATAGAACAATTTGCAAGGTCGAAATCATTTCAAGATCATCCCACACTACTACAATGCACAAATAACTACTTCAAGGTCACACACCCAAGATGACCTTCAACAAAGTCAAGGTCGTTTCGACCAAGGTCAAGGTCAAGGTCACACACACAACCTTGAACACAAGGCCAAGGCCAAAGCACACGTGCACTTTCAAGGTCAATGACAAGGACATGTGGGCGGGGCCAAAGAGGGGTGAAGCAAGGTCAAGGTCAAGGTCGAGGAGTGGGGGGATCGAGCGAATCGGGTTATGTTCACTACTTATATATATATATATATATATATATATATATATATATATATATATATATATATATATATATATATATTATCCTAAGGCATTATAAACAATATTTTAAAAGCTATTCGTGTTGCATAACTTCAAATTTAACTAAATTTATTTTTTCGCATTCCGTATAACATTTAAATGTAAATTAAAGTTCATTCTTTTTCATTTATAATAATTTTAAAATAAACCTATATGTTTTCATTTTTTTTTGTCGCTATAAAAACTACCAAGATTACTCCCAAAATCTTACAAGTGAACATAAGCATTTTTTCCAATTAAAATAATTTTCTCTTTTTTTAACATCCCTCTTCCTATCTTTATTTCATACTATGTAATGTCTTTCTTCTCTTTTTTTCCCGTTCATTATTTATTTATTTTTTGTTTTGGTTTCATATATAGTTATTAGTATATTAATATATGTATAATTAATTTATATTTCCTAATTATAATTGTTGCTTATGTTTGTCCTCCGTAGAGCTGTAGCAAACCAAGAGCGAAATTCATAGAAAACAACCGTCTATTTAAAATCCTTATTCCGTAATGTGTCGGCAATATATTTCTACGTACAGAACTTGATGATTACAATACGCCATCAAGTCCTGATGACATGTTAGGAAAGGAGAATTTTAAAGAGATGTTTGTACTCTATGAATTTCGTCCTTGGTTCGTTACAGTTCCACCGATGAGACCATCTAATGATTGAAACTGGTATGAGGAGGGAAAGTTTTCTGGAGTGTGTGCTGAGTCATTTTCAGGACTGTAAGCCAGCTGACGTTTCGGTGAAATCTTATTCACCATTTTCAAAGTTCACTATATAGCATCTGTGGATGAACTAACGCTTGCGACTCGGGTGTTGTTGGTCTCATGTCGCGTTCGTGAGCTGGCCAATCAGGTTGCGAGCCCTGCTGCGTGTCATCGGTCCTGTTGTTAATGCTTGAAGTCATGTTGCCGAGTTGTGATCCGTTTCTTTACTACCTACTACTGGGTGATGTTTCTTAAGTAGGTTTTTCCAAGTATTAGGCAATCGCTGACTATCATCTCTGCTATTTAAGTTGTTGGACCTCTTTACAATTTTGATGGTTTCCCTTATAACTCTTGTGGACAGGTTTTCACATCTCGATAGCATTTTTGTTCCTAAGAAGTTTATCTTATGTTCTTTGTTTAATAAATGTTGGGCCAGTGCAGAAATAATTGTTTCTTTGGTTGACAGCGTCCGTCTCTTCTCTTTAAAACCATTCAGAAAGGGGCAGACAGTTTTTTCTCTGGAAATTCTATTTTTGTTCTCTCTCTATACTAATTTCGACCATCTAATGGTCTCGTCAGTGGAGCTATAACGAACTAAAGGCGAAATCATAGAAAGCACTGGCTTCATCATCAAAATTGCTGCTCTTTTTACGAAAGTTTCATTAATTTGAAAATTTATGTTTAAAAATAAAAAAAAAATAATATCTTAAATTATTAAATAGCTTCAAAAAACTTATGTATGTTTAAACTTTACTATAATATCAAAATAATATTTTTTAAAATTTTAAAAAACATGTAATGAAATGTTCGAATTAATGGCCATTTACAACTTAACAGTATCCAAGTATGACAGAAATTCATTTTGTAAATAATTGACTACTGTTCCCGAAATTTGATGCACTGCACATCGTATACATTAATTAAAAGTTTTGGAGTTTAATGATTTTATCGCAAGCATTTTATTTTTGAGATATCTCCATAAAAAAAGTGAAGTGGTATTAAATCGGGGTAGCGAGGGGGCCATTTTACTTCTCCTCTTGTATTTGTCCACCGGTGAGACAAGTTTCATTAGTATCTAACCTGTGCAGCGTAATGCGGCTATGTACCTTCTTATTAAAGGTATAAATTTTGCTTCAACAAAATATTTACAATTGTATGCAAAAATTTTGGAATCCAAAAAAAAATTGGAGGACAGCTATTAAAACATCAAAGTTCATATTTATCCAGCTTTTTAATTACAACCTATATAATTTCGAGAAACACAAAAAGATTTGATTGAAGGGCTTTTATTATCTGAAGCTAAGTGAAAAGAAGGAGATCTAATTGAAAGGAAACATACAATAATAAAAGTCAAAAAACATAGGATTAGATTCCCGTTATTTTTTCATATGTAAATTGGATCTAAAACATTATTTAATTTTGGATTATAAACACTTCAGTTCAAAACTGATAAATGTTGAGGAGCATAGTCTGGAACAATATTAAGCTATTGTAGATCCCAATTCTAAACATCTTAAGATTACATCAATAAGTGCGTAAATCGATCATTTTAGTGACAAATGCGATTTTTATTTATTTATTTATTTTTTATTTTAAGACCCACTTAAGTAAGGAACGCGGATCTAAATTGTGAAGGTAACCGCAATCGCATCATAGGTTTTGATAAGAAATATAAACAAATCCAAATAAAAACTAAATACTTGACGAGGTATTTAAACATATTTTTTAAAATTATAGGCGTGTGGAATTACCTCGTGATTTTACATAATCTCAAATATGACGAAAAACAGTGTTTTTGGCACTTTAAGATTAGGATATCTCAAAAACCTGACGTGCTGGAGTTGTAAATTGTGCATATGTCATCCTTCCTTAGAATTCTTCCAATTACGTCTGTTACACCTTTTATATATAGCTAGATCCTTGCGACTAATCAAACCAACGAACGGCCACGAAGAACTCAACTACATCACAACAGCTCTAAAACAAGACAACTACAAAGAACACAACATCAAAAAGACCATACAACAGAACACAAATGCAATAGCAGAGAAAAAAGATGACAAATCCAAACCAAAACCACACTACCATACATAAAAGATGTAACAGACGTAATTGGAAGGAATCTGAGTAAGCATGACATATACACAATTTACAAGCCAAAAACCAACAATATACAAATTAATGAGCAATCCTAAAGACAAAATACCATTGGAACACCAGGAAGTACAGCATCCCATGTAGAGACTGTAAAAAAGTCTCCAGAGTCTCCACCTGAGTCCAAGAACATAAAAATAGCGTAAAGATTATTCTTTTTTTCTGCAAACCACATCAGCTTTATTCCAACATCATCAGGAGACAGGACACACTATAAATTTCCGGGAAACCAAACACGTAACACCCTTAGAACACTATAGAACGCGCATCATCAAAGTAGCTCTCGAAATAGAAAAAACTGAAAACTTTAACAAGAGAGATGATGCATAAAACATCTCAAATACTTGGAAGACTATAATTAAAACCCAACCAACCACACCAAAGAAACAGGACAGCGAGACGGGAAGAGATGCAGATCCAGGGAAGCAAGGAAACCAACCAGGTAGAGCCAAAATATAACCTTCGCAAACGCCAAACTATAAAAAGTAGACAGAGGACCAGCACGTGAGATGTTCGCAAAACGTCGTGATGACTTTTCTACTGACGAATGCCGGAAAAACACCAGTGCACATTCTACTATCCGTGAAAATTACGTTACAACATATATATAGGATCATCGGAAAAGTATGGAGACCTCCGATGATCCTCTTATACTCTCAGCTCTAACCCCCAAATATCTCATTTCTATCCAAGGTTACACGATTTTGACAAAATGACCGGAACCATTCACAGTACAATGAATGCATTATTTCATTTTTCCTGCAAGGGAGCTTTTAAAGTCCCTTTATAGAATTCAATTCAGCCAGTAGCGAGTCGAAAAAACTAATTTTTAACATTTTTTGACCAATCTAATACTTCCGGCTTCATATTTTGCAAATAACCCGAAATTTCTGCACCTGCTAAATTCAGATTGAATTTTTTTCGTTCAAATCGCAACATTTTGCCTATAAAATATCTTTTATATTTATGCGAAAGTTAAAAATAGTAAAAGGTCGATATTAATAGCAGATAACAAAAATAATAACAACCATTTTTGTTATATACACAGAACTGAGACCGATTTAGAAATACGAACTTGCGTCATTCCCGATTTATCCAGTGGATTTAATCGGCAGATTAATGCATTAAAGATTTCCAAACAAACATTATCGATCCTAAAATTCCCAAAAACGAGCAATATTTGATTGAGGAAATGAAAAAGTACGTAATTTTGCTCTTGACTTGTACAAAGACCAAACAAGTTAGATTTAAAATTAAAACTCCTACAATTTCTATTAAAATTTCTTCTTGTTATATATTTTATGTGATAAGGGCATCTCAAAAGAGAAACATCAATCAGGGCAAGATAATATAAAAGAAACATATCCAAAAAGCTGACATATTTTTTTCGTTTGAAAAAAATATCTCATGTAAAAATTTTAACTATGTATTTAACAAATTTAGTTTGGGAGTACTATTTTATAGAGGGTGTCTCATGACGTACCGCAGCCATCGATTTCTTGGAAAATACACTTTGGAAATTTCTTAAAATTTGGCAATTTACGAAATTCGATAAGAGAAATTCGGCTAAAATATTTTTAAGATGGTGGTACTTCCGGTGATACCAAAATTTGATGCCTTCTTGCTTATTTGAAATAAAATAACCTATATGTTATTTCGTTTTAGATTCTATGCAAAATTATAACTTTCGACCACCGTAGTAAATGTATGGATGTTTCGTCTCGATACCGGTGGTGGACTCATCAGTGGGATCCACCGGTATCTTTCCCAGACATCCTTGTACTTTCTACAAACTTGGACCTCTATTTAAGTCCCGTTTTGACGGCAAGCGGTGGTGAGATGTTATGTTCCACAACATGCCCCCCCTAAGGCATTTGCTTTCCGGCTTAAACTGTCGGACAGTCCAAGCCGTTAGAAAGCACAGACCTGAAAAGGAAGTGGAACGGACATCCTCGGTGGTCTTCCAATGGCCGGGTCCGGCTTAATCAAAGCCCACGGCGGTTAAGACCCTCGTCTGCCGCCGTCCCTGCTCGGGCGCCATGTCTCAATTAGCAATGCCCCTGGTGGTAAGGACATGTAGCTAGCGATCTACTTTCGACCACTGTAGTAAATTTATGGATGTTTCGTCCCGATACCGGTGGTGGACTCATCAGTGAGATCCACCGGTATCTTTCCCAGACATCCTTGTACTTTCCACAAACTTGGACCTCTATTTAAGTCCAGTTTTGCCGAAAAGCGGTGGTGAGATGTTATGTTCCACAACAATAACTATCAAGTTGTCCTGTAAAAAACCCTTCATTATTGAGGTTGGGGTTGATTTCCGTCTAGAAGGGAATCTACTTTGGTACACTATGTTGAGATTTTAATAATAAATAAATAGAGTGATCAAAAACTAACATTAAATAATGGCTTGAAAAAATCGTTAAAAGTCAATTTTTTAAAATGTAAACCCCTTATTTTTATAATGTTATTTAGCAAAGGGTGAGTTTGTATAAGGTTGTCTATTCCAAACATTTTTCGCATCTCCGCGGTAGTTCGTCATGGGTGCCGCTCTAATTGAATAGGGAGATAAACTTTTGCCGTGTAATCACAGGCTGCCTCCAGTATTATTTCGGAATGTTTTCATCGATTTCAACCAAGTTTTCTTCATCATGTCTAGGAAATTACTACGTTAGCCCCATATATGAAATTTGATCTTTAAAAATTAAATATGGTAGATACAAAATGGCTGACTAAAATTTTCTCATTTTTGCAATTTGGGGGTTTTGAAAGGATAGATTACAAATATAAAATTATTCTTTTAAAATTGTACGATGATGGGTCCAACTTTGAGAATTAGTTTAAAAGCGGTACTTTTACACAACGGCAACAAATATTTCTCTATTGCTGTTTTCCCGCTGTTTTTATGAAAGGAAATGTGAGAATCTGCAACTTTTTTGGAAAAAAATTCTATATAAACAAAATTTATGGAAAATATGCACAGATTTTAAAAGGATTGCAATTATTTTGAGAATACAACATTTTTACATTAAATACTGTTGCTGTTTATCTTTTTGGGACAGGCGTGACTGAAAAAAAACCATTTAATAAAAAAGGCTGGCCTTCAAGAAATAATTTTTCAACAAGAATAATGAAAATACTTCATGCTACATTAGTAAAAAAGGGAGATATTATTACACCGCCTCTGCATATAAAATTAGGGATAATAAATAACTTTGTAAAATCACTTAACTATGAAAGTGACGCTTTTCAGTTTCTTAAGGAAAAATTTCCCAAAATGACAGATGAAAAATTAAATGGGGAAATTTTTATAACACCTCAAATACGAGGATGAATAAAAGACAAAACCATGGAAGTTAAATTGAATTAGAAGGAAAAAAACTAACAAATCCTTGAAACAGATTTTCCAAAAACTTTATAATTGTTAGTAAATCATGTGATTCAGGCTTTGCATGCTAGAGGGCACAAAATGTTGCTCAAAATACACATTCTGGAACAGCGGTAAAATGAAAAGTCAACCCATGCTCTACTATAGTCAAAGTACTGAGAAAACTTGAAATGACATATGATATTAGTGATTGGATTGACTGGTTCTGGTTTTTATATCATTTATCTGTTGTTATCACGTTGGTATAAACTTCAGGGCCGGACTACTTTACCATTTTATATAAAATTATTCCCCATAATGACATTAAATACATGATTTTAAAATTTAAAGCTTTGAATATAGTAGCTAACCTAATTTTGCTCCGTTAATTCTTGTTCTTCAGTATTTGTTAGATGTTTTGTTTTGTTTTCTGTCTGATAACATGGTCCAGGTTATGTATTCATCGACGGCTTAGAGAATGTGACCATTTATAGTAATAATTGTATCTTCTCTGGTCATCAATTTGCTCTTGATGATCTTTTTTACTACAAAGTTATGAGCGAAACTGAGGTAATTTATGGCAGGTTGTGTTTTCTAATTCTAGTGTAAAAAACTTAGAAGATATGATATCTCTCTGGCGGATATCTTTTTCCACTTTGATCTGATTTGTTCATGTCTCTTCTTCAATAACAACTTCTAGAGTGACGTTCTTATAAATCTATTTTATTAGATTGATATATCTGGTATATATTCTTGCACCATTACATTAAGAACAGCCCAGATTTCAAGTGTCCTCTTAAGAAACGCTAGATTTATATAGCATTATTTTACACAATTTCCGCTTCAACTAGTGGATATGTAATATTAATGAATTCAATTGTTTTTAAGATCCAACTAACTGAAGGATCTACTTAACTAACTTTATGTAAATTCGCTTCTTGAATACTAAAACTCACAAATTTAAAATTCTTAACATAAAATTACCCGCTCTTTTTCTGTTCCATTTTAAATGCTTTAGTCTGGCTTCTAGCATTCTTCTTTTCATTCTCTATTAAGCCGTTGGGACTATTTACATATCATTGACTCAATAATTTTATTTCTTTGACTACAATCTTAAAAGTGCCTTTTCGCCAACGTTTTTTGTTGATTTATTTCTCATTGCTACTTATCATTTGAAAAGAGGGGTCTATAAAATCCTGAAAATCTTTCTATAAGAAAGTAATAAAATTGTTGGTTAATTGACTTACTATTTGCTAACGATGCATATTATCATTTCTTACTGTTGCGGATCACACTTCTTAATACTGAATTTTTCATAGCCATTTTACTGCTGCTAGTTGTCTAGCGATCAGGAAAAATGCGAATTATGTGCTAAAAAAGGAAATGAATATTTTTTCTCTAATGCTTACTTTGAAATCCCATTTTTGACTATAAGTTTCAGATAGTATAGGATATTCACCCTTTTACGACTCCTAATGTAGAATGGAAAATCAGTTTTTAAGTCTTGGCAAAAACTACTTTATCGAAAGTAGATAAAAAGTAGAATAACGACCTCGCAATGCCTGTCAAATATGTACAGGGTATATAGTTTTCGATGGTTCTACGGGTTGTTTGTATGTGCTGAAAATTAGGGTCTGTACACTGCGATCTAATAGATTGTTGAATTTTTAAGGGTGTTTCTGTCCCATTCGCTTTTCCGACTCATTTTTGTACTGAAGTTCTTCACAAAATTGAATTTCTTTTTCATTTCATCTTAGGGCATGTCCCAGATTTGATGATTTCTGGATGAGAGATTGGCCTTCGTTTTATGACCTCATCTTTCATCGGCCTATAAATTGTCATTTTGGCCATATTCTCCACAAGTATATGTAGAGGTGTAAGGTTTAGGAGACTTCCATGGTGGTCGTTGGGCACACACAGGCCAGACTTTGAACTTTCGAGAGGTTAGCTCTCGTGTTAGACAGACGGTTCTTTTGCTTCAGATCACTGCCTCATATGTAATGATTGGTCTCACTATTGCAGTGTACATCCATTGCAGAATTTTTTGGTTTGTGCCCCAACTCTTTCCCGCAAAGTTTCTACAGACTATCGAGGCTTTTGTAGCCTTATTAATTACTTTTTTTTCGTGTTTGTTCCAGAGGAGTTTATTATATAGTGTCAGTTCCAGATATTTAACCTCTGACTTCCACTCAATAACGTTCTCATCCATTTTGACGGTTTTTAGAATGAAGTTTCTTTTCTTTGTGAAGGCTGGTGGTTTTGGTGGGATTGATATTTAATCCCATCATCTGGCATCATTCCCTAGGGTATTCAAGCATTCTTTGAACCATGTTACTGTTATTGCCTCTTGCGATCACGACCAGGTCACCGGTATAACCCTGACAAGATATGCCGAGGTCAGTCAGATCACCGAGGAGTCTCCGCATAAGTGGAAAGACTACCCCCCCCCCCCCCCCGGTTATCTCTTATTAGTAAAAATAGAAGGATAAGGTTTTCGTGGAACTATGCTAATTTTTTAAGAAACGAATGATGCCATTACCAGAATTTCCATAAACCCCTTCGTTTTGGAGATATAGAGCGATTTTGAAAATGATGCATTTTGGGGTACCCCTCGTATCTCGATTATATTTCAACTTACCGCTAAGTTAGAAATAGAACTATTAGGGTTTTTTTATGTAGGGTTCAATAGTCAGTTTTTTATAAGTTCGTTTTTCAGAGAAATAAATCAAACTTACCTATTTTTAAATGGGACACCCTATTTATTTTTGAATAATGTGATTTAGTTTGTTACAAGCTTTTTAAATATATATAATACTCTATATTTATTATTAGTATTGAGTCTTAGATTTACGTTTTTCAAAAAAAAATATCAGGTTTTGTTAGTTGTAACAAACTAAATCACACTATTCAAAAATATTTTGGGTGTTCCATTTAAAAAAGGCAAGTTTGCTTTATTCCTTGAAAGTTAACTTGTAACGGAGATACGAAGGATGCTCCAAGGTGCATCATTTTGAAAATCTCTCTGTATCTCCAAAACGAAGAGGTTTATGAAAATTCTGTTAGTGGCATCGTTGATTTCTTAAAAAAGTGCCACGAAAACATTATCCTTCTATTTTTACTAATAACGGAGATAACCCGTAAAATCATCGAAAATTGAATACTCTCTACAATAAAAATTTAGAAAGCTAAGATATTTCTTTAATACAACACACAGTTTCGTGGTTTGTAAAGGGTGTTTTTTATAGAGGTATAGAACTTTAAGTTGGCAACACTTTTTTAACTGGCGGCCATTTTGTCAGATGTCAAGTGATTTATGTTTAGTCTGGTTTGGCATTTCAACATAAATAGACTGACGCCTGAACAACGCTTCCAAATTGTGCAAATTTATTTTGAAAATCATGGTTCTGTTCGAAATACGTATCGCGCACTACGTCCGTTTTACGGTCAACATAATCGTCCATCAGAGCAATTAATTCGATGATAATACGCATCCACAGAGACGTCGTACAGTGCGTACAGAAGAAGTCATTGCTGCTGTAGAGCGTAGCGTAGAGGAAGACCCGAATCAGTCTATCCGCTATCGTGCACAGGAATTGGATATGTGTCCATTCACTTTATGGAAGATTTTGCGGAAAGATCTTGGTTTGCGTGCTTACAAAATCCAACTCGTGCAAGAATTGAAGCCACACGATCACCTAGCAAGGCGTAGATTCGGTGAATTGGCCCAAAACAAGATTGCCGTTGATCCCGATTTTCATAAGCGAATATTGTTTAGCGAAGAAGCTTACTTTTGTTTGAATGGATACGTCAATAAACAAAACTGCCGTATTTGGAGTGACGATAATCCTCAAGTGTATGTTGAGACACCGTTACATCCAGAAAAACTGACTGTTTGGTGTGCTTTATGGTCTGGTGAATCATTGGTCCGTACTTCTTTAAAAACGATGCTGGTCAGAATGTTACAGTCAATGGTGACCGCTATAGAGCCATGATTACTGACTTTTTCGTTCATCAATTGAACAACCATGATGTGCAGGAGCTGTGGTTTCAACAAGACGGCGCAACATGTCACACAGCTCGTGCCACAATTGATTTATTGAAGGAAACGTTTGGTAACCGCATAATTTCACGTTTCGGACCCGTGAATTGGCCTCCAAGATCATGCGACTTAACGCCGCTAGACTATTTTCTGTGGGGATATGTGAAGTCGCTAGTCTACGCCGATAAGCCCGAAACGATTGATCACTTGGAGGACAACATTCGCCGCGTTATTGCCGATATACGGCCACAAATGTTGGAAAAAGTCATTGAAACTTGGACCTACAGATTAGACTACGTCCGAGCAAGCCGTGGCGGTCATATGCCAGAAGTCATATTTAAATTATAATGCCAGAAGGTTATCTTTCGAATAAAGTAAGTTTCATGTCAATTTAAAAATTCATCTTTGTTTTATTCCATTTAAAAGTTCTATACCTCTATAAAAAACACCCTTTACTTATATTTTGCAAACACATGAAATGGATAATTTCCTCTTCGTCTTTTTTCCTGAAAATCGCGTATACAAATCTGATCATACTCCTGTGTTTGGGTATTTATTTCGTAATTGGAAAATATTTTTTTCTAGGCTGGAAACAGATATTGTTGATTATATTATCCTGGTTCAAATTTCAAAACAACAAATTAAAATCTAACAGCTAAATATGTTCTCATTCCCGGTACAAAAACTTATATAAAACAAATACAAAAAGGGCATTTTTTGCTCTTTATATAAATTTTACAGCCGTTTACTTCATGAAAAGGAAGCCGGTTTTTTGTTGATGAAAAGGGCGATTTCTTTAGACACCTTTCAAAAAGGTTTATTCACAATTTTTTTCTTCATGGTCTTTATAAGATAAGTAAAGTTGTAAATTCCTAAATCATTTATCTCAAAAACCAAAGTGACCTTCATTGAATTCATTACCTGCATTGACTTCAAAATTTCAAGTACATTTTGTAATTTATATAGAGTTGTTACCAATTTTGATAAAAATCAATATATATTACGAATAAGTAGGACTGTTTTCTCAGCAATCTAAAATTCTTTAAAAAAATATTTAAATGAAGCATTGAACTTATCACAATTTTATTAAACAAAATATTTAATTATAAATTAAGTATTTCTGGAATTTCTCTTAAAAATGAATGATTAACTGATTAAAAGTAAATTTTTTGCAGTTAGTTCAGGTTGATTCAGGTTAATTCAGGTTTTTCATACGTGATTAAAAATTAAATTTTCTATAGTTGGTTTTTTCTCCTTAAATAATACCAAAAAATATTATTCCTCTTTTCCGAGAAATGGATTCTGGTGGTTTACAAACGGTTCTCCGCAGGATGAAAGAAGTGGAGCTAGAACTGGAGTGGGTGGTAGTAGCGGAATTTCCCCTTGGTATAATTTGCAGCGGTCTTTTCGGCAGAAATTTGTGATATTCCGCAATGTGACCATCTGTATGAGAAGGATGTAAATAGTAATAAGACAATAGGCTTATATTTAGACAGTAGGGCTGTAATATTAGTATTAAAGTCTTATGTCGTAGCTTTACGACTGGTGTCGGAAAAAGAATGACTGCGCAGTCAGGCCCGTGCGGGTTCTGGGTCACTCGAGTATGCACATGAAGGAAAATCGTTTAACACAAAGAGGATCCGCAGCTGAACCATACGAACCCCAACCAATTCTATCTGTTGACTGTTTCTATTACCATTGGCAAAAGGGAATTGAAATTGTTGCTGGAAAGCAAATTTATGGTATCCTGGAGAAAACCCCCGAAATAAGAATGCCAAGAAATGTATCATTTAACCCAATGCTCTACTGACTAGAAAACTTTTCTCCCTGGAGAGGAAAGAACTCCGAATAAATGAGGGAAAGACCAAATACATGCACGTCTCCCGCAACCCCGCCCGAGACAGAATCAGGCAGAACGTCACCATGGATGACTATAATTTTGAACATGTGCGAGTTTTTAAGTACCTAGGCGCAGTGATAACGGCAAACAATAATATGCAGGAAGAGGTTAAACAGCGCATCACACAAGCAAATAAATGTACATTTGCGATACAGACCTAACTGAAGTCAAAATTTATCACTAGAAAGGCAAAAACCGAAATTTATCGAACAATAAAACGACCAGTAGCAATCTACGCCAGTGAAACCTGAATCCACGATACGGAGCTGCTAAGAAGGTTTGAGAGAAAAATCCTGCGCATAATATATGGCCCATACCGAGATCTTGAAACAGGCCGTCACAGAATGAAAAGCAACATAGAGCTTGCGCAAACATATCAAAGCCCTGACATCATTCAAGAAATAAAGTCTAGAAGACTACGATGGGCAGGTCATATACAAAGGAGTCAAAACGATCGACTAATAAAACGGGTATGGGAGGAAGCACCACAAGGAAAAAGACCACTGGGAAGACCCAGGCTTAGATGGAGAGATAACATCCACAAGGATCTAGCTATCCTTGAAGTTGACCAGCAAGAATGGAGGGAGCTGGCACAAGATCGTTCCAGGTGGAGGCAGATAGTCGAGGCAGCCAAGACCCACCCTGGGTTGTAGTGCTACGGAGTCCGTCAGTCAGTCAGAGGAAAGAACTGCGAACCGTAGTAGGATTCTTATCATAAGGTTGGTACTTGCTGTGCAGAGGAGTATAAAACTGTTGACCATGTCCACAGAGAATACTAAGCAGTCAACAGACTGAGGCAGAAATATTTTCAATGTAATATTGTCACCTAAAGCCTTCATCAGCTGTAGTTAGCGAGGTTAGTTCGATTTTCAAAGGCGAACAAGTAGCGCCACATTTTAGTCATTCATTCTAGGTTTATTTTAATATTTTCCTAACATGATTTTCAAAATCTACCAACTTAAGATAGTAACATTTTGAGCCCCGTTTGCAGAACAATCAGAAACTAATCAGTACCAATTAGAACGTCCAAAAACAGGCGCTGACTGGTTTGCAATTTCTTTACTTATTGGCCTGTCATTGAAGTTAGGCGTAGTAGGTATAGTCAGTTTTTTTTTTAACCTTTTTAAGGTCTTTAAAACTTCCCTAAAATATATTTTTTAATCATCGCATATATTTGAAATAAATAAGCTTTCTTTAATTCACTTTCATTTTAAAATTAGCACACATTAATCCTAATAATATATATATACTTTTAGAACAGGCAGTGAATTTTTTTGGATCACCTTGTATTAAACGTAATTTTTATTAAATTTTAGTGACAATAAAAATTGCTAAAACATCCCGAGTAGTGTGTTCAATCAGTATTTTAGGTATTTATACTCTACACATTTTTCAAAATGTTTGGGGGAAATAGATTTTTATCAGAATTATAACCATATTGTTAATAACCATGTATAAAATCTTAATGAGATATTTAATGCCTTCTAAAATTTTGAAATCAATCAAATATTTTTTTAAATCGAATTAAGAATAAAAATTTACAACCAACTGAACACTTGATATGGAAAATTAAATAACATCTTACAGCATCTTAAGTAGGTCCCAAAAAAAACTAGATATTGAAGAAAACTGTCTGCGTTTACCCACTACGTCGTATCAAGAATTAAAAAAAAAAACATTTTCTTCGCTTCCTTATAATGACTATTTATCGGTTTACTTTACTTCCTACTTCATTGTTAAATTAATAGCTAAAAATATTCTCTTTCATATTGAATCGAACTCAGGTTCAATGCCCTAAAACGTAATTAAACTTCAAAAGGGACGAGGTACGAGAGATTGTTAAACCCTGTTTTAACGAAGACTTTTTTTTTAGTCGAATCTTCACTCTCTACCCTTGTTTTTATCAAAGTGAAAGGTTTTTTTTTTAATTATAGGGATTTAATTGGAAGTGTTTGATAACCTTTTTGTCTCTCAGAAGTTAAAGAATATATATATATATATATATATATATATATATATATATATATATATATATATATATATATATATATATAATACAAAGCTCTAATTTAATTTGCTTTGAATAACAACATGAAAAATACAATAAACTAATCACTGGTTAAAAATTATCAAAAATAAAAACCTTTTGAAAATTAGTTAATATTATTACTTTACTATATATTGTAGTGAATAATAGTAGTAGTTATTAATTAACGCATCAACCCATAAGATTTTTTAGTGACGGCACCTATAGTTTAACGTGGGTTCCCAACCACGGTCCTCGACGCTGAACCAACCCCGACTTTGCACTCTTTGGCAGTTTTTGTATCTACTGACTATTAGGACTATAGCCATTAATAGTCTGACAACTTTTTTAAATAAGTTGCCGCACGAGGATCGAACTTGCGCTGGTCGTGGTCGTCTCTATCAGTTGATATGTTTTGGCGTTTACCGGATAATGGATTGGTTAAGGAATTCGTTACCAACCACGTATTAGCGCAATTTTTGTAATGCGTTAAAGAAAAACGGCAACATCGCTTTGGCTTACCGGGTTACAATTATCGTTACCCACTTCCATACTTTGGTCACGATCGTGGTTAAGATGAATTATGACCTTAAAATTTATTGTTTATGATTTCTTTAATTTTAAAGAGGAAATTTTTTTTCTTTTGTCATGTTTTCTTATGAACTTCATCCAACAAAGGTAAAATGATAGTGAACAAGTAGTGTTATCTGTTCATTCATCTTTGGTTACTGTGAGAAAAAATATTGCTGGCATGTCACTATCGCTTCCTTGCATTTTTACTGATATTCAAAATAAAAAACAAAGAGCACCTTCAAAAATCATCCAAGAACACATGCAATTTTAAGGTTACGTTAAGGTTATCAATTTACAAAAATGCGTCTTCATTTTTAGTCACGAGACGGTTATGCAGACCATTAAAAATGTTACCGGTCTACGTCAAAGTCATAACCCTTAACCCATAACCTAGTAAACGCCAAAAAATGCCTAGTCATAGCGCCTTAAGCAATTTGGCTAATTTCATACCTTATTGTAATTAATATATATTTTTTTATATTTGTTTAATGATGTTTGATATCAACACTACAAAAAAAAAAAAGAAGAACGAGGTGGAAAAAATCAGGAATTTAAATTTTTATTTTTTTTTATATCAAATGCCATTACACAAAAACAAGAAATATATATTAAATGCAATTCAAACAAAAAGAATAATAGTTATTAATTTTCAAAATGTATTTTTTATCATTTTTAATAAGGGATTAGTTTATTATCTTTTTTCCGTTTTTATTGAAGGTGGGTTGACCTAGAGTGTTTTATTATATTTACAAATTGTTTTTCTACATCTTACACATTTTTTATTTTATTTTTTTCTGATGAAGGCCAAATATATGACTGACACGTTAATACAAAAATGTAATTTTCAAGAAGAAATTTGCTTTTAGCAAATGGACCTTAAAACTCAATTACATTGAGTGTGTGTGAGTGTTAAAATAATATAAAAACATAAATCCAAGAAAAAATAAATAAGACATTTCACATTAAAAATGTAAAGCAAATAAAAAATAAAAAAGTATATTTTAATTGATTCCACAAATTTCTGATCAAGGTTAAATAGACGGAAATATCAATATGTAAAAAATGAGAAAAAAAAACAATGTGTATCTAATGATAACAAAGACTTAATCCTCGAGAACGAACCAACAAAATTATGAAAATTAAAGTAATGCTCAAGAAAATCTCCCAAAGTGTATATCCGGCGGGAGGTCGGCAAAGCCGCGTTCAGTATTTGCATGCTTCCTTCCGATATGTCCTTTGCACAGCCAGGTGCATGTCGGTACCCTGATGAGTCTAGTAGAGACGAAACTTGTACCTCTGCCGTATCACTGTGGCGGGGAGAGTAAGTTTTGGCTTTCTTCTCGGTGGCACAGGCAGGCCATCATCTTAATGGTGGTGGAATAGGATAAATTGCGTTCTATAACAATTTATTCTAACTGTGCAACGTCTAACACAGAAGGGATATGATGGAGAGGAGTTTGCATTTACTGTTCGCATTTTACTTCATATATATATATATATATATATATATATATATATATATATATATATATATATATATATAAGTAATGTGCAACGATGTGATTACTAACGTAGATGAATATATACTTGGGGCAACTTATTCACAAATCGGGTTCATTTGAACAAAACTCTACAATCTTTAAGCCCATAATGCCACTCTACCTTAAGAAAATAGTATTTGATCAATGCATATTGTAGGTTGTAGATCATGACATACGGGTGTGAAACAAAATTATCAAGAAAGAAATAAGCAGAAAACCTCAAATCACTTAAAGAACCATAGGAAAATGCATGCTAGGCATAGCTAAAAGGAGTCGTAAAACAGTAGAGTGGATACGATAGAAAACAGAAGTAACTGATGTAATCCAAAGAATATAATCCCTAAAAAAGGACCACTAGGACAACTATGTGGTATCCCAGAAACGCAAAGAGATTAAAAAAAACCGAATCTCAAATGAGATAATGGCATCAGAAAACTGGCAGAAACAACTTGATCCCAGGAGCTTAAGATAGAAAAACATGGGCATAAATATTATATATATATATATATATATATATATATATATATATATATATATATATATATATATATATATATATATATATATATATATATATACACCACAGAGAAAAAATAAAGTATCCCTTCGCTCAATCGTACAGGTTTTGTGGTGTTAAATATAGTAATCAGAACCTTTTCTTGGCTCGTCGTGCATTACTTTTGGATAAAAGTAACGATTCCATTGCGTGTTTTCTTTTCATGAGCCATAAAAGTAATTTATGAAGCTCCATGTAATCATCTTTCGAAATGCTTTTATCATGCAACATAACATTGAAAACCTTCATCTTTTTATACTTTCATTTACTGGTCGAATCCTTTGCAAATGCTTAATATGTATTTGAAATTTTAGTAGACATGACTATCGGGTTATTGGGAAATTCAACATTTTTCGCATTATACATACATTCTTTACTAATAATTTTGATTTAATAAATACTTGACCAATACTTAGAGCCACCCAGTACAAAAACCGACCTATATTCTGTCTAGAATGCCCTGTGTTATTTCGTCCGATCCCTCACCAACTAATTTATTTACGTCTATATTCGTCAGCACAAAAATAATAATACAGGTTAATTGTTTCAAATACCCACAAGAAAAAAAATGAAGCAACTTAACTGGAACATACTAAACCCCACAAGTTTTGCGTCAACACTGACGTCAATAGTCTATAAAAGGTTGTATAGATAAATTTGACTAAACATTATTGAAACTGCCGGAGCAATTACTTCAATTTTTTTTCTGAATTGAATTATTATATTGAAGACTGCGGTGTTTTCTTTTAACTTTTAGCATTGGGTCAATCGTAATATTCTTACACAGGGCGTTTGATAATAAACTGGTACTAAGTAACTGTAGATTTTACACCGAAAAACAAAATAGGTTGATTTAATTAGTCGCAAATTGGCTCAAAATTTTTTTTTGCTCGTAGTGATAGACAAAATAACTTTATTTGTAGAAATTTCTACAATATTATAACTTAAACCTTACAATTTTTTTTCACTAGGCAATGTAGCGTCGTCAGACTTAAAAAATGTTTTCCCTATATTTAAATTTTATGACCTACATTAACCACAGACAACAATCTTCCCGGAAATACCTTTTCTTAGGAAATCCCCAAGAGTCCCTATTTATATCTGTTAACAATAGAGGTTTAATAAAGGTGACTTGTTTGTTTCTAATTGATCATTCAAAAATTCCTTTCGTTTTATGTTTCGAAAGACATGTTTTAAACGATCTACCTGTCTGGCTTATGTACACTTTTGAACAAAGGCCACAGTTCAACTGATAGACACCCGACTTTTTTATTTTAGATATTGCATTTTAAGCATTTTTCTTAGAGAATTTTGAAGGCTACGTTGATTTTGTATATATTCAAGAAAGATGCAACTTCTTCATAGGATTTACCGAAATATCTGATACTTTTAAAACTGTCTTTTGTATTTTTATGAAAGAGATATACTTTTAAGAATGCTTGTTTTTGTTGTTTGTGATTTAAAATATTTTCTGTAACAGTGACGGTATATCCGTTGTTGATTGTGATTTGTTTTATGATATTTAATTCTTTATTGAAGTCGACATCCGATAAAGGTATGTTAATTATTCTTTTTTTTCCTCTTATTGTGAGAGTTACCGCATCAAAAACATGCCTGGAAAAAAAGGGGCTATCTAAGCGTCGGGACTGTTTGATGCTCAGATCATCAAAATAGCAAAACTTTGTATTTAATTAATTTAGGAACTGGAAAAAGTTGATATACGTAATTTCGGTGTTAAGTTCTAATTTACCAAGTTCTCTACAGAACTTTTAAACTATCTACTCATCCTGAGAGCAAAAATATAGGGTGCTTAACAGCACGCTGGTCGTTTTGGTAAAAGTTTTTATGTAACGCTTGTTCGAATTAGCTAGGTCACTAGTATGCCTCGAAATTCACGATGAATCTATGTGTAGAATCGCTTTTGTCGTAAATCATTCGAATTATATATACAAAATTGTTTAATGCAGAAAAGTGAAGGTGATAAGTAAAAGAGTAATATTTTGAAATAGAGGTCTGTCGGACTTGAAACACCCTTTCTTTTTACCCGGATCAGCTTACAGTCCGAAGGATCCAGTTCAATAAAATTTAAAATACCAAATTCCGATCGGTCACATAGGATATCAAACCAACAATGAACCGTGATCTGATGAATCGGACGGTGTTCATTGTACCTTTATCGGACCTTTACCATTTTCGAAAATACGGTTTGGCATAGTACGATGCTCTTTCGAGTCCGCTAACGGATCAAAGTTCGTTGGATTTATAATCGGAGGAACAGTGAAAGTAACAACAAAGGCAATGACTCTGCAAGACAAAACTTTATAATTGTGTTAGTTTAGATTGTGGCTATAAAATTACGAGATTAGTGCTGTAAAACATTTTATTTTGAATGTGTACATATTTAGTTATTATCACCTTCAATATAATTACAATACTCCACGCGAATTTTCCGTTGTTCGATATATTGTTGGAATTCTTCATCTCTGAACTCCTTCATGAAGCGTGACACTTTTTTTTTCAGCTTCTACAGACTGAAATCTTGTTCCTTTTAATGCAGATTTGATTTTGGGGAACAGATAAAAGTCACATGATGCCAGGTCGGGCGAACGAAGCGGATGGTTTTGTACTTGGCTAGAAACATCTTGGCATACAATGCAGAATGAGCCGGTGCATTGTCTTGATGGAGATCCCATGACTTATTCTTCTACAATTCGGGTCTTTTTTTTCTTATTCCTTCACGAAGTTGAGCAAGAATTCCAAGGTAATAATCTTGATTTCTTGCTTGACCTTCGGGAATCTAGTAAAGGTCACAATCTTATACATATCAAAAAAATTAATCATCGCTTTAAATCTTGATTTGCTCATTCGAGCTTTGTTAGCTCTCGGTGAAGTTGGGGTCTACGAACGAACTGACGTAGACGCCAAACAGTGAGCTTTGAAAATGGTGAATGGGATTTCACCGAAACGTCAGCTGCCTTACAGTCCTGAGAGGGACTCAGCACATACACGGGATGCCCGAAAACCTTCGATTACACATCACACCCGTGAGAATATCCGACATAACATATATATATATATATATATATATATATATATATATATATATATATATATATATATATATGTTATTCCTCCGTGTGAGATGCATTAGCAGTGGTTATATTCACATTTTGCTGTTGTAGTGCTGAAATCACATTCAGAAAACGTACAACTATATGCAACTCCGTATGTAAGTGAAGTAAAATGCGAAACAGTGAATGCAAAGTTCGCACCATCATATCCTTTCTGTGTTAGAGGTTGCACAGTTAGAATAAATTGTAATAAAACACAATTCATCCTATTCCACCACCATCGAGATGGTGGCCTACCTGTACCGCCATACCGAGAAGAAAGTCAAAGCTTACCCTCCCCGCCATAGTGATATGGCAGAGATACATGTTTCGTCTCTCACTAGACTCATCAGGGTACCGACATGCACCTGACTGTGCAAAAGACAGATCGGAAGGAAGCATGCAACACTGAACGCGGCTTCGCCGACCTCTCGTCGGATAGCTTATATATGTTTATACGGCTTTCACGGATTCCTCCGTGTGAGATGCATTAGCAGTGGTTATATCCACATTATGATATATATATATATATATATATATATATATATATATATATATATATATATATATATTAAAAAAATGGTTGATGTATTTCTTAAAAATAGACATTAAAATCGGAAAGTCATACGAACTCTTTTAGAATTACTGACAGGAATCGGACGATGAAAACGGATTTTTAAAAATGATGTTTCGGAGGGTCTGAATCACAAAAGTGTCCGAATTACCAAAGTGCTCGTTTTTCCCATTTTTATTTTGAAATGTTGTAATGAAGTTTCTACGAAAAGTGAAACGAAAAATTGATTGCGTTACTTTTGATAAAAGATACGACAAAATTGATGACTTATTTTGTCCTATTCATGTACATTCTTATTTTTCAGTTGTTATAGCAAACAATAACCTGAGAAGCTAAACCCTATATAAAATTTTAGGACTTGTTGCTTGATAATTACAATATAGCCTTGCACGTTGTTATATTACATTTGTTTTTATATCTGTTCTTGGTTTTTATATGTGTGTGCTACAAACTTAATGAAGTGCACAAAAAAAAATTGAACCTTTTTTGTTACTGGAGTAATTTTCACTTAAGAAAGAAGATTTTTTTTTTCAGTCCAACACATAACTCGCGCTGTTTACTTAAAACTAGTACACCAATATTAATTGGTTATTTTTCCGTTTGTAACATAAATTTAGGTTAAATTAGCCAAGACAGAAAAAATTATTTTCTTTTCATCCAAATCACTTAACACAAGTTTACTGGATTGGCAAATAATTTCGCTTACGGCGCTATTTTTCTCTTCCCTTGATTCTTTGTATTAGATACACATTAATTTATACATATATTTAAAATTGCTATTTTCCATACACAATGGCAATTTATAGCAAACTTTGCTAAAGGCTTAGGAATTACGAGGTAGTAAACTACGAAGGATTCTTATAAAAGATTAACGAAGTTTATTACAATACAATACACAATTCCATATTTCTAGAATCAGCATTTACTGTATGACCAGAGACACTCTGTATAAGTTGTTTTTATGAACCTAATTAAAAATGTAAAACTCTTATTGACGTCAATCTTTAAAACGAGAAAGAAGATTGACGTAAGGGTGCGTTTTTCAATGTCAGTTTCCTAATAAAATTCGGTGAAAACTGATAAAACGATATTAATGATTGATATGAGAGACGTCCCACAATTTGAAAAGATTATGTTTTCCGTATTAAAAATGTGGGATAAAAAAGTACATTTAGATGGATATTTAATCTATCATATTGAAGTCATAGGTATCAGTGGCGTGGAAAAATATTAAAAGCCAACATTTTGACCAGTCTAAATTCTTTTTATAGAAATTATTTATTTTTCACCTAAGAATATTGCGTCAATATATCCTTGGAGTTATCTGGAGAATACCGGTGAATACCGCCAAATAGTGTCTATAGTTTTATCAATATAATGATTTGATATCAGGTTTTTGAGTGTCCTATTTATTTTTATAAAATTACACATATTACTAATAAACGTATTAGGATGGAATGACGACCTAACAAGGAAAATACAGAATTATGATATAAATTTACTTTGTAGACTAATTTGCATGCGGCACGACTCAAACTTCAGTTGATGAATTTCGGGCTCTATTATGATGATCTTGTGACTACGAACGTTGCCCGGATGAAAGAAGACTTTCTTTTACGCCGGACTTAGTCTTTTTTGCTTAATTTTCTGTTTTAAATGGTCCAAAAGCATAACATTTTATTGAGCGTTTACCGTCTCTTTACTTTCTGGATAATCTATTAACATTTTTTTATATTCTAAATAATAGTGAACGGATTTGTCAGTGTCTCCCTACTTGTCTACTGTTTTTATTGTTATTGTGTGATAGATTCAGGATTTTTTCCCTGGTGAATTGGGTTGAATTTGAAAAGAGCCAAACACTCTTTCGATACCATCGTGTGTTACAGTTTTTGATTTCCTAGATATTAGTTAAGATATAATGTTGAATTTTTTTCGATATGCTAGCAAGATCAGCTACCTTCGTCAGTTTCAGTCGGGGGTCATTTATAATCTTCAGTTGTGGCGGATTTTTGTCGCTTCGTGAGTTGAAGTTCCTAACCTAAGGTTTAACGGTTGTGAATAAAGAAGCAGCTGTAACAACAATATAGCGTTTAATACGACTTTAATCTCTGTAGAAAGTAAACCCTTAAAAAAATATATTTTAGTATGGTTGGCACTTCGATTCCTTCCATACTTAGCGAACAACAAAATGTGTAAACTTTATATCGCCGCAGAATAAAAACAACATGCACTAGCATTCTTAAATACGGTGGCTGCTTGTAGTGCTACAGTGCAATGGCAATATTTGTTCTAAAAACCTTTCTATTATTTTTACTTGAAACTTTTCCGCTCCATATTAATTATTTGTACATTTGGCAACAGAGCAACGTCTTAGTACTCACGGATTTTGTATGATCTACAACATAAAATAGGAACCCGTGCCGTTTATTGATACGGCACAGCCGAAAGACGAAAATCTAATGAAAGGTTTATGTGAGTGGGCTACGGCATTGCCAAGTGTTAAGCACCGGTTGTCGTCAGATCGCTGAAATTAAACTACGCTGAGCGCGGCTAGTACTTGGATGGGCGACCGCTTGGAAACACCTAGTGTTGTAGCCAACAGTCAGTAGACACGAAAACTGACAAAGAGTGAAAACTCGGGATTGGTCGAATGTCGCAATTGCAATCTACCAACTAAACAAACAGGGGAGAGTAACTTAACAATAAGATTTCAACAAATTGATACTTTCAAGAAAGGTTTCTGTAATCGTCCCGTAACCTTCTCAGACCTTGACGGATAATTTGCTTTCTTGAAGGGTTATCATAAGCTTAAGCATAATCTTCTGTTAGGGATTTATCGTGGACATTTTGTGACATCTGGAAGCGTCCGAGCAAGCTTACTGCAGTGTTTCGTGCTATGTAGAATATTTTTTCAATGTATTGGCATAATTTGCGCGTCTTCAGTGCCATCCGAACCCACATTGCGAGAGAGGAAGAACTGTTACACGTACACATACTTTATTAAGTCGTGGAAAGCAAAGTAATGGCTATAAATAGCAAACACACAACATTAGGTAACAAATAAGTTTTAAGCTATCTGCAATCACTAACTGAAAAAGGTAGTCAAAGTCTCTAGACGAGACTCCACGTGCAAATTTGGCATAAAATATATCTGCAATGCTTTAACAGCCGACATCGCTGATAGCTCTGCTTTTTTTCTTTTTGCTTTAGGTCCAAAAGATACTAATTGAAGGTCTTTATTATTATATTAAAATGACATACAAATATGTGCGCATACGTGACGAGTTCGATTTTCAGCGGGTAGATATGTCATAGGGCATATATATATATATATATATATATATATATATATATATATATATATATATATATATATATATATATATATATATTTTTTTTTTTTTGTAGTGTCCTTTAAAACAATTATCAATTTAATTTTAATTAAATTTTTTTTAGGTTCATTAAATATTATTACACTACCGAATAAATCTTTGCAGATATAAACCATGAAAGAAAATGTGTATCATTAAATGTTAAAAAAGTTGATAATAAAAAACTGTACCCGCGGGGAATCGATCCCGGGACGTTCCCGTAAGAATCATTCCTTTCATTTTTTTATTTTCATTTTCCGCGGGTACAGTATTTTCTTAACATTTAATGATACGCATTTTCTTGATTCATATCTGTAAAGAATTATGTATTTATAATAATTAATAAACAAAATATTATTTCTCCAAAATAAATTTCAAATTAATTCGGCGTGTAATGGCATAGTATTGTACGAAATTATATTTCTGCTCAGTTTACCTAAAGGAAGGGTTTTCTATAATCATAGTCGTTTGGGGGTCACATGGTTCTATCTTCCGACCATTTGAAAAAAGAGGAGAATATGGCTTTTACTTTTTTTCATTTCTCATACTGTGGGAACGGCCGGTACTAGGGATGCACAAATTAGTATTTTCTAAATTTATGGTCTAAAGTTACACATCGCCACTGTTTAAACAATCAAGTAATATAAACGAAATATGACATTTGAAGGTGACAGTCCCAATAGCTTTGCGTCAGCTTAAAAATTTCGCCATTTGCTTTAGATTGAACAACTGTTGTTTGTAAATAAAACACAAACCTACAAGTAATTTAACTTAAAATCTTTTAAAAGCATCAGAAATGATGGAAATATTTAAAATATTTTATTACTGTTATTGATTTTTATTTTAATACATTTATGTCGCGTCAGTCAATCTTTAACATTTTTCTATATTATTGATCTAGGTTCAAATTCTCGAGCATAAAAGATGGCAAATATTTCTATCGATGAAATAATCATTCACTATACCTGTTCCGTAAGTTTGTTTATTTGCTCCCGGAACAGGTTCGTGAGGCGAGTATGAAATGTCCAATCTATTTCGTAAAATTATTGACTTATTCTCGAAATAAATCGTTGAGTAATCCGGAACTGTTCCGGAAAAAAAAACGATTTAACCTGGTTCTACTCGCAGACCTTCTCGAAGAATGGATGTGCAGATATAAAAACTAATTCAAGTTGACTCCCGAATAATTCTGTAACAACTCTATCAGAAGATAGCGTTTTCTTTATCATTTTATTTGCAATATTAATAAAATATCGGCTGTTCATAAAAATCCAACTGAACTAATGCACGTGTTATTATTTAAAAAAACGCCTGATGCTTCTCATTATGTAAACTTCAACGCGTGCAATAATATCTTTCTTATTCCGTTATTTACATAAAAAAATTAATGCAACTGATAACTTAGCCAGTTGCCGTTTAGATAATGCCTGTTGGTAAATACAGCATAAACTTGCAAGTCATTGCTTTAATCTCAGTTAAGCTTTTAGGAGCAGTAAAAATGATATAAATATTTAAACTTTTTTACTGCTCCTCCTTATTTTTATTTATACGGATTTTATGTCAGGATATTTCAGTTCTTCCTGTTCTAAGCAAAAATAAGCTTGAATGTTTGTACCGGTGAAAATAATCATTCCCTGGTTCATTTATTGCTCGCCTTCATTTTACTTGCAATGGCGGAACATCAAACAGAAGTGATAGATGACGTAACTATATTCTTTTAATTCAGGTATACTTAATGCAAATTAGATACAAAAAATCTTTTTTTTTTGGAAAAAAAAATGTAACTGGCAATTTTATTATCGAAAAGTGAATATTTTAGAATTCTAAAAAATATATCTTGAAATCAAAAAAATTATCATTTTTGGTCTGCTATTTTGTTAACACAGGGTTGCCAATGTTACCATCGAGATATGTTATTTAGGATGCCGAAATATACACTTTTCAATAATAAAATCGCAAGTTGAACATCATGGTTCCAACTCCTCAACAAAATGTCCTAAATGAACCTCCTATGGACAGTGTTGTCTTACCTTATATACACGGAACCACCGACAAGATTACCAGATTGCTCCGAAAATCTAACATACGGACAATTTTCAATACATGTAAGAAAATTGGACAATGTTTGAAGTCTCCAGAGGACGCAATTTCATTTCAAACAGAAGGCATAGGTGAAACAGAACGGCCTATATCCACTAGGCTTAAAGAACATGAAAGATGTATAAAAAAGAAATAAATTGTACAATCTGCAGTAGCTGGACACCAGCATTGCTCAGTTCACATTTTTAATGTAAAAGAAACTAAGGTGCTAGCATCAGTACCTGGTTTCTTTAAACGTAAAATTAGAGAATCAATCGAAATTTGTAAATATCCAAATAATATTACTAGATATGCGGGTTACAGTCTACATCACAGTGGAAATCTATTGTAACGCTGGATCAAGGTTCGCTGAGCACCAGTCGGGTATAAATACCGAGCTGTTGCTCCTCGATAGTCATTCAGTTTTCTAATCTCGTGGCGTAAAGATCCCTGAAGATGTCTCGTGCAATGGTAGGCAAAACGTCGAATAATAATTCCAATTTGACACGGTCTAAACCCAAGAACCATGATTTTCAACTTGACCAAAGCCGTAAAAGCTTCCGTTCTTTAATAAAATCGCAAGTTAATTTTTTTTTCTCTACAAAAGTCTAATTTCCTTGGAATATACTGCTTTTCTTGACAAAATATTTTTGATCTTTGTCTCTTTGAGTAACTGGAAAAATTTTTGTGCATATTAGTTTGCGTTCTTAATCTTAAGTTTATATTTGCACAAAATGTTTTAAATCCTATTAACACAGTATTACATTTTTCACGGTAAACAGGACATTTATTAATACTTTTCTAGGAATGAAAACATAAAAAAATGGTAAAAACTTAGATCCAGATTCATTTATTTTTAAGTGCTTTTAAAAGGATTCTGTTGCCCTGTTTGCTCACAAAAAAAAGAGACGCTTATCGAATAACGTTTTTTTGTTTGTTGACCTGAATTTTGATTTCTTCATTTGCAAATGACTCTCTAAATATTTAAAGTTAAACAGTGTTTCCTCCATAAGGAAGGAAAAAATAATAAAAAGTATTTTTCAGAAAAAAAAACAAAAGATGAGCTTAGATAGTCGAGGCGATCTCTCAGACATTGCAGGTTAACTAAGTAGGCTTGTGACAAAAAGTGGGAAAGAAAAATACCATAAAATATATACATAGCACCGCTTTTTAATAGTCCAACAACGCAAAGTTAGAAAGTGCACTGGCGAACCAAAGTTACCAGTTTTAGAAAATAATTCGCTAAAAGCAATAAAATAGCAGGCAGTCGTGATTTTCCCATAGAAATTTCTAAAATTATGGAACACCACTGATCTAATACCATACATACACCATTTACTAAATGTTTGAAAGTATCCTAAGCTTGACTGATTTCCCCATTTACCATCTCACGCAAAGTACAAATATATACGCTGAGAATATTTTATAATCATCGGTGTTAGTAGCTATACTTTAAAGTTGTTTCCTAAAATAAATCACTACCGTTTATATACAGGGTGTCCCTTAACTCTGGGCAATATACAGAAGGCGTCAAAATAAGCCTAGGGTTTCATATAATTTTTTTCCTTTCCATCATGAAGATATGGGTGCTAAAAGAGACACCTGGCGATTTACCTTTTGGGCTGTAGGCCTTGAGTAAATTTGTTTATTTTAATGAAATTTTAACATGTTGTATAGCCAATATCGACTCATGAATCCTGGCTATAAACAACCTTTGGCGTTATCAAGAAAATCAGGTTTAAAATCTTGACTGGTATTAAAGAAGAGCAAGAAATATTAAGTTAGAACACATTCTGGATGAGATTGCTGATAATCTTTTTAACAGCTTAAGAAAGTTCGCAACTCAAATAGGCACAATAAAATGGTTTGTCCATGACACTTTCCAATAACAATTGCCTCATCCCTTCCAAGTTCAGAAGGTACGTGCATTGTCACAAGAGGATTATCCTGCAAGATTTGGTTACTCAGACTGATTTTTACAAAAGAAAAATTATTTACAGACGAAGATTTTACAAGGGTTCTCTTTATACATTTTCACAATTTACACTTTAGTATGAAGAAAATCTCCATGCAGTAATACAGACTAGGCACCGACAAAGATTTATGGTTAACGTTTGGGCGAGGATCATTAGGAATTACTTAATTAGGCGGTTCGACTTGAAAGAAAGATTAACTGGTGCAATTTATTTATAATTTTTGAATCAAAATTTCAATACTTTTTTAGAAAATGTACCCTTAAAAACTAAAGCTCACATATGGTTTAGGTACGATGGTGCTCCACACGTTTTGGTAATTTAGTACGATGCCATTAACATCTACTTTTGAGAGTCGTTGAACGAGTAAAAACAAACGCGTTTTATGGCCACTAAAATCTCCTGATTTATTTTTTGAGGGAATATGAAAGAAGTTGTTTATTCAACTCCAGTAAACACCAAAGAAGAGTTACTTGAGAGGGTAATTCATTACTGAAATCTTACTCGAAATGATCTTGGAATGCAATGTCCAAAATTTTATCAAAAATAAATTGTTAATTTTCGTTACAGTTTTAGTTAAGTCTCATTTCTTTTTGTTTCTCTTAAGTTACGATCAAACATTTCAAATATTCTTCAATCCGGTAAATTTCGATTTGGAAATTTATGGACACAAATTCTGCTATTGTTAAGAATCGCATTTAACATAAATGAGTTGCAAAAATTGATTCAATCAAGGATATGAACCTTACAATCATATTCGAATCAAAATAGTACCCTCTGAGGGATAGTTTGCAAAGACTACGCTACAAATGCTTTGTTATTTGGGGTAGTTTGCAAAGACTACGCCACAAATGCTTTGTTATTTTCTTTTATTAATAAAACCCAGAAGTTCATAGCTACTTTTCAGTTTTAGAACCTATAGAATAGTAGTGTATCTTGAAGGGGTAGTTTTAACTCTCCAATTTAGCGGTGCATCTTAATTTTATCGGGTGTTAGCTAACTAACTCCTACAATTTACCTTTTTCTTACTTAAAAATCTGTATTACTCCGCTCTTGCAATTGGTTTTATCATGCGTCAGAGTTAATTCCACTTTTATTTTATTTTAGGGGTGGTTTTGTGTTATATATAATTATTTCGGGGTATGCGCACTTTTCACATCGGACTTGGACTCAGTGTCCTAAAATGTATGTACATATAATAGCCGAACCTACGATTCTAAACATTTTTTTTGCGGGGTTATTTTTTACCGGTTTCGTGATATTGTTGATTTTCTACCCCCTCGCTAAGACAAGGGGTACTTTTTTAATGTGAACAGTTTTGTAGAGTAAATATCTCTCCTGAAGATATTTCTGCCAAGTAGAGAGAATTGAGAGCAAAGTCTTCCGAAAAATGGATCCTGGTGGTATACTGATGGATCTCCACAAGATGAAAGAGCTGGAGCCGGAGTATTCGGCAAGAGCACAGGAATCATAGAGTACTACCCTCTCCGACAATGTGCGACAATCTTCACAGCGGAAATTTATGCTATTCTGCAGTGTGCCCATCTCTGTGAGAGGGATATAGACAGGAATAGGGTAATAAATATATGCTCAGACACTAAGGCTGCGATATTGGCACTGAAATCCAGTGTCGTAATTGGTTTCTGAGCGCAAGGACGTACTGAATGATATGACAAGGAATGGCTGCACAGTCAAACTTGTATGGGTCCCGGGTCACTTGGGCATACGTGGGAATGAGGAAGCAGACCGTCTGGCAAAGCTGGGTTCGGCAACTGAATCGTATGGACCCCAACCAATACCACGTAAATTGTTATTGGCAAAAGGGAATTAAAATCATTGCTGAAAAGCAAATTTATTGAATCGTGGAGGGGAGCTCCTGGAATGAGGTGTGCTAAGGAACATATAACTAGGCCTAGCGCACGGCGTACTAAGGAGCTTTTCTCCTTGGGAAGAAAAGAGCTGCGAATTGTGGTGGGATTGTTGACAGGACATTGTCACCTCAGGGCCCATCATCATAGAATCGGTGTCGAGGACAACCCGACGTGCAGATGGTGTTTGGAGGCGGATGAAACGGTTGACCATGTCCTCAGAGAGTGCCCAGCACTCATTGGACTGAGATAGAAATATTTCGGAGATACAATTTTGTTACCGGAAACAGTTAGGCAAGTTTAACTAACGAGGCTGCTTGGATTCGCAAAGGCGATCGGCCTCGAATGACCTGCAGCTATGGTGGGATGTAAAGGGCCCAATGGAGGCCTAGGCATCGATGATCTAGTATCACCACCTCTTTTTCATTCATTCATTTTTGACTAGATCATTTTTACAAGTAATTTATATCAAATACGATGCTTAACAATAATTTTCTTTATTTTTTTTTGTTATTAGCCTTTTTTAATTATTTTCAACCCTTAACAAGAACTTGAGTTATGCTCACCTCTTGTTCAATGATTAATATGATATGAATAGAATTTCGACTGTGTCTTTCCTGTATCCGTAATCTACTACCGAAATAGAGGCAATTTTTGTGGTCACTGTGTTTCTTATTAGGGCACCACTAATATGAAGTTATTGATAGTAAATTAGATTTTTAGCAAAACAATTATTCCTTAAGATGCATGAGTCAACGAAAAGAAAAGTGTAAAAAAAATTTTTTTAAAGAAAATTAAAATTGAAAAAATAATTTATCCGTTTACTCAGATCTTTCCTTTCGTAAATTTCTTTTTAAAAGTAGAACTTTTACTAAGAATAAGAAACTAATACTCTACAAACATGTGTTTCAATGAACTTACACACCCCATATATTTCTCCGTCAATCGATGTCATATTAGACTCTAAATTGGCCTCACGATATTAGTTCCTACAAAAAGCATTTGCTTAGATCTCGTTTACATAACATTTATACCGGCTTGGTAAATAAATTAGGTCTAATTTCTGACGATAAAAGGATCAAATTCCCCACAGTTTGGATACATTAGCACGAGGTCACGAGGATATTCCGTCAGTGATTCATGAAATACGAAGATGTGTAAAATTTTCTCTTTCATTGAAGGCCAAAGAAATATTTTAAAACAATTTCAAGGTTGAGATATTTAAGGTCATACAAGATTAAAATATACTGTAAGCGAAATGTTTATAAGATGTAAAATATGTAGTAATGTATTAATTATTTCTGGATTTATATGTTCTAAGATGAATTTTTTGTTACAGGTTGCAATCAAAATTATAGATAAGTCCCAACTAGATGCTAGTAATCTCCAAAAAGTGTATAGAGAAGTAGATATAATGAAAAGACTGGATCACCCTCATATTATTAAACTTTATCAGGTAAGTTTACAATTCTTATATAAAACTTATCTTTATTTCAGTTTGTTCTTATACAATGTTTTTGACATGCTTACCTAATTTATTTTTAATTTAACTTGTATTTTTGTTAGCTAGAGGTGACTCTTGTATCCAAATTTGACCCAATTTCAATTGTCAGGAAATTTGGTACATATATGTAATTCCGATAACAATACAATATTATAAAAAATCAGTGAACGAAAATAAGACGATTAACTCAAAAATAAATTGAAGATGAACTCAATTGAATGTTTAAAATCTGAAATTGGGAGCCTAATTGATAATCTTGATGGAGTTATGCGGATATTCTGTAAATATTTTGATTTGTCTCAGACTCCTGGTGATGATACATATCGAGATCCATATTATGACTATCCTTCATTATATTTAAATCCTGTGAATGGACAAAGAATATTTTAATAATATCTTCGGAATATATTTTGTACAGTATTAAAAATTGCGTCAATAGCGCCTATAATGAAGGGATGAGACAACCGATGCGCGGAGAATTCGGTTGTCCTTGTCAAGGATTTCTTTTTATAATAGAATATGTTTTTTTTTTCTAAACAATTATACTATTCTCACCTACCAGCAGTACTGATTTAGATTTGGTAAACTAACAGAATTGGCTATCTTCAAAAACGTCTCTTGTATTGTAGAGAGAGTGGATAATACTGGAAAAGTGCGGACCTTTATTTTGATCTCTCAAAAACTTTTGACACCATTAATCATAGATTGGTTTTCCAAAGATTCAGTATTGAAATTCTTCTTATTCGAACATAGCAGGTTGTAAGTGTTCTGCATGGTGGCAGAAGTTATTATTCACATCTTGTAAATTATCCATCAAGGCATATCGCAGGAATCAATTTTGGGTTTGGTATTGTTTCGGCAGTATGTAACTAGTCTTCGTGATGGGCAATATACGTGTATGGTTCGTCGGTATACTGATAATATATCAGGGATATTATCAGATATACCAGGGTCTATGCACTCCAATGCCTGTCGTGCGCTACAAACAAAAGCGTCATTAGTATAAAGGTGTGCTTATACAATTTGGCAAATCGGGAGATTAGCGGATAGCGTCAAATATCTGGGAGTATACCTCGAGTCCACTCTTAACTGGGAGATTTATACTAACATTCTGTAGTTGAAACTAAATGCTACTTGTGCTATAATTCTTCATTTAAGGAACCTGCAGACCATTGATAACATCATTTATTTTGTATGTCATTAATTAATAATAGTGTATTATTTTTAGGATCATCCTCTGTCGCAATGAGTATTTTTGGTGCTCAAAAAATACATTTTAAGATATATGTATCTATTTTGGGATTACATCGCCCTATTTTAAAGGTCTCCAATTTCTTCCTATTCCTCCACTGACGTTGATTGTTTACTTCCATGGTATTATATTATCCCCTCTCTAATTTCAAGGCAAACGACTTCGCACTCTCTCCTGGGAATATTTACTCATACCAGATATACAAAGATACCAAAAGTATGACGCTCTGTGGGAACCTTTTCCATGTTATCGGGTCCCAGGTGACGTGGTTTGCTGTATTTCTTACAAACTTTCGGATGGTCCGCGCGGTTTCAAGGAGAACTGCTTTCTGAATCGGTTTATACAGATGCTCACTAAGCCCCAGTCCCTTGATGTTCTGCAAAAGGTTCTTTGGTATCACTCCAGTTGTAGATAGGGAATTGGGAATCGTGTGGACGCTGTTCATTGCCCACTGTTTGAGGATTTGCACCTTCAGCTCTCTATATTATTATTATTATGATTTACAAGCCAAACAGCTTCGCACTCCCTCCAGGGATTATTCACTCATAACAGGCATACAAAGACACCAAAAGTATGAAGCTCTGTGGGAACCCTTTCCATGTTATCGGGTCCTAGGTGACGTTGTCTGCTGTATTTTCTACGAACTCTCGGACGGTTCTCGCGGTTGCAAGGAGAACTGCTTTCTGCATAGGTTTATACAGATGCTCACTAAGGCCCAGTCCCTTGATGTTCTGTAGGAGGTTTTTTGGTATCACTCCAGTTGTTGGCAGTATTATGGGAATCGTTTGGACGCTGTTCATTGCCCATTGTCTTCGGATTTGGACCTCCAGATCTCTGTATTTGTCGATCTTCTCGTTGTATTTTGGCCTTAGGTTGTTGTTTTTAGGTACAACAATGTCGATTAGTGTAGTTCGCCTAGAAATTTTATCTATTAGTATAATGTCTGGTCTATTATGAGCTACTGTCTGATCCGTCAGAACCGTTCGGTCCCAATATAACTTGAACTGGTTGTTTTCAAGAACAGGCTCCGGATTTTACTTGTAATAAGGCACTTTTCCTACCTGTAATAGGTTTAACTTTTCTGCTAACTCTTGGTGGAGTATCTTAGCGGCTGAGTCGTGTCTTTCCTTATACTCGGTTGCTGCAAACGCTTGGCATCCTCCAGTTATGTGCTGAATTGTCTCCGATATTGGACAGCTATATCTGCATTGGTCATTTTCTATTGAGGGATCTCTAATGATGAACTTCCGATAGTTCTTCGTCGGAATAACCTGGTCTTGGATAGCTAACAAGAAGCCCTCCGTTTCCGGAAACATCTGTCCTGAAATCAACCAGTAGTTCGACGCGGAGTTGTCGTTATTATGATTATTATTATGATTCTTTACATTCTGTACGTCTCTATGTAATAAAATTTTGTTAAATAATTTTCATACATTCAGAAAAGTTTATTTCCTATAAAAATACACTTCGAGCTGATTTGATGGTAAATCGGAAAGGGAACAATAGAATTCCCCAAAGGCTAACACTAGAGGCATCATGCTTTTTAGCTCTTTTGACTTGTCTTAAAGAGACCGTTAATGAGAGGTTCTGTTCAAAATTTAATGGTGGAGTATTAATGGATTAAATCCGCCCTGTTTGGGCTTATTAGATTTGACGCAAAGAATCCTCACTTAAATGATTCAGGTCTTTCGATGGCCTTTTATTTAGAAATAATACCTCCCCGTACTTTACACCCTGAATGAAATCTGTTTGATTTGAATATTAAGCTTTTGGAATGTATGACAGCTTATGAGCTGAATCCTATTCACAGAATTATGGATAAAGAAATGTATCTAGTTGCTTTAAAATACATGTTGATGAAACGAAGGATAATAAGTCTCGTCCGATAAATTAAGTTACCTTCCAGCACGATAATAATCCGAGACATACAACCAAAATAGTAAAGAACTGGCTTACTTTTCAGGACTTTCAGGTATTACAGTGGCCAGCACAAAGTTCTGACTTAAACCCAGTCGAAAATTTGAAGTCACAAATAAAACATTCTCTGCTAAATAACTATGATTTTCCTTCGTCTTCGTTCAACGTATGATGGGATCGAGAACAAGAAGAATGGGAAAATATTTTACAAGACAATCGTGAGAATTTTGTGAAAAGTATGAGAGAACAATTACAACCTGCTAACAAAATTATTTTCATTTTCCAATACAAGTGTTACTTTCTTAGGATAAGTAATATTAGTAAGACATTTGTATGTTACTGTAATAAATAATAATAATAACTTTATTTAACCATAAAACCTTCTACAAATGAATCATCAGTTTTTAGATGCTATGAGAAATTAACATTTTAGCACAAGAACTTTATCGTATACAATTACTTTCTTCCTAATCTTTATTGACAATTTACTATATACTAAACGAATTTAATTATGTTAACATATGTTTTCTTGTTAGTAGCTTTAATTAAATCCAATTAGCCAGTTTACAAATCTTGTTCTGAATATATAAACATTCTTCTTTTTGTAATTTTTTAATTACCTATACAGGTTATGCCATTGCTAGACTTACAAGATAATTTTCAGTAAACTATTCCAATGTCAGGTTTACTTAACGTCAGTTATACATACATTAAAATATATTTAGAGTAAGAGTGGACAGTTCCTACACTTTTTAAAATAAAATTACAGCAAGATCTTTTATCATTCGTATCTATTTTTAAATAAAGTTGTATTTCTTCCTCAGCTCTCAATACAAGAGCGGGCATATGACTGAGCGATTCGGTACGTTGCCCGGGGGCTCCAAGAACGCAGGCAAATAATTTGTGTGAAATAATTTTTAAAAAGTTAGTTTGGGTACAAAATTAATCCTCAAACATGTTTTGTACCAAGACCCACTGCTGTTTAGATTCACTACTGCCTCAATACTAGGAGTAGTTTGCCAAAGCTCACTATCTTTGTCTTGCGCTGAATCTTTAATTCCCCTTTACCTCTACTCATCACTATTCATTGCAAATAGTTTAGTCTCTTCTCTTCTTGCCCTTTACCATTCCGTTCACGGTTAATTAGATGGGATCTTCATATTTCAGGATATATCCAATAATATTATTTCTTATTTTTCACATAGTTTTAAATATAGTTCTCCTTTCTTTTAAATCCTTTTTATTTGAGACACCGCCTAATCAACTAATTTTAGCTTAGTACCATATCCTGAAGACCTAAATAGGTAACCTATGCTTTCTTTCACAGCTTTCGCAATTTACATCCAAATAGAGTTTAACTTTAATCATATGCCTTGAGCAAACGCCCCCTTTTCTCAAACTTTTTGCGCTATTCTGTTTCTTACTTTGCTGTTACTTCGACGGTCTGGTGCTTTGTAATTTTCTCACTTGCCGCTATAACAACTATGACATCTTCAAATCAAAACATTGTTACTTATTCTTTTTGATTTTGTTTATTGCCTCAAAATTATGGGTAAAAAGCTACATTCTTGTCTAACTCTTTTGCGTCTTTGCAGTCCTACCACCTTGATTATTGCTGTCTGATCTTCGTATCAACTGTACTCGTTTGTTTTTAAAGAGTTAAATTATCCTAAAAATATTTTTTTTTACTTTCCTTTTAGTCTAAACTTTTAAGATTAATTTCAGTCATCCCATTAAAAAAAATCTTAAAATTGGTTATAGCAATTAAAGCCAGCACAGGTGACAGGAATATCTGATTCAGCAGATAGCAATGACCGTTCGATCGAGAATTTCCAGCATTTTATTGCAGAGAGGTTGAACGGAAGGAGAAAACTTGAAAGGAGAAGGATTTCGGAGCTCAAAAACCTCGGCACATGATTTAACATGACTACCACATGTCTATTTAAAGCAGCTTACTGTTTGATCTTTAACCAGAAAGCACGGAAGATGCCAAATGAGGTTTTAAAATTATATATCAATCTTTATATGAAAAAATTACAGTTACAAATTCAAACATAATTTTCCATTGTGGCCTGTTTGTTAATGAAAAAAGGCGACTTTTCATTCATGTGTTTTTAAGATTTTAAATTTAGTTGACTTACCGTTGTTGCACTTGTTAGTTTTAAGCCTTTTAATATCATTTTGGACCAGTTTTAAAATTACATCATGCTACTGAATTAAGGGATTGAAATTTTCAACATAGCAATTTAAATAAATTAGGCCCCATAAAACACCCTTAATTTTTATTCAAAATGTTTGTAATGGTAATATTATGTAAAAAAATTAAAAGGTCTTTCCAGGTTTAATAAAACGACGTTTAAAAAGGGACAATCATTTAACCTCTCCGACCAAAGCGGTGTGAAATTTGACCTTTTGAAACCCTTTTCACTTTTTTTACATTTTGAAATTAAACTCTACCCTTTTTTTTTAACGAACGTTGAGTTTAAATGCTAATCTGAATATTTTATTAAATTCAAAACAAACTTCGTAGTAAAAAAAAAGCGCAAAAAAAGACTCCGAAATAAGGATGGGTGCAGATGTCTAAAATGGCTTTCGTAACTCAGAATTTTGATTAAGAAATGTCCGTAAATTCACGTATTCTGAAATCATCTTTTAGGAAGTTTTTTGAATTGGTTAGATCAGAGGTTCCCAAACTTTTTTATTCCGTACCCCCTTATGGCACTTTTGGACAAAATCCAGAAATACAAAATTTTTAGTTCGTCGTATTGGATTTTTAATCCTCTACACCAGTTTTGGAAAAATCGAACAAAATTAATTTTTTTGTCCACCATATTACCAGCACCATCTTGAACTTTACCAATTTCGGACAACATAATATGAGACCACCTCAGCAACTTCCTGAATAAAATGCAAAAAATTTCATTCAGGCCAGTGCCGCCGTTCCGGAATTAACAATGTAGATACATAAAATAAAATACATAATGGTCGAATTTAGAACATCCATCTTTCAGAAGTCGGTTAAAAATTCTTTTAGTGTCCTTCGCATCAGCAGGAGATCCAGCCACTCTCTTTGGAGGGGGTGGGCGATATCACAAGAGTACAGTATGGCAAGCAAGAGCGAGGTGCCAACGAGGGGAAGAGGAGGTGCCAACAACATTAACGTTCCTGATGCAACAGGCAGGGGCGAGGCTGTTTTTCTGATTTCGATGCTTTTTTTTTGGGGGGGGGGGGCGATCGCACAGTACGGCAAGTGAAAGCGAGTTGTTGATGGGGGGGGGGGGGGTGAGTGTCAGCGACATTCACGTTCCTAATGTAGCAGGCAGAGGCAAGTTTTTTTCTGAATTCAAAGCCCTTGTCAATTTGTCAACCATTATATTATGTTTATCTTAGTCAGCTTTATCACATAAAAATAATTTCACATTTATTTTTGAAGGCATAAACGAAAATGTGCTCAGATTAAAATTGATTTCGCGAACTGGATGATATTTGTTCTATTTAGAAAGTGGGGAAGTCCGACTGACTGTCAAACCGTTAAACTCGTCCGAAAGTATCAGATCCAGGGTTTTACTGAAATGGTTTTTGATGATATTTATCTGCTGCTGTAGAACATATGCCCCACAAGGATGTCCCTTGCTAGGCCCAGAAATCTCAACAGGAACCAATGTTTTTAATGAAATTGCCATATCCGCTATAGACGCAATCGCCGCGCCAGACGCATCACACCGCTTACTTAGGACACTCGAAATTTCAAGCAAGAACCCTGGTCATCTTGGAGTGAAAAATCTCCACAACGGAATTAACACCATTCAATATTTCTTTGTGAGCCTCAGCAGTTTCCTTTCCGTTACAGAAATTAAAAATAAAAAATGCCTTTAAAACAATTACACTTTCTGTGTGTGACAACCAAAAATTTCTTCTCTTGTCGACCCAATAAATGCCAAAATTGATCTATTTTTTTAACGTATAACTAGACGTGACGCTTTAATATTATAAGCTTTTAAAAAATTATGACACCGCCTTTGTAAAACGATGAAGAAGGACCCCTTTGATTTTATCGCCATAATATAAACTCTAAAATACGTCCTTTATTTGTCCTTTTGATTCAATGGTTTACTACTTAGCAAGGTAACACGGTCATTATGCAATTTGCGAAACATTTTAACCTGTTAATTAGGTGTTGCTAAAAAAAGTAACACTAATCGTAAAAAAATATACATATTTATTTACGGATATTGCAACTAACAGGCAACTAATTAACTGGAGGAAATTAGGCTTGCGTCAATGGCTTTTTTTGCATTTGATTTTTTTTTTCATTTTCCATTTATATTCTAAATGATTACTAGACAAGTAAATTGCCAATTTTATGTAATACATCGATAAAAAGTATTGGTGATCTGTAACGGATATTAAGGTATATAACAGAATGTTTATGAAAAATTCTGCCAAAAAGTTTCTACACGAATAAGGAAACAAAAGTTTTCAATTTTAAAAATGTTTGTTTTCAACGTGCCGCCAGAAAAACTATTTCGGTGAGCTTCAGAATAGGCATCAATGTCCTCTTTTAGTTGATTATCGTATGCAAAATTACATCCTCTGTGGTGAAAAAAGGGCCGACGTAGCCAAAGATGTTTTTTTTAAACCTCTTTGGACGGAGCCAAATCTGAACTATATGACGGATAGTCCAGCACAAAAAAGTTAAACTCGCAGAGGATTGGTTAAAGTTTGGCAGGTTTGTGAACTCATATATTCTCGTGAAGGAAAAGAACATTCTGGTTACACAAATCAGAATGTTTTTGCATTTATTATAGAGCCTTTCGGCATGTATTCAATAAGAGTAACACCTGCTTAGTCTCAAAATATGGTGTCCTAGCTAATAATTATATGCGGGCGTTTTTTTGGAGCTGAAGAACACTAATGTACCCATAACTTTTTAATTTTGGTTCTGGATCTCAGGAATGCAGTCTCATCACCTCTTACTCAGAGTTTGCATCCAAAGATTCCAAATGACTTTTGAGAAAACTGCTCCGCATTCGGAAGTCAACAATTTTGGGCCTTGATAATTATCATGTAGAATTATTAAGATGCTTGATTTAGGTATAGTTCATGCTTCAGCAATAATAGATACTTTTACACGACGATTTTCGAGAACCATTGTTTCCCCTATCCTGCAAATATCAAGACTGATGGCATCTGAACATCTTCCACTTCCTTCCTTTCATGGAAACTGTTTCGATCAATGTATTACTCTAAAATAAAATGGAACTGCGCCCTCGTATATAATAATCCTTTATTTGTGAATATTTTTAGGACATTTATGTCCCATTGTTAAAAATATGAAAACACTGCGATGTTACAATTTCACACAACGCATTTGTTATTGCAAAACAAAAGAAATAATAAATGAGAATTGAAATTAAATTTGATATTTACATGCAAAAAGGTTGTTACTAGGCAAAGCTCAGTCAGTTGTTTCTGTCATAACTAGGCAGATATTTTTTCTAGTATTCCTCGTATGTTCGCGTGCAATTTATGGAACTGGACTTCGATTTTGAAATGAAACTGTAATACCTAAAGAATAAGTATAAACGAAAAACGGTATAAGATTTAGACAATGATTAAACATGCCAGTGTAACTCAAATAGAGCTCATTGGTATTATCATGGCAGGTAACGAAATTGCCAATAAAAATATTGCTAGCAATAAATAGCATAATGCTGGATGTCTCTAGGCTGTAGCTGAATATGTGGTCAAACGACACGGTTCATCGAATGAAAACCAGATTTCTGATTTTCTAAACAGACAGGCAGCTGAACTGAAGATACTGAAGCCAGACCCAATAGCATCTCTGACTAAATCAGCAATGTCAAAACTAATGAATTATTACTCCCATTATCTCTTTAAAATACGGTGGGATAAAACCAGAACCTGTGAAATTTACAGGTAGTTATTAAACTACCCAGAGGTAGAAACAAAAAGAGAATATCTAAAGAAAAACTGCTATTAGTCATGGAAATTCTCACAAACTAGTACCGGCCTACGGTCAACATAAGAGAAATGCCTCTTGATGATGTCGTTGCGTACTTTAAATCTGTAGACTGGGCGACAGGCTGAGTCAGACTCTATAGCAGGATGCACAACAGGTGTAATGAGGCTTAAGGGCTGCGGAGCCTAGCCCACTATCCCTGATCGAGATCCAGAAGATTTGCTTTTATATTGCAATTTAATAATTGACCAGTAGTTAAAAAAATGAATTAAATTACATATCATTCTTCTTCATGTTGGTTACGTTGGGATGTTTTGATATCTACTGATAAAAGAACTGTTAGTTATCATCGTGACCAGAAGACATGCGTAACTTTAAGAATAATACGTAGATAAACTGTTACAATAAAATATGTAAGTCGATGGATCAATCTTTCAATATTTGTTATATTTCATCATAGACAGTGAACGTACTGTTCGTCTTATAAAGACTACTTAACAGCATCAAAATACTTTCATGGAGTGGAGAAACTTGGATTGTTGTCTTAGAAAACCTACTACTGAAAGGCACAGTGCTAAAATACCAATTATTGAACAAAAACTGGAAGATATCCTGTTCAGTACATACCCTTAGATGAAAAAGTATTGCAAGAATACAATGGTATTTGGATTCCAACACACTTATTTTCTAACTTTTAAAATATTCGATTAATTTGGAACTTTTAGTTATTACAATCTTTCTTTAAACAACTTATAAATTTGGAGAAGGAAATAAACCAAAACATTTTATATTGCAAAATCTAAGAAATAAAAAATAGTAAATCTAATGAGACCTAGAATATACTCTACTTTAAAGCATTCTTAAATCAAAATAGTGATGTCGCGAGGAGACAACATTCCATTCTCATCCTGCCGTAAGACAAGACGGATCGTCTCCTCTCAACAAGCCGATTTAATCTCATGAAAAACGCTGTTCAGTTCAGAGTTTTTACAAGACTTCCGAATCTATAGGTAGATCGAATCGTTGTGTGTGACTAATCTAATAAAGGCCAGGGATACTAACTAATGCCCTTCGCGTTCGTTGCCTGAAAAGTAAGTTTTTATTGCATCTGGCATTAAAGTGACACCTTTCATGTAATGTTTTGCACAAAATTGTTACAAAATCACAGATATTCCACTATTTCTGCTGTGTTATCCCAAAAATGGATACTCGAGTAATAACAAATTTCTTCGTAGGGTACAACTGTCTAAAATAACATCTTAAAAAATTGGGCCAAGCTAAGGACAAGATTTACAGTGTTTGCGACCATGCAACAAAAATAGCGAAACACTTGGTATGCGACTGCATGGCACTGTTCAGCAAGAGACTTATAGAAATAAAGTACTTACCCCCCTCCCCACCCCAGAAAAATCATAGATTTCGTGAAAAGTATAAATATACCAGGCTTAAAT
Organism: Diaprepes abbreviatus; assembly: GCA_034092305.1. Taxonomy (NCBI): domain Eukaryota; kingdom Metazoa; phylum Arthropoda; class Insecta; order Coleoptera; family Curculionidae; genus Diaprepes; species Diaprepes abbreviatus. Next base: position 13,277,298 of record JASJET010000228.1, on the reverse strand, counting down.
TACATTAAGGACCGTACGAAGTGCTCTAGAGAGGCAAGGGCTCAATCTATATCCTACAATCGATCTTTTCATTTTTACCAGTTGTCTCAGAGATTATTAATAGTTCTAAGTCTCATTAGAGACTAATACCATCGACGAGACGTGATGAGGCGAGAAATTCAAACTACGAAAATAAATTGTTGATTCTGGGAATATCCAGTTAATCTATATATACATTTAAAAAATGGTTTTACGTTTTTTATGCCGTCACAAAACGTAACAGTCCGAATTTCGATACTCGATACGATGATTACAGGTTTTTAAAATCTCTACAACTTTTATTTGAAACTTTTTTTCCAAAATGCATTCCTTGGCTGATAGATTCAAAAAACCTTTTTTAGCTAACTCTAATACCCCCTCCTTCTTGGCCCCAACCTATTTTTTCCGTTACATTTTATGTATGGTTTATTCTTACATTGGTCCCAACACCCCTGGATAGGTCTCATCCATCTTGAAATTTGCGTTAAAAACAGCACTAATTTTTTTCCGACTTGGACTATATACCCATTCTGGACAAAATCGTCTTATTGAATTTTATTAAAAAAATTTAGTATGATCCTGAAAACACCCCCATACCAAAATTTATTTTTTGTCCGCCATTTTATCAGCGCCATCTGAGATTTTATTTAACCAATTTCTGCCTAAATAATATGAGATCACCGCAGCAACTTCCTAAACATAATGCAAAAAAATTCATGCAAATCGGTACTGCCGTTCCGGAGTAATCGATATATATATATATATATATATATATATATATATATATATATATATATATATATATATATATATAAAAAAAACATAGCGGTCGAATTTAGAACCTCTTTCTTTTAGAAGTGGAATTTTTGTTACTAAAAAAGTTATAAAAAAATATCTTCTCACGATTAGTGTAATTTTTTAAGCCTAAAAGTTGTAGGACAAATACAACGTTATTAATAGATTCATGTGTGTCATAATAAATTTTTCGGGAATAAGAAATCCATGGATTCCAGTATACTGTAAATTGACGCGTCTATTCCGGCCATAAAGATACCCGAGTATGTCCCTGTCCTCTTTCTTGTTACATAATTAAAAAGTGATAAAGTACATTTATGCTACCCTACTAAAATGCACTACAATAAATATTTGGATGCATTCATTGTTCTAAAAAACGCAGTTATGAGCCGTTTGACCATCATAAGTAACAGTAATGGAGTCATATCTGATTACAATGAAACGATACAATCTTTATATAAGCGTAGCGTATAACGTATTCTAATATAAGTCAATATCGATACAAAATATCAAATATCGATAAATTAAAGTATCGATATATATCGCCCGGGTCTACTTGGAATATACCACAACACGTGCAACACGTATTTTTGTTCCTGAATTGCAATCATTCTTCTGTCTTAAGGGTCATAAGAAGAAAAGGCAACTTTTTCAGATTTACTTCAAGATAACATATTTTTTTTTCTGATTAGAAAAATTTACCTACGTTTCAATAGTTTTCTTGTGGATGAAGTGACCTCATCGTATATAAAAAAGTCAGTTAGATATGCACAAACGATATTAGTACTTTTCTATATTTACATCACTAATTTATACATAAATTTTTTCTTAAGTTGACACGCTATCTGGGCAGAAAACAATTTTAACCCGGAATATTCCGGAAATTCGGTCGTTTATGTTAACTAGTTGTTTCTTTTCTCTCATATACATTCGGGAAATATCTAGCTACAGCTTCCCAATTAAGTTAGCCAACAAGTTTCCCAACTGCGTACGAAGGTTAATAAGGGGACAATGTTTCTTTTTACATTAATTTATGTGGCACTTCTGTATCATTTACTTGCGTCATATATCGTATATTTATCTGTTGCTTTGCCAACAATTTTAATATCATTACTACGCAATAAAAATGTATGTACATTTAAAAAAGCACACAATTATATGTAAGGGTACGCATAATATTATCAGTAATCATAACTAATTTTAATTTATATTCAATAATTGAATTTACTGTTCTGTTCTTTCCTGCACTGTGTTTACACTGTACTGAAATGCTATTTTGAAACAGAAACTAAGAATATCTATGACTTAGTGAAGGAAAACACCAATTTTTTAATTATTTCAATGCAAAATTCTATGATTCAATAAAGGTTGTGGTTAGCGTCCCGACCTGATAAGTCCAAAATTGACAAAAAATGTTACAAATTTTACATTTCAATTGTTGAGCCTTAGTTGCTATGATTCACGAAAGATTATATCCTTGAATACCTGCTGGCCCGTTCTGGTTCTACGTACAGTCATTATAGATATGAGTAATTCCCGCTGATTTTTAAAATTCAAGGTACTGATGCATTGCTCAGTCAATTTAAATTACGGTTCAAAAAGTTTACAACTTTTTTTATGAAGCGATTTTAAGATGTCTTTTGAATACAAGGAGGTTAAATGCCGATTTTTTCACATTACCGCTTTGGGTACTGTATACAAAAAATAATTGTTTTACCTCATACACTAAGAGACGATCGTTTTAGGACTCTGAAACTTATATGGTACCTTTATTTTGCTCTGCATTTTCGAAAAATTTTGTATATAGACGTGTACCTTTAGTTTTTAGAACATTTTATTTGGATTAGGAGGATGGATGCTCAATTTTCGTAAATTTCTTATATATATATATATATATATATATATATATATATATATATATATATATATATATATATATATATATATATATATATAATTATATTTTCGTGATTCTTGAACCATATATTATATTCTTTTTTCTAACCCAAGAAAAGACAAAATAAAGAAAAAATGATTTGAAATGATTAATTTTACCCTTTTCTTATACATTACAAAAATTAAACTATGTTGTTAACTATAATGGATACATTTTATAGTTTATATTACGAAAGTATAAGTCTGGGCTAATTTAGGTTAATTCAGACTAGTTTCAGTTTTACAAATTAACCGAAATCAAGCTAAACCTGAACTAAACAAAAATTTTGGGTGGTTAAGATTAATTTTTCCCTGAGAGTGTACATTTCAAAAATTAAACTATATTGTTGATTTGAAATGGACAAATTTTATTGTTTATACCACGAAAGTATTTTACATCTGGCAACGTGCAAACGAATATTAGTCGTTTTCGCGAATTTGATGGTCGATGGCCGTTAAAAATACAAATTTTTCTGAATTTATTGACTAAAATATGTGCAAAAGTAGTTGAAATATATTATATACATCATATTTAACTAGTACCATTGAAAATAAATATGTAAGTTCGGTGTTTTCTTCAGAAGTAAAAGTGCCTGGTGAAGTGACGCTTGGCGTTTTTTGAGTTATCCGCGAAACTGAAGAAAAATAGTAAAAACAAAAGCTAAAATCGTATTTTACGACCTCGAAATAGAGGGTAAGGATTGAATTTTTCCCAGAAAACCTCATTTTCATAGATTTACTATAATGTACATAATTACTAAAATATAAGAAATGTATTTACTGAAAATAATGAATTAACGATATTTTCAAAACAATACCATACATTGATGCATTGTTATAAATAAAAAGTCTGCATAAATGTCTTGATAACATACACAAATATAAATTCCGAAATATAACTAATGTCTCTGCATGGCTTTCTGGTTCTCATATTCCCAACCTCATATAACAAATTTACTATTAAATTTCTTTCTGCGCTTGCTACACGTAGCCAATTTATCACATTTATTTTCTACATGTTAGGATAATTTTTTTGGCATTTAGTCTATTTTTGTAGTTTTCCATATTCCCTCTAACTTCCTTGGTTTTACGTGAAACCATAAGGTTTTAATCAATGTGTCTCACATCTTAAGTAATCTGACTCCACTTTTTTCTCTTAGCCCTGTTTTAGTATCTAGAGCGAATAGAAAAGATTTCTTGTTAGGTACTTAATATCATACTATAATAATATATTCTGTTATGTAGTCCTTATTATTTTATCTAAATTCCTGACCAAGTATTTTAACAAGTGGTTGTTTTATTATAGAGTTGCTCAACTATGTCATTTTCTATTTCTCAAGTTGTTTTTGAAATCCTTTTTTAGAGACTACTATGGAAGTATAAAAACAGTTTTATTCAAAGTTCAGTGACAGCACGTATGTACAAATAACACCTTTATAGTTTTTTAAAATTTCTCATTTTTATTTTCGAAGTTTAAACTTAAAAATATCTCCATTTTTAAATTGTGATGAACTATGAAGTGACGAAGATAAAGTTTAAAAAGATAATTACCACTCATTTTTCTTTTGGACGTATGTCGTCATTTTAGTTTATTTTATTAGATGTGAGTAGATTTTTTTATTTTTTATTATCCGTTGTGCATACTGAAATCTATAAATATTTTGTTTTGTTAGAGTCATCGTCTCTTACTGGCACAATACGTGACTCATGTCATTCACCTTAGGTTCGAGGTTAATGTGGACAACCAATATTTCTGGATGAATTTAATTTTTTTAAAGTTTTGTCCACACTAAAACTTTCTAATCTACATACATGTATAAACACAGATTTCAATTCCATATAAATATTTATATTATTTTTAGCGCGTTTTTAGAAGGCGATTAAATTTTTAATAGAAATTTTATTTTTCGATTTTTAGCTTAGAATTCATTACGATGATGTATAATGTACCTCGCAATGCTTCCAAGGTTGCACAAAGGTATTGCAAGTCACACTAAAGTGAAAAATAAAGATTCTGAGAGTTTTCCAAATTTTAAAAAATTAATTTTAGATTCGTACTCTACACCTCCAAAATCTCCTTAATACCGATTTTGAAAGAACTTGAGATATGTAAGTTTTTTATAATTTATCCAGCTTATTGAGATTGAAGGAATTAATTCTAGATCCGTAAAGTACGCCTCTGAAAACCTCTGATCCCAATTTTGGAAGAATTCTGAAATATAACTTTAAAGTTTTAACCTGCTCAATACTAGTTTTGGACAAAATCGGAAAATTTTTGGGTCGCCATATTGTGTATGCCATATTTAATTTTTTGAAATTAACTTTAGATTTGCAGTTCCGCCATCCTGATTTTCCAGAAATTAAATTTTCGTCGTTTAGGCTCTCAAGAACCCTCCAGTTCTGATTTTGAAAAAACTTGAGACACATTAAAATTTTTTAGTTCGACATATTTTTTTATTCAATATATTGAGGTGGAAAGTACACCCCTGTAACATTATAAACCCAATTTTCGAAGAATACGGAAAAAATAATTTTAAAGAAAAAAAATCAGAACATTATAAAATGTTTAGTCCTCCGTATTGTATCTGCCATATTTAATTTTAAGATATTAACTTTGGATTTGTAAAAGCACTAACTCCAGTTTTGAAAAATGTAAAATTTTGAATTAAAAAAAATATTTGAAACTCCTAATCTATCCCCTCGAAAACTCCCTAATCCCAATTTTAAATTTACCAAAAATAATTTTAAATTTGCCCATATTTTTTTAATCATTTTAGATTCGTTATGTGCTACCTCGCAAACTTTTCCATACCGGTTTTAAAGAAAATCAGATAAAACTAATTTTTTTGTTGCATGCTCCATCTTGGAACTTACTGAACCAATTTCGACCAAAATGACATGAGACCATCACAGCGACTCCCTTAATATATCGCAAAAATTACACTTAAATCAGTGGATCCGTTCCGAAGTAATCGGCGTACATACATAAAAAGAAGTCAGCATTGTACATATTATTTACATACTGAAAATAACATAATGTTAGGCAACCACAAATTTATACTTTCTACTTTATTGCCTGGTTACTTTAGTCACCAGTGGAAGTACCGATTAGCATATTATACTACTATTTTCAATAATCCAATTAAAAATGATAGCATAGATTCAATGGATGTACCAATAAATAAACGAACTCGTTGATAAATAACATTTTTCCAAATATAAATATTATCTCTTAATTCACCGACCACATAACGGACCCTAGTTCTGGCAATATGCTAATTCTTCGAAGGAATTTGTAGGTTATGTTAAAACAATTATATTTAAAAACTGTATACTGAACATCTAAAATAATGACAGGCATGAACACGACAATTATTACCAAACAGAATTTAAAAATAGATATTTATTTTTTTAAGTTTACTTAACTCATGATAGATTTAAAAATTAACGTCGCAGACAAAATGCATAATACTAAACAAATATTTAAAAACCAAAAACCCATTTATCTCTTAAAACTGGCCTTAATAAAAACATAGCCGTTAAAATTTTTTCTAACCTAACAAATACCAATAAATAAAATTAATTTATTACCCCTCAAGCCCGATTAAATTGTGATCGTAAATGCTACCTTCAACTTGACTGTCGTGACGCCAATGACGCCTATGACGTCATAGCGTCGCCTGGCAACGTTTGGATAGTCTTGGCCGTCGCCAGTGTTGTCACTTGTTGCCGAACTACAATTAGCAGTATAGTTTACGAAAATGTAATATTCAATAATAATTAAGGTAGTATTAGTTATGAATGAAATCTATTTTAAGTGGTTTTGAAGTAAATAATAGAACACAGAACTTAATGCTTGAAATAATCTTCGTTTGCGCAAATATATAGATAATAACTTTTTTTGACGTTTTAGGTCATTCTTGAAACGTCATTATTATACAGCATGATTAGCTTATATTAGCTTAGAAGTTGTATGCCAACCAAGTTCTCATGGAAAGCTGGTTCGGACTGGGACTCCATTTACATGAAAAAATATTTTTACTTGGCATGATCTGTATCAAGCTTATTTGAGAATTCTGCAGAGCTGTAAGAAGGGTTGCCGTTAATTAATAATTAGAATGATAAGCTCAGAGGCACTGTGAAAATATTTTAATCAGATTAAAGATGAAAACATGACTAATAAGCTCTGCAGTTTTTTGAAGGCTGTTGAAATATATTGTTTAATATAATTAAATGGGAATATAACCTTAGAATATTGTTTTTTTTTTGCTAATTATAGTTTTTTTTGGCAATTGAACAGGATCTCAATTTTATTTCGTTGTAGAAATAAGTGAAATCGGTGATGAGAGTGCGGGAAATTGATACAAGGACTAGGTAGAACATTCTTAAATTGTAATACAAATATATTGTGTGGTCAATAAAAAAGCAGATAACATTATCTTATGGAATTATAAGCCTAAAAAATGTAAATAAGTAAAGCAACAAAAAAACTACCAAGCAACAGGTGACCGAAACCAATATCGACAAGAACAAACAATAACCTACAGTTGGAGGAATTCAGAGTATAGGGAAGAATATAACAATCAAGTCCAAGGTCTAGAAATCAATATGATTAGGAACTAACAACCAAATTGCTTACGGAAACAGAACGATTAGCCAGAACTGAAGAACGGAACATTAAACTAATAAAAATGTTAAAAAGATTTCTCAATAAATATTTAAAAAGAGACATCGTACCAGAGAGCCGAAGAATAGGACACCTATTCAGAAAAAAGGTAATAAAGAGGGTTACAAAACTATCACTACAGACATAACTATTTATAGTGGTGGACTAAGCCCGTCGGAGGCCCCGGACGGCATAACTAAACGAGGCCCCCGGTCTGCTTAGAAACTGAAGTACTTGTGGTGTATATTTTGTAAAAAATGAATAATATAAATGTAATGGTTGATAAAAGAAACGAATTTTTATAATGTGTGTACTCTACGCTCTAGAAATTGTAATATACATACATATAGAGTATTCGGTAAGTACCTCCTAATTTTTCGGAAGCAGACGAGGTCAAAATAACCCTACTTTGTCATAGGAAAAAAAATCCTAAAGTGCCTCTTAACGGAGATAGAGAGCCGTAAAGGAGTACCCAGCAACTTATTTTATCGACAGTTTAATATTTTATAGAGGCCATAAAGATTCATTAAACCATACTACAGTCAGGGGCGGATTCAGCCTCTCTCTTTAGGGGGGGGGGGGGCGGTGATATCACAAAAGTACACTATGGCAACAAAAACAAGTTGTCAACGGGGGGGGGGGGGGGGAGTGCAAGCACTATACTCATTCCTAATATAAAAGGCAGAATGGGTTCTATCGTTAAACCAGGGCATTTTTTCCTCAACGAAAAACTTATTACGATGAATGTTTATGATGTCTTAAGATATCAATATCTAGATAATAATATTAAAAGCTCTGTTGAGATATGTTCCAACATGACAGGAGTTGGAAAATCTACTATGTACCGAATACTGCAGGAGAAAAAACGACTGGAATTGTTAGTACTCCCAAGCCACATTCGATCACAGGCAAACGAAAAACCTCGTTGGAAGAAGAGATGCAATTAAAGGGGTTGTATATACATTTTATTATGAGAAGCAGATCCCAACCATCTACAAAATTCTAACTAAAATCATTGAAGATCGCGATTTACCTGAAATTAAAAGAACGGATCTCTGGAAATTGCTCAGAGAACTTAATTTTTGCTGGGAAACCAGATAGAAAATCTTTTCTTATAAATCGTCCGGAAACTGTCCGTTGGAGACGTAAATATCTCTCTCAAGTAAAAGCTAGAAATAACACAATTAATACAATTAGTAATTTAACTAAACTTTTGAAAGATTTTTTTGAATAAAGTTACTGCGGAAAATTGGGAAAAATCCATATAATAACAGAATAAAACACAATGTGAGAACTCGATCTCATAATCGGTGAGATAGAGGAACCAATTATAATTAATTTTAGCGAAGATAGTTTCACTGACTTTGATTAGGAATTAGATACGTAATGTTTACTAGTGTAAACACAATTTATTATTTAAATTTTTGTTTTTGTAGTATTTTATTGTTTAATGTTGTTTATATGTTTTTTTTTTATTTTTTTATATATTTTTATTTTAATGTGTCCCACTCTTTAATTTTATATATATTTAATTCTAATTAGCCGTAAGTTTTTTATTATTTTATTATTGTGTTTGTGTCTTTTTCTTAAGCGTTTAGAATTAACATGTTTATCTTATTTTTTTGGGGCTATCGTATTTCCATATATAAAAGTAAATTAAATTAAGATATCAGTACAATAAAAATAAAAATAAGTAGGTCTAATTTTAATTACAACATAAAAAAAGTAATTACATTTGAATCCCTTTTTAGTGTTTAATTGTAATTCTGCAGATGGTTTAAGAAATAAATAAACTGAAACGTCATATACCCTAAAAATGTTTTTAATTAATAATAAAATGACCGATAGCCCCAAAAATATTTTATTATTATATGGACGAATTTATTTTTTTATATATGGTTAACTTTTTGTATTTTTGACAATGGATATTTTGTAAGTATTTAAATTATAACTTAGAATTTTTTGAGAGAATAATCCTACGTTTTAGTCTATTATTATAGACCGGTATTTTTGATTATAAAATTTCTAACCCATTCCTATGAAAAATATATGTGTCTAACAAATTTTGCTAAAAACACCGGACTAAAGAACACAGGTAGTTTGCGAGAGAAAAAGGGTAAAAAATGATTTATTACTCTCTCTAGTCTTGAAAAAACTATAGTACAAAAGGAAAAATCGGGTCCATTTTCCTAAACTTAAAGCTCTTGGGGGGGGGGGGGCGATCGCCCCCACCGACCCCCCCCTTGGATCCGCGCCTGACTACAGTAGATATTTTAGATCATCAGAGAAGTCAGGAACGGATCTACAGCCACACCCGGGCCTAATTTTTATCAGGTGTCACTTTACAGAGCTGAAAATCGATTTTTTAAATACTGTGCTCATTCCTCTTCAAAAAAAGTACTCTTAATTTATTTCGATAAAACTGGCGAATTTCGAAATAAATCAGTTTTTATGCGAAAAACTCCAAAGCTACCAATGCTCAACACAAACGTAAAAATCTGGTTGTTACTGTTAATAACTACATAATGAATTACTATTGACGAAACTTGTCAAAACCACCTTCAAGTAAAAATAATTTTAATTGCCTTGTCCAAAAACTTTCCAAAAGGTTGATCGAAGCCTGAGGGAAACAAGTAAAAGATGATTAGAAAATAATTATTAGAGTTAACGAATTAATTTTTTACATGTTTCATTCAGGGTCATTTTTGCCGCGACGTGCCAGGAGAGCATGAGACCCTCACTTAGAGAAATAAATTTGGCAAGATATTGCTGACAACTCTTCAAGCAGCATAAGAAAGCTCGCGACACAAAACAATGTTACAAAATAGATTGTACATGAAACTCTAACCGAACCCTTATTCCACCCGTACCACGTTGAAAAAGTAGACGCTTTGTCTCCGGAGGATTATCCCGTAAGAATTCAATACTTCAAATGGTTTATACAGCCACATATCCTAAATCTAAATTGTTCTCACCTTATTTTGTTTAAAGTCAAATACAAAAACATAAATATCAATCTTGTTCCACAATAACACTCTGTCCTGAGGACGGTTTTTCGTAGCGATGGAGAAAATATATTTTTATTTCGTGTCTGCTATCGTGTGCTTATTATTATGATGGAAAATTATGGTATATATGTTTTTTTATTTTTAGCTCAGGAAAACTAGCCCTGAAAATGCTTTAGAGTAAACCAAAACGGTGGTAAGGGAAAAATTAATGATCCAAATTCAAACTCATTTTTCATTTAACTGTCTACAGTCGAATTTCCATACTGTATTCCGCCATAATACCTACTAACTTCCTTCTCGTGCATTCTTTTATGTTCTTTTATTTATTTTCCGAAAAAGCGATTTTTATTCTGTTAGGATGCAGAATTACAAGGTCGAATATATATACTCTCTGGTGTGAAAATACAGTTTTGAACTTTCATCTTGGATCCGTCTATTGGATTATGTTAAACTAGTTTTATAATTTGCTATATTGAGTTGTAGTGTTTTGAAATTAGTCTTCTTAATTTATGACCCTACAAAATCCACCAGTGTTCATCTTCAAGTAGTTCAGATTAACTTAATATGAGAATGGACAAAATCGTAAAATTTGAGTAGCGCACCTTTTCTATCTGCCATCTTGAGCCTGCTCTATCGAATTACCGAATGTGTTGATTGCAATTAAAAAATAGATGCACTGAGCTACATTTTGGAGAACGTGGGTATCTCGTTCACAAATAAAGCTGCTTCCAAGCCGAGCAGCCGTCGAGGGAACATCACTTGAGAATGCCAACTTAGATGTTGGCGAAACGTCGTGATGATTTTTTTATTGACGAACAGATTGAAAACCGGAAAAACACCAATGCATTTATATATATATATATATATATATTTATATATATATATATATATATATATATATATATATATATATATATATATATATATATATATATATATATATATATACGTTTCGCCAAAATCTGATACGTTTAATTCTTCCTTTTTTATATGACGCCGTTCTACGCGAATCTGACACGATCAAGGAATTTTTTCCAATAAATTGTAATATTCAGCACACGCTCTCAAACATTCCAAAATGTCCGTTGAAAAAAAAAGAATACAAATAAATGTATATAAAACAACCAAACAATTTAGAAATACAGAAAATGAGGGCAATGTCAATATGTCTCCAATTGATGGCACATAATAAGTTACACGAGCTTGTCTCGTGGATGTTTTCAATGCGAAGAGATAATAAATTGCACGCTTTCGCAGAAAAAAAGTAATAATATTTTTTCAATTCGGGAATTTCAATTGAAAATAAAATTATCGTGTTGTATCATTTATCTTACGATTGTCTTTTGGAAAAAAAATTTCGGGTTTAGAATTTTAATGAGAGAAATTATACTGTGTAACTTTACTACTAAATGTAAAGGTTATAGTATCACTTAACCATAGACGTAAGAGAAATTAATATTACTTAAGAATGTTCGATAGAGTCATGTAGGGGGTTGAGGAAACAGAGGAGCTCCTATGTTTTATCATGGAAATGTATCAGTCGTGTCAACATGAGGAAAAAACATGATATAAAATTAAAAACGTATAATTCAAATAAAATAATTGTGCAATATCATTTAAATGTTGAAGAAATAGTTTTTGAAACTCATCGAAGAGAGTGAACAAATTATTTTATTGAATATTTGTTATAAATAATCACCGAAAATACTACAAGAAGTTTGTCAACAGCGCTTTATATAGAGCACTTTTTCGAATGTTAGTAAGTCTGTCCTAGTGTGTATGAGCTCCGTGTCCTCTGGCTATATACTAAGTACTCGCAAGTACATGCAGCGTTGTCATATAAGGTTTCAATGATTACTCGTTTGCTGAAAACCAGTCTATATTGGGAAAGCTATATCAATATATTTTCTAAATCCTACGATCGATCAAGTTCATCAATATATCAAATGAAACGTTGTATAATTTTCTACCGCTCCTATAAATTTTATTTGTTTTTCTTAATTAGGAATAGTTTTTTCAATGAATAAAGTTATCAAAATCAATATATTTTCTAAATCCTACGATCGATCAAGTTCATCAATATATCAAATGAAACGTTATATAATTTTCTACCGCTCCTATAAATTTTATTTGTTTTTCTTAATTAGGAAAAGTTTTTTCAATGAATAAAGTTAGTCCTATCTTGTGCTCTCATAAGAACCCGTATAATTCATACCCACTTTTTGATTATCTTAAAAAATCTACTGATAAAAATTCTGAAAAAAATCATATAGCTTTGGAACAGTAGAAACGTATCAATTATTGAATCCTCTTAAAATAAGTGAAACTATCGAACGTCCTTAATATAGACTGCGGATCCTATAGAATAAAGTTGGCTCACGCATTAAAATAGAAAATGTCGATGAGTAGTACCTATATCGTTGAGGTGACAACGATATCCAATGACGTAGAGTATCATGCTTAGCTCCGCTATTAGAAAGAGAGGTACTTCTCATCGAAAACGCTCTGTCTCTTTTTAAGCCTGAGCCAACTTTCCTCTATAGGATCCGCAGTCTATATTTTATGCACTTAATTAAAATATTCCTTTTATAATACCCTCAGGTTAAGTAGAATTGATGTTTTCGCTATTTTTTAGGTACTCCGTATAAAATTGAATTTATAAGCAATATTAGTAGACATTACAAAAAAATCCAATTTAATAAAAACTGACTAAAAGATTGATGTGAATTTTTTTTATTATTATTCTTTAATTTAGCTGAAAAGTATATAACGTCAATTTTTTATTTAAAAGATAATTGAAAATTTGTTTTACACCACCTTTTTCAGTTGATCGTGACAAACTTTTGTATTTTTTATTAAACAAGTTAACAAAAAATATGAATATTACTTGAGAGTATTTTAACTTTTAGTGTTGGATAATGAGAAATGAGTTATTGACATTTGAAAGGAAGAAATTAACGATATTATAGTACAGAATATTCAGGAATTCGAACTAGAAGTGATAGAAATTTAGAGTGTTTTAATTATACCATCCTAAATCAGGCAGAGTATCCTTATCGAGCGTATGATAACCTCAATATTTACCGTGGCACCTGCACTTTCGAAGCAAGAAGAAATAGACTTTGCCCTAGCCGTAATGGCTGATTGTATGAAAATGAAAAAAGAAAAAGGAAGTGCTGGGCGAACATCACCGTAGAACTTTTAACAAATGTCAAAAGTTAGTTATGACTTAATGCTTGTTTTAAATGTATGTAAGCTGCGATTCAGGGCCCAGTGTTTTGAACTTAATCATCGTTTAAGTTGGTTTGATGATTTTGTCGGTATACTTTGGTTCATATTAATTCATAATACTCATGATCATTGCATTTCCGATGATTTAATCGTCCATATTATCTCCTTAAGGTAATCGGTGTTGTGGCGGCACCATGTGATGATGGAAAGGGAATCCTGTACTGCGCATACTGTATTGAAAAGAAATAGAGCCCTTACATACTCTATCTATAATAGCTCTATGGTCGCTCGCCGCTATGATTAAGAATCCTAAATGCTATTACACCCCAAAAAATCGTTTCGTAATTAAGAACACTAACTGAGTAAGAAAAATTGGCATTTCCTAAACTTCCTAATTAGGTTCCTAACTGCCCTAAATATGATTACACCACACTGAATTTAATATAAAATGGAAGAAAAACACTTCTTTTTGATTTTCACTTATTTTAATTAACAAACATGTTTCGTTGTACTACAACTTTATCAATGTTAACATTGATAAAGTTGTAATACAACGAAACATGTCTGTAAATTAAAATAAAATAAGTAAAAATCAAAACAAAGTCCGTTTTATGTTAAAATAAATTTTCACCAAGTATCGATTGATTCCGTTATTTTTTTTACCCTGAATTTGCTTCCTAACTCAATTTTTTAAAATTTGTCATATTTTGTTTCAGGTTATGGAGACAAAGAATATGATTTATTTAGTTTCTGAATATGCAAGTCAGGGAGAAATTTTTGGTAAGAATTTTGTTACTACAACAAATACAGGGTGATTCAAAAATCGATCACGAAACTTAAGGGGGTGATTCTACTTGACAAAATAAGGGTAGAGCTTCATATAATTTTTTTTCAAAATGTCATTCGTTTTCGAGTTACAAGCCGTCCAAGTTCAAGTTTTTATTTTTTGTTTTTTGAATTACTCGCTTACAGGAAAACCGATTTGACTAATATTTGAAAGATAGGCTAAGTCTTCTGCGCTTCATCATTTTAGTAACAATTCACATTGATTGTTTGCCGCTAGAGGGCACTTTACCTACATTGAAAATTGTTTTTTTGTCATAATTTTTTAGTGTTGACAGCTACAGTAGTTTTTGGCATAATTTCTAAAAGACTGATGCCAGGCCTTTAAAAAAGGTGCTCTTTATTTACATCGCTAAACCCAACGGTTTAGACGTAAATCACCCTTAAAAATTAAGTGGTAAATTTACTTTTCTCATTTCATTACCACCAGCTACCAGGTAAATAGCTATCAAAGTATACTAGAGCTGTCAGTTTAACATCAAATAAATTCGCTTTTTAAACTATTTAATTTATAATCTTAAAATAACTAATAATGGCTAATCAGTAAATATTCATATTATGGATTATTGCGATATACATTTAATTGATAAAAATTAATGAAACAGTACTAAACAAACTAAAAAAGATTCTCAAAATGTCCCCCATTTTCTTCCATACATTTCCTAACACTCTTCAAAAAATGTCGCCTAACTCGATGAAAAATTTCTGGTGTTTCTTTAATAATTTGGCACTTTTCGATTATCCTGAAGCGAAGATCCTCGACGTTGATTACTGGAATATCGTACACCAATTGTTTCAAATGACCCCAAAAGAAAAAATCCATAGGATTAAGGTCTGGTGACCTCGCTGCCCATGCCAATGGTCCACTTCGTCCTATCCATCGCTCAGGATACGTTGCATTCAAATACTGTCGGACACGTATACTAAAGTGGGGCGGAGCTCCGTCTTGGAGGATCCACATGTTGGCCCTTACTTCCAATGGCACATCTTCCAGATACAATGGGAGACGATTTTGGATAAAATCTAAGTATACGTCGCCAGTTAATGGGCCATCAAAGAAATGAGGACCAATAAGGTAATCTCCTATTATCCCTGCCCACACATTTAGTGAAAATCTACGCTGATGTTTCGTTTCTACCACATTGTTTGGGTTCTCGTAAGCATATGTGTGGATGTTGTGTAGATTTGTTATGCCATCACGAGTGAAACCAGCTTCGTCAGTGAATAATATGACGCCAATTAATCGATTATCGTGTTCATACTTAGCTAGGATCTGATTGCACATTTCCAACCGTCTCGGCCGATCATCGTCATAAAGAGCCTGCACCTTTTTTGAATGAAACGGGTAGAGTTGTTCTTCTCTTAGTATCCTCCATGAACTAGCCTGACAGAGCCGCACTTCATTCCCAATTTTTCTAGTACTAATACCTGGATTATCTTCAATAATTTCAAGCACTCTTTCTTCTTGTTGCACGTTTCTAGCAGTTCTAGGTCTTCCCCTATTTCCATTATAACTTTTAAAAGAACCACATTCCGCAAGCCTCCTGTGCACACTGGAAAATGTTTGAGCATGAGGGATATTTCTTTCCGGATAACTCTCCATATAATATCTTCTTGCCAACTCTGCATTACCATTTGCTTTTCCATAACAAAAATGGATATCACAATATTCGATATTTGAATATTGGTGATTAGCCATTATTAGTTATTTTAAGATTATAAATTAAATAGTTTAAAAAGCGAATTTATTTGATGTTAAACTGACAGCTCTAGTATACTTTGATAGCTATTTACCTGGTAGCTGGTGGTAATGAAATGAGAAAAGTAAATTTACCACTTAATTTTTAAGGGTGATTTACGTCTAAACCGTTGGGTTTAGCGATGTAAATAAAGAGCACCTTTTTTAAAGGCCTGGCATCAGTCTTTTAGAAATTATGCCAAAAACTACTGTAGCTGTCAACACTAAAAAATTATGACAAAAAAACAATTTTCAATGTAGGTAAAGTGCCCTCTAGCGGCAAACAATCAATGTGAATTGTTACTAAAATGATGAAGCGCAGAAGACTTAGCCTATCTTTCAAATATTAGTCAAATCGGTTTTCCTGTAAGCGAGTAATTCAAAAAACAAAAAATAAAAACTTGAACTTGGACGGCTTGTAACTCGAAAACGAATGACATTTTGAAAAAAAATTATATGAAGCTCTACCCTTATTTTGTCAAGTAGAATCACCCCCTTAAGTTTCGTGATCGATTTTTGAATCACCCTGTATATTATTTTAATTACAGTTTGAAAATAGCTTTAATTAAATTTTGAGTACATATTAAAAATATATATTAGGTTTATTTGCTTATTTACAATGTTTGCAATATAGAGTACAATATTTCTTATCAACGATGAAAGTGTTTTATTGTTGATAAAAGTTGACGCATTGAAAACCATTTTTAACCGATTATTAAAAAAGGAAAGGCCAACATTATTTCTGTATTTCTGTTTTTAGGGCAATAAAAAAATTATTCAAATATTTAGCATAATAGTATAAAAATGGTGACCTTTTAGGTATTATCTAAAAAGCAGGCAGTGCCTTCACGTGCCCATACATACTATCGCAAAAGTTGATTAAACGAAGTTTTGAATTTGGAGTAAACTACTATTGACTATTAAAATATAGTTAATAGTCCATGTCCAATAGAAAAAAAGTTGTGAGGTTGAACGCTGTTTTCAGGCGCACAAATACAGCTACCTGAAATTCGTAATTTATAACATATATATATATATATATATATATATATATATATATATATATATATATATATATATATATTATAAATTACATATATGTATATGTATATAATTGCCTGAGATATAGCGACTTGAATATAAAAAAGTATGCAAATTTTTTCCCTAATTTTTTACTAAATCTAAAAGTTGCCAAATGAATAAATTTACAGAGATTTAAGATATTGGTATTATTTTCATACTTTTTCATCAACAGTGATAAAGGATGTAAATAAGATATGATATTAAGAAAGTAATAATTTTTAATTACCCCTTAAATAACCTAAATTATATGTCTTATTTAAGCTTTTTACTACGTATTTTTGTTATTCTTGTGATTATCAAAAATTTAATATAGAGTAATCAATGGAAATAACAATGAATCAAAATCAGGTCGATTTTGTATTCAAAGTATAACAGTTAATAAATTCTTTTCAACTAAATCATTTTATTCGGCGCCAAAATTTTGCCCACGTTCAGGAAGGACCTTGGACGTCGCTCTGACGTCAGAGCTGGCTAAGATTTTGATAAATCGACGCACCACGCCGGGACGCTACGATAAAAAGAAGCGGTGAAATGGTCCCTCGAGCTCATCGAATTTTACGATATTGCCAGTGTTTTACGTTTATCGTAGGGTTAAAGAAACTGTATGGGTTGTATTAAATTAATATCAGATTTGAAGTCTTCCATCTTATGTATTTATTTGAAATTATCTGCAAAATTTATAAAGGGGATGTTGAACAATATTAAGTGTTAATTGTTTGAACTTCGTCAAGTTGAAGACGATATTTGTGCTTGGCTATACTAGGCTACCATACAATAGCGGTGTAGGTTATCATATGATGCATATCCAGCATTTTACCATTTTCGGCAAGGATTAAGCTGGATGTTCAAGAATAATACTTAAAAAATTATCACTTTTGTCAGGTCCAAAAATAGATTTCTGCAAACCCTTTGTTTTATTGATCCAATATGACAAATACGAAAGAGGGAGTTACGTTAAGAAAAAGGTTGGGAGCCACTGTTCTATAAAATACATTATGTCTTTCTACTTGACTGTATTGTAAGATTGTGCTTCTTGATTTGCCATACACCGTTATTTCGTCTGTATAGCCAACAGGAGCGGATCCAACCCCTCTCTTTGAGGGGAGAGGGCGGTGATATCACAAAAATACAGTATGGCAAGTGAACGCAAGTTGACGTCGGGGGGAGGGACGCTAGCAGTTCTGAATTTGAAGTCCTTGGATGGAGGGGGGGGGGCGATCGCAAGCGAAAGCGAGTTATCGACGGTGGGGGGGGGGGATAAGCCAGCAGCATTCACATTCCTGGATCCGCGTCTGATAATCGAATATTGTATATCCACCAATTCCAATAGATCTTAACAAGAAACAATAATATAATGAAAATTGTTAAATTGATTGTTTTTTAAATAATCCCTTTGCTTCATATTTTTTGCAGATTATATTGCTAGATATGGAAGAATGAGTGAAGAACAAGCTAGGATAAAATTTTGGCAAATTTTGTCAGCTGTTGAATACTGCCATAATCGTAATATAGTACATCGAGATTTAAAGGTAACTATATTTAAAACTTTTCAAAAATAAACAATTATAATTTGATACTATGATTCAAAAATGTGAATATAATTATTACTGAAAAGTAGCTGAAACACATCTAAAGACGTATCGGTATTATTTCGATAAAATCTAGGAAAATGACGTTTTTTTGAAAATATTTCTCTACATACCCCTATTTCAAAGTCATAGAATACGATTCTAGAATTGGTTTTCCACAATTTTCGTCTAGTTTTCCGGAAGGTCATTTTAATTTCTTGAAAAAGCGCCGTACTTTTGTATTTATTTTGAATATTTATTAGTTAATATACATTGCATGTAATATATTTCAACTATTTTTGTACAAATTTTAGCAAACACATTAAAAAAGAGTTGTATTTTTAACGAAAAAACAAAAATAAGTTTCGTAAACTTCATCGATCTTTGTATTACTGAAAACGCCAAATATTCGCATCGACGTTGTCAGATGTAAAATATTTTCATGGTATAAACTTCTATTTTAAAAAAAATGTGTTTATCTTGGTCAACAACGTAGTTTTAAAATTAAGATTTCAGTAAGAAATAACTAAATCTATTTTTGCCTATATTTAGTCTCCTTTCGGGCAGTTAAAGGAAAGAATATATGCAGTTTATTTCCCGCAAATACAACTCTGGTTCGGTTTAATATCTTGCAGACATGTCTCGGAATTTATATTTTATGTTGACAGTTGTTTCCTACAAATATTGCCCTTGGTTCGATACAGCTCCACTGAAGAGACCATTAGGTGTTCGAAACGCGTATGAAGGGAGAATTAGAGGTGTATTTGTAGGAAATAAACTGTTTGTATATGTGATATCCTTTAAATGTCCGTACGAGGAATAAATATAGGTAACCAATATAATTTAATCTTGGTAATGTGAAAACAAGTGTAAAAGAAATCTTAACCAACAGAAACTTTCGGTTAGTTTTGGTTGGTCCAGGTTAAGCTTAATTTTATTTAGTTTAAAAGATTGAAACTAACCTGAACTAACCTAAAATGGCCTAGATATGTTCCAATAAAAGCAAGTTATTAATGTTTTTCTTCATTCTCATTAAAAATGGGGGGCTAAATATGTCCTACTAAATAAACTGTTTGTATATATGATATCCTTTAGCTGCCCGTAAGAGGAATAAATATAAGTAACCAATATAAATATAAGTAACCAATATAATTTAATTTAAAAATGGTGGGATAAATATGTCCTACGTATTCAAAAAAATCATGGTACATGGTTGTTCCTTATATTTTGAAAAGCTCTGGTGATTTTTTGTAGGAGTTAAAAAAAAACTTTAAATACATAAGTTGCTGGATTTTTTCCATATCCCAAGAATATGCTATTAGAAAAAACAAATGCTTATGAAAAATTAAATTTTTTAAAATAAATACCTTTTTTCTTTAATGGAACGTCCTGTATATTACTAAATATTAAAACATAATCTAAAACTCCCTTTGCAAAAATATATATGTTGCCTATATTTGCTCCAAGCGTTTTTGAAATATTTACCTTAAAATATTAAATATTTCAAAAGTCGCCATAGCCATGCAAATTACGAAACAATAGAAAATTTGATTGTTCAATGAAGGAGGTAATATACCAAATCAAATTAACTATGAGAAAGTAACGACGGTAAAATAATTTTCTTAAAAATAATTAGTTAGCAATCATATATATATATATATATATATATATATATATATATATATATATATATATATATATATATATATATATATATATATATATATGAATAGTTTGGTTATTCCGGGTTTCACTCTGTTCGTTCAAAAAATCGTTTTCACGACGTTTCGCCAAAATCTCATTTGGCATTTTCAAGTGCGGTTCGTCTCGTTACTCGCTGAGAACGAGACGAACCGCACTTGAAAATGCCAAATGAGATTTTGGCGAAACGTCGTGAAAACGATTTTTTGAATGAACCGAGTGAAACCCGGAATAACCAAACTATTCATTCTACCATCCGTGAAAATCTACGATATAACATTATATATATATATATATATATATATATATATATATATATATATATATATATATATATATATATACATTCCGTTAAAAAAGTAGACGACGAGAACTACAGAAAATTGTTAAAAAAAACGATGTTATTATATTTTTTATTCGTAGTTTTAAAAACATGTCTACAAAGAAATCATTCAATTTTTAACCAGTTATTTTTATTAAAACTATATTACTGTCGTTAGGACGTATAATTATTTCTCATAGCTAACCTGATTTTGTATTATAATAGGACTATAGTAAACTATGTTTTTCATTGAACAACCTAATTTTCAACTGTTTCAGAATTTATGGCGGAAAGAAATATTAAGCTCTATTTTAATGTTTACTAATATACAGGATGTTCCATTTATTGCAAAAAATTCAATTTTTCATAAGCATTGTTTTTTTCTAATAAAATATTCTTGCGATATAGAAAAAATCCAGCATCTCATGTATTTAAAGTTTTTTCTTACTCCTATAATAAAATAATCAGAACTTGTTAAAATACGGGGGAACCCCCCTGTATATATTCTTATGGTCGGAATATTTTTTCAAAATGAAATATTCCGGTAAGTAGTCGTGGAAGTGTTCTTCGCGGAGACCAAATATGTTTTTCGGATCCCTTTCTTTATAACTTTAATAAAAAGCAAAAAATATATGTATATTTCACAGAAATTGTATTTATGTTATGGCAACAGCACAAATTATGTCCCTTTCGAGACGCGTGATGTCGCTGCTAGGGCGATATTATTTTTAAAATTTTTTGATCGTTTTTCTTGATATTTTCGAATAAAAAGGGCAAATATATGAAATTTCATATAATATGAAGTTTTTGAATATAATAAAATTTTAATGATTTAGTGCAAAAAATTAAACCTAAAGTGAAAAGTGATTTTCTGTGTTTTCCGGGAAACTAAAGAAAAAACTAACACCAGAATCGTGTTCTACAACCTCTAAATGTAAGGGATTAAAAAAAAACACATCGTTTTCCTAGATTTCACTTGATCCAAATAAATATCGACGTATTTAAGGTGGAGTCCCTAAATAGATCTCTGATTTTACCAGCAAACCATATTCATGAAAATAGGAAAAAGTTGTAAATTTGAGTTCGAAAATTTACCTTTTTCTTACTACGGAAGGTTTAGAAAATTACGTTGATTTTGTAGTAGCTACATAATTAGAAACACAGCTAAGAATCCCCTCTGTTGCTTTAATTAATTTACCCTCATCATCTGTAATTCAACGTTTCAAATTATCTCAGACAGCAGCGGATCTACAGGGGTTTATTAAATTTAATTTCGTGTAATTTTCGAGCCAATAATTTTAATCAATAAGATTAATTGTGTTTTATCTACTAATTTGAATAATAGTAGAATTGTACAGTTTTCTCGAAAAATTAATTACTGTGTAATTATTTCCAAAGTGGTATTGTTCAAAAGTTTGTTAAGATATTCATTTGTAAACTTTTATGAACGTTAAATTATTTTTAACTTAAAACAAATAAAAATTCGACCTAAAAATTCTTTGACTTTAATTGAATTTTTACCAAATAATTTAATTTTTATTTTTTCGCAACTATTACTCTACCCAAAAGTCTTGTTAAGACTTATAAACTTCTATGACACTTCATAGATAAACTTATATAAACTTCTGTCAGACTTCGTAGAGAATCCGCGTTTAAATTTACTATAGTTTTTTTGTAAACAAAAAAATCTATACATAATTTGTATCTTCCGTTCGCCGCTATTTGATTTTCATGAATTCTACTTGGGTCTTTTTAGCAGGTGATTTTAATGTAATTTAGATGAAAAAAGTTCTGTTTTTGCATCAAGATTTTGTTATTTACTTAAGTCGTTTAACGTATAAGTGCATCTTGAGTGCAGTTCGCATCAAGTAGCATAGATTATGTATGCTCTAACTACTCAGAAATATAATAAATTGCATTGTTCAAAAAATTTTGGTTTATTCAGGGTCAGAATTTCATCTAAGACCTTACACTCCCTCCATACTAAAGGAGGAACGCTGGATTTGATAAGTTAATAAAATATCATAAAAATTTGATAATATACCTTATTTTTGTTTCGACAAAAAGTACACAACTTCCGATTATGCATAAAACAAAATATCTGACAAATGCCCACCACGACTGGCACACCCTCGTTCTTTTAATAAAGTTTTTAATAACATCTTCGTATATCTGCTGCTGAATCTCGTCTTTAAGTTGTTGGTTGTGGGTTTGTTGGAGTAGGATTTAGACTTAACGAAACCCCACAGAAAAAAAATCACAGAGAGTCAGATCACAAGATCTCGTAATATGTTTACACTACAGCAATCATATATTCAAGGTTATACTTTGCACAAAATAGGAAATTGATGAAATTTAAATTCGGCGTTCCTATTGGGACACCTTTTATAAGAAAATTCACAGATTGTCCAGTTTTTCATCGTTATTTTATTTCTTGCCGTTCTTTGTATTGCTGACTAATAAAGATCTTGACTTAGTCCAACCGCTTGAATAAGGCCGCAAACAAATCTCAAAATAGTTGGAGAATTGTCAATGACATCCGTCGAAATTGTAACAACCATACAACGGCAATCCCAGAGATATCCCCCATTAATATAAATATTTTTTTTTTCGAAATCGTTCAAAAACTGCACCATGATCTAAATCCCATTTTTTTTAGACTCACCACTTATGCTAAATTTAAGAAAATATTATTTTCTATAAAAAACAAAAATTCAGCCGGAGAAGACAGTCTTTCTGTCAAGCTATTCCTAAATTTTCCAGATGCTGCTGTACTGGTACTGGTCGATGTAATTAATGCTTCGTAGATAATAGGCACATTTCCGCCTTGTTTGAGGACGGCTAGAGTAAATCTAATTTATGAAAGTGGAGGGCTCGTTGATCTTTGGAATTTTAGGTGAATATCTTGATTGTCCTAACTATCAAAAATTATTGAAAAGCTAGTCAAGCATCGTATGGTATTTTTTAAATTCAATCCTTAATGAATTTCAGTATGGCTTTCGGGAAAATGTAAGTACTAACGATTCCCAATTTTCTCTATGAACTGCATGGTCAGATTAACTTGCGTGGGGATTCCGCTTCCAAAGCTTCACCACTATGGCTTAAGGGGCGTGGCATTGTCATGGTTCTCATCTTATCTGGAGGATCGTCGTTAGCGAGTACTTGTGGGCTCTGAGTATTTAGAATATCGTTCAGTAGCCTGGCCGTGTCCCAGGTCTCTGTTTTGGGTCCAACACTTTTTCTGCTATACATAAATCTCCTAACCAATCTTGATTTTCAGAGGAAATACACATCATTTTCAAGTGATACCACTCTTGTCTGGTATGGCCTTCACATTGACTCCTTGTAAATGAGTGTGACGGCGAAACTTCAGAGTATGAATCAGAGGTTTGAGTCAAACTTTCTTTAAATTCACACAAAACTAATCTTATATGTTTCAGGGGGGAATGCCTCCAATAATGTTTTTATTTCTGGCTGCTCGGTGGAGCCACATTCCAACACTAAGTTTTTGGGACTGGTGGTTGATAGAAAGCTCAGATTTGAAGACCACATGCTTGGCCTTGGCAGGATGTTATCTGCAGTTTGTTTTGTTGTCAGGGTTGCTACTCGAGAGCTCGGCATGGGTGTTGGCAAGTCTGTTTACTTGTTTCTAATTGAATTTTTCCTCAGGGACGGCATCTGCTTTTGGGATAATATGGGCAATTACCTTCTATAGATGCTGTTTGATTTTCAGATGCGTGCTATACGATATATCTGTGGGGCTAAACCTAGAGTTTCCTACCACCCATTGTTTATTAAGCATTATTACAATCTTCTTCCTCTATGTGTAGGAAGTGGCTTGTCTTATTTTTTGAATCAGCAGAAATTTTTTACTGTAAATCCGATATATATTACACGTCAGCAGTTCAAGTTAAATAATGTCTATTGCAACATCAACTGTAACAAAGAAATCAGTTTTTTATGAGGGCAGTAAGGTCTTTAACCATCTGCTGGGAGGCAGCATCACTGATAGTATCTAAGCGACACCTGAGGAGGTTTTTGATTGGCCGAGCTCATTATTCACTACTTGAGTACTATAATGACACATATTAGTTAAATGCTTTGGTTTGTTTATTAAGTTGTCTGTATTCTATACTCTATAATAAATATAAATTGTTGATATTATATTAATATTTTTTGCAAGACTTTCCTTGCTTTTTATTAAGTTATCTTTAGTCCAGAAACGGTTCAACCTCCTCCTATATTGAAATTATGACAAGCCAAAACGAGTTGACAGTATTAACTCAACTTCGGGAGGGGGGTCAACAAGATCCACGTTCCTAATGCAGTAGGCCGGTGACTCTTTTTTCTTATGAATTTTGAAGCCATTAAGAGAGGGGTTGCCCCCCCCCCTCGGATCTGCGCCTTTATTCATAAGTGTTTTTCTACTTTTATGTAACAACTGTTATGCAGTTCGCTCGTAGACGCCATAGAGTGAGTTTTGAAAATGCTGAATGAGATTTCACGAAACGTCAACTGCCTTACAGTCCTGAGAGGGAGTCAGCACATACACGGGATGCCTGAAAATTTTCGATTGCACATCACACCCGTGAGAATATCCGACAACACATATATATATGTTATATATATATATATATATATATATATATATATATATATATATATATATATATATATCCTTTTCCCTAGTATTAGATAAGCTTTGTTTATGACAAATACTTGTTTAAAACAATAATGCATATTTTGACTTAGACTCTATTGAGACATGTTATAATTTATCTATATAAAATTTAACATTATATCTTCAAATATTCATGAAATTTACTACAAACACCTAAAAACACAATTTAATGCTACGAAAACATTTCATGAGGTAGCTGCGTTTTAAATATTCACATAAACAACATTACATTTGTTTTTATATTCTGGCACTGTCTTCACTTCACGAATGGAAATCATGTCATAAAAATGTCATAATATTTTACATGTTAATCTTTAATGAAAAAATATTTTACTGTAAGTACGTACAAAAGTGGTTTGGTGGACATTTCAACAACAGATTAAACTTTACTCATGTTGCGCACGTTTTGACACTTGTTTTATTTATTCTCTATCGGTCAACTTGCTTAAACATAAAATGAGACATTTTACGTTAACTCTATTAGCGTAGCACCTGAGCGCAAAATCGTTCTGTTTTCAACGGTGTAGTCAGATTTCTAAAATTCCCTTTTTCTACTCAGTACCCACTCATTAACGTTTTCTACCTGGTATGTTCTTCTTATATTTTCACTTCTCTCTCTGTCCAAGAGCGTTTTTCCAGTTATTCTACAAAGTACTCTCATTTCGGTTGTCTGTCGTAGTTGTTTAGTTTTCGCTGTGCCAGGTCGAGTTTCTGCGATATGTGTCATAGTTGGTCTCACCATTGCCTTGTAAATTATTGATTTGGTTTCTATTTTAATATTTTTATTCCTCCATATTGTGTCATTTAAACATCCTGCTATTCTTGTTGCCCTAGTTTTCTGTTCTCTTTCCTCCGCCTCAACATTACCATAACTTGAGATTTCTATGCCTAAATACTTAAACTTCATTTCTTGCTGGACAACTTTGGCTTCAACTTCTAGTTTGCACCTTAATAGTGTTTTTGACGTTGTCATGGGTTTAGTTTTCTGAGCCGATATCATCATATTAAATGATTTTGGAGTGCAGTTAAATCGACAATAGTCTATGTAGATTGTCTTCACTCTCAGCCATCAGTACGGCGTCATCGACGTAGTACAGAACAATAATTTCCTGGTTGCCCATTCTATATCCTTTCGATAAACGTACATTTAGTATTATTTCGTCCTTAATGATGTTGAAAAGAGGGTTCAGGAAATCCCCTTGTCGAATACCACGGCCCACAACTATAGGTTCAGTCAGGACCCCATTTATTTTTGCTTGAATTTGATTTGCTTCATATATATTTTTTATGGTTTTGATGAGGTTATGTGAAATTTGCCTGTTGTAAAGAAGGTGTATAACGTCTTTCAACTGCACACGATCGAACGCTTTTTCCAAATCAACAAAACAAATGTAGGCCGATCTGTTGTATTCAATCGATTTTTCTGTTATCTGTCTTATGACAAAAACCGCGTCTGTGCAGAATCTATCCGATCTGAATCCTTGCTATTCATCTGCTTAGGGTGCAAAAGGAGCAAATACAAAACTTGTTAAATCTCGGAAAAGGTGTTTTTAAGATTTTTTTATTGATAGTTGTTGACCACGCAGTGTGTTCTTCATGTACAGGAACAAAAAGAAATCATTGGGTGCCAAATCAGGGCTGTACGCCTGATGACCCATCAATTCCACGTTTTGAGAGTCACTGTTTTGAGCTGATGTGTGACATTGTCAGGGTGGCGTCGTATCCGGTTTGTTTTTCTCAATTCATTGAAGACTTCCGGCATACAGATAGTTGTCCACTATTCAAAATTGACCGTTCTACGAGTTTCCAAAGGCACGCGCAACGTTTGTTGGTTTTGGCTCATCCTAGAAGACCGTTTATTAATTGTAATAGGCTTTAAAGATGAAACAGTTTGACATTTAAATTCTCAAATCAACAAAGTGAATAAATGCTTCCGGTCGAGGTATTTAATGAACCTGTTGTTGCATCACACATACTTTGAAATTAATAAGACATCAATTAATAGTGATATACGTTTAGAAAAAATAAACACTGCAAATGTATTCATTCCTTTCACATCATTGTTACTATCCAACTTTTTTATATTGGTAACCTCACGAACACTGGTTAAGTGATGCTATTTCAGAAAAATAATACTATATTTGGATTGTTTTAACAAAAATCCATACACACCTATATGTACAATACCATTTTTAAATTTAACCCCTCACAACACTATTTCTCAATTAAAAATTTTTTTAATTCAACAGCTAAATTCCATTTTAAATATATTAAGAGTTTTTGTTCCAAGATGAAGTTGCCAAAACTACAGTAGGCCAGCTTAAATATATCGGTCTGTTCCTAAGGACTTTTGTGAATAAATCTAAAACGGTGCGTCACAAACTATAACTATTCATATGTCATTGAATGTGTCCTTAAGAAGACTTTTTAAAATTGCGGTTAATATATTGGATGCCCTATTAAAAAAAAATTATTGTTTTATCACCTTGTACACAGAATAGTAGAAAATAAATTTGTAAAAACATATTAAAAAAATTATATTCTTTACTACAAAAACTTTTGTATATATTTTTTTGTTTTCCGAGATAATATATAGGCCCATAATACACGACCAACCTGAACATTGAAAATAAAAAGCATAAGACATTAAAAATAGCAGGCAGAATTCTGCTTTCTTTTATTGCCTTTAACTTGTAATAAAGTATGTATTAAATTTAATTGTTATAACTACAACAAATTCCAGGTAATAAAAAACACAACACAAAAGTAGTTATAGTTAACAAATTGACGAAAAAATATATGTTGGAAGACACGCCGAAGAGCGGCGGTTGGGATGAGCAGATATGTTGAAAAAACTTATTTATTACACTTGGACAATTATAAGCATACCTATTTGTAACTGATATGATGACCCTTATAGCCTATTTACGTAATTAATTGTTTAGTCAAAAAACTGATAAGAGTATTTACTTTTCTGAAATCCACTTACCTATTCCTGTGTTATACAAAAAAATAAAACACTCAGGTCGGCAACAAGTGACATAAAATGAGGCAATGAAGCCTCTACGATGGTTACATTTGGTAGCCTGATGGAATATTCGAAACATATAGTCTCATCTCTTCCTTGGCTTAGCGCCGGGTACCACAAGGGGATGTATATGTATCATATTATTAATTGGCCGAAGCATATCGGACGGAACGACCGTGTTTTTTAAAATGAAAATCCGGTGTTCTCCAAATAAGGTATCTGTTCTTAATATAATTTTCTTATGATTTTAAAAAGAAATGCTCAGTGTTTTTTTTTCAAAATAGTAAAGTCTCTTTTTGAAAGATGTGCTTTCCCAAATTGTGAGCCCTCAGTGCGAAAAGAATCCTTTATTTATATTTGTGTCTTAAATACAATCAAAGAAAAATATTCAATGGAAATTTTCTTGGCACTCATTATAATGTTCCAATTTCTTTACAATAATAAATACTATGTTTTAATTCAAGATAATTTCTTTAAATGCAGTATATTTACTGAAGAATTTTTCATTTTAAGTTACTAAGAATTTGAATTAAAACCATTTTTCTGGTGAAATTTATTTCTTTAAAATAAACATTGTTTATGTGTATTAAATTCTTTTTATACTTTAGGGTCTTGTTCAAGCGTACCAAATAATTTTTCAGACAAAAAACAATTTGCTTGGCTTTTTTGCTGCATAGAAAAATCAAAATTCTCTGTTAAAATAAAATAACTATTCCTTTAAAAAAGGTATTTTTCGAAATGATATTGGCGTCAACGTCATTTTGTTTTCCGTAAATCATAAACATATTTATCAGTAATTGGCACCTTGCATTTTAATTTTTACCGTGATTGTGAGCCAAACCAGTAGATTATAATTTCATAATATGTATACCTAATGACGACATGACGTAAATTTGTTGCTATTTTCCGACCTGTTCATTTTCATCATTAATATTCAAAATTTGGTACGTCATAGAGCCAGCAGTTAATTTTTACAGTTACTTTAAGTCCCAGATAACAACGTCAACGATAAGTCTCAATTTTGGCTAAATTATGGTCGACAAGAAGTCCCATCAATGCATAGTGGGATTTTTGGGACGTTTTTGGGAAAAATTCTGTCGAATACTCAATTCTTCATTGATTTGAAATTGACATCTTGTAAAAGTTGACACTGCAGAAAATTGGTTTTTACATTGGATACATTTTAAAGTTGTTATACCTTAAGAAGATTGTTTCCGCAGTCATATATATATATATATATATATATATATATATATATATATATATATATATATATATGTATATGTGTATAATTGCCTGAGATATAGCGACTTGAATATAAAGAAAAATGCAAATTTTTTCCCTAATTTAATTGTTGCAATCATGTCTCTGGTGTTAAAGACATATAATCACAATCTAATTTGCGACCACCTAAAATGCATGGATGTTTCGTCCCGATACCGGTGGTGGACTCATCAGTGGGATCCACCGGTATCTTTCCCAGACATCCTTGTACTTTCCACAAACTTGAACCTCTATATAAGTCCAGTTTTGCCGGAAAGCCGTGGTAAGATGTTAGTTCCACAACATGCCCCCCTAAGGCGTTTGCTTTCCGGCTTTAACTGTCACTGACAGTCTAAGCCGTAAAAAAGCACAGGCCTGAAAAGGAAGCATCCTAGGTGATCTTTTCAAAGTGGGGTACCGGCTTTCACACAAAGCCACGACTCGACGGCCTTCCATCTCGTCGTCCTTGCTCGGGCGTCATGTTGCAATCATGTCTCTGGTGTTAAAGACATATAATCACAATCTAATTTGCGACCACCTAAGATGTACGGATGTTTCGTCCCGATATCGGCAGTGGACTTATCAGTGGAATCCACCGGTATCTTTCCCAGACATCCTTCTTGTACTTTCCACAAACTTGGACCTCTATTTAAGTCCAGTTTTGCGAAAGCGGTGGTAAGATGTTAGTTCCATATTCGTTTTTGACCGCGAAAACTTACGAGAAATTTTGGTTTGGTTTCTCGTCTTGTCCCGACTTTACGAAACAGCAAATTATTACTTTCTCGTTTCGTCACAAAATTTCAGGTACCTCATGATATCACTACCAATAATGCCACTGTGCAACGTCGTTTGAAAATATCAGGTTACATAAATCAACATCGGCGTGACATAATATTGGCATTAGCTAACTTGCCTTAATGTCTATCTCTTGCACTGTTGATGCAAATGATTAAATATACAATAAAAAACGCTTTTTACAACTTTAATGGATTTTTTATTTAAAATTTAACGAGAATTTTGAAACCTACTATTTCATCAACATCCTGTTTATATTACCTTTATGCATAAAATCAACGATTGCAGTTACTACATTTGCGTAAGAATTGTCTATTCTTCGAAACAGGAAAAATAAAATCAAAGCAATCGCTTTCGAATAAGACAATAAAAAGACCCTTCAACAGGATCTATATAACGTTAACCCTTGATTTTCCAAGGATTCTCGTAAAACCCACTACTTGAAGTAGTGCATTATATAAAAGCGAAGGAAAGCTTCAATAAAACTTTATGTTTAAAACTTTCGTGATTTTATTGGACACGTATATGGATTTATAGTGAAATTAACTCAATTAGGTGTACAGGGCGATCATTTACTAAATATGTTCGAATAAATTTTAGTAGTTTGAAACTCTGGGGAAAATTAAAACTTTTTTTTTAAATTTTAGGCTGAAAATCTTTTACTAGATTCCAATAATAATATTAAAATAGCAGATTTTGGTTTTTCAAATTACTACAC
Source organism: Diaprepes abbreviatus (assembly GCA_034092305.1). Lineage (NCBI taxonomy): Eukaryota > Metazoa > Arthropoda > Insecta > Coleoptera > Curculionidae > Diaprepes > Diaprepes abbreviatus. The sequence continues at coordinate 13,245,905 of JASJET010000228.1, read as the reverse complement.
CGCAGGTGGTCAACTTTCTACTTGGTGTGGGTCTCCTCCTTATGCTGCCCCTGAAGTTTTTGAGGGTAAGAAATATGTTGGCCCAGAGATTGACATATGGGTAAGTAAGTACATTTTTTTGCACTTTTATTTAAGTTTTCTTCTGTTAATTCTGAATATTTCTAATTTCAAATTTATTTAAACAGAGTGGTTTTGTTGTCGTTTTGTCTCTAACGTACATAATTCCTGTAAATTTTGTTACACGATCTATAAACGTCATTAAGATCTTTTAAAAACATACCTAGAAATAATTCTTAAAGGTTTTTATGATAAATTTTTAGGAGACATTGACCTTGGTTCTAATGTAGCTTTCGGATCCGATCGGACCAAACCGATCTGATTAAAGTTTCGATCGGATGCAACATTTTAACATACATCATATGGAAAATGTTTTTGTACGTTAAAAACTGAACCAAATTGAAATCACAAGTACATCAATAGTTGATTTTTTCCTTTTTTTGATTTTTTTGAATTCCGTTTTGGTTGTTAATCAACATGTATGCCGGTGCGCTCTTACAAAAACAGGTAATTGGAAAAAATATTATAAATTTTCTTGATTAAGATGTCATAGACCGAAGCAAAAAGAAAAGAAAAAAAAATGGAGAAGAAATATATGGAAATAAGATGAAATTAATTATGTTTTAATTCTTGTAAAGGAAAAACAAGTCGACCAAGTAATTTACAGTTGTTGTCATTTTTAAAGGGAGAAGAATAGTTGGTATTAACTTCTTTTCAATGTCGGAATCGGATGGATCAGTTTTTGATTAAAAAACATTTGATTTTAAAAAGATATTCTGGTCCGATCGGCTCTTTGCGTTAGAAACAATGTCATCGGCATTATGTCACTGAAAATTTTAAATAATTTCCATCTTTCATAGAATGTGGGTCGAAAGTTACATTAGATGGTTTTCTATAATTTGTTCTCAATGCTACTGTCAAGGTTGTGAGATAAAAACTAATTAAACTTATTTTTTTATTGAATATGTTTACAATAACCTAAAAGATTTAAAATTAGTTAAAACTCTCTCTGCTATTTTTAGAGCCTTGGGGTAGTGCTGTATGTCTTGGTGTGTGGCGCATTGCCCTTCGACGGATGCTCACTTCAAGCCCTTAGAGACAGAGTATTGTCAGGACGTTTTAGAATTCCTTATTTTATGAGTCAAGGTAAGATATAAATTTCTTTTACTTTCTTTGCTACACAAAAATGAACGAAGGAAAATATTTTAAAAATAAAAAAAACTGAATGGAATATCAACGAAATGATCATTGTTAACTGTTTTTGGTTTCATTTTGAGGGAATCTTGGCATTCTAGATTAAAAAATAAAATTCGAAATAAAAAATCCAACTTTGGACAAAATGTTTAAAAAATAGAAATTAAAATTTCAGTAAGAAATAAATAAATATTTTTACTGCCTTATTTGAATAGTTCCTATACGAGGGTGGTTCAATAAATAAGATAAAAAGGAATAAAAACAACGTTATTTTTTACTTTTTCTTATGTTTCAACATAGTCTTCTTATGCTTATGTTTAAGAAAGGTGACAAACAAGAACCAGGGAACTACAGGGGTATTAATCTACTGGACACAACTCTGAAACTCGTTACGAAAGTAATCAAAAATAAAATTAATTCGGTTACAACACTGGAAGACGAACAGCAGGGATTTAGATCAGGAAGGTCTTGCGTGGATGCAGTATTTATTCTACGACAGATAGTCGAAAAATCTATAGAATACAATAAACCAACATTTTTATGCTTTATAGATCTAACAAAAGCATTCGATTGCATAAAGCTAGATGACGTAATCCACCTGTTATATAAGAGAAATATTCCTATCAATATAATTCAGACCATCGAAAACATATACGCAAACAATAAAGTTCAGATTCGCACTAACGGTAAATTATCAACACCCATACCAGTCAACAGCGGTATGAGACAGGGAGACTCGCTTAGTCCTTTGTTGTTTAACATGATAATGGACGAAATAATAAAGGAGGTGCGACTTGGTAGAGGATATAAAATGGGTGATACAGAAATAAAAATTCTCTGTTACGCTGATGACGCTGTGATATGTGCCGAAAATGAAGACGACCTCCAGAGATTGTTAAATGCCTTTAATCTTACGGGAAGAACATATAATATGATTATCTCAGCCGAAAAAACTAAATGTATGACAACCTCAAAAGAACCCCTCCGATGAAAACTAGAACTAGACGGTCAAATAATACAAGAAATGAGTAAGAGGGCAAGTGGCCAAAGCAAATAAAGTGGCGGGTTGTCTTAACGACGTGATCTGGCGAAACAAACACTTACAACAAGAAACAAAGGTTCGGATCTACAAAACCACAATTAGACCTATTATGACATACACCTCAGAAACACGGCCAGAGACGACAAAAACGAAACAACTGTTGGAAACTACAGAAATGAGAATACTTCAACGAATAACAGGAAAAACGCTACTAGACAGAGAAAGAAGCGATAACATTAGGCAATCATGCAACACAGACTGCATTAATGAGTGGGTTCTACAGCGTAAGACACAATGGAACAAATACATAAGCCGAATGACAGAGAATAGACTGGTAAGGATCGCACGAGATAAATCGCCTAGTGGTACACGCAGTAGAGGTCGACCACGGAAAAGGTGGAGCGATAATTTAAGTCCAGAATGAGGAAAATCGAAGAAGGAACAGGTCAGGGACCTATTATAGAAGGTAGAAGAAGATAGTCTTCTTGGAGATCTGTACATTTGGTCCAGTGGTATTCCAACTTCTTTATATCTTTTGAAAAGTAGGAAGTATCTAAATCCTCAAAATAGTCTTCTATAGCCCTAATAACCGCTTCATCTGATGAAAATCTCTCTCCTCCCAGCCACTTTTTTAGGTTAGGAAAGAGGAAAAAGTCACTAAGTGCCAAATCTGGCAAATAAGGTGTATGGGATACTAATTCAAACCGTAATTCATTTAATTTTAACATTGCAACTGCACAAGTGCGAACTCGAACATTGTCTTTATGAAAAAAACCTTTTGCATTGTAATCTGGGACGTTCTTTTTCAATTCTTCATCCAAACGGCCATGTATTGCATAGTAATCCGCTGCAGGAGTAGGTTCAGCCTATTTCTTTTTTTTTTTTTTTGGGGGGGGGGGGTGATATCATAACAAAAAAACAGTATAACAAATAATCGAAAACGCGGCCGACCGAAATAGACCTGGAATCAGGGAATCGAAAAAGCGATGTTCGAGAGGAATTTACAGCCAGATGATTGAAATGAGGTATGAGAATGGCAACTGGGAACGTGAGGGCACCGGAGGATGCTATAACACAGGACATACATACATACATACATACATACATACATACATACATACATACATATATACATACAAATACAGTTTACATTTAGGCTTTCGAAATTCCTTTGTGTAATTTCTTCTTCATCGTCAGAGTTGCTGCTGGAAAGCGATAATGCCCTGTTTACTGAAGATGTGTATAGTAACCTAAAAAACTAAAATTGATAATCATAACTCAATCATACCTCTTTGCTGTTTTTAGAGCAAACACCATAAGTGAGGCATATTAAAGTTATCTTGCATTTTAAGTAAAAAAAAATAAATGGGTAACTATCTTCAGTATTTCGTATGGAGTTTATACTATATAATTTACAAGATATGAAAACCTATCGCTCAATAATTCTGAATTAGAAATATTCTGTTAAAGAAAACTATTTAACTTTAGTGTAGTTCAACTACTCTCGAGATAAGGAGAAATATACATAGAGCAATACTGTAATCAAAACTCGGAACATTAAAAAACGAAAATTGTGTTTTTTAATCATTGTTTCAAAAATATTCCAAGTAAAACCCACTGCAGATTTCGTAAAGTAGCTATTTAGGGGGCATATAATAAGTCAAAATATTTTTTCAACTCTTTGAACCGCGGTCTCTTACTTTCCCACTATTTGGGGAAATATTTACATCTACCCTGATGAATGAAAGATCGAGAAAACTACAGTTTTGACTATAACTAAAGGCTAATTAGTGTCAAAACGTAAATTTTAACCTTTGGCAATAACAATGGTAGTTAAAACAAAAAATTTAAAACAAAATAAAATATGACAATTAATCAAATCAATTTTTAAAAAAAGTTAAGACATGCATTATGTCGACACGCTGCTGTTGCTATTTCAGAATCGAATTTATTTTGTTTTGGATTTCATCCAGTGACGCATTTTAAATATTAAAATTTTCCTAGATTACTCGAACAGTAATTCATAAAAATGTAATAATTCAGAATAAACATATTTGTTTTAATAACGTACATTAGATAACTAATTTACAAAATGTAACCAGTAAGGCTATTTTTGGTTTCAACAAAAAAAAATACCCCTTTTTCACCTCATTTTGAAAAATGCCGGAATAAAAGTTTCTTTATATTTAAAGAAGAGTTGATATTCCGAAATGGCATATATGCAGCTTTAGTGAATTTGAAGATATACCAATATTTCAAGAAAAAAACTTATTCTTTTGTCGCTCTTCAAGAATTCCATTTTAAAGATCCTTTTGCTTCCAGCGAATATTTTTGGAAAAGTAGATAAATGCCATAATGAAAACTTACCCTCATATAAGATCAATTCGGCAGACCTGCGGTAGTGTATGTACTTAATTTTTGTATCATAATTATTAATGAGCTGGCATTAAAAAACACAAAACTATGAATTACAATCGATGAAAACCATTTGTCATAACAATTATCAAATTACTAAAAACACCTTAAAACAAATCTCCTACATAATGTGAAAGGAAAATAGAACTCCTACAATTTATTGGCAATACTTATTTTTAAAGTTCAAAAATAAAATAATTTTGAATTATTTTATTTTCGGAAAGCACTGCAAATAGTTTTATTCAGGGATCTAAAAAAAATAAAAATATATTTCAGACTATATAAAAAACTTCATTGTACGGCCTACGTTATTATCTCCATGTCCCAATACGAGTGTAATTGTGACGATTTTACCCATTTTAAAAGAAATACCATTTTTATGTTAATATCAATGACAGAAAGTATTTAGTCATATAATATTCAAACTTTATAAGGATAGAATAAGAAAGTAATTGAATTTTGGCAATCTTTCTCACCGGAAGCATTGTCTTGATGAAAGAGAACTTTCTACGTCACACCTTGCCATATTTCCTTCGTTTTTTGTTACAACTAGTCTAGAGCGATAGCATAACATTTGTTCCACTCTTTCTAAAATTATCTGCCAATAATATTCCTTTAACGTTCCAAAATCTATTGGACATACCCTTTCCTGCAGATGAAACGCTTTTTCCCTTTTTTAGTCTTGGTTCTTTATTGCCTGTCTATTTAATTATTGTTTGTTCTCTAGTATATAATAGTGAACCCAATTAATAATCTGCCAAAAAAGCCAATTTTCTCAATGCCAAGAAGTAGTCTTCTGGAACTTCTCGAATATACGAGTTCAAACTCCCCTAGTGTGGCGTCAAAATTCGTCTTAGTCTCTATAAGAAATAAATTTGAAAAAGAATAGTTTATCATGGCTCTGATCCTAACGAGAAAATATAAGCTTGACGGGTAAGACTGAAAAAACATGACTTTGCAAGATGGTAATGGTGCTATGGGCGCCATCTTTGGAAGAGACTCGTAACTTTTCATACCATCCTTGTAGAACAAGAAAGTAACGTCAAGGAGAGATAATGAAAAGAACATACAATTTATTTATTATCATAAATTTAAATTATGATGAAATAATTGCTGTAATTTAAATACGACAAATAAATTATTTTATTCATGTGTTTTATAGACGTTTTTTGTTTGTTGAAATGGAGAGCATTGATATAGTAATCTATAAAAATTGTGAAGTATATATTGACATCTATCAAAAAAAGAGTCCCTAGAAAATACAATGTATATTCGACACTATTATTACCATAAATAATTGCGGATTCAGAGAGGCCAATGCCTATCCCAAAAAAAATGTGTACATGTGCTAAAAGAATACCAGAAATCTTATATTGTTCTTCGAGTTTGTTAATCATGACCTGTAGATCTTCGAGCTCGTTGGCAAATCTTGGTGGTGGATTAGTCTCTCTTTCTCTGTTAATATTAATACCCTTGATTGGCCAGTTTAGTTTTTTAAAGATTCTTTCAAGAGCTAAGATAAATAGTTTTGGGGGCCTACCACCCTGGCGGATTCCTTCGTCTCTCAATTTTGAAGCTGTTAGTATATTCATGTTCTAATTGTTGACTTTGCATGTTTATAGATGTTTTTAATTAATTTTTTAAATCTCTATTATCGCTCAGTTCTCAACAGAGTGCAATGCCTTTACATAATGTATGAAGGCCTTGTAAAGGGGAACATTAATTCGGTAAGAGGTGGTCCCATATGCTTTTCGAAATGCTGCCTGTTCCACTGGTTGGTAGTCATCTAGCTTTTCAATGATTCTGTTTGTAATGATTTTAGTGAGAAGCTTATAGATCTGGGACAATAAAATTATTGAATAGTTGTTCTCTAGTAACGTTGTATCCCCCTTTTTATATAAAATAATATCTGTCGAATTTGCTGGTATTTTCCCTTGTTCTAAACATTGTTGAAATAGGATTTCCAGTTTTGGGATTATTATTTTCTTTGCTTCCTTTATTATTATATTATTTCTAGCGCCTTGTTCACTGATTCTAGGGCGTAAAGAATTTATTACTCTCGGTCTTTTTCCGACATCACTTGGTTTTTTAACGTGTGAGGTGCACAATGCTTTGTAGAAGTTTTCGGTTTTTTTAGTATTTCTTCTTAAATTAGGGTCACATTTTCTTCTGTGTCTCTTATACTTATGATTTCCTTTTCCCATGGTTCTTTCTCTACAATGTCTTTCTAGTTCTTTTCGCATCATGCGTTGGGTTTCTTTTCGAACTTTCCCATAAGTATCAGTAGTGCATTTACCTTTCCTGTATATTATCTTCCTTTCTTCTATTTTTTGTCTTTGTCATTAAATGTGAAAAAGAATGACATGGGTTTGAGATCGATTGAATTAACAATTTTACGGAGTTATAAACATTTAAACTGTTGTTAATAAATTTCCCGACTATTTTTCTGGAAAATACCTTCGATATTCGTCATCAGCGAGTTCAAATACATAAGAGACACGAAAATCCTGAGGCGCCAGAAGTACCTATATTGCCGCTACCTCATCACAATTTTTCTAAAAATAAAATTTAAATTCCATCGTGAAAAAAAATCACCGGCTCGTAATCCTGTAATTTCTTTTACAGCAGATGTGCCAAATTTATTATTTCTGAAATTCGTAGAGACATCAGTCGATTTTTTAAAATAAGAGAATAACCTTGAACTCAAAGATTAAAATATAATTGGTTACTAAACAAATCATTTAGTAGATGTAATTAAAATTATTTTCACCTTTTAATATTGCGTTTCTAGGAAGAGTGTTTATAACTTTTAATCTACAGCAAATATAAACACAGAAAATACTTACATTGACGCAATCGAGTCTAGATTTATAGAAAAAGTAATATGCTATTTTTAAAATTGTACAAGATAAGAAGCTTTTTTAATGAGAACATTTTCATATTTGTTGTGTCTTAAATACTGATTTATTGATAAATGTATTTCTTAACTTCTGTCTAATTCTGAATCTAAAGAAATAAAAGGATAACTATATTCCTTATGTCATTATAACAAAGTAGTAAGAATAACGACTATGTCCTACATTATCAGATAAAAGGAGAGCAAGTATCAAAGTCAAATTATGAACAATATTTTTGGGATGATATATCCTACCTTCATTGTTTTTATTTACAAACAATTGTTTATTTGGAAACATTAGTTTATGAATACAACATTCAACTTCTTCCCACAGATTTTCACTAGGATTGAGGTCTGAAGCGACTTCAAAACAAACGTTATTTTCCTGAAACCACCTTCGAACGACTCGTGAAGAGTACTTTGAATCGTTATCTTGAAGGAAAATAAAACGCAATAATATTTTCCACCTTGCAAAAGATAGCACTACATTTTTCATTATATTTCTATGGAAAAATCGATTTATGAATTTTAAAGGGCCTTCCTCATCTCATGATAAACTCTCACAAGAAAACCTTATCTTTATCATGTTTAACATATTTAGGATTAAATCTTGTATTGGCTTGGCCACTTACGTGTTTCATTTTATGCGAGTTAAAAATCTTATAAAGGATTTCATCGCCTGTGCTAAGAGATTCCACCACATATCTTAAAAAAACAACGAAGTCGAAAATCATTACCCAAGAATCTACGGACATCCAAAGATCCATAAGCGAAATGCCCCGCTAAGATCCATCGTCAGCACTTACAATTCTCCTACTCAAAAACTAAAAAGACACCTTACTAGCCTGGTGGAGAAGGTAGCATCTTATCTAAAAATGCTCAGAATATTTCTTAGCAATTCTAGACTCCGTAAGACTTGACGTCTGTGTTCGTGTGTGGATTTTCGTGTCTCTCATATACTAAAAAATAAAAAGATCCCACAATATCTTAAAACCAAAAATTTTCGACCAGTGTGAACTTCCTGTACTAACTTGTGGAAAGCTCAATCATGGATACTCATACGATATACCATCAATAAATTAGAAACAACACAAAGAACATTGGAGAGGTTAATGCTTGGAATCTCACTGAAAGATAGAAAAAGGAACAGCTGGATCAGACAAAGAACGAAGTTGACCGACGTAATAAAAACGGCCACACAATTGAAATAAGATTATGTAGGTAATGTTGCAAAGGCGAAAGACAACCGATGGAAATGCAAAATCACAATTTGGAGACTATGGGATGGAAAGAGAGAAAGATGAAGAGCAACTATGAGATGGTTTATAACATAAAACGTGTGGCAGGACTAAGATGAATACCACCTGCATAAGATAGGAAGAGCTGGAGAATTAAGAGAGAAGGTTATACTGGGCGCAACTGGGCCGATGAGGAGATTATTCATTAATAGCTCTACTTTTGTTCGCTACTATACATACAAATTATGTATTATAGAAATATAACTCGCTTGAGTTTTACATAAAGAAAAATTGTGCCATGAAGCGTTTTATATTTGGAAACTTATTTTATAATTTATAGTCAATTTGCTATCGTCCATTTGTCTTTCTCAAATGAGAGCTGTGGCCCGATTCTGTAAGCATATTTTTTGACATTACCTTTCCTTATCTCTTTCAAGACAGTGACATACTTACGCATTACTACAAATTCAATAAAAATGCAAGATACTCATTATGAAATTCTTTCTCTCTCTTTATTTTTATAGAATCCCAGCACTGCTGAACAATTTGTTCAAAATGTTGTTTACCGGTGGAAATTTCTGTCAGACATTTCTGTGGGGTCACCGTGTTCTTATCACATTTAGCAGAAAAATCGCCTGGCTTAGAATATTTATTATTTTAAAAATATTTGAGACTATACAAGATGTGTTAAAAAAGTAAAATAACATAAATTTTTATTTTTTTTTAACTTTCGCTTTAGAGTCAATTTGATTCCCTAAAACTTTTTTGTTGCGCATTTGGTTGACCTAAACTTCACAGTGTTGGAAATAACGGAGTTCTGAAATTCTATATAGATTTAACATAAAAATATTTAAGATGAGTTACAGGCTGTTTAATATATACAGTTCGTTTCACAAAACCTGTTGACAAAATATAACTACCCAAAAAAGTTAAAAGTAAAGAAAAAATTAATTTTTGGTCTAAAACTCGATCAGCTCAATATAGGCTCAAGTCGTATTTCAAAACTTAGTTACTTTAGAGTGCATATAAGCTTTTTTCGAAGTTGAACCTTCATTAAACCCCATACATTTTTAAAATGATAAGGCGAAGAAGCCGGCTACTCCGAGGTAGCAGTGCGTTTTTTCAGTCATACTCGGGTCCAAACCAGAGGTCAGCAGATTTTATTAAACAGTTTTTATATATTTTTTTCATTCTTGCTGGGTATAAGTTCCAAGTAAAAAGTCACAAATGCCCAAATCTATGAAGGGAGGGGCATCCTACAGAACATAGCGTTTAACTGTTCTCATAATAATTCTATTTTACGCGGTAGACCAATTTTCTCAATATAACTCCAGGTCCAAAATGTAGATCTGTCAGCAAACATAAGATCTGACCAATCTCTATCGATGGTATCTTGTGCCACATTAAAAGTTTTTGAATGTGCTTTTCAGACAGTAAAGGTGTTTGTCTGGTTTTTTATGCCATTTTCATCAAATTGCCGTCGTATTCCCTTTCGAGCCAAAAGACTTGGCTTTTGTGACTAATAAAGATTTTTTGGACCGCTTGAATAATTATCTTATCGCGTTTGTAGTCACACGTATTGACCCACGATCTGGAAAATCATCGACATTTTTCTTTCTATCATATCTTCTGTATTCACCCACTTCTGAACGAAACGTACGGACTTTTTCATACATTTTGCAACACTTTCAGGTTAGTGGGATAACTTCAAAAGTGCTTGGTGGATATTGAAAAATACTACCAAGACTAATCCATTTTTGTAACCCAAATTTCAAATAGCAATGTGGGAGCGCTCTATCTTGTTGTAACCCCATAATCCCGCACTCATTTAACTTAAGGTTCTCAAGCAATTGAGGAACTTTTTGCTTAAGAAATTAAGGTAACCAATAATTCTATAGCAAACAATAACTCTCCAATTCACTAACTAGTATATTTTTAATATTGGTCCAAATTAAGAGGAAAGGATTTCAATTCACATGTGCACAAGTGTCAAGCGAATTTAGTTTTAAATTTTAAAATCGTTTTCTTTTGCTCCTAAATCTGTAAAAATTAAAAATGTTACTTCTCCTTCAGACCGTCCAAAAGAAAGGCAGACGGATTATTTTCTGCTCCGATTCTCTCTCTCCATACAAGTTTTGACAACCTAATGGTCTCGTCAATGGAACTGTAACCAACCAAGAGTAAAGTTCATAGAAAATAAACCCTATTTAAAATTTCCGTTCCAAGATATGTCAGTAGAATATTATCCTCTCTGACATACCAGATTGTAAAATATTAATAGTCATACTACATTTATATATACACCAGAGAAATGAGAAGTGTGAAAAATTAATTGAAATTAAACAAAAAAAAAATATTAACTTGTTAAAATTCATTAAAATGAACTTAAAAGATTTCTTTTTGCTTTATTTAATTTTCCAATATTCTTCTTATCGATTTCACGGCTGTTTATATCCCTAATTCTTCGATATAAAGGTTTGTTTATTGACATACATAATATAAATTGTAACAATATCATAAGCAAGGCAAAATTGACCTATTAAGTCTAACTTTCATATCAAATAAATCGAGTTTAATAAAATTTTTAATTAAGGTAAAAATAATTCTAGCTCTTCTCTTATGATTATTATTTTTTAGACTGCGAATCCCTTATAAGAAAAATGCTGGTCCTCGAGCCCAACAAGCGATATACCATTCAACAAATTAAAAAACATCGATGGATTCAGATGGGTGTTTTACCAACATTTCCACCAATTATTCCCACATCCAACACGCATCCGAATGAACAAATCCTAAGGCTAATGCAGAGTTTAGGCATCGACAGTTCAAAAACTAGAGAGGTAAGTAACGCAAAAAAATATTGCATCATGTGTAGAACCATAGACAAATTTTATCTATGGTAAGTAACAAAATAAAGTAGCATTTACGTCAAAAGAAACTTGTCAAAGTCTTTTCATCAGAAGTTTTACGCATGTTTTTGAAACACTCGATTTATGAAATAATCAACGAAAAATAAACACTCATCTTTGACATCAATTCTTGGTCGGATAAAGTTCAATTGTGGTATTTTTTTTAGATTTTAAAGTGTTTTTAAGTATTTTTAATTATAACAATACAATTTTAGAAAATTAAAAATCTCGGCTGCGTTTCACATATGGAAGTTCTGAATTCTAGTAACAGTGAAGGTATAAAGAACATTATATTAGTTTAATAAGTTCTCGTTCTTCTACTTCAGGCAGTTAAAGGGAAAATATATAGGCAATTTATTTTCTACAGATATAGTACATCTCTGGTATTTTCTTAATATGCTTTTTGACAACCTAATGGTGTCATTAGTGGAGCTATAACGACCCAGGAGCAACAACTGTCTATATAAAATCTAAATTCCGAGACATGTCGGCAGGTTAATAAACCTGCAGATATTTTTGATATCAGACTTTAAAATATCAACAGTCAAAGAAATTTTTACTATCGTAGAATTAGTTTAACAAATTGCCGTTTTTCCCCTTCTACAGTTAAAGGAAAAATATACAGATACAGTACCTGCGAATATAAATCTAGTCCTCTCTCCATATGCATTTCGATTACCTTTTTAGAACATTATATGTTAAAATACTGAGATTCGCAAAAATAATTTTAATCAAATTTTATAACGTTTCTTTGAATTTATGAAAAATCGTATGCATTTATGCTGATGAATAATTGTTCTGTATGAATGAGGGTTCGACATTCAAGAACGACAAATCTTTTTTTTTCTTGATTGCTATTTAACATTTTAATGTGTTCCTGCTGTTTTTCCTTATTTAAATAAATGAACATTATTTTAATTGATTATCATTTCACAAAGAACAAGGTGAATGATTTGCTTGGGCGTCTAAATTTCAGGTAAACTAGAAGATATCCTTGAACACATATCTGTAATATTAACATTAAATACTACGCACATCAGTGCGTGTATTTAGGTGTATTTTCACATTTTAATACGTTATGACTATAAGCTAGTGTTTATAGTTGTTAATCTATAGCAAATATAAATAGAAAGTAATACTTTAATTTTTATGTACATTTCATAAATTTTTACGTTCATTAAAATTTCATCGTCGCACGTGGGCATTTTTGACTTAAAAATCAAGCCATACTTCGAATTTTTGAAAATTATATTTTTTTGAAACCAAATGCGGTAGATACTAAACCAAAAAAAGGGATGCATAGAATTTCACCGATGTATTAGTACACTGATACAGGTTATCCCAAACTTAATAGTAAAGGGTGTTTTTTATAGAGGTATAGAACTTTAAGTTGGCAACGCTTTTTTAACTGGCGGCCATTTTGTCAGCTGTCAAGTGATTTATGTTTAGTTTGGTTTGGCATTTCAACATGAATAGACTGACGCCTGAACAACGCTTCCAAATTGTGCAAATTTATTTTGAATATCATGGTTCTGTTCGAAATACGTATCACGCACTACGTCCATTTTACGCTCAACATAATCGTTCATCAGAGCAATTAATTCGATGAACTATGGAACGTTTTCGTACCACGTTTACTCTAAATGATAATACGCATCCACAGAGACGTCGTACAGTGCGTACAGAAGAAGTCATTGCTGCTGTAGAGCGTAGCGTAGAGGAAGACCCGAATCAGTCTATCCGCCATCGTGGACAGGAATTGGATGTGTCCATTCACTTTATGGAAGATTTTGCGGAAAGATCTTGGTTTGCGTGCTTACAAAATCCAACTCGTGCAAGAATTGAAGCCACACGATCACCTAGCAAGGCGTAGATTCGGTGAATGGGCCCAAAACAAGATTGCCGTTGATCCCGATTTTCATAAGCGAATTTGGTTTAGCAATGAAGCTCACTTTTGTTTGAATGGATACGTCAATAAACAAAACTGCCGTATTTGGAGTGATGATAATCCTCAAGTGTATGTTGAGACACCGTTACATCCAGAAAAACTGACTGTTTGGTGTGCTTTATGGGCTGGTGGAATCATTGGTCCGTATTTCTTTAAAAACGATGCTGGTCAGAACGTTACAGTTAATGGAGAGCCATGATTACTGACTTTTTCGTTCATCAATTGAACAACCATGATGTGCAGGAGCTGTGGTTTCAACAAGACGGCGCAACATGTCACACAGCTCTTGCCACAATTGATTTAGTGAAGGAAACGTTTGATAACCGCATAGTTTCACGTTTCGGACCCGTGAATTGGCCTCCAAGATCGTGCGACTTAACGCCGCTAGACTATTTTCTGTGGGGATATGTGAAGTCGCTAGTCTCCGCCGATAAGCCCGAAACGATCGATCACTTGGAGGACAACATTCGCCGCGTTATTGCTGATATACGGCCACAAATGTTGAAAAAAGTCATCGAAAATTGGACCTCCAGATTAGACTACGTCCGAGCCAGCCGTGGCGGTCATATGCCAGAAGTCATATTTAAATTATAATGCCAGAAGGTTATCTTTCGAATAAGGTAAATTTCATGTCAATTTAAAAAATTCATCTTAGTTTTATTCCATTTGAAAGTTCTATACCTCTATAAAAAACACCCTTTATATAAAGCAAAATTTGGTGATTGGAGGTTTTTTGAGGTAAGGAATCCAATTCTATTCATAGTTTGGATGTTAGTTATACTGGGCGCCACTTACAGTATTGTGCATTTATTTAAAACGTTGTAACTTCTTATGTCTTAGTGCATTTTTCTAGCTGGTCTATATATAAAAAAGTATTCTTGTCGTGTTGATTCTTCGCATCAAGAAAGTCCCGATCAGCACATTTTTATGAGATATTTAAATTATTTCCAAAAGTCCAAATCAAAATTTTAACTTCTATCTTGGTAATTTTTGGATTTATAAGAGTTTGGCTAAATGGCAATATTTTTACGGTCTTGGTATATATTATTACTTTTCACTCATATGTTGTCAGACATCGGATATAAATATATAAAGCTTCATTTAGAGAAACGGGATCATAAATAGCAGGGGTTCAGAGTACTCTAAGAACATGGGCTCTTTTGGAAGGCCCACAAGACATCTAACGCCTTTTTTTTTTAAATCTAAAGCTAGTGAAGAAGAACTACAAGTCTGCGCATATAGTGGGTATAAAATTTTTTAATGCAGAAATAGAATTTCGGTCAATTATTTTTAGTGAGACAAAACTTGCCAAATTACCTTGTAATTTATTACAAATTTTTCTGGAATTTTATATTTTCTCAACATTTTTTGACCAGATAATTCTAGCTTTATTTCTTTTTTAAATTTTATCTATTACATTTTTCAAATAGAAAACTATTAAAAATAACCTTTCAAGGGTTATGTCCCAGACAATATTAAACTTTTAGACATGATTTTAAGTGAGATTAACTAAATAATTACTACTTTTGCGTCAATAAACGTCAGAAGAATTCAATTTGAATAACCTGTTTAACCAGTGTGCCTTTCTTTTTTTTGGTAAATTTTTTATTCTTACCAGGGACCCATATGTAAAACAGTAAAACAGGTTTCTCTATTTTCATTTAATTATTTTTGTTATTAGAAATAAAAACCACTTATTTTGATAATATATGTATCAAACCGAAACATTCTTCAAATTCACAACTTTCATTGTTTATCGTTCTTCTAAAAGGTCTGGAACATAAACCCTTGAGCTGCTAATTACGCATCTATTTTTGACATAAAATTAAAGTTCAAAATATCACTCCCTAATTACATACATTATCAACCAAAAAATATTTAGTGAAAATAAGAACCCTAAGTTTAAATGTATTTTGATTCTCTAATCAACGTGGTTTAATTTGTTAAATTTTAGTAATTAATGAATTATGACCGATTAAAATTAGCAAAAAATCTAATTTTAACATTTTATAACTTAAAACCTAACAACCATAATTTTTGTTATTCCTTCTATTAGTTCTTACTTCTAAGTCACTTAAATTCGATTCTTTTTTTTATCAAAATATAAATAATATCGGTGGGGCTAAGGCAGCAAAAGAATTAATGCACAAAACAAAAATGCTCATGGAGCAGGGAAAACAAAAATCTACAAAAAGCGTGCAAATTAACAAAATTGTCAGAAAAATTGTTGAAGACAACAAATGAAAAATTCACGAAACACATATAGAAAAAGTGATCGAAGAAAATAAAAACATGAAACCTTTAAAACCTAGACTAGGGAGAATAGAAGTCAACAGCATGAAAAGTAACAAAGTAGTGGAACAACAGTACTACACAGAGCTCTATAAAACAATACATAAACCACCGGAAGAATTCCTAAAACAACTGAGAACTAGAGTAAAAAACGAAAATTTGGATATACAACCACCTATATGCACAAAAAAAAACATTGAAAGATATGAAAAATAAAAAGGAACCTGGAGGAGGTGAAATAAATACCAAAATATTAAAGAATGAAAGAAAACTTATAATAAACATGTTACCATCCTTGTGAATAAAATATTGTATGAAAAGAAGATTCCTAATAATCGAAACGAACCCGTCACATTCATATATTTTTTAAAGAATATAGAGCAGAACTAAAAACTACCGGCCTACAACACTGTTTGACATCGTGTACAAATTATTTACAGAGATATTAACCAATAGGCTATAAACAAAGAGCAAGTTGGATTTGGAAATGGTTTAAGTATCTGCCATCATCACCCTGCAATGAAAATACTGTTAGAAAAGACTAAGAGTACCAAATGTCCTTCTTCATTGCATTTATCTGTTTTAGAAAAGATTTCGATAGTGGTGAACATTGAGCTATAAACACTCTGGAAAGCAGCACAATAGATTATACATATACAAAATTAATCATAAATATATACACAGAGGCTACAACATTCATAAAATTATAGAAATTATAGCACCCGTATAAATAGAATAAGTAGTCAGACAAGGAGACACAATTTCATCAAAAGTTTTTTAACCAAACACGGGTGCCGCGAGAACCACCCCTACAGCAGCTTTGGAAACCCGATTCACCCCTCCCCTCCTCCTCCCCCTCCAAGGGGTAGGGACATACAAGCTGGAACTAAACAAGGTGTGGTGGACTGGACCTGCCCTCGGACACACCAGCATCGAAGGCATGGTAACGAACTCCTTGTCGGAAATAAGCAGTGACACCTTGCTAGGAATCTAGAACACTGAGAGTCCCTAATCTATTTAAGTTGACTGGAAGGTGAGTCTGACCGATCACTGAATCAGCCAGGAAGCCTCGTTCGGTGTACGGACGGGTCCAAAACTGACCTTGGTACAGATGCCGGAATACACGGAAGCACATCCAGATTTAACAAAAGTGAATCAATGGGGCAGCATACTACGATATTCCAGAGACGAATACATAGTATTGAAATCACTAAGGATGTCATTGAGGGGGGGGGGCTCTTATCCTGGTGGATAAATCCACAACACCAAACCCAGTGGACCACATTGCGGGCCACAGATACAGTAAGTTACTGCTGAGCAGACCATCCGTCAAACTAAGCTGCGAAGTACTGGTTAATCGACTAGATGGAAAAATAAGGAAACTCAAACATGAACTCTAACAAAACAAAAATAGTGTCAAATCAAAAGACCAACTAACAATAAAAACAGATCACGAAATATGTATCATTGGGCCCAGTTGTAAATCTTTATAAAGCAAATCCAAGAATAGAAACGAAATATAGAATATGACTCGCTTGGGCAGTAATCGCTGAGTTACATTTTCAGAAATAGGAAATTTCCCCAGTATCTAAATATTGAAGTTTTTAACGAATTTGTCCTTCCAATCCTCACATACGGCTCTCAAAAGTGGATATTTACGAGAGCCAACGTCGAGATATAGATGTTGAACATCACACCAGCAGATAGAACAAGAAATGAATAAGTAAGAAATATAATGAAGGTAAAGAATGTTTTAATACAAGTGCCAAAACTAAAGTGTAAATTCGTCAGACATCATACTAGACACAATAATGGCAGGTGGAATAAAATAATATTAACCTGGAGACCTTGGAAATTTAAGACAAAGAGAGGGAGACCACAAGTGAGGCAGATAACATAGACACCCCGAAATGGATGCATATTCTTCAAGATAGAGAATCATGGAGATGTGAAAAGGAGCCCAATATCATCCAATGGACCTTTAAAGGCTGAAAGATAGAATGACAGACTTTTGTGCATATAGATATTCCTTCCGTTATTAAAAAGAAAGAGATCATAAATCTTTTAAACCATGAATCTTTTTTTTATTTTACTATAGAATAAAAATCCAAAATTGAATTAAAAAATTTTAATTAAATTCTTAGCTGATAATGTCAACTTATACGTTTTTTTTACAGAATATTTTATCAAATTTCATTTCTGGTATTGAGTTTATATTGAAATATATCCATATGTCCTTTGCACATCTTATTTATTGATTTTCGTCTTCACATCACACGCTAAAAATATTGCTGCTTTTGTATTCGCATTTATATTTGAGTTCGATATAGGCACTTCTAAAAACCATGGCTTTTGATTTGGTTTGTTTCGTTTTCAAATATATGTCCCAAATGTCACCAGTGTTTACGTTAATACAAATAAGAAAAAAGTTTATATAATAACAAGAAAAAATCTATAATATGTACAGTTTTAGACACCTATTTAGCGACACCCTATACATAAACTGTAGCTCACCGACTAGATGTTTTCAACTTTAAAATTTTAATATTTTTTTTTACAGTCAATCCGGTTAGGATGTTATGATCATCACGCCGCAATTTATTTCTTACTGTTGGATAAATTAAGAAGTCAATTGGTTGGAGGAGAAAATCAAACAGGTGTAAGGGAAGTTCAAAGGAGAAGGCCATCAAATGTAGCTGAGCAAGCCATGAGAAAATTAGGTAAAGATAATAAAAATAAATTACTTAACATAAATAGCTACTATATTTTGCTTAATATATAAGTTTGTTTATTTATGATTTCGTCAAATATCATCAAGATTATTATAACTCCTTAAAATTTATAAATGTGGTAAAGGCAGTGTTTGCTGTGAGTTTGATTATTATTTTCCTATTAATTTTTCACTTATTTTTAAAACACTGGATAATATCAAAACTACATCACCTACCAAATCGTTTGCCTGAACAATAGTCCTTTCAAAAAATGTATGTTTTATTTATTTTGCCGGAGCATTATTTTATTCTATTTTAGGCAAACGCCGCTTACTAATTCTTATTGATGTAAACAGGGAGAGCAAGCACCACAGAAGATTGCCGACGTCTTCTACAGCATTCTACCATCGCCCCGACAGCAAGCAACAGCAAAATTAATGTCGGATCAACTACCAGATCGGATCAAAATAGTAGGCCAGTAAATTTATCTCCTATTCACGGAATCGACGCAGCTAAACTTTTAGCAGCAACAAACAGTGAAGATGCGTTGAAGATTTTGAATCAAGCAGCTTCAACAACGACTTTTAGTATGTGTTCTGAAGCTACAAGGTTGATGTCTACTTTACAGATGTCAGCTGTTCCGTCAAGTTCCACAGAAACATCTCCCTTTAGGGAATATTCTAAAGGAAGCGTGCATCATTATCCTTTGGTCTTAAATATGCATCCTTTTGAAAATCCTGATATGAAAGGCAGTCTCGACCGGTTTAATAAAAGGTAAAATTAAATGCAATTATTAGCTTTACATTTTATTTACACAAAAATAAGTGTCAGTTTTTTTCCAATTCATACAAAAATAAAACAAATATTTATCCTACCTTCATTTAGTATTTGTCTCTTGTAAATTCTAATGCATTTTGCTTTGTTTTAGTGGATTCAAAAGTAGCGAAGTACATATGCAGTATTCCAGTTCAACAGACGAAGGTGTGGAAACTGACCTAGAAGATACGTCCCATGGAGGTCCTCGACTGAGTTATGCATCATCAAGTTCGTCAAGCGGTGTGGTGAACAATTTTAATACATCCAAAAGTCTTAGCCAAAATCTAAGTTGTGATAGTAACTTTGAAAGTTTAGAATATCCTCTTTCCGAATCAAGTGAATTAGCGAGTAGTTTGCCAAGTTGTACCTCTACAGATAAAAAGCCTGAACCCACACTAACTAGTTCCAACGCGCTATCTAGTACCAAATATACCGTGGTTCCTAGATCAGTTCTTCATAAGCACAATCATCTAGTTCATATGTCCAGTTTTAAAACCACAAGAAATTTGACTCGATCTCCCGTAGACTTTCGGGAAGGTAGGCGAGCTAGCGATGGTCTAGTAGCTCAGCAAGCCGCTGATACGCCGGGAGGAACTTTAGCTTTTAATTCTCAGAAACTAAATGAGAGCTATAAAGCTAAAGGAGTTTTGGATATGGGTTTGGTTCAACGCGAAGCTTTAAGACTGCAAAGTCAGTATCAAGCGAGAGAGCCACCAGAAGAAGTATCACATAGACAAAAACAACACACACAGTACATGCAACCAAGGGCGTCCAAAAAGATAAGTTTACCCGATAATTTTAGTTACTCGAGTACGTGTGTTGAACCAGTGCAACTTCAAACAGCTATGCAGCACAGATTACTGCAACAAAAACGTCAGGTTTTACAAAAACAGTGCGCGATGGCTCATCAGATACCAAGCAGCGCTATAGATACCACCCACTTATCTCGAAGACACATGTTAAGACAGGCTAGTTACAAAATAGCTCAGCAACAACCTGTATTACCACCTCTACCACCATTACCTTTATCGGAAACGGAAAGTAAAGATTTACTTGCATTTCAGTCGTTAGTGGAAGGCTCGGGGGAATCCTGGAACTCTTTATCTAATAACATGCAGACTTCGTGCCAGATTGTGGAATCAAATATCACCCCAAAGACTGCACCTTGGCAAAAACAGAATCCTACTTGGAATCAGGTACTTCAGCGATTGTAGTGCTGCACTGCTGCATTTTTTGAGTTTTCTATGCTTAGTTTTATAAGCATATTTTTAGTGCTTGTTGACTAGAGTTTATTTATTATCTTTTAAAACATAAAACAGCCATAGACTTTAAAAAATAAGAGTCTCAATAAAACTTACAATAAATATCAATCGAAAATACCAAGACTAAATTGATCTACGTCAAGTAGATTTGTGATAAAAAGAAGTAAACTTGCATGCATGTCCACGGCCAGGTTTAAAAATTATATAAAAATACTCCATTTTACCTTGGAGTTTTTCAAGTTTTTCCAAAGAAAACTTATTTTTAATACTAAACATATTTTATAACAATACAATAGTATTGTATTTTTTGTGGCTTTTTAATGTTTTTATATGCTACACTTACGAACTACACTCTTGTAATGACATTAGTATGCTTTTTTCACCTTTTATAACTTTTTATTTGATCATAAATTATTATATCTACTCTATTTCTTATAAGACTTTTCTTATCTTAAATAAAAAGCAAGATTAAGTGAATAATTGATTTTCATGAGAAAAAACCCTAAATAATGTTGAATATTAAAATTTGATTAATTACTAAAGAGTACAAGTCATAAAAATTGCCTATATGTGCTACTTTATTTCCCATAGCTTCGACTGGACTATTTTTATAAATAATGTATGATTATTTCCGTCCATAAATTACGCAAGACAAAAAATTGCAAATGATATCTCAGATTGAAATTACTGTTCCGTCCGTAATCTCAGCAATCCAAAAATAGCAATTTTGAATTAAAAAGAAATTGTTTTTACAGAAATGTATTTTAAAAACACTTAAAGCGGTGTTCTTCATAGAAAACTATTTATTTAGTATATTTTTGTTTTTAACAAATTGAAAGATAACAAGGAATCTTTCATATTTGTATAAATAAATTAACTGATAAAATTTAATAACAGTTTAGTATAGAAAAATATGTTCGGTAAAAAACAGAAATGGTGTATTGTAGAAGATTATAGCAAGGTTTATTAAAGACTGGTATGCCCTGAATCTTTTTTAATACCTTTTGACTTTGGGTAATATTTTTCAAAGTTTGTCATTTAGTTTTACAAATATTTGAATTTGAACGAAAAAATGCTTGCTTAAAATTTAAGATGAAGCCTTATCAGATAGGTCTTAGTTTACACAAAAGTATTATTAATACTAGTCTTCTCTTAGTTTTACGTATTCCTAGTTTTAAACTATTCAAATTATCTGTGTTTTATTGCTGCATTTTTAGCTATGCTCTTAGCTATTTTAACCAAAATGTAACTTGCCATAAATATAGATAAATTTTAAAAGTTAAAGTTTTGTTTTTTATTTTGCTTTTGCATTTTGTGTTGACAAGAAATAGTAGCAGCTCGGTAAATTTAGGTTTTGCAAATAGACAACTTAACTATTGCGATGCAGTTACCTAGGAAGTAAGAAGGGTGTTTCTTTATTTATATATATATATATATATATATATATATATATATATATATATATATATATATATATATATACTTTAGAGACTTAAAAATTATTTTGTAACTTGAGAAAAGTGCTTCTTTATGGCAACACCTTTGTTACTTAACTCTTCATAGGAGTGAATTCTGGGCACGGATCTTAAATTTGAAAAGGATTATACTTTCACATTTTCTACTGAGCTACTGCTGAGTTTATACTGTGACAGAATTTTAGCTTTTGGGTATATTATGAACTTTCTTTTATATAATATAGGGTTGGAAATTGATATCGACACATGCACAGTATATATATATATATATATATATATATATATATATATATATATATATATATATATATATATATATATATATAATGTTTTTTCATGATATACATATAAAAAATATCTTTACTAGTCAAATATAAAACTACATATTGTGGTAAAAACATTAAGTAGACAAGAAGAAATTAGTCTAAAATTATTAAAAACATAAAATTTTTTCAACAAGTATGTTTACAAGTAAAACAAGTACAGTGAGGGAATCATCTGTTCTTTTCCTCTCATATTAAATCATTGAAATTATTTAAAAGAAACTCTTCAATATTGTAGAAAGCTTCTTTCTTCAGACAGATTTTCATTTTGGACTTAAATTGCTGTGCATCGAGGCTTTTAACAACATTAGGAAGCACATTAAAAAATTTCAGCCCATAGTGGTTCCCACCATCCCTGGCGCTAGCAGTTCTGCTATAAGTTAGAGTAAAACAATTCCTGCCACTCGTACTGCAAGTTATGGTAATCACTATTACAGGTATATCTATCAGCATTCTTTTTGATAGGCATAAGGCAATTCATAATATAAATAGATGGCAATTTATTTAGATATACCTTTCTTATTCTTGCTTTTATTTCTTTAAAAATCGTATTGAAGTAGTCTAGTATATGCCAAAAATGTAACAACAGTAATTTATTGAGAATCCTAATCGATCCAACTAAATATTTTTGTTTTATACATCACCTTTAAGCCTATTTTTCAATTTCTAAAGCAATTTGTTAGGTACCCCCATGATAATTGTTAACCCTTTCCTAAACGTTTCTTGAAGTTTTTTTTTCTAAAATATTAGGCCCTATTTGACAAGTCAGTAAATGGTAAGAATCATGCAAAAAGATGCCTCGAAGGTACTGATATATCGCAAAATGTTCGTTCGATAGATGGTGTCCGACCAGTTTCATGTAATGGTAGAGATTAATTATTGTACCAAACTAGCAGCTTTTTCGTTCTATTAGATTTACTCACAATCGAATACAAGGTGTTTGTAAATTTCTGTGTTGTTTGTCTATATATCAATACTAAATGTGGAATCTTGCATTACTCTATCCGATTTGGACAGAATCTATCTAAACAAGATAGTTTATTTTTTCCACAGAGTGGCAAATATATAAGATAGATCTTAAATCGAAGTTTGAAAGATATGGGTTCGAACTAGGGATGTAACAAATCGAGATCATGGTCGAAGATTTTTTGTTATTTTATCGGAGGTAACATTAACGGATTCTCAGTACGGGCTTCTTTCTTTATTGTATTCATTAACTAACGTGTTGAATCTTGCACAGGTGCAATTTCAATCATAATTTCCAATCTTGCAGAGTATGAGGGGAAGCGTATTTACATCCCTAGTCTGAATAATAGATTCGTAATTTCATTTTATTTAAAAATAATATATATTCATTTTTGAATTTATATTCAATTGTAAATTGTAATCATTTCCAAACCTATAATATTTGTTAAGCTTTGTTTGCAACTGTCTCTTCATAAAAGTACTATTGTATTAATAAAGGCAGTGTATAAAAGTGAAATGAAACGCTCTAATATATTAAGATTGTTTTAGCAAAACTCTCAGAAAGTTCAGCTTTATTTTGGTATCCTACATTTTCATACAATGAGGAGGTAAAGTCTAGAATAAATTCATTATTTTTGTTGATTTTTTGAAAAATCGTTCGGATAGGTCGACTTAGTTTTTTTTGTGGTACTATTTTTTTTCCAATATATTATATTATACAGGGTGACTTGCAAGAAGTTGTGCTATAATCAACTTTGATTTTTTAAATAGTGAAAATGATCAATTTTAACTATTTAAAATCGAAAACAGTTACATTTAGGTATAGGATATGTAAAAGAAAAAATGTTCAGAGTTTTGCAGATAATCTAAAAATGTATAAAAAATTGGGGTCACTATTTAACAAACCAAAGTTGATTAGAGTACATCTTCCTTTGAGTCACCTTGTATGATTTTAATACATTAGAAAAAATTCATACCAAAAAGAAACAAAGACGACGAATACAAACCATTTTTTAAAAAAACTCAGCGTTTTTTAAATAATGAATTTATTTCAGACTTACGTCCTGATTGTATTTTGCGTTAAATGGGTAAGTATAGCATTTGCAGGATATGCGCTTCAAAGAGAAAAGATAGTTTTTAGAGCCTTTTTCCTTAAATATACCAAGAGACCAATTTTATAACTTCTTTTATTATTTTTATCTTTATGCTTATTAATTTTGTCAAAATGAATTTTGCCCAGAGTTTAGCTTTAAATAAGCATTGTGGAAATATATATTCTGTATAAATTATTATGTGCTAAAGGTACGTAAATAATGTGCTTGTAACGTAATGGAAACAAGTTATAAAATAGGTTAGCAAATATTTTATAGGCAAACATTCCTAGAGAAATATTTAAGATCAATTTTTTTTTCTAAACATACTGTTTATTTTCACCGGTAGTGACTTCAATAAAATAAAATTTGTTGTGCTTTCTTGTTACAATAAAGTATTCAATGCAAAACACTTGGCTCTATTATTTATTAATTAAAAATAAAATATTAATCTATAATTTTCTTTATACTCATTAATCTAGATAATTCACTGTCAGTATTCAGGTTAAATATATATTTTATTTTTATGATTTCAGTTGTTTCATAAATTAAAAACAATCCTTTTCACTTATTAATAGACCAGTTTCTCAATTTTTATATTCGATATCTTACGCTTAAAACATATTACTAGGCGTTCATTCTATATTCATAAATACTGTATTTTAATAGATAAAAAGTCTGCATGAAACTTGAGCAAAACACACAAATAGGAATATTGACTAAAGAGATAGTTGCTAACATCTTACATCTTTTCAACTCTAAAGTCTAAGCAGATACTTACAAAACATGGTAAGACAATCTTTGTCTAACAGGGTCCTTCCAGCCTACCCACTCCAACGAATCTACAAGCAAATATATGGCCACCATTACTGCCCTTACGCGAAAGCCCTATTTTGGAGTTGACTGAACAAATGGAGTCTATTTAAACGTCTTTAATTTACCAATTGATTTACTACAATTTTTATCAAAATTTTATCACATTCACTGTATAAGACACTAGCTTAGTTGGATAGCATCACATATAAATAAATAGAACTTAACCCAATAATTGCTGTTAATTTTCATATCTAATTCTGATGATGAAATAGAGCATATGTTATTTTTTTTTTCAACGTTGGCACCGTATTATAATTCCTAGAACCTTTTAACGTTGTAGCAGGTCGCAATATATTTTTCAATACGTTATTGAGACATGGCGTATGTGATATAAAAACGCCCATATGGTTTGTTGAAAAAACTATAATAAAATGTAATATATGCTCTCCTTGATTAACAAGAACTGAAAAATCCTTAACATTAAATTTATGTTGCACAAAATTCAATTTGAAAATGGTTAAGTTTTAAAATTAAAAATTTGACACAAAAATTGTAGGAAATTAATATTTTAAGTTGATAATTGAAGTCTTGCTAATACTCTGTTCAAACACTATCAAGATCTAAGAAAATTGCAGTGTATTAATTAAATAAGTTTCTGGGTAAGTACGTATTTAGTGCGTTCATAAGTCTTGTAGAAATTCATAATTTAAATTTTGAAAAAATGTTCAAATATATGAACTAATTTACTAAAATGCGTATTTTTGTGACTCTTGGCATATTTAGAAGGTATGACGTCATCTCAATAAAATCATTTGTTCAAAAATGCTATGACCCAACGCAAGATGTTTATTTATTATTACAAGGAAACTTTTGACAACGTAAAACACGAGCCGCTGTTGGAGAGATTACAGGAGATCGATATTAATGATAAAGCTATTAGAATAATAAAAGAACTATATTGCCAACAACTGGCTGAAATTCGTATTTAGGGCGACCTTTCAATTGAGGCCTTCGCCATACTAAAAGGAATCCGGCAGGCATCTGTACTGTAACCTCTTTTGTTGAATATTTACGTTGAGAAAATATTTCAGTTATCATTAGAAAATGAAACTCGAGGTATCAAAGTCAATGGCATCCCAACAAACTATATTCGCAATGCAGATGACACTGTAGTCCTAGCTAACAATTTTGAGGATCTCCAATCGATATTATATAAGCTTACAGAGTGCGGTAAGCACCTCGAGCTATGCATTAATACTGTCAAAACAAAAATGATAATTATTGGGCATCACTTTTCTTAAAATCAACGGGGAAGATATTGAACGTATCGCAAAATTCGCTTATCATGGCGCTACTTTAAATAAAAAATGAGAATGTGTTGAAGAAGTGCAAAAATAACCTTTTTTGCTCTTAAGAAACGCTTTCTTTAAAAATATAGGCTATTACATACCCGAATACGAGTAGTTCGATGTTATGTATAATCTATTGTATTGTATGGTGTTGAAACTTGGTCACTTAAAGCTAGGATGCAAAATTAGATCGAAGTTCTACGAAGAGCTGGCGTAGAAAGGCAACTAATGGACTGTAAAATAACGAAAAAAAATCATATTTAGGGCATATACTGAGAGGACCTCATTACTCCATACCAAAGCTAATACTGCAGGAAAAAATTGAAAGCAGACTAGGGCCAGGTCGATTGGATCCGCAATATAAGGAACTAGACTCAGACTCAGACTCCGCAACCATATTTAGATAGGTTCAGAAGAGCATTCTAGTTATAATGTACCTATGAAATGGACAAATAATCGCCGACGTTCGGCATAACGCATGGCGTCCGAAGATCGATTATTTTTTTAAATGGAACCCTCTTCGTATTAAGAATTTTTTATGTCTATGAAACATTTTAAGCATATTTTATCGGTCTAAACCTAATGTAATTCGGGGAGGACTCACCTACCGCAAATCAAAATGATCAAAACTCGAACAACAAAATAGTAATAATATTGAACAAAACAGCCAGTAAATACAAAGAAAAAAATGGAAATTTTAGCCAGGTAAAAAAAGACTGATTAGAAAAAAGAAGGAAAATTATAACCGAACATAAAAGATAAACGACTGAATATACTGAAGTTAACAAAGCAGCAAGACAATGTGCAAACACAACACAAAACTAGCTGGAAAATAACAAAGGGGTAAAAATATTCATAACAGATGTAGTTAGAGCTAATTCCAGAAAATAAGAGATGGAAGCAGTAGGATAATTCTATATCGAACTGTATCAATCCAACAGGTAGACTTAGAAGACATGTCACCAATAAACCAAGATGCAATCAGACATGTCATTAGAAAGCTCCACAATGAGAAGATCAGCAGAGAAGATGGATTATTGAGAGAAATGTTGAGACAATTAAGGAGCTGAAAAGCTAATCGAAGCACTCAAGATCTATTCAACAAATGTCTATAACCAAAAGCGTAGTATAACATTAGAAAAGAACCTGGAAATACAAAAAAAGAAGATCTAGAAAACAGAATATCATCAGTCAATAGGCCAATCATGTCAAATAGGCAAAAATTTTTCATCTTGCACCAAAACGAGACATTTTTCAACTTGTAGAACTAGCGGAATAACACTATTGACCAATTACTAACACTAAGAACTCTAGTTGAAAATTATGAATCGTGGGTTTAAACTGTAGTAAATTGGAATTATTATCCGACGTTTCGCCTACGATTAAACGATGTATCTTCAGGGTTCTTCACTCCATGTAAAACACAACGATAATAATTTCAATTTAACACGATCTAAACCCAAGAACCATACCAAATCCATGAAACCTTTCGTTCTTTATTAGTAAGAACTCTAGTTAGAAAATGTATTGTGTATTGAATAGAACATCCTAGTTGGGATCGCATTTAACGATCTTAGTGAGGCTTTCGGTCTAATCAAGTATGGATTATGAACGACAAATCTCTTTTTGATAAATTGAGAGTAATTCAAAAGGTTATAAAGAGTAAGATTCTAGGCATATCTCCAAAGTGGCACGCACCCTGCTTAAGTGTGCCAACTCTCTCTCAAATACAAAATTTGATAATTTAGTTGACGAGTTTGGGCATTTTTTCCAAAGTCTATTGCCTAAATTTTAATGAAATTTGTGCAAGATTTTGGAGATGCACTATATAAAAATAACAAGCAAAAAAATTCATCCGTCAAAGGTGACTTTATCAGTATGTAATTAACAAAATAAAAATGAAGGATGATATTTTAACTACTTCAACATTTCACATCCTAGTTTTACATGTTATACTTAAAAATGTTCCTAGCACATCTGGTTCGCCAGAAGCTAAACGGAATTTAATATTTCGATAAATTTTAACGAAGTGGCTTATAAAGTAGAAATTATCGACATTTATTCTTTCCTTTCATAATCTCTAATTGAGGTTTACAATAAACGCCCTGCTTAGATTATCGACTTTGGTGGACTAGGCAAAAATGGTTACAAAAAACACTAGAATGTTTGCTTTTTATTCGGACGTCCAGTCGCTCGGCTTTCTATGAACCCGTGATGAATGAACTTCAATGCGAATTACTATTCCACCATAGGCGTAGCTTCTTTCTTAGGCAAAGTCTAATAATATTAACATAATTGTGTGTGGGTGTAGCTTCGACCACTATGTATTTGGTAACACTATACCATGCCAAAAGTAACTATTTTATCAGAAAAGATTTTTTTTTTGTAGATTGTCTTAAAGTGTATTTTGGAAGTTAAGTTGGCAATAATTTATTTCCCATTTTCCCTACTTTAATCCTTTATTTATCAATTTTTTTGCTAAAATCATAAAAATAGTCCTTCTTCCACTTTGGAAGCATGACAACAAACAAAAACATCCTAAAATTTTTATGAGGGGACCGTTGTTTAACATCTCAAAGCTTTAGACGTAAAATTAATAATCGCATGAAAATCACTAAAATTTTGGATATTTCCGAAATGAAAGAAAGATGATTTATAGGATTTTTATTAAGAAAAAATACGTAATATTTCCATTTTTCATCCTACACCACAAAATACATGGATTCTGACAAAATGGTTAATTTTGAAATGCTATAGTATCACCACAATTTTCTGAAGGTACCTCTTAGCCTAGAGCTCTAAAACTTTGTAACAATAGTTCTGTGGGACCACGGGAATAAACGATACGGTAAAATTTTTGATTTACATAATACTCCAGGGAAAATAGATTTTCGTCAGTAACAAAAATGTAACATTGGTGTTTTTTTTGCTGGAATATGTTCATTTCGGTATCCTATAAAACATATCTCGATGGTAACTCTGAACGACCTGAGCAAAAAAAAATGGCGGACCAAAAATGGTCACGATTTTCGGTTTTTTGAGTTTATCTCGAAAAGTAAAAGTTGTATCGAAAAATATTTCAAACGATTTACATGATATAAGTTATAGGTGGCGCTACTAGTTATCGAGATATATTTTTTTCTCGACAAAATTTACGGTTTGTTTTTTTTTTTTTAAAAAAGACATTTATTAACAAATTACCGATCTAAAATTTAACTTAAATATAGGTATTATCATTTCATAAAAGTATGTTAAACCCGGAATCTGTGAGTTTTTTATTTTCCGAGAAATTCGATGTTAAAATTGAAAATGCAACCTCAATTTTCCGCTTTCCTAATTAAGATACAATGCTCAATTTTAATGGAAATTGTTTTAAATTTTGAAGATCTATTTTTTTGCAATCGTGGGTAGAGAAATTTTGAAAAAACCAATTTTTGCATCCAAAAAATTGCGATAACTTTTCACAGAATGGAGATAAAATTTTTTTATTGCATGCATTAAATTTAGATGTATCATTTCCGATCTCAAAAAAAAATAAATTAATTTTGGACGAAAAAAACGTTTTTTTTTTCAAAAATTCATAATGGCGTGGCAAATGAATATTAAGGGCTCAAATTTGCAGAAGATGCTTTTTTATATTTGTATTTTACTTGTAATTTTTTGGACCCAAACAATATACTTCCAAACGATCTGTGAACCTTCGAAAATTGGGCCGAATCTAATAGAAAATTGCTGCTGCAGACCGCTGTCGGAGGATTGCCATAGTTCAGGCGCATTATTCATTGGCGCTTCAAAGAAACTTACGCATCACAAGTAATATTTATAATATTCATGTTGTTTTATGAATTTATACTATAGTGACAATTTTTTTTAGTCATATTAATTATTAATTTGTTTATTAACAAAATCTTTACAAAAAATTATAGAGAAAATCATACAAATATTCAATTATATATTACATATTCTACTGTTCTTTTCCTATATATTATTATTATCTAACAGTTTATTAATAAAATTTTTACAAAAAATTATATAGAAAATCATACAAATATTCAGTTATATATTACGTATTATACTGTTTTTTCCTTTATATTATTATTACTTAATAGTTTATTAACAAAATTTTCACGAAAATTTCTATAAGCAAATCATATAAAAATATAATAATAATACATAATACGTCATATAAATATTTAATAATACATTAAAATTACGTGCGAAAATCATACAAATGCAATATATCAATTATACATTCATCTTTCTTTTTTTTTTCTATTACTTCTATGCAATCGGTGTCCATTTCATCATCGCAATTATTACTCTCACTTACATCGCACATACCATTTTCATCATTATTCCCAGTTTCATTGTATACATCATTCTCATCATTATTAACACTTTCATGGTAAAAATCATTCTCACCTATACTATTAATTTCCTCTGAATTATCAACATCGTTTTCTAAATCGCAGGAAATCAAATTTTCGAAGCAATTATGGCACTGTCCATCCCACTGCTCACGCAAATCTGTACATTTCAGAAATTTCTGAAATTTTCGTAAAAATTTTGTTAATAAACTATTAGGTAATAATATAATAAATAAGGAAAAAAAATAATAATATAAAGGAAAAAACCAGTATAATATGTAATATATAATTGAATATTTGTATGATTTTCTCTATAATTTTTTGTAAAAATGTTGTTAATAAACTGTTAGATGATAATAATAATATAAAGGAAAAAAAACAGCATAATATGTAATATATAATTAAATATTTGTATGATTTCTCTATAATTTTTTGTAAAAATTTTGTTTCTAAACTGTTAGGTAATAATAATATAAAGGAAAAAACAGTAGCATGTGTAATATATAATTGAATATTTGTATGATTTTCTCTACAATTTTTTGCAAAAATTTTGTTAATAAACAAATTAATAATTAATATGACTAAACAAATTGTTGCTGCCATATAAATTAATAAAACAACATCGATATTATAAATATTACTTAGGATGCATAAGTTTCCTTGAAGCGCCCATGAATAATGCGCCTGAACTATGGCAACCCGCCGACAGCGGCCTGCAGCAGCTATTTTCGATTAGATTTGGCCCAATTTTCGAAGGTTTACAGATCGTATAGAAGTGTATTTCTTGGATCCAGAAAATTCACAGGTAAAGTACAAGTATTAAAAAGCATCTTCTGCAAATTTGAGACCTTAATATTAATTTGCCACGCCATTATGAATTTTTGAAAAAATAACGTTTTTTCCATCCAAAATTAATTTTTTTTTTGAGATCGAAAATGATACATCTAAGTCCAATGCACGCATTAAAAAAATTTTATCTCCATCCGGTGAAAAGTTATCGCAATTTTTTTGGTGCAAAAATTGGTTTTTGGCAAATTTCTCAGCCTACGATTGAAAAAAATTTTTTTTTTAAATAGATTTTCAAAATATAAAACAATACAAACAATTCCATTAAAATTAAGCATTGTATCTTAATTAAGAAAGCGGAAATATGAGGTTGAATTTTCAACTTTGGCATAGGATTTCTCGGAAAATAAAAATCTCACAGATGCCGGGTTTGACATACTTTTTTAGAATGATAATGCCTATATTTATGTTAAGTTTTAAATCGGTAATTTGTTAATAAATGTCTTTTTTTTTTTAAGGCAAAAACCGTAAATTTGCCGGAAAAAAAATATATATCTCGATAACTAGTGGCGCCACGTATAACTATATAATTCTCTACAATTTTTGTTTGAAACATTTTTCAATACAACTTTTACTTTTCGCGATAAACTCAAAAAAACTGAAAATCGTGACAATTTTTGGTCTGCCATTTTTTTTGCACAGGTCTTTCAGAGTCACCATCGAGATGTGTTTTATAGGATGCCAAAATGAACACATTCCAGCAAAAAAAAAACAAAACAGCTCTTTTTTGATCTAATTTCCATGGAGTATAAGGATAATTCTGACTTTAAAATGATCATTATCTTGACAAATGGCGAATGTTCATATTTTCATTAGAAATGGTCCCAGAAAGGTTTCAAGTATGAATAAACAAACATTTTTTATTTTTTCATGTTAGAGACAGATTTATATACTAATAGCTAAATTATTACTATGGTTTCATGTCAAATATTGTTAATTTGCAAGTTTTAAAGGATATACAAAAATGTTATATATGCTTTATTTGCAATAAAAACTGTTTCGAAAATTATTGTTAGACCTTTAGGCATGCTCATTTTAGTTTTATTGTATTTAATTTACTAAAGTAACTTAAATTTTGTAACACACACACATTAAATAAGAATATATTCGAGTCTAAATAAAATAAGTTTGAACAGAGTAGAGGTTTTCTCTTTTTAAAGCAAGTTGTACGAATGTAGAGAAAAATAAAAACGATATTGCTGCATTTAGGTTAAATCATCGAATTATCAACGCTAAATATCATAAAACAATGTATGACGTATGGTAGTGATAGAATATTTATATTATCACGTTTCAGTGATAAATCATTAGGAATTTACAGTCAATTTTACCACTGGCAGTAAACGAAATGTTTTTTAAAATTGTAACTTTAAATCTCATGTTCATTTTAACATTCCACGAAGAATTAATCTTTAAACGAATAATATGGTAGAAAAAAAATATAGTTTGTTAAAACGTGTAACAATATTAGTACTATGAGATTGTGCGCTAACATAATACTATAGTATGGAATATGTACAATAAAATTCTTAAGA
Organism: Diaprepes abbreviatus; assembly: GCA_034092305.1. NCBI lineage: Eukaryota > Metazoa > Arthropoda > Insecta > Coleoptera > Curculionidae > Diaprepes > Diaprepes abbreviatus. The sequence continues at coordinate 13,212,357 of JASJET010000228.1, read as the reverse complement.
ACACTACATATTTATAATGGGGGGGGGGTAATATTTAAAATATAATTTTAAGAGCTGTATGTTCACACCCTCTGGGCAATAACACATTAAACAGGAAGCTATTTTAGATAAAATGTAAGTGAAAACCACATTCACAACTTGTAAGGATCATTTACTGGATCTTTAGTAATTATTTAATCATACTACTAGGGTTGCCAATTGTCTCGCTTTAAGCGGGATGTCGTGATGTTCACATAATTTGTTAAAAGTGAAATGCTAGTTGTTCTGTTTTATTTTGATTTTGAAGCAGATATATCAGAAAATATTTTTATATAATCTCATGTTTATTGATTTATAAATAAAAAATTTATATTAGAGATTTGAGTGTAAAGATAGATTATTTTTTTGTTGGAATTTATATCAGTGGTACATGCAAAACTACAATGCATAAAAAAAATTGCCCCGCTTTTTGTACCAACAAGTCCCGATAAATGTTAACTAAAACTTAGCAATCCTACATACGGTAGTGATTTAAAGTGTTATGCCAACCAATTTTCAGTTTTTTCCATAAAGCAAAGGATAATAAATAACGTTATTATTGAACTATAGAAATAAGCAATCGTAATGTTTTAAACTATGTATATATACAATGCTTTAATTAGCAATATTCAAAAATAATAGTGCTCATAAATTGTTTGCCTAACAATTTAACTTTCAAAAATAGTGAAAAAACTTCAAAGTAACAAGAAAAAAAATTACAAAAATCATTTTTCTAGTAATTTTATTGCTATTTCGCAGTTAAGTACGATCAGATAAGAAAAGTAAATAAATACAAGCAAAGTATCATAAAACTTGATGTGGTCCAATACTTTTAAGCACTTGAATTTGCTAATATTTATTTTTTGGGAACAGTGTATTTTAAAGTTGTATTAAACAAAGTTTCAAACCTATGAAAGAATTTAATCAAAATGAGTTATTTAGCGAATGATGGAAAAAAACTGTTTGGTCCTATACTTTTGATCACTACAGTACTACACCACTTAAAAACTAAGTATTTTATATATTTTGAAATGCAGATTGCAAAAATGAAAAGGCGATTTCGGAGAAAAGTTTAGTTCTTGAGTTATTTTTTTTTCAAATGAATGTGTTAGGTTGTCACTGCTTTATTTGATATATTCCTTTCTTGGCTCTTAAATATATTTATACATTTTTTGCAACAATCATCTCTAACTTTGGAAATATTAAAAATTTTAGAAAATTAAGTTTATTTTTATTAAATCCAACTAAAGAAACTCGAAATGTTAAATAACGACCATCCATACAAAAAGATATGTTGTTTTTTATTTGTTGATACAACTGGCTTTAAAGCTATTTTATTTGAATTTAACGGTTCTTAAATTTCAGCTACTGGAATTGCAAGTTAAAAACCATTGTTAACTCGTTAAATTTTACAGATGGTCATGCTAATCATAGACATAATATAAAGATACTAAACCGTGAATCCTATAGAAGAAAATTGGCTAATGCTTAGAAAAAGACAGAGCGTTTTCGATGAGTAATACCTCTCTTTCTAATGGTGGAGCTAAGCACGATATTCCAAACATCATTGGATACCCCTGTCACCTAACTGAATCTAGAAAAAGAGATACTACTCATCGAAAACGCTCTATCTCTTTCTAAGCGTGAGCCAACTTTCTTCTATAGGATCCGCAGTCTATATTAAGTACTATTAAATCTATGATACCAATAAACAAAAAAGTTATTGGGTGATGGTGGTTGTTTAACATTTTTGCGTAATCCCATTTATGAAGAAAGAGCATAGAGCGAATATAGTTAAGTCAAAATGTCGTTTTAATTCTTGCAATCTACGTCTCAAAATATGCTTGAAAAAAATGGTGCAGTATAACTAAATAATTACTAAAAAGTTTCATGTTTTTTTGGGGAAACTAGGTATTCATTTTATTTTATTTTTTTCAATACTTTCTATAAGATTAATATGTATTGAGGATAGCAGAGAGGTATGCATATGCCTTTCCAATCATTGTATTATCGATTATAGTCATCTAGCAGACAATAAATTAATTAATTAAGAAGATTTATAAGTTGACTTTAATTGCAATGAAATGGAACTATTGGCATTTATTACACAAACATAAGTGCACAATTATACATCTTAGAATTTCAAAATAAAGTTTTTTGACATCTGAAAGTTGTTAACCGTTTGTCAAATTTTGACAATAAATCTTATCGCAAAAAATGGTTGGTTTTTGTGATGGAGGCAGTATTTTGCGTAATTGAAGCATTCTTTACAAAAACATTCCTTCGAGATTCCGAAATATTAGGCAAATTTTTGTTCTTTGAAACCATCAGCCTAGATTTTACAAAATAGGGACAGCTTAAATAACTCTCCTTTTTGTAGATTTTTATTGGGATTAGAAAATATTAATGCAGTTTCTGCGTCTAAAAGTTTATTGACGAAGATTTATATTAGACCTAAATTACAATTATACAACTTAATTCACTATAAAGGCGGAACTTTTAATATCGATCTAGTTACCATGGAAGTTAGGCGTTCTAGCTGGTCAATTTGGTTATCCTTATGACATTGTTATAATCTGTATGATGTATGTTAACATAGCTTTGAATAAATGAATGAATAAAAGGTGGTGATACTTGATCAACGATGCCTAGGCCTCGTTGGACCCTTTACGTTCCACCATGACTGCAGGTCATTCTAGACCGATCGCATTTGTAAATTCAAGTAACCTCGTTGATTGAACTTGCTTAGTGGCTTCCGGTAACAAAAATGTATCTCCGTCTCTGTCTAAGTCCGTTGCGTGCTGAGCACTCTCTGAAGACATCATTAACAGTTCATCTTCTTCCAGACATCATCTGCATATCGGGTCATGTACGACACCAATCTTATGAAGACAGTGTCCTGTCCACAGTCCCATCACAATTCGTCCTTCTTTCCTTTCTAAGGACAAAAGCTCCATAGTAAGTCGTACGTTAGGTCCAGTTATATGTTCCTTTCCACACCCCACTCCAGGCGGCTCTTTGCACGATTCATTAAATTTACTTTCCAGCAACAATTTTTCCGTTTTACCAACGGCAGTTGGCACAAGTAAAATTGGTTCATATGGTTCAATCGCAGACTCCATCTTTACCAGACGGTTCGTCACCTTATTCTCGTGTATACCCGAGTAACTCGGGATCCATATGCCATTCCTTGTCAGACTATTAAGTACATTCTTGCACTCAGACACCATTCGCGAAATTATGACACTAGATTTTAGTGCTAACATCGCAGCCTTACTGCCCGAGCATGTTTATTTTCTTATTTCTACCCACGGCCCTCTCATAGAGATGGCCACACTGTAGAATAACAAATTTCTGCTGTAAAGATAGACGAACGTTGTCCGAGAGGGTAAAACTCTCCAATACCTATGCTCCTGCCGACCACTCCGGCTCCAGCTCTTTCATCTGGTTGAGATCCATCTATAAACCATCAGGATCCATTTCTCCGAAAATTTTGCTCCTCCATCCAATCCTCTTCACTTGACAAATATATCTCAACAAAGTGGTTGAGTTTCAAAGGCGACGCAATGTAATCTGTTTGCATGTGAAGTGATGGACACCTCTCTACCACGCTTTCCCAGCTACTCAAGTTGCCGCTCGAAATTTCCCGGGCACCTGAGGCTACAAATCGCCTTTAGGACCTCGTTTTCTATGTATAAGTGAAGATAAAGTAGGTCCATTAGATTCTCCAGAGCTCTAGTGAGGTCAGTCTTCTTCACACTCATTATTCCCACACAAGCCATTCTTTGAACTTTGTCAAGTTGAAGACGGTGTTGATGTTTTGTTGTACTACAGCGTTGTACGTGATCATGGTGCCGATCACCATAGTGTATATCTTAATAAACCTTCAGAGATGAAAAATTTAGGATAAAAACTTAGGGATTAAGCCTTAAAATCGGCAAAAGAGGTAGTTGCATCCAGAAATTAAACAAAATTTGGAATTTTTGCGGGTTTGATAATAAAATAAAAACGACTGTTTATTTTTTGTTCCTTTAAGGTTCCAAAAGTGATTGACATATTTTTTTAAAACTCCTTATTATCGAATTAGATCGGGTTTAAAGTTAGACAATGTTAGTGAATTAGGGGATTAAATTTTTGCCACTTTTCGTCTAAAAAGTCAATTTTGTCACTAAAACGGGATCTTTTGATGGAACTCGATAAACGCATAATGTATATAATCCTAATACACATATATTATTAGTATAAAAAAATGCATTGCAACTAATGTTATAACTATGTTTTAAAATTCCAAAAAATTTTCCTTTCTTATTGGAAAGGTTAGAAATGCTGAACTAGAACAAAACAGATCTAGATGACTATAAGATTATTGATGTTGAATCAAAAGCTGATACCTTAGTTATTTTATAGTTCAATATGAACTAACAAGTAGTCAATATTAGCAAATGATAATCATAATATCAATTTACCGTAAACTTTGTAAAATAAATAGTTCTTGTCTAGGGGTGATATAGACTATAGAAGATTGGCAGTAGACCGTAATCCGAAGTTTGCAACTCAGACTGTAATATTAAGATAATAAGATGATTTCAATAGGATAATAATAAAACTATGTAATATTTTAATTTAAATATGCATTAGCTCATATTTGTTTTAGGCCGGTTTCAGATGCTAAGGCTGTTGCTTACTTCGGTAGAATAAGTAAATTAAGTTCACGCAGTTGGGTTAGAGCATCATAAGATTGGTTCACCAAGTTGCGAATAACGAAATGATCATACATTTAGAATTTCTTCGCAATTTCTCTTGTGAATCTACCTTTATATTGGCCAGCCCAAAATACGTTAAGATTTGCATAAACGAGTCCAAGTAAAAGCAACTGCGTCGATGTAAGCATCTGGGGCTAGCCTTGTAGAAAAAAGAAACATTTGTCATTTTGTACTAATACTGTGATATGAGAAAATAAGGAAAATATAATTAACTCTGTAAGTACTTACGAAAAATTCAACTAAACTCGCATCGCATTAGGCAGTCTTTCGAAATATAATGCAATGATATTTGCGAATTAGTCTGATACAGGAATTGTCTGTGACTTAACAAATGTCCCTTACAACATTGCGAGAAAATCAACAAGGAACAAGTTGGGTTTTTATATTTATAAACACCAGCTTGCAATAAGTATAATTTATATTTACAAGATGAATTTTGTAAATTATCATATTTCCATCAAATGTTACATTTTAAATCCTAAGATCTGTACCATGAATACAGAAAAAGGGCTGAGTTGTATATGATAAAGCTCAATGCTTCATTTTATTAAACACATAAAAAAGAGTCAGTCCATGTCCAATCATTTACAGAATGAAGATACAAAAATACAATTTTGTAGGTACTTCCACCCATAATTTTTTTCAGACAGTTTATTGTTTTATGGAATTTGCAAGAAATTTTTCTCCTTTCCTTTTATACACAAATCGTCATTATACATCAACCATTGATGTACAACACATGCGATATCACAAAAAAAGACTCTTTAAAAATCAAGATCACAAAAAATGTTCGTGCCTTACCCAAGATTTAACCGAAGTTTGATTATGGAATCTCAATTTACTTGTCTGTAATGGCACGTTATCACCTACTTTAAAGGATTTAAATATGTAATTTACATTCCTGGATGTATTCTTTATTTATTTCAAAATGTTGAAGTGCGACAATGGTAGAATTGTATTGACATAGTCAAAAATTAACTAAGTATTAAACAAAAAACAGCGTTTTTTATATAATACACATGCTCTTTCCTTAGAATGGTAAGTAGCACTCTTGCGCTTTCATTGGTAAGATTATCAAATGTTTTTTTATAGCTTTCAGGAAATTTAGATAGCATAAAAAAATTTCCTCGTTTCCAGGTTTGTGGGCAACATCACTCTCGGGTGTATTTATGGCCTTTAAAATGAAATCTCATTTATTCACCTAAATTTTTTGTTATTGGACGAAATAAATATGAAATTTCACGACAGTTCGCTTATTATTACACTTATCATTTTTTCGACAAAACAAAAAACAGCTCTTCTACAATCGAAGGCTACAGCCAGACTGATTTGTCTTCAAGTTACATTGCTGTCGGTCCTTAGCCTTTAGTGCATGTTTATTTCTGCTGTAGAAGCATTAGTTTTGTTATTTCACACCTCGTACTTCAACAGAAGACATTTTAAAAGAACTTTTTGAAAAAGCCCTTCCCCTATTTAATTCCAGCAAGTACCATGCTGTCCTACCGCACGAGACTACCAGAAAATAAAACTTTTGTATGGACATGATGACAGGATAAATCATACCAGTATGTAATGTGTACTGATGACTGGGTTTTATTTTAAGAAGTAATAAATATTAACGAAAAATGCAAATGATCCAGAATCTTTGTTGACCCATCACAAGCAGATCGCCAATGTGCCACTTCAATGTATGAAGCCCAAGATGATTAAAGTCGTCCTACATGAAACAAAAGAATGTATAAAAAATTGTATAATTCACGCTTTTTTAATCTTCCATCAAATAATAAATGTCCATGTACCCGGTAGTAATTCTGGACTAACGACTGAGCTGTAATGATATTGAGGCTCGAACCAAGACCATATGTGCTTTCTGGGCTTGTAAACGAGCCTTTGGGTACACATGGGGGCTAACACCGAGCGAAATTATTTTGGCTATACATCAGGATGATCCGTCCCAGGATCTCGTACGCCGCTATCGTATGGTAACCTAGTACAACAAAGCGCAAACACCATTTTCAATTTGATTAAGTTCAAAGAATCTTTACAGTTGAAATTTATGTTATTCTGTACTGTGTCCATATCTATGAGAAAAACATAAACAGGAAGAGGGTAATAAACATATGCTCAGACAGTAAGGCTGCGATAACGGCAATGAAATCCAGTGTCGTAACTTCGCAATAGAGTGCAAGGATGTACTGAACAGTCTGACAAGGAATGGCTGCACAATCAGACTCGTGTGGGTCCCGAGTCACTCGGGGTATACAGGAGAACGAGGAAGCGGACCGTCTGGCAAAGATGGGGGTCCGCAATTGAACCCTATGGACCTCAACCAATTCTACCTGTCTCAATTGTCGTTGGCCAAATGAAATTAAAACTGTTTCTGGAAAGTAAATTTATTGAATCGTAGGGAAGAGTTCCTGGAATCAGGTGTGTCAAGTGGACCTAGCACGCGGCTTACTAGGGTGCATCTCTCTTTAGGAGAGAAAGAGCTGAGAATTGTGGTGCGACTGTTGATGGGATATTGTTAACTGAGGGGCGGCTATCTTCACAAGATTGATGTGGCAGATGACCCAACGAATAGATGGTGTATTGAGGAGGATGAAACTGTTGACCATGTTCTCAGAGAGTGTCCAGCACTCAACGGACTGAGACAGAGATATTTCGGACCTACAATTTTGTTATCGGAAGCAGTTAACCAAGTTCAATTAACAAGGGTGCTTGGATTCGCAAAGGCGATCGACCTCGAATGACCTGCAGCTAAGGTGGAATATAAAGGGTCCAACGAGGTTTAAGCATTGAGGATCAAGGCCCAACAGCTTTGTTTCATTCATCAAACGTCTATATAATGTAACCAAATTGAAATACATCCAACATAATATGTAAAAGTGTTCATTGAGATCTCATAATCAAACTTTGGTTAAATCTTAGTTAAAAATCGTTTTTTTTTTGCAAATTTCAAAGTTTGATAAAAGAAAAATGACAGGCCAAAAAAATCTATGAATATATATGGCTAAAACATGGTATGATTCGATATGGAATGACACAAAAACCTTATCGTGTCTTCCAATAATTGCTCCGCATATTATTTTATCAGACAAAGTAATACTAATAATAGAAATACTTTTTAAATAACGCAGAGAACGTCAACAGCAACTGAATGGAAGACGCTTTAAATTTTCTGTTGAACACAACCTATGATGGGATCTTGCCTCGTTACATGTACAAACGGTCGAATTCAATTTATATATAATCGTTAGTGTGACGATGCGTGAGATTTGACTATATTAGCCAATAAGCCTATTGCTCACAATTAAAGTTTCTCAAAGATCTCCATATTATGCAACGAGGTAGGTCTATTCGTGTATAAAATTATTACAAAGTATCCGTTTCCTCCAACTTTTAGGTGTGATGGACTGTGATTTCCATCAAACCAGCAACATCAACAAGCGAGTTACATATAGCTCGAAAGTAACTATTTTTTGATGTCATGGTATTTTCTGCCAAAAATAATAAAGGACATGTTTCTATTACCATTATACTATCAACTATAATCCAGTTATAACATATCATTCACGTCAAATATCATATAGAACGTAAAAAAATGTGAATGCCGAAAAAATGTTGTAGTTGTTATTGCGCTATATTTAAATTATTTGCTTTTAAAGAAAGCGTGTTTTGTAGACAGCAATAATATATTTATACATTTTTTAAACTTAATATAATAGTTTTGTTTGATATTGCTTTTGTTATTGTTTATATTAAACATATTTAAAAAATGTTTACGTTTTTTTTATAATACCACAAGCCCCTTCCTTAGAGTGGTAAGTAGTACTCTTACGCCTTCATTGGTAAGATTATCAACGTTTTTTATAGCTTCCAGGAAATCCAGACAGCATAACAGAATTTCCTGATGTTTCCAGGTTTGTGGGCAACATCACTCTCGGGTGTATTTATGGCCTTTAAAATGAAATCTCATTTATTTACCTAAATTTTTTGTTACTGGACGAAATAAATTTTAAATGAATTTTACGACAATTCGTTGCTTTATTATTACACTTATCATTTTTTCGACAAAACAAAAAACAACTCTTATACAATCGAAGGCCACGGTCAGACTGATTTGTCTAGAGACACGGGATGCACCGCATTCGAAAGAGAAGATAGATCTATGAATTCAACATTCTACCACAAAATTATTTTTTCGATATGTATTTAGTCTATGATAAATTGTAAGTGAAAGCTGATGAAGGTTTTGTTAAAAATGTTTGATATCGGTTGATAGTTCTGACAAACACATTTTGTACATACAGTCCGAAATTGGTGACGACAACAATGCAATCTCGAAAATTACAAGACATGGAAAGGTGTTTTGGAAAGTTTCAGGCAATTATATCAGTAAGTTATTGGTGCTTGTGAATCGGTTCTGGTTTGTTGCATTTTTGGGATATTAAAAAAAGTAAAATCTCGTATATATAAAAACAGTAAGCAAAAATGACGAAATACACCACCAATTTAGAGCAAATTATGAAACTTTGGAAACTGTTGACAAAGTTACGTATCTAGGATGCAGTCTGAACAGAGAATGGGACCACTCACAGGAGATTAGATGCCGCATAGAGAAGACGAGAGCTGTCTTCAACCGCCTCAGAAAGATCTTGTGCAATATGCACCTGAACATTGATATAAGAACACGAGTCTTGAGATTTTATGTATTTTCAACTCTTCTATATGGAGTGGAAGCCTGGACTTTGACAGAAACAACATCTAAACGACTGGAAGCCTTCGAAATGTGGTGTTACCGCCGCATGCTCAGAATTTCATACATCCATCATGTCACAAATAACACCGTGATGCAACGTATGAAAAAAGATCCAGAAATTATGCGCAATGTGAAAATCAGAAAGATATCATATTTAGGGCATGTAATGCGCAATGAGAAATACCAACTAATTCAGTTAATTTTGCAAGGTAAGATAGAGGGTAAAAGAACTCAGGGTCGCCGACGAACATCATGGCTGAGGAATATCAGACAATGGACAGGAATGACGACGGTACATTTATTTAGAACAGCTGTCAATAAGGTCATATGGGCCAATGTGATTGCCAACATCCACAGAGGATAGGCACCAACAGAAGAAGAAGAAAATCTCACATTTTCTTAGATCGGCTATAACTTTTTTATTTCCCAATATTTTTTAAATCTATTAACACTTTTGTACGAGCACTTTTTACGCCGAATAAGTCTATTTAGTCAAATTTTAGTTACAACTGTTTAAAAAGTTTAGAGAGGCAGTGAAATTATTAATGTTTCAAAAAAGATATTATTCATTACTGAAATATTTTGACTAGACTGTAAATATTCTGTCTACTTTACTTTGTTTCATTTTGCTTTATTCTACTTCGCTTTTTAATTAAATTATATTTTTTAAATATTTTTGTTAGCATGTATTCATTTTGTCCTTTAAATTCTTTTTTTTTATTAATTCACCATTTTTCTTATAATGCCAATTGCAGTCACATTTCTATACAAATCTTAATATTGGTTTAATTTATTTGTTTCTAATAATTTGTTTAATTTCAAGATTTATATCGTTTCAAAGGTTGAATCTGGTTTGTTTTGAGCATTAGGTTTGTTTTCTTTTTATTAATGTTATTTATTTTTATTCAATGTTGTTTTATTATAAAACTTTTCCTGAATTTGAATATAGTAAAGGGTAATTAAAATACAAGAATAAAAAAATAAGAACTTAATACAACTAACTATAATAATAACATACAATAGAGTCAGACGCCATTTTGGGTTATTTTTAGAATTAGGAATTGCCTATTATAAGCAACACTTGAATACTACTACTGTATACATTTTATATATGAAAAAATTTTGGACAGGTAATTTCAAATATTGTAGTTACTTCTTGGTTATTTAAAGACATGAAAGACAAATAAAAGGATTTAATTAATAAAAAATAAAGTGTATTATATAACATTTCTCTGCAATATACAAGTGCAATAACTTTTTGTGTTGAACGTTTTACAATAATCAAAAATAATTATATTACATGTCACATAAAGAATGTATATTTAGAAGATAAATAAGTAAAGTGCCTTTAGTATCTTTATACGTCACCATTAATTCTACAAGATGCCCTGACTTTATTTACGTAGGTATTACCTCGAAAATAGAATTCAACAGAAAATACCTTTTCGTGGATTGAGGAAGCCCTGTTAATATATAGCTTGTCCCAAATATGCAAGAACTGAGATTACGCAAGTGAAAATTTTCATAATATATGAAATTTATTTTTTAACAATCTTTTTTGCTATAAACTCCTTTTGAAATCCCTTAATTCGACTTTTTATTTTCTAAATTGTTCTCATTACTCATTCTCACTGTCCCTAGAAATACCCCATATTTTCGAGGGAATGAGAGGTTCTACAGTTTGAGAGTCGCGGACTAATAGAGAACTGGATGAAAGCAAGATATTAATTTGTAAGTGTTTCAGGTGATAACATCTTAAAAGTCACTTAAATAAGATATGGATTTTCAACAAACTGGGGCTAGAATTCTAAGGTGAATTAAGGAGGTCCATTTGCTGCACATAATTTAAATAAAATGTAATACCCAATATTTAACAAATTAAATAAACACTAATAAAAAAATATAATTTAAAAATAAATAGTATGCAAGACGTTAATTATTGAAATTTGACTCATTTAAATTAGCAGATCGTAAATAGTGTGTGATTTGGCAACATTGTGTTTTTACTGTTTATCTTTATCTCTATAACTTTACTCTTTCATGGCAAAGATAGCGGTAAATTTGTAAGTCTCAAACGAAAATAATGGTGCCAGAATAGTGAGGACAAAAGGAAAAGTAAATTAGAAGATATGTATGTTCATATATATAACCAAGCAATAGAAATTAAATGAATTGTTGATAATGTGTGGTGTAAAAATACATAAAATATAATAGTATAAATTTAGATTATTTAAGTAGTTAGCAAGAAGAAAATACACATCATATATATATATATATATATATATATATATATATATATATATATATATATATATATATATATATATATATATATGAAGTAAAATGCGAACAGTAAATGCAAACTTCTCTCCATCATATCCTTTCTGTGTTGGAGGTTGCACAGTTAGAATAAATTGTTATAAAACGCAATTTATCCTATTCCACCACCATCGAGATGATGGCCTACCTGTACCACCATACCGAGAAGAAAGTCAAAACTTACACTCCCCGCCACAGTGATACGGCAGAGGTACATGTTTCGTCTCTACTAGACTCATCAGGGTACCGACATGCACCTGACTGTGCAAAGGACAGATCGGAAGGAAGCATGCACATACTGAACGCGGCTTCTCCGGCCTCCCGCCGGATGGCGTATATATGTTAATGCGGATTTCACGGATTCCTCCGTGTGAGATGCAATAGCAGTGGATATATCCACATTATGCCGTTGTAGTGCTGAAATCACATTCAGCAAACATACAACTATATGCAGCTCCGCGTATGAATGAAGTAAAATGCGAACAGTAAATGCAAACTTCTCTCCATCATATCCTTTCTGTGTTGGAGGTTGCACAGTTAGAATAAATTGTTATAAAACGCAATTTATCCTATTCCACCACCATCGAGATGATGGCCTACCTGTACCACCATACCGAGAAGAAACAGGTAGGCCATCATCTCGATGGTGGTGGAATAGGATAAATTGCGTTTTATAACAATTTATTCTAACTGTGCAACCTCCAACACATAAAGGATATGATGGAGAGAAGTTTGCATTTACTGTTCGCATTTTACTTCATTCATACGCGGAGCTGCATATAGTTGTATGTTTGCTGAATGTGATTTCAGCACTACAACGGCATAATGTGGATATATCCACTGCTATTGCATCTCACACGGAGGAATCCGTGAAATCCGCATTAACATATATACGCCATCCGGCGGGAGGCCGGAGAAGCCGCGTTCAGTATGTGCATGCTTCCTTCCGATCTGTCCTTTGCACAGTCAGGTGCATGTCGGTACCCTGATGAGTCTAGTAGAGACGAAACATGTACCTCTGCCGTATCACTGTGGCGGGGAGTGTAAGTTTTGACTTTCTTCTCGGTATGGTGGTACAGGTAGGCCATCATCTCGATGGTGGTGGAATAGGATAAATTGCGTTTTATAACAATTTATTCTAACTGTGCAACCTCCAACACAGAAAGGATATGATGGAGAGAAGTTTGCATTTACTGTTCGCATTTTACTTCATTCATACGCGGAGCTGCATATAGTTGTATGTTTGCTGAATGTGATTTCAGCACTACAACGGCATAATGTGGATATATCCACTGCTATTGCATCTCACACGGAGGAATCCGTGAAATCCGCATTAACATATATATATATATATATATATATATATATATATATATATATATATATATATATACATACATATATATATATATATATATATATATATATATATATATATATATATACATACATATATATATATATATATATATATATATATATATATATATATATATATATATATATACGTAAGAATAATTAATTAATTTGTATTATTTCAAATATCAATGGGTCAAAATTTTCATATTTTATATATTCAAAGATCTGAAGTGCGCGCTTATGCACGTTGCCAAATGTTTCGACTCCATTTTAACGCAGGTTAATCTTAAATTTTATGTCATTTCTCGGTAAGCGAAATATTCCATTGCAAAAAAAGAAATCTATCTTTCAAAAACCTAATTTTAAATTTTTTTCAACCTCATCTAATCATAGTCAAGGACGCGGAAGACTGTGAAGATATGAATGCTGCAAGTGAATGATGCAATTTAAATGGTATGCAACTGAATGTAAGTATGTGTTTTTTCTTGAGATTCTATTGCATCAAGCATGCTATTCAATAAAACTAAAGAAGAGCTCAAAGACTAGGAGTATATTTTGAGAGTAATTTAAGTTTTAACGTTTGTGTGAATTATATTACTAATAAAGCATTAAAATTACTCAGCTTTATTAAAAAAACCTTGTAAGATTTTAATAACATTGCTTACTGTACTATTTTTATTTTGTCCCGATATTAGGTTAAACTTGGAATATGCTTGCCAGGTATGGTCTTCTTACTATGGCCAGTATATTCAATAGATTGAAATGATGCAGAAAAGGTTCATAAAATTTGTAGGTTATAAAATGGGGATACCAAGTGACGACATCGTATATGAAGAAATACTCAAATCCATTAATTTGATACCTCTTAAAGAAAAGAGAACTGATATGCACAACCTTTATGAAATTTTGCACGGATTAATAGATTGTCCTGAACTATTGGCTATGTTAGAAGTAAATATTCCACAGAGAGTTTTGAGAGAATTTAATCTGTTTAGTGTTCCTTACCACAGAACAAACTATGGTCTATCGTTATCTTTCACTGCTTTTTCAATAACAGCAAATAAATTTGAAAATGATATGGATTTCTTTAATGATACATTGAATTCATTGGGCTTAAAAATAAAGAAAGCACTGTGATATGTGTATCTAGTCATTTTATCTATAGATAGTAACTCTATACAGTATATATTTGCCCAACTATTGTAAACCTCTTTAGTTTAACTTTTATGTATGATTATATTTTATCCAATTTTATCTACATAGTACACCTTCAACTTCATGTATTTTTATAATTGCCTGAGTATCTTATTATTTGTTCAATGTTTCGTTGCATGTTTTTATTTAGACCTGGGCTACTAAGAATTTTTTATATTATAATTATGTATTGATGTTTTCCTTTGTAAATGGCTGGTCCGTCAATAAACATTTATTTTTTTATGTATAATTGACAAATGGTGGTATAATTCAAAGGAAAGTGCCTAGATCTTGATTTGCCATAAGACTAAGTACAAATTTTTTCATTTTTGATAATTTTACATGGTAAAGTTAATCGAAATTACGCGATAGTATAGATTACGACTTAAACTATTATAAAAAAATTGATTTTTATTATGATCTAATATTTTTATATCAGACAGGCAGCAACAGGACCTCCTTAAAAAAATATTTTATAGGATATTTCACCTGAAAAAGAAACCTTTAGAATACACAGTCTGTGTATTCATAAATAAGTCCATTAAAAGATTTTTGAATCATAGCCATATTTCTGATATCATTTAGATAAAGTTAGGACATCCATTATGCTCAACAATACTTCTCTATATTTTTTACATATAAACAATAAACTTACAATAATTATTTCTACTCCTACTAATACAATATTATATAAAATATATTCAGTTGATAAATATAAGCTCTATATAACTAGTAAGGCTGCAAGTTTTAAAAGGCACAACTATGGACGGTTCTTATAATAACGTTAAATTTATCAATACTTTTGTCAAGCTAGCTTTATATCATAATACTATAAAGATCAATAGTTTTGACAAATTATACCAATTCCTCACATTTTAAAAATATTTCTAATTATTTTTTCAACTTCATTTTTTTGTTATAATTTAACACTTAAGAAAAGAACACTTTAAGCTAAAGCCAATGTTAAATTTTAAAGCTTTCTATAGACGCTAACTGGATCTGCTCAGGCAGTGTCGATGTTAAAAATATCGGGGCATTTCAATTTGTTTATGTTTTATATAGTGGGTATTAAAAAATGCGAAAACGTGAATAAGAGAAATTTTAAGTTAATATTCCTTAGTCTTTAGATAACAGTGAAAATCAACATACAAAATAATTATCATTAAAAAAGTAAGATTTTATACCAAATTACAACAATAACTGAGATTGAAAAAATTCATCTTCATCAATATCGTAATTTTATGAAATGGAATCTTACTTTGTATACATACGAGGGTAGATGTATAGATTCAAGTCATTGTTTGAGAAAAATTAATATGGCTGAAAGTTTGAAGGCGCTAGGTTGTTTAGTATTTGCTTGACAGCCATATATAGTGAATGCACTCAGTGAATTTGTAAACATGGAAAAAAATTGGTCATTGTTATATGATACAATACTTTAATTTGAAAGGTTTCAGTCGTACCAATATAAAAGCCGAGCTTGAATCTGCTCTGGGGGAGTCTGCTTCTTCGTTTACAACAATAAAATATTGGGTGGCAAAATTTACATGAGAATGTACGACGCATTTCAAAAAGTGTTGTACATCACATATTGGCTGAAAATTTGGACATGAAAAAGCTGTGTGCAAGATGGGTGCCGCGTCTGCTTACCATGGAACAAAAACAGCGCAGTGAGAGTATTACAATCGAGAGTTTGGCGATGTTTTGAAAAGTTTTGCGTCGACTCATAACCATGGATAAAACATGGGTCCATCACTTCATACCCAAGATAAAGAAACAGTCAAAACAATGGATTGAAAGGGATGATTTGGTTTCAAAGAAGGCGAAGATAATTCCATCTGTTGGCAAGGTCATGGCGTCAATTTTTTTGAGATGCGAGTAGAATAATTTCCATTATCTCCACAAGAAAAAGAAAAACAACGTCGAGTATTATGCGAACTTACAGCAGCGTTTGAGTGTTGAAATAAAGAAAAAATATCCGCATTTGGCGAAAAAGTATTGTTTCATTAAGACAATGCATTAGGTCACACACATTCATTAACGCGATGGTCAAAATCAATGAGTTAATGATAAAATTGCTTCCTCATGGTCCTTATTCGCCACATTTAGCCCCCTTTTTCCAAACTTGAAAAAATAGCTTAGGGGTCAAAAAATACCAACAATGAAAAGGTGGAGTCTGCGGTTGATGGCTATATTGAGGAGATTGACGGTTCTTATTATAAAATGAGTACTGAAGGCATTAAACATAGCTGGGAAAAGTCTATAGGGCCAAAAGGAGACTATGTTAAGAAATAAAGACATTTTTTCCCAATTTTTTTTTTTGTGTTTTCTGTTAGGTACTTCTGGGACTACCCTCGTAATTAATATAAAATCTGAAATTACCAAGATATGCTAAACAAAATACCGTAACTTTTATTAAAAATAATTTAAAAAGTTATTGTGGCATAGTTTTTACGATAAACCGGGTAGAATTTTCCCCATCAAATTCAAACTAGCAAGAAGTTACAAAATTGTTTTTGTGAAATCAGAGAATAAGAATTAAGTTCAAAACTAGAAATAAATAAGAAAAATAAATTGTTCATTATATTTTTTTATCCAAAACATTTTTTTTTAAATTAAAATTAATGTTTTAATAATATGACAAAATAAACTTATAAACATGTTTGTTATAATATAGAAATAATATTAATAAAAAAATTAGAATAGAGAATACTAAAATCTAAATAGATATCTAGAAATCTCTTCTGCACGATCTTTGTGGAGATTCACATAACTCCCCCCCCCCAAAAAAAAAAAAAAAACAATTTTAGCATTAAAAAGGAATAGCTAAAATTATCCTATGTTTTCATAAACACTTAAGACTAAAATATTAGAAAATATCAATATTTAAAGAAATATACATTTAAAAAAATTTTGTCAGAATGGAATGTTTCTTTTTAAAAAAAAGGCAATAAAAGCTTTAAGATTTCCTTAATAAAAAAAAATAAATGTATCATAAAATATTTTCAGTTCCATGTAATTCAAATATAACTTTCCTCTTCGTACAAGACCGCAAAATAAACCCTGCTAAGTTAACAAATTACAACAACATAATTAGTAAATATAAAGCATTAAACAAATCTTAAAATAATTAAGTATCAAAAAGAAATATTTTCATTATTTAGGCCTCTGATCTAAATTCAACTTGTAAACTTAACATTTCAAATAATTATGACACCAAAATTTAATAATACTTAACACTGCATAAGAAATTAAGTTAACATAAAAACAACTGATTTAACTTACCTTATTAAAGCTAACAATCAAAATATACAATACTATTTTAGGTACATCTAATAATTTGTATGCTTGGAGCCTCTCATCAATGGAACAAGCATTGCCGGAGGTCCGGCCTGCCTTAAAAATGGATGAGAAAGTAATTCCTGTGCTGTAGCTCTTTGAGCGGGTTCTCGGACCAACATACGATCTAAAAACGATTGAAGTCGTGGTGAAACTTTATGAGCATTCTTGAGTTTTGGAGGGGGCATTTCTCTTATTCTCCTCATCGCTTGCAAGGGCGGTTCATTGAAGAATGGTGGTTCACCATCAACCATTTCAATAACCATAATACCAAGAGACCAAATGTCAACTTCTGGTCCATAGGGTAACCTCGAAATAACTTCTGGTGACATCCAATAGGGAGTACCTACTAGAGATTTTCTTTTTGGTAGTTCTTGCGAGACTTGGGCACAGAAACCAAAGTCTGATAGTTTCACTCTACCATCCAAGGCAAGTAGAATTGAATCAGACTTAATATCTCTATGTATGACACCTGAAATAGGAACGTAAGAGAGTATATTATTGTTTATAGATGATCAATTTTCATCATTCAATATCGCATTTACCTACTCTATCAAAAATTATTGAAAAATTGGTTAAGAAAAGAATGATGTCATTTCTGGTAAAACATAAAATTTTAAATTGCAACCAATTTGGGTTTCAGAATGGAAAAAACACAAATGATGCAATTTTTGCATTTTTGGAAAATTCATATATTACCCTAAGTGAAGGAGAGCTAGCTGCTGCGGTATTCTGTGACTTAACAAAAGTATCTCAGTGTGTCAATCATAAAATTATGTTGCAAAAATTGCAAATTTGCACTCTTTGCAGATGACACCAAGGTCTTTCTCAGCTGATGTTTTGGGGGAAACGCTTGGGGGTTCTGGGAGTGCATAAGATAGGATTGAGCAATGGTTCAACGCCCATAGATTGATCCTAAATCTGGAAAAAACAAGGAGAGCTGCTTTGTCTCTAAGGAAAATCCCCGCAGGCAGTAGATGATGACAAAGTTTCTGGGAGTATATCTAGACACTAGGTTGCAATGGGGAAATCACATAAGTCATCTATGCCATCAGTTAAGAAAAAAACCTTTTTTTCCAACGCAACTTATCAGACAATGTCTCCAGGTGTACTTCTGACAGCATTCGCATTTGTCTTATTCTATTCCTGTTTGTGGTCACTCAGCAGAGACACACTGTGTATTTGGTCTATAACAGAAAGCAATTAGAATCTTGGCAGCACTTGGTTTCAAATAAGACTGCAAACAGGCTTTTAAAACATTGAATATATATATATATATATATATATATATATATATATATATATATATATATATATATATATATATATATATATATATATATAAATAGTTTCACCTTTACAAATAATGAAGAATCTCCCTTATGTAAAATAGAAAGAGGATCCGACGTTCATGGAGACATACATAATTATGATACTAGACATAAAAATAATCTTGTTCCTGCCTATTGGCGGTTTAAAAGGTGTCAGAGTGGTACAAGATATTGATAAATAAGGTTTTCCAATATGCTACCTGACAGAACTGGGAATTTACCTACAAATATTTTTAAAACTAGGGTGAAACAAATGTTAATGGAAAACGTTTTTCATAATGCAAAAAAATTTCTAAAATCTTAATTTATATAAGAAAGTTTAAATCTGTTTTACGTATGATGTATTTTGTAAATTGTGTAATTGTAACTGACTGATTTTAGCTCACTGATTTACATTAGCATTTTCTTTGTAATGACATGAATAATTTGAGTATTGAGTCTTGTAGATCTATATTTTTGCAGGGGAGAATTATGCTTCTGCTATGTTTGTTTATTTTGGAGAGCATTTGTATCATATTTAAAAAATACAGGAGACTAATTCAAAAAGGTCATTCTAACACAAGGCAGATTCGTAACGTACCCTCAACCACTATGATAAAAAATAGTTTTACTTATAATGCTAAAAAGCTGTTCAATCACCTACCTACCCTAACTCTATAACATTTAAAAAATAATACTTTTGGATAGGGCTTACAATAATGTCAATGAATAGTTTGAAAATTGATTCTAATGTAAATTAATATTTTATAGTGTATTCATTTGGTTACCATTTCCTTTGTATTTTATGCTGTATGGATATATTATTTTTCTTTATAATAATTTACAATTACTTAATTGTTTATTATTACCTTGTGAGTGTAAATATGCCAGAGCTTTAAGACACTGTTTACAGACTGTTGCAATTTGTTCTTCATCCATTCTTGAATGTGTTACAATATCTGTTAATGCCCCTCCTTCAAGGAATTCCATAACAACCCATAATTCATCATTGACTAGATAACTGTCAAACATTTCAACGATGTTGGGATGATGATAATCTCGCATAATAACAACTTCATTAAATAAAAGTTCTCTTCTCTGCTGCTTACGAAGGTCCATTTTTTTTACAGCCACTTGTCTACCAGTGTTCCTATCATGTGCTATGCATACAGTACCAGTGGAACCTTCTCCAATCTTAACAAATCTTTCTAGGTTTTCTCGTGGATCTTTGGATGACACTACCATTTGTAATGCTGCTCTAAACTGTAATATAAAGTAGATGTAAGTATATATACTTATAAATTTAGGAACTTTAACTCTAATAAATTATAAAACAAAAATCTAATTAATAATTAGGCTACCTCCTTGTTTCTTTTCACTGTATTAGATATTCAAAAATGGATAAATAAATAATTTCCTGAATCTACAAAAAGGTAACCTAGTGTTAACGGGCAAATAAGATTTAAAATTGTGATTTATTTCTTTGCCTTTTATTTTAATATATCAATTTAAAAATTTAAAAGTACATATGAATATATTTTTAGAAAATAATAAAACAACAAATTACCTGTTCATGTGTTAACCTTTGTTCATGATGCTTTGAAGATGAGCTCTGTCCACTACTAGATGTAGAGGGGTGAACCGTGGTAGGTCCATGTGAAGGTAGGCTACCATTTTTATTAACATTTTGATTAAGGTCAGGTCTTGTATGTGGTGGCAGATTGGGATGAGGTCCTTGGCTAGAATGAGGATGTAAAGAAGGATGGGCTGCCATTATAGATTGAGGTATAGAAGGAACAGTCGAGGCCACTGATCCTACAGGTGAGATTTGGGTATGGTCAGAGTTCCTTGGAGGATAAACCATATTGTTAGATGATATAAAATGCTCTGCCATGTTACCATTTAGTATGTGTTGGTTGGCATAAGCATTCTGCATCTCATGATTACTTAGGGATCTCTCAGCAGGAGAACTTTCCCGTACTTGAGGTTTGCTAATACTTGGATCTCTTCTCATTGAAGGATATTGCATGATTTGCTCCTCAGGCACTGCTGGTGGGACATTGGCATTGTTTCGATCCCTCCTTAATCTAGGTGGACTTGAAGATCTTAAAGAATTTGATCTAGCAACGTTGGAAGTTTTCGGAAGGATAATCCCATTTGAAGGCGGTTTTTGGTTTTGTTGTGTACTGAGTCGATTCTCAGATTTGTGATCACCACGAACAATTGTTTTAAGATCTAAAATTTCAGTGGGTGTAATCTCAGATGGATCCACTAAAGGCAAAGGTCTATTGGTAGATTTAAGAATTTGGTTGTTGCCTACAATTGAGGCCCATTGAAGGGGAAGACCTACATATTTGCCCTCTCGCTTATCAAATCCTGTGTGCACCCTGTGTTCAAAATTAATTGGTGGAGAAATCTGGGGTTTCTTCTTTTTCTTGGAGAACATTGTCGCACTATATTATTTTAATTATTTAAAGAAAAACAATGACCCGTTACAAATTCTTAAAAACGTCAACATACATTCTGCAACATAACCTTGCTAACGGTGTTTTGCTTTATACGCTTTAACTTGCTTCAACTTTGATAATATTAAAACGATTTAGAATAGATCAACTAAAAGAAAAAACTTCAAGGTACACCGGGAAAGCCACCTTTAAACATAAACAAAATGTTTTTCTTTGGAAAAATGTAAATATTTCTAAAAAAGGCGAGGTCACAACGAGGTCATCATTAACATCAACAAATACGCCACCATTTGACCGATGGGAAATATGAGAACTATATATTAGTTAGGTTTATGTTGACGAAATCCTAAAAACAAAAATATATTGTTACTCTTTTAGTGTAATTTCTTTTTATAGACGAATATTGAAAAAAATAAAACAAAAATTAATTTTAAAGCCTTAAAACTATATGATGAAATCAGAGTTTAAGGTAAATTTTTTAATCTATTAAAATTCAACAATAGATTCCGATGTTGCCAAATATTTTCTTCAAGACAGAAAAGTGGTAGATATACTACTTTATCCTACGATACGCCAATTTTTACTAAAGTTACGTACTATATTTCGTATTTTGTGTAACGTACATAACTTTAAAATAGAAGCAGCCGGAACGATATTACCTTCATTGGCTAAATTATGTTACCTCCGAGCTACTGGAGGTAGCATGGAATCGTCATCGCTCGCGTTACACGTCAAAGAGGGAGAGGGGAGCGAATATAGGAAGTGCAATTTTTCTTTCTCTGAAACTCGATTGACCTGCGCCTGGCTTAAAATTATGGGAGGAAGGGAGATAGCATTTTCCCTTATTCGATGCCTTTCTCTTTTCCGTGAAACACACTCATCTTTGCATGCTGCTGGCAGTAGTGTATGATCTAAGGATGTTACATTGGACATTAGTTTTTTTTATGATAAAATTTTTCTCTTTTGTCAATGTTACTATTACAGGGTACCTATTCTCGTTCTTGAGAGAACGATCATCTTGATGGAAAGTGGGCGTGGTTCTCACAAAAAAAGTACGAAAACGTATTCAGAATACGGTTTCTTACTTTTTCGTGAGAACCATGGCCACTTCCCATCAAGATGATCGTTCTCTCGAGAACGAGAAAAACAATCAAGAATACTGTTTTATACTTTTTCGTGAGAACCACGCCCACTTTCCATCAAGTGATCGTTCTCTCAAAAACGAGAATAGGTACCCAGGTATATTCTTTTGAGTAATTATCACTTTCAGTTTTATCACTTGAATTAATTACTGCCCTCGATTCAAGAGTTTTAAGCAAAAAATACAGAAAGAGTTTTAAGCTCAGGTGCATAAAACCCTGAGTAACTCCGAGCAAATCTGAATAAAGCGGTTAAAGAGTTAATTTGAACGCTAAATAACCTCTAAATTATTTTTTTTTGGAATTTGTGTTTTTAACATGCATAGCAAAACATATTGAGGACAAAAAGGTAAAAATATTATTTTATTACTTATTAGTTTTGAGTTTTGTCTGATGTCATGGCATTTTTGGCAATAAATATTTCGCAATTCATTAAAAAACTATGAACGTAAGTCCGCTATCTTGTGAAATAATCTTATTTTTGTTTCTCCATTTCATGTATAAAATGTTTTTTACCCAAAAATAGCATCTAAAAATGATAACTGATAGCTGCTAGGGCTTTATACATCAAATATTTTTATTGGTGCTTGAGGGGTAAGGGGAAAGCAGATCTGACAAGCGCCGATGCATAATACACTACTTGAATAAAGCAAGCGTTTCTTGCACCTGTACAGCTCCGAACTGTTCATGCCAATGAATCGAGGGCAGTAAATCATGATCACTTAGACCCAATGGCAAGTAAATATATATTCAAAAAAACGTGAAGTTATCAGTTTCACTTTTTTCACTTTGATCAGTGATAATTTACTCAAAAGAATACAGCCTACAATATTTTTTTCACTTTTACTGCCCTCGATTCATTAGCATGAACAGCTCGGAGCTGTACAGGTGCAAGAAACCCTCGCTTTATTCAAGTAGTGCATTATGCCTCGGCGCTTGTCAGATTTGCTTTCCCCTTACCCCTCAAGCGCAAAAAAAATATTTGATGTATAAAGCCCTAACAGCTATCAGTTATCATTTTTAGATGCTATTTTTGGGTAAAAGAACATTTTATACATGAAATGGAGACACAAACATAAGATTATTTCACAAAATATCGAACTTACCTTCATAGTTTTTTTTAACGAATTGCGAAATATTTATGGCCTAAAATGCCATGACATCCGACAAAATTCAAAACTAATAAGTAATAATATAATTTTTTTACCTTTTTGTCTTCAATATGTTTCGCTATGTATATTAAAAACACAATTTCTGAAAAAAAATAATTTGTAGGTTATATACTGTTCCAATTAATATTTTTACCGCTTTATTCAGATTTGCTCGGAGCTACTCAGGGTTTGATGCACCTGTGCTTAAAACTCTTGAATCGAGGGCAGTATTTTCTGCATTTTACTCAGGGTGAGTCCAGACGACAGGAAAAATCTGAGTATTACGTCCTTCTAACTTAAAAATATATCGTCCATATAGGGGCCATTTTGTTCCGCAGTCATGAGGTGAGTGTATATTTTTGTGTCTTTACCTACTTTTTATCAGAATTTTTGGTAATATTTCTTTTATCTTAAAATTAAAATGAAGCAAAATAAAAAATTAATTGCGGCAGTGTTGTAATCTAGAAAAATTCAAAAGTTATAAAATGTAAGGAGATTATTGATATGTTCTTTATAAAAAAACAAAAAGAAAATTCGTCGCTACTGGGTTCGGTTTTTATTTCAGGAAAACTCTATGGAAAGACTTGGACATACTAATAATTTAATTCAAGAAATGCGAGAAAATGATCCTGATTCTTACAGTTATATAATTATTTATGTATCAGGTGTATGTTTATATTACGGCTCATTTAAGTAACTATGAAATAAATGACCAGGTCCATCAACATGATTGGCGGCCTCTCAGCATTGACATGTATATTGGGATATAAAAAAACTTTCTTTTCAGGATAATTCCATCACTGAACACGTTGAAAAACTTTAAGAAATTATTGATGGATTTTTTTTTCATAGACCATACTATTCACTTCAAGAATTCATTGATAACTCTAAAGTATATAATTCTATATTAAATTACTGCTGTTTTTGTAAAATATTTATCATTTTAACAAAGTGCTCAGTCACTGACCGATTTAATAAATGATATAGGTTCTATGAATGGAGATGAAAAATTTTCAACTTCACAAGCTTTTTATTCTATAGAGGAGTTTCTGAATTTTAATTGATGTGCTGTTTATATTTCTTTTTTTACATTTCTTATCGCATATAGAATTATTATTTTAACATTTTATGTTTTATGGTCTCATTAATTTGACAAATTTACAACAGTGTTTGTGAACTTTAATTAATGAATAAAGTAATATTATTATTATCCACTAGCTAAACGGGAGTTCTCCCTCCACGGCACATTCACTTATTCCAGATACACTCGGATATCATAAGGATGAAGCTCTGTGGGGGCTTTTTTATGTTGTTGAGCCTTAAGTGACATTATGGTTTGAAGAATCATTTGCCCCGACATTAACCAATAGTTCCACGCTAATTTGTTGACATTTTCCTGGTTGACCTAATTTGAGTGTCGCCCATAAAGGGGTTACCATAACTAGGTTTAAAACCTTTCCCGGTCGGGTTGGTGACGTAAAAACAGTTCAGTGTCCCTCAACCGTAGCGGTGTTGAATCGTTTGCCTCGCACATTACCCGTCTACTAACTTGTGAAAATATGAATGTATGTTTGTTAGCTGTTGATCTAATTATTCACCAGTATTCACCAATCCTCATTCTCCGGATCTTAGCAGCATTGTACGTTCAGCAGCACTACGAGGATGATGTCTGTGTGCTTTTGTCAGGAGTGTTCTAACCTTCCTCTGCAGACTTTCTATGTCTGTTTTGCTTCATTTTACAATTTCAAAGGAGTAACTGAATGCAGAGCGTGCATAAGTGTTGAGCGCCTTAAATTCAATTCAGGATGATTCGCAATACCTGCCTTACCCGTTCTATGAACTCGCTGGTTAATTCGGTATTCATTCGTTAGTCAATTCTCCATACCCGTTTCATACCCAAACATTTATAGGTCTGTTTTGCCTCTATTGCCCCAATGGTTTGACTGTTCCGCATTTTAAATGCTCCTGGTTGTATTCTTCCTCCACTTGTGTTTAAAATGTGACATTCATCAAAACCTAATAGCTTTTCTATATCCTCGGAGAACTCCACAATTTTGAGCATTTGTTCCAGCTGATTTCTGGTGGCGGCCATCAATTTAAGATCATCCATATACAGAAGATGATTTAGTCTTATCGCGATTGTTTTTATTACTGAAACTGAATTAGGTAGAATCTAGACGGCTTGTTAGTGGGTTCCTGGCAAAGCAGAACCATATTGGGCTTACTGAATCTGAAATATTCATCTTTGTATTGGGATTGTATCTATCTAGATGTTGTTGCTGGAAGGTATTTGCATTTGGACCGTAGTTTTCCAAGTTGAGTTATTATTATTATTAAATTGGTATACAATTGAATCTAAAGAACGAAAACTCCCCTTAGCATATCATGATTACAAGTTAGTTAAAACAATAGTGACTTATAAAAGGGTCAAATGATCGACGGAAACTTTGCCCCTTTTAAGTCAGTTGGTAAGGATGGTATATTTCCAGCTTTACTACAAAATTCCTCCGATATTATAATAAGCGACCTGGTGAAACTATTCCGCTCATGTTTGAGCTTGGGATATATACCAATGGCGTGGATGAAACAAAAGTAGTCTTTATGTCCAAGGTAGGAAGAACAGACTACACAAATCTTAAGTCTTTCCGCCTTATCAGTCTGACCAGTTCCTTATTAAAGGCACTGGAAAGGTTGGTAGATCGACACATCAAGGAAGGAATAATGGTGCAATATCCCCTACATCCTTTGCAATTTGCATATCAAGCAGGAAAGTCCACAGATGTGGCGCTACACCAACTCGTCACAAGAGTCGAAAACGCGCTGTTGGGTGGACGATCTGCCTTGGGTACCTTTATCGATATCGAGGGGGCATTCGACAACACGTCTCACGATTCGATATGCAATGCTTTACAACGACGAGGCTCTGAACCGACAGTAGTTGCATAGATCAGAGCAATGTTAACTCAGAGAATAATATATGCAGAGCTTAACAATGTAACTGTTAAAGCACTGTCAAGTAGGAGCTGTCCATATAGAGGAGTGCTATCGCCTTGTGGTGGACAGCCTGTTGAGTGAACTGAATGATGCCGGTTTGTATACACAGGCCTATGCTGATGACCTGGTCATTTTGTGTCCTGGTCGCGATGTCCCGGACCTGGAGGAGCCAATGATGCGGGCTTTCCGGATCGTGGAACGATGGTGCCACAGGAAAGGGCTCGGAATAAACCCGGACAACGCCGAGGTGACACTCTTTACAAAAAAGGGGAAAATGGGGAGACTTCCCACAATTACATTGGTGTGAAGGACTCTTCAATTTAAGGGGACAGTTAAATACCTGGGAGTAATTCTGGACCCACTCTGCGATATTAGTACTGAATTCCAGTGTCGTAACTTCGCGACTGGTGTCTAAATGCAAGGACGAACTAAATGGTATGACAAGGAACGGCTGTACAGTCAGACTGGTATGGGTCCCGGGTCACTCGGACACACGCGGGAATGAGGAACTCGACCGTCTGGCAAAGTTGGGTTTGGCAACTTAACCGTATGGACCCCAACCAATACTACCTGTCCCAATTGTTATTGGCAAAAGGGAATTAAAATCATTGCTGGATAGCAAATTTATTGAATCGTGGAGGGGAGCTCCTGGAATGAGGTGTGCTAAGGAACATATAACTGGGCCTAGCGCACGGCGTACTAAGGAGCTTCTCTTCTTGGGAAGAAAAGAGTTACGAATTGTGGTGGGATTGTTGACAGGATATTGTCACCTCAGGGTCCATCTTCATAGAATCGGTGTCGAAGACGACCCGACGTGCAGACGGTATTTGAAGGAGGATTAAACTGTTGACCATGTCCTCAGATAGTGCCCAACACTCAACGGACTGAGACAGAGGCTGCTTGGATTCGCAAAGGCGAATAACCTGCAGCTATGGTGGGATGTAAAGGGCCCAATGGAGGCCTAGGCCTCGATGATCTAGTAACACCACCTCTTTTTCATTCATTCATTCATTGGTATACAATTTAGGAGTCATCACACACTTTATATTTTAAACGTTTTTGATTAGTATTCTGGAAGAAAATAGAACCAACTATTTCTTTATTTTTTTTGCAATTTCCCAAACAACGTCTAAATAAGTAGAAGATATAGTTTTATTTATAAAAATATATATTCTAAGGGAAACACATTGCAAATTAATAGCAAAATATATTACATCTTTTACATAACTTGTTAGTGTCAATATAAATTACATTGTTCTTAAAATTGGTTTCCACTCATTCCAAATATCTAAAAGTGAAAGTACACTGAAATATATTATATATTACGAGAGCTCCTCACTATCCTTCTCGTTGAATAATTTTAACTTTTGTAACGCTCCTGTCTCTAGGTGCGTGATGTATTCTTTTGACGTTTTCAGACACCTATTTCTAAAAAAAAATTGTTTCATCTACATAGATACGAGAAATAACAAAGTATCTCGTATGTCCTTTTGATCTTTTGATTTTTCGTACAAGTAATTGGAACTGAATTTGAGATTGAATTTGGACCGTTGATCTATTTTTTTTTCTATTTTTTCGAAGAACTTTTAATAAAGGAACGTTAAGTGTTGCTATAATTCTTCTTATGCCGATCAGAATGACGACAGATAATTTTAGATCCTTTTAAATAAATTAAGATATTTTCCTTTGTGATATTGGTTTTCGTAAACCTAAGTTCGGATCTGATCCATTTTAGCTGCCCAAAATGGTATCTTCAATTTTTTTCGAAGGAATTGTTAATTCAAGTGCCGCGACATTTTTTAGCACGATTCTTTAGTAGGCGGTTTTAATTAAATGAATTCATTTTCGAATGAATGAATATTTAAAATAATGTTTATCCGGTTTGTTAGAGAAGAATGAAGAATAATTTTTATATACTTAGCTTAAAAGGAACCGATGTTCCGATGATAATAATAATACCGTAAGCTAGTTATTGCGCATAAATGCTCGGTGTACACTAGCTTCCTGCGACAACTTGGCTGAAGCTCCACGTCTAGATTTGGATATTTGGGTAAGAGATATTCTCATTTGTTGCCTGTAGTTTTCCCCTGTCCATATACAGGCCAAAGGGTCGTTAAAAACATTCAAATCTATTTAATTTTATTTATTTATATTTATTTTATTAACAATCGCATGCGCTTTCATTAATTGTAAAGAATATATACATTTAGGTATAGGTATAGTTAAGAATTATGATGGCAATGGCAATGGTAGTTTGTTTAATGTGGTATTAATTTAGTTTACCGGTGTACTTGGTCTCGAATGGGTTGTGAAAGTGCTCTTTACACATTATATGCAACGTGCCCAGGATGAAATTACATTGGTAAGCGATTTTTTCTATAAAAACTCATTGAATTCGCATTAATATATCAAAACCTTAATGAATATTTTATGCTGAAGCGCTTATATGATACGAGAAATATTGAATATTGGAAAATATAATTTAGTTTTCAAGTTTGCTAATGTAAAAATGTAAAAATACTATCAACTTGTTATTCAAAATATAAGTCATGAAATGAAAGTAAAATAAATGTCAACTTGTGAAAGTTATCGCGGGGAAGCAAATATTTCACCCCTGTGAAAGACTTTTCTGTCAAAAATCCCTAGTTTACGATTAAATTAAAGTTATACTAATATAGGTGTTATTTCGAAAAAATTATAGGTCTAAAAATATCTTGACGTTATCAAGTTTGTTTTCTATTTTTGACTTCTTTTTTTTATTATTTAAAACAAGTTTTAAAAACGTTAAAATAAGGGATCATTCTGAGGGGTTTGCTTCGGATTTGTCTCAATCTGTAATGTGTTGGAGTATACCAAGAAATATCCACCATGCATTTTTTATGTACTGAATTGCATTTCTAGGGGATTATAACAACCTCCAACGTACATCGCTAAAAACGTTTTTTTTTTCAATTATACTTAAAGGCTGATATTTTCATGTAAAGTCACTTGCATATTATTAGCGTTATGAAAAGGAATTGATACAAGTAATTCTCTCAGTTTATTTTTCCGCTGTTTTCATTCAATAAATATATAAATTTAGTTAATTCGGTCAAAAACTAGTTAATCGATCATGAATATGAAAAATTAAGGTGATGGGTATGGGCTTTTTACATGATAAAATTTATTACGACGTTAACTACCTCTTTTCTAAAATTTATGAAAAGGGCTTAAGAGTATGAAAAAAAAATTCGTGAATATTTTTTTTCAGACATAATACAAACAGTCAGGGACATTAAGTAGCATGTACTGGAAATTTACCATTTCCATTTCTAACCTGAGCTAAAACTGTCATGAACAATAACTGCGAAAAGTATTTAGTGTCATGTCATAAAATAATGTGCAAATAATATGCACTTGGCACATATTTTGTTAACCTGCGCTGCAGGTCAATGGGGTAAAATATATCCCCAATGTTAACCCGCAAAAATGATATTCCTAAATTTTACTTAAAAAGGAAGTTTTTTTCTTGTTCAATCTCTTGCAAATGCACGGTTTAGGATGTTGTCTATGGGGTAAAATATATCCCCAATGTTAATCCCTAAAAATTATATTCCTAAATTTTACTTAAAAAGGAAATTTTTTCTTGTTAACTCTCTTCCAAATGCTCGCTTTGGGATGTTGTTTCAAACAAGATATAGAATGATGGTTTGCATCACCTTCTTTAGAGGTGAAAATTTATAAATTCATTTTATTCGATCGAAAATTCATATTTATACTTAATGTTCCTGACGGTTTGTATTACTGTTGGTAATGAATTTTTTTGAAAAAAAAATATATATTTTTTTATATATTTCAACTTTTCATAAAATTAAAAAAAGGGGTAGTTAGCTTGGATTTAATTTTTCAAATCCATGTACACCTAACGAGTTTTTGACCAAATTAAGTAAATTTATGCATTTATTGGCCCCCTCGGAGGATGTGCGACAATTTTTACAGCGGAAATTTATGCTATTCTACGGTGTGCCCATCTTTGTGAGAGGGACATACACAGGAATAGCGTAGTAAATATATGCTCAGACAGTAAGGCTGCAATATTGGCACTGAAGTCCAGTGTCGTGACTTCGCGACTGGTGTCTGATTGCAAGGATGTACTGAATAGTATGACAAGGAAAGGCTGCACAGTCAGACTCGTATGGGTCCCGGGTCACTAGGGCATACGCGGGAATGAGGAAGCAGACCGTCTGGCAAAGTTGGGTTCGACGACTGAACCGTATGGACCCCAATCAATATTACCTGTCCCAATTGCTATTGGCAAAAGGGAATTAAAATCGTTGCTGGAAAGCAAATTTATTGAATCGTGGAGGGAAGCTCCTGGAATGAGGTGTGCTAAGGAACATATAACTGGGCTTAATGCACGACGTACTAAGGAGCTTCTTTCCTTGGGAAGAAAAGAGCTGCGAATTGTGGTGGGATTGTTGACAGGACATTGTCACCTCAAGGGCCATCTTCATAGAATCGGTGTCGAAGACGACCCGACATGTAGATGGTGTTTGGAGGCAAAGATATTTCAGAGATACAATTTTGTTACCGGAAGCAGTTAGGTTAGTTCAACTAACGAGGCTGCTTGGATTCGCAAAGGCGAATAACCTGCAGATATGTTGGGATGTAAAGGGCCAAATGGAGGCCTTAGCATCGATGATCTAGTATCACCACCCCTTTTTCATTCATTCATTCATGCATTTATTGGATGAAAACAGCGAAAAAATAACGTTTTCACTTCTATAAAAAATATAAAGCAAGCCCTTACTGATAATATTAATTAACTTCTAAATAATTAGCTAACCTAATAATATGGCAGTGACTTTGGGGGTAGTTATCAAACCCTTAGAAATGCGATTCAGTACAAAAAGAAATACGTGTTGGATATTCTTGGTATACTCCAACATATTATAAAATGAGACAATCGGAATTTTTATTAATTGTTTTTCTTTAAATATAGGTAAAAATTCTTCATGACCTTTTTGACAGTTTGCAGGATGCAAATTATAGCTTTCAAAATCTTATTTCTGATTATTATAAAATATTATTATAGCTATAATAATCTTTGTTATTATTAAGTGTACTTGTTAATTAGGAATTCAGGAAAATTGAAAATACCCAGATTATAAATTGTTTAAGGTCATACACTCACTTGTCCTATTTTATCTTCATAAAAAATATTGAAATATGTATTTTTATTTTCACTTTTTTAGTATCGAAATTCTAAAATTTCATTACAAGCTCTAGTGGCAGAGATAATTTAAAACGGTGAATAACAGATGAAGGTAAATTAGTTAAAACAATAATAGGAATTTGAACTTTATTCAGTTATAATTTCTCAGTTTAGGATAATAAATGAGTCGTTCTCAATAATTATTTAAATCGTCCAAATTTTTATTTTAATTTATATATTTATTAATATTCAATCTCGGTAAAGACTGGAGTACTTTTGAGACACTCTGTATATCAAGAAACGCCCAAATGCTTGGAGAGTATTACAATAATTTTAACATTTCAATATCTTAAATAATATTCGAGAAATTTAAAAAATTTAGATTATTAGGTCAGCACTTTATAACGATGTTTTAGTTATATAATATTTTTAATTCATACAATAAGCGCCATTTATTTTTACTTGTTTTTTATATTGAGGGTATTAATTATTATTTGTATCTTTCTTACTGTTATTGCTTATATGTATTCTCCTTTAAAGCAGAAAAAAGGCGATAATATATACAACAATTTATTTCCTGCAAATACAACTCTTACCTTGTGGTCTCGTCCGTGTACGTTTCGGCTTTATGGAACCATCATCAACTTTATTTTTCCTAATAACCTCCATGTTGGATTTTTTATTCATCGAAAAGTACTTAACCGAAACATTAAGGCACAAAAAAACAACGTTATAACATAAAAATAACAAAAAACAATTTTCTGTGCCTTTTGTAGTTCTAGTGATTCGGCGAGAACCAACAAATCATTTTAACAACTGTTACTTTTGCATGACAAAAGTGTCTGGTTTTTCAAGAAAGAGCAAACATAATATTGGATATCCCCTCAGCAATAAAATCAGTTCTTCGTGGGGAAGGCTTACTAGTTCCAGCGTTCTCGGCAAAATGGGAGGAAGATTTAGAAATGTATGATGATAAGGCAGAACCCGATAATGTATCAGAAAGGGATGATTCTTATATTCCCGTAAGTGAAGGAAAAGCACCACAACCTGAATTAAATGATCTAGTTCGGGACCTCCACTTGTCCAAAGAGCATGCTGAAGTATTAGGGTCTAGATTGCAACAATGGAATTTAGTAGCCACTGGAACCAAAGTTACCATATTTAGGAACCGTAACCAGGAGCTATCCTCGTTTTTTACTCTGTAGGATGAAATGTGTGTTTGTGTTAATTCAAATGGTGTTATGGAAAAATTAGGATTTACACGCATAAGCTGGACGAATGGCGCTTATTTATAGATTCGTCTAAAATAAGTTTAACAACAGTTCTGCATCACAATGGCAACAAAAGACCCTCTATTCCTCTTGCATATGCAGTTGACATGAAGGAAACATACGAAAGCATGGCGCCTATTCTAAATGCAATCAGCTATGATACGTATAAGTGGTAAATTTATAGTGACTTAAAAGTTATAGGACTATTACTAGGGCTTCAGGGTGGATTTACGAAGTATTGCAATTTTCTTTGTCTTTGGGACAGGAGAGCAACCTAGAGCCATTACCAAGTAAATAACTAGCTTCCGAGAGAACAATATATTTCAAATCAAGCTCACGTAAAGAGTAAACCTCTTGTTGATTTCAAAAAAGTACTGCTACCTCCATGACATATTAAATTAGGATTAGGAAACTAAGTGATGTTAAGCTTAGGGAAGGAATATTTGTTTGATCAAAAATTAAGTGATGTTGAATTAGCTACGTGGAGTTCTTTTAAAATAATTGTTTCGGAGTTTTTAGGGAATAATAAAGTAGACAACTACGAATAACTTGTAGAAGAACTACTTCAAAGCTACTGCAAAATGGGCTGTCGCATGCCTCTTAAAATAGACTTCTTGCACTCCAGTTTAAATTTTTTCCCAGAAAATTTGGGTGCGGTTAGTGATGAGCAAGGGGATAGGGTCCACCAAGACATATTAACGATAAAACAACGCTACCAAGGCAGATGGGATCCAGCAATGATGGGGGATTATTGTTGGTTTCTTTTGAGACAAAGCGATCAGGAATATAAATGAAAGTCGACATTTGCAAAAAAGTTATGTACAAAAGACACTATAAATGTATTTTCATGTGCATTTTTGTAAATAAATCCTGTTGTCCTTAAAATATCTTGTTTTTTTTTTATTGTTTTGAACTTATGTATAAATATCATATAAAAACTTTTGTGTTAAATTAAAATAACTGATACATAAAATTTTTGTTGTTGAATTTGCAATCAGGGGCCCTATCATCGAACTGGGGAACGTGAAGTGAACGGTGAAAAGGTGGCGAACGCGTATTCTTGAAATGTCGTTCGCCCGGTGGAAGGTAAGAGAACGGTGAAACATCACTCATATCCTCGTTCGCCCGGTGGAAGGTAAGCGAACGGTGAAACATGCACAAATGAAATGTCAGCCGCTAAATGACATATTTAACGCACGGATTTCAAAAAATAAAATAGATTTAAAAATTTTTATTTTATTTTTGGTTCTTCAAAATAACTCGCATTAAAAAAAATAATATGTTGACGAACCGTTTCTTTAAGACGTTTTATTTTCTAAATAAACAGTCGAAACGTTAATTAGGTGGTACCTCGATATTTTCAAATTTTTTAATAAAATATCTTTAGAAAGTTGAATATGTCTCGCAAATATTAAGCAAATTTTACAGACATATAAAATTATTACAGGAGATTCTGTTCATAACTCAATTGTACGAGCGTGCTATTTAAAAATGTTTTTCTGGGGCCAGTTCTGCTTATGGATTTAACATAAATACTTGTGTCCATAACAGCCGAATATCTTAGTTTTAAACAGTTAAGTCTAACATAATTCTTTTCACGACACAACTTATAATACATTTGAGAAATAACAATTTGTAAGCTATCTGAAACTTTTATTTAAATAAGTAATAACTTATATATTTAAATTATGTTAACTACAGCACTTAACTTAATTAGACTGTGTTAAACACTATACGACACTACAATTAAATAAATATTATGATTATAATTTATCGAGAAATATAAATATGAACCCTACAGACCAACGAATGAGGTCCTTCAGCATAAAAACCTTTTTTATGGTACATAAAATAAAAAATATATACATTTAAAGTTGAATGTAAGATCCGCCAGTATGTTCAATGGACGTCTTCTGTCTGGCCTTTGGATTTTGGTCCCTGATCATAAACAGTTTCATTATCATTGTTCAAGTTTCAGGTTTTCTTTCAAATTTACTTGTCAGGACAGAACATTTTGCAGTAAGAGGCTGGACACTTTGTGAATTCATACAATAAATAACTGATTGGATCTTTTCCGTAGTGGATTGGGAGGATGGCTTTTAGTCATACTACGTAGAGTTGTAATTTCCACCGTTTCAAGGTTTATGAGTGCTGACTTTCTGGAATTACTGTTAGTATATTACTTTGTATATATGATTGCTGCTTTTCTTGATATCCCTTTTTCTTTATCTTTTAGAATCTTCTAGTACTTGGCTTTTTGTATGCATGTTTGTTTAACAGTTCTAGAGTGTCAATTTAAGATAAATTTAATCCAGGCAAAGTACAAATATTGTAATGGCAATCAATAACTTCACAAAAATAACAACAACAGCACTATTTTTTTTTTTTACTTTTGACGATTAATTTAAAGTACCAAAACTACTTTTTGCCTAAAATGGCAACAAAATATACTACGGACATTTTCGGTCTGACAGCTCAATTCAATCTGTCATCCATTTTATTTTTTGAAATTCTCAGGTTTTAGCACGTTCATATCTGGCAACATTGGCTTTTCAAGAATACGGCTTTTACTGTCAAAAAGTTGACATCGCCATTCACATCACCTTTCACATCACACTTTCGAGGATAGGGGCCCAGGATGCTTTAAACTCCTATGGACGGCTATTAGAATATTAGTCGCATTTGTTTTTGTATTTGTTGACTAGTGTTATTTCTGCCTTTTGAAAAGTTCTGTCAAATGATCAGTTTAATAATGTGTAGTTTCAGCAATAAGGTACAAACATTTTTAACGGAGATTTTTGATAAAAAAATAATCTCCAACAGTGGTCCAGTGCGCTGACATACTAGGTCTGCGGACCTAACACCTTTAAACTTTTATTTATGGGGATATGTGAAAAATTAAGTATACGAATTTGATCGCCGTGTAAGCAGGGTAGTTCTTGAATTGAGAATTCGCAATATTCTTGGAAAATCATTCGAAATACCATTCATCGGGGGTACATGAATTGCGGACCAAAACTATAAACAATTTTCGGATATTACAATGTGTTTTTAATAACCCCTGAATTATGGACCAAAGACGAACGAAACCTGACTAACCTGATCTAATTTGAACTACCCCATATATTGTATGTAATATTTTAGTTTCGTTATTTAATAAACCGATTTAAAATTAATTACTGTAAAAACTTATAATTTTCTTATTTAAAATAAAAAATATATAACTTTTACCTTAGTTGTATAAAATGAAGCTTAGTCCGCAATTCATGGTTTTTAAAAAAGGGGTCTTCTTGGTTTGGTCCGTAATTCAAGTGCCCAATGATAAAAGTCAGGTAGTTAGTCCGCAATTCGAGGCCGACGCATTCATCGTGTAACCAGAGCCGTTTCGAAAAAATATCAACAGTGTATTGAATAATATTATTAAAAAAAAATTGAACCGACTTCTAAAAGTGCGCTAAAAAGTGAAAGATAACTATAAATTTTTATATGAAATTGATATTTTTAAGTCGGCACCAAATTAATATCTGACAATGTGATTCGCATAAACAGATTGAAAATACTTTATTTGTTATTGCTTTCTTACCATAATTTGTATATATTAGTAGTTATTTATTTCATTTAGAATTAATTTGGAGCCGACTTCAAAAATTTCAATTTCATATAAAGGTTTATAGTTATCTTTCACTTTTTAGCGCACTTTTAGAAGTCGGTTCAATTTTTTTTTATAAAAATTTTATTTTTAGATTTGAATCTATTATGATATCCATAAATTATTTGAACTAAGTAATAATCGGGATTAGTGTACCTCACAATGACTCCAAGGTGGCAAAAAAGTACCCATGTTATCCAAAGTGGTAAATCACCCTAAAATGAACCACTAAAAATTTTTTGACTCTTAGAGTTCTCCAAATACCAGTGAAATTGTGTCAAACAAATATTTAGTCTACGTCATAGTATCTTAAATTTCAAATTAATTTTAGATTGGTAAAATAGGCCCCAAAACTGTCCAATATCGATATCTAAAGAACTTAAGACGTAAATTTCTTAGCCCGATATATTTTACACTGCATATTGACTTTGTATACACCCCAAGAACCCCGCAATATCAGTTTTAGACTAAATCGGAAGATGTAAAATTTCAGTCCCTCATATTGTATCTTATCAACCTAATACTTGTAAAAAATTAACTTCATTTTCATAATACACGACCCTGAAAACCCCCAATACCAAATCTGAAAAAATGCGAATGAGGTCAAATTTTCAACCCATCATATTGGATCCTCCATATTGAATTTCAAAAAAAAAAAAAAAATTTAACGTCTTAATCTAATCTAAATCTAAATCTAAACCCTTCAATTGTGCATAAAATCTGGAAATTTAAAATTTCTAGACGGTTTTATTGCATCTGACATATTAGATTGTCTTAAAATAATTTTATATTCGTTATTTACATCCTCAAAAACGATTCAGTTCCATCTTTCAACAAAATCGAAAAATGTAAAATTTGTATTTGCCATATAGAATCCTGAAAAAGTACTTTTAAATTCATAATTTACAACCTCAAGAACCCTCTATACCAGCTTTGGAGAAAATCGAAAAATGTAAAATTTTTAGTACCCCATATTGAATCCACCAGATTGAGTTTTTCAAAAAAGATTTTAAATTCATAATTAACACTAACAAAAATCCCCCAATACTGATTTTTGACAAAATCGAGAGATGTAGAAATTTTAATCCGCCGTTTTGGATCCGCCGTGTTTAATTTCAGATTCGTAATGTGCGATCCCAAAAACTCCCCCTATCAATTTTGAAAAAAATCGGACAA
This sequence comes from Diaprepes abbreviatus, assembly GCA_034092305.1. NCBI lineage: Eukaryota > Metazoa > Arthropoda > Insecta > Coleoptera > Curculionidae > Diaprepes > Diaprepes abbreviatus. The sequence continues at coordinate 13,174,257 of JASJET010000228.1, read as the reverse complement.
AATTAATTTTCTATTCGCCATATTGGATACGCTATATTGAATTTTTAAAAAATATTTTCAGATTCGTAATGTGCGACTCCGAAAACTCTCCCATATCAATTTTGGAGAAAATTAGACAAAGTTGATTTTTTGTCCGCCATATTGGATCCGCCATATTGAATTTTTTAAAAATAATTTCAGATTCGTTGTTTACGACCCCAACAATTCCCCCATACCAATTTTGGAGAAAATCCGAAAAAAAATTTTTTTTTGGCCGCTATATTGTCAGCGCCATTTTGGATTTTACTGCACTAATTTCATCCAAACAAATATAGGACACCGCTAAAACTTTCTGAACATAACGACAAAAATTTCATTCAAATCGGTGCCGCCGTTCCGAAGTAATCGGTGTACATACATGAAAAAAAAAACATACATACTCGACGAATTGAGAACCTCTTTCATTTGGAAGTCGGTTAAAAAATGCTAGACATTTTGAACTTTAGTATGACTATGTAGTTTGTAATTATTAAATAACCTTTTTACAATTTGGAACGTAGGCTTATGGAGAGGTGCTTGTTATTAGTTTGAATTTGTTCATACATAAAAGAATTATTTAAAATTTCGGTGTTGTCAGATATTCAAATTTTTCCTAAAAGAGCGTTTTTAGTTATTTTTAGATTATAACGTTTTTTTGCATTAGTGTTTCCCATAGTGTATAAAAAATTAAGTATTTCTCAATGAGTTAAAAATCCAATATGGTGATCATAAGGAACAACAAAGTTGATAATAGCTCCAGAAAACCCAAACACTGTAACTAAAATTTGACTAAACAGACCTATTCTGCGTAAAAAGACGCCATACAAAAGTTTTTACAGATTTAAAAAATATTAAGAAATAAAAAAGTTATAGTCGATCTAAGAAAATGTAACATTTTACTTTCTCTTTAACATCTCAAAAACGCAAAAAACCAGAACCGATGCACAAACATCAATCCCATTTAATCGTCTTGAAATCTCTTATAGTTTCCAGGATTGTAGTTCTGTTATCACCAATTTCGGACACCCTGTATACTTGACATATTATTTGCATTAATGTAAAATTAACCACGATAGTTCGTTATATTAAGACCATTTTTTAATCGCTTTATTCAATATTAAAAAAAGTAAAATTTTAAACTTTTAACGACGTATTAGTTGTATAGGCTTCATCTTGGAGTTAAATGTAAGCCTTTGTTATCTCTTCAAAACAGTTTAACGGAGTTAAATGAAGTGATAACGTCAAGATTAAAGTAGGATTACACATGTGAAAGTTTTTAAAAATATATTTTCAGTACATATTTTATAGAAAATAGCTAATTATATTATGAGCAATTCTTTAACCCAATTGTGCAAAAATGAAGGTGAAATAAAAATTAAAGAATTGTTATCTCAAAAGGTTAATGGTTAACCCAACGTAACCAAATATAAAAAAGTTTTGCAAAAACTTTTAGACTATCTTTGGATACATTACCATTTGATTAACTTATTGCTTATATAGCAGTTGCGTAGATACAGAATTGCTTAAAACGTTGATATTAATTATTAGATATTGTGATAATAAAGTGTTTCATTACACAAATTGTACCGGATAATTAATAAAAGGTTTTTTACGTGGTGAAATTGTTTATCAGATACATGTTAAGATAACCAAAATTATAATTATAACATTCAATTGTGCTTTCTCCCACTCATTTTGGTCACCCATAAAATTGCAAAATATTCTAGTATATAAACGAAGTATAAAAATTAAACTATATTGAGAAGCATTTTGTTAGTGCTGATAAATAAGTATTGGGAAAACAACACATGATACCTATTTGAATAATGTGTCGTTTCTGTGCCCTTACTTTGTGTTACAGCATCGCCACGGACAATGTGCTCAAAATTGTATAAGAAAACAAAGTTTATATTAAACTGTGAAGTAACGGCGTGGCTAGGCATCCCCATCTTGTAGTATATTATACCTTATAATGTTATACACTTGTGACAGCATTTGATCATAGATTCGTGTAAACGGAATATTTTGGGTTGCGTTGGCCGTTACGTCTACAATCATACTGCTGTCTCATATTAATAGCTATTCAAATACCTATAAATAAATATTACAGTTATAAAGACACTCTGGAAGTCTGGTCGATCATCTTCGCTTTTGCAGTTTTAGTTCCAAATAACTACAGGTTATTTAAGCGTACCACTACCATAACTCAGGACTTCTGGACTCGAAAAGGCTGCTATCTAGCTGGTCAGTTCTCGCCTTTTGTTTTGAAGCTCTCACAGGAGTGCGCCCGCGAGTTTAATTGCGTGAAGGTTTTAATAAATTAAACAAAACAAGTTTCTCAAAACACCTCAGTTTATTCACAAAAATAAATAGGAAACGGATTTATTTACAATGAGAAACTTAAAATTCGTAATGATTAAAAATGTCAAGATACTAAAATAATTGCTCCCGTTGGCCGTTCTGTTAAAAAGAAAATGTAACAACCCAATTTAAAAGTTAAAACGTATAATTATCTTTTAAAAATATAATTTGAGAAAATAATAAAAACAAGAAGAAATTGGCCATTTAAAAATTGTTTAAATAAAAAGTACCAAAGCCGCCCTTTTACCCAGAGAAATATAAATCGGAGATTCCGTTAAATTCCCCAAAAAATTAAAAAAAAAAATAAAAAAAAAACAAAAAAAAACCTTCATTACCGCCGAATATACACGACACGTAATTTTCTATGATCTATTCCCAATGTTGTACCGCACTTAACGAATTCCAGCTCGCAACTGAAGTTTTTTATTTCTAAAAGCTCAAACTTGCATTTCCAGGTTCCCCACTGGTACGCATTTCACCCCATGCATCCCTGTAATGGTAAATTTCACCCCTTAATAGTTCGTCCCAGAGGGCGTCAGCCGTTTTACGCCGGATACTTAATTCCCGAATTGATCTAGATTGAAGCATCTTAATCTTACCTTTTTTTATACAAAAAGGTTAATATAACTATTCTGTCTTTCTATATTTAAAAGTAATTGATAACTCCTGTTGAAAAAACTATTCACTCTTCTAAGCTATTTTGGGAGTAAACATTTAATTCGTTATTTCTTGTGAATAGAAAAAAACAGTAATTATACGAATTCTTTTTACATGTTGTCAAACAATATATCACATTATAGCGAGTTTATTTAATTATTCTTTTATATATTATAATTAATAAATTTTATCGGTATTTTGCAGATTCCTCATGTTAAGACCTCCCGCGGTACTTACCTCTTTGGTTTTAATTACATGACCAGGATAGGATTTTTCGACAGATTTATTCACAAATATGAAACGAGGGTACGCTCTTTTTAGTTTATGTTATCATAAATTGTCTGAGTATATATATTTTTAAGAAAGCATACATACATATGAAAACTGATTTATTTTTCCTTAAGACTTCTTGTGGTGGTAATAAAAAAAATATACTATCTCGTTTCCACGGATAAGATCCTTCTAGAGAGTGATTATTTAATTACTCATTTTTGCAGAATAATCTTCACGTTAAATAGTATAAAATAACTAATGTTTGTTCCATTACACACTAAATATTCGTTTTTTGTTTAGAAGAATAATTGTATTTCCTTATTTCTTTGACGCTACCCTCACTGGTACGGGATATTTGGAGTCTCTTAAAAACGACCTCATTCCTGCACTAAAGACTTTGTATCTAGACTCACAAGACCCGATATATTCCAGAGTGACCTTTTATTTCAACACTGCTCCTGTTCGTGCTTATGTGGATGAGGTTTCTCCGAATCGTTGGATAGGCAGAAGAGGGATAATTTCGTAGCCTGCCAGATCACCAGATTTAATTCCACTTGAGTCTTTTTTAAATTTGCAGGCCTTGATAAGGAGAAAAATCCTTTTTTGATTATGTTAAGCTTTCGAGCATTTATTTATCTCTTTTTCAGGACATCTCTACAATTATTAATTAAATAGTTAGAGTATTAACCTAACTTTTAGTTATTAAATAACTCACCAATGTGGTTTGAATATGAAAAACAGGGAAAAAACCCAACATTAGCACTTTCTAACTATATTTAAAGTCATATTTTGAAAGAATGGTAAAAATTCGTGAAATTCTAGAAAATTCGAAAACAGCCAGACATTCTACTGGACTATTCCGCTATTTTGTTGTGACACATGTCATTTGTCAACCGGGAAGTGGCGTGGGTGGCGTAAGTAGTGGGGGAATATAGAGATCCGTAAACACTGGCCTAGTCAAGCATGAAATTTAGCAAAAATAGAATATAAAGTTAAGAAATTACTTGTTTGATATTTTTTACATAATTTAAGATAATTTAATTTAAAGAACTTTTCGTCTGGCGATGGACTGTCCAGGAGGCTCAAATACTTTTCTTTTTTCAACTTTAAAAAGAAAACTGTTAATGGCACTTAGACTCTTGGTGTCACTTTTTTATTCATGGTGTTACTTTCTTGGTTAATGTGCACCATTTTAAGGAAGAGCCTTTTGTGATAAGAAGGAACTCTTTCCAGAATCTCAGTGCCATCCCCGTTAATATGGTGATCTTGATTAAAAACATGTCAGCCAGAGCATAAGAGGGCAAACCTCTATTAATATCACTACGATAGGAAGTGACTCTGCCTTTGAGGCTTCTGGAAGTCTGGCCTATATATATTAATTGACAGTTGGAACAGGGAATCTTATAAACTATGCAGGACGTCCCATTCAGCTGTAACAGCGGTTACAGCTGAATGGTTTTAAAATAAATTTTAGAGAGAGTAAGTAATTGTTTTCTAACTATTTTAATATCTGTATTTTTAAAAATATTCATCAATTTGTCAGTAAGTTCCAAGTATATATATATATATATATATATATATATATATATATATATATATATATATATATATATATATATATATATATATATATATATATATATGCATGCAAACAGACTACCTGACGTCGGTTTTGATGCCCAACTTCTCGAACAACACTCAGCAATGGTTTTTCAAGTACAAATTTATATTATTCTGCAATGAGGCCATTTCTGTTAGAAGGACATAAACAGAAGTAAGGCAATAAACATATTTTTTTTTATTATATTCCCGGGTCCGTCCTAAAGCCGGATGCACTGCGGCCAGAGTAGGCCTATTGTGCTCACCCTAGACATTACAGCTACTCTGTCAACCTAGCCCCCTGGCTCAATCTGTACAGTCCTGCTAAGGAGTGAGTGAGTATTTCTCCCGGTTCCAATCTTACTGACCCGAAAGTTTGTTGTCTAAATCTCACCAGTGACTCACAGTCACATATGATATGCTTCACCATTTCCTCGGCTTGTCCACATAGTCTGCAGCCGAGGTTTCCGTTATATAGGTTCATTCTATTCAGATGTACTTTGACGGCTATGTGTCCCGTTATTATACCCGTAATAGTCCTTAATTGGTTTCTACTCATTTGTCGTAATTTCCTTGTCAGTTTCGGGTCAGGATTCCCAATAAATAGGTTGCTGTGGTTTAAACCCTGTCTGGTCATCCAGTGGTTTTTATGTTCTCTTTTGATCCATTTTATGACTGCTTCTCGGGCCGCGCACCGCGGCACCCCAAAGGCCGGTTCTGGACCGATGTATTGAGATGCCGACCCTGCTCTAGCCAGCTCGTCAGCTTTTTCATTTCCATGTTTGGCTTTATGTCCTGGTACCCACTTTAACATAACTCTGTTGTCTTTTGCCAAAATTTCCAACTCACTCTGACATTTCCAAACCAGCTTCGATGATACCTTTTGGCCCTTGAGGGCTTTTAGGGCTGCTTGGCTGTCAGAGTAAATGAGGATTTGCTTCCCTTTGTAAGCTCTCCTGTTTATCTGGTCTGCGCACCGTAAGATTGCGTATATTTCTGCCTGGAATACTGTTGGGTATTTCCCAAGGGGAAGAGTTAATTCCTTCCCAGGTTGTAGCCCATATATCCCAGCTCCAGTACCCTCACTAGTTTTTGAACCGTCAGTGTACCAGATACTTGCACCCGAGAATGTTTCCGGTTTTTCTCTTTTACTTGCCATTTGATCCTCTATTGTGACTTCAAACGGTATATTATAACGGTAGCTCGAGTTCATATGGTCTGTGTCCATTTCCAACTCAGGGCTCCTGATTTTTTTACATATGTTTTCGTGTCCTGACAACGTGCTTTGCGATTTTACTGTTGAGTGATTTAGTCGGTGGAGTCCCATTCTTGCCTCTGCCTGAATCACTATGTGTAGCGGAGGCAGATCCAGAATACACTCTATTGCCGAAGTGGGGGTTGATTTCATGGCCCCAGTAATACACAAACAGGCGACCCTTTGTATTCCACTCAGCTTTGTCATGGTTGTTCTCTGCATTACCTTGGGCCACCAGACCAAGGCTGCGTAAGTGATAGCTGGTCTCACAACACTGGTGTATAACCAATATACCATTTTCGGTGAGTGACCCCATGTTTTCCCACATAATCTTCTAACAGTCATAAGAGTTGTTTGCGATTTTCTGGTTATGTTTTCCACTTGCTTGTTCCAGGTCAGCCTGGAGTCTAAAATCACCCTAAGATATTTTACTTCTCTGGAAAGTGGTATTGTGTTTCCTTGGAGGATGATGGGACCGAGATCCTCTAACCTTCTCCGTTTTATAAAGGGGATTAGGAGAGTCTTTCGGGGACTTATATTGAGTTCCTCCTGCCTTACCCATCTTTCTACAACTTTAAGAGCCCTCTGTATTCTCTCTCTTACTGTTGTATTAAATTTGCCTTGGGTTAAGATTACCAAGTCATCTGCATATCCCAGTACAGAGTGACCCTCCCCACTCAGGGTTCGCAGAAGCCCATCCATTACTAGGTTCCAAAGCAGTGGGGAGAGGACCCTCTCCCTGCGGATACCCCCCAGTCACCCGTGCCATCAGCGACTCTCCAAGCAGTTCTGTATAGATCACCCTGTTTTTTAACATATTTTTAATCCACCTGCAATAAACATATACTCAGACAGTAGGGCTTCAATAGTAGCATTGTCTAGTATCGTAGCTTCACGACTGGTGTCTAAATTAAAAGACCTATTGTGAGTGTGAGCGTTGGGTCGCTCGGATATTCTGGCGAAGGTGGCGTCCATGATTGAACCATACGAACCCCAATCAGTTCTATCTATTCCAATTATCGCAGGTAGGAGGGAAATAGAATTGCTTATGGAAGCTCCCGGAATTAGGTGTGCCAACGAAAATATAACTGCAGATGATATCTATAAGAGGATGAAATTGTCGACCGAATCCTCAAAGCGTGCCCAGCACTTTATGATTTAATTTATTATACAGAGTGATACTCCGGGAAATTTATCGATCGATTGTGGGAAAACTATAATAAGGAAGAATTTGAAAATTAGACAGTATACTAACGTGCATGGGGGACAGCCGGCTAAAATATTTTCAAGATTGTGGCACTTCCGGTTATACAGGAAGTAGATGTCAACTTGCTTATTTTAAATAGAACATCCTAGATATTATTGCATTTTTGATTTCTACGTAAAATTCAAGATATATTTCATGTATAATATTCTATATTTAAGTTTCACAGTTTTGGAAATATTTAAACTTTTATGTCAAAAATGACGTTTGTGGACCAAAATTTAACTATAAAGTTTGCCTATAAGAAAGTCTTCATTATTTATTTAGGGTTAGTTTTCTTGTAGACGAAGATCCACTTTAGTAGTCTTTTTGTGATATTTTGAAAATTATTAGCACAAAGTGGTCAAAAAAGAAGAATAAAAATTATAATTAAAAAATCGTCAAAAGGCAATTTTTTCAAATAGAAGCACATATTTTTATAATTTTATCATATTAAGCATTAAAAATAAGGGTAATTTTGTATAAGGTTGTCTACTCCAAAAATTTGTAGTTTTCCAAATTTTGACAAATCAATATTTTTCTATTGTAAAAATGCTATACGGCTTTTAAGTTTTGTTATTAGTTGGCTATGACGGCGAGGCGTAGCGAAAATACCACAATCGAACCCTGCAGAATTGTTACTATTTTTTGCCATTTGACAATCATTAATAATAATCATACCGGGACGATTAAATTACACGCACGAAGATTATTTAAACTTATTTATTATTTATGGAGAATGTGATAGAGTTATTTCAAGAACATGCGATACACTTGGGATCCGATATCCGAAGAAACAGAAACCAACACCACCAACTGTTGAGAGGATTACAGAAAACTTCAAGAACTTTGGATCCTTAAAAGAAAAAGAAATAGAAATAAACCAGTTGTTAATAATGGGTTTTAAGGATTTTATGGAAAAACAATTTTCATCCCTATGTATATTCCATAGTACTATATTTAAAAGCTACTGATTTTCCACCAAGAGTAGAGTTCTGTCAATTTATTTTACTTCGGTCATGAAAGGCTATAAGAAATGATGGCGTCGTCGCCTTAGAATTCTACCAAGATAATGTGAATGGTAAGTTGGCCATTTTTGAAGACTTCTAGATACAAAATACGTTTTTTAACTTATAGGTGAGCACTACTTCAACATCTTGAGAAATTTGGAAGTGAACTATTTAGATAACTTGCCGCTGGCTGATCATAGAAGTTTATTGTATCAACATGATGGGACGCCTCCACATAATAGTCATTTAGTTAACCATTATCTGCAAAGTTTGTTTTATGATCAATGGATAACCAAGAATGGGCCACATCTTTGGCCACCTCGTTCCCCCAACCTAACAGAACTTGATTTTTTTGTTTGGGGGATAATCAAAAAAATACAGTATAAAACACTGCATTAACCACTATGAAAGATTGCATGCAGCGCGTCAGAATAGCATTTGAAGAACTTAATCCTCAGTCAATAAGAAGAGCCACCCATGAAGAGTTCCTGCTTAGGTGCTAAATGTTTGGAAGTTCAAGGGCGTCAATTTGAACATTTACTCAAATAATTGTTGTAACTTTATTTTATTAACAACTGGTTTATTTCTATTTGTTTTAGCTTCTATAGATTCAAAGTTCTTGAAGTATTTTATAATCCTTTGAATAGTTGGTAGCGTTGGTTTCTGTTTCTTGGGATATCGGATTGCGAATGTATCGCATGTTCTTGAAATATCTCTATCACATTCTCAATAAATAAGTTTAAATAATCTTCGAATCTGTAATTTAATAGCCCCGGTATGATTATTATTAAAGAATGTCAAATGGCAAGAAATAGTAACAGTTCTGTAGGGTTCGATTATTTTATTTTCACCACGCCTCGCCGTCATGTCCAACTAACAACAAAACTTATAAAATTAAAAAAAAAAAAACTGAACCGACTTCTCAAGAACCATACGATATCAATTTTAGACAAAATCGGAATATGTAAAATTTTCTGTCCCTCATATTGTATCTTATCAACCTAATAGTTGTAAAAAATTAATTTCATATTCGTAATACACGACCGCGAAAACCCCCTAATATCAAATCTGAAAAAATGCGAATAAGGTAAAATTTGCACCATATTTCATCCGCTCTATTGAATTTCAAAAAAATTATTTTAAGTCTTAATCTAATCTAAGTCTAAACCCTTCAAAGATCCCTAGTACCAATTTTGGACGAAATTCGGAAATTTAAAATTTCGAGACTTATATTCGCTATTTACATCCTTAAAAACGATTCAGACCTACCTTTGAACAAAATCGACAAATGTAAAATTTTTAGTCCGCTACACTGGATTCGCCATATTGAGTCCTGAAAAAATACTTCTAAATTCATAATTTACACCCTCAAAAACCCTTTATATCAGTTTGGGAGAAAATCGACAAATTTAAAATTTTTAGGACACCACATTGAGTCTGTTAGATTGAGTTTTTTAAAAAATATTTTAAATTCATAATTAACACTAACCAAAATACCCTAATACTGATTTTAGACAAAATTGGAAGATGTAGAATGTTTAATTTGCCATCTTGGATCCGCCATATTTATTTTTTTTTAAATAATTTCAGATTCGTAATGTGCGATCCGAAAAACTTCCCCATATCAATTTTGAAAAAATCGGACAAAATTATCATTTTATCCGCCATATTAGATATGCCATATTGAATTTTTTAAAAATAATTTCAGATTCGTTATGAAAAATCCCCCGTACCAATTTTGAAGAAAATCGGACAAAATTGATTTTTTCGTCCGTCATATTGGATCCGCCATATTGAATTTTTTAAAAATAATATTAGATTACTTAAGTGCGACCCTGAAAACTCCCTCGTATCAATTTTGGAGAAAATCGGACAAAATTGATTTTTTTTGGCCGCCATATTTTCAGCGTCATCTTAGATATTACTGCCCCAATTTCGCCCAAAAAAATATGGGATCAATGCAGCAACTTTCTGAACATAACGTAAAAAATTTTATTCAAATCGGTACCGCCGTTCCGGAGTAATCGGTGTTCATATATAAAAAAAACATACATACTCGACGAATTGAGAACCTCCTTCTTTTAGAAGTCGGTTAAAAATCCGTATAGCATTTTCACAATAGAAAAATGTTGAATTGTCAATATTTTAAAAACTACAAATTTTTGGAATAGACAACTTTATACAAAGTTACCCTTATTTTTAATGCTTAATATGATAAAATTATATAAATAGGTGCTCTCTATTTGAAAAAATTTTGTTTGACGATTTTTTAAATATAATTTTTATTCTTCTTTGTTGACCACTCTGTACTAATAATTCAAATATCAGAAATATACTACTAAAGTCGATCTTCGTCTACAAAAAACTTACCCAAATTAAATAATAAAGACTTTTTTATAGGAAAAATGTATAGTTAAGTTTTGGTCCGCAAACGTTATTTTTGACATAAAAATTTAAATATGTCCAAAACGGTGATATTTAAGTATAGAATATTGTACATAAAATATGTCTAGAATTTTATGTAGAAATTAAAAATGCAATAATATGTAGGGTATTCTATTTAAAATAAGCAAGTTGATATCAACTTCCGGTATAACCGGAATTGCCGCCATCTTAAAAATATTTTAGCCGGCTGTCTCCCATGCACGGTAGTACACTGCCACATTTTCAGATTCTTCCTAATCATAGGTTTCTCACAATCGATCGATAAAGTTCTCGGTTCCTGTATATATCGATCGCTTCCCCCTACTTCAGGAGTTCTAGATCCACCATTGCTAAGAGTAAGACTATGTATAAGGGGCAAAAAAATTAGATAGATTTTTGTTTGCTTAGTACACTCACCATAATCTTTTTCGTATTTTGTTGTTTGTGTATTTAAATCGTGCTTAGTTATATTTTAACCTTATCGTGGCATTTTATTTTTACTTTATATTTTACTTACATATGGCTGGTAAATACTATTTGATAGTAGAGTAGTTTATTAAAAAATATATTTTTTATGAATACTACACAGGTTTCTAATATGTAAATTACAGAAATATAACTTTTGTGTTTTAATATGGAATTATTTCAAAATTTATCAGCCTAAACCACACTAAAATTATATAGGTGCTCATTATAGCTAAATAAAAAGAATTAAGATATTTCAAATTAGACACTTTATGAGCCAACAACGTTTACTGTGGTGGTAATAAAATGACTTATGACGTCTTTTCACGCTTATTAAAAGTAAAAAATTAATTAATATAAACGATCGTTAAAGTTATATTTAGTCACAGATATGCTATAATTGTCAATTGTTGTTTTAAAACCCAAATTTTAATACTCGTATTGGTGAAATAAGCTGTATGTAGTATTAAATATCCAACTATAGTAGTATCCAACCAAGCCTATGAGGAAGTAATAGGCATATCAAATTTATAGTAAACTAGCTTTTATATGGCTCAAAACTGAGCAAAAACATGTCACAAAAAATCGTATTCATAGTGCATTCAATTTTTTAACAATGCCGTTTATTAAATAAGTTAGACTAAAGCAAAAATAGGATATCTAATGATCCTAAAGTTAGTGTAGGTAATCGAGCCACGCCATAAATTCGCCTATAAAGGATGCAGGGAAATAAAATTCTTAGAATCGCCATTCTTCCACTTTCACGCAATGACTAATTAATCGGCACAGACATTTCCTATACTATTCGCATTTGTATCTTTGAATTATAATATCTTTCTTTTTAATATAAAAGAGAGGTTTGTATAAGATCAATCAGGCAATCTACTCAAGAGGACTATATTTTTCAAAAAAAAAAAATTGACTATGTGGCTGCTAAAATGCGGGTATGAAAATGCGAAGGTAGGTAGGTTAATAAATTGTAGGAGGAGGTTAATAAATTATAGGAGGAGCTTCAGTGACCCTTGAATCTTAAAATATATTAAGGTGCGTATAAATATGGCGAGTCGAGCTCGAGTCGAGCTTCCAACGAACTGATCTTTGTCGGTTCGAACCCTTTTTCGCCGCCCGGCGCCAAAAGAGATTTATTGCATCTGGACGTTGTAAACCAATAAAGGGTAAAGAAAAAAAATATGGTTAAATTTATCTTTTTATTTGGGAATATAAAAATTAATAGTTATATAACATTGCGAAGAAAATGTTGGTTCATTTCCATCATCTACAACACGGCCATATTGACCCATCAATGCATTACTACGAATAATATAAAAATAATATATAAACAAAAAAAAATGTTTTGAAGATAATGAAAAAATCCCACCTTTTTTATTTCAGAATGTAAAAGATATTAAGTATAATTCCCAAAAAAATCCATATATTTTTTTATTTAGGAATATTGAGTAGAAATAAATGTGGTTAAACAAATTTGGCTCATTTCTAACGTTCAGAACACTACCATATTGACCGCGAATGCGCATGTGTCGAAAATTACATAAGTTCATTTTTGTATTAATTAATAAATAGCTTATATGCGGTTAACATAATCGCGACCGTATGTCAATATGGTGTTACGAACTTCTAAATTAGTTATTTTTTTTACATTCTATATTGATTATATTCTTCATATTCCGAAATGAAATTCAGTCAATTTTTTCTTATTTTCGAAATATTTAATAATGAATCACGACATCAGCCTATATGGGGTTCAACATAACCATGGTGCGGGGATATTAGAAATAAATCTAATATTTTAAGTGACTTCATTTACATATTATGTCCTATATTTCTAAATAAAAAAGATACCTTTTTGTTGTACTTTTACAAGATTTATTGATAAATCTTGGAAATCAGCCTTTACACGAGTTTGCGTTTTTCCGTTTACTGGCCAAAATTACGATACCTCATGCTGACAAATTGGCTGAAATTTTTTTTAGGATCAACATCAACAAATAAGAGGTAGTTTTTCTTATTTTCGAAATATTACTTAATTAATCCCGAAATTAGCTTATACGTAGTTCGTCAGTAATTTGTTCATGGGTCAATATGGCGGTGTTCACGTTGGTAGAAATGAACCTACTTTTTTCAGGAGTATTATTTTCTAATTATCTTCAATATTTCAAAGTAAAAAAGCGAAATTTAACCAGTTTGTTTACTAATTTGTTTGGCGATGATTAAAACACATACAATATCTACCCCTTGCTTTTTCCGAATTCGGAAATCCGAATTATTTATGAAATGAAGAACAAACGACAGCTCTGTTACTTTTATTACTTTAAGGTGCGTATAAATATGGCGAGCCGAGCGTGAGTCGAGTATGCCTCGAACTTTCAACGAGACTCCTTTGAAATTTCTATTGTTATCGAGGGCCATCGTCGGCAAATTTGAAAAGAGGTAATAAATGCAGTTGGGTCACAAGAAGTCATTTTTTTTTATAGTTCTATTGTTTTCGAGTAGTTCGACCGATACTCACAGCGATCCATTTTCTGTTGGTTTTTTGGTGCGAACTCAAAGAATTTTTTTTTATCTAGAGGGACGGGTTTATGACCCGCTTTTCCAAGAAAATTTACTTTGCAGTGAGACTGTAGACACGAGATTTTCTTATTTTTTTTTGTTAATGAAATGAAATTTATTTAGCACTTGGCATTAATTGATTAAAAGTTGTTCATAAGTGAATATGGAGTGATCGGAAGAAAATAGAGGAACCTGAAAATAACTCCAAAATTTGTGAGTTATGGACAAAAATTTTCGAGAAGAAAGGAGGTAAATGTGTGAAATGAAATTGCGTCAGAAAATTTGCAGAAACCAGCGAGAAGAAAATTTAGAGTGCGTCTGCCATATGAAAATGGGCTGCTGATAATATATTTTTCTTTTGGAAATGACTGCTTCTATTTTGTTTAACATATATTCAAAATGTAATGAAGGGATTTTGGTGAAATTTCTGTATTATCAGCTAATATGTTGGAAATATAAATTTTCTAGAAGTTCGAATCCTAACCATTTTTGTATACAAGGTAGTGTGCTATTGTAGTCCGTTTTCGTTTTTTATTTAATATACTTTTTACGGTAAAATCCTACTGCATGAAAGTAACAAAGCTGTCGTTTGTTCTTCATTGTCAGACAAAGTATGATAATTGTATGCACACCTGCGAAGAGACATAAAACAAAGCTATAGAAATTCTCTTAACAGATTTCATAAATAATTCGGCTTTACGAATTCGAATAAAGCAAGGGGTAGATATTGTATATGTCTTACATATGTATTTGAGGAGAGAGTATACATCTCATTTGGGCAACTAACAGTAATGACATTTTTAAGTATACTTCAGATGTGTATAAATTAAGGCCTTGCTATGTTATTGTCTTACAACTTTCAGTGCTAGCTATTGAAAATTTATACTTTTACTCCAAAACTTAGCGAATCTACAACTTATAGGTGAATTAAGGAAAGGAAAAGTGGAACTGTGTGCTAGCCTGAACCGTACCCTAGAAGAAAAAAATTATACGAATGCTTCAAAAACATACTAAGAAGACACGTTCCTGAATTAGAAAGTTTTTAGTTAGAAAATAAAAATCAAGTCTCGATAAAGTTTTGAAAGTTATGAAACAAGAGCAGAATATGCCTGGCATGCGAAAAACCAATCTGTAGAAAGTGCTGACAAAAATGAATTTCTCGTAGGGAAAGTGAAAATAGAGGTGATACAGAGGAAATACTTTTAGAGTATTTGCGGGAAATTAGAAAATACCACAGGGAAGACATCTGGATGTAATCTGTCTCAGTACAGGACACATAGTACAAGAAATGTATGAAGATAAGAATATAGCAATTTTTCGTGAAGCATTAATTAAAATCCATTAAACTTATATGGGCACAACTAACTCGTAACTCGGGATAACCCAAAATGTAAACTATAAGGAATACGTTAGTTTCTTAATACATTAAAAAAAATTATCAGCGAGAACTGGTGAAACGGCATTAACTATGTTATTAAAGAAAAACTTAATTGAAGTTCGTATCGATGCCGCGACAATCATCGCCAAACAAACTGGTTAAATTTCGCTTTTTACTTTGAAATATTAAAGATAATTAGAAAATAACACTCCTGAAAAAAGTACGTTTTTTTTACTAACCTGAAAACCGCCATATTGAACCGTGAACAGATTAGTGACGACCTACGTATAAGCTAATTTCGAGATTAATTAAGTAATATTTGGAAAATAAGAAAAACTACCTCTTATTTATTTCGGAATATAATGATATAAGGAAGATATGATAATAAAAAAAATTTCAGCCAATTTGACAGCATGAGGTATTGTAATATTGGCCAGTGAACGGGAAAACGCAAACTCGTGTAAAGACTGATTATTTCCAAGATTTATCAATATATCTTGTAAAAGTACAACAAAAAGGTATCTTTTTTATTTATAAATATAGGAGATAATATGTGAATAAAATCACTTAAAAAATTAGATTTATTTCTAATGTTCCGGCACCACAATTATGTTGAACCCCTTATAAGCTGATTTCGGGATTCATTATTAAATATTTGGAAAATAAGAAAAAATTAACTAAATTTCATTTCGGAACATAAAGAATATAATCAAAACTTGAATATTTTTTTTCTTTACCCTTTATTGGTTTACACCGTCCAGACGCTAGAAATCTCTTTTGGCACCGGGCGTCGAAGAAGGGTTCGAACCACGAACTTGAGATATAAAACTGGACTGCTCATGAAAATAATTTTTGACCCCCCCTTATGGGTCGCCATTCGGTGCAATGCTTTGTATGGCAACATTGAATTCCTTGCTAGTTTCTTACATTGCCGTGAATGAATGTCAATTCTATTATTCTAACTAACAGGTTTAGACAATAACTATCTCTTTCTATACTATATCTAAAACAATAAATCGCTCTTCCTTGTTTTACTTGACAGGTTAATCGAGTATATTCAATAAAAAAGACCACAGCTCCGATTCTGTATGCATATTTTTTGACATTCTCTTTCCTTATCTCTTTTAGGACAGTGATATACTTATGTGTTAATACAAACTGAACAAAGATAGAAGATCCTTATTATGACATCCTCTTTCCCTTTACTCTTATAGAATCGCAGCCCTGGTCTTTTTTGTTGAATATACTCAATTAACTTGTCAAGTAAAACAAGGAAGAGCGATTTATTGTTTTAGATATAGTATAAAAAGAGATAGTTATTGTCTAAACTTGTTAGTTAGTTATAAAATCGCAGCCCAGGATAATTGTTTCTGTAAAACAATATTTAACTTGAATTTCTAATTTTAGTTTCCTCAAAATTATAATTTTTCTGTTTAAAGCAACTTCAATAATAAAATATGCGCCAAAAACAAATCCAGACTAATTTTTTTTTTGAAATATCTGTTTTAGAAACATCCTTTTTCGGACGTAGAGTATAAGAAGTTAACGAAAAAAAGTCTTAAGGCATTTATTTTTAAAAATTTTATATCATGAATTAATATAGTATATTGTTTAATGTAAGGTATCGAAATGTCCACATAATCTATTGCAAAGTAAGCCAGTTTCATTATTTAAAAATAGCTTCGATTAGGTCTTTGTTAAAATTATTTTCTCCTCGATGCTTTTAGGGAACTGATATGTATTTATATAGGGTTAACAACATTCATAATAATGTTGACATTTTCTTCATAAAAACGGAGCTTTAATTTAAATGAAGTAAAGTAACATTATGTACTAAACCATTTTTATATAAAAAAAAATTAAACTCTAAAGGGGATAGTGTTAAAGCAGTTTATATTTAATTGTAAACAAAACAATATTTATTAAGATACTTTAAATATAAAGAAGCTTGTAAATACAAGAGAATTATTACATTAATACAATCATTTTTAATCTAAATATATACATAAAAATTTACTAGCAACTTTTAATTTTTACACTAGGTCAAACTTTCAATTTACTTAACTGTCTAAGGACCTGGAATTGATCTTTCCTAGAGTTAAATTTTTGAAATGGTAATCAATCGCAGCTTCTCACTACTTTGACAAAGGATTTTCATGACACAAATTTCCTATCCGAGTTAAAATCAAGAATTTTTGTTTTATTAATTGATAACATTTAAAAAAAAAAGTTATTATTTTATTTTTAGACAAAACAAATACATAAAAATTTCATATTATATGCAATCATTTATTTCTATTTTAATATGGCATATTGGTTTTTAAACGTATAATCATTTTAAATTTTAACACCATACCAGTTTCGATATTCAGCTTTATATGTCAGCGGAACATTAACTTTATGGTAAAACGATATTGTTGTTGGTTAATGCACACTTAATTCAGGACTTTTTTTTGTAGAGCCAGTGTATGTTATTAAGTCCAAATTTAGTTGTTTCAAGATGTTTACATCAAACAGTGCTTCGTAGTTTTTTTCAGGCAGTTTATTTGTAAGAAGCACAACACAAACTTTTTGCTCATCTTCTTGTATAAAACAATTTCCAGAAATATGCTCTGAACAGAGTTACTTATCTGATGTATAAAGGAATTATGATCATGACCAATTTGCTTTAGGTCTTGAATTTGAAGATTCTTTTCTCTTAGAAAACTAAAATATTGATAGCATTTAATAATTATCATATATCATATCCATAAGATTAAACTTGTTACCCTTAGATTTACAATTTGATTCTAAGGTAAAATTTTATATAATTATTATTGAATGCTTTATAACTTACCAATTAAATAAATTACAATTTACCCGATGAGGTATTTGCACGTCTTACGATGAAGAATCACATTTAAAAAAAAAAAACCTTCACATTCCTGTTTGAAATTTTCAGTAAAACGTTACATAAAATATGATAAAATCCATAAAACAGCAAAATCAGAAATAAATTTTTGTCAAAATGAAAACTTATTCAGTCAATGTCATAAATATACTTTCACCAATATCATAAAAACTTAGGGAATTCATTGTTGCCAAAGCAATTATTTGCGCCAAATGGCACGGAGCACGGTGGGGTCATTTTTTTTATAAGGGAGATATGGAACACGAGCAGTCCAGTTTTATATCTCAAGTTCGTGGTTCGAACCGACAAAGATCCGTTCGTAGCAAGCTCGTCACGCGCTTGACTCGCCATATTTATGCGCACCTTTATGGTTTATATTTATTAAAAAAACTGTAATGTAAAACGTTTCATTTTTCTTTGTTACTACATTGTTGTAAATATTTATTTATTTTTTTTTTGATATTATGACTTTCACTGAATCGTATAATCTACTTTATAATTAATGAATCGTTTAAAACCATTTTAAAATTTAATTAAGTTGCTTATATATTTCTATTGAAATATTACTTTTATTTTATGTAAAATAGATTCTCAGAATATAATTGTTAATTTAGCAGAAAATTTCAAAAAAATTGTTGAATCCTTCTTCATACAATTCGTGTGTTTATTCCGGTTTCATTAAAAGGGAATGTCACTGATTGTCGTTGGTGCCTATAGTATAAAAGTATCATTCTGACCTTGTTTTTCAAAATAAAATAAACATGTTACATATTTTTGAAAAGCTTAAATTATACTTAATCAATATCTAAAATAATATACAGGGTGTCCTATTAAAAAGTTCATAAGTTTGGTTAATATCTCAAAAACTAAACTTTTTAGAAAAAACTGACTACGCCACTGAAACGTAAAAAACTCTCCAAAAATCGTTTTTTTCCTTTTTGATAAATTAACGCATAATGGAGATGTGCCTAAAAAAATTGAAGATTTTCAAAATTACCCTTTAGATTTAAAAATTAAGACAGATAACAAATTTGACACCGGAATCTTTCGTTTTGTTAAAAAGTAACTCCACTACCCCCTAAAAGTGTCGAAAATGGGACACCCCGTACAAATAGTAATTGAAATAGTACAAATTTGATTATTTAAGTTAGAACTTACATTTACAATGAACTGTGAAATACTTAAAGCAAAATTTTTTTTCAGACATACTTTAACTAATAGTGTGTACAATAACAACAGAAAAATCAGCACAGTTATCCATATGTCATAAATTTATAAGTAAAAGTACACAGACCAAAACGATTTGTTTAATAAAAGACTAAACATAGCCTCAAAATCATAGGTACTATATTTTTTAATTATCCAATTAAATGTTTTGAGCTTATAAATACCTATGATTACTATTATTTATTCATTATTGGTTGCAGAAATAACAATTCTTGGTATATTACTTATATGGAGGTCTTCATATTTCTAAATTCAGCGAAGCAGAAGTTAGTTTGTTGCGAAAATATTGGCCACTGTAAAAAATCAAGTATCGGCAAATTCTATTAGCCTTAATAAATCCACTTTCCATCATGGAAAAGCTTCTTTTTCGAAGAAATTGCACGGAAATCACTATAAAATAATGTTAACCAAACTACGTAGCCTTTAACAGCGATGACATTTGCGGACAAGTGACGTCATGCACTTCCATTGGTGTTCGTTTTCACTTGACGTGACAGCGATTTAGTTACATTTTGATTATTAAATAAAAACTAAATTCCTTAAAAATAAAGAAAAATATTATGTTTTTTATGAGTTCTATTATGGAAACTACTGTTTCGCGACAAAATTATGTGTTTATTTGAATACAGTCGACATCCCTATTGCAATTAATGTTTGAAATGAAATATATCTATTAGTCTTTTCGTTTAAGCCAAGAAATATGGCTAAAAATTTTATGACGATCAATCTTGTAGTTTTTTTTTTATCTGTCCTGGACAAACAAACCCTCTTTCTCTTTATGTAATAATATAAAAATGGGATGATCTACAACGAATGTAAAAACCTCTGCACAAAATTCATGTGAACGGATTTGAACAGCTGCAGACTCAAAAACTTCTTTAGGAATCTTTCATTCGAGCAAAGAGTGGCTCCTTTGGAAAATTCAAAATTGTGACTAGAAATTTGTGAAAAAAGATACATAGGGTAGAAAGAGGTTGTAGAAACAATTTTTAGATCGATTTTATCAGATATAGGTTTCAATACAAAAAATCCAACATAACTTTAACCTTTAAATAATCTATAAACGTCTTTTTCGATTTTAGTTCATTATTGACGAGGCATGATGAAGCTTGTTGGCTCTTTTACATACATAAACCCACAGTTTACTACCCGTTATCTTACGAATATAGTTTCGAAATTGGCTCGGTGCAAGCATGTGTTCCGTTTTCTATTAGCAATGCTTTTTGTGAAAAAAATTTAGCTTCTTCAAAACGAACCATGCTGCAATCTGGGGCGGATTCAGTCCCTCTCTTTGGGGGTGGCGATATCATAAGAGTACAGTATGGTAAGCGAGAGCGAGTTGTCAACGGGAGGGAAGCTTTTTTTTTTTGGGGGGGGGGACGGTCGCACAGTATGGCAAGTGAACAGGGGAGGGATGCTAGCGACATATACGTCCCCAATACAGCAGGCAGGGTCAAGTTTTTTTTTAATTCGAAGCTTTTAGGAGGCGATTGTCTCCACCCCCCCCCCCCCCCCCTTGGATCTACGCCTGGCTGTGATGCGTGTTATACTCAAAACATCAACTCGAATAGTGTAAAAGTATTCTGGATCATCTCTATCTCTCTTAAGATCGAAAGACGATTTTCTTAACACAAGTTCCTTCAATTTCTCGCCAACTGAAACGTTGAAGAGACCAGGATGAAGCATAACTTCAATTGCTTCTCAGCTTTCATTAACATTTTTAAGGGGCAATAAACATTAATAATACAAAATTTTACGCAAACTCTTTGTTCGATATTTTTATCGATTTTAAAAATCGCAGAGCGTATTTAAGATTAACTAACCTAACCAACAGATGTAAATAAACTGGTTGACATATCGAACTAAAAATCTGGATGACAATTAGTAAGTACTTTGATATGAACTTACCACAACAAATTGTTTCCATATCATCTACGTCGATTTTTTTAATGAACAGTTTTTGATATTCATTTGATAGAATATATATGTGCTTTTTTTATTAGCTAAACCCTATCATGGTTCTTCAAAATTCTAATTATTAAATGCCACATTCATAATCCAGTATAATTTTTACGTATCCTTTTATTAAGGTTAAAATTAAATTTATTATGACCTAGGTGGGTGGTCCACATTCATGATGATCAGTATTAATGTGATAAATGATGTAATTAATATTCGAAATACGTCTTCTGTAGATGACAACCAGTGTGGTAATACTGTAAAATCCTATTTGTCCAATTTTATAAATAACTAGCGACATGCCAGTGACTTTTGTTTATTGATATTTTTTTCTGTATACCTAAAGATATTTTAAAATGGCCATTGTTATTCAAACGTATCTTTTTATGTCGTGTTTTTTAAACTCTTTGATTTACTAACATGCTCTAACCTTAAAACTGGTCTAACTAAATTTTGAACATTAAGAATATAATAATAAAATCGTAACGTTCTTTTTTACCAAAACGGTAAAAATTGAAAAGAACTATTTCTCATATTGACTTTAAGATTTTATCACTAGGTTTCCAACGGCGTGTTTGATGACATTTGGTGCATGTCTGATCAACCAGAAGGTCTAACACATATGGCAACTACATGACATTATTTAATCGTTTTAGTAAGAATTTGGTAGTTAATATTCTGATTCTTCTTACAATTTAGATCAGTTTCGGATCCAAGAGGGGGCAGTGAGGACGATCGCTCTCCCCCCCCCCCCCGAAAGCTTCGAATTCAGGAAAATATACCCGCCTTTGCCTTTTACATTAGGAATATGAATGTTGTTGGCATTTCCCCCCCGTCGACAATTCGCGTTAGCTTAATATCGCTTTTCACAAGAGTTTTGAGTTTAGAAAAATATGTCCAACCCTGCCTCTTACCTAGGAATATAAATGTGGTTGGCATCCCCCCCCCCCGCTGACAACTCGCTTTCTCTTGCGATCGCTTCTCCAAGAACTGCAAATTTACAACCATTGGCGGCTCCCTGTCGTTGAAAACTTGCTTTCCATATTGCCATATGCCATATTGCACTTTTATAATATCACCCCCCCTCTCTAAGGAGAGAGGCGGGATCCGCCACTGCTTTAGATATCACTTCCCTTCAGAAGATTGGTAATTATCAAAATTTTTTTTTATTTTGCAGCTGAGTGGAATTACAATTTTGCTACTTTCTCAAATTATTCAATCAGAAAATGTTTCTTCTTTCGATATCCATCTTGCCTTGCGTCTTACTCTATATTATAATTTGTAGCCAAATACTTCTTTCCACTCATTATATGACCCAGATATTATAATTTTCTCATTTTATAATTATATTTAATTTTCTTTCTTCATTATTTTCAACACCCAAATCATTGTTATTCTACCTACCCGCTTAAATTCATTCTCTAGGCCCACATCTCAAATGCCTCCAGTCGGTCACTAAATTCTTTCTTTAAAGCTCAAGCCTCTATTCCATCTAGCAGTACGGTAAACACGAAACAACGCAGCATTCTCAGTTTAGATTGTAAATTGAGGTCACTGCTGCACAAATATTTTATTAAATACTGTTCTAGTTTGTCCATTTTTTGAACTTATTTCTTCTGTACAGTAGTTATTCTCGTTAACGATCGTTCCTATATATTTGTGGTTCTTAATTTTTTTTCTAGTATTACCCCTATTCTTAAAATTACATGTTGTTGTGCATTTGCAATTGTCATAAATTTCATCTTCTTATTATTCTTTGTTACTTTCTTCACTATTTTCAATGACCTGATTGAGGAGATCTTGTAAGTCTTCTATCTCTTCTGCGATTAGTATAGTGTCGTTCGCGTATCTCTTTTATTTTCTTTTTTTTCAGCCCACGTCTCTCCACTCCTGGATATAGAATTCTTTTAAATACACAGTAGTACACAGAAAACTAACACATACAAATCGATATCTCAATGCAAGATCACCACCATCATCCTTCTCAATAACAATGCGTCATAAACTCTTTGGTATATAGAGCACTTTCAATATGTGACGAACAGTCACTGAAATTAGAAACAGAAAAACTGACTAATTCTCTGAGAGGCAACGCATATTGCGCTGAAGATATAAGACGTCCTATTAATAAATATAAAAACCCCACTCCTCAACAAAATGTCATAAATGAATCTTCGATGGACTGTGTTGTCTTACTTTACATACACGGAACCACCGACAAGATTGCCAGATTGCTCCGAAAATCAAACTTACGGATAATTTTCAACATATGTAAGAAAATTGGACAATGTTTGAGATCTCCAAAGGACGCAATTCCATTTTAAACAGAAGGCGTTTACAAGATACCGTGCTCTTGTCGTAAAGTGTATGTAGGTGAAACGGGACGGTGTATATCCTCTAGGCGTAAGGAACATGAAAGATGTATAAAAAAGAAACAATTTGAACAATCTGCAGTAGCTGAACACCCGCATTGCTCAAGTCACACTTTTACTTTAAAGAAACTAAGGTGGTAGCTAGTACCTGGTTTCTTTAAACGTAAAATTAATCATTAATCAATCGAAATATGTAAATATCCAAATAATATTAATAAAGATGCGGGTTACAGTCTACACTACACGTGGAAATCGATTATAACGCTGGATCATGGTTCGCTGAGCACCAGTCGGGTATAAACACCGGGCTGTTGCTCCTCGATGGTGATTCAGTGTTCTAATCTTGTGGAGTAAAGATCCCTGAAGATACCTCTTGCAATCGTAGGCAAAACGTCGGATAATAATTCCAATTTGACACGGTCTAAACCCAAGAACCATGATTTTCAAGTTAATGTACTATATTTTTTTTGTAGGCGCATCACTAGTTGAAGGTGTGTAAATATCCATAATTTACCAAAAATATATACACCATATATAAAATTTTTTTGCGCAACACAATATCTATATACAACGGAAGTACACTAATTAGAATGTGAACTCACAGAATCCATCCATAAAATGATAAATAAATCAATAAAATATTGAAACAATGCGAAAACACAGTCGAGATAGTTATTTTAAAGTCTATTCAAGATAGACATTCCGTGTATGTGTGTTGCCATATCCATTATCTTCGCGATAAGAAACCAAGTACAGAATGCCATATTAGAGCGGCAAAGTTTTAAATGGTTGCATGAGATATTTATTACCACCACTTCATCACTTTAGTGACCGGTATTAATGGAGTACTGATAGAAATTATGGACTTTAGGTATAGCTATTTGTTGAACAAACATTAAAGGACAATTGTAATTGCAATTGTTTGTAGGTCGAGAAATAATATCGTGTGATAATTAAATAATCCCGAATTGCCAATAAAAAATAAAATTCTAAATCCTTTATGTTACAAACTTAGCGCGAACTTAGCAACAAGGTAGATCATCACCTGGCAGTTACCATGGCTACACGAGTACTCGTGAAACACTAAATATTTTCATAGATCGGGAATTTAGGACGTGGTTTTTCTTGTTTGTGTCTGTCTCTGGTTTAATTTAAAATCTCCTTAATTTCATGACATTTTATTTTTAACAGTTTTACCGCTCGCATAATTTATACATTAATTTCCGGATTTCCTAGCGAAAAGTAACTACCGTAAATTACTTTGAACATATTTAGTTCTTAGAATATCGTTGCAACACATTCTCGATAATAAGATGATTAACCTTAAGACACCGTTAAAAGTAGGTCTTTAATTTTTCATTAAAAAACGTATGTTCTTAATTAATTTTATATAATTAGTTTTATTGGATTTAAAAATAGATTTGTTATTTTAAAAAAGCAGCTTATCTCAAACACTCTTTTAAGGATTAAGTTTTCAAAAATATTATTTTAAAATTGCCAAAAAAGTTAAATTTTTTGTTAACTAACTTGAGTACCACCATATATTTTCCTCAATGAAGATGTAAGATCTTTTTATTACTATGAATGACTTACAGATCATCTTTGTTTATCATCATTAATGCTTCACGGTTAATTTTTTTGATACGTTAAACATTTAATGATGTAATAAACAAAAATAACAGGTTCGCTTGTCCTAGAAAAAAATTGTTGTAAATACCGCACAAGTTTTCGTTTTTAATAAACTGGATAAAATTATGATATATCGAATTTAAACTTCAAAATTAAGTTAAGTGATTACACAGCACGACGTGAAATTTTTTCATTGAATAAAAATAGTAATTTCTTGTCGATTTTGGGTCGCTGAATTCGATTACGGCCTCAGAATTGGTCTGTTACATCAGATTTTTTAACCCTGCGTACGGCGCGGCCGATCTGATAGGCTCAGGCCTCGGTATTTTTCGTATTCCTTCTGAGAGTGAGCGGAGTGGAGCCCCTTCCTCCCCGTAGTTATCTAAGTATGTGAGATGATTCCAGTGCACTCAGTCAGTAGGTTATCGGTCATCAAGAGGACGAGCAATTTCACTATCTGATCTCGCAGGTTCACCGCACCCTAATACATCACAAAACTCAGGTCAGAATTTTTTACTTTTAGCAATAAAAAATGTTTTATTTGTGTATTATAAATCCTTAGAAAGGATCTGTTCTGCTTAGAAAGTATCACCAAGGAGGATATTGACATGTGCCTGTCAGGTTCACCGTGTCTTTGTAATGGAAATTTTCGCGTTCTTCACTCGCTATTTCAATATTTCTTCGCTTTTTTGTTGCAGAAATGAGTAAAAGAAGGTATGATTTGGCCAATTCAAGTCACCTGGACGAAATCAGGGAGTTATTGAAGAGGGAAGATGATGTGGATCCCCCATATACTGAAAATCTCAGAGGGGAGAGCAATGTTTTTTCTGTAGATGAAGTTTAAAAATAGGAAGAGGGGTCGGAAAGTCAACAAGAAGCTGATTTTCATGAGTCATTTGTCGATGAGGACGACAAGGAAGAAGATGCAGAAACGCAGGAGTATTTTTTGGAACTTGACAAATCTACAAAATGGTACAGGGAATCTCCAAAAAAAAAGCGCCGTTCGAGTCACAACATAATCACTCACCTTCCTGGAGTGAAATGAGCTGTCAAGAATGCCAGAACTCCTGTTGAATGTTGGGGAAATCTATTTCCAGATGAATTGGTGGAAATAATAGAACATCGAGTCGGTGAAGGATAATTTTGACAGGGAGAGAGACGTAAAACACACAGATCTTATTGAACTGAAGGCTTTCATTGGCTTAATAGCAGAGAAATTGACAGACTTTGTATTTCAGTGTATATTTGAATTATTACAATCGGCCAAGCGCTTTCGGTCTCTATCGGACCATCCTCAGGGCTCAGA
The DNA here is from genome assembly GCA_034092305.1 of Diaprepes abbreviatus. NCBI lineage: Eukaryota > Metazoa > Arthropoda > Insecta > Coleoptera > Curculionidae > Diaprepes > Diaprepes abbreviatus. The sequence continues at coordinate 13,147,623 of JASJET010000228.1, read as the reverse complement.
CCCTAAAAAGGAGAGAATATGGTCAGCAAATAAGTTTACTCAGTACTCACCAGCCACACTCACTCGTCAAAGGGCACACCTCAACCCTGCCAGTTTGAGAAAAGTCGCGAGCTTAGCCTCCACACAGGACAAGATGTATACAATTTAAAAAATTTTCAGAAACATTTAAAATTAAAATTAAAACCAGAACATTCAATACACAGTGCACGTTGACATGATTAAAACAATAAACATTTTTAATAACAACCCAAAAGGGTGAGGTTATGCCACACACAGTCATAGTATAACAGTTATACTATGACTGTGTGTGGCATAACCTCACCCTTTTGGGTTGTTATTAAAAATGTTTATTGTTTTAATCATGTCAACGTGCACTGTGTATTGAATGTTCTGGTTTTAATTTTAATTTTAAATGTTTCTGAAAATTTTTTAAATTGTATACATCTTGTCCTGTGTGGAGGCTAAGCTCGCGACTTTTCTCAAACTGGCAGGGTTGAGGTGTGCCCTTTGACGAGTGAGTGTGGCTGGTGAGTACTGAGTAAACTTATTTGCTGACCATATTCTCTCGTTTTTAGGGTCTGAGCCCTGAGGATGGTCCGATAGAGACCGAAAGCGCTTGGCCGATTGTAATAATTCAAATATACACTGAAATACAAAGTCTGTCAATTTCTTGATTTCTTCGGTGTACAACCTGTTAATAACTTATTAATAGCAGAGGCCTAAAAATCGAATCGTCTGTTTCTGGAAGAACTATTGGGTAAAAATAGTGATGGCATCGAAAAATTTGGTCTCGTCAGGAACGTCAAGAGATTCAATTTCTTACTTCATTGTCTTCGTTTCGACGACAAAATGTCAAGAAACGAATAAAAACAAGTTGATCGCTTTACCCTAATTCGTAATGTTTTTGAAATGTTTGTCCAAAAGTGCTACATTCCTGGTGAAAACGTAACCATCGATAAAATGCTACCTGCCATCCGTGAACGATGCTTCTTTCGCCAATACATTCCCTCAAAGTCGAATAAGTATGGCCTAAAGATGTTCGCTCTCGTAGATTCCAAGATGTTTTACACCCTCAATTTGGAGGTATAAGCTGGAGAGCAGCCAGAAGTTTCATTCTAGTTGAGCAACAAACCAAGTGATGTGGTAATAAAAATGCCAAAACCAGTGTTTGGAACTGGTCGTAACATCATTGCAAATAACTGGTTCCCCGATTTTGCACTCATCAATGAATTGAGATGGCAGAAAGTTTCATAGGCGGGTACAGTAAGGAGGAATACGAGAGCCCTGCCAGCTAATTTTGTGAGCACAAAAAGGAGAAACCAATACTCTAGTCTTTTTGGTTTCAATGATGAAAGAGTTCATCGATACATGACAACAAAGCCATTGATGAAAATATTGAGGAGCAAGCAAAACCTGAGAACAACACTTATTACAATGCTCACAAAAGTATAGTAGACACTGCTGACCAAATATGTGTCACATACAACGTGCAGAAAATATCCAGCGATGGCCGATGGTAATTTTCTTCGCCATGTTGAATCTGGGGGGAATCAATTCCAAAGTATTGTCACATGAACTGAGTCGTCAAGAACTTCAGCGAAGGAGTCAACTGGCATCTGTCCTTTACACCTCCTTGAAACTTTGTTTGAAGACATTCCTTCCAGGTGATGATTGTCCAAAATCACCCTTACCCTTCCGCAAAAGATCTAGATGCTGTGATTGCTCGGTGGAAACAGGTAAAAGTCGACTGACGAACTATTCCTATGAAAAATGCCACAGAGGAATATGCCTCAGTCATGCGAAATCTCTCTATATAGCATGTTTTCCAGCATGCTCGTGCGGACCTGCCACGGAACTGATGGAAGAAGACTCCGAGTGATTTTACTCAACAAAGAACCGAACTACATCACCAGACAGTTTTTGCAATTTTTTCAAATTTTAAAGAGAGATTTTTGATTTTTTCAAAATTATTATTTACGGTTTCTGCGATTAAAATACATAGTTTTTGTACTGTAATAAATACTTCAAAAAATTTTAATAATTTAATAAATTAATAATCCATATATTTACTTATATTGAACGTCCGATGACTTATAAAAGTCGCGTAAGGAAAAAGGTATGAGAAAATTTTTTATAGATAATTGCATGAACTGCAACTTTTTTCTGACCTATTTATAAAATAATACCATTTAGTTTTGACCTCACATAAAATTTTTAGCAGACGTAGGATTGGTAGACATTTGATATTTCATTGGCAATAGTGTATATACGACTTATACTTATCAGCTCAATGCGAACTTTTGCGAAGTTAAATGTTTATTTTTACTGAATTAGATGTCAATTAATAAGTCTGCTAAACAATTTTTTTTTTAGTTTGTAAACCCTTTACAATAAACCAACCTTGAAAAACACTTGATGAAACTACCTTGAAGAATCCTTTGGAACACGCTGAATATTTCATCAAAATATTTCACTCCTAACAAAAGTTATGCCTGAATAAATATTAACGAATACATCGAATGGATAACCTCCATTTTTTTTTAAAGTCAATTAAAAATTGTGCCGTTATGATATCACATTGTCATTTTGGTTGTCGATTGTGCTACGCCCTCCATGATTTATCATTGGTCTGACGGATCCGTTAAATAAACAAAATTTTGGAGAAAAAGCTGGTTTTAACAAAACCAGTCACACCAACAAGATAAAAAAACTGCAAACTAAAACCATTTTAATTTTCCCGTTTCATTAGTATCGTGTTATTCAAGCCTAATTTACATATACATGTTTTTACATATACATACATTAATTTTTAATGCATGTCAAACTTTTTTGCATTACTACCTCAATGGGAAAATTCAACTATTTATTTAAACACTTTTTTAAAATTATCTATAGCAATAACACGTAAATAAAGTGTTCACGCTAATAGGACAAGAGATAATAGATTATTAGTAGTTTAAAGAGGAAAAAAGTACAACTTTTAACAACTTAATTACAATAATTTTGTTGAATATAGAACTGCATCCTTTTAAAAATTAATATAAACTATAAAAAAAATTATATAGTTTTAAGGGCGGATCCAGACAGGGGTCACTGAGGCAATGGCTCCCCAAAATTGTAAATGTGCTAAATATATATATATATATATATATATATATATATATATATATATATATATATATATATAATAAAATAGAATAAAATATTGGCGAAGCGGACGTGAAAATTTGTCAATCTACATGATTCTCGTGTTAAAAAGTGCGGAGCACTCTAAAATATGGAAAAACTCCGGGTCCGACAGATGGCGACAGCGCTGTTTCGTCCTAATATGGGACTCGTCAGGCCACCGCATTCGGTACAAACCATCATTTCGCCTTTGCATCGTATAAAGCTGAATTTAAAATCAAAAAACAGCAAACAAGACGACAAAGGCGACATCTCGATGGTCCACTTGATAACACAAGAACAACACAGATTAACAAAGTTTGTAAAAGAACCGTCATATGGTGGCGCGACGGTGAATTAAAACAGAAATATGTAAAATCGAGTACACGAAACGCGCTGCCCAAAGGATAGGGGTCGCATTTTTCGGTACTGGCAATCAAGCCTACCGCTCATTTTAGCAGCCAAAGCCACGTGCCGCACCAAACGATCCCACCATGAGAGCATCGTTTAGCGTGTTTCAAAGCCAAACAAGTAAATAAATAAGTAGATAAGTTTTTGTCCGTGTAATTTAAAATAAAATAGAATAAAATATTTTGGAGTACTCCGCACTTTTTAACACGAGAATCATGTATATTGACAAATTTTCACGTCCGCTTCGCCAATATTTTATTCTATTTTATTTTAAATTACACGGACAAAAACTTATCTACTTATTATATATATATATATATATATATATATATATATATATATATATATATATATATACATATATATATATATATATATATATATATATATATATATATTTATATATATATATATATATATATATATATATACATATATATATATATATATATATATATATATATATATATATATATATATATATATATATATATATATGTAGGTATGTAGTTGAATCTCTTGTAACTTGCTTGTAGGTGTGGTCTTGAAGGGCTTCTGTCATCTTGGTTTTGTATTCTTCTGTGTTCATGACTACAATGGCGTTCCCTTTGTCTGCTGGTAAAATGATGATGTTTTTGTTGTTTTTAAGACCATTTAGGCCTTTTATTTCTGAGCCTTTTATGGGTTTCTGATTCTTAACGGCAGGAGGTAGGACCACCATTTCTTTTTTCAACTCGAAATATTCACATAAATTAGACACAAGCTGTTGTGCTTGCCTGTGAAAAGTTTCACCACACGTTATATAAAACGACAAATCGAATCTTCTTACTTTATTCTAATTTTTAATGCCTGATGATTCTTACAATTGAATAAAGTAGTGCGAAAAACATGTTAAAATTATATACATGTATCGGGCATTTAGACACCGATGACAAATTTGTAGGTTAGAAATATTAATACGTGTAGGATTAGTTTTTTAATAGAAATAATACATACTTACCGGTATTAAATTATAAAACAATAATTAATAGCTTTTATATAAAACAATCTTCTTTTTTAAATTCACTTGAATGATCAAAATTTCCCAAAAACTCCATATAAATAAAAAGAGTTTTATCGTTCAGAGGAACGATGACTGTCAATAAATTAATATTTGGATTGAAGTCAAAAGAAAGTCTATATTCATAAAACGAAATGACTCATTTGCTCGATATCATGATCTACCCATAATGTTAGGTGTTCTGTGACGTATGACTTGGATTATAAGAATATTTTTTTTTTTTTTTGTCCTTTTATTATTTCTATATGAATTAAAATGAACAGGTATAAAAACTGTCTTAGATATGTTCGTAGATTGATGACGCGTGGGCGTTCTCTCACTGGACCAACTGTACCTTTAGAGCGTTCTTTTGAGATAACTTTTTTTCAGGCGTTGTGATAGGGTGCTTCTATTGGTACGACTGAGCTCTTTACCTTATTTAGTGAGAACTTTTTGCATTCTTTCCAATTTTCTAAATTTTTGCCTATTTCATTGAAGAGTTGCCTTAATTTAGTCTCGAGCTTAGCTTTTTATTCCATCAATAACTAGATTTTTTTTGTAGTTTAGTAGTAGTTCTCGATGAAATTCATTCATCGTCTGCGTAGCCCATATGATAAAAAGCCTGGAAATCTTATGAATGCATTTTTGTAGAGGTAACTTACCCGTTATTTTTTTCTATACTCTACTACTAATAGAATTGGCTTATCCTGTCAAAGTGGTTTACCCAAGAAAAATTTTATGTAGTATTTTCTAGCTAAATAAAAAGTAGGAAATTCTGCTGAATAGGGGTATGAATAGTATCGATTTCAGAAAGAAAGCCATCGTTCTTATAAAGTTCGATCTTTCTGAACACAGTCAAATGCTTTAACAATATCAAGAACAACTGCTTGAGAATTTTCACGTTTTTCATTGCTCCAAAGATACACGGACAGTAAAAAAATCTCTTCTTGTATTATGCTCCCGACTGATAGTTGCCAATAAGTTAAAAAGTGTTGATGAATGCGAGAATGGAATAAAAAGTTTCTGGCGCTCCTATAGTTACCATCTTGAAATGTCATCATTGTCAATATTACCTGAGTATTTGAGAGAGCTGTTTTGTAGTTATTAAGCTGTTATTTTACAATGCTTTTAAGTTTTATTATTTTGCAGGTATGGTAGAAACCGAAGTGCGAACCTTGATAAAATATTTTTTATCGAAGGTTACAGGAATAAGTTTAGACGCTACGTTGGGAAGTCTGATCTTTTGTTTACAACTGCAGAAACGTACGTTGCGAATCGTTATCTAACGAGTACTAAAAATGCTGAACATTCTAGATGACCAAAATCCGCTACAACAGAAGATATCGTCCAAGAAGTCTACAAAATCATTACGAATCACCACCCACTAAAATTGAAGGAGGTAGCTGAAATTGCTGGAATATAGATAGAAGGGTGGCATTATACCCTAACTGATAGCTTGCTGATGCGGAGCATATTAACAAGGTGGGTGCCTCTTTTGCTGAATCTGGACTAAAAACAGCAATGCGTTCTTCTATCACAATAGTGTTTTTCTCCCTACGAGTCCAATTCAACTGATTTTTTGCAGCAGTTTGTTACTGTAGACGGATCTATTAAGCAGCAATCAAATTAGTATTGGTAGATTAACTAGAAAAGTAAATGATGTTTATTGTCGAGTATCTTCTCTCTGGAGCAGTTGAAACAAAGGATTAAGGAAAAACGTTAGGTCTGGCGAAGAAGGAAGTCCTCTTTCATCAAGACAACGCTCTAGCTAAAACGCTGTCATGGTGATTTCAAGATTTATTTGATATCGTATCACATGCACGCTTATCACCCAAATTTAATATCTCCCCAAACCTCAAAAATTGCTTGTTGGGAAAAAGTGTAGATTCGATTCTGAAGATGACGTAGTGACGAAAGCCCATTATACAGACGTGGAGCATCATTGGAGATTATGTAGAAAAATAATGTAAATTTACTTATGTCATAATTTTTATATTTTCCTCATTAAGGTGGAAACTTTTCATCGCATTCTCGTTGCTGACTCTACAAGTTTTGATATTACCGCTATTATTTAAAGTTATGTTGGTTTTCTTTTGTAAGATATGTTGACGGGGAGAATATTAATAATATGATTCCTACTGATATCACAGCAAGATAATTTTTTGAAATTTAGTACTGGATTATGTTTTATACCTCAAATTAATGGTCAACTGTTAAAAGTTTTACTGATTGCCTTAGCAATAACCCGAAAGACTTTAAAATATAGAAATCATGAAGAAGTGGTTCCCAAATTATGTTCTATTTTTGTTAATTGTTTGTTTTCCATTTTCTAAATCCTGCTTGCTTATTTACGAAGCCATTCAGGGGAAGTGGACTATTCTCTACAAAGTGGAAAGATAACAGCATATTGGAGTCGTTTTTATTAATCTGGAGAACATAAGTACTGATTAAATTGAGTCTTGTATGGCAATAAGTTAGAATGTCTCAAAATAATTGTTTGGTTCAACCTAAGTGTTTTGAACGACGTCCAGTTGATGTTCTTGCATCTTTTTCTGCATTTGCTTGTATAAGCTGAATATTATGTGCTGTGGATGCAAAGCGTAATCTACCAGCCCGTGACAATCAGTTACAGTACATTGATGCAGAAATCACATAATTAAGTTGCATATAGCCATTTCGACTGCAGCATTCCTTTAAAATATCTTTGATATGCTCTACGACTAGCAATAAATGACCATTGGCTCTCAAAATAAAGTTCCACGTGTTTGATTTTCTGTTCAATAGTGAAACTCTCCAGGATTAAACTCCCAAGTATCTAGTATCTAAATCTGAAAAGAAAATAAAAAAATCACCGAGAACAAAAATAAAATCACCTAGAACTTTTTTTCTACACCATTTTTAATTTGGTGAAATGTGAGAAAATAAAGGTAGTAAATAATTTAAGAAAATGTAAAATTTTTAATGATTTTCTAGTTATCGGTAAATAAAGTTCAAATTTTTATTTGGTGTTTAATTCATATTCAATTTGTTTTTAGATGGATGAGGGCAGTTTACCTAGCTATGAAAGTTTAGTTATAACTTTGTATAATGCTATTTGCAATAATATACTCTTACTGAAATGATATGAATAATAATCTCCTGTCCGAGATAGTTTTTCTCTTTGCTGAATTGAATACAAGTAGTGGGAATAGGGGGCTCCTAGTTGACCCCCCCACCACTTTTTTGATTGGTCAGCCAAGAATGACCTTGTTTCTGATTGGCTGCCCAAGTTCGCCCCCTATTCCGATTGGTTTCATAAACTCCGCCTCTTTTTGCTCCACCTCCTACCTCCTTCCTAACCACCACAGTAGTTGGAGGGGAGCTGGTAGCAGTTGGAGGGGAGCTGGTATTTTAAACCATCGAATCTGAGCGAACTTCAGTCATTCGTGCGCGATGTCAAATAGCGACCAACAACAACAACAACAGCAACTCATTGAACGTGTAGGCCAAGTAATAATTTCCTACCAAAATAACGGAAAAAATCTTACCGATTTTGAAGATCAAGACTTGGCCTTCTTTCCCATCAACTACTTGAAAACATTCGTCGATTCACTTAGTTTACAACAAATTTGGAACAGGTTGCCGGAAAATTATAGAAGTGACGAAGAATTGCAGCTAAATTTGCCGTGTTTTAAACACTATCCAATATATCAACACCACATAGACGGCCCACCATTATCAATAAAAAAGTGTTGTAAAATTAAAAAATAGTGTGAACAAGTGAATCGAGTTTCATCGGACAGTCTTCGAAATGGATCAGACACATGTATATTTAGATTCTGCTTGCGATGAAACGATCCAGTCAATGTACAAAGATGAAACAACTCATTTTAACTTGGCTGGAAGAGGAAAGTTTCACGCAAGACAGGATTCTCTGATCACTATTGATCGAAATAATTTCGAAGACGACGATGAAGATGAAGAAGATGATGGGATAGAGGATAATGGCGTTCCAAACGGGTGTGGAGAAGAGGGGCTCGTGAAAGTGGCAAAAATAAATGCAAGTGATACATTAACACCAAATTACCTTACGCGAGAAGTGTGCGTTTTTCAATCTTATGTCGTAATTATTTCATCTTCTGGCGGTGCATATAATTTATGTTGTGAATGTTACTATATACATGCTCTAAATTGCCCAAATGGGAAAAATAATTTTGTTAATAGCCACTATAAACGATCCTTTATATGTTGCGAAAAAGATCTGCAATGCAACACGTGTGAAAACGATTTATTCATAACAACTCCTTCACAAGCATGTATAATATGTAACAAACCAGAACTAAAGAATATGCAAAACCATCTAATTGAAAAATCAAATTTTAAATAAATTTATTTCACTTGCACTTATTCATGCACTATGGCGTTTTTAATATTAAGTTTAAGTTTAAAATATTTTATAAGAATTTAGATTTTGTTCTGCTAAGTTAAATAAATATAAGAAACTATGTAAATAAATATAAGGGAATGATGTAAATAAATATAAGGGAATGATGTGAATAAATAAGAATTTGTATTTATTCCCATTGAAAGAAATTATAATTTGTTCTTTCAGTGTAGAATAATTCTTTTCAAATAATATGCACAACAACCCTACCGATAAATCAAATTTAAATAAATGAATTTGATACTCCACTTGAATTTATTCATGCACCCTAGTAGTTTTTGAATATTAAGTTTAAAATGTCAACTAATTTAAATAAGATTTCATATAAAATATAAGTTGTAAGATATAAGTTATAAGATATAAGTTATAAGATATATATTAAGTTTAAGTTAAATAAATATAAGGGTGCCATCTAAATAAATAGAAATTTGTTTATATTAAGATTCGAAGAACTAATGATTTTGTTCTTTCAGTGTAGAATAATTTTTTCTACATAATATGCACAATCAATCCTATCGATAAATTGAATTTTAAATAAATGAATTTGATACTGCACTTGAATTTATTCATTCACCCTAGTATTTTTTAATATTAAGTTTAAAATGTCAACTAAGACATTTAAATAAGATTTTATATATAAGATAAAGAACAATTAGGTTTAATTCCCTGACAACAGACTATGATTTATTCTTCCATGTTAAAAAAAAAAACCTAGTTTTCATTACTGTGCTTGTAAAAAAAATTATATTCATCCTATTCATAATAATTCTTTCAAGTTAAAGAAACTTGGTTATTAGGTGTGATTCTGTATAAGAAATAGAAAAAAATAAAATATTTTCTTCAACGACTTTGTTTTTTATTATTCCTATATCCAAAATACAAATATACATATATACATAAATACATATTTATAATTTATACCATTTTGGGTTGCCAATTGCTGCTGTCTGCCAGAGGTTGCTGCTGCATGCCAGAGGTTGCTGCTGCATGCCAGAGGTTGCTGCTGCATGCCAGAGGTTGCTGTTGTCTGCCATAGGTTGCTGCTTTGCCATCGGTTGTTGTTGTCTGCCAGAGGTTGCTGCTCTGCAAGAGGCCAATTTATAATTTATAATTTATTGGCCTCTTGCATTTTCGAGGGTAACTCTGCCTTCGCTGCTGCTGCTGTTGTTGTGGCTGCTCCTGATGCTGTTGATGTTGCTGTTGATGTTGCTGTTGCTGCTGTGGCCTCTTGCATTTTCGAGGGTAACTCTGCCTTCGCTGCTGCTGCTGTTGTTGTGGCTGCTCCTGATGCTGTTGATGTTGCTGTTGCTGCTGTGGCCTCTTGCACTTTCGAGGGTAACTCTGCCTTCGCTGCTGCTGTTGTTGCTGTGGTTGTGGCTGCTCCTGCTGCTGCTGCTGTTGTTGCTGCTGTTGTTGTGGCTGCTCCCGCTGCTGCTCCCGCTGCTGCTCCCGCTGCTGCTCCTGCTGCTGTTGTTGCTGCTGCTGCTCTGCCATAGGTTGTGGCCGATCTTCTTCCATAGGCTGTTGCTCCATCATCAAAGGTTGAAGATCCATTGCTCGGTCTGGATCCCAATCAAAGGCGATAGGCTCGGGATCCAGGTCTGGCTCAAACATGTGGATAAATTCTTCATCTAAATAGTCAGCCTCTGATGGTGGCGGCCACATCACCGTGTTCTCGGAATTTGGACTCTGACGATCCATCAGATTAATTTGATTTTCCAAGAATCCCAGAAATTCTTGTAGTGTTATAATTATGAACGTACTCATTTTGAGACTTTAAACTTAATGAATGCTAAGTCAAGACGCTGTAAATCCTTATATACAATACTGAAATACCACTTTTCCTACCTCCAGCGGCAAAACCAGTCCGAAGAATGAGAAGAAGAAGAAGGCAAAGATAGCGTGAACTCGAGAGAGGTCGTTCAACGGTCGTAAGTTGTTTTGTTCTTAAGAAAAAGACGAGTAAAGAGGAGAAGAAGAAGAAAAAAAAAAAGTTGTTTTTGGAATAATATAAAAAACGAAAAAAAAAAAAAAAAAAAAAAAAAAAAAAAAATTTAAAAAAAAAAAATAAAAAAAAATAAAAAAATAAAAAAATAAAAAAAAAAAAAAAAAAAAAAAACTGTTTTTTATATTATTCCAAAAACAACTTTTTTTTTTTTTTCTTCTTCTCCTCTTTACTCGTCATTTTCTTAAGAACAAAACAACTTACAACCGTTGAACGACCTCTCTCGAGTTCACGGTCTCACGGTTCCCGTCGTACCATGCAGTGCCACGCCGTACCAGCCGGTACCAGGCTCTTGGCTGCTTTAAAAGGCGGCTGGGTACGAAGCGTCTCTTCAGTTTACATCTCGCTATTAGCGTACGCTTGTAAAATTATCGAATCTGTTGTGAATATATCTAGATAGTCCGATTTATTTCGAATTGTGTGACGTAGTGACATATTAATTTTTATTTGGTTTGTATTGTTGATTTCATATTTTTGATTTGATATTTTTGATTTAATATTTTTGATTTAATATTTTTGACTTAATACTTTGGATTTTCATTCATTTTTACTTAATCTTCTAAAAGCCAATTTTTGATTTTTGTTGATTTTTCATTTTTGTGGATTTTTTTTGATTTTTTATTGATTTTTTGATTTTTTTATTGATTCATAATTTTTTTATTTTTTAATTTATAATTTAAAATGTCATTTTTAAATGTAAAAATTGAAAACATCGACTTAACAGCCTTCGATTTAAACGACGCTTGCCTTGTGCATGATTTGATTGATTGTTCATTTTGTGGGCTAAGCGACGAGGAGCTAGATATTAAATTTAGGGAAATTGATATTAATACATTTAACAATTCATCTGAATCTGGCGATTCTTCCGAAATTGGTGAAAGCGATATTTTGACACAGCTCTTAAAAGTTTTGGATGAATCTATTATCCCTGATATTCCTCAAGAACCTCTTGAAACAATTAATTTCGATGATTTAAATAATGATATATTAAGGAAAAATTTAATTAACAATTCTGAAATAAATGAGGGATATAATTTGGAACAACTTTTAGATATATTAGAAGGGGGTGAAATTTGTGAAAATAGCTCAGGGCAAAATTTAATTAAGGGTGATGTGGAATATCAGGAGACTTTTGAGAGCTGTGAGGAACAAAATAATAAGGGGGTTTTAAACAATAATAATAATGGGGTTGGTAACGAGGGAGCTTTAAATAATGATAAGAGGATTGGCATTGGGGGTTTTTCGAAAAATAATATGGAAGAGGTTTATCGCCCCCACTATTCGCCAATTTCAGATGCATCGTCAGATTCATCAGAGGATTCCAACGACAGCGTTGAGACTGTTATAAACGTCTCAGCCAAAGCTCAGCATAATTTTATTAAAGTGTTGGATCAAAATTTAATTGAAGGGTTGGATCAAAATTTTATTCAGGGGTTTGAACAACCATCCAAATTTGGCTATACCAGAAATTCAGTAAATTCGGTAGATGTTTTTGATTTGAGTTGTGGCGAAATTGTGGGGGACATTGAGGTATATACTTATACTGAAAATTTTGAAGATGAGCAGCCTCAATGTCCCTTAATTTCTTCCTGTAATCAAAATCAATTTTTGAAAAATCCTTCTGGCCTAAATTTAGAACAAAGTTCTGAAAATTTAATTGAAAAAAATTTACCCAAAAAACGTTCTTTATCAGAAACAAATGATTGTTCAGATTTAAAAAAGTCAAAATTGGACGGTGATATTTCTAGTTCCCAAACTTTAGGGGCACAAATTTCAAAAAATTCTTTACCAGTCGCTGTAACAACAGCTCCGAAAATCAATCCAACAAATAAAGTCGCTATTGGAGAATTAGATAAGTTTCTACATAAGAAAACTAAGCCGAGCTTAAATAGGAATGAAACAAGGTGTGCCACATCTAGATTTAAGTCAATGGTTTATTCCTATTTAAACTTAGATAATATATGTAATAATTTATCTAATTCGACTTTAAAAGACGTTAAAAATTGTATTCAACGACAAGGCGATCTTCTTTTAAATTTGGGAAATATATTTTTTAAAAAAAATCCATGTTTTTCTTCAAATTAAAAAGTGAATCCAAAAGTTAATTCAAAAGTAAATCCAAAAGTTTTCTAAATTGCGCGAGCTGAAAAAATTGCTAATTATTCTATGTCATTGGGTCTTGATAGATCGAAATTGTATTTATTTAAAAGCGACACGGCCCTAACCGATTCCATTTTAAAATGACTCTCCTTTGCACACACTGCTTAAGAGAATTTAAAAGAAAATCACATATTGTACGCCACCTTCGAGAAAATGTTGTTAATAACGAAAACACCTTTAACTTGGAAGATTATATAATTAATCGTAAGTATTTTTTTATAACATATTTAGCTATAATTTTCCTTTTAATTTTTCTTTTTATTATTAATAAAGGTTTACAGAGGAATTAAAAAATAATAATTGTTTCAGTTGATGAACTACTTTCAAGACCTCCAATGCGATTTTGCCAAGATTGTGAAGTAAATGTCAAATCTAATTCCTGGAGCACACACTTGAGGACAAATATTCATAAAAACAGGAGCTGCATAAAATATGGAAATGGAATTGACATTATCAGGAGTGCATTTAAATGTCGAATAGCTTCCTACAGAATATATTCGCAGAATTATCACATCGACATCAAAAAGTTTCAGCAAGATGTTGGTAATAAAGTGCAAACATTAATACGCCAGCGTCAACAGGAATTTACATGTGCTAAAGTAAATTTGGAATTATTTGGAATATATTATTCTCCAACTTTAACCTCTACTTCAATTAAGTCATTTAATACACCGTTCTTCATTGTAACCCATACAACTGATCTACAACAGCTTTACGATGATTTATTCAAGATTATTGAAACCAAAGCAGATGAATTGCCGGAAAGAGACTCAGGTAATTATTATTTAATCTCAAGAGCTAAGTTTTCTTAATCTCAAGAGCTAAGTTTTCTTAATATCACTTGTACATCTCTAACAAATATTATTCAGAACTAATTTTTTAATTCCTATTACAGGGTGGGCTCTACAAAGAATTCTGCATTTGGAAGTCAACATCAATAAGTACAACCCATTGAATGCCTCCTCCTACATTAAGATGCATCACTTTTCTAAATCAATAGTGAATGTGATGAATGAGGACAATTGCTGTTTCGCCTGGGCAGTGGTTTCAGCAGCATACCAGCCAACCGGTAATCCTCGAAAGACCTCATCATATCCAGACTTCAGAGACGCTTTCGATTTTACAGGTATTGAATTTCCAGTAAAATTATTAGATATAAAAAAGTTTGAGGAAAAAAATAATTTGTCCATAAATGTATATGGAGTTGAAAAATTTTTAAGGGATAATAAAAAGGTATATGAGATTGTCGGTCCTTTACATTATAATAATGAAAAGAAAAAATTACATATTAATTTGCTTTTAATAAGTTCTGATGATGGAAATAACCACTACTGTTGGATAAAGGATTTAGGTTGCTTGGTATCCAAACAATTATCAAAAAAGAAAATAAAAAAATACTTATGTGATGGATGCCTTCAATATTTTGGAACATATGAAAAACTTAACACACATTTAGAACGTGATTGTAGTTTTGTTCGAATTGAGCTTCCTTCAGATAATTTGATTTTGGATAAATTTGGCAATTATATTCCTGCAAATATATTAAAGTTTCAAAATATTCAGAAACAGTATAAAGCTCCTTTTGTTATTTATGCCGATTTTGAATGTTATTTGAAAAACATTGAGTGCCAACAATCTACACCTGATTCGACAACCTCATATACTATTAAAACTGCTGAACATATACCCTATTCATTTGCTTATTATATTAAATCATCATTTGATGAGAATGTTGTGTGTCTTAAACTTTATAGAGGTACAGATTGTGCTATAAAATTTATTGAATACATTGAAAATGATGTAAAAGAAATTTATAAAAAATATTTAAAATATCAAGTACCATTGAAAGATTTATCATCTGTGGAACAGATTGAATATGAAAATTCTAGCATTTGTTATGTATGTGAAAAACCTTTTTCAAAAGGAAATTTCATAAAGTGTAGGGATCATTGTCATATTACAGGTAAATATCGAGGAGCCGCCCACTCAATATGTAATTTGCATTTTAAACCTCCAAAATATATACCAATAGTATTGCATAATTTAAAAAACTATGATTCTCACCTATTTATTAAATCGCTTTGCTATAATAAAGAAAATATTAGTGTTATAGCTCAAAATAAAGAAAAGTATATTTCTTTTAGTAAGGAAATTTTCGTTGATGTGTCAGAAAAGCGGAAACCAGTTGCTTTGCGACTACGCTTTATAGATTCTTTTCAATTTCTCCCAGAGTCTTTAGAGTCACTATCACAAACTCTACAAGATTCACAATGTTTTGAAATTAAAAAGTTTTTCTCAAATGCTGATGAATTTCGATACATTAGACAAAAAGGGGTATTTCCATACTCTTACATAGATTCCAACGAAAAATTAAATGAGAAATCTCTACCATTGATTGATAAATTTTATAATAACTTAACCGATGAAAATATCTCTCCTCAAGACTACAATCGCGCTGTAGAAGTGTGGAATCTATTTAAGTGTTCTACAATAGGGGCTTATTCCGATATTTACTTAAAATCAGATGTTTTACTTTTGGCTGATGTTTTTGAAAATTATAGATCCACATGTATTAAAACCTATAAGTTAGATCCTGTTAATTATGTCACTAGCCCTTCTATGTGCTGGGATGCAATGATGAAATTAACTAATGTAGAATTAGAATTATTAACGGAACCAGATATGCTTCATTTTTTCAAAAAAGGTGTTCGTGGTGGGGTTAGCACTTGTTCCAAACGCAAATCTGAAGCAAATAATCCATTCTTAGAAAATTTTAATCCTGAAAGACCTACAACATATATCGCTTACTTAGACGCCACAAATTTGTATGGTTATGCTATGAAACAATATTTGCCTGAAAAAAATTTTGCTTGGGTACCTAAGCTCGAAATAGAAACTTTAAATATATCCGAACTTTCAGATACATCATCTATAGGATACATATTTGAAGTTGATTTAGAATATCCAAATTATTTACATGATAGTCATAATGATTTCCCATTTTGTCCTGAACAATATACACCACCAATTTCAAACCACTCAAAATTAATTCCAAACTTACATAATAAATATAACTATATCATTCACTACCGATATCTGAAACAATGTCTACAATTTGGACTCAAAATCATAAAAATACACAGAGCAGTTAAGTTTACACAATCACCATGGTTAGCGGAATATATAGATTTAAATACAAATTTACGAAATTTATCTAAAAATAAATTTGATAAAAATTGTTATAAATTGGCAAATAATTCAATTTTCGGTAAAACCATGGAAAATGTTGATAGGTGAGCAGATATTAAATTAGTATCTCAATGGGAAAGACAGGGTAATAAATTTAGTGCCGAAAAACTTATTTCTAAACCTCAATTAAAGGATTTTAAAATTTTCTCTGAAAATCTAGTTGCTCTTCAACTTCAACAGGTTTGCATTGAATACAATAAACCAATTTATGTTGGGATGAGTATTCTGGATATTGCAAAAACTGTAATGTATAATTTTTATTATGGGTATTTAAAAGTAAAATATGGTAATAATTTAAATTTATTATATACGGATACTGATTCCTTAATTCTTGAAGTTCAGACCCAAAACTTTTATGAAGATATGAAGCTAAATCTGGATAAATTTGATACTTCTAATTTTTCTGAACAAAATATTCATTGCATGCCTATTACAACATCAGTTGTTGGTAAATTTAAAGATGAGTACAAAGGGATTCCCATTGAAAGTTTTTATGGAACTGGTGCTAAAGCATATTGTATAAAATCCAAAAATAGTGTAGATAAAAAAGCAAAAGGCGTTAGTAGATCATGTATAAAAAATCAATTAACATTATCAGATTATAAAGATGTTGTTGAGAAAGGTGACAAAATATTCTGCACCATGTATGTATTCAAGTCAGATATGCATAATATATACACTAATTTGTTAAATAAATTGGCATTAACAACTCATGATGATAAAAGATATTGTATACCAAATTCCACAAAAACTCTTGCATGGGGACATAAGGATATTTTGGAAACAGATTTTTTTGATAAAGATATGAAAATGATGTATGATACTCTAACTTTTTTAAGTTCTGGAAACGAAAATGGATCTAAAAATAAAAAACCGCGATTAGAATTAACTACTCCAAGTAATTTTTCATCTTTATAAAGACATCATTTTATATGATGATAAATTATGTAAGTCGTTTTTGAAGCTTTAAAAGTTGGAGGGGGAACTGAATCCAAAAACATATATATTGTATAGAAATACCATTATTTGTTAGTAATATTACAACAATGACTGCTGCATCTTTAATAGTTTTAGTTTCCCTTGTTGGAAATGTGATATATGTAAATTACATTCCTAATACAGTTAGGGCTGATATATGTATAAATGCCCTCAAAAATGAAACCGACTGCTACAAACAGATGAAAATGACATATCTTGTTGGAAATTCACACTTTTTTACCTATAATGTAACTGATTCTGCTTTGTGTGAAAATACATACATAAAAATTAAATATTCCATGACAAACAAACCATTACAATATTCAGATTGGATTCCTTTCAATAATAAAAAAGAAGAATCTTGTCATTGTGTCTGTTGTTATATATTTGTTATTATATTTACAGCAGCAATATTTATTTGTACATGTTTAATTTTATTGTATTTCATGAAAAAATATCTATAAAAATATTTAATAAATGTTAAAAAAATAATATAAATTTTGTTTTTTATTGATTCTCGTTAGTATAAAGACATTTAAAGTTTATCCCCTCCTCTTAAATGGAGAGGGAAAATAAGTTTACCCCTCCACTTGAGAGGAGAGGGAAAATGTATAAAATTTAGGAGCAAACGGATTGATAGTTAGTTTTTTGAGAGCAAGCAGATAGCCAGTTAGTTTTTGAAATACATCATTTAAAATGTTCAGTAATCAGAGTAAAAATATATTTGAAAATTCACCATTAAAAAAGAAAATAAAAAAAACAATTATAAATTCTACAAAATATAATTTAAATAATTCTAACTCTAAATATGCTGTGATTGGTTTGTGGGTGGAAAGTGATTTTCTACCATGCATTGAACTTGGTGGTAAAAATGGTCAGTCTGTGATATTAAATGAAGATGATTGGAAGAACTTATTGCAATATCAAGGAGTTATAACAAATTATATGTTTTCACCAAATGTTTTCAATGAACCGATATATTTGCAAAATTTATCTATTCATTTTGAAAAGATTGGTGAATTACCAATAGTGAAGATTGTGAAAAGCTGTGATTTTATTTACTATGGAAATGAAACTGTGTGCAGACTATGGGAACAAATTCCACTTATAGAATATAGACTAAATGTTTTACAAAAACAAAACTTTCGACGTTATTTCAACGTTTTTAGAAATAACAATTTTTACGACGGAGATTCTTTTGACAAAATATATAATGTCCTTTCTCCAAAACAAAATCTAAATAGTGAAAATGTGTGCTCCATGCTGGAACTGCTGTTGAATCATCCCGAAGAACTAGAACAAAAATTAAAGTCTAAGCACTATTATGAAGAAGACAGTATCTATTGATGAATCAAGAAACCAAATTCATCTGATGGTTGCTTGGAACTTCGCCTACAGAAAAGCTCGTATGACTTCTGAAGAGTTTATAAATCAAAAACATTTTAGAAGAAGGATTAAATTGACTGAAGAAATTTTAAATCCCATATTAGACTCTGATTATAGGAATATTGTATTTAAAAAAATGTTTATGTAATAAGCTTATTTTTAAATAAAACAAATATATATAAAAAATCATTTTTTTTTTATTACAAACATCAATTATTATTACAGCATTAATTACTATTACATCACATCTCTCTTGAAGATCCAAGAGTTATAAGATTTATCTAATCCTAACCATTTTACAAATACTTTGTTTCCTTTCTTTCTTAACACTTTTTCCACCAGATATACATTTGGGTGTCTTACTTTTTGAAGTTCTTCTTCATAGAAACCTCCTTGAATATCTATCCCATTTCCATCTTGAATCAAATACGTTGTTGGATTAGTAAGCTGGATTTTTTTTATTTGAAAAATTTCGTTTGACCAGTTGGGCGTGTAACCTTTAGAAAATTGTTCGCGAATCTTGCTTATTCGTACTCTATCACTGACACGAAATTTTGGTGATCTGGGATCCACAGTTTTCCTATGAGTATAAGCTGATTTCAAGATTTCCATTTCATTCTTTTTGTTAACTTCGTTTGGTTTTTTTCCGATTGTTGAATGCTTAGTATTATTGTATTCTGTAATTATTTCTTTAAGAAAGCTGATCCATTTATAATTACCTAGTAAACTAAACTTTTTCCACATTTTGTTTTTTATCGTTCTATTTACTCTCTCTACAATACTAGCTTTCATATTAGAAAATGTGTTGTAATGATTAATTTTGAACTGCTCCATAAGTTTCTGAAAGTCTTGATTAAAGAATTCTTTACCCTGATCAGTATTCAGATTTGTTGGGGGAGTTTTTAAAGTTAATAGAATTTTTTTCATTGCAGCTGCTACATCTTTACCAGTTTTGGATTTTACAGGTTCTGCCCATACAAATTTAGAAAACACATTTATTACCATTAAAATATATCTTAAACCCCTATTAAATTTCGCATATGGCTGCATTTCTATCAGATCAGCTTGAAATAGATCATTAAGCCCTTTTACAATTGTTCGTCTCCTTCTATATCGCCTTCTCGCCGGTTTATGTAATTCATTTACAACGTCTTGCTTAATTTTACTCATTATTAATTTATACCTTACTCTCGAAAATAAATCCCACAAATAACTTTACCTCCTTCTAAACCGTTTATAAAAGCCCTTTATCGCTGATGTTGTAAAATATAAAAAAAATCATCTCAGTTTTTTTTAGTAAGTTCTTTAATTTTATTTTCCATTGCTTCAAATGATTTTTTATTTTCATTTATAATTTCTTTTATTGACGAATTTATTTGGGTGATGTTGTTAGTAAGATCAGAAATTTTTACATTAAATTTATTTTCCATTGTTTCAAATGATTTGTTATTTTCATTTCTAATTTCTTTTATTGACGAATTTATTTGGGTGATGTTGTTATTAAGATCAGACATTTTTACATTAAATTTAGTTTCCAAAAGAACATTTGATAACGTATAATCTTTTTTGAAACCACCTAATGTTGAATTCATTTCTTCTCTTGCATAATTCATTGTATCATTAAATTCTTTTCTAGAAACTTCAGCAGCTCTTTGAACTAATTCGTTTAAAGATTTTATTTCTTTTGTTAATTTATCTTCTAGATTTTTTATATCTTTTCCTAATTGAAATTCTGCATTTGTAATATCTAATGTCATTTTCACAATTTTTTTTTCTATATTTTTTATGTCTGACGCTGTCTTTTCAGCTTTGTGTAGTATATCTGTATAAGATGTTTCAAGTTCTTTTATGAGTAAAGAAGTCTCCTCGATTTTTGAACTATTATTTTTAATTTTAATTAATACATCCTTTTTAGAAACTTCTATTATAGCTTGCACTACTTCTAGTAAGGATTCTAATTCTTTTTGTAATTTCTCATCGATTGCCTTTGTAAAATTTCCCTCGTCAAAAGACGTTTCAGATTTGGTTTTCAGATTGTTTAATTGCTTTAGTATATCCTCGATTTTTTCATTATCTTTTGTAATTTGATCTTTGAATTTTGTTTCAATTTTTTCATTTTCGTTTTGAAAATCCTCCTTCAATTTGTCTTCTAAATATTGTAAATTTGATTTATATGCATTGATTTTAATTTCAAATTCTTTAATTTGTTCTTTAAATTCATTAACTTTGTCGGTATCTTTTTTGTGAATTAGGAAATGAGTGTTCATTGATTTTTCAAGATTTTGTGTATTTTTATCCATAACGTCATGTATTTTCTTAAAATTCCTTACTTCTTCTGCTACTCTATCATTAAGCAAATTAGTAAAATTTTGAAACTTTGATGTAATTTCCTTGGAAATACTGTTCTTGACATTGTCAATTGCTGAAGTATCCTTAATTATTGATTTAATTGATGTAATTTCATTTTTTATTTCATTTTCAAAATCATCAACTTTATCATATTTTAACTTCACTACGTCAAAGTCATTTGCATATTTAGAAACTTTCTGAGAAAATTTTTCTACTACATCATCATTTCCATCAACAGTATTTTTCAAATTAATTATCTTGTCATTATATTCAGGAATAACTTTATCCTCAAATAACTTAATCTTTTTTGCAATATTTTGTATATTGTTATCATATTCATTTATTCTCTTATTTAAATTATTAACATCGCTTTTCAACCCGGGATCTAAATTTTGAATTAATTTGTTTTCAATATATTTGACATCGCTTTTAAAAATTTTTATTATTTTCTCTTCAACATTTGATAATATTTTATTTTCTAGTGATAATAATGTGTTTAGAGCAGATTTTTTTGAAATATGACGACCAAATTTATCGATGGTCATTTTAGAAATGTTTAAAAGTATCTATTATGTCCTTTTATATAATAATATTCGCTTCTCTTAGTTCTTCAATAATAGAAATAATTTCATTGTTATGACCAGTGTGTCCCGCAAGCATGGATGCTACCAATAGTCGAAGTCTCTCAACAAGTTCGTTTACATTATCCCAATATATGTAATCTGTATTAGGTTTATTAACTTTTAAAGTTATACCAAATCCGGTTTTTTTTGAAGACACTCGACTTTCTCTATATGGAGCTTTGCGTCTTTCAAAAAATCCCTGGACTGCTTGTTGAGATTCGGGATTTAGAGTTTTAGTTTTTGTAATTCCTTTGCTTTGCAAATAAGGTCCTATTATAGAAATATATTTATGTGATCCATTCCCCTGCACCTGCTCATTTGGATCATTATTTCTACGGTATGCATTGGTTCTTTTTAAAATATCCATATAATTTTCCAAATCTTGTTTTTTATACCCTATTGGTTCTTTTTTAAATAATAACTCATATAAACCTGGTGTACCTGTATAGGTTATTCCTTCAATTTTGATGTTTTTACCAATAATTTCGACAGGTTTTTGAGTTAAACCCAAAAAGAATTTCTCGGTTTCCAAATCATGAACTATTCCATATTGGTGATCAAACTCATGTTCAACATCTTTTACACCGCTATCAATATATTGGCGAGGTAATTCATCAAATCCTAATAAATATTCTTTATATAAATCTGTATCAACAAATGTTCTAACTGTTTGCCGTGTTTGTTCCAGTATATCTGAAAGATTTCCTATTGTGGAGTGTGAACCTGAAGAAGGGTTTGTTTCTGCAATAATACTTGTTTGTTGTATAGATGGCATTTGACTTGCTGAAGCTAAACTCGCGTCCCAGTCAATAATCGATGGTATTTCTGTAGGAAGGAGTGGAGTTTTTCCCGTCTTTCTTTTTTCTGGTGTTGATGTTCCATATTGTAATTTTCTCTTTGGTGTTAGTGTTTGAATTGATCTTTTCTGTGGTGTTTCATAAATTTTTTTAATTGGTGTGTGTAGCTCTTCCTTTATTTCAACAGGTTCAATTTTACCAATCGTTGAAATTAATTCTTGTAAGGGTTGAGTTATCGGTTTATATGTTTCCTCCAATTTAGTTTGCGCCTCAAATTCCGCATTTTTTAAACTCTGATATTTTTGTTTAACAGCTTTTCTTGATTTAACTAACTCTCTTGCTAAACGTTCATCCATGATTGGTATAATTTACCATCAAACGTTTATTTTTATAAGTAAATATATGAATCAAATCCTTTTCGATATCGGCCAGATTTCACATTAGAGTCTTTGTCTATTACTAAAAATCCAAATTTATCTTTCCAACATATTAAGCACAACTCATTAAATTGGTTTAATGACATATCAACATTAACATGATCATCATAAATATGTTTTAAGTTTGTTCGATCTTGTTGAAATATAACAATTAAATTTGCATTGTCACGAATTAATTGTTTCGGAATAGAAGAATATGTTTGACATAAATAAAAACAATCAGTATTTTTGTGTCTTCCGAAACAAAAATAGTCCTTTACAACATTCTGATTACAACACACTATATCATCAAATATTATTATAGAGTTTGGTTTAACTTGTTTTGGTGAAACAATTGTTTCTTCATTTTCAGATTCATAGTATCCAATTTTTTTCAAAGGTTTAAAAAGTGTTCTCAAATATTTATACTTTGGTTGATATAAGGATTTTGAATAAACATACAGATTTTCAAATCGCAAACCATTCGGATCTTCAATCAAACTAATAATAACATTGGTTTTGCCACAGCCTGACGGGCCAATAATTAACCCTCTTTTACTATTTCCCTCAAACAGTTTTCCATGTTTTCTAAAACCATTCACTGAACTTTCATGATCCTTAATTGTTATAGAGTATGGTTGTTTCTCAACTCTCATTTTATATATAAAACAAACTATTAATATTCAGTATTGTGATGTAACTGGTTAGTTATCACTAGGATTGCAACTATATATAATGTTTCCATCACATAATAAACGAATCATTTACAAGACAAACAGCAAAAGGAAAGGAAGTGGTTTAGTAAACTCATTAATAAATAAATTACCCTTTGAATTGCATATTCCTGGTTATAATTTTTGTGGACCTGGAACAAAATTGGAAAAACGATTGTCAAGAGGTGATAAAGGTATAAATTTATTGGATGAGGCTTGTAAAGAACACGATATTGCTTACTCACAATCAAATGATATAAAAAGAAGGCATTTAGCTGATAAAGTATTAGCTGACAAAGCTTTATCAAGGTTCAAAGCTAAAGATTCTAGTTTTGGGGAAAAAACTGCTGCACTAGGAATTACTGGTGCTATGAAAATTAAAAGAAAATTAGGTATGGGACTTCGAACGAGAAGAAAGTTCAAGCGAAAAACTCGAAAAGGACGAGGACTATCATTATCTCAGGTAATTTCAAAAGCTAGAAAAGGAATTAAGGGGAAACGTTTTAAAGACCTAAATGAAAGTATTCAAACTGCTTTAAAAGTTATTAAAAAAACTGGTAAAGTGTTACCTCCAAAGAAAAGGGTAATTCCAATCCCAAAGACTGGCGGATTTCTTCCACTTATACCTTTATTTGCTGGTTTGTCTGCTCTTGGTGCTCTTGGAGGAGGGGCTGCAGGTATTGCTAAAGCAGTAAATGATGCAAAAGCAGCCAAAGCGAAATTAGAAGAATCTAAACGACACAATCAAATGATGGAGTCCATTGCGGTAGGAAAAAAAGGAAGTGGACTTTATTTAAAACCCTATAAAACAGGATGTGGATTATACTTGAAACCTTATTCAAAAAACTGCTAAAACATATACCTCGAAAAGCACTTACAAATTACGATTTACTTAAATACGCTAAATATTTACAAATTCCCAACTTTCGTGGTATTTTTATGAGGGATAAATTACCAAAAAAGATAAAGTTAATTGAAAGTGCAATTGTCAATCTAGATAATCACAGTGGTGTTGGTACTCACTGGATAGCATATACAAAAAAAGGAAAAAACATAATATATTTTGATAGTTATGGTAATTTGCGACCCCCTTCTGAATTAATTAAATATTTTTATAGCGACCAAAATAATAATATTGTTAATTATAATTATAACAGTTATCAAAACTTTAACAAAACAAATTGTGGTCAATTGTGTCTAAAATTTCTTTATAACCATATGTAACACCTAATTTTAGTTTATTATTAAACATATTTTTAAAGTAAAATGTCATATAGTTTTGTTCTTAGCGGCAATTCCGCTATTTTAACATCAGAGTTACATCCTCCAATATATTTAGATGAAGATGTTGAATATGTTATCGGTCTTGTAAATTTCGAAACTTTTAATGCAATTCCCAATATTGATGTTGGGAATAATGTATTAATTCATGATGAAAATTTAGAAATAGCTATACCCCCAGGTAGCTACGAATTAGAAGACATAAAAGATTTTTTAAAAAAACACTTGGATGAGGATAAAATTAGTTTTAGTCTTTATGCAAATAATAATACTTTACGTACACATCTTAAATGTTCAGCCCCCATAACTTTTCGTGAAGGAACTATTGGTAAATTATTAGGGTTTAAAAATGGGCGATTGGAAGCCAACATTGAACATATATCAGATTTTCCCGCGGAAATAATTAAAGTAAATTCAATAAATATAGACTGCAGTATTGCAGAGGGATCATATTTAAACGGGAAACCTGTTCATATAATACACCAATTTTTCCCGAGCGTTGCTCCAGGGTTCAAAATAATTGAGTCACCTCAAAACGTCATATATTTCCCAGTCACCGTTAAAGTAATTGATAAAATAGCCATTAAAATAATAGATCAGGAAGGTGATTTGGTTAATTTTAGAGAAGAAACCATAACCATCAGACTACATCTTAAAAAAGTAGATTAAAGATGGTAATATTATATAACAATAAATCTGCAAACTTTACTAGAAAATTTAATAATAAAAACATTAATAAGACAAGAAAGAAACCAACTTCCTTTAGTAGGAAATCAAACTTCCAAAGGTTAACACCTTCTAATAGAAAATTTCTTCAAAGTTTGGGTTTTAAACTTAAATAAAAATGGATTATTTAAATGTAAGAGAAAATGTATTGGTTGATGAATCAATATTAAGCTGGGAAATTCTTTCTTTCGATCCTTTTAATCCTACAAAACTCGGACCAAATGATGAAATCAGAATTGCTTTGCAACAAACAGGAAAATATCCTTTACCTTGCAAAAGTGAAATTTATGTGGAATTGCAAGTAACTAAAGAAGATGATTCCCCTTTAGCTAATACTGTTTTAATTAATAATGCTCCGGCATTTTTATTTAAAGAATTACGCTATATTTTAAATGGTGTTACTATTGACTCCGTTCGGGATATTGGTATAACTTCAACTCTTAAGGGATATATTTCATTTAATCAAAATGAAAGTGCTAAATTGGAAAATGCCGGTTGGTATCCGAAAACAAAATCTAAAGAAAAAATTATGACTGATGACAAAGGTAATGTTTCATTATGTATACCATTAAAGATGTATTCAGGATTTTTTGAAGATTATAATAAGATTATTCTTAATTCACAACAAGAACTTATTCTAATAAGAAGTAATGATGATACAAATGCATTATTATCCAGTAATGAAGATGAAAAACCCAAAGTTAAAATTACCAAGTTGTGTTGGAGAGTTCCTCATCTTACTGTAGCGATTCCGCAAGAATTAGCACTTACCAAAATTATTGACAAAAATAGTGATATACTAATAACCTTCCGAAGCTGGGAATTAGTTGAATATCCAGAGTTATTGGAAACTACGAGGCACAACTGGCCCGTAAAAACATCTACAAAAGTCGAAACGCCACGTCATGTTCTAATTGCTTTTCAGAAAAATAGACGTGGTAATCTAAAAATGGATATGAGTAAATTTGATCATTGTAATTTAAGAAATATGAATGTCTTTTTAAATTCAGAAAGATATCCTTACAACGATCTTCAACTTGATTTTGAAAATAATAAATTTGCTACTCTGTATGAAATGTTTACAGACTTTCGTCAAGGGTATTATAACTCTCCAGTGGAACCAATTTTTAATCCGAAAGAATTTAAAGAAAATGCTCCTATAGTTTACATTAATTGTTCACATCAAAGAGATTTACTACAAACAGGTCCAGTAACCATGAGAATTGAATTTGAAACCAAGGAAAAAATTCCCCCTAAAACAGCGGCATATTGTGTTATAATTCATGATAAAGTTTTCAGTTACAATCCATTAACAAAAATTGTGAAACAGTTGTAATACAATTTCCTTAAGATAAAATACTCTTTTTAAACAAACCGCTACTTACGCTTAAGAGCGCACGCGTCAATTTTGATATTTATTAACGTAGCCAAACCAGAATTCTTCATTTATATAATGTCTTACGAGATTTCAGTTCGAGTATTAGATTTTCAACTTCAGTTGCAGAAATTAAAAAAACAAATAAGTGAATATCAATTAAAAGTAGAAATGATCAAGAAATTCAAATATTTGAAAATATGAAACTTATTCTAGATCTTCAAGGATTCAAAATTGAAAATAATAAATTTATTGTAAAGGAATTAGCAGCGTACGATGGGCAAAAGACAAGTCATTTTATTTTGAAAGCTCCATTTCCGATGGGTCATTTACCATCCTATTTACACAAACAAGCTCTGTGGTTAATAAAAAATTACCATTGCATTGAATGGTGTGAAGGATTTACACCATTACACAAATGTGGAGATATCATAAGAGATTTAAGCGCTAAGGTAGACTATGTTTATGTAAAAGGGGAAGAAAAGGCAGATTTCGTAAAGAAGTATTCCATGAAACCAGTTATCGAGATTGATGAACAACCCACCCTAAAGAAAATGGATCCTTGCTGCTTTTATCATCAAAAAATACCATGTGTATGTGCATTATCAAATGTTTATTACCTTTACAACAATTTTTTTATGTAATAAAAGACTTGATTACAAATTATGTGTTTTATTTTCTAACATTGTTTTAATACATGAAATATTATTATTTAATCCTAGTTCTTGAAGTTTACATATTAAAATATCTATATTTTTATTTTTTAAATATTCGCTACAACATTTAGCTGCTAGTAAACATAATTCCGCATGTTCCATATAATTTAAAAACAATATAATATTCTGCGCTTCACTTTCTTGACCTTCATATGCATAAAACTCGGAACAGGCTGCGGACATCAAAAACTCTTCATACATTTCTCTTATTAATAATTCCATAATAAATCCTACACTAAAACCTCCCTGTTTCTCAATATCTCTTTATCTCTCTCTTCCTCTTCCACGATTTCTTTTAATATATCAGGATCTTTTATATAATCCTTCAATATCCTTAAAAAGTAACTGAATCCTATTTTCTTTATTTCATGAAAGAACTTCGGCAAATTTTGGGTTTTTCTATAATTTAAACAGGCTTCTGCAGCTAATTGGTATTGGAAGGCAGTCTCATAATATACCTGTGCCCACTCGGGGTGTGTTTTCCTTAGCATTGCATTCTTTAATTCGGAATTTTGAAGTTTAGTAAACTGTTTACCTAATTTGATTATTTCATTTTGCAAATCACTGTTCATAACTACCACTTATTTTTAATTTAACACTGTTCTTTATTAGTGGTGAATCTTCTATATAAGCTTAAGACTAGTTGTAAATGAATGTAGCTCGCTCAGATTCAGTCCTTTAAAATACCAGCTCCCCTCCAACTGCTACCAGCTCCCCTCCAACTACTGTGGTGGTTAGGAAGGAGGTAGGAGGTGGAGCAAAAAGAGGCGGAGTTTATGAAACCAATCGGAATAGGGGGCGAACTTGGGCAGCCAATCAGAAACAAGGTCATTCTTGGCTGACCAATCAAAAAAGTGGTGGGGGGGTCAACTAGGAGCCCCCTATTCCCACTACTAATACATTTCCTGATAGCGTGTATTTCCACCTGGAACATGCTTGGTGACTTACCCAAGGTTTCATGGTGTTTGGTTCTGGGTTCATATACTCCTATTCCAGTCAGGCGCGGACACAAGGGGGGGGGCGGTGGGGGCGATCGCCCCCCCCCCTCCCCCGAGCTTTTAGTTTAGGAAAATAGACCCGATTTTGCCTCTTATACTATAGTTTATTCAAGAACTAGAGAGAGTAATAAATTATTTTTTTCCCTTTTTCTTTCTTCGCAAACTACCTGTGCTCTTTAGTCCAGTGTCTTTGGCAAAATCTGTTAGACACATATATTTTTCATAGAACTGGGTTAGAAATTTTATGATCAAAAATCCCGGTCTATAATAATGAACTATTTGGGTTGGATAATAATAGATATTTTGATATGTAAGGTGTTAAGAAGGATTTTAATAGGCGTCGGAAAGAGGTTTATTATCACTAAGTATTTATGACATAGAATACTATTTCGATAATAAACTTAAAATATAAAGTTTTTATAATATTATTTTATTTCTTATGATTTCTTAATAATTCACATACATTAGAAAATAAAGGTAATTGTGACATATTTAACACAAATCACAAGTGTATTTTTATTATTTTTAATTTTGGCATAGAAACCGTTTTAGGCATATTCAGACTAAAACGTAGCCTTTTTCTCTCAAGAAATTCTAAGTTATAATTTAAATACTTACAAAATACCTATGTATTTTCAAATGTAATTAATTTTTATATGTTACAGAAAATTTAAATAATAAATTGTGTTTACGCTGGTAAACATTACGTATCTAATTCGTAATTAAAGTCAGTGAAGCTATCTTCGCTCAAATTAGTTATAATTGGTTCCCCTATCTCACCGATCATGAGATCGGGTTTTCACATTTTCTTTTATTCTTTTATTATATGGATTTTTCCCAATTTTCTGCAGTAACCTTATTCAAAAAATCTTTGAAAAGTTCAGTTAAATTACTAATTTTGTAAGTTGTGTTATTTCTAGCAACTCTACCTTTTACTTGAGAGAGATATTTCCTTCACCAACATTTTCCGGATGATATATAAGAACAGATTTCCTATCTGGTTTTTCTCAGTAAAAATTAAGTTCTCTTCTTCCAACGAGGTTTTTCGTCCGCCTGTGATCGAATGTGGCTTGGGAGTACTAATAATTCCAGTCGTTTTTTTCCCTTTCAGTATTCGGTATATAGTAGATTTTCCAACCCCTGTCATGTTGGAACACATCTCAACAGAGCTTTTAACATTATTATCTAGACATTGATATCTTAAGGTATCATAAACATTCATCGTAATAAGTTTTTAGTTGAGGAAAAAATGCCTTGGTTTAACAATTTTGGAATAAATATAGATGTGGAAGTCATATCTTTTGGGTATCTCACTAATCTCAAATAATATATAAAAACAAGCATAAACAAGATAAATCACTAAGGACACACTGTAAGTTGTACTTTGCTCACTAACAGAAATTAAACTGAACTATCAGAAATTTTATTATTGCAGTAATTTTATAAAAGCTTACAATATTTAAATATAATTAAATATAATTATATTTACGGCAGCCCTCAGTTACCTGCGGCACTGGAGTAGGTACGTTGGAGGTTTCGGTAACAGTTTTATTGCTTTCTCTTGTTCTTGAATAGGGTATAGGAATGTGTATGCTTGCGATTGCCCCTCCCTTTCCCAAGAGCCTTGAGTTCAGGAAAATAGAATCGATTCTGCCTTTTATATTAGAAATGTGTATGCTGCTGACACTCTCTCCCGTTGACAATTTATTTTTCACGCGTTAGCCCCCCCCCCCCCTCAAGAGCTTTGAGTTCAGGAAAATAGACCCGATTCTGCCTCTTATACTAGGAATGTGTATGCTGTTCGCATTCTCCTCCCCCTCTCCGTCGACAACTTACTTTCGCTTGCCATACTGTATTTTTGAGATATCACCGCCTCCCCCCCCCCAAAGAAAGAGGCTGAATCCGCCCCTGATTTCAGTTCCCTTCGTTGTTTTGGAGTCATCTGTATACCATTTAATAGAATTCTTATTGAGTTTTTCAATGGTGTTTCTGTCTCATTCGCTTTTACGACTCAACTTTCTATTGAATTTCTTTATAAAGTTGAACTTCTTTTTCACTTTATTCTGGAGCATGTCCCAGATTTGTCGATTTCTGGATAAGAGATTGGGCCTTCGTTTTATGACTTTATCTCTCAACATCCTATATGTTGTCCTCTTTGCTATACTCTCCATAACTATATGCAGAAATTCAAGGCTTAGGATTACTTTCATGGCAACCATTGAGCAACTTTTCATTGCTCCAATTATGTCCACACAGGCCAGTCTTTGAAGTTGCTAGCTCTTGTATTGGCCAGACTGGTTCTTTTACTCCAGATCACCATATATGGTGATTGGTCTCACTATTGCAGTGTACACCCACTGCAGGATTTTTGAGTTTGTGCACCAGCTTTTCCCGCCATCAAGGCTTTTATAGCCTTGTTGTTTACTTCTTTTTCGTGCTCATTTCAAATATTTAACTCTAACTTCTACTCAATAACGTTCCCATCCATTTTGATGGTTTTCAAGTCGAGGTTTCTTTTCCTTGTCAAGGCTATTAACTGGCACTGTTTTTTAGTGTGTTCAAGTCCTCTTTGGACTATGTCGCAGAGGTTGCGCCCTGACAAGATATGCCGAGATCAGTCGGATTACAGAGGAATCAATCTACAATTAGGCTCCACATAAGTGGAGATGCTACTCCCCTTGAGGGCATCCTCTGGTGTGTTGTAATCAGAGAAAGATGTCAACTTTTCGACGTGCCCCTGTATGTGCTCCGAATTACAAACGAATTAATCTCAATCAGTGCCAAAAACTCTATTTTGTAGAATCGTGAAGGTTTATTTTTTGGACTATTTTGAACACTTTTCTTTCTTGGTAAATTTATCTCGACTTAGCCATATTGTTGCTGGAATTGTTATTATTGAGTTGAATTATTTATCGTGGAAATACGCTGCTTGCATTCGACATATACCAGATTTTTGGATCAGCCTGTGTCGTGCCATCAGACCTGATGTGTTCTTCTAAAAATTTGGGTGTTTTGTCCCGGTACCAATTTGAACTCATCAGTGGGGTCCGTTGGTATCTTCCCCAGATACCCATCGTCGTAGTTTCTGTAATTCAGTACTTGTATTTGAAGTGATTTTGCGTCGGAAATTGGCGGTAGGATGTGTGCGAACACAACCCCCCCTTTGGACACTTGAAGTTCGTTTAAGATTTGTCTCTGAATCTTGAACGTACAGCAAGTCAAATGTCCAGAAGGTGGAACCAATATTATAACGAATGCTCTATGCAGACTCCAGTGTCCGCAACGGTTCGTGCTAAGGATGCCACGTTGAATCGGAGAAAGACGTCAACTTTTCAACGAGCCCCTGTATGGGCTCCGAATTACTAACAAATTAATCTCAATTAGTGCTAAAAACTTTATTTCGCTGTATAGTGAAAGCTTATTTTTTTTTGGACTTTTATTTAGATTTCTATATTTTGGACACTCTCCTTTTTTGGTAAATTTATCTCTCTCTCTCTCTCTCTCTCTCTCTCTCTCTCTCTCTCTCTCTCTTTGTCAACCTCTGTCCATCCACTCCTGGATGTAGGTCTCTCTCAATTGTTTTCATCTTTCTCTATTGTTCGCCAATCTCATCCACTGTTTGCCCGCCACTGTCCTTATGTCGTCTACACATCTTTTTTGAGGTCTTCCCGTGCTTCTTGTTGTTTCCCTCGGTCTCCATTCCAGGATTCTTCGTGTCCATCTGTTGTCCTCATATCGGGCTGTGATCAGCCCATCGCCACTTCATCTTTGCAACCTCCTTCACGATGTCTTTGACTTTCGTTCTGCGTCTTATCTCGGTGTTTCTAATCCTGTCTCTTAATGATATTCCAAGCATGTTTCTTTCCATCGCTCTTTGGACTGCTTCTATTTTTTAGCGGACTTTTTGATGAGGGACATGGTCTCTATTCCATACGTACACACCGGTAATATGCATGTGTCGTATACTTTTCTTTTTAGATTTATGGGAATTGAATTATTTTTCAGGATGTATGCGAGTTTACCGAAAGCGGCCCATGTCAGCTGTGTTCTTGTTTTTATTTCAGCATCCTGGTTTGATTTCGCTAGTCTGATGTCAAGACCCAAGTATACATAGTGTTCGACGTTTTCTATCCTCTGGTTCTGTATTGTTATGTTTGCCTGTTCGTGGCTCATTATTTTTGTTTTGTTGTAGTTCATTTTAAGGCCTACAGATACGTTAGCTGTTGTAGCATTTCGTTCAATTCTTGAAGATTACTTGCTATTAAGATTATGTCATCAGCAAATCTGGGATGGTTCAAGTATATTCCGTCGATGTTTATACATTTGATGTCTCATTTAAGTTCCTTAAAAATGTCCTCTAGGACTAGGGTCCCCTTGTCTCACTCCCCTTTGTAGTTTTATGGGGTTCGTTTTCGTCTTGTCGTCTATTTTTATTTAAATGGTTGCATTTTCGTATATGTTCTTTATGATGTTTATGTATCTTGAATCGATTCTTGCGTTTTCTAAGGATTGTAATACTGCCCATATTTCGACGGAGTCGAATGCCTTCTGGAAATCTACAAATTTTAAATTTTTTTGTAGAATTTATCTCTACTTACTCATATTGTTAGTGGAACTGTCATCATCGGATTGAATTATTTATGGTAGAACTACGCTGCTTGCATTGAATATATACCAGGTTTTTGTATCGTCGTCTGTCGTGCCATTAGACCTGATATGTTCCTCTAGAAATTTGGGCGTTTTGTCGCGGTACCAACTTGGAGTTATCAGTGAGGTTCATTGGTACCTTACCAAGTCACCCGTCTTCGTACTTACTGTAGTTCGGAACTTGTATTTGAAGTGATTTTGCATCGGAAATCGGCGGTAGGATGTGCGAGGACACAACTGGTGGTACGGAGGGCGATAGTGTCCTCTGTCTCTGCTATTCTAGTGGAGGGAAGTCGCTCCTTCCATTTGAACGTCGTTCCGTCTAATCCCCTGTCATCAAGTGCTCTTTTGACTGTCTCATGTGGAGTGTTGTCAATATTTATTAAGCAATTGTATGAAAATCAACCGGTTGTTGACAAATCTTCATAACCTCATTTTTTGACATGTTGGGGGTGGGAGTGTCGCTAAATAGCCCATTATTTTTGTAGGTAACTTTTTCCTTTTTTTATATATATTATCTTACGATTCAAGTGGAAAGCAAGCGATTGTTCATGTTTTACTCTTTCAACCTTGAAAACTGTCCATTTCCGGTATTTTTCGCAGATAAAAAAGTTGTAGGTTACGTTAAAATAAAGCCATTCAGGAAGTTTCACACGAGTTTTAATTATTTTAAAATAGAGCTTTGTACTGTATTGTATTAATACAGTAACGCACAAAAAAGTTATGTTGCTTTAAATGTAGGTGAAGTACTGCTGGCGCGGTGGCGTTTTGTACAAACCTTTAAAAGACGCCCTGTAAAATGTGTTCAGTTAAAAAAATTAAACTTTATGCTAACTACTTTTTGACACACCTTTTTAAAATGTGTACATTTAGTAACTATATATTGTAAACGTAAATGCTAGAGTAGGATCAAAAACGAACAGTAATATAGTTGAAAGGTACGGTGAAAATACGCTTAACAACAACGGACAAAGGCTGATCGAGCTTTGCACACAACATAAACTAAAAATTCTGAATGGATTCTTTCAACATAAAGATATCCACAAATATACTTGGCACCAAGAAACTAGACAACTGAAATCGATTATAGATTATATAATTGTTAAACAGGAATCCTTTCTGAAAGTTCAAGACACTAGGGTATACAGAGGAATAGAATGCGGATCTGACCACTTTTTCTTGGGTGCAAAGATACAAATCCCCTTCAAGACAAAAAAGACAACGAAACAAACAATACAAACACCTCAACAATAGAACGAATATCTTACAATGTGGAAGGACTTCATGAACCTAGTACAAAATATCTATTTAAGACTCGATTAGATAACAAACTGAATTGCTGTCAGGGCTCACTGATGAACTGTATGAACACATTGTATCCTCTCTACACTCCGCAGCACAAGAAGCTCTAGGAATTAAGACGAAGGACATGAACAGACGAAACAACAAGGTTACATGGGACAAGACACTGGAAGAACAAATACAGATAAAACAAAAAGCTTTCAACAAATGGCTAAATTCAAAAGATCCACAAGATAAAAACATATTCAAAAATAAACAATCCAAATTTAAAAACATGATTAACAAAAACAAAAACGACGCATGGGATAGGAAATACACTGAACTAAATACACATGTAGGAGGTACAAGATCATTAGAAGAATGGAAATTAATAAAGACACTAAGATCAGACACCACAAATAAGATTAACTTACAACCAATCCCAATCAAAAAGTGGATCACCCATTATCAAACGCAGCTTACTGAAGACCGACAAGAGTATCTCGTTAACTCCCCAAGACGGTACAACGTACAAGGCCACTATATAAAGGTAACAAAGGAGATAGTATGTAAGGCTGTGGATTCATTGAAAAATAGGAGAGCAGCTGGACCGGAAGGAATACCTGCTGAACTGTTAAAGAACGGTACTGAAAAACTAACGTTCTTTCTTCAAGAACTATTTAACAGACTCCTAAATAATGATGATCCTATCCCAACTATATGGAAAGAAGGCTGGATAACACCAATCCACAAAAAAGGATGACGCGACGAATGCTCAAACTATAGATGTATAACTGTAACCAGCACAATGAATAGAGTATACGGAAAACTGCTTAGACACATCGTAGAAACAGAATATGGCCCAAGCAGGTTTTAAAGGTGGCCGATCGTTCGTAGATCATATATTGTGTTTAACCCAACTTAATGAAAAGAAGGTGGCAAGAAATAGAGAGGTTCATCTGCTTTTTGTTGGCCTCACAAAAGCATATGATGCGGTGTCAATCCAAAAATTATGGCACATGATGGAGAAGTCTTCAATTAACAATAGAGCGATTCAAGCCATCAAACAGCTATACGACCAAGCATTCTTCAGAATTAAGATCGGCAATAACTTATCAGAAAGCTTTCATGTGACCAAAGGCCTTTGCTAGGGATGTTGTCTATCTCCAACTCTCTTTAAAATCTACCTCAATGAAGCCTTAAAGAATAGGAGAAAATCATGAAGTAAAATGGGAATAACATTAAATAATGACACACATTTATATACGCTTCATTTTGCAGATAACCAAGTGGTAGTGACCCAAGATAAAGAAGACCTCGAATTTTTGATGAGGAAACTATTTAAAGAATACGCAGAATGGGGATTACCCATCAACTGCAATAAAACTAAATATATGTGTATTGGTGGAGAAGAAACAGATTTGGAAGTGGATGACAATATCATAGTAAAATCTTGTTCTGATTATACCTATCTTGGAACAAAGATCAATCAAAGTGAACGAACTGAAGAAGAAATATTGGAGCGAATAACTAACGGGAAAAAAGCTATCGGATGCCTAAACTCACTATTATGGTCAAGAAACATCTCCAAGGAAAGAAAACATCTTTTATACAATGCAATATTTAAAAGCGTTGTATTGTATGGATGTGAAACACGGCAGATAAATAAAACTTTAGAACGTAAGCTGCTGGCTCTTGAAATGGACTATTGGCGAAGATCTGCCGGAAAGTCAAGGATCGAACGGATAACCAACGAGAAAATTAGAGAGATTATGGGCGTAAAGAAAACTATTCTCGATGAAATCGAACAACGTCAGCTGTTATGGTATGGACATGTGGAGAGAATGACGGACGAACGTCTACCAAAGCAAATCCTAAAATGGACACCAAATGAAAAATAAAAAGAGGAAGACCAAAAGTTACCTGGATTAAGGGCATTAACCGAGCCATGTCCGAAAGAAACTTACTTCCATGGGATTGGGAAGACCGAAAACAATGGAGACTGGGAACCGGAAGGCGTAGAACGCTATGAAACTGGATATATATATATATATATATATATATATATATATATATATATATATATATATATATATATATATATATATATATACTTACTTATATAAAGCTTTATAAAATGTGTTCCATATTATGCAATATTTCTGCAGGTCACTGTATAAATTTTTTCGAGTAGATATTTACTCTTCAATTATTGTTATAGTGCTATATTGTTTGGATGAGTTGTGAGCATTATCTTATCAAAATCAACAGAAAAAATCGTATTATTATTATAATTATTATATTATGCATGCTTGTTGAGTTGGGAATTTTTTTCACGATTCGATAAACAAAGCTGCCAACCAAAATTTAAATTAACACCATTCTAGCTTCCTTTTTCGTAATAGTGTGAGCATAAATACTATTTTATATTCATTAATTTTTGTTAGTTTTTACTGAAAAAGCCTTTTTTGAGTAATAAAACAATACAGTCAAAATATTTTGCACATTTATCTAAATTCCATTACAAACAATAATCATTTATAAAAACCATGAAATTAAGTCTGGAATATCATATTTAATCATGTTATCACACCTATAATCTAGATTAAAAATCATCACAATATTATATTTCAAAATACTGTATGTACGTAGATAACATTGTTTAAAAGATATATAACTTTATTACCCTGCTTAAATAAATACTAGCTTTACAATGCATCAGTCAGCGTAAGATTTTCTTGTGAACAGTACAGTATTTTCTGGAAGTTTTGATAGTAATATGAACTTATTCGAATAAAACTTTCGTTTGAAGGAGGTAAGATTCTTGGATGATTTATATATTTTTTTAATGCCTAACTTTACTATTACTGCACTTGAACTTTCTAAAAACTTTTAACATAATAACATTACTATTCTGATATAAACGATAACATTTAGATTTGGGAGATCGCTATTTCATTTTCTTTAACACTACCAAAACTTGAGATTCTGAAAACAATTATTTCATATTTTCATATAAGTCATTGTCTAACATTGAAATTCATCTAGAATTCTAGAATTTAGGAACTCTTTTTTATGTTGTAGCCTTTTTATTTTAAAAGTCCCGTGAAAATTATCTCTCTTGTCTAAATTTTCATTTAACGGGATATTTTACCGTATGTTTAATGCAAAAAAAAACTTATTATTAAAAACTAAAAGTACCAAATTTGATTTTTTTATGGTCATTTTTATCCTTTCTTCAGTTCGGAATCGAGGAACAATATAGAACCTACATCACTTTCTACTCTCAATATCTAAGTTTAATAGAACGTTTATAACCCAGTATGCCGTGAAATTTGTGCATTGGATAAGAATAGTTATTTTTTGTAGATTTTGTGTTACCGAAATTGAATCCATCCAATCAGAATTGCTCCAAAACATCAAGTTTTTTAAATATCTTAACCTATAAGTACAAAAACACGATTTTGATATATATATGAGGTTGTATAATATCGCGATATTTTTTTTCTCAAAAACCATACATAGCATCTTAAATTATAAGTCTTACTCTTTCAAACGTCGTTAAGTTTGTGCAAACATCTTTCTTTTTCTTTGAGATATTCATTCTTGAAAATTTCAAATTGCTTGAATTTTTCAAGTTTTGTAAGTCTTAATCTTTCAAGACCGATAAGCTTTCAAGCGGTAATTCTGATAAACCATTGATGTTGTAGGGCTACTAAAGCATCGCTTAATCTAAATTTATCATTAGTTTTGCTAAATAAGTTTGTTTAAACAATTTGTTTAAACAAATTATTGCAAAATTCATTATTTTTTAAATAAATGCTTTCATTGCATTTTACAAAAATAAATACGTTTAAAAGAGTCGTTATCGGTATTACGATATAATTTGTTGTAAACAAAAACATAAACAATTAATATTGCAATTTAAAAACACCAAAAAGGCTCATTTGAAGATAATCAAGAATGTATATCAAGAATTCGCAAAAACATATTCGACAAATACAAAGCTTACAAATATATATCGTTAAAGAGTTTATATTTAAATTGCAATATATGTTACTTAATAATTAATATATAACAAAATATATCGTAATAACAATAACGACCTCTTTGAACATATTTATTTATTTTTTAAATGCAATGGAGACATTTATTTAAAATAATGAACTTTGCAATAATTTGTTTAAACACATTTATTTTGCAAAATAATGATAAATTTGGATTGAGCGATACTTTGATAGCCTTAGAAGATCCATGGTATATCGGAACTGTTGCTTAAAAGCTTATTGGTCACAAAATGTGAACGTTTTCAAAATTTGCAAAATTCATGCAATTTAAAATTATCAAAATTGAATATCTCGAAGGAAAATAAAGATATTTGAGTACACTCATCGGCATTTTAAAGAGTAAGAGTTATACTTTAAGATGCTGTGTATAATTTTTGGCGAAAGTAAAAAATGTCGCGGTGATACATAACCTCACATATAGGCCACACTCGCTGATATTTAAAAAACCTGATGTGATGGAGCAATTCTGAGCCCGAATTCGAATTTAGTGACCAAAAATATAGTAAAAATTTCCTCAAGTAAAAACATTATCTCACATTTACATTAAAGTATAAGTAACTAGAAAAATGACCAGCCTCACTTAAGATAAATGTGACTGATGTTTTAATAAAAAATGCCGATTAAGAATCTATAATTAATTAAGATTTATCAGCGAATTTTTCATGAAGCTACACACACATTAAACTATATTTTGTTACAATATAATATAAAGTTAACGTTTGTCAGTTGATTTGTTTGCTCACGGTACTCTTTGGTACCACCGAACCGAGTTTAAAAGTTATTTTTTGTTGGAAAGACCACATTCCTCCTTTGAATATAGATTAGTTTTTATCCTGTTTTAAAAGAACAGGGTGGCACAAAAGAAATGAGCAATATTGGAGAAAACGTCGGTACCTCTGAGCTGTCATCGACGTTCATAAGACACAAGGAGAGAAACATATATAGCGAGAAGGAGAGAGAGAGAGAGAGAGAGAGTTGATGTTGAACATAGTCGAACAGTTAAAATACTACACTGTTGAACTTGCAATCTGTGGGAGCCGAATGAATTACACTTTTCTGTTCGTGTGGGATATCAAATTAAAGCTTATTATATGTTCGATCTAAATATGAATATGGAAATGTCAAATCTTTCAACGACTGGCTTAAAGCGAACTGTTTAAAGTCTTTGTTTTGTTGCGGAGATTAATAATGATTATGCGTTCATGTTACGATGCCCCGTACAAAAATCAGTATTTGTGGCACCAGTGGCGACTCGTGGCTAGGGATGCAAAAATAATAGAAAGTATCGATATCGATACGTTTTTGTACGGTATCGATGTCTGTTGATATTTTCCGAAAGAGAAATTGAAATCGGAATAAAACTATCGATGCTAAAAAAACTCAATACTTTAGGTAAAGTATCGATACTTTAGAAGTATCGAAGTGTCCTTTGCATCTCTACTCGTAACCTTATAATATCTAAGCTCTGGACTATAGACTTGTTGAAGTAAATATTAATACTGACTGTATTAAAATAAAAATATAATTTTGCCCCCAAATGGTAGTTTCTATAATATAAATCCTAAAAACCACAATATTTTTTTTTATGTTTAAGGAACTTAATTTTTATTTAATAATCAAAATATAATTAACCACTCTCAAGTCACGAGACAACGAACACCAATCAAAATGCATGACGTTACTTGTTGATAAACATCATCACTGTCAAGGGCTAGGCTGCTTGGTTAATATTATTTTATAGCGATTTCCGTGCAATTTCTGAGAAATTTGCTTGCTATTCCCTTTGAAAACGATTCCCAGCAATTTTTTCATGATGGAGAGTGGACTTATTAAGACAAATAGTTCGAATTTGTCGAGAATACTTGATTGTTTTACGGTGGTCAATTTCTTCGTAACAAACAGTAACTTTTACTCTGCCGAATTTAGAAATGTGAAGACCTCCATGTAAATAATGTACAAAGAATTGTTTTTTCCGCAACCGATAATGAATATATACTAGTATTCTGTATAGTTCTCCATGTTATTCGGCAACTAAAAGATAACAAGTACAAAACATTGTTACCCAACTTTGATTACTTTATTTCTAACCTCAAAATTCCAATTTTCATCTCTAAAAACTTGAAAACTAATAACTTTTAGTTTAAGAAAAATAAACAAATATTATCAAAACTTACATCAAAATGATATTCACAAAAATACATTTTCGATTGTGTAGACATAAGTGCGAGATCCCTACGGGCTAGCTGAAGCCACATTTTCCTATTATTTTCCGAATGTGAAATGTAAATTTTCAGGTGTTTTAATTGTAGCAAAGATTATTAAAGCTAACGCTAGCTATAATAATCTTTGATTGTAGTACTTGTATACTGAGGTACCACACAATACTTATAAAACTTAGAACTCATTTTTATTTTTACTACAAAAATTACAATAAAAAGTTACACAAAATGCCAGTTAGGGCGAGAAATGTTTAGTCCTTGGCGAGAGCTCTTCAGCACCAGCTGCCAATTATTTAATTGCTTGTATATATATATATATATATATATATATATATATATATATATATATATATAGAGTTAGCTACTGGCTATATCTCAAAAATTATATATACTATGACCTTGTTCTAAAAAATTATTAACAAATATAGTCAAAAAAGGTAGTTTGAGAATATTACTAATTTTAAATTTCACTGCTAAGCATCTTATTTGCCATCAAAAAACGTTATTTTTTTATAAGTATTCTAATAAGTATAGGTCGAAAATCAACAATCTGTTCTGTCTAAAACAATTGTCGCGTAGTTACCAAGTAGCTTGTTACGTAGTTACCAAACAGCCAATGGTAACAGTTTAAAATAATTTAACCTCGGTTTGTTTTAACCGTTGTTTCAGAAAAAAGAAATTTAATCAGCATTTTTGAATATTCATTACATAGAGTTAAAAAATGAATCATAATCAAACTTTCTACAAGGAAGCTTATGTTGCCAGCCCTACGCTTCAAACTTCTATCATTACCTAAGTATTGACAAAATTGGTTGAACAATTTTATCAATCATTTGAAGAACTTTAAGCAAATGAAGTTACTTTTAAAGGCAGATCTAGAATCTTTTTTCGATGTTTCACTTACAATTGCACTAAATATCTTTAGGGATGTCTACTTCCCAATATTAGAATAACTCATATGAACATGAACACTGTTATTATTTTTTTATGGGGCTAGATTTTAATTCTGAATAAAGGATATATTTGGATTAACGACTGATGGGTCTAGTAATGCGAGTTACGTCAGAGGAAGTGTATAGATATATAATAATACAGAAAAGAATTATTCTTAATGATAATTTTAATGACCAAATTCGGCATGATAAACACACAACAGAATTTTTTTTCTTGGGTTTCTAGAATTGACAATTGCCAGTCAGTTACAAAACTCATATTGATTTAATTTCACTGAAAAGACTGAATTAAATTTGTTGTTCGTATCCTACAAAAAAAAACTATATTTAAAAAGGAGCTCAATATTAAATTCAAGTAGGGGGCTTTTAAATTAGCCGCTGATGCTACATCGTTTTAAGAAATACGAGTAGGAGGAAGGTTTAAGCATATAATTTAGATAAAATTTTATTACGAGGATGGGCAGAAAAGTTTTTGGGCTCCCCTGGAAATGGTGCTCGAAGGATAATTTTTATTATGCCATCGAAGCATTATCGTTTCTCAGCAATATTTAAAAGCTCTGTTTTATATTGTTTTCATTCTGCAATTTTATCAAATTTTCAACGTTTATTTCCTACAGAGATTACATTACATGCTGCATTCGGAGAGTCCATGTCTTCATTTACAATTAAAAATGTAGAATGCGGAGTTCAATTGTGGCCAAGTGAGCACTTGAGATGCTAAACTTTCTGCTTAGACTGTAGGTATACCGAAAGAAACAGCGCTTCATATCAGAAAATTGTCAGCAAGATTGGTGCCATGTTTGCCTACTCTGAATCAAAAACTGTAAAGTATGATTTTATCGGAATGATCTTACAGATTGCTTGCTGCCATTTGTTACTATGGATGAGTGATTCTACCACCATACCCCGAGATTAAACAACAGTCAGTTCAGTGGATAGGCGATGGAGAATAGCGAAAAAGGTGTAGAGAAATTCTTGGTTAATATTTTTGGGACGCTAAAGGATTCTTGTTTCATGAACTGACGTTTATATTCAAGCTGTATGCAGCCTACTTATCTGACTTGGCTCTTTCGGACTTCAACCGAAACTTAATATAAACTCTTGCTACGATAAAGTATGAATTCGACTCTGAAGTTATCGCAGCGACGAACACCTATTTTGCAGACTTGGACGAAAACACCTACAAAGAAGAGATCCAAGCACTGGAGCACCGGCGGTGTATATCTTTAGGAGATGATGCAGAAAAATAAAGTAAATTTATCTCATAATTTTTATATTTTTTTGTCAGGCCGCAAATTATTCATTCCATCCTCGTAAATAAAATTAAAATAATAAATTACACATCACCACCTAGGCAGTAATTTTGTTTTTGTAATAGACACATCATCTCTTTATTTACGGATAATAAGAATAAGTTCCAGTAATAAATTTTTACCACAGTTTGCGTCAATGGATTTTGCGGGTTATTAAAAAAACCTGAATTTTCTGTTATATCATTTATGCGGGGTTGCCTGGCATTATCAAGATGAACTTAACTCGGCACTAATTATGCGAGTTAAATGGAGGACGTTTATTTGTGATGACTCAGCCCACACGAAAGTGGTATTCTTCTTTCATATATTTGATTCTGCATCTTTCATGCGCTTTTAAAGGACTATTTGCTGGGGCAAAACATCCCTGCTATAAATAAATTATAAAGACTATGTGTAACAAAAATTTAATGATTATGCTTATAATTTAAAAATTTGTCATATTTCCTTCTTACCGTCCAATTTTCAGTCAGTTTTAAATTGTTAAGTTAATATTGTTGGTAAAGAGTTATCTAGGAGGTCTTAAATACATAATAAACCTGTATGTTTTTATTAAATATATACTTTTGTGACTGTTTTTGGTGCATTTGGTGAAATGGTACTCACCTGCGCACTGATGACATCTGAGTTTTGTATCGATGATATTGGATTATTGGTCTTCTGTTTTTCAATATTTCTGTCTCTATGGTTGCTGGTAGGTTTAGTAAATGAGATGTTAAAGAAGTCTTCCTCTGTTCTTGAAATGATCACTTTGACTGTTGGAAATACTCTTTTGTCTAATACTGATCTAAGTTTGTAGATTTCTAAGGAGGTGAATCCTAGGGCCTCAATTTATTCTTTGAGGTCTTCTACGGTAATCTTGTTATTAATTCCCTCTATTAATATATTCAAGTGCCTTTCTTCTTGTAAGAGGTAGGTGTGATATTCTGTGTTGTTGTCTGCTAGGTAGTTTGATTTTGTACTGTTTATTTCCATACCTTGTTTCTGGATTTCTTTCCTAATTTCTGCCCTTTTTTTGTATTCCTAATTATTATTGGAAA
Source organism: Diaprepes abbreviatus (assembly GCA_034092305.1). Taxonomy (NCBI): domain Eukaryota; kingdom Metazoa; phylum Arthropoda; class Insecta; order Coleoptera; family Curculionidae; genus Diaprepes; species Diaprepes abbreviatus. The sequence goes on along the minus strand of JASJET010000228.1, from coordinate 13,103,296 downwards.
GAGTGTGATTTCCATTTTTTTTTGGTTGTTTGAATTTTTATTTCCCGTAGTGCCATGGTTATTGGTGATTTGCTGCTATTTGGTAGGGGTGGAAGATTCTAGATTTCCATTTCCTTCTGTTCCGTGGACTTTTTGTTTGTGTTGCTCTTGTTTCCTGTTGTGTTTGTTGTTCTGTTTGGGTATATATTTCTGTGTTTGTTGATCTGTTTGAGTTGGTGCTTTTTGTGATATTTCTAATTTTAATTTTGACATATCTGTTTGTTGTTATGCTATTTTTATTATGCGATTGCTTGATCCTTGTTGCGCTTTCATGACTTCTGTCCTTGTTTTGTTGAGTTCTACTAATATATTGACAATTTTTAAAGTTAGATTCATGCATTTTATGGACGTTTTGATGAGTTCTTTCTCTTGTTCGTTTAATATCTGAGGTTAATCCTTTTTAGATGATTCATTTTTGTTCTGGAATTTCTTTGAATTCTTCGGTTTTTTCTGTAATATCTTCTTGCGCCTCTCTCTTCCGATATTCTACCTCTCTTTCTAGATAAGAAGACTTTCATTCTTCAGAATTGGATTTCTCTTTAGATGCATCGTTTCTTCGTGCCTTACGGCATCTTGAAATTTGGTTCCTTTTTTTGCTTTTTATCCTTTGTTGATATTTTCAGCAAAGATGTTTCTTTCTCATCTGTCATTGTCAAAAGTTACAATTGTTCGATTCCCACCAAAACTAGCATACAGGAGTTTTCGAGATCACACATTATGAATCAAAACTTAATTTGAAATATGGTGGATCCAATATGGTGGACAAAAATTTTACTTTACCGATTTTTTGTATGGTGTTGTCAGAGGTGTATATTAAGAATTTAAATTTTTTTTTATAAATCCAATATAGTGAATCCGATATGGCGGTTGAATGTTTTACATGTTCCAATTTTTTTCAAAATTTGAATTATTGAATGGAATTATTTTCTTAAAATTCTTTTTGGCGAACTAAAATATTTATATTTTCCAAATTCTTCCAAAATTTGTATTAAGGGGTTTTTGGGATCGTTGATTAGGGATCTAAAGTTGTTTTTTTTTAAACTTCCTAGCGCTTCAAGCAAAATTCAAAAATATTTATTGAGTCAAAAGTTATTAACGTGCAAAAATCGCATTTTTCAAATGTTTCACATTTATCTCAGAAACAAAGTGTCGCATAAAAAAACAAATAAGGAATTTTTTATTTTAAATCGCTCAGAAAACATGTTCCATTTAAAATCGAATTTTCAAATATTCTTCTCTCCACTCGGGGGAGGTTCCATCCAAAAAATCATGTTTGTGGCTTAAACTACATTAAAAATATGTTGGTTGGTTCATTTAAATTAAAGCGGAAATTGGGCCGCAACGTTGTGTCTAATGTGAGGCGATGAGAGTATAGATAAATTTCGATGGTCAAACCGAAATCTGGATGCAAGGCTGATATGCTAACTATCAGACCATACACGCCCTAGTTTTTCAGTCATAAAGATGCAGCCATGTGCAGTTTTTTCACCAATACTTTAATTAAATTAATATAATAGTAATTAAAATTAAACGATTCTTGTAAACATGATCGTATTAGGCGTATACCCAGAAAAATCAGAATTTAAATATGCTACTAAATCTCTCACTTTTATTAACTTAAAACTGCAGTCTTACCATAATAAAATCTAGGATGATAGTATGTATGTATGTTATATCTAGAGTAGCACGATCGTAATTATCTAATTAGTCATTTGTTTACCTAATTAATACAAAAGTTATCTGGATGACATATTCATAAAAGATAAAAAATATTAGTGGCACCACGACATTATTCAAAAAGAAAATGCAAACGTTCGCTAGATTATACACTATCATTATTTTAAGAATTTTGAATGATAAAAATGAAGTTGGAAGTATTATGTCACCAACTTGCATAGCCTACTGGATTTAGTCAACTTATGAAAAATTTAGAGAAAAAATACCGTGGCAAAGTAGAAAGTGCTCTTATAATAAAATAAATTTCAATCGCCAAATTTCCATAAACTAAAAATTAATTTTCACCAAAAATAAAAATTCTGAGGTAATAAACATTCCTCTTTTTGATTGAATAGGTGAATTAATTCTGTCAGTGTTAACGTAGGTTCAATGAAAAGTACTCATGTATTTACGTAACCGGGAAGATAAAAAAACAGTAAAACCATAGTGACGCTGCCATCTTGCTCAGTACTCAGTGACTCAGTACAACAAAATCCTGAATTATTTTTAAGAAAAACCTTAGGTACAGTTACAACACCAACAAATTTCTAGCGTTCAAACCAAAATTTAATAGCAAACTGCAAGATGGAAATAATGCTCGCCATTTGGAGTCTTGTTTTGCAACGAGGAAATTTTTACGACTAATGGAGAAGTCTCTTCATAACATTGTAGGCACTGTGCACAGGGAAATCCGAATTTTAAAGTTGCCATTTGGTGTAGAGCAATATATCATAAACTAACTGGACTATAGACTAAATAATTTAAATTAAAATTCACACATGAAAATTTAAACCAATGTTTTTACGACCGAACTGGAGGACGACCGTTCAGAGAACAGAAGAAACCTTATTTTTCAACAAGATGGATGTCCTCCTGATAACACACACATCAAGATGACAATATTCACTGGAATATCACTGAGATTCTGGAAAGAGTTGCTGCTTATCACAAAAGGCTCTTCCTTGAAATGGTGCACATTAACCAAGAAAGTAACACCATGAATAAAAAAAGTAACACTGAGAGTCTGAGTGCCGTTTGCAGTTATATTTGAAAGCTGGAAAAAGAAAAGAATTTGAGCCTCCTGGATAGTCCTTCCCAGATGAATAGGTTCTCTATTAAATTCTCTTATATTATGTAAAAAATATCAAACAAGTAATTTCTTAACTTTATTTTCTATTTTTGTTAAATCTCTTGCTTGACTACGCTGTTTACGGATCCGTATTTTCCCCCACTACTTATACCAGCACTTCGCGGTTGACACAACACAGGTGACACTATAAAATGATGGAATAGTCAGGTAGGAAGTGTGGCTGTTTTTCGAATTTTCTAGAATTTAATGAATTTTTACAATTCCATAAAAATATGCCTCTAAATACAATTAAAAAGTACTAATGTTGGGTTATTCCCGCTGTTTTTCAAACGTGTACTTGTTTAATATTCAAATCACATTGGTGAGTTACTTAATAATTATAAGTTAGGTTAACACTTTAACTTTTTAATTAATAATTGTAGAGATGTCCTGAAGAGATAAATAAATTCTCGAAAGCTTGACTGAATCACAAAAGGGTTTTTCTCCTTACCAAGGTCTACAAATTTAAACAGACTGCATCCTCAATAACCCTAGTTTGGAATATATATATATATATATATATATATATATATATATATATATATATATTTCTTGGATTTTCCTATTTGTGTATATGTAATGTACCACAACTCTCAGAAAAATTTCAAAATGTCATCAAAAACCATAATATTATTGTTAGGCATAAAGGACACAATCTATTTAAAAACAACAAAAACAAAAATTCAAACCCTTGGCCACCGGAATCCATAAAATAAAAATCAGTTTAAATAATGATATGACACTAAAAGCAAAGTTTTTAATGGACTTCTAAAAGAAGGAGGTTCTCAATTTGTCGACTATGTATTTTTTTTTGTATCGTGTTAAAAGTTAAAAGTCTTGTGTTACCAACATGTAGTTATATTGTTCCTTGTGAAAATTTTAAATATATAAGGTAAATTGACTTATTAATTTTATGTCAATATAGCAAATTTTTTTTTCCAATTATGGTTTACAAAAAACCATTATGAGGAAGGTCAAGTGTGACCGAAACCAAGAAATATGCAGTTTAATTAATAAAACGGATTTTACCCCCAAGAAAACCAAAACTTAAATATATATATATATATATATATATATATATATATATATATATATATATATATATATATATATATTTGACTTAGTTATCTTTAAAAACAAATACGATAAATTAAGAAAATAATTAAAATTTCTATGCCTGCCGAGACATTTATTTCCTGGATTTCTTGTTAAGGTTTATTGTAAAATTTTGGTCATGGGTTGAGGAATGTTCCAAAATTTATTAAATTACTTTTAATGCGGTGAAATATAGCTTGATGCGGTTGCCTCCTTTCCGGATACCTATTTATAATAATATGAACATAAAACTCTAGGAATATAACATTTAATGATACACATACCTATCTAAATACATCTGCGTAGCTTCATCATAATCTTCATTGCATTGTATGAAACAACAGAACATCATATTTTTCGGGGCTTTCAAAGGGCTCACTTGCAGCCATAATACAGGAAAATAAAAAACTGCATAATATATCAAAAACTAACTATGAATAATACGTAAAAAGAAGTTGAAAATTTACTCCAGTAGCACATATACAAGCAAAAGCTTTATAATACTTTGAGACTTTGACAGTCACATTCTGAAAGTTTTTTTAAATTTTGTTTTTCATGGCCTCCTAAAAAAATTAAAACACGTAAACTAAAAAGTACAATTTAATGGCTTAAGCAAAAAAATTATTAAGTGTTATATATGGTTGAAAAGCCCTTATTAAGCGAAATGCAAGGGTCAATGAATATATGGGTGTGCTATTTAAAAAAAAACATGTGTGATATATAGCTAAAAACAGTAGTACTTAGAGATAAATTAAGGACGCCACTGAATTTTACGTGAAAAATTTTATTTGACTCGATATTTACCTTGTTGATAACTAAAAAGATAACCGAAATACGAGGGGTGTCTCAAAATGGCAAATTTTCAAAAAATCGCTGTATCTAAAAAACTAAGAGTGCTATGAAAATTCTGATATTCTAGTTAAATCAAACTATTTAAACACGATGATAAGATGACAGAACCAAAAATATCTCTGTCAATGATCCCTGCCCATACGTTAATTTTAAATAATACCATAACCTTCATTGCATATGAGTTTATGTAAATTTGTCATACCTCCTTTTATAAAACAGCAATCATCGATAAATAAAATTTTCTTACGAATATTTAAATCATATGGTTTCCGTTTATGAATGAATCGACAGAAGCCTAATCTCCGTTCGATGTCGAGACATAAAATGTCTGGAGATGGAATGGAGGCAACAGCTGTTCTCTTAAAGTCATAATTATTATATCTCCAAGTTCCAAATGTAAGTGTCTAGTGCTCAAAATCAGATTTTTTTCAACTTGTTCTAAAATTAGTTTGTTCCTGAATCTCCGATATCCTAGTCATAAGATTCCGTTCATAACCAATTGTTGCAGGAGCAAAAATACCGGTATCTTGAACACGTTTGAGTACGCGTCTATTTAAAAATCTTTCTTTCAACGACTTCCGACCATTTCCTTGGCAATAAACGTAAACTAATATCATATGGCTCACTTCTGCGTTAATGTAATATTCGGCAGTAACGAGAAATTTTAGAATTAAATGATAAATGTTACAATTAAACGATAAAAGTTTGACAGATTGAATTATTTGATCTTATTCCTTTGTAACTAATAATACTTATCATTGGTGACCCTTAAACATTCTTCAAATTCCTTGGACCAGTTCTTAGCCTGGGTTAAGTAAGAAGGGGGCTACAATGAGTTTCAATGCACAATAAAACATTTAGATTCGATTATCTTAGACACGGCTGCTTGAAGCGACACCTACTTGACTAACCTTTTTTATTAATAAAAAGTGTCAAGTAAAAGGACTTTTAATTAAAAGTTTAAGTTACCGAGGCACAAAAAGTTATGAAGCTTTAAATGTCGGCGAAGTGTTGCTGATGGCGTCCTCTGCAAAGTACATCGAAACTGTAATCAGATCTGGATTTGTCACACTAAAAAAACTCTAAACCACCAAATTTAGTGGAAATAAAGCTATTATTAAGATAAATATCTATAAACAATTTTAAGTAAACTGTGACACTGTATTTCGGAAACTCAACTTTTGGACTTTGGACTTAGTATCGAGAATTTCCACCCTGTATATTTCCATCTTATTTAAACAAAAGTCAATTAAACTAAACTGTCAGCATATTCGCATTTCAATTTGGTATTGTCTTCTTGAAATTTTCCTCCATGTTCAAATGACAATGAATTTAAATTTTCAAAAAAAAATCAGTTGAGTTGGTAGAAAATACAGAGTGATTCACGTGGAAATTTACCGATCGATTGTGGGAAAACTACAATTGGGAAGAATCTGAAAGTTTGACAGTGTACTAACGTGCATGGGGGACAACCGGCTAAAATATTTTCAAGATGACGATACTTCCAGTTATACCGGAAGTAGATGTCAACTTGCTTATTTTAAATGGAACATCCTATATATTATTGCATTTTTGATTTCTACGTAAAATTCTAGACCTATTTCATATATTATATTCTATACTTAAGTCTCACCGTTTTGGATATATTTAAATTTTTATGTCAAAAATGACGTTTGCTGACCAAAACATAACTATAAATTTTTTCTATAAGAAAGTCTTTAGTATTTAATTTGGATTAGTTTTCTTGTAGACGAAGATTGACTTTAGTAGTCCTTTTATGATATTTTGAAAATTATTAATACAGAGTGGTAAAAAAAGAAGAATAAAAATCATATTTAAAAAATCGTCCAAAGTCAATTTTTTCAAATAGAAAACACCTATTATTATAATTTTATCATAATAAGAATTAAAAATTAGAGTACCTTTGTATAAGGTTGTCTATCCCAAAAATTTGTAGTTTTCAACATTTTTCTATTGTAAAAATGCTCTACTGGTTTTAAATTTTATTAGTTGGCCATGAAGGCAAGGCGTGGGGAAAATAAAAAATTGAACCCTACAGAATTGTCGCTATGTCTTGCCATTTGACATTCATTAATAATAATCATACCGGGGTGATTAAATTTCTCGCACGAATATTATTTAAATTTATTTAATATTTATGGAGAATGTGATAGAGTTATTTCAAGAACATGCTATACATTCGCGATCCGATATCTGAAGAAACAGAAACCAACACTACCAACTGTTAAAAAAATTATAAAAATCTTTAAGAACTTTGAATCTATAAAACCTAAAAGAAGTAGAAACCAGTTCTTAATAAAATAAAGTTACAAAAATTATTTGAGTAAATGTTCAAATTGACGCCCTTGAACTTCAAAACATTTTTCGCAAGTAAGCAGGAACTCCTCATGGGTGGCTCTTCTTATTCACTGAGGATTAAGTTCTTCAAATGCTATTCTGACGCGTCGCATGCCAATCTTCCATATTGGTTAATGCGGTGTCGTATACTTTATTTTTGATTGTCCCTAAATAAAAAAATCAAGTACTGTTAGGTCGCGGGAGCGAGGTGGCCAATGATGTGGCCCATTCTTGGTTATCCATTGATCATAAAACAAGTTTTGCAAATGATTGTTAACTAAGTGACTATTATGTGCAGGCGCCCCATCATGCAGATAAAATAGATTTTTATGATCAGCCAGTGGCAAGTTATCTAAATAGTTTACTTCCAAATTTCTCAAGATGTCGAAGTAGCGCTCACCTATAAGTTAAAAATCGTATTTTCTATCTAGAACTCTTCAAAAATGGCTAACTTATCATTCAGATTATCTTGGTAGAATTCTAGGGCGTCGACGCCGTCATTTCTTATAGCACAATACACGTTAAACTGCCAAAACTCGTCAAAATTTAATTCTCTAAATGGATGTACGTTTAAGTCGCTCCAATAGTGGGAATTGCGTCGATTAAACAATCCATTTTTTCTGAATCTTTCGTCCGACCAAATAATATTATCCAAAAAACAAGCATTTTCTTGTTACCGAAGTAAAATAAATTGACAGAACTCTACTCTTCGTGGAAAAGCGATGAAAATTGTGTTTCCATAAAATCCTTAAAACTGATGTTTTAGATAATCCAGACTCGAATGCTACTTGCCTTGTAGATATTGTTGGATATGCGGTGAAATATCCTAAAATTGTAGTTCCAATATTTTCATTATTAATCATTGGTTTGTTTCTAGTTTTTTTTTTGCTTTTATGGATCTAAAGTTCTTGAAGTTTTCTATAATCTTTTTAATAGTTGGTGGGGTTGGTTTCTGTTTCAGCGGATATCGGATCGCGAATGTATCGCATGTTCTTGAAATAACTCTATTATATTCTACATAAATAATAAATAAGTTTTAATAATCTTCGTGCGTGTAATTTAATCTCCCCGGCATGATTATTATTAATGAATGCTAAATGGCAAGAAATAGTGACAATTCTATACGGTTCGATTGTATTATTTTCGCCACGCTTCGCCGTCAAAGCCAACTAATAACAAAACCTCAAAGCCGTATAAAATTTTTACAATAGAAAAATGTTGAATTGCCAATATTTTGAAAACCACAAATTTTTGGACTAGACAACCTTACTCTTATTTTTAATGCTTAATATGATAAAACTATAAAAATAGGTGCTTTCTACTTGACAAAATTGACTTTTGACGATTTTTCAAATATAATTTTAACTCTTGTTTTTTGATCACTCTCTACTAATAATTTTCAAAATTATATAAAAAGACTACTAAAGTCGATCATCGTCTACAAGAAAATTAAGCCGAATTAAATAATAAAGACTTTCTTATGGGAAAATTTATGTTATATGGTCCGCAAACATCATTTTTGACATACAAATTTAAATATGTCCATAACGATGAGACTTAAGCATAAAATATTATATATGAAATATGTCTAGAATTTTACGTAGAAATCAAAAATTCAATAATATATAGGGTGTTCCATTTAAAATAAGCAAGTTGACATCTACTCCCGGTATAACTGGAAATGCCGCCAACTTGAAAATATTTTAGCCAGCTGTCTCCCATGCACTGTCAAATTTTCAGATTCTTCCGAATTATAGTTTTTCCCCAATCGATCGATAAATTTCTAGGAGAATCACCATGTATAATTGTACTGAGATAATACAACTCCTGGCTTTATACAATAAGAGCAGTTCTTCTACATAAAACTTGTAATTTTCGGGTATTTGATCTTCAAAAAAATTACTGAGAATGTATTTTTAAGAAGGTTCCCGTATTTGATGTCGAAAACATTTTTTTTATATTGGCCTTACTTAAACACAAAAAGTAAGATCTTCAAGTGAGGTTTACCTCGTTTCTTGTCAATCTTAAAATTCGAAAATTAAACATCTCACAAGGAAAAATAATTCATAATAATTTCCCTGATGAACTAAAAAAGGAAACTTGATTAAATTAACGCTGTTTAGCTGCAACCAGGCACTTCACAGAACAAAAACGAGGTAACCTTCTTCGGCAAGGAATTACTCTTAAAATGCATGTAAACAACATCTCAATATGTACTACATCAATAATAATTATATATAATCGCATTCAGTCCAAATTTTAAATAATAAACATTTATTTAACTTTTCTATATAAAGTAACTATAACAAAAATGCTATAGTTTTCAATGTTCGCGAGTTCGAAATTAATTTAGACCTTATGGTACCTGGAGATAACGCCGAATTTGACTTTCATTACCCAGATATGCGTCTGATTAACCTTGCCCAGGTATCATTGGCCCCAATACATAAAACAGTGCAACTTATAGTTGTAATAACAGAGGCGTACTTTACACACTTTTTTCAAACACCTTTACGCAATGAGGGGAACACGGTTTTTTTAATAGGTCGTTAAAATTATAACCGCGCGTATCACAGACATTGGGAATGGCGTTCCAAATACAGGAACTGAATTTAGAAACTGATTTAACAGCGGACATTCATATGCGAGTTTTAATTATTTTCTGAAATTGAGCAGAACATGAAAGTGATGAATTCACATTCTTTGCTATACTGTTATGGTATGCTCTAGTAAGAACTATAAAAATTCAGAAAATTATGACAGTTGTTTAACTAGAAGCCAATTTCTCCGATTTGGTAAGACAATTTGCGATATAAATTATTCAGGAATAATACTAAAAAATTCCGGACGAATAATTTTACAAGGTCTATAATGATGCTATTATTAACGTTCATAGGGATCATTCACTTATTCTAAATTTAGTTAGATATCAAAAGGATTTATCAAGCGGTTCCATGGAGCATTGCCTTTTGCATAGCATTATAAAGGGTGGTCCATCCGTTGTTTCTTTTAAGGTAAAATTGAATATATATTTTACTAACTAAATTCGTGAATCTTTCTTGAAAATGGAAGGTGTATCTATGACAATTCTGTATGAAAAACAATATCGCTCATATGACCACCATGACTTCTTTGGCAGGCCTGCATCCGAACATCAAAATTTTCGATGATATTTTCCAACAATAGGAATTCATTGGACTCTATTTCATGTTGAATATTGCTTTGAGGTCGTGAATTATTCGTGAAGGATTGGAATGATGGTTTATTAACGGCAATAAATCATACAAATTCCATTTTATATATAATACGTCAAATAAGAATAAAAAATCTAAAACGAAACAATCACAAAATATCACAAGTCACATCAGTAATAAAAGAATAACAATTAACTAAAACAATAATACTGTCACTACAGTCTATTATGTATAAAATTCAATTATTTAAAAATTCTTTAATACAACCCTTAAATGAGTTCAGAGAGAGTACAAATGGGTCAACATTCCTAGGCAGTGAATTCATTTCCCTACTCATTCTGGACATTGGGGTGTTAAACGCATAGTTTGTCCTATGGTATGGTTCATTAAAAAGACTATGGGCCCGAAGCACCCTCTGAGGTACAGCGAATCCAACAGCCCCCAACAATTCAGGAGCATCAACCATAGAGTTTATGATCTTATAAAATAATACTAGGTCAAGATAGATGCGTCTATTATATAATGATAACAAGCTCATATAATCCCGTATTACACTGAATGGCGCATCTTGCTTAAAAGCAACAAATTTCAAGAAACGGACCTGTACCTTCTCAATTTTATTTCTGTATATTTCATAGTTTGGTGCCCAGACTGGAGATGCATACTCCAAGACAGATCGAACCATTGAGCAGTATACAGATTTAAAACACTGCACACTGCTGAAATCAGCTAATGTGCGTTTAATAAAGCCAACAAGCCTCAAACCACGGCTCGAAATACTATTAACGTGCAGGTCAAAAGAAAGACCCTCATCAAATATCACCCCAAGATCCTTTATATGATCTGAGCGAGTCAGCATTGTATTGTGCAATGTGTAATTATAAACTATACTATCTTTTTTCTTTGAGAAAGTAATGGCAGAACATTTTGCTAAATTAAGTTGCATGAAATTGCGGTCACACCACTTAGTAAAACTATCCAGGTCACCCTGCAAGGCCACACAGTCCTCTATCTCTCCAACAACCTTAAATATCTTTAAGTCGTCAGCATATAAAAGACATCTGCTTCAGATTATAGAATCTTCTATGTCATTCACGAAACAATTAAAAAGAAGGGGTGCTAAATGTGCACCTTGTGGGACTCCAGAAGTGACAGGTATATCAGCAGATTCAACGCCATCAATCTTCACCCTTTGTGTTCGATTGGAAAGATAACTTTCAAACCACTTAAGAAAAACTCCGTGAATACCCATACTACTTAGCTTCATCAAGAGAAGCTGATGATCTACCTTGTCAAAGGCCTTGGAGAAGTCAGTGTAAATAGCATCCACCTGACAACGCCTCTCCAACGCCTCCAACAAGACCTGCTCATAAGCCAAAAGATTAGTGACTGCAGAGCGACCACGGACAAAGCCATGTTGGGCAGTAGAAAAAATACTTATAAATAGGGCATATATTTTTTGATGGACTATCTGCTCAAACAATTTGCTAAATATAGAGAATTTTGAGATACCTCTATAATTCTCAACATTCGTCCTATCACCACACTTGTAGATAGGGGTAATATAAGTAACCTTCCAAACATCAGGAAACACACCAGTGGATAGAGATACATTAAATATTTCTGATAATATTGTGGAAAGAATACACTGGCAACCTTTGATAAAATGAGGTGAAATACCATCCGGCCCCACTCCCAACCTACTTTCTAGATGTGAGATTGCATTAAATACATCCAAAGGTGTCACATGCAGAGAACCAAGATCAGTTGATCCTGCACAGTTATGGGATGGGAGGCCGCCGGAGTTACTAGAATACACAGATGAAAAAAATAACCTGAAGAGCTCCACTATGTCTGATTGATTATTAGCCCAAGAATCACCATAGGACATTGAGCTGGGGAAACAACCTCTTCCATTTTTTGCATTCACATAATCCCAAAATGCACTATTATCGGAGCACATAGTCCCCTCCATATTCGAAATATAAGCATGGTAGGTACTTTCATATAACTGCTTACATGATCTTCTCAAATCAGAGAACACCATATAGTTTTCAGCAGAATTAGACATTTTAAAATTTCTGTGTGCCTTCTTCTTTTCTAAGATCAGTGCCTTTAATTCAGGGCTAAACCAATGAGGAAACTTCTTATTTTTAGCAATTGCTTTAGGTACATAAATATTAAAACATTCATTAAGAATATCATAAAAGGTATTCAAAGTAACATTCACATCATGTTCATTAACAAAAAAGTGCCAATCAAAACAAGACAAATAATTATTAATTTCTAAATAATTGCAGTTTTTAAAATCATTATAGATACAACAGTACTGAAACTCATGCATTTGCTCAGGCATTGGGATCTCCAAGCTTAATGCTGGATGATAGATATCACATCTGGTAATAGGGACATTTGATATATTCAATTTAACTCCTGGAGTACTACTAAACACCAGATCCAGTACATTACCAGATATATTGGGAAATGAATTCAGCTGATACATATTTAAATACACAAACAAGTCCAACAAAATGTCTGCGTTTTGGTCTGAACCACTCGAGAAAACAGGAACAGCTTTACATTCTTCATTCCTCCACATGATACCAGGCAGGTTAAAATCTCCACACAACAGAATGTCATCATAGGTGTTATTGTCTAAAATACTCTCCAATGAGCAACAGAACTCCTCACATATCCATGCAGGAGAAGCAGGAGGAATATAAACACATCCCATGATTACTCTGTACTGGTTAACAGTTATCATGGCAAAGACCTGCTCAATCCGGTTACAATTTAAATGAAGTTGATATGATGGATGATCCCTCACAGCAATCATCACACCACCTCCACGAGCACTAACACTGGTATTGACTGAGCGATCACACCTATACAAAGTGAAACCGTGAAGGCCAATCTCACCATCACATACTTCACTCCTCAACCATGTTTCAGTAAAAAATAATACATCAAATTCATCAACCACCGTAGAAGATCTCACATCGAGAAGTTTGTTGTTGATACTTCTTAAGTTTTGATAATATGCACTGAGGGTTTTGATAGGTTTATTTATTTTCTTTGGCCCTGGACGGCCTTTCCCCGAAAATTCTGACCCCTAAAGCGTCCTTTATTTCTATAATGAGGAGTAAAATGCTTTACAGTTACACCGACTGGCCACAAGTCACCATTCATAACCTTTTCCTTCATATTGGGGGAAATACCTATCTTAAATGAAATTATATGATCATACTTTGAGGCAAGTTTCTCGCAGCTTAAAACATTTATTCTATTAGACTCCAGATGTAACCTCACCATTTCCTCAGTGCAATCAGGGCTCAGATTCCCAACATATATCAATTTTCTCTCGATGGCAGCTGATAGGACTATGTTATTACTATTTGTGCCTTTTATAACGTTAGCATTCCTTTTGTTAGGAGTAGAATACTTGGTTTTATTATGTAGCTGTTCACTATCATTGAGTAGGTTCTGAAGAGACCTTCCCCGGGCCTGCAAAGAGTCATGCCCGACATTGAATCGATCGTTGGTATGATCCCTGTTCACTTGCCCGACACTGGATCGATTGTTGGCATGATCCCTGTTCACTTGCCCGACACTAGATCTATTGTTGGCACCATTTTCGCTCACCAGCACTGTAGAAGCAGTCATAAACTGAACTAGTTCTTTGTTTGCTTCAATAATTGCCTCGACTGTCCCATTAAGCTTTTCACCAATATATTCTGCTTGGTTTTTCAGTTCTTCTACTATGGTAATGGTCAGGTCTTTCTTAGCAGAAGGTGGATCCCCAGCATGCACAGAGCTGGCTGCAGCACCATCCACAGCTTTCACAAGTTTCATCTGTTGTACTTCAGATTCCAAATCACAGATCCTCCTCCTCAAGCCTGGCATGACAGTAAAGCATTCCAAGCAGTCAGGGCAAAAATGTCGCAAACACCTTTCCTTCATTATGAGAACTCTTATTTCAGAACTTCTCACTCCTGAGCAATTTTTGCATATTATTTGTCGGCATATATCGCATGGAAATCCAAACAACTCGTTCTTCTCCTCTTTTTGTATGCATTCATTCATGCACTTAAAACATGTACCCATTTTGAGGTTAGGTAAAATTTCCAGAGCAAAATAATGGAGAAAAACAAGTAAAATCCGAAAGCCGGACCGATAGAATGCTTATTAAGTTCACTCTTGAGAGTAGACAATTTAATTAAATTATGCTGGATTAGACAAACTGGACTGTTTTGTAGCAAGCAAATGTAAACAAACACATAACCCTAACGTTCATAAACCTTACTTTTCAAAAAACCCAAAGAAAATAGTTCAAAGGTGTCAAATCCCATGATCTTCCAGGCTAATTTACATCAGAATAACGGAAAATCAAACGGTCGTTGAACTCTGATCTCAATAAAACCAATGTTTTCCGTTTTACGTGTGGTGTTGCGCCGTCTTGTTGAAACCAAAGATCATTCACATTCATTTAATCTAATTTTGGCCAAAAATAGTCCATCAACATCTCCCGATAACGCTCAGAATTCACTTTAACGGACTTTTCACTTTCATCTTCGAAGAAAAAGGGTCTAATCCGCACCCATCAGTACCCTTTTCGGCATGGAGTGGTTCTTCATGAATCATGTGAGGATTTTCAGAGCCCCAAATGCGACAGTTTTGTTTATGAACATACCCATTTAAAATAAAAATGTGCTTCATCGGAGAAAATAGTTTTTGAAGAAAAATCTTCTTGTCTCTCAAGCAGCCAATTGACAAAAATATGTCGTTTGTGATGGTCTTTTGGCTTCAGTCCTTGAGTCAATTGGATCTTGTGCGGATGTAAATCAAGATCAATGTGCAAAATGCGACGTAAAGTGGTTCGGGGAATATTTCATTCTTGTGAACGATGCCTGGTTGATTTTGATGGCATTTCACGAACAGTTGCACTAACAGCGTCTATGTTTCGGCGAGTACGAACTTACCGATCATGTTGGTATGATCTATGACCTTTAACCCGAGTCGTTTTCCTTAAAACGTTGAACAGTTTTGCGAATTCCGGGTTTTGTAGGACGTCTATGTTGACTGAAATGTTCACGAAGTTTACGAAATGTGATTTTTACAGATCGTCCGTTTTCGTAATAAGTTTCGATTATTAAAATACTCTCTTGTATTGTCAAAAATCTATGACTTAATTTGACGTATTTTTCAGTTGACATATGTCAAAACATAACACAATGAAGTTTGTTACTTGGCATCTAAATTAATAGTTAAAAAAGAAACCAACAGATGGCCCACTCTAGTCTAGTAGATTGCTGTTGTTTGGGAAGGTGACTGTAATTAATATTGATCGCATGGATGTTTTGTCTATTAAAATAAGATCTGATCTTCTATGAGCAATTATTCAATTTGTAAGCACAGTTCGACCCTAGTATCCTACTATCCAGCAGTAAGCCATTTATAGGAAAGTTTTTTGTTTACAAGTGAATTTCAGATGGTATTGTAGTATTTTTCTAGGGTCTTTTTACCCAGCTGTAACTATCTATGCCGTTTTTGTGTTTCCTTTTTTGAGTTTGAGTGGTGAGTATTGTCTGCTTATCTGCTTTGACTATGGCCTGGTGAACTGAGGAGTTTTGTTAAAGTATTATCTAAAATTTCCGATTTGTATGTTCTGTGTGTGTTAATCTTGGTGCTCCTTCTTTTTTAATAGTTGGAAATCGTTCAGTGCTGGGTGCAATTGAGGGTATTTAGTTAGTTTTATTATGTTTAATTAACTTAGTTATCCGAGTTCTGTATAACTATTTCATTATTCTGGAAAATAATGTTAAAATTTTGATTGCAAGTGTTACTAACTGTAAAGGTGTGAAGTCGGCAATATTTGTATGTCTTATTTGCTCCCATGTTTGTGAGTGTTTCATTATTAAATCTTTATATTTTTGTACGAAGCATTTTGAAGTTATTAATACCAAATGCTATCCTTGTATCTTTTGTAACTTTTATTTTTAATTGGCCTTGCATTTTATGCGTCATGGGGTGCAAACACTATAATGTAATAGCTGATCTATTGTTTTGTTGTACTATTTTATTATCTTTAACTTTAAAGCCACATTTTGTTAAATGATAAACAAAAATATAACTTAGAAATGAATCCCCTCGGAAAATGTCTCTATTGATTTTAATATCCTTAATTTCAATATTATTTTCACTTGTCGTCAAGTGTATTGTTGTTCTCCAAGTTTGCATGACCGTAAATAAGAAATTATATAATAATAGCGAGTCGATTTTGTATTCTTGTAGTGTTTTAAATAATATTATTACAGTGTTAAACGGGCTGAGGTTTGGGCTCCCTCACAGAACATTATAAGGAAACTTATGGTGAGACTTGTTATATTGTGTCGAGTTAAAGAGGTTTGTATCCTTTATCATTATATCTTTTGCTAGATATCTCATGGAAATTATCACCTGACAATTAATGGTTTTCACGTTTTTTTTTTAATCTTCTGTGAGCTAATGCTGAGCATTCGCGGATAATATGAGAGGTTGTTTCCTCATCTTCATTACATAGTCTGTACAAGGGTACAGGTGGAACGTGATCAGTCACGCCTCAAGCCTTATTCCTTTTGCTATATTGGTATTGTTATTTAATCGATCGAGTCGTATGGTTCCGCATTGATGTCTTCGGTATTCCGATGACAGTTCGGAACCCTAAACTTGTTTGAAAATCCCTGCCGTGTCTCAGCGTTTGTATTTTAATTGCTTTTAATGTCCTTGTATCCCGGTACTCACACCAGTAGTACTTCGTTAATATTCTGAATTCAAATGTTGAAGTTTGAGAATAAACACTCGAATAAGAACTTTAGATTTTTAACTTATTGTTATGACAATAAAACTAATTATTTCCTGTAAAAATTTCTTAATTTTTATATTAACTTAGAGAATTAATAAATTATTTGCACAAATCGACTGCTTTCAAAAAGTTGTCCTAAAAGTGAAAAATAAATTAACTGTTTTATAGTTTTTTAAATTTTCTTCCTTGTTTCAATCGAATCAGTTTATGTTGTAAACGACTTATTCTTTCCTTTTATTCTGAAAAAGTAATTGTTTAATTTAAAACAATTTATTTTGGATTATGTCAAAAAATAATAAATGTGTGTAATTTGTAGCTTATGCACCTCCTAAATTATGCAAATTAATATTGTTATTGTTATTTAAGTTAATTTTCCCAGAAATTAAGGTTAATCCCATTGTCGTAAATTTTTTTTAAAACTTGTTGTTTATTCAGAATTCGACTAACAAAATTTATTTTTGTACTTGTAAATTAAGATATGTTTGTGAATTAAAAAGTGTTATATTTAGATTATCTGATTAAAATGTTATTTCACGCAGAAACGGTAATAAATCTTTTAGTTTCTAAAAATTTCCCTTGGCTCTTTTTGTATTAAAGAAAGTCTGACTCAAATGTCCCAAATTTAATATACTTTTACGCCACTGATACTAACGAAATCTTGTTAAATAAATTGATCAGCAAAATCATTTTAAATGCTTTAAAAAATCCATAAAGGAACATGAATAAGGTCAACTGCAACTACTCGAGAGTTTGATAAATTTTGGGTAATAATTCACAATTCACCTTTAGGGGAAAGTAGGGAAACTGAGGTCGTCTAATTTTTTCCCCCCATTTGGCCTTATAAACTGGTGTTTTAGCCACGAAAACATGTAATTTATGATTAAAAGTCCCAAAAAAACACTACACTTTCTACCCAAACACATAAACATCTATTGCAGACTCTAAAGATTGAGTCTGGTATTTTAATGACTGGAGGCCATTTACTGGACCATTACGCTATATAGGCACATCCAGTCTAAACTTAACGTATGGCATTCTAACAATTTTTTCTAGAAGAATTTTGTAACCTTTTACACCATATTATGTTATTATTATTTATTGCGATGTGATCTCTAACATTAAACTAATTGCAAAAAGGCTGATTAAAAATAAATTTTGAAAATTTAGGGTCTTAGAAATGTGTTATTTTTATTTTAGAATATTAAGAATGTTATAATTTTTATAATTTATACCATTGGTTGTCAATATGGATCGATTTAATGGCCTAAACTGTAGGAAAAATGCCCTTGTTAATATTTGGTTATAAGAAATTATAACTGATCTACCAAAATAAATGGTATTTAAAAATATGAAAAGCTATAAGGAGAACCAGTCGAAATCAGTACTTATCAAGCGACAGTGATCGGCTTAAAAATTTAAATAAAGTAACTAAGAAATAATTAGTGATTTCCAAACTGTTTTAAATACAGATATAAAGCGAGTTTAGTCAACTACTACCAACCTAGTACGTTTTTTACAGTTTTTGTCAAGTGTTATTCATAATAGAGGCCGGGTTGATGTGTTGTTCACTGACTTTTCTAAAGCTTTTGATACAACAGACCACACTACAATATAAGCCAAACTTCGAGCTGGGTCTCAGTACGTCTAGTATAAGAGATTTAAATCGTCTTCTTTTATTGTCATTTCACAAAAGTCTCAGGATTCTAATGTAGTTTTACAGTTTTTATAAACAATATATATAAACTTATTAATATCAACTTTCAAATCTTTGCAAATGACTTAAAGGTGCATTATAAAAGACTACAAAACACTTTCAATGAGATTCAGAGCAGTTGCTTAAGTGCTCTTGGAAAGCATTTAGCAAAAAACTACCCCTTTTCTTGTACGGGTCTTCTGTTGATAGTTATGTATTAGTGAAAGTGAAATGCTGGGATTTATCATAAGAAAGTAAAAACATTTAATAGTATAGCTGTATTTAAAACATTGTATAGTTGTGTAGTGATAAATTATAATATAATTCTTTGATTTGATCATCAGTTTATTATAGGTTTGTTCTCGAATTAAATATATAATATGGATAGAATATACCCAAGGGGAGGGAGAGACATTGTAATCTTGTTATAGAGGTTTAATACTTATAGGGTAGGAAAATCAATTTTTAAACATTTTTATCCAATAACGTGGACGGTAGAATTATCCGTCCTATGTCGGAAGAGCTTATGTTGGTTGTGTCTGTTGGGTCACTGATATACAAAATGTATTATAACAGAATATCTGATTTTATCACACCATTTAAACAATTCATTCGAACTATCTCCTTATCATTGTAACACATATAAATCTAATTTATTATTATTGTTTATAAATTTATGTTATGGATTAACTATTTTTCTGTAATATTATGTACAGTTTAAAATTGCAAATTTTATGGTTATATTTGGCTTTAATAACTACTTTATATGGAGTCACGAATTCTGATAAATAAATATATAAATGGCGTCGTATCAGTACTCTAGAATTTACTTCTAGAAATAATTATTTGTTCACCAGCGCTCGCTGAAATTATAACCTAGAAATTAAATCATTTCTCGTTCACATCAAAAATCGAGTCGGAAATTTTTGCAAAATTGCCGAAAAAGCTTGTGCAGAACATGAATATTGGGAGGAAATTTCATTGGTTGTTTGTGGAAATTTTGTTGAACCTAAGGGGAGTGACTGTTGAGGGCTACAGTCCCAGTTTATGCATTTTTCTTTTGTGCTGGGAAGGTATTGTATTACCGAAGAACGAAAAGATCATGTTCAATAATTTCCTCCTTAGATGTGCTTTGTTAATTTAGAATAACTTTTTTGTAATTATATTGGTTAAACATGCAACCAAAAAGATTGTTAAATTAGAAGATTTTGGAAATACGTTCCAGACTATCTGAAAGTTCTAAAGAAAGATAAACCTGAAAAACCTATAGAGCCCAAAGGTAACCGAAATAAGGGATATCAGCGCAGGCCGGAAGTAGTATATATATATATATATATATATATATATATATATATATATATATATATATATATATACCCAGCTTTCCCCTAATGCAACATCCTTTGTATGTCTGTCTGGTTTCGATTTTTAGCACTGGTTCGCTTTGCATTGAACTTGTATTTTTATGTATAAGGAGATCAAGTTTAAGGTAAACCATGTAGTAATGGTTGAGTTTACGTTAAGGATGGGAAACCAAGTATCTATATTTATGTATTTAATATTTTTAAGAGGTTCCAGCATGAATATAATATATATCAAATAAGGTAGAAAAATGTTTGTACTGCAAGTTTTCATAAGACTGAATAACCAATTTTTAAATAGTTATTCATAAACTTTTTTAACACATTAATTATTCAAATTTTTCTATATATTTTGAATATAACCTCAATGAAGTTGAACTGAATATTTAAAAACTTTTAAGAACGAAATTCTCTTTATCAATCGACTAAAGAGTTACAAGATATAAAAAATACAATATCATTGAATTATTGAACCTTATTTTTAGTAAACAATTTAAAACAAAATTCATATATGAGAATTATAATCAATTTTGTTATGTTCAAATTAGAGGATGAAGGTTTACCTCCAGATTCACTGAGAAGGTTTAAGACTTAGACCTGATCTAGTTGCCATGGAAGTCGGTCAGTTTTATTGTGCCTATGATATTATATAATTTATATTACATATGTCAAGAAATGAAAGCTTATATAGGTATATCAATAATAAGAGTTTGGCGATAAAATCTTGAAATATGTAAGAGAAATAGTGATATCCCACAAATAAAAAATTTCTTTTATGTTTGTACTGTCAAGGTTTAAAATTTGCTCTTGTCAGATTAAAGCCGTTGCTGTCAATTTAAAAAGGTCTTAAAGTTAGACCTTGTTAGTGAATTAGGGGGTTAGAGTTTAAGAGAATCCTCATTTTCTAACAAGACGGATGCTTTGCTTACTTTACATTACTGGTTAGACATTCATTTTCACGACAACTGACGTAAACGACCCTAAAAATTAGCCTTCGACTTCACTAACATTGTCTAACCTTAAAATCGTCCTAAGTTAACAGCAGAGGGCTTAAATTGACAAGACAAGCAATAAGTCAAACAAGTTTTAAACGCTAAAAATACAAGCCTAAAAAATCATTTTTATTTAATAATCAACCGGAAAAAATGAAAAATTTTCTTTTTTTCTGGATACAACTATTTCTCTTACATATTTCAAGGATTTGTCGCTAGATTCTTATTCTTAATATCTCTATATAATCGTTTATTTGTTGACATATGTAATATAAATTATGCATGGGCGTAGTTAGGGGAGAAGCAAGGGTGGGCACCGCCCATCCTACAAAACTCATTGCCTTCCCTAGAAAAATCAGCAATATTGAAGAAATATACTGTTTTTATTATTTTTGTCTCGAGAAAAAGTTTTTTTTTTCAATTAATATAATATATATTTAGTATCAGTTTAGTAATACATAATTACTTAGACATTTTTGCAACTACAAAAATGATAAACATATTTATTTTTAAAATTAAAAAAATATTTACATTTCATGTACAATAGAATTGTCTAGTACCCCGAAAAAATCAGCGAAATAGCTTAATTTTATTGATTCTACTGGAAACTCATGGAAATTTTTTTTCCGAAATACCGATACCTAACCGGATAATATAAATTTCCAGTGGGAACTATTGGGCACTCTTGATTTGTTGATAAATGATCGATAAATAGGAAAATCAGAATATAAGTTCTACGTCGTTGATATCAACAAAGGCTACAGTTCTTTTTTTTTAACATAGCTTTCCAATAAATAGTTCATTTTTAACTAACAATAGAAATTTCTGCTTAATTTAGTTCAGGTGCAAAAGAGCTAAAAAATAATCTGACTGTTTGAAAATTTTGACCAGTTATTAAAGATAAAAGAAAAATTTAGATAATTGTATTGAGTTTGCTGATCTTGGTGGAACTCCATATCATAAAAGATTACGTAGTAAAACTCGATCTTTACTTAAAAATTGCACTTTAATTGAAACTTCAATAAAATGATATTCAACATGTTTCGCGACATGGTAGCTTTATCAAGAAATTTCTTGATAAAGCTACCGTGTAGCGAAACATGTTGAATATCTTTTTATTCAAGTTTCAATTAACCTGGAATTTTTAAGTAAAAAAATTTTGATTTCAAACCAAATTTTTTATTTTCAAAATTCGAATTTTTAAAGCCAAAAAACGTATTTTAAACTTAAGAGCCAACATTTCATTAACATTTATTGCTGGGAGATTCATGTCAAGCTTAAAAGAATCAAGAAAATAGTCGAAGAAAAATTCTTTATCAAAAAAATTTGTCTTTCCATAGGCACCGACAATTTTCGAGTTTAAAGCAATGCCATTTACAAGAACGCTAATACATAACCTGTGTATCTTACACGCGTGAAAACAGAAAAGTGCAGATAGAACCAAATGCTTAATCCACCCCGTCCGCGGCCACACGGGTGCTCCCCGAGATGTCGTCTATGTGGCCGATATTCATAGTCCCATCTTACGCTTAAATCCGCCTTAATCACTACATTTAGCATGAAATAGCATGAAATAGTGAAAAATACAATCACTTCTGAAGCAGTCTTGTGCCGGTTCAAAGAAAAACATAGAAAAAACAACGTAATCAACGAATTAAAATTAACAAGAAAATGTCTGTGTCACTGTTTTTTATTTTATATTGTTAATGTCGGTTATAGATATTCAATTTGATAGCTTATTTATTTATTTTTTAAATATCAGGTATTTCATAGCCAACGGCCAATTTCTATTCTAAAGTAAGCTGCATCCTCAGACTTTCAGCTTTTTTTACTGTAGAGTGGAGAAAGGCTCCATTAACTCTATTATTACAATGATCTCTAGTCGGGGGTGGATTGAGCCTTTCTCTTTCAGGAAGAAGGGCGGCAATATCATAAGGACAAAGAAAAAAACCTACTTAACACGGCATACAAAATCTTATCGAATATCCTATTAAGTAGATTAACGCCTTGTGTAGAAAATTTCCTAGGGGAATACCAAGGCAGATTCAGGAAAAATAGATCGACTATAGATCAGATCTTTACTATAAGACAGCTACTTGAAAAAGGATGAAAATTCAATAGAACAATCCACAATCTATTCATCGACTTCTGACAAGCATACGACAGCATTAAAAGGGGTCAACTGTGGAATGCATTGGCAGAATTTTCGATTCCAAAAAAACTTATCCACCTCACCAAAATATGCGTAAATGGCTGTAGATTCAAGGTACGAATAGGTAACCAACTCTCAGAATCGTTTGAAATAAACAGTGGCCTAAAACAAGGAGACGCACTGTCACCCCTCCTCTTTAATATAATCCTGGAAAAAGTAGTGAGAACAACACAAATTAGAACAGAACTAATAACAGTAAATGGACCAAAATTAATACTAGCATACGCGGATGACATTGATATTGTTAGAAACACCGTCACCAATGTAAAGGAAACTTTCAACAAAATAGAGATAGAGGCAAGGAAAACCGGTCTAATGGCCAATGAGGAGAAAACCAAATACATGTGCATAACCAGACAAAAGAATCGAGATAGAATAGGGCAAAATGTAATAATAGAGACGTATAACTTTGAAAGAGTGGAGCGTTTTAAATATCTCGGAGCGACAATCACCGCAGATAACGATATCACAGAGGAGATAAAAGGGATAATTCAGGCAGCAAACAGATGTATGTATAGTCTCAACAACACCATCAAATCCAAGAACCTAACACGAACCTCAAAAATCAGGATATATAGAACAGTGCTCATGTATAGCTATGAGACGTGGACGCTGACAAAAGAATGGAAATGAAACTTAGATGTTTTAAGAGGAAAATCCTTAGAAGGATTTTCGGATCCTATCACGACCCAAATACTAATTAATACCGAATAAGAACAAATGCCTAGGTCAAACAGATATATAACGCTAGCGACATCGTACAAGAAATTAAATCCCAACGCCCAAGATGGGCTGGCCATGTCCATAGGCTCCCTAATAATCGTCTTACCAAGTTAATTTGGGAGGAGGCCCCGACAGGGAAAAGACCCTTGGGACGCCCAAGAATGCGATGGAGAGCTAACATATGATCAGATTTAAGAACAATAGGGTTACCCACTGATCCAACTATCATGGACGACCGTGTGAGATGGAAGCAAGTTGTGCAGTCAGCCAAGACCCACCCCGGGTTGTAGGGCTACTAAAGAAAGAAAGAAAGAAGAAAGAAAAGATCGATCCCATTTGACAGATAGTACTGTACGATAAACGAAAGGGGGTTGTCGATGGGGAGGAGGGAGGTGTTAGCGACATTCACGTTCCTAATACAGTACGCAAGCTATTTTTCTGAATTTCGAAGCTAGGTCCGCGCCTGTCTCTAATCGGATTACTGAAATTGAAACCTTGTAGTGGCTGACCGGCTGCCCCCCTAGAAAAACTCCCTAGCTACGCCAGTGAAATTATGACAATATCATAAGCAAAACAAAACTGGCCGACTAGAATATCTATTTTTAATGGTAATTAGATTGGGTTTAAAAACCTTCTTAGTGACTCTGGCTGTAAGATTTCAGTAAGAAATAAATAAATCTATTTTTCTGTCAAGTTTAAACAGTTGTTTATATATATATATATATATATATATATATATATATATATATATATATATATATATATATATATATATGTATTTCCTTTTGAGTAGATAACGGAAAGAATACATACAGTTTATCTTCTGTCAATACAACTCTGATGCTTTCTCCATACGCGTTTCGACCACCTAATGATTTCGTCAGTGGAGCTGTATCAAATGGAGAGCAACATTCGCAGGGAACACTTGTCTATATAAAATATAAATTAATATAAATTCTGGGATATATCGGCAGAATCCAGCTCCACTAACGAGACCATAAAGTGGTAAAAACGCGTGTCGAGAGAGAATCAAAATTGTATTTGTAGGAGATAAACTGTTTGATATTCTTTCCTTTAGCTCCTTGAAAGAAGAATATATATATATATATATATATATATATATATATATATATATATATATATATATATATATATATATAATATATATATGTATATATATATATATATATATATATATATATATATATATATATATATATATATATATATATTTAAGGAATATACTTATACGCCTACGGAGTCCATGCATAGAATAAATTAATAAAATTAAATTAAATAAATTCTTCACCAATATATCAAGAACCGAACGAATGATGGACCGCAACTGTACCGCTTAACATACCAGGCTTAGTGTCTGGTGGCTTATTTATTTGTAGTCATTTGTTTAAAATACCCATAAAAATGTTCTCCCAAAATAAAATGTTGTTATTAAAATAGAAAATGATGACATGTCGAACGGAAACATTTTAGTGTGTAGATAAAAAATTATCGCCAGCTGCTACCATTAAAAGTGGACGAGCTTTAACGTCATACCAGCAATTTGATACGTAATTATTAATCGCAATTTAAACTACATGAAATTAAAAGTGGCCATTTAGCATTACTGCGATAGCTAATCTAGCAAAAAATTAACAATATCTTTTCACATGATTTAGAGTGACGCAAATATGAAGATAAAAATACAGGCTGGATGACCTTATTTTTTTATGATTAACATTAGTGTGTATATTTTGATTTTTTTCTTAATGGGTCACTTTATGTCAAAACATATCAGGCGCTGAGATTTCCATTGTAATTTGTTTATCTAGTATTTCTTCATACTTTTTAGGTCAGTTCTTTTATCATATTGTTAAAAAAAGATCATTTTTCTATTTTTTTGCTTTACTCAAATTAGAATAAGTGTCAGGGTTGATCCGACAGCAAATTGGAAAAAATCTTAAAAACTGTTCAAAGTGAAAAATTAGTTTAATAAATAAATAAAACAGTCAACAATAAAACGGTGCAAGATAAGAAATAATAAGTGTAATTAAAAATAGTTCACAATAGTAAAAAAGAGAGAAAACATGACCATTTAAAATAAAACCTGATTTCCTTCTAACCACTGAAGACTTCGTATAATTCATCCAGCCTCTCTCTCTTCTCTCTCTCTCTCTCTCTCTCTAGCAGTCCAACTTGGTCCACTCCTGGACATAGGCCTCCACTAGTTTCTTCCATTCCAACCCATTTTCTGCAATCCGGTACCAAATTCTACCTATTTTCCTTTTTATGTCGTCTATCCACCTTTTTGGAGGTCTACCGATACATCTTTTCGACGACCTAGGTCTCCGTTGCAATAAATATTTTGTCCACCTTGTATAGTCTTGCGTAGCAACGTGTCCCATTTCAAAATAGCAATGCGTTTTATCACATCCTCCACTTTTGTGTGTCTTCTTACTTCTTCGTTCCCTATTTGGTCACGTAGTGATATTTCCAGCATGATTCTTTCTATTGCTCGCGGTGTAGTATGCAGTATATTGGTTGCTTTAACTGTTAATATGGTTGTCTCCATTCCACAAGTCATTACTGGAAGAACGCACTAGTCAAATACTCTTCTTTTCAAATTAATGGGAATCTCGGGGGTTTTAAGAGCCTATCCTAATCTTCCCACGGCTTTCCATGTTATTCTAATTCTTCTATTTATTTCCGCTTCTTGGTTTTCCTTCCCAAGTCTAATTAGATGGCCTAAATACACATATTTCTCGATTCTTTGTACTTCGTTGTTTTCTACATAAAGTGGCGTACCTTCTCGAGACATTATTTTGGTTTTTAATAAGTTCATGCTAAATCCAACTTTCTCTGAACCATTTTTCAACTCAGAGAGGATTTCCTGTAACTGGTCTAAATCTTTACTTAATAATACTACGTCATCCGCGAAACATAAATGGCTGAGATATCTACCATCGATGCTAATGCCCTTATGTTCCCAGTTTAGTTGTTTAAAGAAGACATCTTCCAGTGTTAAAGTAAAGAGTTTAGGGGAAACCGTCGCATCCCTCGACCAATATTTATCTTCTGTGTTTATAGGCCCTCTGTTATTTTACTTGCAGTGTGGCCTTATCGTAAATATATTTCAGAAGATTTCTGCATCTGGAGTCAATCCTTGCATTGTCCATTGCTCGAAATATGGGCCATAGCTCGAGAAAGTTAAAAGCTTTGCTATAACTAACAAAGGGTAGGTGGATTTGAATATTATATTCGGTGCATTTTTCAATTAGTAATTTGATGTTCTGTATCTGCTCTGTTGTACTAAAGCCCTTTCGAAACCCAGCTTGTTCTGGAGGTTGATATGAGTCAAATTTGTTTGTTAGTCTATTAGTTACAATCTTTGTAAGCAATTTGTATAGATGTGGTAGAAGACTTATGGGGCGTTAATTTCCGATGTCGAATTTGTCGCCTTTTTTGTACAAAAGAATGACTCGGGCGTTTTGCCAGTTATCAGTAATTTTATCGTTTTGAATTTATTCAAAAGAATACTCATTGAATGTAGCGTTGCAGACCTTCCGAGTTCCAACATTTCTTTAGATATACCATCTACGTCTGGGGCACAATCAGATTTTATTTGTGATAAAGCATGTTTTAACTCTTCGAGTGTGATGTCAGGTATTTCTTCTGAACCAACATTCGTAATATTGGGGAGCCTGATATCTGGTTTCGGGATAACTGAAGTGTACAAATTTGAATAGAACTCTTCTACGATGTTAACCACTTCGCTTCGTCCATTCTTTGTTTCTCCTTCTTTATCTTTAAGTTGGTCTATATTGTGTTTACCAATTGAGTTCATGGACTTTAATACCTTCATATTTTTGTTGTTTGCTATGATCGTTCTAATACTTTCTGTGTTATGCTTCCTGATGTCGTGTCTAATTTTTTTTTCTTATTTTTTTTTGTTTAGTTGTTCGTAGTCTGCTGTGCCTTTTTCCACGTTTCTTTCTTTTATTTATCAGGTTCTGGTCTCTTGTGATAATTTACTGTTTGTTTGTCTTTTAACAGTATAGATGTTCTTTACTGCAGTTTGGACATTTGTTTGGATATCCAGCATATAACAGGATTCAATTTCTAAAAAATCCTTAACATTTTTGTATAATTTCGTCAAGGAGTTTATGGCCTTAGTATGAAGGTAGCCGTTTATATTTTGGGGATTTTATTGTTTTTCAAAATATTCTACACGATGATTAATATATTTTAGTATGCATTTGAACCAGTCGGAAATGCATTTTTGTCAATAAGAAGATGGTATCCCCAAAATATGGTTTTTGAATGCATCGACCGCCTCTGTTAGCGTTGAGAATCATTGACTACGTAGTTTGTTCCTCATGAACGGAAACAAAAAGGAATTATTAGGGGCCAAATCAGAGTTGTACGGTGGATGACCAATCAATTCCATATTTTCAGTACTCAAGAGATCAATTGTTCAATACGATTTATGAGAGCTCGCATTGTCATTGTGGAAAATGATCGGCTGCATTGTTTTACTGAAAACAAAGTGCAGGAATTTATTTGTATACTTTGCTTTATTACAGTAGCTGTCAAAAACTATAATTTAGAAAAGCATTATAACCAAAATCATAATAATTTTGAAAAAGAATATCCTGTTGGTAGTGCCATACGAGAAGATTTTTTAAAGAAAAAGAAACGGGAACTATTCAACAAATAGAATATTTTTGTTAAAAGGCACAACTAGCTTGAAACTATCATCAAAACATCTTACGAGATTTCTTTGCTTTTAGCGAAAAAGAGGAAGCCCTTTTCTGGTGGAGAAATTGTTAAACAAGCGTTCACAATCTTTGCACAATATTATAATGACCAAAACGTCAAAGTTAAAACCGGAAGTCTTTCGCTTTCGCGAAATACTGCTACAAGATGGATGAAGGAGATGTCAGTTGATATCAGCGATCAGATCCAAGAGTTCGTAATAAAACGCAGATACTTTTCGTTGGCGTTAAAAGAAACTTGCTATTTAACGAGTAGACCTCAGTTGACTATTTTTATGCATTTCACTGATGAACATTGAACTGCATTTCAAGATTTGTTAGAATTGTGTCAACTGGAAACTACAACCCTAGGAAAAGACATTTTTACAAAAGTTAAGAAATGCGTTGAAAAAAAGGGTTTACCATGGAACAAAATGATATGTATTTACACAGATGGTGCGCCTACAATGCTCGAGAAAATCAATCGCTGCGTAGCTTTCTTACAAAATTACTATATTTCCGTATCACTACATCATCCACCAGGAAGCGCTGTGGCAACCGACATGAAGTTGAATGAGATTATCGACCTGGTAGTACTCTGCTTAACTTACATATTTGCAAAATGTTTTCACAGACGTCAATTCATTTGAAGAAGAAGCGCTGTGCAATGGCTTTTAAGAGACAACATGTTGAAATATTTTTTTTTTAACTTAAAAGAGCAGGTATTGGAATTTTTACAGGAAAAAGGGCGATACCTTTGAAAACTGATTTACTAAAGAATAAATCCTGATTGAGTAATCTTGCATTTCTTGTTGACATTATCGATTACCTCAATATTTTAATTCTCTAATTACAAGATAAAGATTGTTGACTTCAGATAATATTTACTTTGATAAGTGGATTCAAAGCTAAATTAAATCTACTTTTAACTGATTTAGCCAACGAAAATAATGATCTCTTTCACACATTCAAAGATTTGAAAGAGGAACACAGTATCGCCATTATCAATTGTACTAAGTATGAATCTAAAATTAGATGCTTCTTACAGTTTGAAAGCAGCTTCCAGGACCGTAAAAGTACAAAACAATCTCCATCGACTTAAGTAAACTGTCAAGTTTTAAAAATTTTCCAAAGTCTATTTTCCAAGAAATGGATTGCGGCAGTTTGTCGTGGGACAAAGGGTAATAATTTATTGTAAACATTTATTTACTTTATGCTAATTTATTATACTTTATTTACGCTCTCTATTTATCAACTAATAATAAATATCCATATTAACCACATTAGAATGATAATAGTTCCCGCAATATATTTACATATTTAGATTATTTTGAGGAGTAGATAATTCACTATAACACCAAAGATCACTGAAATGTCATTGTCAAAACTTGGTTAGATTTTAATTAAGGTTCGAACAATTTTTAGATTTTTTTTAAAGATTTTTAAATATATAATATTTGGAAAACTTAAATATTTATTTTGAAGCTATAAAATGAATAATCCTATTCTTGCAGGAGCAAAAAAAATTAATATTAATAAATGGACAGAACAAATACATAAAATTGAACAAAAATGGGAAGTTATGGACACCATTCTTTTTGGGTATAATATGCCATGAACTAAATAAACTACCAAATAGGTTTTCTAATGGTCTCACTTTTTGAGATATTTAGTAACAAAAAACTAGTCAGTTGTAGCTGCTGGAGAATATATTCCGTAGGGGATATTATCCTCTAGAAAACTAACAATCAAACAAATCAAATAAGAAGGGTGTAGCTAGCATTTTAAAAATAATGGCTAGCATAGTTTTTTGCTTCATAATTTTCCCGTTTAATATTTATGGAAAAAGAATCGTCTCTCTTTCATATGCTTTTGGAAAAAGAACCAAAGCAAAGTCGTCAGAAAATTAAAGTTCATAGTACGTTTAAATAAAATTAAAAAAATAAACCCTCGAATAATGACTGTGAGAGAATTTTCACCTGTTCTTACCTCCACACAATGAAGTTCACTTCAGGACTTTAATCTAGGTGATTTATGACTTCCTGTTAGTTTTAAAACCAGCGTTTTTGCACCTGCCTAGTTGTGCTCTTTTTAATTTATACCAACGCAATGCAAAAAACTGTAAATATATCTATTTTTACTACTATCATCACTTTGTTTTAATATATTCAAACTTATCGTTCGACTTTTTATATTTTACAATATGGATTTCATTTTGGGTTCTTTAAAACTCAATTAATACGATTGTAAGGTGGTTGAAGTACCTATGAAGAAGGAACGTTGCAATAAATGAGTGGTATTTATCATATAGACAAAGAAGGTATTAAGCTTTCATGGTTGTTTATATGTATTATCCTTTCAGGACGAGAAGAAAAATATCGCCAGTCGAACGACATCTATGAGTTACCGGAGTAGTGAGAAATTTTATAAAAATCGAAATTTCAGTGAGAAATAAAGAAATCTATCTGCCATATTTAAATGGTGGTTTATATGTATTATCCTTTCAGGTAGAGACACGAATATATGCAAATAGTTTATTTCCTGCAAATACCACTCTGGTCCTCCCTTCATACGCGTTTCGATCAACTTATGGTCTCGTCAGTGGAGCTGTATCGAACCGAGAGCAAAGAGATTTCTTTCTTTTGATTTTTTTAAATATTAAGGTTTCAGTTATGATACGAATCTAAGTTGTAATAAAATTTTTAATATTCTATAAGAAAAGTAGTAGGAGAATAATTCCGATACAATAATGAATTCTAAGAACTTTCATCGTCGGGAATGAAAGTCACTATTATTTGACATTTATTCTTATCATCATGAAAATGTTTCAAAAATGTTTTTCTTAGTAATCCTTTTACTAGTTGTTTCATGGAGGTTTCCTCTTGAAGGTTAAGATCCTCCATAAAGTTCTCTAGTCTGCAGTGGACTAGTGCGGACCATTGGCAGAGAACATGAGAATTTTGTTATTTTTCATTACATGGTATGCATAAGTGTTCTTGCTGGCATACACCCATTGTGTGCAGGTGTAGTAGCTGGTCATCTAGTTATTTTCTAGTATAATTTAAAACATTCTGGATTAATTTGCTGCACCGCTGCCCGGAGTGTGATTCCAGTAGAACTAGTGCTGTTATTCAATCTACCTAGTCACGCTGTTCTACAATGAAGTCTTGGGGATGCGTCAGTAGATCTCTATTATTTCTTATATTTTTATAAATGTCGAGAAAAATTAAAGTATCATGGAACACAGAGCACATTTTAAGGACATTTTTATATGATAACCACCTTAAACTCCAAGCCAACTCCAACTCTTGTATAGCAATAATAAATAAGGGTTACTGGAACTTCTTCTTCTTCTTCTTCTTCTTCTTCTTTTTCTTCTTCTTCTTATTCTTCTTCTTCTTCAGTCGTGTTGCATCCAATATTGAGTATAGGCCCCCCTTAGATTCCTCCATCTATGTCTGTATTGAGCCGTTCTGATCCATGGCAATCCTGCCACTTTTTTTATGTCATCATATCTTCTTGTTATACGTCTGTCTCGACTCCTCTTTCCACTCCATGGCCTCAATCAATAATTGTGGCATGCCATCTTCGGTCTCTAGTTCATGCTACATATTTGGCGTAATACCATTTTAACTGTGTTACTCTTCGTCCCACATCAGTCACTTTGGTTCCCTTCCTGATCTACTCGATTTCTTTTTTATCTCTCAGTGTAATGTTGATCATCAATCTTTCCATTGTTCTTTGTCTGACTCTCAGTTTCGTCACTATTTGTTTTGTGAGGGTCCAAGTTTGAGCTTCTTATTCAAAACAGGGAGGACAATCTTCAAATACCCTAGATTTCAAATGTTGAGGTAATTTGTTCTTTTTCAGAATACGTTCTCTGTAACATTGTCTATTGCGATTCTGTTTACCTATAAGTGTGGGTTTTCCAAGCACATTGTTTTGGTCTATTTATGTCAATTTTTAGACCTATCTTTTGGGATGCATCTTCTTGTTTAGGTTCGGTTCAGGTGGATATTCATGGTTATCAGAAAAGAGAACGACATCATCGGTAAATCTTAAGTCGTCTCTCTCTGTTAATATTGGTGCTCTTTGTTAACCAGTTCAGTATTTTAAAGGTTCCTTTAAGAGCTAAGATACATAATTTTGGGGATTACCCTGACGGATTTCTCTCTTAATTAGGAAATTGTTGGTATATTCATGCAAATTCATTGTTGATTTGGAACGTGAGTAGATGTTTTTAATTAATGTTTTGTATCTATAGTCTATTCGAGTACCAAACTCTAGTTTCTTAATTATCGGCAACTGCTCAACAGAGTTAAATGACTTCTCATAATCTGTGAAGGCCATGTAGAGGGGAACATTATATTCAGTGTTTTTTTCTATTACAACCTTCATCTAAAAAGGTAATCATATGTACTAAATGCCTCTCGAAGTTCCGCTAGTTCGATCGGTAATGATTTTAGTGAAAAGTTTATAGATCTGGGACAATAAATTTATGGAACGATAGTTCTCCAGTAACATTTTATATCCGTTTTTAAATAAAATAATGATTGCCGAATTATTCTAGTTTGCTGGCATTTTCCTTGTTCCAAACATAGTTGGAATATGATTTTCACTTTTAAAATTATTATTTTTTTGCTTCGTTTATCATTTCTGTAATAATATCGTCATCTCCCTGTGCCTTGTTGTTCTTCATTGACTCTAGGGCCTGAAGGATTTTGTCTTCACTGATCTCCGGTATGTCCTTCGATCCCTTATTTCTCATTCTCGGCCCATTTCCGACAACACTTGGTTTTTTGACGTGTGAACTGTACAATGTTTTGTAACTGAAACTGTAACTCAAACTACTGACTCAAAAATTGAACCATGTGGGGCTTGCTTTTCTTTTGCATCAGCTTTTAACCCTTATAAATGATGAAGTTCCTAATGTTGAATATTATTCAGTCGACCAGCAGTTAACCTTAACTTTTTTCGTTTTGGTCTTTACGCAAGTGAGAAACTAGACATAAAGTTGACGCATACAAAATAAATATTGAATTTTTAAAAGGCTTGAGGGACATTTATCACTAGATAGATAGTAGATTGTAGGTAGGGCGTGTATGCAGTTTAGCCTCTTAAAGCATCCGTCACTTCTTTTGTAAGTGGTCTTTATCTAATAAAGTCCAGGGAAATGGATTTATTATTTAAAATTTAATCAGGATTCAAGGTGACATTTCGACCAATCTGGCTGTTGGCTTTGCTGCGAAGAGATTTTTACACCAATATCCTTATCAGGAGGCTCGAAAAGTTCATTTACATTCTTTGGAGATACATTTCGCTTGCCTTAAGGTCAGATGTATTTTACTACCTAATCTTTGCCCTTTTCATGTTTTGATAGCTCGTAATGAATCTTCAGAAACCTACAGTAAAATTAGTATATTCGTTTAACAGTCAAACCAATAATTAAAGAAATACGAATATACGTATTTCTGTTTTAGAAAGAATACATATTAAGCATCCCTCGTAAACAAGTAAAAAAATTTTTTGTTTCAAAATATTTACTAATTTTTATTGCTGTGTTAGTTGACATTACTTATTAGCATCTACTTATTTAATCAAGCATAATTTTATATACCTTTTATTACTTTTTACCAAAAATAATCCGCATTTTTAAACAGTAGGTAAAGTTTATATATATATATATATATATATATATATATATATATATATATATATATATATTATAATTTCAGATATGGCTAGCCTATACCTTTGGAAGCCCATGAACTAAATGAAATTGGCCGCCTTTTTTTACAAACGTTATGCTTTAAGTTCTTACATTAATTACTATGTTATACACCTATTAAGTATGCTGTCAAATCCGTGTGGAGGTTGTTCGTACATAGGCATGTATATTCTTTGAAGTGGAATAAGATAAACACGGAGTGAACGCGCTGTTTTTTCCGCATGCGGGGATTCCCAAAGTGTGCGCTGCAGCGCCCTGGGGCGCCGTGAAGGGTAGATGGACGCCGTAAGGCGCTTTTGTTTTCTCATTTACGGAATCTAAATTTACTTATATTCGCCGGTACAAAATAAACAATTAAAACCACGTACACTGCATAAATGGCTCGTTGCGTAGCTAACGTTGACCGTCATTCACTCAATATTGTTACTGGGGACGAGTTCCCCGTAACGCGGAGTTTGGGTTAGGTTTGGCAACACCGAATTTGCTGCTGGCCGGGCGTGAGAAAGAGCGGAGTATGTCCTAGAAGCCCGCATCGACCATCGACGGGAATTTACTCGAGCGCTCATTGTTAGTATATACGCCGCCGAAAGCCAGTAAGCCATATTGTCAAGTTAGTTTATTTGTTGTAAGCGTAAACAGTTGAATTGTTAAGATAAAAAGAAGTAATAATAAAGTGTTCTTAGTAATGAAAGTAGTGATATAAAGTGATGTGATTTACGAACATAGGGCAGATATCGTTACATTGTAACGGTTACAATATCTATTTAAATTTATGTATGCAAGCAGTTCGGTTGCTTTGATTTAATCGTGCCGCTGTGAGTTTTTGTAAAAAATTGATCACAAAATGAAAAGATTTGTATGAAATAAGCAATTGAATAGATAGTTCAGGTCAGAGTGATGAAGTCTCAACAAGTGGTGGGCGAGCAAAAACGCGGTAATATTTGGACTTTGGCTTTACTTTAGTAAAAGTAAATAATGAAGCATTCGAGAGTATACGAAACCGATATTTCGAGACCACGATTGAATAATTGCGCGAATTTTTGCAAAATTAAAAAAAAACGTGTTCACTAAACAAACTTCAAGACCTAGCAACGCACTGCTAGCATATTTCAGGGTGGCATACAGAGTGACGAAGTGTAAAAAACCTCACACCATTGCAGAAGTACTTATTTTACCTGTTGCTCTCGACATGTTTAATACTATGGTTGGGGAATCGGCGGGAACACTAATTACAAAGGTACCTTTATCTAACAACACTATTAGTCGAAGAATCCATCATATAGGTGAGGATCCCAATGACCAATTAATAGAGAAAATGAAAGGTAAGGATTTTGGTCTGCAACTCGATGAGGTTATTGACAGTAAGAAAGATGCACATCTTATTTGTTACGTACGCTTTCTGGATGATAATATTATGGTTGAATACCTTCTTTTCTGTAAAAGCATCATTGAAGGCGCAAAGGTAGATGCGGTGTAAATTGAATTTAGTATCGGAACGTATCATAGACAGAAACACACACTTTTCTGGAAGAGGAAGGTCATGCAAACTTCAGATACTTTGCCGAACTAGACTTTTTACGGAAACTGTCATATTTGTGCGATATATTTGCCAAACTTAATGCCTCTATAAGGCTATAACATGCACATCTTGAAAGTATTATAGAAGATTGCGGCGTTTCGGAGAAAACTGCAGTTGTGAATCAGGAAAATTAATGAGGATGGTGGTCAAGATTGTTTCCCACATTTACATAAATATACGTCCTTTAATGAGCTCGTTCTCTCTAAAGACTTGTTATCCCTTTTCATGGAACAGCTATTGAAGTTTTTTGAAGGATTTGCAAAATACTTTGTGGGAGAAAATGTCGAGAAATTTTTATGGATCCAAGAGCCTTGCTATGTTTAAACTCCACCAGAATTCACTTCACAAAAAGAAGAGAATCTCATTGAACTCTTGGATAACCGTCAAAAATAAATATCCGGCTCTAAGTTTAAAGCTATAAGGATTCTCATTCCCTTTGCTATATCCTATTTATGCCAAACCGAATTTTCAGCTGTAGCTGTAATAAAGGGTTCGTTTAAAGATCAACGTGGAGCAAGGAATGAATGACAGTGTCAAGCCTTATCCCTCGCTTTGGAAAAATATGTGGAGATCACCAAACTCACCTGGCTCACTGACTTTTTTTTCCTATTTTTCTTTAATGATAATATATTATTGTGCATCAGTTCAATATATACCTATATATGAGCCTCGAATTGTGGTTGTTTTCATTTCTGTGCTTGGTCATTAGCGTTAATGTACAATCGTGTTCAATGAAGTGTTGTGGTTTACTACTAAATAGTTGGCAGGTTGTAAAGCACCATTTTGAACGCGACTGTACACACATTGTGATTATGGCGCTGTGACACAATACTATACCTGTCAGTGCGCCGCTGGCTGAAATAGTTTGGAGATCCCTGAAGTACGGTATTATTTAGGCAAACGTTGATTAATGGTCGTTTCACCACCCACACACTGTGCACTATCTTGCTACTGCTATGACCACTCCTAGCTTCCGATCTATTTTTAAAGAAACTTAAATTTAATTTAGAGAAAAGATCGTGGTCATAGTAACATTTAAATTATGAAAGTTTACCTCCTCCCTCGACATCTTCTCATTCCCCGATTTTCTAAATATCAAAAAACTAGGAATATATGAATCTAATCAGAGCAAATCAGTCGATATACCCTTTCTACCTACCTTCTGGGAATGGCGACATTTAGTGTTCGTCATTTTTCAAAATTATTTGTCATGCCACTCATTTCACTCAAGCAGTCCATATGAGCAAAAAATATTTGTTGCTTACATATTGACCTTAAATGCGTCATTAAGCTGATGCCAGTTTTTTATAAGGTAATTTTGGAATAATTTTGAAAAACTGGTTTCTAGTTTTGCAACAAAAAAAAAATGAGATACAAAAAGTATGATATTTAGATTTTAAGATCGTTATGTTCTAGTAAGTT
Organism: Diaprepes abbreviatus; assembly: GCA_034092305.1. Taxonomy (NCBI): domain Eukaryota; kingdom Metazoa; phylum Arthropoda; class Insecta; order Coleoptera; family Curculionidae; genus Diaprepes; species Diaprepes abbreviatus. Next base: position 13,065,611 of record JASJET010000228.1, on the reverse strand, counting down.
CCTAAAAGGATGTAGGGATCTGTTGCAAATGAGTATATAATATGTGGTCTGTTACCTGGAAGTTCAATAATTAAGCATCTTCTTTAACGTAAATTTTAACCTTAAAGTATATACCATTTACTGTCAATGTTGTTATCGATCTTGCAACAAATGCAAGATTATTAAGTGATTTTACAAAAAAACTATTAAAAACTAGTTGCTCGTCTCTTGCTATTTTTTTAAAAAATATTTCTCTTAAGCGGTACTGAAACTTGTATACCATATATATAAGATATAATTATTTTTATCTTTGACGTTTTATTCAAAAAATAATGTTAATAATATTTACCAAAACAATTTTTAGAAATGGCAAATATATTATTCAAAGGCATTTTTTGTTTTTACAGTCGTCATTAATACAATCAATAAATTTTTATGCTTTAATATATTCATAACACGTTGCGTGTCAAATTCTAATAGTATTTTTTTATTTGTTAACTTAGAAGCTTCATATTTATTGCTTAGCAAATTATTTAACGCATGCAAGATTTAGAAACATATAAATTAAGTTTTCAAAAAGAAAACCTAAATACATTAAAATTTTTTTTTATTGATTTTTTTGTTTACCTGACCAAATGGCAAACACAAAAATGCCAAACGAAATTTTTGGGAAACATATGCTAGTTTCTAAGAGAAATCGAACGGATATTATTATCATAGGTCTTTTTCGTCGGTCAATTTTTGGACATAGTCCTTCCCAATTTCTCTTCATCTTTCACGGTTCTATGTCTCCCGGACCCAAATAAAACCCGACCAACCTCTTCAAGTCATCGATTCATCTCGCTGGAGGTCTGTACTTGCTTCCTTTTCCGTTATATGTTTTCCATTTAAAAATTGAATTTAACCACCTTTCTTTGCTATGTTTTGCGATATGACTGGCGTAGCTCAACTTTAGTTCTGCAATGGCTTCTGCAATATCTTTCAGCTTTCTCATTCCTTGGATCTATCTATTTCTCCTACGTTGTTTGAAAATTTCTTCAATCATCTGCCGTTCCATGGCTCTTTCGATTACTCTAAGTTTATTCATAGTTTTGTTAAGATCCATGTTTGAGCACCATATATCAGCACTGGTAGGACACACTGGTTAAATACCCTAGCTCGAAGATAGATTGGAATAGACCTGCTCTTGAGTGTGTGGTTCAATTTACAAAACCCCGCCCAAGCAAGTCTCTTCCGATATATTTCAGTGGTCTGATTGCCTCTTCCTAGTACAATTTAATAGCTAAAATACATGAAGCTAGTTACATTTCTTAATTGTTAGTTTGTTATAGAAATTTGAGAATTATCACTGCACATGGTCTTGGTCTTGGAGATATTCATTCTAAGATCAGGCCTCGCCGTTCCTTCATCAAAATTCTCACCATGTGTAGCAAATCTTGCGCATTTTTCACAATGAAGACAATATCACCGACACATCTGAGGTGATTTAGTCTTTTGCCATTGATAAGTATACCTTTAAGCAGCGCGCCCACTGGTTCGGTTCGATTCAGACCGCTCGGCTCCGCACAATCGGCCAGTTTTGGTTTACACGTAAATAAATGAGAGCCCGCTCACTGGTTCCGACCGGCCAGAACGCTTCAGCGCTTTCAGCAGCGGAACCAGTGAGCGGGCTCTCATTTATTTACGTGTAAACCAAAACTGGCCGATTGTGCGGAGCCGAGCGGTCTGAACCGAACCAAACCAGTGGGCGTGCTGCTTTATCCTCTTAGTAATCATTTTTAAAGATATCTTCTAATACTAAAGTAACCGGTTTTGATGATAGTGAATCTCCTTGCCTTATTTCTCTGTTAATTTTAACAAATTTAGTTATTTCCATACTTGTACCGTCGATGTTGTGTTGTTATATATGTATTCAAATACATTAATATATTTCTAATTTATTCTCATATTTTTTAACGTTTTTATTATAGCCCAGTACTCGACACTATCAAAGGTTTTCTGGAAATTCACGAATGCCAAGTAAATTTCTAGGCTATATCTACGGATTTTTGTATTAGGATTTTTATCGTTAGAGATAATCGTTAGCGCTATAATATTTTCTAAATTCAACTTATTCTATAAGCTGATACTCGTTCAATTTTTTGTTTAGTCTATTTGTAATAACTTTAGTAAAAACTTTGTACATCTGAGTTAGGATGCTAATAGGCCTATGGATGTTCAAGTCAGTCTTGTTGCCTTTGTTATGTAAAAGCACAATTATAGAATTTTTCCATTTTTTTGAGTATTTGTCCTCCATTAAGACATTTGGTAAACATTTCACAAATTCTTTCGAGTAGCCTTTCTTCTGTGGTTTTAATCATTTCTATCCCTGTAGAGTCCACCCCGCAGCTTTGTTATGTTGCATGTGCGTGTTCTAGTTATTCTCTAGAAACATTGGGCAATTCCTCGTATTAGTATTCTTTGTGTGTTTTGGAGTGTGTTCTGTGTACTCTATCTTTGTGTCATACAGGTCTCCATAGAACTGTTCTTCTATTTTAACGGTTTCGTTTCTGTCTCTCGTTTCTTTCCATTTTTATCTTTTAGTACTAGGATTTGGTTTCTGTTATCATTTCTTAAGCTTTTTATTCCTTTATTCTTTTGGGTTAATTTTTCAACGTCAGCGTCAAAGTGTATTTTTTTAATCTCTTCTCATTTATGATCTCGCCTCTTTGGGCACCTTTCCAAAATCTTGGTATTTTATTCTTCTAAATAGTTCCTTTTTTCGCTTGATATTCTCCTTTGTTTTTTTTAGTTTAGTATGTCCTTTTCATCCAGCTTTTTTCTAGTTACTTTTTTAGCGCTTTTTGTTGAGATATTGGTTATTGTATTATTCATATTCTTTAAGTTGTTATTCTACCATACATGTCTTATCTTTTGTATCTTTTGTAGCTCTTTCAAAATTTCTTTTTGGTACTGCTCGAATTTTTGTTTTAGTTTTTTTACCATCTATTCTTATAACTATAACGAATGGATATACTTCCGTATAAATACAAAATCATATAGATATATAGTCTGTAAAAAATCTCCTTAGTCAATGATGTGTTTTTAATTTTACTTTTTGCACTGTTTTAATATTTATTTTATATATATATATATACAGGGTGATTCAAAAATCGATCACGAAAATTAAGGGAGTGATTCTACTTGACAAAATAAGGGTAGAGCTTCATATAATTTTTTTTCAAAATGTCATTCGTTTTCGAGTTACAAGCCGTCCAAGTTCAAGTTTTTATTTTTTGTTTTTTGAATTACTCGCTTACAGGAAAACCGATTTAACTAATATTTGAAAGATAGGCTAAGTCTTCTGCGCTTCATCATTTTAGTAACAATTCACATTGATTGTTTGCCGCTATAGGGCACTTTACCTACATTGAAAATTGTTTTTTTGTCATAATTTTTTAGTGTTGACAGCTACAGTAGTTTTTGGCATAATTTCTGAAAGACTGATGCCAGGCCTTTAAAAAAGGTGGTTATTTATATCGCTAAACCCAACGGTTTAGACGTAAATCACCCTTAAAAATTAAGTGGTAAATTTACTTTTCTCATTTCATTACCACCAGCTACCAGGTAAATAGCTATCAAAGTATACTAGAGCTGTCAGTTTAACATCAAATAAATTCGCTTTTTAAACTATTTAATTTATAATCTTAAAATAACTAATAATGGCTAATCACCAATATTCAAATATCGAATATTGTGATATCCATTTTTGTTATGGAAAAGCAAATGGTAATGCAGAGTTGGCAAGAAGATATTATATGGAGAGTTATCCGGAAAGAAATATCCCTCATGCTCAAACATTTTCCAGTGTGCACAGGAGGCTTGCGGAATGTGGTTCCTTTAAAAGTTATAATGGAAATAGGGGAAGACCTAGAACTGCTAGAAACGTGCAACAAGAAGAAAGAGTGCTTGAAATTATTGAAGATAATCCAGGTATTAGTACTAGAAAAATTGGGAATGAAGTGCGGCTCTGTCAGGCTAGTTCATGGAGGATACTAAGAGAAGAACAACTCTACCCGTTTCATTCAAAAAAGGTGCAGGCTCTTTATGACGATGATCGGCCGAGACGGTTGGAAATGTGCAATCAGATCCTAGCTAAGTATGAACACGATAATCGATTAATTGGCGTCATATTATTCACTGACGAAGCTGGTTTCACTCGTGATGGCATAACAAATCTACACAACATCCACACATATGCTTACGAGAACCCAAACAATGTGGTAGAAACGAAACATCAGCGTAGATTTTCACTAAATGTGTGGGCAGGGATAATAGGAGATTACCTTATTGGTCCTCACTTCTTTGATGGCCCATTAACTGGTGACGTATACTTAGATTTTATCCAAAATCGTCTCCCATTGTATCTGGAAGATGTGCCATTGGAAGTAAGGGCCAACATGTGGATCCTCCAAGACGGAGCTCCGCCCCACTTTAGTATACGTGTCCGACAGTATTTGAATGCAACGTATCCTGAGCGATGGATAGGACGAAGTGGACCATTGGCATGGGCAGCGAGGTCACCAGACCTTAATCCTATCGATTTTTTCTTTTGGGGTCATTTGAAACAATTGGTGTACGATATTCCAGTAATCAACGTCGAGGATCTTCGCTTCAGGATAATCGAAAAGTGCCAAATTATTAAAGAAACACCAGAAATTTTTCATCGAGTTAGGCGACATTTTTTGAAGAGTGTTAGGAAATGTATTGAAGAAAATGGGGGACATTTTGAGAATCTTTTTTAGTTTGTTTAGTACTGTTTCATTAATTTTTATCAATTAAATGTATATCGCAATAATCCATAATATGAATATTTACTGATTAGCCATTATTAGTTATTTTAAGATTATAAATTAAATAGTTTAAAAAGCGAATTTATTTGATGTTAAACTGACAGCTCTAGTATACTTTGACAGCTATTTACCTGGTAGCTGGTGGTAATGAAATGAGAAAAGTAAATTTACCACTTAATTTTTAAGGGTGATTTACGTCTAAACCGTTGGGTTTAGCGATGTAAATAAAGAGCACCTTTTTTAAAGGCCTGGCATCAGTCTTTCAGAAATTATGCCAAAAACTACTGTAGCTGTCAACACTAAAAAATTATGACAAAAAAACAATTTTCAATGTAGGTAAAGTGCCCTCTAGCGGCAAACAATCAATGTGAATTGTTACTAAAATGATGAAGCGCAGAAGACTTAGCCTATCTTTCAAATATTAGTCAAATCGGTTTTCCTGTAAGCGAGTAATTCAAAAAACAAAAAATAAAAACTTGAACTTGGACGGCTGGTAACTCGAAAACGAATGACATTTTGAAAAAAAATTATATGAAGCTCTACCCTTATTTTGTCAAGTAGAATCACCCCCTTAAGTTTCGTGATCGATTTTTGAATCACCCTGTATATATATATATATATATATATATATATATATATATATATATATATATATATATATATATATATATATAACATAGTTTGGATATTTTTTGAAAACTATTAATGTATTTTTTAGGAATCAAATCAATTTCGAACATCGACTATTTTCTTGAAAATGACTTAATGTCTTAATGATTTTGGCGCTGATTTTTGGCATTCTTTTAACAAGTGTCGGCAATGTTTCTGGTTATATGTCCCACGCGCTTTCAAGCAATCTCAGAGACTAGGCTTTTTGGTTTTAAATCTCGCACTCGCCAGTCAAGTTCAACCCAAAACAGCTCAAATGGGTTCAAATCGGGAGACTGAGAAAGCCATTTCAATATTTGAAGCACACCATTCCTTTGTTTTCGTTCTAAATAATTAATACAGTAGCGAGAAGTGTGTTTGGGGTCACTTTTCCGCGAACGTATTATCGTCGATAGCTCCCAAAAAGCTCAAACTTCGACTTGTCAATCCACAAAATGGATTTTCTCTTATCAATGATGCAGTAAACATGCTCCCTAGTAGAATCCAAACTCTTTTGCTTGTTTATCGAACGAAAAAGTAGTTTTTGACAGCTCTGAAAGAACATTTTTAAAAGGACAACTTATTACGTAAAAGAAAATTATATGTTAGGATGAGCAATAATACAATTAATTCCTTTCTTATCGAGGAAAACAATGATATTTATATCCTCTAGAAATGCATAGTGCTTGAGTTGCATTTATTGTAAGATTTTGTTAATACCGTTTTCTGAGATGGTGTGGTTAAATTAGTTGGTCAAGAGGAAGCCTTGATTTGGCCTAAAAAATTTAATTTAGTGCCAAAAAGCTACCAAGGTGATATCTTTGAAGGTAATGATTGTTGAAAGCTTCTGTAAGAAACTGATAAACTAAATGATCCCGAAATGATATTGATCGATTGCAAATTCAGCCATACATTAGCGCTTTTAAAGCAATGAACAAAGTTGTTGAAGGTTGTTTTTTTTTATACCAAAAAATTTAAACCAGATTTACAAACACGTCTTGATAAATTAAGTAAATATTTTTATGCTACAAATGTTTTGGAAACGTTAAAAGTTTATATACTGTTGAATCATGTTCACCCCATCGCGACCCAAGAAATATTGGGAAAAGCATAAAATTAATTCCATATAAACTGATTGTTATATTTAGAGACTTAAGACTATTGTCATTGAATGCTTATCAAGACACGTTTAATATTAATACAAAAAAGAACATATTTCATTTCTTATCAGCATTATCAGATGACCAGAGAGCAGAGTTTATTAAGTTCTTGACTAGATATTATTATATATGTAAGTTTGATGTTATTGTTATAAATTATTGTTTAAAGTTAAAAGAAAATTAATAATAAGAAAATATGGGGCCACACAGACACTATTCTGCCGTTGGTCCCGAGTAATAAAAATACATTGAAATTAAATTCTTCATATACGCCAAAAATTAAAAAAAAAAAAACAATAACTCGAAAAGAGAATCTGCTGGGATTTTTACTTCACGAATTTTCGAACTATTATCAATTCTGAATCCACTTGTGGATCCTATTCATCTCACCATTTTCATCACTATTAACTGAGTAGTTGGATATTAAAAACCTGCCGACTGCGATGCCAGACTAAAAAATATCTCCAGTTAAATTTATATGTATTGTCCTTTCAAGCAGAAAAAAGAGAGAATATGTACAAACAGTTTCTCTCCTGCAAATATAACTCTGGCCCTCTCTCCATACGCGTTTCGGCTACCTTATGGGCTCGTCAGTGGACTGACCGAGAGCAACATTAGCAGGAAACAACTTAACTAAGTTTCAGGGGGGGGGGTGTAAATATCAAAAACCCAATTCTGGAAAATAGCTGTATCGATGTAAAAAATTTTCAGTTAGCAATATGGCTGACTGACTGACTTCGTAGCACTATAACCCAGGGTGGGTCTTGGCTGCCTCGACTGTCTGCTTCCACCTGGAATGGTCTTGTGCCAGCTCCCTCCATTCTTGCTGGTCAACTTCAAGGATTGCTAGATCCTTGTGGATGTTATCTCTCCATCCAAGCCTAGGTCTTCCCAGTGGTCTTTTTCCTTGTGGTGCTTCCTCCCATACCCGTTTTATTAGTCGATCATTTTGACTCCTTTGTATATGACCTGCCCATCGTAGTCTTCTGGACTTTATTTCTTGAATGATGTCAGGGCTTTGATATATTTGCGCAAGCTCTATGTTGCTTCTCATTCTGTGACGGCCTTTTTCAAGGTCTCGGTATGGGCTATATATTATGCTAGCAATATAGACTATTAAAATATATAAAAAATACTTCTTTCGAGATATAATAATTTTTATAGTCTAGAAATTTAATAAAATTGTTTGAAAATATTTTTTTACGAATAGTATAATTCACTCAAGTTTACATCTTTCAAAGTTTCGAAAAATAAACTAGTAAAAGAGGGTGAGTAACCCCCAAATATTTTTTTAATATGTCAAGTGCTAATTAAGACAATTCTTAGTTCACTGCTTCAGCTCTTATGTCTGTAAATTATTACAATTCATGACAAATAGTGATTTCTAATTCTGTGATGTTCATTTAAATTAAAATTTGATAATTTTAAGGATAATAATATATGTATTAAATTTAATTTTATAAAAAAGAAGGTATTATATCCTTGGGAGTGAAAATACTATAGCTTAACATCATTTTCAATAACAAGTCATTTTAATTTTGTTTTGTAGAGATACCTTAATGAGAAATGGAGATATTAAAAAAAACGTATTTTGGGGTGGCTCACCCTCTTTTACTAGTTTATTTTTGGAAACCCCGAAAAACGTCAACTTAAGTGTATGTGGTATTCGTAAAAAAATATATTATCTACAAACTTGGTTTTATTTTGTAATGTCGAAAATTAAATTATCTAAATGAATTACCAGATTAACCCTGACAAAAAGTAAGGGATGATATCTATGGGGTATAACCTCACTTCAACTAACAAGTAATTTGCACTTTGTTTTATAAAAATATCTCAATTAGAATTTGAGATTTGAAAAAAATGTATTTGGGGTGACTCAACCTCTTTTAATATTTCATTTTTTGAAACCCCAAAACATGTCAACTTGAGTTAATTATGGTATTCGTGAAAAAATAATTTTCATTAAATTTCGTAACTTCGAGAACTAAATTATGATGATATCTTTGGGGGTGAAAATACCATAATTTAACATCATTTCAAATAACAAGTAATTTTCATTTTGTTTTATAAAGATATCTCAATTAGAACTTGAAATTTAAAAATACGCATTTGGGGATGGCTCACCCTCTTCTAGTAGTTTATTTATAGAAATCCCGAAACCTGTCAACATAAGTTATTTATGGTATTCGTGAAAAAAATATTTTCAAACAATTACGTTAAATTTCGTAATTTTTAGATTTAAATTACGTGCATAAATATATGGTTTACCCTAATAAAAAATAAGGGATGATATCCTTGAGGGTAAAGATACCATAGTTTAATATCATTTCAAATAACATTTTGTTTGGTAAAAATATCTCACTTAGAACCTGAGATATTTCAAAAGCACTGTTTTTAAGGGTGAACTTCAGGGGCGGTTTTCACCGCGTTATAATGAATCTTCGCAGGTAAAAAAATACGCGTCTCTTATTTTTATACCCTCTACAACATATTGAAGTTTCATTAAAATCGCAGCCGGACACTTCAGGTATCTTCCTTGTTAGTATTATTTGGCAAAATAGTAAAAACATTTTTAATAATTTTACTCCATCTCTCGACTCTTTTTCTAACTAAGATGATAAAAATTCTTCACTTAATTAAAACAATTTTATCTACATAATTAATAATTGATATCGCAAACCTAGATTTAGTTTAAAAATTGAAATATTGTGTTATAAACGCCCCATTTAGAATAAGGTGAGATAAAATGAAAATTTTTATCCTGTATTTTTTAATTTCTCCAATCATTCGTTAGAGTTAAGAAAAATAATGTTGAAATAATTTACAAATAAGAGAAGTAGCTCGTTTACCTTTAGCTGACCTTGATACTAATCGGCTTCAAAACAAATTAACAATTTTGTATATTATCGAACCTATTAATTTTGTGACACAAATTACTATTCAATTTTAAAAAACTCTTACAAAAACTTAAAATACCTTATAAATATTCGAAATATTCATCTACTTTTTATTTAGGCCTGGTAAGCTACTCATATGTAAATTGTTTGCAACGGAAAATAAAATACTCTCGCGGTCGGTTAGTTCAATATATGCATGGTGTATTTTTATTATAATCCCACTGTTCCGAGTTATTTGATAAGTAATGATAACGTACCAGTCGTCAAACAAATCTCGTAGCATGCACGATACAACAAAATGTAAGTTAGTTCTTTTTTGGTTTCAGTTTTGCCGGCTTTTGGTCCCGCAGAACCATAGGAGAGGACGATTCCTCCCCTTGGATTTTCAGCGGGGTCGAAGAGGTCAAGATAGTACCTCCCCGGAAGACACAAGCTTACAGTCACATCGGTGTATTGCCAGGACTACCAAGCGATCACCTGCAAAACGAGTACTATCAAGATCACCTCGAAAGGAAAAGTTGTGAGGAGGAGCTTATGGCGAAACGTCAAGAACAAATTAGCGCAGATCTTAGAGAAATAATCAAGAATAAAGCTGAGAGGCACAAGAATTATTTCAGATCACTGGTAGGAAACTCGTTGCTTCAGCAACCAAGTTCGACGAGTGAAAAGCAGATGGCGGGTCAAGTACCACTTCGCGCTGAACCCACATTTCGTACCGGTGCAGAGACCGCGGACGATACAAACTTAAGCGCAAAGAGTAAAAGTATTACTACAATGAAAACAAACCCAGGTAGTCCAGAAGGATCGGAAGGTAAACGGCAACGACGACAGGGTGTTTATGAACGTGACATATACGAGGGTGTCTCTGACAAAGTCGTTTTTAAAAGTGTTAGAGAGTTGCGGAACCAGTACCTAGCAATGCTTGAAAAATCGTCAAAAGACTTAAATGAGCCTTTAACAAGGATACAAGATGAAGAACCAACTACTGAGCAAAAATCAGAAACGACTGAAGAAAATTTGTTAGTGCCTCCACAAAGCGACTACTGTAGTTCTTCGGCTTCTGGAGCAAGTGATGATGAGCGAGAAAAAACAAATTGGCATCGCAAACACAAAGTCACTAGATGGGGAAGTGCGGATTCTGCAATGGGTCAAAGTGACGATGATCCCCCACAAATAGATGGAGAGAAAGAAGACTACACCACTCAAGCTCCTTATCGACCTCCGATTATTAGTCCATATAGTCCAAGAGGCTCCATAGATCATTCAAGTGTTCCAAGTAAAATAATTATTGAAGCACAAACAGTGTTATATCCGGTCGACCGAAAATGCAGTATTGATTGTGTTAGTGAAGACACCGATTTTGATGCGAATGATAGCCGAAGGCAAAGTTGTTTTACGGACGACGGTGACGACACTCCTCGGTATCGGTATTGGCGGACCCCGTCGGTTGTTGTGAGTGATTATTCTGACGACCTTATGGGATTAACTCTTGAGGATATAGAATATATTAGAAGTCATCGTAAAGAAACTTCTTCAAGTCCCGATTCGAGTTTACACAGTTCTTGTAGCAATTTAAATTATTGCGGTTCTATGATTAGTGGTCTCGACTCAGAATATGTGTTGACTAAGCCTTATCGAAAGTCGTCGAACTGTTCAACGTGTTCTACTTTAAGCGGGGACGAAGATCAAGAATTAAATCAAGAATCGACCATCGATTCTACTCCGGAGTCTACACTTCATCCCTATAAAAATAGAGAGGTAAGTTATTAGATAAATTTGGTATTTAAAAACGATATATTAAAATATTTTCTTTTAACTTGGATTAAAAAAAAAACTGATAGTACTATTTAGTTGCCAAAATAAAATTAAAATCATACGAAACTGATAAGATACAATGCTACAAAATTATAGATGCCACCTATAAGGCTTCTGAGACGCTTGCATCACACATCACATGATCAGAACTCTATTTTACTGATTTACAAATATTCAAGTGTTCATTATTTTTAAGTAGTTTCATAACATCAAGAAAAATTTTAGGACTGTATATCAGATATTATTCTTAAACACCAAGACCAAAAATTACAATTCGAATTTAAGTTTAATGTTTCTTTTCGAAAAAATGAAGAGGGAAATTTAGAAAATAATTTTAGAAAACTTGATAGTTGTGACCAGAGCTTTTTTCATGATTCTAATTTGTTTTAGAATATTTATAAGAGGAAACATAGGTTTCATTAAGATATTCTAGCCTTAAATCCAAAGTATGAAAAACAAGAACAACATAAAATTATTCAAGCTTTTTAAATATGTTTTTTAAAAATATCTAAATATAAAATATTATCAGTTTGAAAATTAATTTACTTTTTAAGTAGTAAAGTGGCCTTTGATCCAACCTATATTGGGTGTTAATTAAGTAGGTAGTCAAACTTGAAGGAATAAATTTATGAGCGATTATAGTTCGGCGATGTTCTCGAAATACAAAATGTAGAAGTTTTAAATAATTTAAGATATTTACTTGTGCTTTTGTAGTAGATAGGGATTAAAACGACTACAACAGAGCCACGGCGGTCCACTGGGACCGCTATTTTTAAAGACTCTTGCAAGAAAAAAGAGACAATGATTGAAAACTTCATCTAAATTATTCTGAATAACAAAATAAGTGAATCCAAAAAATAAAAGTTTCTTGGCCCAGCATAAAGTTTTCTTCAAAACTATCGGGGCGCTTAACGTTAAAAAAATCGACAAATTGCCCTGTAGAACTCACATATCGTCGGAACTAAGGCCCGTTATTTAAATATTTTTATTTATATTTGGAAAGATGTTGTTGTGTGTGAGAGTTCTTTTATTTCTCGATACTTCTAATTGCATCATTTAAGCTAGTATAACATTGACAATAAAGAAAATTATGAATTTCTAATTGCCTAAATTATTATATTATTTTTAACATGTAAATAATATAAAAAATGGGTTTTTAACATATCTTTTTGCATATTAATTATAAATTTCCCATTTGTAGTAATTTTTGACACTAAATATTATTTAAAGGAATCATGAAAAGCATAGAAACTGAAAGCAAAATGAAATAAAAATATCTGTATCTGTCAAATATCAAGAAAGATTTCTCCACCGATCATACACACCATTCAACAAATTTATTGTTGTTTAAGTCTACTAATATGATTGAAGTTAAAAATCCAATAAATGTCCTAAATTATTTTTCGTCTCTCATTGTCTCTGAAAGATTTATCCCTTAAAGTTTGTCGACATACTTTTCAACCATCCTATATATTACTAATACCACCAAAAATATTCATATATAAAACCATGGTCTCTTTTTTTACTTGTTTACTAAACCACCAACGAAATTGGTATCTACCATAAGACGCACGTTTGATTCCAATATTAAGTACGAAAAATTATATTCGTAGAAATAAATCTAGACTATTACTCGGCAAGTTTGTGGTTTTCTGAAGCTCCTAAACCGAGTATCGGAAATTTTCCATTGATAATTTGATTACAATGGACTAGGGTAACAAAATTTATGTTTGCCAAATTCATTTTTACAATAATACGTTATCCTATTAAAATGGGAATCTTTTTTTGGTCATTCTAGCTGCTATATTTCAAGTATATAGCATTCAAAAGTAATCTATTCAAGATATTGAAAAGTTAACTATATCGTGTATTATTGATAATTTTTATTGTTGATTAAATTAATCTATTTTTGTAATGAAACACCTAATGAAGGCTGGGTCTTAGCTACAGGTATAGGCTTACCTTTCCATAGAATTTTAGATTTGTATCTATCACTGCTGCCCGTTTCACTTTTCCAGATAAATACTTGATTTTGGGCTTAAAATTTTTCAAATACAATATGGAGATTTTGTCAAATTAAAGGTAAATATAAATTTGTGAACAACTATTTGAAAACGTTATGGATAGGACTGTATTAGTATAATAATGCTTTCAAGGTCGCTAATCACGAATCTAAGGTTAAAATTTGAAAATTTAAGATTGCGTATCTATGACGACTGTTCGAAATTTGATTTTGCCGACGAAGCACAACGAAAACAGGTCCCGGGGTATTTTCGGCGTTGCTGATCCCAAATCCGAAGTCAAAATTTGGAAATTTTAAATAGCAGATCCGATATGATGGTCAGAATGATTGAAATTTAGATTGGAATGTACTTTTTTGGTATATTGTTGTTTTGTTTTGTAGGATTATATTTTGTCCAAGTATTTCGTTAAATCTTTTAGATCTGCAAGGGGGGATCCAAGGGGGGGGGGCGATCGCTCCTCAAGAAGTTCGAATTCTTGAAAATAGATCCGACTCTGCTTTTTACACTAGGAATATGAATGTTGTTGGCACCCCCCTCCCCGTCGAAAACTCGCGTTCAATTCAGAAAAATAGATCTGATTCTGCCTCTTACTTAGGAATATGAATGTTGCTGGCATCTCGCCTCCTCCCGTCGTCATATGGCTTTCGTTTGCCCCCCCCTCTCCCAAAGCTTCAACTTCAGAACTGCTAGCGTCTTTTCCCCGTCGACAACTTGCTTTCATTTGCCATACTGTATTTTTATGATATCACCGCCTTCCCTCCCTTCCCCCCCCCAAAAAAAAAAGAGAGAAGCGGGAAACACCCCGGACCTAGGTAAGTTTATTGGTAACTTTTGAAATACCGTATATTTGTATTAACCATAGTGCAACGCGAGGATATTAAGCAATCGGACTCATATTTCATGTAGCCCTTAAAAGGACTCGTTTTATTCACTTAATTTTAATTGTATACTAATCTACTGGCCAATTTTAATGTTTGAGGATCGTTTGAAAATGACATTTTTACTAGAGGCAATTATAAATCCATGAATCTTGATAACTTTTGGCACTCGTTGGGCATTTTCAAACTTTTTACCAAGTTATCCCTTTATTTTTTCATAATATTTTTTTATTTTGCACGGCTTTTATGCCATTTTAATGGTGTTTAAGGTGTCAGTATTGCATCTTGAGGTTTAGTAATTAGACTTGCTCTGCATGCTTCTCGTCTAAACGTAGCTTTTATCCCCTCATAGCAGCTTTTACCATGAGCTGTTACACAGTAATGCCATTGAGCTTCAGTACTAAAGCTATATTTATGGTTTATTTATTTGAATTTGGATCAGCACTGCTGAAAATTCCCTGGGACCCGTTTTCATTATGTTTTATCGCGATTTTGAATCCGCCATATTTAATTTTAAAATTTTGACTTCGGATTCGTAATTAGCGACCTTGAAAATTTCTCGAGATCGGTTTTAATTGTGCTTCGTCGATAAAATCAAATTTCGTAGTTATTGACCACCATCTTGAATTCGCCATTTTAAATTTTCAAATTTTAACCTAAGATTCGTTATCAGCGATCTTGAAAATATTATTATACTAATAAACAGCCATATTCGTAACGTTTTCAAATACTTGTTCACAGGTTTATATTTATTTTTATATAGTATAAATGCTTTGTCTACTGTTACAGCGCCATCAAATTTAATTTGTTGAAATTGCCACATTGCCTTTGAGAGGAGAGATTTCACGAAAAATTTTAGGCCCAAAATCAATTATTTATTTCCAAAATTGAAACGGGCAGGGGATTGCCTGATTTGATAGAGATTGACCCATATTTTTTTTTAATATTAAACGTTTTTTGTATACTAAAATGTCCAAAAGTTAAGTATAAAAATATAAAACTGGCACACCAATAATTACCCATTCTCTAGAAGATTTCAAAAGCTAGAACTGAATTTCATCCAGAAAATTGGCTGTCAGTAACTGAGTTTCAAGATGTAATTATTATTATTGTATTAGATAATAGCCCATATTTGTTGTGACACTCAGAAGGGGTTTTTATGGAAATTGGGTAAATTCCTATTGGACTAACATTTTTTAAGAAAAATATATTGCCCTCAATCTGGGCATTAATGATACTTCTATAATAAACTCATAATTTTAAAGCTTCTCATTTTCGTAGACAATATTTGACATGTCAATAGTTTCAACTTTTACAGATAATATAATATAAATTAATATTTTTTTGAGTAATAAGCGATGCAATTAAACTTAATATCCAAAAAATACGACTTCCTGCACCGATCATTGTTAATGTGGTTTTGTTCGTTTCTAACTGGATTTTCAACACCTTTAGTTATTATTGTTTCGAGTAAGAAAACTATGTAAAAATCGTCAACAGCTGTATGAACACTCACGTAGCCATTCCGGTTTAACGATTAATAAATCACTATTTTTGTTAATAGTTTTCGTCACATCTAAATTTCATTCAATCAAAAAAGTATTTTTTAAATATTAAGGATATTTAAAGTTTTAAAAAATGCGAGCAAACATCTTTGAGTTGATGGTCTTACTTACCACCTAGTTATGTTTGTACATAACCTAATTTATGTAACCGACAAGAAAAAATGTTCTATAATAAATTAAAAAGCATAAATCATAAGAATCGATGCTGAAGTTCTCACCCGATGTGTTCCCCACTTATAATTTGACATGAAAAGAATAATTTATGTAATTAGTTCTAAAACAATCAACACACACTTTTTTTGGGATTGTTGTTATTGTTGCTTTAATAATTAAGTTATCGGTAGAATAACTAATAGGTTGCAATTAATCTTCTACATCTCAACTAATAATAATCCGGTTGTAATATTTTTTCTTTATCTTAGAAATATGTCTTTAAAGGTTAAAATGCGCATTTTTCACAATTATAAACTACCTAAGCAAATCAAATTTAAATTTTATATATGGCGATTAATAGCTGTTGCTATAACCATGGTCATGAGAAATTTCTTAAGAAGTTTGGATATGTTATAAGTTCAATCTTATAATAAATTAACATCTTTAACCACACGCCTACACTTGCCTTTTTATAAAATGGTTGTATACTGTCAACTACTTGTTTTTATTTCTTGTCGTTAATTTGTTTACAATTGTTCAAATATTCATCCAGCATTTTGCCTTTTAATTTTTTCTAACTGTGTTATCGGATACATTATTATATTAAAATTTTTTTTTTAAATACAATATAGAGATTTTGCCAAATTAAAGATAAATATAGATTTGTGAACAACTATTTGAAAACGTTATGGATATGATTGTTTATTAGTATAATAATGTTTTCAAGGTCGCTAATCACGAATCTAAGGTTAAAATTTGAAAATTTAAGATGGCGTATCTATGATGACGACCAAAAAGTTCGAAATTTGATTTTGCCGACAAAACACAACGAACACAGATCCCGGGATGTTTTCGGCGTTGCTAATCCCAAATCCGAAGTCAAAATTTGAAAATTTGAAATAGCAGATCCGAGATGACCGTCATAATGATTGAAATTTAGAATTTTGTGTAGATTGGAATGTCCTTTTTTTAGTACATTGTTGCTTTGTAATGTAGGACTATATTTTTTCCAAGTATTTCATGAAATCCTTTAGACCAGCAGGGGCGAATACAAGGGGGGGGGGCGATCGCTTCCCCAAGAGCTTCGAATTCTTGAAAAGAGAACCGACTCTGCTTCTTACATTAAGAATATGAATGCTGTTGGTACCCCCCTCCCCATCGACAACTCGCGTTCGCTTGTGATCCCCCTCCAAGATCTTTGAATTCAGAAAAATAGACCCGATTCTGCCTCTTGCCTAGGAATGTGAATGTTGTTGGCATTTCCCCCGTCGACAACTCGCTTTTGTTTGCGATCTCCTCCTCCAAAAGCTTCAAATTCAGAACTGCTGACGTCTCTCCCCCGTCGACAAATTGACTTCACTTGCCATACTGTATTTTTGTGATATTACCGCCCCCCTCCCCCAAGAGAGAGGCTGGATACTCCCCTAGAAATAAGTAGGTTTATTGGTAACTTTTGAAATAACGCAGGCTTTAGTATTAACCATTGTGCACAGCGAGGAGGTTGTGGAATCTGATTTATATGGCATGTAGCCCTTAAAAAGACTCGTTTTATTAACTTAACTATATACTAATCTACTGATTAACTATAATCTTAATTATTTTTCTCTAGACACATCTCTATGAATCTTGAGAATTTCGGGCACTCGTTGGGAATTTTCAAACCTTTTACTAAGTTATCTCCACATTTTTTCATGATATTGTACATTTATTTTGCACAGCTTTTGGGTCATTTTTATGGTGACTCAGGTGTCAGTATTGCATCTTGAGGTTGAGTAATTAGACTTGCTCTGCATGCTTCTAGTGTAAACGTAGCTTTTATCCTCTCATAGTAGCTTTTACCATGAGCTGTTACACAGTAATGCCATTGAGCTTCAATACTAAAACCATGTTTATGGTTTATTTATTTGAATTTGGATCAGCACCGCTGAAAACCCCCTGGGACCCGTTTTCATTATGTTTTGTCGAGATTTTGAATCGGCCATATTAAATTTTAAAATTTTGACTTCGGATTCGCAATTAGCGACCTAGAAAATTCCTTGAGATCCGTTTTAATTGTGCTTTTTCGACAAAATCAAATTTCGTAGTTATTGGTCACCATCTTGAATTTGCCACCTTAAATTTTCAAATTTTAACCTTAGATTCGTGATCAGCGATCTTGAAAATATTATTATACCATAAGCAGTCATATTCATAACGTTTTTACAGGTTTATATTTATTTTTATATAGTATAAAGGCTTTGTCTACTGCTACAGCGCCGCCAACTTTAATTTGTTGAAATTGCCACATTGCCTTTAAGAGGAGAGATTTCACGAAAAATTTTAGGCCCAAAATCAATTATTTATTTCCAAAATTGAAACGGGCAGGGGATTGCCTGATTTGACAGAGATTGGCCCATAATTTTTTTTTTAATATTAAACCTTTTTGTACACTAAAATGTCCAAAAGTTAAGTATAAAAATATAAAACTGGCATTGACCAACAATTACTCATTCTCTAGAAGATTTCAAAAGCTGGAACTGAATTTCTTCCAGAAAATTGGCTGTCAGTAACTGAGTTTCAAGATATAATTATTATGATTCTATGAGATAATAGCCCATATTTGTTGTGACACCCATAAGGGATTTTTATGGAAATTGGGTAAATTCCTATTGGACTAACATTTATTAAGAAAAATATATTGCCCTCAATCTGGGCATTAATGATACTTCTATAATAAACTCATTATTTTAAAGCTTCTCATTTTCGTTGACAATATTTGACATATCAATAGTTTCAACTTTTACAGATAATATAATATAAATTAATATTTTTTTGAGTAATTAGCGATGCAATTAAACTTAATATCCAAAAAATACGACTTCCTGCACCGATCACTGTTAATGTGGTTTTTGTTCGTTTCTAACTGGATTTTCAACACCTTTAGTTATTATTGTTTCGAGTAAGAAAACTATGTAAAAATCGTCAACAGCTGTATGAACAGTCACGTAGCCATTCCGGTTTAACGATTAATAAATCACTATTTTTGTTAATAGTTTTCGTCACATCTAAATTTCATTCAATCAAAAAAGTATTTTTTAAATATTAAGCATATTTAAAAGTTTAAAAAATGCAAGCAAACATCTTTGAGTTGATGGTCTTACTTACCACCTAGTTATGTTTGTACATAACCTAATTTATGTAACCGACAAGAATAAATGTTCTATAATAAATTTAAAAGCATAAATCATAAGAATCGATGCTGAAGTTCTCACCCGATGTGTTCCCCACTTATAATTTGACATGAAAAGAATAATTTATGTAATTAGTTCTAAAACAATCAACACACACTTTTTTGGGATTGTTGTTATTGTTGCTTTCATAATTAAGTTATCGGTAGAATAACTAATAGGTTGCAATTAATCTTCTACATCACAACTAATAATAATCCGGTTGTAATATTTTTTCTTTATCTTAGAAATATGCCTTTAAAGGTTAAAATGCGCATTTTTCACAATTATAAACTACCTAAGCAAATCAAATTTAAATTTTATATATGGCGATTAATAGCTGTTGCTATAACCATGGTCATGAGAAATTTCTTAAGAAGTTTGGATATGTTATAAGTTCAATCTTATAATAAATTAACAACTTTAACCACACGCCTACACTTGCCTTTTTATAAAATGGTTGTATACTGTCAACTACTTGTTTTTATTTCTTGTCGTTAATTTGTTTACAATTGTTCAAATATTCATCCAGCATTTTGCCATTTAATTTTTTCTAACTGTTTTATCGGATACATTATTATATTAAAAAAATTTTTTTAAATACAATATAGAGATTTTGCTAAATTAAAGATAATTATAGATTTGTGAACAACTATTTGAAAACGTTATGGATATGATTGTTTATTAGTATAATAGTGTTTTCAAGGTCGCTAATCACGAATCTAAGGTTAAAATTTGAAAATTTAAAATGGCGTATCTGTGATGACGGCCAAAAAGTTCGAAATTTGATTTTGTCGACAAAACACAACGAAAACAGGTCCCAGGATGTTTTCGGCGTTGCTAATCCCAAATCCGAAGTCAAAATTCGAAAATTTTAAATAGTAGATCCGAGATGACGGTCAGAATGATTGAAATTTAGAATTTTGTGTAGATTGGAATGTACTTTTTTTGGTATATTGTTGCTTTGTAATGTAGGACTATATTTTTTCCAAGTATTTCGTCAAATCTTTTAGACCAGCAGGGGTTAATACAATACAAGGGCAATCGCTTCGAATTCTTGAAAAGAGAACCGACTCTGCTTCTTACACTAGGAATATGAATGCTGTTGGTACCCCCCTCTCCATCGACAACTCACGTTCGCTTGTGATCCCTTCCAAGATCTTTGAATTCAGAAAACTAGACCCGATTCTGCCTCTTGCCTAAGAATGTGAATATTGCTGGCATCTCCCCTTCCTCGGTCGACAACTCGCTTTCGTTCGCGATCTCCTCCTCCAAAAGCTTCAATTCAGAACTGCTGGCGTCTCTCCCCCGTCGACAAATTGCTTTCACTTGCCATACTGCATTTTTGTGATATTACCGCCCCCCTCCCCCAAGAGAGAGGCTGGATACTCCCCTAGACCTAAGTAGGTTTATTGGTAACATTTGAAATAACGTAGGCTTTAGTATTAACCATTGTGCACAGCGAGGAGGTTGTGGAATCTGATTTATATGGCAAGTAGCCCTTAAAAAGACTCGTTTTATTAACTTAATTATATACTAATCTACTGATTAACTATAATCTTAATTATTTTTCTCTAAACACATTTCTATGAATCTTGAGAATTTCGGGCACTCGTTGGGAATTTTCAAACCTTTTACTAAGTTGTCTCCACATTTTTTCATGATATTGTACATTTATTTTGCACAGCTTTTAGATCATTTTTATGGTGACTCAGGTGTCAGTATTGCATCTTGAGGTTTAGTAATTAGACTTGCTCTGCATGCTTCTCGTCTAAACGTAGCTTTTATCCCCTCATTGCAGCTTTTACCATGAGCTGTTACACAGTAATGCCATTGAGCTTCAGTACTAAAGCCATGTTTATCGTTTATTGATTTGAATTTGGATCAGCACCGCTGAAAACCCCCTGGGACCCGTTTTGTCGCGATTTTGAATCCGCCATATTTAATTTTAAAATTTTGACTTCGGATTCGTAATTAGCGATCTTGAAAATTTCTCGAGATCGGTTTTAATTGTGCTTTGTCGACAAAATCAAATTTCGTAGTTATTTACCACCATCTTGAATTCGCCATCTTAAATTTTCAAATTTTAACTTAAGATTCGTGATCAGCGATTTTGAAAATATTATTATACTAATAAACAGTCATATTCATAACGTTTTCAAATACTTGTTCACAGGTTTATATTTATTTTTATATAGTATAAATGCTTTGTCTACTGCTACAGCGCTGCCAACTTTAATTTGTTGAAATTGCTATATTGCCTTTGAGAGGAGAGATTTCACGAAAAATTTTAAGCCCAAAATCAACTATTTATTTTAAAAATTAAAACGGGCAGGGGGTTGCCTGATCAGACAGAGATTGACCCATATATTTTTTTTTAATATTAAACGTTTTTTGTACACTAAAATGTCCAAAAGTTAACTATAAAAATATAAAACTGGCACTTATCAACAATTACCCATTCTCTAGAAGATTTCAAAAGCTAGAACTGAATTTCTTCCAGAAAATTAGCTGTCAGTAACTGAGTTTCAAGATGTAATTATTATTATTATTCTACTAGATAATAGCCCATATTTGTTGTGACACTCAGAAAGGGTTTTTATGGAAATTGGCTAAATTCTTATTGGACTATTATTTATTAAGAAAAATATATTGCCCTTAATCTGGGCATTAATGATACTTCTATAATAAAGTCATAATTTTAAAGCTTCTCACTTTCGTAGACAATATTTGACATATCAATAGTTTCAACTTTTACAGATAATATAATATAAATTAATATTTTTTTAAGTAATAAGCGATGCAATTAAACTTAATATCTAAAAAATACGACTTCCTGCACCGATCATTGTTAATGTGGTTTTTGTTCGTTTCTAACTGGATTTTCAACACTTTTAGTTATTATTGTTTCGAGTAAGAAAACTATGTAAAAATCGTCAACAGCTGTATGAATAGTCACGTAGCCATTCCGGTTTAACGATTAATAAATCATTATTTTTGTTAATAGTTTTCGTCATATCTAAATTTCATTCAATCAAAAAAGTATTTTTTAAATATTAAGCATATTTAAAATTTTCAAAAATGTAAGCAAACATCTTTGAGTTGATGGTCTTACTTACCACCTAGTTATATTTGTACATAACCTAATTTATGTAACCGACAAGAATAAATGTTCTATAATAAATTAAAAAGCATAAATCATAAGAATCGATGCTGAAGTTCTCACCCGATGTGTTCCCCACTTATAATTTGACATGAAAAGAATAATTTATGTAATTAGTTCTAAAACAATCAACACACACTTTTTTTGGGATTGTTGTTATTGTTGCTTTAATAATTAAGTTATCGGTAGAATAACTAATAGGTTGCAATTAATCTTCTACATCTCGACTAATAATAATCCGGTTGTAATATTTTTTCTTTATCTTATAAATATGCCTTTAAAGGTTAAAATGCGCATTTTTCACAATTATAAACTACCTAAGCAAATCAAATTTAAATTTTATATATGGCGATTAATAGCTGTTGCTATAACCATGGTCATGAGAAATTTCTTAAGAAGTTTGGATATGTTATAAGTTCAATCTTATAATAAATTAACAACTTTAACCATACGCCTACACTTGCCTTTTTATAAAATGGTTGTATACTGTCAACTACTTGTTTTTATTTCTTGTCGTTAATTTGTTTACAATTGTTCAAATATTCATCCAGCATTTTGCCATTTAATTTTTTCTAACTGTGTTATCGGATACATTATTATATTAAAAAAAATTTTTAAATACAATATAAAGATTTTGCCAAATTAAAGATAAATATAGATTTGTGAAGAACTATTTGAAAACGTTATGGATATGATTGTTTATTAGTATAATAATGTTTTCAAGGTCGCTAATCACGAATCTAAGGTTAAAATTTGAAAATTTAAAATGGCGTATCTGTGATGACGGCCAAAAAGTTCGAAATTTGATTTTGTCGACAAAACACAACGAAAACAGGTCCCGGGATGTTTTCGGCGTTGCTAATCCCAAATCCGAAGTCAAAATTCGAAAATTTTAAATAGTAGATCCGAGATGACAATCAGAATGATTGAAATTTAGAATTTTGTGTAGATTGGAATGTACTTTTTTTGGTATATTGTTGCTTTATAATGTAGGACTATATTTTTTCCAAGTATTTCGTCAAATCTTTTAGATCAGCAGGGGTTAATACAATACAAGGGCAATCGCTTCCCCAAGAGCTTCGAATTCTTGAAAAGAGAACCGACTCTGCTTCTTACACTAGGAATATGAATGCTGTTGGTACCCCCCTCTCCATCGACAACTCACGTTCGCTTGTGATCCCCTCCAAGATCTTTGAATTCAGAAAACTAGACCCGATTCTGCCTCTTGCCTAAGAATGTGAATGTTGCTAGCATCTCTCCTTCCTCCGTCGACAACTCGCTTTCGTTCGCGATCTCCTCCTCCAAAAGCTTCAATTCAGAACTGCTGACTTCTCTACCCCGTCGACAAATTGACTTCACTTGCCATACTGTATTTTTTTGATATTACCGCCCCCTCCCCCAAGAGAGAGGCTGGATACTCCCCTAGAAATAAGTAGGTTTATTGGTAACTTTTGAAATAACGTAGGCTTTAGTATTAACCATTGTGCACAGCGAGGATGTTGTGGAATCTGATTTATATGGCATGTAGCCCTTAAAAAGACTCGTTTTATTAACTTAATTATATACTAATCTACTGATTAACTATAATCTTAGTTATTTTTCTCTAGATCCATTTCTATGAATCTTGAGAATTTCGGGCACTCGTTGGGAATTTTCAAACCTTTTACTAAGTTGTCTCCTCATTTTTTCATGATATTGTACATTTATTTTGCACAGCTTTTAGATCATTTTTATGGTGACTCAGGTGTCAGTATTGCATCTTGAGGTTTAGTAATTAGGCTTGCTCTGCATGCTTCTAGTGTAAACGTAGCTTTTATCCTCTCATAGCAGCTTTTACCATGAGCTGTTACACAGTAATGCCATTGAGCTTCAGTACTAAAGCCATTTTTATGGTTTATTTATTTGAATTTGGATCAGCACCGCTGAAAACCTCCTGGGACCCGTTTTCATTATGTTTTGTCGAGATTTTGAATCCGCCATATTAAATTTTAAAATTTTGACTTCGGATTCGCAATAGCGACCTAGAAAATTCCTTGAGATCCGTTTTAATTGTGCTTTTTTGACAAAATCAAATTTCGTAGTTATTGGCCACCATCTTGAATTTGCCATCTTAAATTTTCAAATTTTAACCTTAGATTCGTGATCAGAGATCTTGAAAATATTATTATACCATAAGCAGTCATATTCATAACGTTTTTACAGGTTTATATTTATTTTTATATAGTATAAATGCTTTGTCTACTACTACAGCGCCGCCAATTTTAATTTGTTGAAATTGTCACATTGCCTTTGAGAGGAGAGATTTCACGAAAAATTTTAAGCGCAAAATCAATTATTTATTTCAAAAATTGAAACGGGCAGGGGATTGCCTGATTTGACAGAGATTGACCCAAAATTTTTTTTAATATTAAACGTTTTTTGTACACTAAAATGTCCAAAAGTTAAATATAAAAATATAAAACTGGCGTTTACCAACAATTACCCATTCTCTAGAAGATTTAGAAAGCTGGAACTGAATTTCTTCCAGAAAACTGGCTGTCAGTAATTGAGTTTCAAGATGTAATTATTATTATTCTACTAGATAATAGCCCATATTTGCTGTGACACTCAGAAGGGGTTTTTATAGAAATTGGGTAAATTCCTATTGGAGTAACATTTATTAAGAAAAATATATTACCCTCAATCTGGGCATTAATGATACTTCTATAATAAACTCATAATTTTAAAGCTTCTCATTTTCGTAGACAATATTTGACATATCAATAGTTTTAACTTTTACAGATAATATAATATAAATTAATATTTTTTTGAGTAATAAGCAATGCAATTAAACTTAATATCCAAAAAATACGACTTCCTGCACCGATCATTGTTAATGTGGTTTTGTTCGTTTCTAACTAGATTTTCAACACCTTTAGTTATTATTGTTTCGAGTAAGAAAACTATGTAAAAATCGTCTGTATGAACAGTCACGTAGCCATTCCGGTTTTACGATTAATAAATCACTATTTTTGTTAATAGTTTTCGTCACATCTAAATTTCATTCAATCAGAAAAGTATTTTTTAAATATTAAGGATATTTAAAGTTTTAAAAAATGCGAGCAAACATCTTTGAGTTGATGGTATTACTTACCACCTAGGTATGTTTGTACATAACCTAATTTATGTAACCGACAAGAATAAATGTTCTATAATAAATTTAAAAGCATAAATCATAAGAATCGATGCTGAAGTTCTCACCCGATGTGTTCCCCACTTATAATTTGACATGAAAAGAATAATTTATGTAATTAGTTCTAAAACAATCAACACACACTTTTTTGGGATTGTTGTTATTGTTGCTTTCATAATTAAGTTATCGGTAGAATAACTAATAGGTTGCAATTAATCTTCTACATCTCAACTAATAATAATCCGGTTGTAATATTTTTTCTTTATCTTAGAAATATTCCTTTAAAGGTTAAAATGCGCATTTTTCACAATTATAAACTACCTAAGCAAATCAAATATAAATTTTATATATGGCGATTAATAGCTGTTGCTATAACCATGGTCATGAGAAATTTCTTAAGAAGTTTGGATGTTATAAGTTTAATCTTATATAAATTAACATTTTTAACCACACGCCTACACTTGCCTTTTTATAAAATGGTTGTATACTGTCAACTACTTGTTTTTATTTCTTGTCGTTAATTTGTTTACAATTGTTCAAATATTCATCCAGTATTTTGTTATTTAATTTTTTCTAACTGTGTTATCGGATATATTATTATATTAAAAAAATTAAACAGTACTCCTTAAAAATAATGAGTATAAATTCCTATAAATTTTGTCTATTTTTTATGGATTGTGTCACTTATTCACAAAAGTAATTTATGGCAATATTTAGAAAATCATTTATGGTGCTATGTTGTTGAAAAAATTCAGTTACATAGTTAAGTATAAAAGTTGTCAATAGTTGTTAAAAAACTTGTATAAACTGATCGGTACGTCTGGCCGACGCGACGGGGGTCGTGAGGGGGGGGATATGGGTTAGCACCGACTTAAGAACTGAGTCTTCGAGTTCTCCGAAACTTTTTATCGAATTAAGCTCTTTTTTTTTAACATAGGGTAACATGAAAATTTAATAACAATGGTTCTACTACTTTTTTAAAATAATAAATATTTCTAATGAAATTCTGTACTACTCGATTTTAAAGACAAAAATTTTAAAAATTTTACTTCGTGAATATGAAATTCATTACTGTTTAACATTCGCAAAATAGTATTTTTTATTTTTATTTTGTTGAATTAAAGAGAAATGAAGGAATAACACATATAATGAATACAATAGTATTTTTTATTACACAAATAAAAAAATATTTATTACAACGTTATTACAACTTAATCTAAATATACCTTAATATAAAGATAATCTAATTCAAGTATAATTTTTTAATAGGAATAGAACATTCAATGGAAACTTGCATTAGCCAATTCGTAGATCGATTAATCATCTATAGGCATATTAAAATCGATATTAGAAATGTCATCATTTATCTCGTTATCAATCTCTGTCTCTAGTTCATTCTCGTCTGCAATAATTTCAGCATTGTCATACAATTTTTCTTAACAAATTGCACATAATCATGAACATTTCAAATGGTTTTTACGGCAGCCACATTTTTTCCCGCAACCAGTTTCACATTTGCAAGAAATTTTATTCAAAATATCCCCTGGGATTAGATCCTCATCGGAGAATAGTGGAACGAAACCATTGTTGTCAGCTTTCCAACCAAACTCGCAAATTTTATACTTTGTAATTATGATTTAAAAAAAATATAAGTTTGACCACCGAAAGACATAAAATTCATTTCTTAATAGTTATAAACAATGAAGCTGCGATTTTTAAAAAAAATTTGTTGAATCGGTCCCTCTTGGTCATAGGAGATTTTTTTTTAAATCTTCGTTTTGAAGCCAGCTTTAGATATTCCTCAGTTAGAAACTCGTACGACATAAGGGAGCCGCTCAATCTCTATTTGTTTAGAAAAAAGTACCCCTTTTTAAAGCAACAAACAAAGGGATAAATATTAATTTTTTTATTAGACTCACATTATTAAAATAAGAGTGTTTAGGAAGAAAATAAGTGTTTAAATGAGTTGAAATATTCAGTAACAAATACGTGATGGCGTTCAACATTAAGCTCCTTGAGATAAATAAATTAATATATCTCAGCAACAAATGAACCAATCAATTTTTACCAAAGCTCATTCGATTCAGAATTAAGAAAGCTTCAATTTAAAGCAATAATAACATTAAAAGAGTTATTTTTGCAATAATTATTAATATTGCAAAAAACAGTTATTTGTGAAGATTTTTCATGGCTGTGTGAATATAAAATTTTATGTTTTCTGTCAAGTTTTAATTTTTATTTTCTAATTTGGTAGATTATATCAATTTCTACAAAAATAATTTATTCTGGGAAGACAAAAAATAGCTTTATTAGCATATAAAAACAAAATATGGAAGCCTTGTCAGAATATGTTCCCATGTAAAAATAAATATGAACATAGAACACAATTTCTTCGTCTCGTTTTTGCGTATTCATTAAATAATCTTTGTCTTATTTTTTTTTTCTTTTTGAGTCTTGCTCTGTGGATGTTGACGGGGTATGTTGGTTTAGGTTATTGGTATATGCTTATTGTGATCAACTTGTTGCCTAAAAACAGATATAATATATAGGAATATTTATATTTTCATTTATTCATTAGCTCAACAATATTACAACAAAAAAACTATATTTTTTTATATTATAACTAATAGTTCGAATAATTACATAATAATGTTTTATTAGAAATACAACAAAACAATTCTCTATACGCTAATTTATTTTCACATTGGTGGAAGCCGAAGCAATGTGTAGCCAAGTTGAAGAAATAGAAAAGAATCGTATTTAAAGACCATTTAACCAGAAAAATACCTAAGAAAAATTCAACCGTGACACAACACAGTTAATACTAAATTGAATAAAAAAATTAAAACATTACATACTGAAAAGTAAACAATAAACAAAATTTAAAAATAAATAAATGTATCATTTTTGGCTAGTCACAAATACCGGACATTAGTGGCTCCCTCTCTTTCTTAATCTGATGACTGTTCATTAAAATGTTGAAGTCTAGCATGAGTACCTTCATTATCTTGCTATATTTTAATTCGAACAAAATTGAATATTCAATATCCTTAAAGAAATTTACCAACAATATAATGCCCCATTACCATTTATGACATATAAGTGATTTTCGACAGAAGGCTAAATACTTTTCTCTAAATTATACCACGTAAAGAACCTATTTGAAAAGAAGATTTTCTTCGTTATTAAAATATTATTAATCCTCGAGTCCATTAGTGGTTGCCAAGTACTTTAAATTAATTTCAAACAAGAATTTAACTTGTATTGAAGGTTTAATTCCATCACTAGTTAAATTTAGCTTAGAAAAATATGATAACATAATTACGATAACTGCTTTTTCCGTTTTTATTTATTGGATGCTTGGAAAATCAATTGCGAAATGACAGGGGCTCTTAGATAATCTTTGCCATGTTGCCGGAGATCATGCAGGCTGTAGGCATTGGAAGATATATTCCAATATGTAATTAATAATATTAAACCTCGTGTATTTGCACTCTGTGACATAAAAACATAGATTCTCGATTTGAATTGGGCCCAAAGTCCCTTTGTGCGAAGTGGTCTCTCCTTCCACTAAAAATTTCGATTTCATCTGATTTAAAAATAGCAGTCTAGGAATCATTAGGTTCGTTTGTTGCCGGTTTAGAGTTTCCATTGAAACTTTTTACAGAGATTCCTATCACTTCTACAATATAAATTTCCTGCAATTAAATGAATTAAGTCTTGAAGCTAAATATTTTCTATGTAGGCTTTTAAAATTCTTTTTGACTCTTCGTATTTCTTACGTTGATTATTTCACAACAGAACAACATCAACTAAAAAAAAAGGTTTTTCAGGGAAAAACACCAACCAGTATATCCTCTATGCAATAATACAATTTTTATCAAAAATTTGATATCCTTCTTGAGAAAAAGCATTAAAAACTGAAAAATAACAATAGAAATTTTTATATGTATTTGAAATTTTGAGGTAGACTCCAAATGATTACTTAAAAAAATGTGATTAAAAAAATAGAGGGTGAATAATTTTAGATTCGAACTTTATTTGTTATTGCTTTCTTAATGTAGGTTTTATATACCTTGTGTTAGTATTTATTTATTCCATTTAGTAATAGTTTAGCTCCAACCTTTAATAAATCCAATTTTATATAAAAACTGTTATTGTTATTTTTCACTTCATAGCACTTCTTTGGAAGGTTGTTCTATATTTTCATAAAAATTTAATGTCTCGATTTTTAGTTTTGAACTCATCACGATATCCGTAAATTATTTGTAGTAAGTACTAAGCGAGATGTCTAGTATACCTAGTAATGCTTCCAAGGTCACAGAAAAGTACCTATTTTAGCCAGTTAAGTAAACACACTAAACTAGATAACAAAAAATCTCTCCAAATACTATGTAGGTTTGAATGAAACTGCACCACACAAAATTTAATGCATCATAGTAACTCCGTTATCTTAAATTAAAAAAAAAAATAGATTAGCAATCCACCTTGCTACAAAACATTCAATACAGATTTTAAAAGAAGTAGAGACATGTAAATTATTTAGTATGACTTACTTTATCCAGCATACTCCCGTGAAACACGTCGAATTGTAATTTTGGAAGAATCTAGAAAACATAATTCTAAAATCGTGATCTACTTCTCTCAATATAAATTTTATATAAAATCTGAAAAATATAAAATTTTTGGTTCTCCATAAAGTATTTGTCATGTATAGTTTTACAAAATTAACGCTAGGTTTGTAATGTACAACTCCCAAAATCCCACCAATACGAATTTTGAAAAATGTAAAATTTTCAGGCTACCATATTGTATGCGCCATATTCAATTAAAAAAAAAGTTAATATTATTCTAATCTCAATCTATCCTCTCGATATCAATTTTCAATCTGCCAAATTCAATATGTTTTACAGTGATTTACTTCTCCAAAAACTATTGGATTTGCTGTATTGAATTAAAAAAAAATAGATTAGTTATATGCGATCCTGAAATCTCTTCTAAACCAGTTTAGAAGAAAATCGGATATGGGATCACAATAACTACTTCCGGAAAATAATGCAAAATATTTTATTTAAATCGATGTAGCCGTTCGGAAGCAATATAATATATATACATATATATATATATATATATATATATATATATATATATATATATATATATATATATATATATATATATAGTGTATCCAGGGATAGGGTACCGCACCGTAAACTTTCATATTTTGGATTTTTCAAGGAAAAGTTTTTCTTGGCAGAGTTTTGTTTGCTCTCTGATTTAAAAAAAAAAACACTAATCAAAAATTCGATCATACTAGTGGATTTAAACAACAATACATTTGTTTGAAGGCTGTTTATGGTCGCAGGGAACACATCAAGTTACAGACATAAACATGTTTACTTATTTTTGCATGTAGTTTTATTGCTTGTCGTGACTTTTTTAGTATTTTTAAGTGTCAGAAATGACTATCAATACATAGCTTGCAATTAATATCAACAAAAGAGGATTTAAAAACTTATTTTTATTGGCAAATATGTTAGATATTGTTTATATATTGAAAATAACGATAAGAATAATAATTTAGGCAACCACAAATTCATAATTTTATGTAGTCTAGAAATGACATACCAATTATTATATTATAATCGTTTAAATAATGCAATTAGAAAAGAAGAGCCTAGAATCCGTATATATTTACCAAGAAATAAAATACCTACTGTTTATCGACACTTCTCCAAATATAAATAAAAATATTAGATTATTCAGCATTCGAACACCTGGGCACTAGTTCTGACGATATGCTAATTCTACAAGGGTATGTTCGAAGAATCAAAATCATGATAATGTATATAGGGTGCTCAAAGTATTCAAAAATGTAGAATTAATCTTAAATAAGATATTTTTATTTGTAATTTTTTTTACACATTTTATTTAACTAAGTTGTTTCGAAATAGAAACAACGCTTAAATATGTATTTTAATTGGAAAAAAAAATAAGAATAAATTTTTACCAAAAAATAAAATTTTTGAAGTAAGGCATTGTAATTGTAATAAACATTCCTAGTTTTGACTGAACAGATAAATTAATTCGACAATGGATACTTTTCTGTCAATCTCAACGTGATAGACATTATTTATGTTTTGTCAAAAAATAGTTATAATATGATAAATTGACCCTGCTAATCTTAGAACAATGTATTTACCTAGCAAAATGTTATAGAATTGGAAATGTATTTTATAGATATCCGATTGAAGAATTCAATGAAAAGTATTCAAATGTTTAAGTACCTCGAAAAGCTATGTGTATATTAATTCAAAAATTTGATGCTACTGGGGGAAGTGAAAAATAATAAAACCATGATGACGCGGTCACTTTGGTAGTTTTTAACTCAGTACAACAAAATCCTAAATTATCCTTAAGCTAAAGGTCATACTTATATACAGTTAACAAGTGTCATATTCATATTTTAGAAGCTACAAATTTCGGGCATTGAAATCAAAGTTTATTAATAAACTACAAGATGAAAATGACGCTCGCCGTTTGGAGTCGTGTTTGATAAACATTTTATTTTCCGACGATGCCACTTTTACGACTAATGGGGTAGTCTTTTTACAAGATTGTAGGTGTCATCACTTGTAAACATTGCGTCTGATTTGTCTAAGCAATCAACGTTATGACAATTTACATATTTCTATCGGATCACCGCATGTATTTGGAAGCTTTTTTCCTCTTGATCTATTTTGAAGTCAAAAGTCCGATCATTTCTCTGCTAGTAGAAATGTATTCGACTTGATCATACCACAGAAAGACAAAATGAATTTGCTAGAAAATTATTAATTAGTTAAATAGTTGCAGTAAATTATAACTACCAAATTTTGAAGAGACTAATCATTGCAATGGGTAATGATATTTTTTCCTCTTACAACAAAGCTTGCTTACTCGATAAGAACAAAAAGCTAATTTCTATTTATGCTGATGATCGTACATTTCTCTTTTTTCACATTAGATACCCGTACACCAATCTCCAGTATACATCCATGCACGCAATTTCTTAACTAAGACTGGAAACGAATTTAAAATTTTTATTTCAATAAGAGATAATTGAAGATATGGAATTAAATTTGTCATTTCGGATATTCTCGAAATCATTTTATTCAACCTTAAAAACTATACATAAATCGCAAAATCTATAATTATGATATTTTTATTATCTTTATTATCATAATTAATTATTATTATAATTTACAAAATTTTAATATTCCGCCAATTTGATAAACAAACATATATCAAGAGTATTACTATGAATTCTGAAATTTCAACCGCAACAACAATCCATAGAATGAATGTTTTATTAATATTTTTTCATTTGTAAATAAACTCGTACATCTAACTTTCATCGGCTTTGTTGATATTAAACAAATGTCGATAAGAGAAGCATTTGACGTCAATGATGACGTTGGTACTGTTTTGCTTTGGAGGTCAACGGGATTAAGTACAGCGGTAGGTAAGATAGATATACAGCAGAGTTGTCAAGTGTTTAAGAAAAGAAGATTCGTGAGGATATTGGAATTGTTTAAATTCGGAAATATATATATATATATATATATATATATATATATATATATATATATATATATATATATATATATATATATATATATATATATATATGGTATCAATAACAATCATGTCTCTTTTTGGATTCCATGTTGCATTAACGGTTTTATTTACCGAATTTTTTTAATTGTTTCTAAAGGTCTGTTTCAACTACTTATTACATTTTTAATTATTTTTCAATTTTAGCGAGACCCCAACACATCTCGTCATTAATCGGTATTTTTGTACTCATCTCCGAGAATATCGACCTGTTTACGCATTTACCTGGTTTACTGGATTAATTAATCCTTCAGGAAACGTGGAAGTTCGTTTCCGACGGAATTAATTAATTTTAAGACTTTTCGTCAGTTATTTGTGTAAAATCTAACTTTTAACACAAATCACGAGTTGTTAGTGAAGTCCCGCGAAACTTCCCGACTAGAATGAAAACTCTAGCCGCCTCACCTTTCTTCTCGCTCACTGTGATACAAGGGTAATGAGTGAAGCTCAGAGTTAACGAAAATTTATTAATTTTATTTCATCAAGGAAAAAGTAATGAGCCAATAAGGAAGATGTTATCAAAAGCCACTCACCCTTGACCCTTGGTTAACTTTTTACTTTTCCATATTTCCTGACTTTTTCCTTTTTTTATGTACTGAATTCAGTTACTTTCCGCAAGTCAAGTTCGGGGTTATTTTACTCTCCACTGTCAGGTTCGGGACTTATTTGTTACAATCGGGTTTTTATAACTTTATAGCCAACACTTATTTGACTATTAGTCACAAAGTCTAATTAGATTATCTCCACATTGTCTGATAATTATTTTTAAGTCAGGACCTGAAATTGTCATATATATATATATATATATATATATATATATATATATATATATATATATATATATATATATAGATTAAGTAACTTGCACGAATCGCTCACCTCGCGTTTTTATCGACGTTATCAATTTCAAGAGTTAAGACACGTGCAAGATCTTTATTGTTATTAGAATGTTACGTTGTCAAAGACAACCTACTTTAAGAACCACGAGCTGCCTAAAAAATAGAACAGTCAACATGGCCCCTGAGAGCTATGCTCGATCAGATAAAGGACGAGTTATCTCGAGAAGAGGAACCCGTTCTTCATTTCACCGCTGCCGTTTCTCTTTTATAGCAGTGGTGACGTCGCGCTTTGAAAACGGGGAAGCAGCGAATCAAAGTGCCGTTTAATGTCTGGATTTTCCCGCTTCGGCAACACGAAAATTGGGAGTTTTAGCACTATATGCCATCTTATGTAGTTTATTTAATTTATTTAGGGAGTTTGTAATATAAAGATAATAAAATATGTGGATCTATCCCGATTTATCTTAGTAATAAAGTTGATATTTTCTGAATAGCACAGTGTCAAAGTTATAATATTTTTAAACTCTATTGTAAATTTTTATTTTAATAACTGTTTGATTTGCAATAAATTTGATATTTTAGGGGTTTTTAATTTTTCTATCAAACTCCAAGTAAAAATTCAAAATGATCTCCGTTTCATGTACACAAAGGCTAAGTTTACGGAGAAAGTTGAAGTGAGCCCTTTTTATCATCTTTGCATCTAAACATTAACCCCTCTAATTCATTCGTATGGAGGGTTTAAATTGACAAGCGCAATAATAGGCCAAGCAAGTTTTCTTAAAAAACAGAAAAATAAATCGTTAGTATTTGTTACTGTCAAAATGGACACTTTTGTTTATTTTCGTGAGACAACTATTTTTGTTACCAATTCCAAGGCTTCACCTGTAGCTTTTAACAATTAATTTTCCTATATAAACGTTTATTTTTTGTCATGTGTAGTACAAATTATAAAAAAATATCATAAGCAAAATAAAATTGGCCAACTAGAAGATTTAACTTCCATGGCAACTAGATCAGGTTTACTGAATTTTTTATTTGTGTCAACAATTCTTCTTCGGTTTTTACAGGTCTTCAGTATACCATTTGTTTAAGAGTTCCCCACAAAAAGTAATTCTTCGGCGTTAAAGCTGGTGAAAATAAGAACTTACGAAGTTCTATGATCGCAAACCAAAAAACTGGTTTCAAGACAACAAAATTCAAGATGGCAGACGGATTATCTATTTTGACACTATTACTTACTGAAAATTTTTCAGAACCACTCAAAAATGTTCTCTGGGTCATTCTCCGAGTCGCTGATCATGAAGTTTGTCCTGGGTATGGTGAACAACACCCCATTTTCTCCACAATATAGAGATTATAAATCTTATATATTTACCCTTCTGAAAAGGTTTAATTCTTCATGTTAAAATAAGAAAGGTCTCGGAATATTATTACACTTTGAGAGCATCTTCAAGAAAAAAAAAACTTAGGCTGTTTAATTAACTAACAACAAAACATGAGGGTGCATATGCAGTATGCAAATAAATCACTGTTTTTAGAAAATAAGTGCAAGAACCTAAAAGAAGACCAGAGCGATCCTTGGGGTGAACCATGAGAAAACAAAGGAAAATGAAATTTAGTAGGTGTTGTGGTGGAATGTGGCGTGGGAATGCGACTGTAGACATCCATAAGAATAAATACTTTCAAACGTATCTCACTAGTGGTGTCCCCAGCTGCTTTTCAAGCATAAATTCATAGCATAATCTTTTAGGTGTTTACAATCGGATTTTTACACCACATATCAACATATACCTGAACTTCCCTCTCCTTTGTTCTGTCATGTGTATGTGCGTAAAATTGGGGATCTGTACAATGCGACCTAATGGATGTATTGTGCTCCTCTACTGCTGCCAAATTGTAAGGAATACCTTACCGGTTACAGCAGATCCTCCAGTCCTGCCTCCCTCAGGAACTTTAGGATGTTGGACGGCTTCTCTTGTTCTGTCATGATTCCCCCACAGCTCACGGTCATTTATTAGCATACCGGTTAATGCTTTGTTCTTAGTCAGTTAGCAAAACCGTCCAATTTTTTTGTTCATGAAGATCCTCTCAATCATTAGTAAGGTAACATTCCGATACCTTTG
Organism: Diaprepes abbreviatus; assembly: GCA_034092305.1. Lineage (NCBI taxonomy): Eukaryota > Metazoa > Arthropoda > Insecta > Coleoptera > Curculionidae > Diaprepes > Diaprepes abbreviatus. The sequence goes on along the minus strand of JASJET010000228.1, from coordinate 13,029,498 downwards.
CTTTATTAGCCAGCAGAATTTTACATTTTCCGAAGTGCAAATACATAGGCTTTCTAATTTCTATATCCCGGAGGATTTTGACTGAACCTCAGTGTGAAAATTGGGTGTCTGGATTAGATCAACTTCTTGGATTATGTTATCCTGTGATTCGTTTTGTGATCAGCAATTCAGAAAATCTATTAGTAACAATTTTTAAGCCATTCTGAAGGAGAGTGATTCACAGTCGCCATATTGAATCTATCATCTTGAATTGTTTGTTATATATGTAATTCTCCTTTCAGGCAGAGAATATGAAAAATATATATACAAACAGTTTATTTCTTGCAAATATCGCTCTGGTCCTCTCTCCATACGCCTTTCGTCAGTGGAGCTGTACCGGACCAAGAGCAACATTATCAGGAAATAACTGATATATGAACCATAAATTTCAAGGTATATCGGCAGGATATTGCACCTGCCATCTACCAACTTCGATGTCAGACTGAAAAATATCACCAGTCGAATGACATCTATGAATCATCGGAGTAACGTGAAATTTTTAAAAATCAAAATTTCAGTAAGAAATAAAAAAATATCTTTAGTATGAAAAAAGATTATTTGGAATTGATGGAACTATTAATTTTTAAAATATTTAAAATCGAGACATAAACTTGTTTGAAACCTGATAAACTATGAACGATGAGACAAATTTTGTTTACGACTTAACATTGCGTTAAAGTTTAAGTAATTTTGGGCATTTACATGAAGAAATCTGGCAACCATGATGCATGTTAGTATAAAAGTACCGAATAGCTTCTTTTAAACATATAAATCCCACAAGGTACGTGCAGCGCGATTATCTCTGAATTTTCATAACAATGTTTTTGCTTGAAATATGTGACACTAATATGCGTATTTAAAATTTCACACGTACAAGACTCATGTTTTAAGTTATTTGATTATAACTGCATGAGTGACTTTAAGCACATACATATTTATAAAATTAATTATAACTATTCATATTTATGACCTATCAAGCTTTCCAGTTCTTTTTAGTGTAAATTAAAGAAGGCAAGAAGTAATCAATTAATCAGTTACAAAACAAATCATTGTTGATTTTCCTTCTTAAAAGATGTCTTTCAATGGAAAAATTTAAACAATCGTGAAAATATATAGTTTTTTGAGATTAGAAAGATTATTCAATTGTTATTTTGATCTTTTAGCGGCGTTATTTACAACAAATTGGAAATTAAATTATGGTTTTGAGTTATTCCAGAAATTTTTGATTTTAATCCGATACACTTAAACTAAGCAGTGGAAAAAAATCGGCGGGAAATTTATTTTTTATACGGATTTTTAATATATGTGGCTTAATATTGTCTAGTCTATTTTTAAAACTACAAGTCTTATAATTTGTTATGAAATGTTTACATTGAAAAATTTAATATTAAATGGTCAGGAAGTTGAGAATTTACTATTGTTCCGGACGGCCTGTCTTTCTACACACTGTATTGCATTGTAACCTTTTATTTTCACAATTCTAACAACTTGTCGAACAACTTAACTTACATTGACGACATTCCAAAATACAGCTTTCCACGAAAGCCGTTTTGGATCCTTTTTGCGGTTACCAGAAGATTCCCGTATCTTCTAGAAGGATTTTCATAATATATGGTGTAATGAAAATAAGAAAAAGGAATAATCTAACAATTTCTAGACCTTCTGTCATAGGCGTTACATGTCAAAACTAAGAAAATAGAATTTTCTAAAAAGTTTCGGACTTTCTTTCAGAAACTAACAAAGATAAAATTAACTATACAAGTTATGAACTCGAATAAAATAAACCTAAAACCCTACAAACTATAAACACAAACTAATACTATGAAATGTACAATACTATAAAGTCCGTTACATTGCCCCCTTCCAAGACTTGGTCATTGATTATTCCGATCAACCTTCTTAATTTTGATAATGAGCCAATCTAGCAAGATGTATGACTTTCATCTTCGCATGAGGGCTTTTCTGAATTCGGCACACCAAATCGTTTAGCCGTGTCACTACATTGTACGGATCTTCCCGTTACTTTTGAAGCTTTGGTGAACGCCCTTTGGTTCTTTTCGGACTCTACAACCCAACTTTTTTACCAACCATCAATCCACCAATTCTCTCGCTTTCTATTTATAATTTTTGATGGACCTCTTCATGTAAGACCTGAAGCAGCTTACTAAGTTGGTTAGTGTAGCCTCCGTCTGTAGTCGTTGCTGTACTTTCTCGAAGTTAACCTGTTGGACGTTCTTATTCCGTAGTCCTTTTCGCGGTCGCGGTCCCTCTCGCCACGTTCTCCACGATCGCCGCGAATACTTCTTTCTCTTCTGTGACAATCCTCTCTGTTATCACCTCCACCTCCACCGGCAGTAATTTCCAGACAACTCAGTAAAAGTGACCGTTGTATCCGCACTGGTAACAACACATTTTATTCGAATAGGAACGGCGACCCTGGCTCCTTCTTCTTGGTTTCGCATAAGTCACTCTAATGTGACAATCGCATACCTCAACTCCATCGCAAGCCTTAATGGCAACTGCAGCATCTCTTTTATCATTGTAAACAGCAAATCCAAAATAGTGGATACTATTAATTAACTAAACTTCTTTAAGTTCACCGTAAGAGGCAAAATCTTTCTACAAGTCACTCTTTAGAACTTCATCACCTATATCAGCAATATGAAGCCGATAGCCAGGATCATTGTCAGTTCTAGTACAGCGGATTTGTACATTCCCGTCTTGGACACACTTCCAACAACGAATTCTATTTCTGCTATGGAAGGTTGTGTTTTTGTTGTTATGAGTTTTTTTTGTTTAAAAATTCTTGTATCTCCGTCATTGCCCTCATGAAGATTTCCTCTTAGGTCTTGACATAATTCTGGGTTATGTAAACCTTTGATAAAACTATTTGCTGCTAACTTTTGTTTTATTTCTCCTGGATATATTGGGTAAGTCAAATTTATAAGTCTCATTATATCTGCCTCATATTCTTGAAGACTTTCGTTGTATTTTTGCCTACTTCCTTGGAGAAGAGCCTTATAAACTTCTTGGAGGTGGGCTTCCCCATAGCGCATCTCCAGAAAAGTTACAATCAAGTCGTAATTATTCTGTCTTTCTTCGGGAATGTTACGTAGAACCTCCATAACTTCACCTTGTAGTGCTAGAATAAGAGCACGTGCCTTCTCCGGTGGACTCCAATTATTACCGGCCGAGGTGGCTTCGAATTGACGGACATAGGTAAGCCAAGGTATTGCCGTCGAAGGTAGGTGGCTTCATCACGGTAGTTGCAGGAACACTATCTACGTTTATTGTACCTGTACTGGTTACCTTCTAGATTTGCAAATGTAATTATTGCATCTGTTTCTGGATTCCAGTCACCTCATGTTGTACTTCGCCATATATGTCTTCTGTAATTTTGCCAATCTTCTTTTGCATTTCTTGTTCTATGCGCTTCATATCTTCTTTATTTTTTAATGTCTTCTCTCAGACCTCGTTTCATATATTCTTAACTTGTCTTAAGTTCTTGTCTCATGTCTTCCAGGTTTGTCTTTAGTTCCTGTTTTATGTTTTCTTGATTTTTCTTAATATCTTTTTTCTTGGTTCATGTTTTCAGTGTCATCAATTCTTATTTATTATCACCTTGACTTGTCTCTAATTCTTGTTTCATATCTTCTAGAGTTTTCGTCATATCTTCTTTCAATTCTTGTTCTTCTTGGCTTGTCATTAATTCGTGTTTTATATCGTCTTGATTTTTTTCATACCTTCTTTCAATCCTTGTTTTATCTCATCTTGGCTTTTCTTCACAGCTCATATCATATGCTTGAGTTCGATTTTTCAGCGAAGTTACAGTTTGCACGTTTCTACCGTGCCCAACGATCATCCAATGTTTTAGAGAAACAAAGTTTTGTTTATGAACGAAGCTACGTTTATACGTGGATATCTATTTAACTTCCAAAACAAACGTTATGCACAGAGAAAGTCCGTACCGAACCGTATTTTTAACATCAATTTAAAATTAACATTTGATGGGGAATTATTGATAAGTATACTTATGAATTGTATGAGTTACCACCTAATTTAAACGGTGAATTATACTAATATTTTCTCCGAAGGCTGCTAGTCAACTTATTGAATAATAAACAACTGAATTTAAATATGATTTTCATACAGAATGATGCCCCGTCGAATTTTGTTAGGTCTGTCAAAAAATAAATAAATATTAATTTTCGTGATCGATGGTCAGGCCATGGAAGTACGATGTCTTGGCCTCTGTGAAGTTCCGATTTTAGTCCGACGTTTTTTTGTGGATGAAAGTATATGAAATCCCTAATAAATGAAGGTTCAATAAATCCTTGAAAAGAACTATAGCTGAATGTTGAAAATGCCTCGGAATCAGCTCGAAATTAAAACTTTTTTTTAACAATAGTGCTGCTGCTTAATAAATGGGTTGTTAATGTAAGTTAAAAAGAGAGGAAAAGATAGGCCCCTCAATACTGAGTTTTGCGTCTTCTGATGAAATGTTCACCTACTAGCAACTACGTAGGGAAAAATTAATTAATTCACGTTTTGACGTAATGTAGAAATTATATGGATTACATACACAAATATAAAATTTTTTTATTTAAGACATTCTTTTGTGCTTATATTTAATTTAGTTTTTTTAACTTAACATTTATTTAAAAGCTGTATGAAAATTACTTTTGTAGGTTGTATGAATAATTCGTCAAACGTGCAATTTTTTTTGCCATTTTCAAAGTAAAATTGATTCCGTCATTGTGGGGTGCTCGATAAATCAAAATTTTTTTGTTGTTTTGTAATACAGTTTGAGGTATTTGGTGTATAGTGGTTTATTTTGATTAATCGAAAGCATCACTGTCTTTTTGACGACCGACAAGAATAATTTTGGTATCAGTTTTACAGAAATGTTAAGTTACAAACTGGAAGCAAACACATAACACCAAAAAAAATGGCTTAAATAAAAACGTTTTATATTTATGCCCGAGGGCTTGAAGAACAACTGATCTTTACCCATCTCTTTTTTAAATGTAGCAAAATTTAACCAATTTTCAAAATCATATCTTATTAAAAAAAGTTAAAATTAGTATATATATATCCTATTCCACTACCATCGAGACGATGGCCTACCTGTACCACCATACCGAGAAGAAAGTCAAAACTTACCCTCCCCGCCACAGTGATACGGCAGAGGTACATGTTTCGTCTCTACTAGACTCATCAGGGTACCGACATGCATCTGGCTGTGCAAAGGACAGATCGGAAGGAAGCATGCAGCAAATATTGAACGCGGCTTCGCCGACCTTCCGCCGGATAACGTATATATGTTTATGCGGCTTTTACGGATCCCTCCGTGTGAGGTGCAATATTGCACAGGTAGGCCATCATCTGTGGTGGTGGATTAGGATAAATTGTGTTCCTTAGCAATTTGTTCAAACTTTGCAACCTCTAACACGGAAAGGATATGGCTGGAACGCAGTTTGCATTTACTGTTCGCATAATTTATTCATACACGGAGCTGCATATAGTTGTACGTTTGCTGAATGTGATTTCAGCACTACAACGGCATAATGTGAATATATCCACTGCTATTGCACTTCACACGGAGGAATCCGTGAAAGCCGCATAAACATATATATATATATATATATATATATATATATATATATATATATATATATATATATATATATATATATATATAATAAAAAACACAAATTTGGGATGTAGGTATTTGGAGAAAGAATTAATTATATATGTAGTTTCGGTTAATATAACTTTAATTTCTTCACTATGATTCTTAAAAACGATGCACAATAAGTTATACACCGAAAGGGCCAATAACTTAACCATCTAAGACTCGTGTAAACACAAAACCAAAGAAATAAATTTCACAAACCACCGCCAGATTAAAACAAAGCGACAGAACTTATGAGGCGACAAAGTCGGTAAATTACGGTTCTATTTTTTGGCGCATAAATGCCATCTATTGGAATGTTTGCCAACTGAACGCACCATCTCTGTTTTTTTTATAAGGAGTGCACAGATCATGGTCGTTAAATATATTGTAGTATCATATCAAATATTTGGCATTTAAATAAACCACTGTTACTACTTATTATTGTTATTAACTTTTAAAAAGATATTTGTCATTAAATTAATCCTATAGTTTCTATTTCCCACCGTCAGAGTTGTAATTTAATATTCAAAAATATTACAAAAAAATTATTTTCTTACCAAAAAATATTTGATTTGGTTCAAGCAATAATATGATATTTTTTAATTTATCTAAAACTGATTGCATTTGGAATCTTAGAAGCAAGTACTTCGCAAGAAGGTTATGATGCTTTGAAGACACATACAATGTCGTAGGTGGAGTCCTCTACCACCAACAGCAAAACAACGAATTAGAATTCGGATAACCAAATTTTGTTTGAATTTTTAAACTTTTTCAAACGTAATTAAAACAATAGTAGTTGACATTAAGTTCTTGAATATATATATATATATATATATATATATATATATATATATATATATATATATATATATATATATATGAAGTAAAAAGCGAAACAGTGAATGCAAACTTCACTCCATCATATCCTTTCTGTGTTAGAGGTTGCACAGTTAGAATAAACTGTAATAAAATACAATTCATCCTATTCCACCACCATCGAGATGGCGGCCTACCTGTACCACCATACCGAGAAGAAAGTCAAAGCTTACCCTCCCCGCCACAGTGATACGGCAGAGATACATGTTTCGTCTCTCACTAGACTCATCAGGGTACCGACATGCACCTGGCTGTGCAAAGGACAGATCGGAAGGAAGCATGCAAACACTGAATGCAACTCCGTATGTAAATGAATTTACATACGGAGTTGCATATAGTTGTACGTTTGCTCAATGTGATTTCAGCACTACAACAGCATAATGTGGATATAACCACTGCTAATGCATCTCACACGGAGGAATCCGTGAAACCCGTATAAACATATATATATATATATATATATATATATATATATATATATATATATATATTTATATATATTTACCTATATAAAATAAAACGAAATAAATCTCGGCTACGCGAACATAAAATTTATCAATAAACATTGCTCTCGTGTTAAAAAGTGCGGAGAATCCAAGATAATTGCAAGACTCCGTGTTCGAAAAATGACGACAGCGCTGATTCGTCCTAATATGGGACTCGTCAGGCCATTGCGTTTGGTATAAACCATCACCTCTCATTGGTGACCTATAAGCTGATTTTAGAATTAAAAAACAGCAAACAAGACAACAAAGGCGACATCTCGATATTTCACACAATAACACAAGAGCAGCACAAATTAACAATGTTGTATAAAACCGCCATGTAATGGCGTAACGGTGACTTAAAAAAGATATATGTATATATATATATATATATATATATATATATATATATATATATATATATATATAAACTCGATACACGAAACGCGCTTCACAAAGGATAGAGGTCGCACTATTCGGTACTGACCATCAAGTCTGCTATATTTTTGGCAGTCCAAGTCAGGGGTCGCATCAACGATCCTCGTATGAGAGCACCATTATGCGTGTTTTTAAAGCCAAACAAGTAAACAAACAGATACGTTTTCGTCCGTGTAATTTTAAAATAAAATAAAATAAAATAAATCTCGGACATAAGATTTGTCAATAAAGTGTATATATATGTATATATATATATATATATATATATATATATATATATATATATATATATATATATATATATATGTTTACGCGACTTTCACGGATTCTTCCTTGTGAGATGCAATAGCAGTGGATATCTCCACATTAGGCTGTTGTAGTGCTGAAATCGCATTCAGCAAACGTACAAATATATGCAGCTCCGTATATGAAATGAAGTCATATATATATATATATATATATATATATATATATATATATATATATATATATATATATATATATAGAGCTTAATTTATGCCATACTAAATTGAGCAAATCCCAAATTCCAAATACCAGTAGTGGACGAACTTGGAATATGTAAAATTTTTAGTTCGGAATATTTAATTAATAAGAAAATTACATAAGATTTATAACCTGCGATTTGGAACACCCTCCGCATACCAGTTTCGGAGGATATCGTACATTATTAATTTCTCTCTCCGCTGTATTGAAAGCGTCATCTTGGATTTTGTTGAACCCATTTCAGCCAAAATTATATGGGACCCCCGCAGCCACTTCCTCAACTTAATGCGAAATATCTTAATCAAGTTGATGGGGTCATTCCAAAGTAATGGGTAAAAAATATACATAGCCGTCGAATTGAAAACGTTCTACATTTTTTAAAGTTTGTTACAAATACCACAGAGCGGTTGCAGAGTCCTATAACCAATTTTTAATGAAAATGGATTTGAAAATTAAGAGTCCTGAAAAATTGTTAAAAAAGTGAAATCTAGGAACGTTTTTTTTTTGGAAAAATTTCTTTTTATATCCCCTCTCCCATATCTCGAGGTCGTAGAACACGATTTTGGCCTTTATTTTTCATATGTATTTCTAAGTTTTTCAGAAAACAGAAAAACACTATTCACTTTTGATTTAATTTTTTCCACTAAATCGTTAAAATTATTTTGTTACATCTACAAATTTGATGCTTATAGAAGCTTTTACATTATATAAAAGTTAAGAAAATTTCACTATCGGAAAAATAAAAAAAAATAACTAAAAAGCTTTAAAAATAAAACCGCAGGTTACATCTTTCAGAAATGTCACTTGCCAAATTGCGCTGTTTCCATGGCTATTCTTGTTTTCTTAATGTGAGCTTTAAAGAAAAGGATCCGAAAAACATATTGTTTCCCTTTTCTTTAATTTTTATGTTACGCATGGTTTTCTCTCCAAATCACTTTTCTTCATTTTGAAATATTTGTCGGTCCCTAAGATTTTTTGGGTTTTTTGTATCTACTGTATTGTGCTGAATTCAAATATGATCTCATAAGTTTTTAGCGAAGAAAAGAAGAATATAATATATGAGAAGCTCAAATGATTTTTAAAAAAACAGAACCACTTTTTTTTATAAAATATTCTTCATTTTGTATTGAAAAAAGTATAATACAATCAAATAAGTTATTTTGTTGTCTTTTTTTGTTTTTATCCGCTGGGATTGGTTTCACAATTGAGGTCCAACAGGAGTCCGCTAACATGTTTCTGGTCCATTTTCCACTATACCGTTTCTTCATTAGAACAATTTACTGGTGAAATCTTTCGCCATGTTTAAATGAAGCTGCACCTAAATTGTCAGGGAAGAATTCCAAATGGTAGTGATGTAAATGCAGTTTTAGAGACCTAAGGTCTTGTAAAATGGATAGGTTCTTCAATCAGATCTTTGTAGTTCACCGATTTCTTGTTACCTAAGAAATTGCTACATACATTTTCGAAGGCAGTCTATACCCTATTTTCTTTTTTCGAAACTGTAGTTTCAAAATTTTCATCTTTAAAAAGTTCTCGTATTTGCGGTCCAATGAACATTCCTTCTTTAAGCTTTGCCTTACATATAAGGGCGAATTTCCGTTTCAAATAAAGAAAAGCATTACTTTATGTGCAGAGGAGGAAAATAAATTTTCTGCTGCTCTACTAATGGTTTATGAAGGACGCTTTTCAGACCGAACACAATTTTTCACGTAACGGACATTCTTTAACGACATAATGTTGGTTTTAGCTCTTTTGTCCCATTCACATAAAAAGCAATAATATTTGGTGTAGCCACTCTGCAGTGTGTACAGATATTCCATTTCCAATCTTCGTATTTTATGCTTTGAAGTAATAAGCGCATGTTCTCGTATGGTTCATATTTACAGAATGACCCACGGGAACAGATGGTTATTCACTTCCATAAAACAATAAAACTGCCTTCAGACTTTTCTTCGAAGAGTCAATAGACAATCGCCACTCGTTATGTTTATAGGAAAGCCCAAGGTCGTTAAGTAAACCCGAAATATCATTACAGTAACCCTGTAAGTCATTTGCCATTGAGAAAAATACCATAAACTACCTTTTCCGAAATGTGGGTATTTTCACTTCTCTTTGCAAGAGATTCAAGCAGCTGTGACTGTATTTTGGTAAGATCCAAATCACGAATAAGATCGCTGAGCTCTTTTTAAGATATAAAATGGGGCTGCAAGAGGTTGAGACGGTGTAGATGGAGAAACATCCCCAGACGCCCTCCATGCGGTGTTGCTAGATTGTGCATAATTTTCCTAAACTTAGAGAAAACGCTGATTTGTCAACGCCGCACTCCGATTTGCTATGAAAACTTATATATCGCATGGGTACATCCTAAAACCTGCTTTACAATTAATTAAAACATATTGTTGATGTTTAGATTTTTTACGCGATATAATACACGTCAGTGTATGTGTAACAAAGGTAAAAAATTTCGAAATAACACATTAGTTTGACGGGAAGCATTTTCACGCAGAACAGTAAGATTAACTGTTTGCTCTTGCGTTTTATCTTTCTTTAATTTTACATTAGGGAAATTCTTAAAATGTGCAATAGAGAGTAAAACAGGGGTAGAATTATTGATACCCAGTGGATTTTTGAATGAATAGAGAGGAAAATGAAGAAGTTCTTGCTCGTTCCCGTTGGGGAACTAAAACTTGGGATATTTGACTGTGAATCAGTCACAAAATTTTATAGATTCTGATAGAGGAGCTTTATACATTGAAAGGGTTTGGAGGTATTTACGTGGATGTGTTCCGTGATTAGGTCAGCGCGAAGAACACTTCCACGGCCACTTTGCATAACATTTGTTTCGGAAAAAATCTGATTAAAAGTATATGTACTATGATTTTTTTAAATACATGGGACATATATATCTCCCATCATTTAGTATTTTCTCTTATCTTTCCTCCTTCTTTAATTTTACATTAGGCGCACTGTTGAAAGGTTAAGTGCAAATTGGGAAATAGATAGTACAATAGGGATCAAATTATTGACCGCCAAAGGATTTTTGGAAGGACAGAGATAAAAATGAAGAAGGTCTCGCTCGTTCCCGTTGCAAAATTAAGGCTTTCGACATTTGATTGAATCAGTCATTAAATTTCCTAAATTCCTTTAGTGGAGCTGAAAACATTGACCTGAAGGCATTGAAGTCGCAATTTTCTGCGATTTGGATGAAGCAAAGAACATTTCCGTGGCTACTTAGCGGAAGATTTTTTTCGGAAAAATATTCTGATGACAAGCACATGTATCATGAATTCTTTAAATACAGTGGACATGTGTATCTAAAACTTTTAATTAGAGTAATGTAGAATATTAATAATTTGCTTTTATTCGATATTTCTTTGTGCCGCCAATCAATTTTAAAATTTTATTAACTGTATTATTTTTTGCAGCATATACTAAACTATCCGTTTTCCCACCAAATCAAACTTTTCTCAATATCCTTCCGACCGAGATTGTCCTGCTTTCATGTGGTCTCTGCCGGAGAATAACATTTTATAATTAATATATCCTGGTCAGTATAGGTTAATTTCAGTTTTAATTAATTCACTTTTTTGAACTAACTACAGCCACGTTAAAGCTGAACCAACCTAAACTAATCTACACTTGTTGTTACATGAAACAAATTAAAATATGTTATTGACTGTGATGGATACAGTTTATAAATGTCTTAAAATTACATGAAACTATTTGACATCTGGCAAGGTCGCGGAAAATATTTCACTTTTTAAGCAGTAGAAGAGTCCCTGAAGTATTGATCTTTTTCAATGAAAATGCAAGTTTTTCTTCATTTAATTGCTAAAATTTGAGTACAAATAGTTGAAATATATAGCATACAATGTTTTTTAATAATGGTTAGGTGGTGATAATAAATTTAACCAAGTATCATAAAAAATCATGACAAACTAATATTTTGTTAATGACTAAAAGAAGACGAGATAATAATTTATTTTACGTATGCTTATTCACTTAACCTATAAAAAGAAAAAGGAATAATTTGTTTACTTTCATTCTCGTAGTATTATCAGATTGCTTAAGTCGTTACACTTTTGTTGATTTTAATCACTTGACGGGATGGTATGACAGTTTAAAATGCTTCTCATTCTTAGTATTTATAACCTTTCTAATAGTTTTCATGTAAAATACTTGTTTGCTATCGTAAGTTAAATCAACTGATGCGATTTAGATAAAAAAAGGCCAAGGAACTTTAAGTAAAACAATGTTTTGTGTATGTACTAATACTACAAGTATTATCAGTCCCTTAAAATTAGATAGAAATAAAAGATTTAAAAATCGCTTTTTAAAGTTTGGAAATATTCTTCACACATACGTATTTATTTTAAAAATAAGCAAAAAACTTTTTAGTAGACATTATGAGTATTTTACCATATGGGGACGTGCCATTGTATCCTTTAACATTACCCGCCACTGGTTAAAACCAAGAACATCGATGTATTTATTTCCTTATTTTTTACGTAATTAATTCAGCAATAAATGCTATTTTAACAAATTCCTTAGTGAATTCTGTCTCGATACTTAAAACTCCAAGCTACTGTCTAGTTGATCCTACGCGGGACTCGAAGCTATTAGCAAGTTTTTAGTTTAGCTGCTTTTAAATTGGTTAATAAGATACTTGTTAGTGCACGCTAGGCCTAAAGGTATGTGATAATTAACAAAAAAGTTGTTGTTTTCTAATTAAAGACGAGCCCTAGGAATTTATCTTAGGTATGTGGTTATTTAGAATTTTTGTTAACAATCCCACTGGTTGACTGTATGTTATATTATGCAACACATTCAAGTAAAAGCATGTGAGAACATTTTATATACAAAAATATCATTGAACAATCCATGTTTTGCTAAAGCTTTGTTATTATTGCTAACATAATATGTTTTTTTTTTTTGGGAGGGACTTACCACATTTCTTCTGTCGTTCATGAAGTTATTGCAAAAAACAAGGAACGATAAAATGACATAGAGTTTAAATATTTATCTTTATTGCATCGACAAAATATAGCAAAACCTTTATAAAATTGATTTTAAATTCTGTTTAAGAAATTTTTTTTTTTTTGGCTGAAAATTATTTCTCATTTTTTTCGGTTTTATTCTTTCGTTTCTTAGAATTTTCTTTTATAGTCCTTTTTAATATTTGTTTTAAATATTCTTGCTTTATTTCATTCTCATTTCCTTTCTCTGATATTTTGAAGAGAAGACAGAAATTCCTCAAAAATACATGTTAAGTACACTATTATACAAATAAAATAACGTAAAGGCCTGCAGATTAATATATAAAATTACACAAAAACCCACTTATTGTCTATTTGCCCTAAGCTCATAAAAATATTTAGCATAAAATTCGCTATATATCAAAAATTTACAGTTTTGCGCTCTTTTTACTTAACAATACATATGATCCCTACGATTAGCACAAATTGGCTAGCTTTCTTCTTCCACTCCGCTCCGTAATTTGTAGTCCATCTTCAAATATAACAAAATCCCAGAGGATGTCTTTACGAAGGTAATCTGATATCTATCATTATCCTAATGCAAATTGGCTAGCTTTCTTCCTCCACTCCGCTCCGTAATTGGTACTCCATCTTCAAACTTTACAGTCCCAGAGGATGTCTTTTCGGGATACAAAAATATCTAAATTTTTTCGAAGTATATCTTGCAATAGTTTTTGTCGAAATAATTGTAGATACTCTCTAATTCATATTATTAAAGCGATCTTCTGTCGAAGCTACATTTTGGAAACATATCGAAGGCAACAGTGTTCAAGAAGAAATTATATTAATTCGTCTAACAAAAGGCGATATATAACATTACAGTATTATATTTAATACTTGGAAACGCCTATCATGTCGAACGGTACACTGGCAACATATTCACCAATGTTGCCTCTAACCCGAGCGTTTCGGGAAGTGACTAATTCAAAAAATCTTTTAATTGATATTTATAAACGTTTTGACGTATTTATATGCTGACTAAGAATGCGAAGCTTCTTTTCCCTGGTAGAGTCTATCACGCAGAACCTCTTCTGTCATTTAGATTTATAATACTCTCCTTGGATTCGGAAGAACTTTCGCAAATGGTCCTTGGAATTCATTCCCGATATTCACGCCTCTCACGCATTTTATGGTCAATTTCTCTACACTAATTGCATTTACTCAAATTAGTCCAGTCCAGTATGTGATCCTGAAAACACCTAATTTAATAGTTTTTTTAGATACAACCAGGAGCGGATCTAGCCTCTCCCTTTGGGGGGGGGGGGCGAAATCAAAAGAGTACAGTATATCAAGCAAAAGCGAAACTGAATCTTAAATCTTATCCTACTTATTTATATACATCTATAGAATATACTCAATTAAAAGTCTAAAATTCCACTACAAACATGACTAACAATGATGACTTATTATTATATTTCTTTGAGGACACGTCTGAACTCAAACAGTTTTCCGTTAAAATATGTTTATAAGAACACACCCAAATTCAGATAATCCTTTGCTACAATCGCATAAGTTTCAATATATTGGCCTAGGAAATTGCCTCTCTCTCTCTCACTCTCTCTCTTTTTTTTTTTTTTAGTTTGATCCGGAAACTACAAATAAAGAGATGTAAGAAATATTAATGAATTGGGTTTAATGGGGTTTAAGAAATATACCATGGAGTTACCACTTAAACCATCTTAGTGAATCGGGCTATGAATATTTTACAATGTTACTATGATTTTTATGTAATAATTGTTGTAAAATGTAAGGTATAAAATTCATCGTTATAAATGAAAATATTTTGTCCCCAAAGTGAAAGAAGGATGATTTCTATGAGTTTAGCGAAAACATGAGTAAATAGAATAATAAAGACTGGAAAATGGGAAACATTGACGATCCAACCTCCAAAGCAAGTAAATTGTACGAAGGAATATCTTGAAAGTTAAACCATCACGCTTCAGAAGAAGTTTTTTTTTTAAATAATTAATTTTTGGGGCAATATAATATAATAATTTGATATAAAATATTACTAAAATGCAAAAATTTATATAAAGTAATCAAAAAATATTCATTACACAAAGTTTGATCATATCACAGCGACTTTCGTTACAACCTGAACTGCTTAGAGATAGAATTGGGGTTAGATTTTTTAGAGGCCACTGACACCTGATAGAGTTTTGCGAATTCAGAATGGGCACCGATATACATTCTCTGGACATTTTAAGGAATATAAGGGTAAATATGGATGTGGGCAAATTAACCTTCTTTGCTCTGATATTATATTTTTAATCTCGTAAAAGGTATTTCACAGTCACGTATAATCCAAAAAGGGTTTTATTGCAGTCTCCAAATTATTCAGAATATTATAAAAATACTCTAGCTTGATTATTTTAAAACATTTGTTGAAATTTAAACAGTAAATAAATATAAAGAATTTTGCGATCTTTGAATATAAAAAGTTCCCTTTTTCTCCGTAAGACTGTTAGAGGAAATGTAGATAATTTATTACATGTGAAATCTATTTTGGTTCTCTCTATATGTGCTTTTACTACTTCACTGTCTTATCAGTCGAGCTGTATAGATCTAAGAGCGGGATTCACGAGAAACAACTGTAAAAATCTCTATTCACCTGTAGAGTAGACGGACAGAATATCATCAGTCAAACGACGTTATTTATTCATCGGGGCAGTGAGAAACTTGAAAGTAATTAATATATAAAATTTTAGCGCCTAAAAAAATTATGCGGTTAACGTCGTAAAAGACGCATGACCCATAGAGATATTATCAAAACCAAGTTGAAGAGGCATGGAATCGTGTTCTTTTTTCAGTGATAAATTTAGTTTTAACTAATACCGATTGAGCGGAGAATATGAAGATGATAACGCGAAATATAGGCATAGAATAGCATTCGCGAAACCACCGCTTAAGGTAGAGAATTTGCAATGTTTTGAGTTAGCCTTTATTTAGGAGTTCAAGCAGAACAATACATCGTTGATGGTAGCGTTTTAATTACAAAATGTTGCTTGAGGGCGTAATACAAGACATTGGATTTCTGACACATTGGCGACAGTTTCTTTTTATGCAGAATAAAGTTAGTCTACACATGGCTCTTGTGGTGAGGTGCTACCTTAAAAAGGTTGATTTGAAAGTTATAATAAAGCTGGAAAATATAATACCAATTTAGCAATGGACACGCTCGAAATATATTCAAATATGAGGGTGATGTGAACAAGGACATCCAGGGAAAGAACAGAAATCGCCAAAATTAAAAATAACCAAGAATTAATAGTTATAGAAACGAAATCGTACAAGTTTTTGAAGTTGTACTGATATTCAAGAAGGGAGAATATAAAATATTCCGAACAATAGACTTATAAGCTTGTTTATCCTACAAGTACAAACTTTTCACGAGAATAAATCGACTTACAAACAAACTCGATTTTTGTCAACCTGTGGAACAAGCGGTTTTTTGAAAAGATTTTAGTACTACCAACTACATACACACCATTAGAACAGTAATAGAGAATGCAAATAAGTAAAAAATTCCTATTCATTTCATGTTTGCTGACTTTTAAGAAGCGTCTAACAGCAGTATCGAAACATGGAAAATATTTAAATCCCTGCAAAGCGCTAGATTAGACATTAGATATTCAAAGGATTCAAAAGGTTATCAAAATGTTACTCTATAGGTAAAAATCAGAGATCACCTAAAAATCGAAATATTCAAATAACATGTATGGTTAGACCAGAATACTTTACTCTAGTCCTGGAAGAAACTTAAAAATCTCTCGCAGATAATATCGCCTTGATATCGTCAGATTTGAATGGACCTGAAGAAATGGTAAAAGAACTAAATGCAACATGTTCAAAGATAGATGAATATATCGGCAAGATAAAATTGGTTAGTTGTGACTTTCGTTTGGCAAATTAATCTATATATTGCAGAATAAAGAAATTTCCATAAATCTGAAACGAAAATTAGTCGAGACTTGTATCATTCCAGTAGCCACATATGGATTCAAAACAACGGCACTAATAGAGAAAAGTACAAACCGACTACGAATAATCCAAAAGGCCATAGAGGTACAATAAGAGGAAGAGAAAAATCACCGACAAATTGAGAAGACGATATTAGAAAAATGGTCGGAAAATACGACTGATATCAGGATGCACAAGATAGAAATGGATGGAGAGAAATGGGAGAGCCTTAAGTTTACGAGTGGATGATGAATGATTGATAAAGAAGAAAATGGCTGACAAAATCATCAGGATTTAATCCAGTCAAAGATATCTGAAACGATCACAGCATATAAATTAAACGAGAAAATTCTACTCCAAGTACAAGGATTTATTGATAACCTATTTAACGTTATATCCAGAAGTCTTTAAGGGGTGTAATAAAAAAGAGGAGGAAATAGCAAATATTGATCATTCGTTTTCTTATCTTTGTCCCTGTGACAATTCAGCAAAAAATCGAAAGTGTATTTTCATTCAATATTTGTTTTAGCCAAAGACAACATCCAAAGATTTTATTTTAGTTTTAGGCTGCAAAATGGCTAATTTAATGTTAGAAATTCAGCCGTGTTTGATTGAATATTACATTTGAGGGAAACGACTGAAACGCGTTCTTCTCAATTTACCCATCAGTGTATATATGTTTAACTTTTGGCAAATATGTGACATTGGGAATATTCATCCTTGTATTTTGAGGAAGAAGATTTCGAACCTGTTATTTATGTATTTTGGACTAAAGTAATAATATTAATTATATTAAATACCAAAAAATTCTTAACAAAATGTTCGTATTTATTCCATCTACGTTTTAACTTATGTAAACCGTGTTTATAATTGATTTAATTTTCTTTAAGGAAAAATGGTCGCATACGAGTAATTTATAGTCAGTTGATCGTAGACAAACAACTCTCTCAAGCAATTTGTACAGTGTAATACATACTGAGAATTCGTTATTTTTTTATTGCCTCAAGAAAATTTACGATCTCAACTTCTAAATTTGGAAGATCGGCTTTTTACAATAATCTTGATTTATTGCTTTTGATAAGTGGACTTGTATTTAATGGTTTTTTCGATTTCGTTTAAACATATTCGTTCATTTGAGCTTGTAATGGCAAAAAACTACATTCGACTAAGTGGCAAAATTCAATTAAGTGATTTATTAATTAAAGATTATAAAGGTGTGTTGAGCTTGCTTATAAATTTTTATTGTGCCAGTTTGTAAGATTTATCGTTAAAAATAATTTAGTCTCTGATCCACAAATTAGTTACAAAGATAAGATCTATTTACTAACACGGACGGTAATATAAAAGTGGCAGGCATGATCCACACTTAAAAAAACTGTTCATATCAGTAAATTCAGCATATAATCTGGTACTTAACACGATCCACTCTATCCTCCTTATGAGCCTTTAATTTTGAGTACTAAATACTCGAAATTCAAGTATCTTTATTGATATCTAGGTAATTGATTAAGATGGAAAGTCAATTAAAGAATATAGATGATATTTTTCTTGAAAATGTGGTAACTAAATTTAATAATTTTTGGTGTGTGGTCTAATACTATAATATGGCGTTTGCTAGTGGTATAGTGGCCGGCTACAAAGTAGTGTAAGTGTTATAAAAGGGACGTCACTTGTAAACATTGCTTCTGAATTTTTATGTCATCAACGTTAGGCCAACCTAAATATTTCCATCAGAAAACCCCATGTATTTGGAAGCTTTTTTCTTCTTGAAAAATTTTCATAGGATGAGCGGCTTTGCCAGGAAAAAAATATTTTCAATTACATGCTTACATTAATTTTCTGTAACAATTAAACAAATTTTAAAATAATTGTTGAAAGTACATGTCTATGTTTTAAAAAGATTGAAAAAACTAACTAAAAAGAAAACATTAATTAAGCAAATGTGCAAAATCGCTGCAATTTTGCTGAATACACTTAATAACACTTTTTCAAAATGAAATTGGAGTTTTATATGCTTCTGTTTTAATAGCGCCCACAGAAAGAACTCATACATGTTTAACTCTCGAGAACCTGGTGGCTATCTTACTGGTGCCTCATTGCTTCTTCCAATCCTTCGGTTGGGATATTGGGCGTGTAAATAAAGGGTGTTTTTTATAGAGGTATAGAACTTTAAGTTGGCAACACTTTTTTAACTGGCGGCCATTTTGTCAGCTGTCAAGTGATTTATGTTTAGTTTGGTTTGGCATTTCAACATGAATAGACTGACGCCTGAACAACGCTTCCAAATTGTGCAAATTTATTTTGAAAATTATGGTTCTGTTCGAAATACGTATCGCGCACTTCGTCCATTTTATGGTCAACATAATCGTCCATCAGAGCAATTAATTCGATTAACTATGGAACGTTTTCGCACCACGTTTACTCTAAATGATAATACGCATCCACAGAGACGTCGTACAGTGCGTACAGAAGAAGTCATTGCTGCTGTAGAGCGTAGCGTAGAGGAAGACCCGAATCAGTCTATCCGCCATCGTGCACAGGAATTGGATATGTGTCCATTCACTTTATGGAAGATTTTGCGGAAAGATCTTGGTTTGCGTGCTTACAAAATCCAACTAGTGCAAGAATTGAAGCCACACGATCACCTAGCAAGGCGTAGCTTCGGTGAATGAGCCCATTCATAAGCGAATTTTGTTTAGCGATGAAGCTCACTTTTGTTTGAATGGATACGTCAATAAACAAAACTGCCGTATTTGGAGTGATGATAATCCTCAAGTGTATGTTGAGACATCGTTACATCCAGAAAACTGACTGTTTGATGTTCTTTATGGGCTGGTGGAATCATTGGTCCGTACTTCTTTAAAAACGATGCTGGTCAGAACGTTACAGTCAATGGTGACCACTATAGAGCCACGATTACTGACTTTTTTGTTCATCAATTGAACAACCATGATGTGCAGGAGCTGTGGTTTCAACAAGACGGCGCAACATGTCACACAGCTCGTGCTACAATTGATTTATTGAAGGAAACGTTTGGTAACCGCATAGTTTCACGTTTCGGACCCGTGAATTAGCCTCCAAGATCGTGCGACTTAACGCCGCTAGACTATTTTCTGTGGGGATATGTGAAGTCGCTAGTCTACGCGGATAAGCCCGAAACGATTGATTACTTAGAGGACAACATTCGCCGCGTTATGGCCGATATACGGCCACAAATATTGGAAAAAATCATCGAAAATTGGACCTCCAGATTAGACTACGTCCGAGCCAGCCGTGTCGGTCATATGCCAGAAGTCATATTTAAATTATAATGCCAGAAGGTTATCTTTCGAATAAAGTAAATTTCATGTCAATTTAAAAAATTCATCTTCGTTTTATTCCATTTAAAAGTTCTATACCTCTATAAAAAAAACACCTTTTATTACCGAATAGCAACAGAAAAATCGGGTGGGGGTACTATCATGCATATACCATAATTCTCGTCGAAGTATAATAGGCTAATTTTGCAGAAGAACTGGAATGGATTTTCATTCGCCTAAACATGTTCATTGTTCCGGTTGGTGAGTCCAGATCTTGTAAATCATCATCAGTAAACAAAATTTTTCCACTAAAATTTGGATCACTGTTCTTTTACCACATTTACAATATATTTCGGGACATGGCTGATTTAGCTAGTCTAGCTGCTTCCTCGTTGTTCCTTATATCAATATGTCTAGGGATCCACATGAATTTAATGACGTCACCTTTTATTTCATATTTTTCCTTAAGTAATGATTTAGTTCTATAGAAAAATGACCCGTTGAAAACGAATTAAATTTATATAGATAATTTAGAGAGTCAGAGATAAACAACAAAATATCAGAAGAATGATATAGCTTTTTCTATAGCAAATAACTTGCCTAATGATTGATCTTATTATATTCAGAGTCAAAGGTTGAGCAAAAAGCTCAAACGGTTGAAAATGAAGATTTTGAGCCTTCCGTGTATGTAATTTTATAATCTTGATATTGATATTGATGTTTATTATAAGTTTAGAGTTGATGATAACAGGGAAAGGTGTACTTGTATAGGGAAAAGGTACAAGGAAGGGAATGCTCCATTGGAGATCACGGAAGCCCTTTAGTTTTTTGGAATACTAAATTAGAAGGAATAAGCTGATAAATTAAACATTTTTATTTTGATTTTGATTTAAATATTCTACTTGAATACTTCCAGATTTGTCTATAGAATTACTTAATTTTGCATTTTGACGTAACATTCTAGCTCAATAATTTTTACTGACATTTTCATTTATCTTTAAAAATAAAGACACTTTATCCTTGGTATCTTTTACATTTTATTAATTTCGGAACTTCCTATTCTGTATAATTTGATATATTTTTTTTATCTTTTCGAATCAAGCAAGAGTTGTTATGAAAAATAAGTTTTTTTTTTTCATAAACTCGCAAAAATATTTTTCTCCCTGGTACTCAATCTGTGGATACACATAAGTCATATCTTCAAATCTTCCATTTCAAAAATCAATTATCCAATAAATATTGAAACATACATTTTTAAAAAAATAAATTAGGCCCATTATATATCGAATCTATTTAAGAATCGATTTTGCAAATATATTTTATGACATTTTTTCCTTGTTACTTTTAGGATACTGATTTACTTATACGTTAGTAGTACCAAAGTTTGACTTTATGTCCATTTATTTGTATACCATATCATAGTTCAAGAGCTCATAATGGATTTCCGTCGTCAAGTAAGTAAAGGAAGTACCTTTACATACATTATATACCACCAGACTGGCTTCATTCATCACTCAAGTTTTTAATAGGAAATTTCATATCGGAGTAATCTTCTTTGAGATCAGCAAGGCCTTTGACATGGTGTGGCATAATGGGCTTTTAATCAAACTTTTAAGACTGGAAATTCCAAATTACTTAGTAAGACTAGTCAAAGTTTGATTGAGGACAAATCATTTGTAATATTGTCAGACGACTCTGTGTCTTTCGTAAGGCAAATTAAACAAGGGATTTCACTGGGTTTTCCTCTGTCCCCCACTTTATTTAATCTTTACATTGCTGACATTCCGAAAGGTGACCACAGTAAACGTTCTCAGGATCAGTCATTATTGTAAGACTACAGCTAACGCTAGAGTTAACTAGGGTTGCTGATAAATAATCTTTCACACTCATTGTTACCTGTGACGCTTCTCACTTCAATCTGCATACCACGTGTTTTCACATCCGACGGTTATTAAATACCGACATGTAGCTTTTTGCGAGTATTTTTAAATATATCTACACTGTTAAAAATAACCTTAAATTTAATGCAAGTTTAATGTTCATTCTACATTAAATTTAATGATTTTCCATCTAAAATCGTGAATAATTTATATTGACTTTAAATCTAAAGCAATTTATTCAAATATCAGTTCATTGTACATTAAATTTGATTAAATGGTATCTTAAATTTCAATAAAGGAACTGAAAATATATTTCAACTTTCTGTATATTAAAATTAATTCACATATACCTTAATATTAAAGGAATTTACATTAATACTTATGTTACATTGTATGAGAGTCGGGGAGATGGCGCAACTTGTATTGAACTTTTTGTTTAGTATGATATAAGTTGCTTAAAGGACTCAATCTGCCGGTACTGATGGAAACCAATGAGTTCAAAAGTAGTCTACAGATGACGGTACACTACCTAAGGGAAAATTTTCCACCTTTTCATGGTCGCAGAAATTTTTGACCTCATACTAATATTGGTGCATTAAATATGTGATAACATATCTTAAATTCGATTAACACTGGCTGTATATTTAATGTACATAGTCACCTTAAAAAGTAATGATCAAAACTTTAAATTTAATGTATGATTACATTAGATTTAATGGAATAAATTAATTTACATTAATGTAAATTATTAAACTTAATGCATTGCATTAAACTCATTTAATAGACAGTTATGAAATTTTGCACATTTACCTTAAATTTAATGCATTTCATTTTTACAGTGTAATTATAATGCTATTAAAATTTTTTTATTCAAAATTAATTCAATTTTTATAAGTTTTAATTAAATCGCAAACTCAAATAATTCTTTAGAAACCTATTTTTACCGTGCGTAGTACCTCATGGCCACAAAAAGGTTCAGTTTCTTATTTATCTATCATAAAGGTACTATCGTGCAAAATTGTAAGATAAATCAAACACTTACTGAAACTTCGTAGCTTTCCGACTATCATTGTGATATCCAAATAAAATGCCAAAAGCCGTATCAAATTAATTACCTCGTACTATGACCATAGAAAACAAATGTATAACCATTAAAGTATAAACACCGTGTATTACAGCACATTTATGGCGTTTATGGGTTCTATTATGACGATAAATATTTTGGTTAATGTACTTACGGTTTTAA
This sequence comes from Diaprepes abbreviatus, assembly GCA_034092305.1. Taxonomy (NCBI): domain Eukaryota; kingdom Metazoa; phylum Arthropoda; class Insecta; order Coleoptera; family Curculionidae; genus Diaprepes; species Diaprepes abbreviatus. The sequence continues at coordinate 13,006,058 of JASJET010000228.1, read as the reverse complement.
TGCAGATACGCTCTTGTAATGATTAACTTTGATTTTACATAGGGATGAACTATACGATCGATAATTTTGCCGTGCTAGTATCGATATATTTTGTTAGATATAGAATTGAAACATAGGATCCGGGATCGCAAAATTGGCAGCATCTATTTATCATTAGGACAAATTGTGCCAACAAAATTTGTGATTTTGCGATGCTAAGGCACGCATTTCTTAAAACAAATCTCATAAGAAGTTCGTCCAGTAAGATGATCGGTCGGGGCGGCGAAAAAAACCAATTCACCTGGAATTGTGAAATTGTAAGGATAGGTGTTTGAATTTTGAACATTGATTGATTTAAATACTTCGACATTTTTTAAGTTCGTTAAAGTTTGAAGATTGTTATATGATAAAGTAAAACTGCAAAAGTGGAAATTGTTATATCCGCGTTTTGAGCACTGTAAATTCTGGTTTGTCAAAAGCCTCCGAGAAGTACAGCAATACCAATGCAAATACTTGACCATCATCTAAGTCCCTCCCAATATGGTCCAAAACTCGCCTAAGCGCAGTAGCGGTATTGTAGTTTTTCTCTGAAACCAGACCATGTATAAGGAATAATTTTATTGTCATTGACATAGCTGTTATTTACGGGAAAACTATTTTTTCAAGAACTTTGGACGCAACAGGGACTACATTTTTTCACGCAATCACATTTCGTTGCCTATTCTTGCCGTGAAAATAGAATGTAGAGGCATTATACCTGTTAAATGAACAGTTCGTGCGGCCGATAGGTTTTACATTTAGTATCGGTTTTTCTGTAAAACCTATCGGCCGCACGAACTGTTCATTTAACAGGTATAATGCCTCTACATTCTATTTTCACGGCGAGAATTATAGCTTTGATACAAAATGGTATAATGTGAAACTTCAAGAATTGTTGGTAAGAGCCTTTGTGTTGTACAAACTGTGTACCAGTGCTATGAGGAGACTGGCCTGATAACCAGAAGACCAGGATCCGGGCGAAAAAGAGTAACGTCCCAAAGAGATGATGGTTTTTTGGTCTCGGCAAATTTGTAGCAAATGTTAATGAATGGACGGTTAGAAGAAGGCTTCGTACTGCTGGATTGTCTTGTAGAAGGATAAGTGGACTGGAGCAAGGTACTTTTTTCAGATGAGTAGCGTAGTAGCATTATTGACTCAATGGGTCAAACGGAAGTCGACGAGTATGGCGAAGATCTGGAGAAAGATATGCTTCAGTTTGTATTGACGAGCGACTACCATTTGATGGTGGCTCGGTAATGGTTTGGGGTTGGTCTTCATACAGAATGGTTCCCTGATAGCTTACAAATACATTATGGAAGTTCTAGAAGACCATGTTATGCCTTTATGATACTATGGACGAGCATGGCATTTGCATGCAAGATAATGCTAGACCTCACGTAGCCAGGGTTGTTAGAGAATATTTCGATGAAGTGGGAATTAGGCGGTTTGATTGACCAGCACTCAGTCCAGACATGAGTCCTATCGAAGGTATACACCAGCTCCAAGAACTACCCAGAAACTAATAACACCATATTTTAGAGTTCCTGATAACAATAAGTCGAACTTCGTTTTAAATGTAAATTTGCTCTTTCAGAATGAATCATAAGAACCAAAAAAAAAGTTTACCGATTTAAAATTGAATATTAAATTTAGATTACATAATACACACTATTTGCAAATATAAGCTTAAAACAGAAAATTCCAAAAATACATCACAATTTCAATATGACCTAAATTTTTTGCTCGCCGGTGGCTTTAAAATTTTTCATTTAGTCGCTTCACTGACCAAATATGGGCCTCTAAAGTATATTTTTAAATGTCCCTGCCTCTCTAATTTTTTAACAAAAAATTTAAAAAATCTGGTATAAACTGGAATAATAGCGATTACTACTATCAGCACCGAAAATTTAAAGTAGTGGATTCATATTTTTAACCATTTACGTATGTAGTTTTTAAAAATCAATTGTTTTAAATCAGCTGTCACAAATATATGAATCATAGGAACAATTCAACTATAAACTTTATTAAAATTGAAATTTAATGTAAATATTAAAGACCAACAACCTAATAAACACTTCAAATATTCCCACTGAACTATTCATAAAAGTTATTTAAATAATTTTTTTAATATACCACGTTTTTAAAGCGGACTAAAAAGTACAAAATAATTTTTCCTAGTCTCATACAGATTGCTAGCCCTGTACAGATTCCTAAACCTATACACATTGCCCTGAAAATTAATTAGTGTGAATCATTTACAGCTGTGAAAATATTTGTAAGATTTAAAACGTAAAATGTAGCGTGCATGCAAAGAAATATAGAAAGTAGCTGTCGTTGTGAAAACTCACACAACAGTTATTATCTATTGCACTCCACGTTTCTCCTTTTAAATCTTACAAGTATTTTCATATCTATTAAAAATTCGCAACCACAAATTTTCAGGACAAGAAGTTAGGAATCTCTATGGGGTTATAAACCTGTATGGGGTTATAAATCTGTATGGAGTAATAAATCTGTATGAGGCTTATACTTTTAGTCCATTCTAAAACATGGTTTATTAAAAAATATATTTATATCTTTATTTTCTGCTCTTTAGCCGTTGGTTTAAAATCGACTATAAAATTTGTACTGAATAAACAAAAATCAATGGCAAAATTACTATTGAACAGACAAATAAATAGACAGACAAAAAGCGAGTTAATATTGCATTGTCATCCAGTTTTGAACTATGTTTAAATTTTCAAGTGTCTAGCTCATTTGGAACTTGGTTTAAAATCGATTGCAAAATTTGTAACGAACAGACAAACAAACAGGCAAGAAAGCCAATTAATATTGCATAGTCATCCAGCTCTGAGCTATGTCTAAAATTTCAAATATCTAGCTCTTAGAGAAATGTAACCTTTATGCTCTTTTCTGAGGAACATAATTTCACTTTCCCATCCATTTATACTCTTTCTCACCCTGGATGGAGCAGTCGGAAATCAACCTTGACATGACCCAATATAAAAAGCTAGACACTCATCCAAAAAACCTTCAAAACCATTTCAGGAATATAATAACCTCTGTTTTTCCCAGTCATAAAAAAAATCTATACAGATGGATCAAAAACTAAACAGCACTTCGGATCTGCATTTTGTTGCTCAGACTTTAGTAATTCCTACAAACTAAATCCACTCAATAGCATTCTGAGCGCTGAGCTTCACTCCATCAAATCTGCCATTGAAATCATTATTGACTTACCTCCTAATAAATGGTTGATCGCATCAGACTCCATGAGCTCACTTACCCCCCTGACTACATTTCAGCCTCGCCATCCAACTGTAATAGACATATACAACCTCGTTATCTGTTGTAAAATCAAGAACACATATGTATCATTCGTTTGGATGCCAAGTCATGTTGGAATATACGGAAATGAACGTGCTGATCTTGTAGCCAAATCGTCTATACAAAATCACAATGATTCAAACTGTATTCTATATTATAAAGATCTAGTTTCTGTAATAAACATTACGATGCATAATCTCTCCCAAATAGACTGAGACATGCTGAAAGGAAACAATAAGCTTCAGAGTCTTCTTCCAAAATTACCCAATACCCCTATGTTTCCAAATGTAATAGTCTGTCGTCTCATGGTAGGTCGTACAAAATTGACACATTTATACCCTTTAAAAAATGAGGAGCATCCTAAATGTCCAAAATGTAACTACTTTCTCACTGTAAAGCACATCCTGATGGAATGTAGAGAACTTTCTGCCATCCGATTGAAATATAATATCAACTGGGAACTTTAGGTAGTTCACTTTTCCTAAATCCAGCAAATCTTAATAAATTGAAAGCATTCCTTTAAAGGAATAAATCTATACAAGGACATATAAATATCCTATAACAAAATAACATCTTATCTACATAGAGAGAATGAATATTTTCGTTAAGATAAAGCGAAATAGTTACACTGAAGGCGCCAAATGGTCTTAGATACCGATGCGCCTAAAACAAAATTCTCTCTCTCTCTCTCTCTCTGTCTCTTAGGGAAGTTAGTTTAAAATTGATTGCAAAATTTGTACCGAGCATACGAATAAACAAACAGACAAACAAGAAAGCGAGTTAATAAAAACGTGGTAAAGAGTTTATAATTAGCATCCTAGTAAAGAGAAATTTTGTTTAAATATCTAAAAAGGGGTATGGATAATATAAAAGAAAAGCATGAACAAACACATACAAAAATATTATTTTTGTTTATCTCGAAAAAAAAATACTTAATTTTTTTGAAAATTTGGAAATCGAAATCTAGATATAATAAAAAACTATTACGAGACCTTAAAAGGTTCTAAAAAGGCTCGGAAGTTCTTTTAATTTCCTAATTGTTTTTATACGGCTAGTAAATAATCCGAATATATTCTACAGATGTTAGTTTATTTATCCTACTGAAAATGCTTTTATGATTTTAATATTACTTTAATAATGTCGATAATGTTACTATCAATAACAAACCAAAGAAAAACCGTTATATATACATAGGATATTTAAATTTAATTTTAATATTTTCAAACTCTTATTTTTCCAGATATATTTCTCAATAAATTTTAATTTTTCTCTCCAAGTATGGTAAGAAGGTGTTAGTGGTGCACCTCGCCGATTTTTCAGATTTTGTGAAAGGTCGTAGTACATCAAGTACGTTATACTCCTGCTAATTCGTCCATTTACGGGGGCAAAAGTCCCTTTAAAGTTTCTCCCCAAAAATGTATATATCGCGACAACTAATTATTCTTTTTAAATGAATCAAGCACTAAAACCCTTGTCATAAAAAGGCGTAGTTCACGAGTACAATTTTTATTCATAGGGTTTTTTACTGTTACCCGTATGCCGCTTTACGCCAAAGTTTAATATTATAATTCGTTAAGAAACGATACATTTTGTTTAAGGTTATTTACTACTTGAAGCATATTTTCTTGCAGAACCCAGGGATACGTCAACATTATGTATCAATTCTCTTTATATTGGTACAATGTCTTTATTAAAAAATTATCAAAAATATGACATTTACCCTTATAAGAGGATGAAAACCTCTACAGATTTTTTATCGTAAGTGATTTGGCGTTTAATTGAATTAAAAAGAGTAATTAGTTTTCGAGATATTACAGAAAATGCCCTTTTTGGAGGAAATTTAAAGGGTAGTTTTACCCCATACATAAATGAATTCGCACGTAAGCGAAAAGACGTACATAATGTGTTTAAATATACTTCAACATATCACAAAATCAGCAAAATTGACCGGGTATACCTCAAATACCTTGTTTGTTAGTTTTACAAAAAAAGTTTGTTTCCAGATGTGTTGATTATGTTCACGTAGAATTAGCATAACGTGATAATATTTTTATTTATATGAGAAGTATCGATTGAAAGTGCTAGATCTTTTATTTCTTGGTATACACACCGATTATATGCTATCCTTTTCTAATTGCATTATTTAAACTAGTATAATATATTAAGCGGTATGTCAATTAGTTACTTAAATTATTATATTTTTTTTAATATGATTTTTACCTATAAAAATTACTTTTTAAATTTTCTTTTTGGTGAAATTTTTTATAAACTTCGCATTTGTGGTAATATTTAATACTTAGAAATAATCACAGGAGGGACAACAAGCAAAAAAACTGAGAGCAAAGTTAAACAAAAATATTTGTGTCTGTCAAACATCAAAAAAAACCCTCCCCAATGACAACAAACAAAGGTCAAACAAACTTGTTATTTGGTATGACCGAAGGTTTCGAGTAAATACCTAATCATGCCTTTGAAATGTTTTACGAAGTTGCTTCCTCACAGACAATGATAATTTATTGTAATCACCAATATGTTAGCTGTTTTTATATTGCACAAGGCCAATTTGTACTACTGAAAAACTTTGAGCCTTTAGTTTATTTCAGGTATATGGCCCTCGCTCATTTCAGTTTTCTTGAAAAAATTTAATTTTTCAACAATTAAGAAACAATTTTAAAGAGGGAAAAATGGACAAAATTGAGCAAAAAAAATATCAAGGGTAACATATCGATTGGAATAAATCATATCTTCTCAGATATCTTTGACATAATCTAAAAACAAATGTATATTTCAGAAAAACTAGGGTGAAAATTTTGAAAATTATATCTTTTTTTAATTTAAGTAATACTTTCTTTAAAAAGTTTGCATTTAATTTATACTATTTCTATATTGCAGCACTTTTATACTCTTCGTAGTTCGATTATTTTAAAATAAAAGTCACAAACACATGATTCATACAAGTAAACAATTAAAATGCAAAGTTTATTACAACTAGAATTAAATCGTAAATGTTAAAGACCGAATCACCCAATAAACCAATCGCATATTGCAGCCAAACTATTTTTCACCAAGAAAATGACATATTAATCCATAAAAAATCTTCAATTAGCATATTAGTAAGGCAAAATGGTGTTTAAAGCTCTGATAAGTGGCATGGATAATGTAATAAAGGTAGACTTGAAAGCTTAACCGTATGGAAGTCAGTTTTAGTATTAAACAAAACTCCGCGTGGTGTATACGCCGGTCCAGAGATGCTGGGCGACTAACTCGGGATCTTTACGGGATGTTATTAAATATTCATGTAATGTTGTGTCTTTTTATCAAGTGACCTTATCCCAATTATTAGCGTCAACATCTCAGATACAGTGTGTATAGTGATTTATTTGTGTCAGACTATATTTGCATTATTGTCGGCGTACACGCTATGTTATTTAATCGTCAGTTATGTTTAAAACATAGTTAATTATGAATGTTTTTATTTCGTAATGGTATAAACGAATGACATTTATTTTTTCGTGGTAAATATTGTTTTTGTTGTCATAATACATCTTATTATGGCTACCTTTCCCAACGTAAAATTTACGAAAATTGTATGTCGAAAGAGAAATTTTATCTTAAACCTTGTTATTTCAAAATTGTTAATAAGATTTCTAAAGCGGGGACACACAATGTAACTTATGGACTATATTGAATGTTTTTTCATTATCTTCTTATCATAAATTACGAAACATATAGATAAATCATGCAATGCACGTTGAAATTTCGGCTAAAAAAATGATATCTGATTGAATTTCGAGAGTGTTACTTATGACAGCTTAAAAGAAACTTTACAAGACACATTCTTTCATGCAAAATTGGGCTATTTGAACCCTTTAAAAATCGACAGGTTGACCTCTTTCACTGCCTTTTGAAGGCCTAATATTTTAGTATATAAATATAATTTGTACTTTTTGTACAAATTTATTTCGCATTAGAAAGTTTGACAATTTGGACAGATATTTGAAAAAAAAATAGAGCCACACCAAAGCATACGTCTAGATATAAGAAAAATCTACTAGGCTTAATTTTGAAGTAATTATTAAGTATGTTATACGGAATTGACTAAAAATAATTACTATCCCCCTTATTAAGAGCGAAAATGAAATTTTTTTGGTGGGGGGGGGGACGTAGAAAATTCTCAACATATGAATTTATATATCTTGAGATCATAAAACATGATTTTAGCTTTGTTTTCACATAATTTTTCCTCAGTGTCAGTGTGAAGAAAACACCAAACTCTTCGTTTTTATTTTAAATGATATTAATTAAAATACGTTGTATGTAATTCATTTCAACTATTTTGGTATAAATTTTAGCAAACAAATTTAGAAAATTTTGTATTTTTAACCAAAAATTAGTTTCGTAAATGTCATCGATCATTATATTACTGGAAACGTCAATTATTTGCTGCAACATTGCCACATGTAAAATATTTTCATTATATAAAAAAAGATAATTCGTCCATCTTAGTTAACAACATACAGTTGGTCCAGCTAGAGATATCCATGTTTCGTCAATGATATTCGTTTGAACTAAATCAAAATTATTAAGTCAATACACCAGTCATATTTATTAAGACGTGTCTATTGCACCGAAGAACGGAACTAAATAATATACTGAAAATTCCGTTACATTTTCGGATTCGCTATCAAGAAAAGGGAAAAAAATTCGAACGAGATTATACTGTTACTTTCTTAAGTAAGTAAAAATATCAGTGAAGTAATAATAATAAATAGATTTATTGAAAAGAAAAAAGTTATCACAAAACGCAAGGAGGAGGAATTAGGACTCCTTTCTTGGCTGAAAAGGACATTAAATATAATAACACGGTAAGGTTTACCTGTAAACACTTGAAATAAGCATTTTTTTAAATGGTACAAACTCTGAAAAGTTACTAATAGTTTTTCCTATAGCTCTTTTAAACGCAATATTCATAAAATATACTTTTAAGGTTGAAAAATAACAGCAATAATAATCATATAAAATTTAAAAAAAAGTGCGAATAAAATAATAATCCTTAAAAAACATAAGAAAAAAATCTATTTATTCATTTATTATGTCAGTACATAAACAAATGCCCAAATAGTATAGTGAAGAAGAAATATATCTGTAAATCCAAAAGGATATCAAATTAAAATAAACAAATATAGGTATGACTAAAAAGAGGTTGTCGGAGTTGCATTGTCTTTATTTTTATTTATTTCTACGACGTTTCGATTAGGTTGTATCTTTAATCGTTATCAAGTATAAACTGAATGTTTTGTCTTAAGACTACGAGCTTATATAGGGTCTGTGTCCACTGAAACGCAAAGTTTCGCTTCACTGTACGCACCTCAATGATTTGATGTAGTGGTTGCCAAAGATTAGGTATCTCAACACTCAGTTTACTGAACATTCCATTATTGTTTTTAATGTAACCTGCTTCTATAAATTTTCTTTTTTTTTCATGTTGGATTCCATATATATTGCCGCAGCCTCAGACCATTTTATATGGTGTGTTTATCCCAGCCGTGTTTTCCAATACCTGATCTCCACGTTTCCTCTTTTTTTGTATGAGTTTTGTGTTCCTTAATCCTAACTTCTAGTGGTGGTTTAGTTTCTCCAATATACAATTCACCACACTCACATGGAACTTTGTAAACACATTCTTTCTTATCGGTATTTTTTGGTTTGGTTTTTGTTAAATGGGCTGTAAGTGTATTTCCTGATTTAAAGGCTGTTTTTATATTATAACTACTGGCAATTCGTCTCTAGAACCTTCAAACAAATATAGGTATGTAATAAAAATTTTCAAAATTTACACTAAGCCTTGGGAAAGACTTGGAGATTTTCCATATACTTTCCAAGAAAATGAGCTCTTGCAGAGGCAACACATGTTCTTTCAATGAAAGCTATTCCCTTTTCAGTCTTTTTGTATTCGAATCTCGGCTCCTTAAGACGATTTATCCTGAGAAAAAAATTTCTTTGTTGGTGAATTCAGAATTTAAGCTTTTTAGAGTAATATACTTCTCTAAAAATAAAAAAAGACATTAAGATCATTAAATATAGATCAGTGATACTACTTTGAAGGTTAGCTTATATTAGGACAGAGGTTATAATCTTACTTCCTTAGTACATATTGTAGAGTGTATTTCGAACTTCCATTTTGGTTCTTTCGGGAAGATCTGTAGTTTTTTCTTTTTGACGTGGTATATTTTTCCAGAAGAGAAAATAATTGAATTGTTTTCTTTCCTTTTGATATCTAAGGATTCAAAATATTTATTTTCAAAAATAAAATTATGGTTTTTACCTCTTGGACAGATGAAACAGATTCTACAGGACCACCGTTTTTCTTCTCCAACTCTAAATATTCACACAAATTAAGTACAAGCTCTTGTGCTTACCTATCTAAAAGGACAGATCGAATCTCAATAATTTATTCTAATTTTTAACGCCGGATTATTACAACTGATTAAAGTAGTGCTATAAACATTTTAAAATTATATACGTGTATCGGACACTTAGACACTAACGACAGATTTTGAAGGTTACAAATATTTATACGTCTAGGTTTAGTTTTCTAAGAAAAATAATACATACTTGCTGGTAATAAAATATAAAACATTAATTAATAGCTTTTATATAAAACAGTCATCTATTTTAAATTCACTTGAATGATCAAAATTCTCAAAATACATTGTAAATAAAATTCTGAACGATAACTATCAGTACAATAATGTTTTAGTTCAAGTCAAAACAAAGCTTGTGTTCATAAAAAAAAACATTACTCGTTTGTCTCGGTTGTCTCCGTCTATCTTGTTCGAACCAAAATGTCAGATTTTTTCGACGTATGGCTTGGATTGGAAGAGTAATGTTTTATTATTTCTATACAAATTAAATTGAACAGGTCTCAAAACTGTCTTTGATATGTTCGTAGATTATTGACGCTTTTGTATTCTCTCACTGAACCAACTGTAGTTTATTTTTTGTAATGTAAGAAGTGTATAATTAATAAAATTTAATAGAAATTTTTGATTAGTTCAGGATACTTTAGGTTAGTTCAGGTTTTAGTGAGTTTAGAAAATTGAAACAACCCTGAAGTGACCTAGATATATTAATTAAAAAACAATATTCTCCAGCATAGACCACATGTCGATCTTCTACTAGTACACATTTTTCTAATTTTTTTTTCCAAATTTTTCGTACGCAAATGTAATCATATCTTGATTTATTATTGTAACAGCTTCCATAATTCTTGGCAATTCTAAAATTCGTATTTTCCTATGCTCAGTACCTACAATTTTGTAGACTATTTCATTAGTTGTAAAAGTTGCCTCTTGCCTCTCGGAAAATAAAATGTATATTTTCTTATTTATTTAGACCTCTAATTATATATATATTTTTTTTAACCGACCATAAGTTGAAGAAAAATAAACAATTGATATATATATATATATATATATATATATATATATATATATATATATATATATATATATATATATATCCCCCAAGCTATTTACAGCAACTCTAGAAAGTATCTTCCGCAAAATAGACTGGGAAAATAAAGGTCTATGTATAGACGGGGAATATCTAAACCACTTAAGATTCGCTGATGACATCGTTCTGATTGCTAAAAATCCTGAAGAACTGCAGGAACAAATTAATGATCTGAACATTGCCAGTAACAGAGTTGGCTTAAAGATGAACCTAGCAAAAACAAAAGTAATGTGCAACGATCTAATAAGAGACATTGAAATAAGGATAAACGAAACCACGCTGGAAGTAGTAGATGAATATGTATACCTGAGTCAACTTATACACAAGTCGGGTTCACTACTTCCAGAAATTAACAGAAGAATCAAACTGGCGTGGTCAGCATTCGGACGAAACTCCATCATCTTCAAATCCAGAATGCCACTTTACCTTAAGAAAAGAGCGTTTGATCAATGCATATTACCGATCATGACATATGGTTGCGAAACTTGGACATTGAAGAGCGAAATAATTACGAAACTCCAAGTAGCTCAAAGATCCATGGAAAGATGTATGCTAGGGATAACAAAAAGGGATCGCAAACGAATAGATTGGATACGACGAATGACCCAGGTGACAGATGTCGTCCAAAGAATAAAATCCCTTAAATGGCAATGGGCAGGTCATGTAGCAAGAAGAACTGACAACAGATGGACCACAAGAACAACTATGTGGTATCCCAGAAACGCGAAGAGGCCACAGAGACGCCCTAACATTAGATGGGACTATGACATCAGGAAAGTGGCAGGAACAACTTGGTCCCGAGTAACCATCGATAGAAAGAGTTGGGCACAAATGAGTAATGATTATAAGAACACGTAATAATAATAACAACAAAACAAGAAAAATAGTAATAATAAATAACTATAAAGGAACATCATAATAACAACTTAATAAGGGAGGCTGCACCATAATTTAGAAATGGTAGATAATAGCTGAAAATGATGATGATGATGATGATGATGATATATATATATATATATATATATATATATATATATATATATATATATATATAGAGAGAGAGAGAGAGAGAGAGAGAGAGAGAAAGAAAGAAAGAAAGAAAGAAAAAGTATCCAATTAATTACCTTCTTCTTTCTTGAAATCGGTTAAAAAAGATAAAATTCGAACATAATTGCATATTTTTTTTATAATTAATTGAACGAGTCAGCACTTATGTTATAAAAGTGCTGCCTTTTTTTAAATTATTAAAAAATGTTTTCGTTAGAGCATTGCCTTAAAATAAAGTCCTTCATCAAAGTTTTAAAAAAATTGGGGTAAATTTCGATCACTTTCTTTAGTTAAATAAGATAGAGGTTATCATATTTTGTGATTCCACGAAAAAGGTAAAAATGTATTCTATTTTCTTTATATATTTTGTAAAAATCTATATTATCCGCGTTTTATTGACTGATAGTGAATATATACAGAATATTCTTAAAATAGTATATAATATTTTAAGGGATACGCCATAGAAACATAATTAAGAAAAAAGCCATGTCAAAAATTTTTTAATGGACATCGTTTTCATGCTTTTAAGTTTACATAAAGACTTTAGTATATATAAGAATCATTTTCTAACAGACACAGACAGATAAATTAGTTTTGTTTATACCATAAATCTTTAATGATACGTTCATGATATACACTGAAGACGATAAATTTTTTACAGTGACTCAAGTTGCAGTCAGATTTGTTGAACAGATATTGATTTTAAATGGGATCTGTAATGTCTTCTAGTCAGCCAGTTTTATATTCTTGCACGTAGATATATAGATTATAATTTATAGACTATAATATAATTATAGTATAGAATAGAATGAGAAAATCCCCAGCTTAATCCCGTAAGACTATAGGTTTTTGAGGCAATATATAAGATATTTTTTACGCCATTCTTACTGTTGTGTGATTATTTATACGGCACTGAGAATAAGGGTTTTTTTCGCCGCAATTTTAACGATGGGATTTTCTTCATCGCATATTTCGTTGAGTAATTTTCTTCTACGCATTTTTCATGAAGGAATTTTATTCTCTGCAAGTAATTTTTTTGAGATTTTCTTTGTAGTCACCGTCGATATATGGAGGAAAATTTAAAATAAAGACCTAGAGATATTATTGGAGGAATAGTTGTATCCTAAAGCAAGTTTCCATTTTTGGCAGTTAGACAAAAACTAGTTTCATATTTAACTATTCTTCAAAGAAATTAAGTCAATTTAAATCCTTTATTGTCAGCTGAGAGTAGTTCTAAAGGTAAATTTCCGAGCTAATTTTGTATTAATGTTTTCTTAATTTTAATCTCATTTGGACTAGCATGGTAAATTCCTTGTAGCTGGTAGGATAAGAAATTTAGAACAGCCATTTACATAAATTTCTTTGTTCACTTGCAGGTATGGTAAGCTGTAATACTGTAGATGAGGTTGCGTAATGGGATAATATTTTAAATCGAAAAAGTTTTGCATGTCCCCAATTCAATACAAGACTCATCAAATCCGGAAAAAGTCTTATAATATATGAGGGAGTGTCAAAAATTTGAAATTGCGCTAAGAGTAAAGTACTCCAATTATTCACAATGAAAAATATATTAAGAAATATTGTTGATATTTAAAAGTTATATGCAATTTTTAAGTTTTGTGCACTTTCGAAAAAAATAAAATTTAACCGTTTTTCTGAATAACCCTGTATGTGGATCGCAACCTATTATATGTTGACTTTGTTAGACAAAAGTGTAAATATTATGCCAGATTAATCAGTTTCAGAAATATGACCTTTGAAAACAAAAACAGAAAAATATTAAATATTTTTGCTGCCCACCGTGTTTAATTATTTGAGGAATCAAAAAAATTTAATCTAACTATATTTTGTAATACATTTTAACTTAATCTTCACTCAGATAGTTTATCTATTTCTAAAATTAATTTTTCTTAATCAGGCTCGTGATCGGCATAAAAAAGGAAAAAGGACACAATTAAAAAATACAGATTGTTCATTCAAAGTGCATACGCATTTATCTTTATATCATCTCATAAGTAACATAATTATAATTATTTCTATTAAACAAATCAATTTTGAGGATAATTTAACTGATATCAATAAATGGACAGTGGACAAAACTATTAAATAAAACTATTTACATTAACCATGAAAACTATATATATCAAGGTATCCTCTTCCATTTTCTTTACATTTTATAATTCTTGTGTTGTATTTTCTTATTACATTCCTTAAAAAAGCAGAATTGAGTTGAGCGATACAGTGTCTAATAACCTTTTCCAAATGGTCCAAATTTCTAAAAGGCCGACGTTTATACACTTGATTTCTTAACTATATATATATATATATATATATATATATATATATATATATATATATATATATATATATATATATGACAACGTTCAACGTCTTCCGCTACCCAATCGCCATCTATCTTAGCCTCTTTAGAGATTCTCTTTCAGTTTTTTATCTCTCATCTCTTGGGTGATTCCTTCTCTCCAACTAAGACGTGGTCTTCCTCGTTTCTGTCTTCAATGGGGTACCCACTTTAAGATTTGGTTCGACAGTCTCCCCTCTGGCATTCGCTGTACGTGTCCATACCATCTCAACTGCTGGGTTTCAATTTCGTCTGCGATTGAATGGTACATAATTTGTCTGATTCTGTCGGTGGTAATTCTTTCCAACCTGAATCTTCTGGCTGAGCGCCTCCAGAACTCCATCTCGGCAGCTTCTAGTTTCTTTTTGAGTTGCTCTTTCAGCGTCTTTACTTCGCAGCTACACGTAGTTATGCTGTTGACAATCGTGTTGTAATTTTTTAACTAAGTTCAGAAAAAAAGTCCATTCGGACAATGTCCGGTGATATTGAAGATGAAGAATTTTCTGAAAATCGTCCTTTGCATTTATGAGGAAATTGTTGATTTAGCCATTCCCGTAGTTGTAAGGTGCTACGAATAGATGCACCATCTTCTTGAAAACCGGAAAACTCATTGCGCATATCTATCGGCATTTAAATTTTCCGGGAGAAAATATGGCTCCACTATTTGAGTGTTAATATACCACAACAAACGTTGGTTTTAAATGAATATTGATCTTTACTTTGAATTATAAAGTTAGGCTATTGGTCAGCCCATCACCTGCAATTCTGGGAACACCGTTGCTTGAAAAGGCTGCTTCGTCTTTAAATAATATGCTATTTCCATAATGTGAATCATCTGCCTTGAAACCAACAGCAAAAGTCAGTCCTAGCATCTCAATCCACTTCATGAAGCGTATGGATAAATTTTGGGCTTGTATTGACCTATTTTCGTTTTAATTCTTCTCATCGACTTCTCGGAAATCCCCTCTTTCAGACAAAGGCATCATAGGAACTTCACTTACTGATAATATAATATTTAAAATATTTTCTTCGGTAGTTATAGTTTTCTAATGGGAAATCTTGTATTTATTTTCCACCTATCCACTCTGTATAAATTTTTTAACAATTCTCAATACAGTGGAGTTGTGAATGTTCTCATTATGTCTATTGTTAAAAACACCTGCTGTCTCGTAAAAGTTGTGATAATTTTCTTCATAAATAAAAATTATTTCAATTTTTTCCTGTAAAGACAAGTTTCCAGATTCCATTTTGATAATACAACCAAAAAATGACATGAATTTAATTAATTTTTTTCGCTTATTTTCATGGTCACTTTGATCTTGGCTATAATATATTGATCATGGAAAGGACATTACATTATATTATTATGATTTATGATTCAAATTTGGATATAAAGTTAAATTCGGATGTAGCGTAAATGAAAAATATGTTTTTTCAATTTTTGTCTAAAATTATATTGAGCTTTATTCCGGTGGCAAATAAAATAGGTACAAAAAATATATTTTATTTTTCAACTTGAATGTAAAAAATAATTGTACTTTTAGAAATGAGTATACCATTTGGAAGATGGTTCAGTGTATCACAAAATTTCAGTTAGTTTAAATTCTTTTAATTCATCAAAAGATCCAATACGGCGTGCAACAATTTTTCTAATATATTGCGGTTAATTTATTAAATTTAAAGATAAACAGTTTTTCCAAATGTTGCTCATTGTATAATGAAAGTTTCGACACTCTGTATGAATGAAAAGAAATATTAAAATTTTATATGTCTAAAGTTGTTTATGATAATATGTATACAAATTTTATTTTAAAATATCGGTTCTTTTAAAACGGAAGTAAACACGATTGGTATGTGTATTTTGGTTCTGAAAAGCTGTAAGATATAAATTATTAGTGTATCAGTATTATATTTTACATACCCAAAAAAATGTTTTATCTCCAAGACAGCAATAAAGATCCATTGTTTCATAATATTTTGCGTAATTACCCTAGTTAATAATCTTAAAAAATATACATATATATTACTTTCTATTGCGTTGTATATTTTTTGTTCAAATAATTATCGTCATATCTAGCCGGAACCTATATCAATTTTACTAATGGCGTATTGTGCCCAATAATCTATTGACAAAAATTAATACACTTTTAAATTTATTCATAGCATTTTTACGTATATGGACATGATAAATTACAGAACAGTTAAACAAATAGGTATTATTTATTGTATTGTTATTTAAAAAGTAGACAATTGATAAATACATTATAAGATCTAAAATTTTTACTTTCGAAGCATTTAGTACTTTTACATTTTTTTTTAATAAAGACCCATTCGGATAAAACTAAAAAAAAATACAAAATTCTATTCTCACTAATTAGAAGGGTCTATATTTTGTCCTGTAAGAATACTTTCTTAATGCAACCTACAAGATTTTATCCTAGATATTTACAACCTTTAGGAAAGTTTTTGGCCGGGCTCTTAAATTTATATTTCTGCATACAAATATTCATTAGTACTATTAATTTTAATAATTTAAGGTAAAACTAGAAAAAAATTTTGATTACCCTTGAATTAACTGATGTAGGGTGGATGTCAACATACAAAAAAATACAGAATATTAATTCATAATATCTGTACTGTATATGTAAATGTAATTTGTGTCTCTTGCTTACTTTTTAACTAAACAGATATAGATATTCGGTTATATTTTCCGTTTATTTTAAAAGTCACACCTAAAAACTAGCAACAAATAATAAAACTGAAAATAAATTTATGTGGTATTTCATAAGCAAGGTAATTTCAAATATAAAATGAAATTAACTTATATCTCTCATAACTTTGCAACCAGCTGTTAAAATTGTATTGGATAATGTACTATTCCAAAACAAAGATTTTCATATTTTGCAAATTTTAATTGTTTATAATAGTGATAAACAAATACATGCGAGGAATAGGTCTTTTCGTAAATTTAATTTGTCAGCAGCGAAATTTGATTATTAACAAACACTTTTTGTTTTTAAATTATTATGTCTTGAAGGTCAAAGATCTCATATTCGCCATTAAATTCACAAAAGTTAATATAGCGAATTCAATATGTTGATCAAAACTATGAAATAGTAACAATTTTCTCATTCTACCACCTTTTATTCTTCCAAATTATTCATTTTTTATATGGCTAATTAAAAATTCAATTTGGCAGATCTAATATGAAGACTAAAACTATGAAAAAGTGACAATTCCCTAATTTTACAAATTTTTGATTTAATTCAATTATAATACAATATTTGATTCAGAAAATTCAATATGGTTCATCCAATTTCTCGACCCAAAATATAGAAAAGTGAAAATATTCTTATTCTGCCAGTTGCTGTCATGTAAAATTGTTCATTTTTCTCATTGTAGATTAGTTTTGAGGCTCGAGGATTTATAATGTATCACTTGGTTCACGAATTTCTAAATGACCGTTTCAATATGGCGACCGCATTTATATTTCTTTTCCAATTACCTGCTATTAACTTATCAATTTATTTACTTTTCATATTGTTAATTATTTCTGAGGCTATGAAATTTGATTCTCGAAGTTAAATATGGCGAGTAAAAGTATAAAAAAATGTCATTTTTTCAATTAATCTGCTTGGATCCTTTCAAGTAAATGAAAAGGCGCAAAATTCTATGAATTAAAGATATTGATTGCTAACAACAAAAATTTGAAAATTATTTAGGAGAATTCCAGAAATCTCAACATGCATGTAAATCTTGAAAAATACAAAAACATATAAAAATACATAAAAATATTAAGAAATATAAAAAAAGTTAAAAAAAAAACAAGAGAGAAAGTAAAAAATCCAAAAAAAGGAAATATAACTTTGATATAGCTGCCCCAGTGAGGAAAAATGGACAAAAGTCTGCATCAAAAAAAAATTTTAAAGGATCTGGATAATTCTTTTAAATTACCCAGGACAACGTATTCTAATGTTACACCTGCGACAATACTCTTATCCATAAACCTCAAACCTATGGAAGAAAGAATTTGCTTTTAGTTTAACGAAATTGGGGTTTGTGGGGCTGGGGTTTGCGGGTTTAGGCTTTATAGGTATGAAGTTCATAGGTTTGGAATTTGTGGGTTTATGGGTAAGGGGTTTTGGGTTCATGGGTTCAGGCTTAATGGGATTGGGTTTGTCGGATGGGGAATTATGGTTTTATGGGCTTAGGCTTTATGAGTATGGAATCCATAGGTTTAGGGTTCATAGATTAGGGTATTCTCGTAAAAGTATCGTTGGAATACGTTGTCCTGAGTAATTAAAAAAAATTATGCAGGTCCTTTAAAACTTGTGTTTGATGTAGATTTTTGTCTATTTTTTCCTACTATGAGCCAGTCCCAAGCCGTTTCCACAAAAAGAAAGGTATTAGAAATTTTCGTAGTTCGCCATCTTGGGTCTGATTTTTTTTACATTTTTATGTTAGATTTCGCATACTGTAAATTTGAAATCCCGGCTTGAGATCCTATAAAAACCATTCCATATTCATCAAATTTTGGTTAAATTAAAATTTTCTCGGACGGCCATCTTGGATTTGATTTTTTTTGCATTATAATGCGAAATTGCGGCGACCTCAAAATCTTATAAAATTAATTTCAATATTCAATTTTAACTACATCGACTGAATTGTGGGACTGAAATGCCTATATTATTGACAGCTATCGCTCAAACTTTATTTATATTGTACTTTTTAGAAATTTTGAGGATTTAAGCAAATTTAGAACATAAACTTGTTTCAGATAAAAACTATTAATTACTATTTTACATTTAATTATAGATAAATATGTATTGTTTTTATTAAAAACCTATATTTAAACACATAAACATTTCTAACTTTCAAATTTGTCGCCGGTGTTTAAATGTCCGACGTACGTAATTTTAAAATGTTTTCCACACTCTTTTAATGAATTGGATATATATATATATATATATATATATATATATATATATATATATATATTCCAATATTCAAGATACTCACACAAATTAAGCACAAGCTACTGTGCTTGCCTCTTAAGAGCTTCACCACGTATTATGTAAAAGCAGACATTGAACGTCATTACTTTATTCTAATTTTTATGTCCTGATTATTACAATTCATTAAAAGAGTGTGAAAAACATTTTAAAATTACGTACGTCGGAGATTTAGACACCGGCGACAAATTTGAAGGTTAAAAATGTTTGTGTTTGGATATAGGTTTTTAATAAAAACAATACATATTTATCGATAATTAAGTCTAAAATAATAATTAATTTCTTTTATCTGAAAAAAGTTTATGTTTTAAATTTGCTTAAATGCTCAAAATTTCTAAAAAATACAATATAAATAAAGCTTGAACGATAGCTGTCAATAATATAATGTTTGACGATGGTGAAGAATCAAAATAAGGTTTGTAATTATAGAACGAAACGACTCGTTTATCTCGGTTATCTCTTTTTTTTGCTTTATCCATAATGCCAGATTTTTAACGATGTATGACTTATATTTTGTTTCCTCTTCTTTTTTTTATTTATAGACAAATTAGGATAAACATGTCTTAAAACTGTCTTTGATTCGTAAATTGATGATGCATTCTTTCACTGGACCAACTTTAAGTAAAATTGTAATTATTAAAAGAATTGAAAGTTATTTTTTACCCTTTATTTCAATTATAAAGACTGTTTAATTAAAAAAAAATATTACGTAAAGGTTAATAGTAGGAATCAGTTATAACAAATATTTTCAATTTTATTGGGAGCAGCTGACGAAAGTAATATTATTTATCAGTATTGTACTATTTCTTTCAAAATATGCATGATTAATTTTTTAAAACTCTCTTTATCAATAGCAGTCAATTTATATTTAAAAAATATATCGATCGTGATTTGCGTCAATTGAATTATTGTTACGTCTTAAAAAGCAGTAATTATCGTAGTAATCATCTGTTTATTGTTGACTCGAATAATTAGATGATCAGCTAAAATTGTCTTAACTCTATTATTCTGTGATGAAATGTGAAGTCGATGAACTAAAATGATCCAGTTAAAAATTGTGATACGATAAACAGATTCCATTTAAAAAAACGGTTGAAAAAACAATCGACCATAAGCGTTCGCCGAGTTTTTTCTACGGATTGGAAATAACTATAAAATAAATATCAAGGAGTTTATAAAAAATTAATAACTGGAGAGATGATGAATATATTTTACAATTACTGGCTTGTATTTTGTAGAGACATATTTCTTTCATATGTAAAAATAATAATGTCTTGTGTGTGTGTATTATGCAGGCCATTGACTCATCTTCCTAATATTTAGTACAGAGGTGATACCTTTAATCTTTGCAAATTCTATGAGAGGGATTCAGAAATTAAATATTGGCATGGGTCGATGTATTTTTACGATTCTATCAACGTTAATTTCTTTTGTATGATCCGCCCTGGGATTGAGATCGAAAATTTTTTTTGCAAATCTTTCAACTTTATTTTGAAGCTCTATTAAAGTTCTTTTAATATTGTTCTGTGGAAAGAAATGGGTTGTTTTGACCCCTTCGTTAGACATCTGGTCTTTCAAAGGTTCGAACTTATCTTCCCAGCTCCGATTGTACAAAAGGAGCAGCTCATTCCTGATGTCTTCAGCTGCCCGATTAATCAGCCTTTTGACTCCAGGATCATCACTTTCTTAAGCTCTGTTCTTGAAGAAATTTCTTGTTTTCTAAATCTTGAGATATTTTTCGCCATATTTTGGAAACCTGAACTCTTTCGTGACAGGCTGTGGCCAAAGCATCACTAATGTTAAACCTGACGTCATTCACTGTGATTGAATGTCCAAAATTTCTACAGAATATTTTTAAATTTAACCCAATTATTGAAAGTTTTATTGGGGAATACTTAACTTTGCGCCTTAGGATCACTGTATTCAATGATTAGAGGCAGATAATCAAGCGTCAACTCATGCAAAATCAACGGTCTGGACAATCTGTCCATATTCTTTGTCAGGAAAATGTCCAGGATCTCTGCCAAATGAGTTTATCTGGCTTTATAATTTCACATATGTTTTCCTGTCAACCATTCTAAAGATCAAGGGCCCTTAATATTGGTGCTTTGGGCACCTTAATGCCAGTGCTTGGCGCTAAGATTACTTTTTGCAAGGATTGCATCAGTAATATAAATTTCTTAAATTTTGGAAAGTAAAGATTGCTGCAGAGCTCGAGTATATTAATTCAAGAATGATGATCCTCTGCTTAAGTCTGATAAAGGGACCTTTAATGAGAGATTCTTCTTCGAAAAAAGTAGGCCTCTATATTTCTTGACGATTATCATTGTCTTCTCAAGCAGCCTGATAGCTCTGTCTGAATATAGTAAAGTTTGGACCCAAGAATCGCTCTCCCTTGAGCCAGATTTTCTGGATCAAAAGAGCATCGACTCCGTGTATTTATGGGAAGCTGATAATCTCCAAACGCATGTTTTTGATTGAGTTGACATTTACCGAGGAAGGATTTGTTTTGGGTGTATTTATCTTTGGTTCTTATTATTTATTGAACCAAAAGTGTTCAAGAATAACTTGAACTGTTCTTGAATGGAACTATTAAAGGCCAGCACTGATTGCCGTAAATTTTGGAAAAAATGAGCTAGCTGAGGAGTAGAGAAATTATTAAGATTGAATGTTTTCAATTAATGATTGTTTTGAGATCCCCACATAAACTGTGATGGGAAGCTAGCTTTAGAAAATGAAGATTTTTCAGTATTCGATGCCTTAATTGTTCTCAGATCTCACTGATGTGTGAGATAAAGCTTCGCATATTTGAGACAGCGTGGCTCAGCCGTGCACTTGGATTATGCATAACCGAACAACTGGCATATGTGATACTGTAAGATGTGTGTCTTATTTCTTTGACTTTTTATTTTTATTTCCTTATTGCCATTCAGTTATTCTCGCTGGCATATTATCTAATCTGTTACCTTTAAAATGAGCTATCATAAAGGCCGAGATATACTCGTTTTGTTAGAGAGCAGCGCACTATTTTTTTCCACTAATTTGGCGTTAATGTGACAATATCTTGACTTCTAACTAATTTTTTTCGATGTTGCTAATACTGTGGTCTCTGTCATTTAATTTTAAATAAACTCCGAATCCTCATTTAGTGACATTTTTACTGTGTTATGAACAATTAAATTGTTAAAAACAAATTCAACAACTTAAAACACAAAAGAAATATTACACTAATAAAACTAGTAATTTTCCACTATACTATCTAATAGCTCTATTGCCAGAACAATCAGAAATCAGGTTGTCCAAAAACAGCTGGCAAACTGTCACCTGACTGTTATTATAAATTCTGGTTGGCGATGACTGACTAAGGACAGGCCTTATATTTCTTTCGATTTGATGTTTTTAGTTGTTGGACAGTGTTTCCCAGTGAGGTTGTCAATGCAATTTTCAGCTATAAAAAACCCCTTTCTACAAAATCTTACCAGATAAAGAACCATTATAGACCCAAATATTCATCTGTAAATAAATTAACAACATGATTAGACCAAATTAGATCAATTGGCAGGTTATTTACATTACAGATGGTTGCCGCCCAGAGGTAAATTACTCTGGGGTTAGGCATGATTGATTGTTAATAAGGAGTAATCAAAAACTGATAATCATCACTATTTTAATGAAAATAAAGCTAGTTGAGTAACACTTTTCTCTAAGGCAGGACTTAATGATGGATTTATTGAAATTTACAATGCTTCTGTTTGTTAGGTCATCTGCCTACCCTACATTTGGAACGACTTGAAATGTAATAATAAAATTTAGTGGGGATAACTGGTAGTTAAAAATAGGAATATATATATATATATATATATATATATATATATATATATATATATATATATATATATATATATATATAACCTTTACTTAATGGAATCTAAAAATATTGGCTAAGAGCAACTATTTAAAATTTTTATAAAATCTAGGTAACAGTTTTACAAAAGGATAATCTGTTCCTATATAGTAGTGTTATCGTGAATTCGATTATTTTAGTGAAAAGTAGGTAAGAACCTTGGATAGATTACAACATTATATGAAATTCTGCCTCGCTGTATTCTACATTATCCGATCTCAAGATCCGCAGCGAGATCGTATCATTGATAAGCAAATTGCGGAATTCGGTCTTTATATAATTGGTTTCTTCCTGCAGGGTTTTATTATATGCATATATTCAATATATTTAGAGTTCCATAATTAATGTTAAATACTTAAAGTAATAATTGAGACAACTCCTATAGATTATTGCTTTATGACTGTCATCACCTTTCCTTTAACAATCATATACGGAGAAGACAACTTGTTAGTTTCTTCATGGTGAGTTGAACAGCAGGTTTACAGCCGTCTCTAGTAGAGAGAGTATCCAATTTATCCCCCATTTCCATTTAAGTTTTCGTTTTGTTTGAGTTTTAAGTCAATCCATATATAATATAAATTTTGGTAATTACTGCTGAAAGAGAAAAGCTCATGAACCCGCTATTCTATCTGAATTTTTTCCCTAAAGGTAAGAGTTACCCATTCAACATACTTCATTATCAATTTTATTGATAAACTCGAATTTCCTTCAGTATCTTTCTCATAATCTTAAGTGTTATTTTCATTAGCACATTCATATAGGTATAAGCTTGCTACTTGGAATGTATAATCTTCTAATAGTTCTTTCTTATTATTTCGTGAAAATTTTGCCTTTTTGGCGAATATAATGGTATATTCCAGATTCCAGGGGTAGTTTGAAGAAAAGAATTTACAAATTGACTAACTTATGAGTTGGTGAAATGAACGAACTTGTAATAAGTCGTAAATATATATATTATTTCGGTGACCATGAAGATATAATGGTTAATTGTGTTGTGATATCCATATCATTCTCGTCTTTTCTAGTATATAGCATTCATCTTTATATTATTAGTGATGAAAAAAATAAAATGTTAATGTTTACCTTCTGAAAAATCGAAAAATATGTTGTTGAATAAAAAACTTATCACTTCTCTTTTGATTATTTTCATGTATTATGGAATTTGATAAGCAAGTTGAATAAACATATGACATATTAATATATATTTTTTAAGTGAGATAACCGTATTACGAAGTAATGATGCAGTGTAGCATGCTGTTAAAATTCGTCATTACTGTTCCTTACGATAAGATTATCCAAATTAACTAACAATATCAATCGTATAAACACATCGTTTAACAAATTTTATCACAAATTATGATATATCGTGTTTTTTGTCGTCTTTGTTAAATTACAACATGTCTTTGTCTAAATTACAACATGGTCTATATTTTAAAATCCTTGTCTCCTCAGAAGTCCTATTAAAATTTTAGAAAGTTAGATGGAGAGACATTTATCTTCAGGAATGGACTGCTGTTGAAATTGAGATTAAGATTATTCCATAAGTTTTGGCATCTTCGGTTTTAAAATGAGCATGTAGAAATTTTGTTAACATCATGTAAAAATATAATTGACCATGTTAGAGCCATCATTTTTTGTTTTTGCGGTATTTATTTCACTATATTCGGCGAATCATCTATCTTCACTGTAAAGAGTGATTTTTTTACAGGTTTGCTTGTTAAATTTGCAACATCTTTTCTGATGATTGTAAATTTGACAGTTGATTTGTAGTCAGTAGATTTTGCTATTTCATTATAAATAGACACACCAGAACAATGCTGGCAAATTGTGCAAATTTATTTTGATAATCATTATTCAGTTCGCCAAACTTACCGTGTGCTACGTTCGTCGACATTATCGCCCATTCGAGCAAGTTGTTCGGAAAACCATGGATCGTTTTCGCACTACGTACGCTCTGGTTGATAATACATATTCACAAAGACGCTGTAAAGCGCGCACAGAAGAGGTTATTGGTGGTGTGGAACGTAGTGTTGAGAAGGACTCGAATGAGTCGATTTGTCATTGTGCACAACAATTGGAGCTGTGCCCATCCACTTTGTGGAACATTTAATGACTAGATCTTGGAGCTTATAAGCTCTAGCTTGTGCAAGAGTTCAAACGTCGCGACCATCATGTGCGCCCTACATTCAGTGAATGGGCCGAAAACAATATTCACCTTGATCTTCTTGATCAATGCAAAATTTTGTTCAACGATGAGGTCCATTTTTGGTTGAAAAAGCCTTTATTAAGACGCCCTTACATTCATTAAATGTCACTGTCTGGTGTGTTTTATGGGCAGGTGGAATTATTGGCTCATATTTCTTTAAAGATGATGCCGGTCGGAATGTTACCGTCAATGGAGAGCCTTATAGAGCCATGATTGCTGCCTTTTCCGTTCCCTATTTGAATGGTATTGATGTGACTGAGCTTTGGTTTCAACAAGATGTCACAACATGCCATAAAGCGCGCGACAGCATCAATTTTTTGCGGGAGACATTTAATGAGCGAATAATTTCGCGTAATGGACCTGTGAACTGGCCTTCACGATCACACGTATGGATTACTATCTTTTGGGATATGTAAAGTCACTAGTCTACGCGGATAAACCAGAAACGTTGGACCACTTGGAAGTCAACATTCGTCGCGTAATTGCTGATTCCAGTTGGGCGATAAACTAGTCGAAAATTGGACTTCCCGATTGCGCTACATTCGAGCCAGCTGTGGAGTTCGTATGCCCGAAATCATATTTAAATACTAATGGCATACGATTACATTTTAAATAAAGCTAAAGTCATAACTATTAACATTATTTGTATGTTTTTTATATCACTTTAAAATTGTATACCTCTAAAAGAAACTATTTCTTTTATTCATGACTTTTTACAACTATGAACTAGACAATATTTTTCGCAATGAATGAACACTCCCAATATTACCTAAAATGATTGGAAACATGCAGTTGAGAATTTTATTAAGAAATTATAAATTTACTAATTTTCGTATACACTGCTACGCTTATGGTAACAGCTTCCGTCAAGTAAATAATTATTAAAGTTTAATTACAAATAATTATCTTGACAATCAAAGCGATTCATGGTTAACTCTAATAATTAGATGATTAGGTACATTTTTTATGTTTTGTTCTCTTTATAAAATGTTATATAAAAACCCAGCGAACTGAAACAATTTAGGTAGAAGATATAAAAACTAATTGATGAGATAAACGAATTTCGTTTTAGACAGATATTATTAAACATATATAAAACATGAATAATAAAAAAATTATCTGCCATAGTCGTCCTGATAGTTGTTTCTGTGCAATGAAGAATTTTTCATAATGTGATCAGATATAGTCAAAGTTTTAAGAAAACCTTGATTTTTCCTAAATTTCTTGAAAATGTGGTAACTGAATTCAATGATTTTTGGTATGTGGTCTAACATTATGATATGGCGTTTTCTGGTAATATAGTGACTAGCTATAAAGTAGTGTAAGTGTTACAAAAGTGACGTCACTTGTCAACATCGCTTCTAGTTTTTTATGTCATCAACGTTATGACAACCTAGATATTTTTGTCGGATAACTGCATATATTTAAA
Source organism: Diaprepes abbreviatus (assembly GCA_034092305.1). NCBI lineage: Eukaryota > Metazoa > Arthropoda > Insecta > Coleoptera > Curculionidae > Diaprepes > Diaprepes abbreviatus. The sequence goes on along the minus strand of JASJET010000228.1, from coordinate 12,979,241 downwards.
TGCTTTTTTATCTCTTGAAGAATTTTCGTTCAGTGAGCAGTTTCGTCAGGAAAAAAATATGTTCAATCACATGCATACACCAATTAACTGTAATAATAAATTATACCTGTAACAATAATTTTTCGAATGACTTTGTTGCTATGGCATTTAATACTTTAACTATTGATAAATTGCCATCACTGTCTAAGAAATCGATCAAACTAAATTTTTAAGCCCCTTTTACTATTAAATATGGACAACAACATGTATTCCGACAGTGTTGACATACTCCTGGTGTATGGGTTTTGTGAAGGAAATGGGCGTCGAAGTGTTAGGGTGTACATGTAGAGATTTCATAATCACCGTACATCAAACTATCAAACATTTGTCAATATTGAAGGTCATCTGCGAGAAATGAGCAAGTTTAAGAAAAAATTTTAAGTCAGGGGTCATATTCGAACAACACAAACGGTGGAAAAAGAAGAGGAAACTTTGAAAAGAGTTGAAGAGGAACCAAGTGTTACTACTCGCCTCTTAGAAAGTGAGTTGAATATCCATAAAACCATTGCGCATGATATTTTAAAAGAACAATTGTTACATTCATATCACGTCCGAAAGGTTCAGGAACTTTTACCGATTGATCCCCTCATACGTTTTACATTTTGTGAATTTATTCGAAACAAAAGAATTAGTGATCCAAATTTTGGTAGAAAAATTTTGTTTACTGACGAAGCGTGCTTTACAAGATCTGGAGTCATCAACCTACACCAAAAACATGTTTTTGCGGATGAAAATTATATGCTATTAACGTTGCACACAATCAGCATAACTTTAAAATAAATGTTTGGGCAATTTTTATTGATCGCTACCTTATTGGTTCTGTTGTGTTTCCAGACATAATAAATGGACATATTTATCTAAATTTTTTGCAAAACACACTACCAGTTCTTCTGAAAAATTTGCCTATTTTACTTCGGCGAGAACTATGCTATATGCATAATGGTGCCCCACCCAATTTTTACGTTGCTGTTCGGCAATTTTTACGAGACCAATATCTCAACTGATGAATCGGAAGAGATAATGAGGCACCAGTAAAATTGGCCACCACGTTCTTCAGAGATAAATATGTGTGACTTATTTTTGTGGGGCGCTCTTAAAACAGAAGTATACGAAGCTCCGGTATATATATATATATATATATATATATATATATATATATATATAGATATACTCTTTTTTTCTTTTTTCTTGGGTTTTCGGTTTGGTCAGTGGAATAAAAATTAGTTTTTTTACTCATAGATGTTTTATTGTTTTTTTTTAACGTTTGGACGTTATTATTGGTCTTCATCAGTGTTTGCTACAAACAATTTTCGAAATAGTCAGTAGTTTTGCGTACATTTACAATTTTTTTTTTAACTATAACAATAGCAATTTCCACAATATAAATACATAAAATATTAAAAGTTTTTCATAAAAAATCGTCACATTTTAAAAAATTCTTTATAAATAAAAATGCTCAAAGTATAACAGTTTAAACGTTTTAAAAAAAAACAATAAAACATCTATGAGGAAATAAATTAATTTTTATTCCACTGACCAAACCGAAAACTCAAGAAACTCAATATATATATATATATATATATATATATATATATATATATATATATATATATATATATATATATATAAATGTAAAATAACCTCAAAACATTTCAGTATATGAGACAGTTTTGAAATATGTACAAAAATGTTATTTTACATGACTTTAAGATTGTATTTTCTAAAACTTTTTTAAAAAATTATAGTTCTTAGAGATGTACAAGTTCACTTTAAAACAGTGCTAAACAAATAAATGAGTCCAGATAATTTTTTTTAGTTAAAATTTACCTACCTTGTAAATATTTTGATGAAATAGGAGGATCCCTTATAACATATTGCAACACGTATCAAAATATATCACTTTTCCATATATATTTCTGTTTTTCCTGTACCATGTATTAATTATCTTCTTTTTTATTTTTTTGGGATTAGGTTTATACGTGGATGTTCAAGAAAACGTGTTGTGACGTTTCGCCTTTTGTTTAAGGCATTTTCAAAGAATTTTTCTCTTAATTTAATCACACATTTTTTTCCATCAAACAATTACAAAAAATATGTTAAAATCCTACATTTTAATATAAAGAGTTAAAGGACCATTTTAAAAAAATCCTTTATAATTTAACATTTACGCAATTCTAAAATTATTTAATTTTCACAAAATATGAAGGTAAGTACCTTAAATTTGCTATTTTTATTAATTTTATATTAATAATGACTGGTAAACTGTAAAATTGTAGGTTTGAAATAACTATTTTTTTCTTTAATTAATTTTTCTATAATTTAGGGATTTTCTGGCTTTTTATAACTGAAAAATGAAATGTTTTAAGAGGATATTCCTTTTCATTTTATTTTAAGAGCATATATTACCTTTTAATGAAAGTTGTGTAAATGTGACTCAGCGTTTTTTCTCTTGTTATTTCAATTATTTCCTTTCCAAGCAATAGTATATATATATATATATATATATATATATATATATATATATATATATATATATATATCAAGTAAAGTGCGAACAGTAATTTCAGACTTCGCTCCATCATATCCTGTCCGTGTTAGAGGTTGCACAGGATGGGGATATATCCACTGTTATTGTATCTCACACGGAGGAAGCCTCATAAACATATATATATATATATATATATATATATATATATATATATAAATAATATAAAATTATTGCACACTCGTAGTTATGTATACTGCGCTTGCGGAATTATGTTTCATTCTTCTACAGCTGCGATTCTTAATTTTAGTAAACGCATGAGGCATTTCAGCACTACCTCATCGCGTTCGAATAACCCGTATTACTCCACTTCAAAATATAACACTATTCCCTTGAAATGCGATATGGTTTCATTTAATTTGATCCATTGGCCTTGAGATCCCCAAACAAGTGTACGACGAGAATCTGCCACCGAGTCTATTTTTTTATCAAGAGTCATTATTTCCTGTGCTCATTGAAGCTACGTTTCAACTGATAACTTGGGAATACAGGAACTCACTTAAGATTCTCAAGAATTTCCGGATATTTTTGGATTTTTTCGGGAAATTATTAATACCTGAAACATCGCGTCGGTTTACGCCTATGCTTTCAGCCATTTTTATCTGTCATAAACCCTGCTATCACCAAGTTATTATTCAAGTTCTGGTAAAACACGTTATAAGGTTTCTGGATATTTTGACACGACGTCGAAACGAATATATCTTGAACAATTTGAAAATTCAATTAATTCCGAGACAACAATATCTAAACTGCAATAAAATTGATAAAAATTGACAAAATAACAGATACCACTCACAAAAATAAGGTAGATACCTTATTTACCAATACAAAAACAAATATTTTGAAAATCTTTTACTCTATCTATACAGATGAGAGTAAATATAATATTTTTAATTGTAACAGTAATGGAAAAATTTGTGAATGTACGTAAAACTACATATAACGGATCATCGATAATAAAGCAGTTAGACAATTAAAGTTTGGCGAGCGTTGAATCTTTCAGCAAGAGAAGGATTTAAAAGACATAGCACGAATTGTGTGAGAATGAGTCCTTGATAATGTGCCTTAGCAGCTGCATTCGCTTCCAAAGCCGCTCGATTTGAATCCCATAGGATATCTTTAAGATTATTTGGAACGAAGAAGAAACATAATCATTACCAATAAAGAATCGCTTACTTATAACAGAAAGGTACCTTTTTCCATTAGCAAAAACCAACAAAAGTAGAATATAGAGTTACCACCACAAAAACGGTTATTGATGAAATGGGTAAACTCATTCAGGTTTAGACTAAGCCACTCAGAGTATAATTAATTAACGAATGAAATGTTTGCATTATTTCAATTACAATTTTATCTTTTTCGCAATAGCCTCCAAGATGGGGTAAATATGTCAAATAACCTAAACTACATAATAGTTAACTATCGTTTATTTGGTTATTACTATTATGTACAGGCGCCGATCCAAGGGAGGGGGGCGGTGGGGGCGATCGCCCCCCCTTTTTTTTTCTTCGCAAACTACCTGTGTTCTTTAGTTCGGTGTCTTTGGCAAAGTCTGTTAGACACATATATTTTTCATAGGAATGGGTTACAAATTTTATGATCAGAAATACCGGTCTATATATTGTTATATAACAATAGATATTTGGATGTGTGAAGTGTTAAAAAGGATTTTAATCCTTGTTATAGGCGTCGGCAGGAGGTTTATTTTATCACTAAGTATTTATGGCATAAAATATTATTTCGGTAATGAACTTAAAATAAAAAGTTTTTATAATATTATTTTATTTCTTATGATTTCTTAATATTTCACATACATAATTTTGGCATGGAAACCGTTTTAGGCACATTTAGGCTAAAACGTAGCCTTTTTCTCTCAAAAAATTCTAAGTTATAATTTAAATACTTACAAAATAGCCATTGTTAAAAAAACAAGAAGTTAAACATATATAAAAAATAAAGTCGTCCATACAATACCAAAATTTTGTCGAGGCTATCGGTCATTTTATTATTAATTAAAAACATTTTTAGGGGATTTGACATTTCAGTTTATATATTTCTTAAACCATCTGGAGAATTACAATTAAACACTAAAAAGGGAGTCAAATGTAATTTATTTATATATGTTACAGAAAATTTAAATAATAAATTGTGTTTACGCTGGTAAACATTACGTATCTAATTCGTAATCACTGTAAGTGAAGCTATCTTCGCTCAGATTAATTATAATTGGTTTCTCTATCTTACCGATCATGAGATCGAGTTTTAACATTTTCTTTGATTCCTTTATTATATGGATTTTTCCGAATTTTCTGCAGTAATTTTATTCAAAAAAATCTTTCAAAAGTTCAGTTAAATTACTAATTTTGTAAGTTGTGTTATTTATAGCAACTCTACTTTTCACTTGAGAGATATTTCATTTTCCAACGGACATTTTCCGGACGATCTACTAGAAAAGATTTCCTATCTGATTTTTCCCAGCAAAAATTAATTTCTCTGAGTAATTTCCAGAGCTCAGTTCTTTTCATTCCAGGTAAATCCTGATTTTCATTGATTTTAGTTAAAATTTTGTCGGCGGTTGGGATCTGTCTCTCATAACAAAATGTATGTACAAATCCTTTTATTGCAGTTTTCATCTCTTCTTCCAACGAGGTTTTTCGTGTGCCTGTGACCGAATGTGGCTTGGAAGTACTAACAATTCTAGTCATTTTTTTCTTCTTCAGTATTTGGTACATGGTAGATTTTCAAACTTCTGTCATGTTGGAACACATCTCAACAGAGCTTTTAACATTATTATTTAGATATTGATATCTTAAGGCATCATAAACATTCATCGTAATAAGTTTTTCCTTAAGGACAAAAATGCCCTGGTTTAAGGATTTTGGAATAAATATAGAAGAAGAAGTCATATCTTTTGGGTATCTCACTAATCTCAAATATTATATAAAAACAAGCACAAACAAGATAAATCACTAAGGACACACTGTAAGGTGTACTTTGCTCACTGACAGAAATTAAATTGAACTATCAGCTTATAATATTTAAATATAATTAAATATAATTAGATTTACGGTAGTCCTCAGTTACCTGCGGCACAGGAGCAGGTACCTTGGAGGTTTCGGTAACAGTTTTATTACTTTCTCTAGTTCTTGAATAGAGTGTAGGAATGTGTATGCTTGCGACCGCCCCTCCCATTCCCAAAAGCTTTGAGTTCAGCAAAATAAAACCGATTCTGCCTTTTATATTAGGAATGTATATACTGCTAGCACCCCCCCTCCCGTTGACAACTTGTTTTTCTTGCTATAGCCCCCCTCCCCTGAGATCTTCAGGAAAATAGATACGATTCTGCCTCTAATACTAGGAATGTGTATGCTCCTCGCATCCTCCCCCCTGTCGGCAATTTGTTTTTTCTTGTGATCGCCCCTCCCCCTCTCCAAGAGCTTTAAATTCAGAAAAATAGACCCGACCCTGCCTTTTACACTACAAATGGGGATGTTGCTGGTGTCCCCCCCGGTCGACAAATTGCTTTCGTTTGTCATACTCTATTTTTGTGATATCACCGCCCCCCCCCCCAAAGAGAGAGGCTGGATCCGCCCCTGATTATGTATGTAGATTTTGTGACTGAGTGACGTCACGTGATGATAACAATTTATACTAGGACTGTTTGGCTGTCAAATGATAGTTAGACAAATGTTTTTTTCATTATCGGATGAGCTAAGTTTAGTTTCAAACAATCGTTACCTTGTTACTGAATTTGTAACTTTCTTGTATATCATAAAATAGATTTGCACTATTAAAATAAGCGATTTTACACACTTCGTTCATTTTCACGGGTGCCGTGTACCAAGAAAGTTTTTAGAATTTTCCTTTAACATGCCAATTCCTATTGAAAATTGGTAAAAGACTATTCATTTTTAACTAACTTTTTTCCGATCACTTTATAATCAACTTTGACACACCCATTATACATAACTGTTCTTGCACCGAGAATAATGCAATAATTATTAATTCGCATGAAATTTATTGCAGATATTATGCAAAATTAAAACACGTTTTAAAGATCGCCGTTAAATAAATTAAACCTGTTTATGACCTGACAAAATTAATATGTAATTGTTATTTAAGTACGTACCATAATATTATGTCTGCCAGTATTTAGTGTTTAGTTTTAAACGTGAAATAAACCGAACAAATCGCTAAAGAAAGTTGCTGTTGAAGAACATAGACCGATTAAAGTGGAATTATTGATCTTTATTTATCAGTTTTCAAACATTAATAATAAGTTATTGGCCATCTGATTCGTCTCAGTTTACTGTGCGATTATAGTTTTACTGAAATTAAATTTACATTTTTTCAATTTAAAATTTTTCAAAAGATATATAATATGTATTATGGTATCATCAATATCTTTAAAATAAAAAAAAATCGCTGTAAATACGTCCTTTTCTTTCATTATTTTTTTTTATTATAAAGTATTCTATACACGTTAGGTAATACAAATGCTCTCGGTAATTTCCCTACATAAAAAAGTCTTTGTTGACACACATAATATAAATTATAACAATATCATAAGCAAAACGATGCTGTCAACTAGAAGATCTAACTTCCAATGTAGCTAAATCATACCTAATTCTTAAATCCTTTTGATGAATTGCCTTTTGACAGGCGATCATATTAGTTTGTTTGAAGGTTGTAGACAATGTTGAAGATTGACTAAAATGTGGTCGGACTTGTATTGTCTTTATTTTTATTTATTTTTATTTTTACGACGTTTCGATAGGTTGTATCTCTAATCGTTATCAAGTATAAACTGAATGTTTTATCTTAAGATTACGAGTTTATATAAAAATAAAAATAAAGACAATGCAAGTTCGACATCATTTTAGTCAATCTTCAACATTTTCTACAACCATCAAACAAACGTTGGAAACCCGAGAAAATTTGGATCAAACTTGCCAAGGAGGAAGCCCACTCTTCATTTTTACTACAAGCACGAGACAGCAACGTCATTCCTTTTGGTTCAGATTAAAATCACCAATACCAGGTAATAGAGCACGCCGTATTCTGGACAATGCTAGTAAAGCACTACTAAGAACACAAATAAATTATCACCGATGGCGAAAAGCTATTCTTCTAGATGAAGCTACACAACGCTACGAAGAAATCAAAGCTGAAACTTTGTCAGATGATCATGAGCCAATTTTTAACAAAATAGATAATATATGCAACAAATTCAAAGAAAATATGGCGAGGAAACACCGAAATAAACTAGAGAAACTAAAATCACATCAACAACAGGCTCTACCTGAAACAATTTCAAGAAAAACCATCATAAACTTATCTCAAAAATACTTTCAACAGCAGAAGAACAACTACTAAGTAACGGGCTTAATTTCGCATTAATACCAAAAAGCAAGCCCGTTTTAGATATCATAAGCTCTGTAGAATCTATACGAGTAGACGAAAACCATTCCGACGAGTTTAGGTGGAAAATAAAATCAACTTTGGAAGACAAGAAATATCCAGTTCAAAATCTCTCCAAACTAGAAGCATCAGCCTTAAAAGAACTTCGTAAGGATGAATCCATAAAGATTTTACCAGCGGACAAGGGAAAAGCAACAGGACATCGTAACGTACGACCAAAAAATCGGAGATATTCTGGAAAAAGGAAAATATAGACAATTAGCCCATGACCCCAGAAAATCCATAGAGTCAAAAATCTACAGAACACTCAGGAAATACCAAAACAATATACCTGAAAACCTACGATCGGCGCTCACACCACACTACAGTAAGCCGCCACATCTTTACAGACTTCCAAAAATTCATAAAACGAAAATACCATTGAGGCCAATAACCAGCTTCAGAGGATCCCCAACAAATGCACTGGCCAAGTTTCTCTTAAAAATCATACAACCATTAGAAGGTAAGACAAACACATATGTTAAAAATTCTACACATTTCGTGAACATTATTAGTAGCATCAATCTAGAGCCAGACGACAGACTAATAAGCTTTGATTTGGAAAGTCTGTATACTAATGTACCATTAGAAGAAACACTAGACATAATCAAAACTAGAATTTCAAATGATACTACTTTATCAGATCGAACTACGTTACCACTGGATCTTTTGGAGTGTTGTCTGCGTGGTGCTTACTTTCAAATATAGGACAAGTTCTACGCTCAGGACGACGGTTTTTCGATGGGTTCTTCACTCTTTCCAGTCGTCGTCAATATATATATATATAGTTTCATTTGAACGGTTCACCATGACATCTAGGAAGGGCAATTGATCATTTACCTTTTTTTCCATTGTAAACTTAATTGTAGGTCGAATGGTATTTAGATGTTTCAGGAAATCATTAAGTTCTTGATCATTGCCTTTCCATACGATGAAAGTATCATCGACATATCTCAACCAGACTTCGGTTTTACTGTTGCCGTTTCTTTGACATGAGTTTCGAACCATTCCATATATATATATATATATATATATATATATATATATATATATATATATATAATATATATATATATATATATATATATATATATAAATATATATATATATATATATATATATATATATATATATATATATATATATATATATATACACTTCGCTTCATTGGACACAGTCCCTATATAAACTCGTAGTCTTAAGACAAAACATTCAGTTTATACTTGATAACGATTAGAGATACAACCTAATCGAAGCGTCGTAAAAATAAAAATAAATAAAAATAAAGACAATGCAAGTCCGATTACATTTTAGTCGATCATATTAGTGTTTTTTTTGTAGGAAATATTAAGTTTGCCATTCAATAAATTTACAAATGGTCGTTTATAAAACAGCAGGATAGGTAATAACCAAAACTTTTTCCCAACGTTTTAACTTCTTCTTAAGGATTCATAAATTTATATAAGTTTTAAATTTATATAAAAATTATATGATTTTTAATCAGAATTGTAAATATCCTCCAAAAGGCAATAGCAGCAAGCTGAATATATCAAAGAATTATTGGAAATTGAAAATGTCATATCATATTGTATGGAAAGATCATCGGTTTGATATGTCCCCTTTGTATAGTGATCAAAGGCACAGCAGGCAGCAGTTAAAAAAATACAGAGGTTAGCGTATCTAGAAGTCTCAGAGGCTCTATCAACATACCATACAGCGGCAATAGAGCAAATGCTGAACCTCCCTGCATTGCACATAACTGTAATGAGAGCGGCAGCAACAAATTCCCATAAGTTGTTCCAAACTACAAACCTCAAAACTGGGAATTTCATTGGACATAAGAAGACTGTAGATACAATTTTAACAGAAGCTAGATTGTAGCCGACAGTCTTCATATCCATAAGGTATGATTTTGACATGTATTATAAGCTAGTAACTGACTGTTATCGGTAGAACCGAGAGGGAGTACCTCGATTAAAGAAGAATTCAATGGAATCACTAGGAAACATCCCAGTGCCTTCCATACAAAAAGCTTTAAAGCAATTGGTAAGGAACAACAAGATAAAGAGCCCTAGAGAATCAAAGGACATGAGAAAGGAAACAGTATTCCAAAGTAAGGGACAAAACAATTCTCGGTCCGGACCCTTTCTCTCGATTATCAAAAAGCCACAAAAAAAGACGAGCACCAGAGTTCACAACAAAATTAGATAGAATTAAGCCGGAACAATACGCTTGGTCTCAGATAAGCGAAGAAACTTATAAATCTTTCGCAGAAGAACACAAAAATGCTTCTTAATTGCTCAAAAAAGAATGTCCTTTTTTTGTAACGAATCTCTTCACAAGACACTGCCTTTTGAGATACAATCCCAAAAAGATGGGCAAAGCTGAAACATCTGCTTGACACTCTTTTGCAAAAGATTCCTCCTTAAAATGTAATACACTTCAGAAAAAGTCTCAATAGATTAGGGTAACGTAAAATAGATCTTATAGGTCTACAAAGAGGTAAGAAAAGCTTAAAGACCCCCGATTTACAATCTGTACAACCTATAATCTGAATGACATTGTGCACATTCTACACTACAAGTATAATTAAGAAAAGCTTACGAATCACCAATCTATCAAAGACTCCCAATTGTCATCTACTGATATATATTATTCACATTTTTCTGTCAGTTTTAATGTTACCATATGAAGCAGAAACTATCGACATTTAATATTTTGTAATATCTTATTTCATATGTTATTTTATACCAAAATCTAAAGCTTTCCCAAATGAGGAAACTCGAGAGAAAACATAATCCCTCGAACAAAGAATTACTTATTTTACTTGTGTCCGAGCTTTAAAATACAATTATCCAGAAAGGTTTGGACGTTTGTGACAAATTATATTGGTGTGCTGATTCACAATTGTAAAAAGCTTTGGTACTTACTGACAAAACCACAGATTATTTAATCTTACCGGTACGTCAGGCGGTGATGCCTTTGAGGTCAAGGGTTCAATTTTCGCGACCTTGTTTGTCTTGCGACCCACTAATACAGTTTGGATAAAATTTGTTAAAATTAGAAAAAATAGTACGATTACAGTGATAGTAACAATTAAAAGATTAAAGTTATAGTTCTCTCTCTCTCTCTCTCTACCATTACAACCCGGGGTGGGTCTTTGCTGACTTCACAATCTGCTTCCACTTGCTGCGATCCATCATCAGTTCCTCCGCGCGTTCGACGTTTAGGGTTTGTAAGTCTGCTGCAACGTTATCTCTCCACCTCATCCTTGGTCTTCCTAGCGGCCGCTTTCCTTCTGGGTTCTCTTCCCATACCAACTTGACGATACGTTGATCTTGTCTCATAACATGGCCGGCCCATCTTTATCTTTCTGCTTTTATTATTTTCACTATATCTGGCTGGTTGTATAGTTCCTCCAATTCCTTGTTTGTTCTCGTTCTATATTGCTCTGTGGTGTTGTCCCTGACCGGTCCGTATATCCCTCTAAGCATTCTTTTTTCTGCGATTGTCAGTCTATTCTCATTTTGTTTTGTCAATGTCCATGTTTCACATGCATATGTCATTACCGGTCTTATAACTACTTGATATATTCTTACTTTCGTGCGGCGGGATATATTTTTCGATTTCATTATCTTTTGCAGCCCATACCAGCAGCGGTTGCCTCCTTGTATTCTGTTATATTTAAACTGATGGACCCTTTCAAAATTGTAGTGGTCCATAGTCACGTTCTGTCCTATTCTGTCTCGCTGTTCCGTTCTTATTGTAGCCATATATTTTGTTTTTTCTTCGTTGATTCGTAGGCCAACTTTCTTTGCGGAATTTTCCAGTTTGAAGAACTCTTCCTTGACACTGGTAGTTGTATTACCTACAATATCGATATCATTAGCGAACGCCAATATGATGCGCGTACCTTGATTTCTAAAGAGGAGCGTTTTTGTGTTGGTTTTTCGCACGATGCTCTCCAAGGCGACGTTAAAGAGGAGTGGAGATAGCGCATCGCCTTGTTAAAGACCACTGTTGATTGTAAAGAAGGTTGATAATCTTCCTTCAAGTCTTACTGCACTTGTAGATCCCTCTACACATGTTTTGGTGAGGTTAATTAGCTTCTTCGGTATGCCCAGTTCTGCCATGGCATTCCACAAATCCATTCTTATGATGCTATCGTATGCTTGTTTAAAATCTATCAATAGCTGTTGCAATGTTTTGTTGTATTCCCAACATTTCTCCATTAATCTAATCATGAATATCTGATCTACAGTTGAGCGGTTTTTTCTAAATCCACACTGATAATCTCCTATTTGATACTCCACACACGCAGTCAATCGTTCTAAGATCATTAGAGAGAAGACTTTATATCCTGTGTTAATAAGGGATATTCCCCTATAATTGGAGCAGCACGTTTTATCGTCCTTCTTAAGTATTGGTATTATCACACTTTCTTTCCAGGAGGTTGGTATTTTCTCTTCTTTCCATATCTGACATATGAGTTGATAGAAAGCACGTTTCAAAGTTTCTCCTCCCTTTCTCAAACATTCTCCCGGTATAGTGTTGTTTCCTGGGGCTTTGTTGTTTTTAAATTTTTGAATAGCTCGTGACACTTCTTCCACTGTGGGTTCCTCTACTATGGGTTCGGCCGTAAGGTATGTATATTCAGGTCGGGCTTCATCTGCCTGGACATTCAGTAGCTCGTCAAAGTATCTTCTCCAGGTCTCTATCATTTCAGCCTCATTTGTAATAAGGTTACCTCCGTCATTCTTTATTACTGTTCCAACCCAGGGTCTAAATCCGTTTTTTATATCCTTTACCTCTTGGAAGAAACGTCTAGTTCTGCTGTTCCTTCTATTTGACTCTAGTTCTTCAAGAATACCTTCTTCGTATGCTCTTTTTTTCGCTTTTATTGTTTTCTTTGCCTTTTTTCTGGCCTCGCTGTATTTCTGTGCATTTTGGTCATTTGGATCTTGCAGCATTCGTTGTCGGGCCTTGTTCCTTGAGTTATAGTTCTCAATTGATAAAACGTAAAAATAAAAGCTTAAATAGATGTTAGTACTCTTTTTTTCTTGTAGGATCGCCACATTCTTATATTAAGAGAAAAAAAAACATTGCTTACGTTCTATTATGAAAAATTGGTAATTTTTTTCTTATTGTAGACCATCTAGATAAATGTTAACAGTTAAACATAGGTTAAATTTTGTTGTTACTGTTTTTGTTCTTATTATTTCTGACCATAATCACATTCCTACATTCAGAGGTGTTCAGGGAACTTAAAGGACATTTTTCTTCAATTTTTGATTTGCAGTCATTGCCGACATTGGAGATTTCTCATACCATTTTTAAATAAAACATTTTTTATATGATAGTTACATGTAAAATGTAAAATGCGAATAGAAAACGAGATGACGAGAAGTAAACAATAAAGTTATGTTTAATTCAATAGAAATCCGCATAAGAATTTGGATTTGGCGGGAATTCTTTTCTTTTGCGTTTGGTTAAGATGAAATAAGCTGTGGTAGCATTTTTCATAAGTTTAAAATTTCTTTTTAACAGCGGGAAAAACCTTTTGTATGTAAGGTAAAAACAAACTATACTGAATTTCGAGGAAGAGCCAAAACTTCTTCTACTCTCATTTATTTAATTTTTTAATAAATTTCGATTTAAAAGAGAGTTGTCCCAGGCTTTAAAAAGAAATACCCATTTATGTTAATTAATTTTTCCACTAATTTTTGTTTAATTTTCCTTTAATATATTCTAAACACTTGAAATAAAGATCGGCGTTATTTTATAACAAGGTTGGGTAATTAAAAGATCTAGAAACTTAACAATCTAATTGTAATAGGCACTCATATAAAAGGACACTTGTTGCCGTAACTTTATACTATTAGCTCTATTAATTTACATGATTTTAGTCGACAAGTAAAATAATAATTTTTAATTGTAGAATTTCCAAGTAGATTTTGGAAAACACATAAATTTGTTTCACATTTATTCCTAAATTTATTATTGTAATTACTTTTGAAGTTCTTGTCTTAGTCATTTTAATCTTTTTTATATAAAAGAATGTTTTAAAAAATGGGACAACTTAATATGCAAAAAATTAGTTTCTTCAAAACAGAGTTGCCATTCTTTCTCTTGAAGATTTTGTCAAATTTTGACAAGTAATTCAAAACGTTTTTTCTTATTTGATAAATGCTCATAGAAACTGAGACTATTTAATTTAAAGAACGTGAGCAACATGGAAGAAAGAGTATATCTTGACTTCGAAACATCAGGTATTGGACAGGGCTACATGCTGTTTAATCATTGATACAAACTCTAAAAAATAGAGTAGCTATAAAAAGTGTGACTGCAAACGTATATTAGTAGATATTCACTGGAAGAAAAAGAACGATGTATTTGTTCCTGTGAGACATACTGGATTTCATTATAATATAATATAAAAGCATCATCGTCAAGTCCAAGTATATGTAGTCTCTATTACGTTATTGTTTACTAAAGAAATAATTTTGAATTTTCCATCCGAGGAGGTGAGAGAAGAAAGAGAATTTTGACACATGCATATTAATATCTCCAAAACTGAAGATGCCAGAAGAGGTAGAATTAATAAACAAACTCTCCTCTGAAAATAAAGAAATATATATTTAGTGTTTTGCAAAATTTCGTTTTTAGGTGGTAATGAATGGGGTAAGGTTTTAAAAAACATCTTTATCGGTATCTAAGAAATAAATATATTTCTCTGAGATCTTTTTATAAGAAAATATATAAAATACTAATTTTTTATAGAAAATAGGAAAACGCGTTTTGGCTTTTTTCAAAATTCTACCCCTATCATTGTAAAAAAGGTAACCATATTTATTTTTTATCCAATATCTCTACTTCAGACACGAAAATTAGTATATAAACTGATTACAATAAATAAGTTAATGTGGTTTTAGTAATTATTAAATTTCTACCCTTAACGGAGGAAAAGTTGTTTATTCTCTGTTAAAGCATAAATAGTGAGAATATTTATAATTTACTATGTCTGCCAGTGGAATTTTTTAATACTAATTACAAATCCACTCCTACTTTTTGAAAATGGCTGTCGTAGATGCGGCATCAAAAGATTGCAAAGGAGTTCTGCCATCATCGATTTCAACGCTGTCGAAGTCGTGGGCAAAAAAATAGTGGATAGTTTAAAATAATTATATACTACGCAAAATGAATTAACGATCACTTAACAAGGTTCGACTATAGAAAAATCATGATGGTAACTTAATTTTACACTTAAATATATTATTACTAGTCTTATAATAAACTGAATAAATAAGGACCTTCTCATAAAAGACACGAAGACTAAAAATTAATAAAAAAATAGTTGTATATCAATACCATTCGAATTTAAATAAAACTCTATGGTTATACACCTTTTCTTCAGGACACAGAACCCTAATTATTAAAATTAATTATTAAAAAATAGTTTTATACCAATACCATTCGAATTTATAAAAATACATTTAAATAAAACTCTATGGTGATAAAACTTTTTTTCTCAGAACCATGTTTAAGTTAACTGTATGTTCTCATCTTGCTCTTCTTATCGCTTGTCATCGGTGTAGTATACTATTGATTAAATGTGAAATTCTTTCTAGAAGTCTGGCATTCTTTATGTAAATCATTTGTCAATTGTAGGTTATGTTCCATTTCTCTCTACCACATGCATCTCCCTAACTCACGCCACAGGACTGTTGGCTGACCAATTCATAGTCGATATTTGGTTTTCTTAAAAGAAATTGTGTGATTGTTACAGATATTGATGATCTGTTAGATTTCTACCTTAAACTACAATGGGTTCGGTTTCTCTATTAGAACTACATCGTTATTAATTCTCCTCCAAAATGGCCTCTTAAATCATTTACATATTCGGAAATGAGAGTCATATGAGAACCACAGTCATTACCATTTCTGTTTAGTTTAGTGTGCATGTTTATGATAAAACGCTAAACGATGTGATCTGAGTCTAATCTAGCTTAAGCGATTTTTAACTGTTTGTGTTGAAATAGGCCGGATAATATACTGACGTAGTAGATTTACATGCTACCGAACAGTAATATGTAAATTTTAAATAGCATTTCTCACTAAAATATGGTTTAGCCGAGCAATTACAAAGCATACACGGGGTTCATGTGACCTCTTTGGTACGTTGCTGGTCTCCAAAAACCTATTTTACGTTCTTGAAACAATGGATTAGCTTACGTGAAGTTAAGTTGCAAATTGTCATTAGGGAACACCATTTGATTGGTGTAATTATTCAGGTATCTTATTTGCTGCCTCTTTTCTTAATTCATGACTAGCAACTTTAAAATTTAAAAACTAGCATAGTTTAAGCGTGAGTATGATAACTCATATAAATTTTATTATTTATCTACTCTTGTAAAAAGCCTAATCTGTAAATGCTTATTACAATATATTTATCAGCAATAATTTTCTTTATAACAAGTGGTGTTGGTTTTTACTTGTTGCGATCGAAAGCAAAATGTTATAAAATGATTATTTGAAAAATTCACAGTGTCCGAGTCAGCTAACACTTCCTGAAGGTACTCTTTCCGAAAGTTCAAACTTAAGACGCCATCTGCAGCATAAAACTGATAACATGGTAACTCTAGGAAGTTTAGTTTCTACAGATAGACTCTTCAAATTATCTAAATAAAACTCAATACTTGTTCTAAATTATAAAATTTACTTTAATAAAAATATCTGGTAGCTGTAGCTAAACATAATAAAGCAAAAATGACATTGTTTGTCAACGAAAATTGCAATTTCCTTTGCAACATTAGTAATACGTTCTAATTTACAGATTTAAACAATACAGCTACTTATCTGTTTGTAAGTACTACTTCTCGGGCGGTAGTCACCAAAAGATGGTCTCGGGAATACCTAAAAATGCCAACAAATGTATCAATGCTTTAAATGCTGGACAAAACTTGAAATTACTTATATGGTTTAAAATGCTGGCCCCAGAAACAAATAAAAAATAGCAGGGATATTTTGGAAATTATTTATGAGATTATGACATGCATAAAGTGGAATTAATTTATAGAACTCGATAACTATAATGAAAAATATAGAATATAGTTACTTGATTTTGGCGTAGGTTGATCAAATCAAATAATAAGACACACAAATGGCCACTGATTTTGTTCCTTAACAATTCTTCAGGACTGCTATAACGACCAGTTACAAAGAAAATGGTTGAATGCCAAAATTTCAAATTAGATCATGTCCTAAATATTTGCAAAATATTCAACATTACATATCCCCAAAATTCAATATTATTCACCCAAAACTGCAACGGAAAGAAACTTTTATAGATTTTTGTTGTCAATCTAAATTTAGAGTTACAATTATCAATTGGTATGAAATGTAGAAATTTTTTTAATAGTTTCTACACTATTTTTATTTTACGAGAGATTTAGGAGTCTGTAGAGAAGGATACTTTTTAATGAACAATGCACCTTTGTTCTCTTTTTATATGAATTTCACGCAAAACTGTCGTTACGGATTTTATGTAAAATTTCACCATGATTATACACCAAAGGGATTTTTAGGTTTAAACAGACAGACAGAGACAAGAAAAACCCTGTTCAAAATTCTGATTTATTATAAATATTTGTCTCAAAAGTACTTGTGTAGCCATCGTTACCGCCAGATGATGACCTGTCTTTCCCATGCTTTTTGTAAGGAAATATGAAGTTCTCAGGATTTAGAGAAATTTTATTTTTTAATTTATTAAAAATTTTTAATTATTTCAGTATCTTAAGATATAAGATAACGTTATTTCTAGAATACATACAATTTTTTGACCTATAAATAATGGCTTTTACGTAAACGTCCTTGGTCTCCACATTTCATATCTAACCAAAAATAGCTAGAATTTGAAATGTTATAATTTCTCCAGATTAACTGCGCAACCCAACAATGTTGCTTATCACTAGCCATGCTATAATTTGTGACAACTGATATCTCTTTTTCTTTCCCTAGTAATTTCACTTTTATTTTAATCGATTTTTGTGCTGTTTGAAATATATTTGTTTGTCTCTGTGAAACAAAGTGAATTAAATTGTGAACAATGGTAAAATACTGTATAATTTGCAAGATTACATAAATGTGTAGATGCGTGGTGAAGTGCCAGACTTTGTTGTGATGCCAAAAACTATATAGTTTTTTCTTCAGGTCTTTATAACAATTTTGGCTGTAAAGAATTGTATGGTTTAAAATAGGTCTCAATTTTAATCTAAAATTTATTTGATTCACTGAAATATGGATTTATTTGAGTCAAAATATATTTATTAACATTTAATTAATTTATTATTTGAAAATGTAACCAAATAAATAATCATTAACAATAAGGAAATCAATAATTTGTTGGATTTTTTTGTTAGATCAAATAAATAATTATTAATAAATAATTAAAAATGCATTTTTAAAGTAGCATGTATTTACAATTAAATTTTGTTTTCTACTTTTTAAGAATTTTAAACTTTTGAGAAAAACATTTTTTACATGTTCTCAAAGTTTTAACTCATATTTTCTTCACTTTCGAAAATGCGATCTTTATATTAATGATATTATCTGTTATTGTAGAAGGGAGAAGAAGGGATAAATTTTGCATATGTCTCGGGCGATTGAAATCTACGCTATGTCACTGTGTTCATGCCTCTTGGACTAGATATAACATGTTAACATGTTCTTTGACTTGGTTTTGTTAAATCAAATAAATTTTTAACGTTGTTTAGTTTGCTCTGGCGCTTTCGACTCTGTATATAATTTGTATTTCTTGTTAAAAATCTTTATTAATATAGCATCCGAGATATAGAAATTGACGTACACCTTCTATCTGTTTCGTTTGAAGCTATAAGCATGCATCCTTAATGGACTTCTTTCGGCATCGCAATGTTTCTAGAAATATTGTCGCTTATTCTTACTCTTGCGGTACTTTGACACAATTCTAGGAATTTTTTGTTATATTAAACAACATCCATCATATTTCTTTATTTTGATCATTCGTGAGCACAAAATATTATTTAGTAGCAACATCCACTAAATCCCACATTCCATGGACTACATTTTACTATTTTGTATCGATATGTTATAAAAAATGTCACTCTAATCCCATGATAAGCAGATTTTTTCACACTAAAATATTATAAAAATGATAATACACATCATTTCTATCAATAATCCATCAATTTCGCCCACCTCACAGGCTAATACTTCGACACCGCTGATGTATATATTAAACGACTTTAAGTTGTTTAATTTTGTTCCTTATCTTCCTTAATAGCTACGCATAATAATATCACCTGGTACTAAAATCTGCTTTCATTAAGGACACATTTGTCTCATTAACACAAAAATGTTTTTGATTGATTAACTGTAAAATCGCTGGATCAAAATTGATATTTTAATTGATGCTAATTGACGACCGTTTGATATTAAAGTGGAGTGTCGAATGCTATCGTTTTTGGGTGACGGATTTTATATAACAGTTTGCTATTTCCGCTTCTAAAAATTACCTACCTAACTTGTAATTACACTTTGTTTCATGAAAATTTTTATTACTTAAGTTTTTTGAGTATACTTTATCAAGACAAATTTAAAAACTGTTAAGTATATGTATAGAAAAGAAAGAGCAATGGGAAAGAACCGAGTTTTATAGATGCTAAAAAAACCGAATTCTGCTGTCTTTTTAGATAGTTTTGTCATTTACTCTTGTCAAAAGCGGCTAATAACAAATTTTGCTAGTTACATAAGAAGATTAAATGTGGTTTAAAATTAGAAATATTTTTTATTGTTTATGCTCATTTGTATGGCAACAAGTCAAATATTTTTTCAAGAACAGGATTATCTCTTAACATAACCCAAATAACGAGAATATACTCTATTGTTTTTAAAATTGGGATGTTGCTATTTTTGGGAAAGTGTTTAAAACCAAGCATAGGTACCTAATGTAGCCGAAAATATTAAACTACTACTTTAAAAATCATAAATTTTAAATTCCGTTTAAAATTTCCCGCCAAAACGCCTATATTTGTCACTTGACCGATGTGACGTCACACTGATAAACTGACAAGGATATATAAATTTTTTTCGTAATTTTTGTGATATAAGGTGAGTTATAAATTATTTTAAGTGTTTTATGGTACCTCAATGTACAAGTACTACAATTAAAACATCTGAAAAGATATTAATTCACGTTCCACGTTCAGAAAATAATAAGAAAATGTAGCTTCAGCTAGTCCGACACTACTCGTATTATTTTAGCTTTTAGCTTATAAAACCAATTATTACTATTATGTATTTATTATCGGACGCGGAAATAACAATTCTTTATAAATTGCTTACATGGAGGTCTTCATATTTCTGAATTCAGAAAAGCAGTATATTGTTCGTTGCGAAGAAATTGGCCACCATAAAATAATCAATTATCGGCAAATTCGAACTATTTGCCTTATTAAATCTACTTTGCTTCATGAGAAAATTTCTTAGAATCGTTTTCAAAGGGAAAAGTAAGCAAATTTCGAAGAAATTACATGAAAATGACTATAAAATAAGAACTAGGCAACGTAGCCCTTGACAGCGATCACGACGGTGACATAAAATCAAAAAATTTATATATCAAGTTCGTGACAGCGATGACGTTGGCTGTATTCTTTGGACTAATTATCAAATGATCAAAGTGAACACAGTGAAACCATGTTCTTTTTAATATGCATTTACTTGTCATTAGATCGAAGTGATCATGATTACTTCAAGTGATAGAACTAAAAGTAATAACGACTCAAAAGAATAACCGTATCAAGACGGAGTGCCAACGATGATGTTAGTATGGAGTGACATCATTCACTTTGAATAGTGTTCGTTGTCACGTGACTCGAAGATTTAATTATATTTTTATTATTAAATAAAAATAAAATTCCTTAAAAGTAAATAAAAATATTGTGTTTTTTGTTAGATACCCGTCATAACATTTAGGTTCATATTATATTTATTTTTCTATTTCATTTATTTACCAAAATAACTTAACGTTACTTTGAACCCTCTAATAGTTGTCAATCTTAAACTTTGTTTAGTCTGTTACAGCGTTTCCATCTTTCGATTCAAAACTTACATGTTAAAATAAACTTACTTAAACTAAATACAATGGTCACCCTATTCCTTAGTGGTGAGATAAATTCTTATTTCACACTCCTTAAGTTAAAAAACAAACATACGCGAGTCGAAGGATATCTTTATAGCTGTACAGTTAGGAAAGTCTTATTTTATATTTGATTACAAATACACTTGTGAAAGATGCTCAGTTAAAACACTCTATTCATTTGGAGTGGTTTAAATAGGTGACTCTTCTTTTTTGTCAAGAACAGTTGTAATTTAGACCTAGTTCACGTCAATCGTAATATTAATTGAACTCTGTACTTTGTAATTTTTCCAATCTTAAATAATAAAATAGTAAAAAAGAAACATGTAGGTAGTCATAACGTTGATGGCATAAAAAATCAGAAGCGACATTACCAGTGATGTCACCTTTATAACACCGCCGGCCGCCAAACTACTAGAAAACGTCATGATATTGTTAGACCACATATTGACAAACATTAAATCAATTATCTCGTTTTCAAGAAATTTGGGAAAAATCAATATTTTCTTAAAATTTTGGCGGCTTCTACCGCCTGAGCGAAGCATTTTCAGATATAACTAAGTTAACTTAAATCAACCTGTCTTGACGTCAAAAGCCTGCCATCAACGTTTGTACATGTATTTTTCGGACACCCTCTATATATATATATATATATATATATATATATATATATATATATATATATATATATATATATATGATTTATTTAACGTACATTTTTTAATCTTAAAATACCATCAGCCAACATCCCATCTAATACTCTTAAAATTGATCCCTAGCAACTGTCAATCAAATTTAATCATATTATATCTCATAATTTGAATATTTGATGAGATTACTATCACGCCTACTGACAGTAACTTTTAAATACTTCCAATTAAAGAATGATTCAATTTTTCTTCATGTAATTATTTGCTGTATTGAATTACTGGTTCAGTGGTAGAAACAAGATTATTAAACATATTGACACGTTACGTGTCGAGTACTTTTTTATTCACCTTATTCATCAGTAGATTCACCAATTAACATAATGTCCTTGTTTAGATAATTCAGTTAGAAAAGGATAAATTACAATTGATGGATTGAACAATGTAGTGAACAGATCTATAACTATTTAACAAATGCCGATTAAGGAAATGGAATTGATGTTTTAGTAATTGATAAAGATACCGCCAATTAAAATTGTACAGTTGAATGAATAACAAAAATATATATCTAATTCTTAACTTAAAAAACGGGTGTAAATATTGTAATAAATAGATAATCACCAAAGTACATTTGAATATGCTTCAGTGGCGGAGATAGGCCATTTTGGTTAAGAAATCTCTTAGTGTTTTTTAACAGAAGATGATTATTAGTTTTCTGTTTAGGTTTTTGTTGTTCCTTTAGTAATGTTTAGCTAATAGATATCTATTTAGAGCAGGAGTCCCCAAACTACGGTGCGCTGGCCCATACCGCCCTGCGAGCACCACCAGTTTGACCCGCTATAATATATTATTACAAAATTTACAATATAAGTAACTCATACACAATATCAGATGTTTCTATTTAACGATCAATTAAGAAATATAATAAATAACTGACGTACATAATGAAACTGAACATTTGTCTATTTTGTTTTAAAAACCAAAATTGCCAATATGCGATATAGATTATAATATATAATGATTTTTGTCGTTCCTCAAATAAAATAATCTAAGACAGTCAATATTATAAAGATAGAGAGTATTAGTACTAGGGTTATATATCTTATGCTAAGACTAAACGAGAGACATGCTATCAAAATCATCCAAGTATATGCACCAACAAGTAGCCAGAATGAGGAAGATATCGAAGACTTCTACGAAGATGTATATAAAGCCATGTACAAAGACAAAGCACATTATACAATCCTCGTCGGTGACTTCAATGCCAAACTTGGATTCAGGGAAGATGATGCGGAGATCTTTATGGGACCCTATGGTTATGGAACAAGGAACGATAGGGGTGAAACTTTGCTCAACTTTCTACTACATCACAAACTATATGTTATGAACTCGTTTTTCAAAAAGAGCAAACAACGTAAATGGACCTGGGTGAGCCCAGATGGCAGCACGAAGAACGAAATTCACTTCATAATCACTAACAAAAAGAACATCATTCATGATGTCACAGTCCTTAACAAAGTGTTAGTAGGAAGTGACCACAGGTTAATCAGGGCGAAGATAAGGCTAAATTTAAAGCGAGATCGAGCAAAGATGGTAACTGAGAACCGAAGAAATAAATGGACCTCTATTAAAAACAAGGAATCCTATGAAAGGTTCATAACTTCTGAATTAAAACATATATAGCTCTTCAAAGAAGACGAACTTGTTATAGAACAAGTAACAGCACAAATAAACTCTACCCTAAAAAATGCTCATGCAAAATACGGAATCAAAACAACAAACAAGAACGACAAAATTACCCAAAATACAAGAAATCTTATAAAAACAAGAAAAGAACTTAGGGACAGAAACTCAACCAACTCTGAAGAACTAAGAAAATTAAATAAAGAAATATCTAAAGAAATTAGAAAGGATGTCAGGAAATACAATACAGAACATATTTCCCAGGTTACAGAGAATAATAAGAGCCTAAAAGTCCTATGCAGAAAACTAGCAGAGGGTATAAATAATGTCTGTAAGCTAAGAAATTAAAGGGGTGCCATGGAAACAAATAGAGAGGAACTGCAGAAGATAGTAGAAGATTTTTACTCCGAACTGTATAAAAGCAACGTGGACAGCAAAGATCACCCACCAATACCAGAAATCCGAAATGTCGGATCCGAAGATATACCAGATACCACAGAAGATGAAATGGCAAATGCTATTGCTGGCATGAAGAAAAACGAGGCGCCTAGGGAAGATGAAGTGGTAATTGAAACCACAAAAGAAGGGGGAACAACATTGACCCGCATTTTACAGAAGTTATTTAACGTGTGCCTGACAAAGGGCATAACTCCCTCCACGTGGCATAAGGCTCTTATTGTAATAATGCATAAAAAAGGAGACATTTCAGATCTAAAAAACTATCGCCCAATCAGTTTGCTCTCACACATGTATAAGTTATTCCTAAAGATAATAACAAATCGACTCACAAATAAATTAGATAGTTGTCACCCTTGCGAACAGGCTGGGTTTCGCTCTGGTTATGGAACGAATGACCACTTACAAGTTCTTTAGTCCCTGGTAGAAAAGTGCATAGAATATAATAAGCTACTTATTCTTATATTTATTGATTATGAAAAAGCATTTGATACCATAGACCAATATAAAATGCTGAGGGCGCTTGTAGACAGTCGAATCGCCCACCGCTACATTTCGTTAATCAAGAACCTATAGGATACAGCCACAGCCTGTGTCAGACTCCACAAAGACACAAATACCTTCAGAATAGAACGTGGAGTTCGGCAGGGAGATACAATCTCACCGAAATTGTTTACCACTGTCTTGGAATATATGTACAAGCAGATTTCTTTTGAAGGAAATATGGGAGTAAATATAAACGGGGAGGACCTTAACCACCGAAGATTCGCCGATGACATTATCCTCATATCGGATAGCACGGATAAAGCTCTACAGACTGTCAAGTGATGTTGTTTTAAAAATAAATTGTGAGAAAACTAAATTTATGATCAACCTTGTACTAAACGACAATATTTCAGTAGGAGACCACAAGATCGAACAAGTTACCACCTACAAATACCTAGGACATGAAATCCGTTTAAGCCGAGATAACCAAACATGCGAAATACTAAGAAGAATAGGGCTGACGTCGACAGCTTTTGGAAAACTGAAAAATATACTTAAATCGAATATCCCTGTTTGCTTGAAGAGAAAGGTGTTTGGCCAGTGTATCCTCCCCGTTTTGACATATGGAGCAGAGACGCTAACACTAACAAAGAAAAGCGTAAATAAGTTGAGAGTGACACAATTGACCATGGAAGGATCTATGCTGGGAGTTAGCATCAGAGATAGAATACTGAATACAGAAATACGACGAAGAACGGGTGTTGCAGATGCAGTCAGCAGAATTGCAACGTTAAAGTGGAGCTGGGCTGGACATGTCGCTAGGAAAACGGACAATCGATGGACGAGAAAAATCTTGGAATGGAGACCAAAACAGGAGGCTAACTGAGGAAGAGGCCGCCCGCCTACCAGATGGACTGACGATATAAGGCGCATAGAATCAAACTGGATGCAAGCGGCACGGGACACAAATAAGTGGCAAAACTTTCGAGAAGCATATGTTCAACAGTGGACAAGATTGGGCTGATTGATGAAGTCAATCAAATCAGGAGAACCAAGAAGCCACAGAATAGGTCCGTTGTGGGCAATCCACTTGTTAAAAAATGTTGCCTGTAAGAAATTGGTAACTGGAACGGTTCTGTGTGGAGGGCGCCCTCGTGTTGATAAAAAATTTTCCTGTGTTCCGCCAGAGGTAAATCGCTTTAATATTGTTTGTATAACTCTTCTATAATATTTAAATATCTTTCTCCTACCAACGTCAATCCATAATTTTAAATGGAGACATAATGCTTTGTGTTATTAATAAATTACCATCTAAGTTTACATAAAAATGTATTTTTACTATTCCGTCATTTCTTACAACACAAAGTACGTTAAATTGGCAGGTTTCTTGAAAGTTCCGCAATCTTGCTACATGTATCAGCTGTATTTAGAAACTTAAAATATATTGTGTTGTTGCCAAAATTTGGATTTTTTTATGTAACATTGAAATTCTGTAGAATTTTTAAAGTATAAGACTGTATTCTCACTATAGTGTCTTTCTCGATACGCTCTCGGTTCCATAAAATATTTTGAAATGAAAAAGAGTTTACGATATTGAAATCTCCGCGACATCAATAGTGTGAATAGGTTCATTGTTTCTCCTGTAAGAATATTTTACTAGACCGAGAACGTACCGAGAGCGGCCTTCTAGTGAGAATTTAGCCTAAAAATAAACATTCTTGTGTTTATTGTTGCTGGAATTATGGAAAGAAACTAAAAATTATATTTTTAGTTTATATCGATGAAAATTTTTTTAAAGAGCAAATTAATGGAAGTTTTCACATAAAAATATCTTTGTCCCTTTTCGTGATATTGTAAAATAAATAAATTTTAACTTAATTTTTTTGCTTACAGTGACATTAATATATTAATTTGATATACAAATATGATGCAACAAAATTGTAAATTTGGAACAGTTCTCATAACATTAAAATTTGTATCATTATTTAGGTTTCTATGACATATTTACACATATATATATATATAATTTTGTCCCAAAAATGTCGTCATTTATTAAAATGATATTAACGTTATATTTTCAAACAAAATGATGCAACCAAGTAGTCTTTTATATGAGGTGTCTGTTGTTGTCACAGTAATAGCCGCAATTAATGATCTTTTAAGTAATTAGCAGTAAAACGTGGAACGTCCGGTCATTTTATACCAGGAAAATTCTGACACGTGCATGGACCCGTTTTGCAATACCACAGAGCAGCTCGAAATGTCTTAACATGGATACCAGCAAATTAAAGTCAATTATCTGAGGAATAAAAAAGATTTATGGACTTCGGTTAAATATTCACATTAAATTTTTTTCTGTAACAGCAGGTTTTTAATTTTTACAGGAAATGCTGATGACGTGTGAAGGATATAAATTAAACTTCTAAAGGAAATATTTCACCATCAGTTATAATTAGACCAAAGTAAGGATAGACAAGAAAATTAAGAATAGTGAAGTTTTTTAAAAATTCACTAGAATTCCAACAATGTATTGTTAATTGTTTCTTGTTTTTCAATTAATAGTTTCCTGTCTTGCTTTCTTCTGTTTCAAAATAACTAATCTAAAACTTTCAAAACTTAAAACAATTTTAATTTATTTTGTTGCAGTATTTATACAAAGTTTTAATACAGAGTCCAATGTGGAGCGTAAAACCAAAGTAACGAGTATATGCTCTATCTTCTTAAAGAGGACATTTCACTAATAACAAATGTCTTCACACGACACTGCCGGCTGAGATACCATCTCAAAAAAATGAGCAATGCTGAGATGGGTATTTGCCGTTTCTGCGGTGAGACAGCCGAAACAGCAGGATACCTGCTTTTTGACTCCATGACATTGTTCTGCAAGAAACTTAAATTTCTGAAAGACGTCACCTTCATCTCTAAAGAAGCATAGCACCTACCCCAGAAGAATAACAGACTTCATGAAAAGTCTAAGTATGCAAATGATCTCATAGGTCAAAGTGCTGCAGAGAGGAAAAGAAAGCCCCTCGAACGACCCACTCCCGATCTACAATCTATCACTAAATTTAATCTTATTGTTTATTATTAGTTGTTGCGTAGTGTTTCACGGATGCGAATATGTGATTCAGTATTAATCCGGGAATACATCCGTTCGTTCGTTGGGTTTCCTGTAGAAGTTTGCAGACGTTTCGCCAAAATCTCATTTGGCATCTTCTGTGCTTGGTGGTTGTAGATCAACTGAAAGAAAAGTCAACGTGCAGCGTGCTTTATACGCAGTCGCAGATAGTAACGGTTGGTTGGCGTTGGCTCCTCCTCCCTCTCGAGCGCCACCGTTGGTGTCAGTTTAAGCGTGGCAGGCGTGTCGGTACAGTGGTCCCGCTTGAAGAGAGTTTTCCAAGTAGAAGAAGGCAGATTAAGTGCATCATCTTTCTTGTTCAGAGTGCCGTTCTTTTCAATTTCGATGGATTCACGAATCAATCTTGTCTTGTAGTGTTCTATATTAGCGATTTGCTGGCCGGTGTCAAAATCAATTTTGTGCCCTGTCTCGTGCTAGTGGCGCCGATGTTGTCTGTTTGTTTCTTATACTGAGTTTATGTTCTTCTAGTCTAGCTGATATTCTTCTGTTGCTCTGGCCTATGTATGTTTTATTGCAGGTGCCACATTCGATTTTATATACGCCTGGATTTTCTAGACTGATTTTGTCTTTTGGATTTCTTAAAGAAGAGTCTATTGTTTTATGTGATTTGTAGGCTGCAGATATGTTGTGTTTCTGGAGTAATCTGCCGATTCTGTCTGTTGCGCCTTTTATGTAAGGAAGTATAGTAATTTGTCTATCCTCGGCAGATGGCCTTGTTTCTTGCGTTGGTTTTTGTTGCAATTTAATTGAAAGATACCTGAATGCTGATTTTCATCATCACTCCTCACAAATATAGGGCGTAGTCAATACCCTAACATCAAGACCCCTTCGCCTAACTCTGATGTCCAAGGAAAATAAAAGGAACTGTCACATATAAAAAGGGCCCTCCAACAAAACAGCTACAACACACCAACAATAAATAAGACACCAACAATAGTAAGGCAGGTCTCCATTTTGTCGTGCGGGAAATACGAAGGGTCCCATCAAAAAATTGCCAATGATTGATGATGCGAAACAATAGTTGCATGAGGATTTTCATCAGCCCATATAAATGAGTTGTCTAAACGTATGATACTATTTTTGGTAAACCCTGCTTTATTCATGGAGAGAATAGAGCTAGTGAAATTTCCATTATCTCGTTGCTGATTCAATAGCCAGTTTGCAAACGGCATTCTACGTGGAAAATCTTCAAAAATCAGTTCATGCTTTTTTTTCAGATGATATGGATATAATAGATGCTCTTGAAGAACTTCATGTACTGTTGTTTTTGACATATTAAACTGCGCTGATAATTTTCGAGTGCTAGTTGCAGGAGTGTCATCTACAGCATTTAAAATATTTTCCTCTAATTGCGGTGTACCTACTGTTCTTCCCCAACTAGCATCAATACTTCTTTTCTCAAAATTTCCTAAAATTATGAAGAAATTTAATAATATTACCTTATTAAATGGAATCGCCTACTATTCTCCTTTAGACGTTGGTCAACTCGTTGAAAGGTTTTCCGATCTGGGAGAGTACGATTAGGATCCGGGAGATTTTCAGTTTGGAACAGCTTGAGGGCATTTGTTGTTGCCGCCCTCATCACAGCTAAATCTAGTCTAGGGAGGTTCAGCATTGCTTCTATTGCTATGGTGGGGCAAGATGGCATGGTTGTTGTGATTCATACGTGGACTCTCTATATTTTTTGCAGCTTGTTTTGAGCTGCTTCTTGTTCTATCTTTGGATGCCATACTTAGGCGGCACATGCGATCATGTTTGATGATCGTTTCATATAACCATAAGATTATTTTCGGCCTCAAACCCCAGGTTTTACCAAAGATTCTACGGCATGTTCAGCTGGCTGCTATTGCTTTCTGTAGAATCTTTTCAATATGGCTGTTCTAGGTCAATTACTGGTCTATTTGTGTCTAGCGTTGGTTCCCTTGAAAGAAAAAAACTAAAATATTGTGGAATAACTGAAAACTTTGTGATTAATAGCGAGTTTATTTCAGTTATTTTAGTGAGATTTTAAGCACTACTTGATAACTTGAAACCATCGATAGAGACGCAATTAAAATCTACCAGATACAAATAAAAATCTTATCTATTTTAAAGTAATTTAGATTACTATAAAAATATATTTAAAGACTCTTTAATTCCAGCCATATACTTAAAAATAATGATCAATAAATCTTCAGTATCTTTCATCAAATTATGTTCATTGGTATGACACGTAGAAAACAAATGAGTACCTATGCCAAAAACTTTTTATATTGGGTTATCCTGGTAAGATATGATCGCAAATCTTTTGAATAATAACTTTTACGATGTACCTGTTTGAAATAAATTTATGATCATTTAGCTACATGGTGAGTTCGAAAAATAAAAAATAAATTCAATAACTTAAAAATGATCTCTACTAAGTAGAAAATTATTACTGTTGTTCTCAGTTTTAGAATGGCTCGGTCAATTGCCCTTATAGGATTTATATTTTCTTTATTGTTCTTCAGACGAGGGCCAGTATTTCCAGGTCATATGTCATTACTGAAGTGACACATTGATCGTACATCATTATTTTTAATCATAATGGTACCTTCGGTTTACATGCATTTCACAGTCTACCAAAAACAGCTCAAATCAGTCCTTGTATATAATTCAATAGTTTGATTATTTCTGCTCAACTTGATCTCATCCCCTGAATATATGAATGAACTTCATGCCAGGTAGATATTAGAAAAATTGATCGTGATTTTTTTCTAATTTCCATGAGTTGCATTGATCACTAAACCGTTGACGTGCTTCCTCCACATAATCCGCAATCATGGCTATATCATCTGCAAATTACAAATTATTTCGGTATTCGCTATTTATGTTCAGTATCTTTTTCTAGTGGTTTCTTTTCATGATGATCTCTACTACAATTATAGTTTACGAGAATATGTAGTCCTCACTCTTTGTGAGACTTCTTAAATAATATTCCTTAAATAAAGAAAATAAAAAATTTTAATTTCCATATCTCTAAATGTAGAGATTTGGAAGTTAATTATGTAAATTTTTTATTGCGTCATCAGAAGCAATATTTTCGCTCTTCTTTTGACGAATGAAATAAGAAAGTTTATTTTATTGACAAAAAGGTGAAGGAAAATATTAATCACTCAATTAACACAAAAACTGATCTTATTTTATAGAGTTTTGAAGTTAATCGAATCGGCGTAGTTTAACAAAATACTTCTTTTGGTAAAAAACTATTAGTTTACATTGGGTTTCCTTTAGTTTTTAACTTATCTTTAAAGCATTTTTAAAAATTTCAAGATTTCAATGTTTTTTAAATGTCCTCCAGCGATTAAAGATGTACCAGTTTAAGAAT
This sequence comes from Diaprepes abbreviatus, assembly GCA_034092305.1. Taxonomy (NCBI): domain Eukaryota; kingdom Metazoa; phylum Arthropoda; class Insecta; order Coleoptera; family Curculionidae; genus Diaprepes; species Diaprepes abbreviatus. The sequence continues at coordinate 12,948,266 of JASJET010000228.1, read as the reverse complement.
TTTTCTGTTTTTCGACGTTTTACGTCCTAATTTTTTTCTGTATAGGGTGAATCTACGACTGAATGGGGTAAGCTTATGATTTTTGTTTCAATAAACTTTGTTTCTTACAATATACAGTCTGTTCCACGACGAATTGCTGCGATTTATTTCGTAGGAAATAAACTTTGTAAAAATTGTTAAAATTTGGCAGTTTACTAAAGTCGATGGAGACAACACGGCTAAAATATTTTCAAAATGATATCACTTCCGATCCAACGGCGAGGCGGTAGGGGCGATCGCCCCCTCCCAAGAGCTTTGAGTTCAGGAAAATAGATCTGATTTTGCCTTTTATACGATAGTTTGTTCAAGAACTAGAGATAGTAATAAATCATTTTTTACCCTTTCTTTCTTCGCAAACTACCTAGTACGGTGTATTTGGCAAAATCTGTTAGACACATATATTTTTTATAGAAATGGGTTAAAAATTTTATAATCAAAAATACCGGTCTATAATGATGGACTATTTGAGTTGGATAACAACAGATACTTGGAAGTGTGAAGTGTTAAAAAGGATTTTAATCCTTGTCATAGGCTTCGGAAGGAGGTTTATTTTATCACTAAGTATTGATGGCATAGAATATTATTTCGGTAATAAACTTAAAATAAAAAGTTTTTATAACATTATTTTATTTCTTATGATTTCTTAAAATTCATATACATTAGAAAATATAGATAATTCTGACATATTTAACACGAACCACGACTGTATTTTTATTATTTTTAATTTTGGCATAGAAACCGTTTTAGGCACATTCAGACTATTCTCTCAAAAAATTCTAAGGAATAATTTAAATACTTACAAAATATCTATTGTCAAAAATACAAGAAGTTAAACATATATAAAAAATAAATTCATAAAATACATTTTTGGGACATTTGACGTTTCAATTTATTTATTCCTTAAACCATCTGCAGAATTACAATTAAACACTAAAACGGGATTCAAATGTAATTAATTTTTATATGCTACAGTTAAAATTTGACCTACTTATTTTTATTTATATTGTACTGACATCTTAATTTAATCTACTTTATTATATGGAAATCCGATAGCCCCAAAAAAATAAAATAAACATGTTAATTCTACACGCTTAAGAAAAAGACACAAATACAATAATAAAAAAATTACGGCTAACTGGAATTAAATATTTATAAAATTAAAGTGTGGGACACACTAAAATAAAAATATATAAAAAAAATAAAAAAAATAAGTTAAACAATAAAATACAACAAAAACAAAAATTTTAATAATGAATTGTGTTTACACTGGTAAACATTACATATCTAATTCGTAATCAAAGTCAGTGAAGTTATCTTCGCTCAGATTAATTATAATTGATTCCTCCATCTCACGGATCATGAGATCGAGTTTCCACATTTTCTTTTATTTTTATTATATGAATTTTTTGCAATTTTCTGCAGTAACTTTATGCAAAAAAAACTTTCAGAAGTTCCGTTAAATTACTAATTGTGTAAATTGTGTTATTTCTAGCAACTACCTTCTTCTTGAGAGAGATATTTCTTTCTCCAACGGACATTTTCCGGACGATCGGTAAGAACAGATTTCCTATCTGGTTTTTCCCAGCAAAAATTAAATTCTCTGAGCAATTTCCAGAGCTTAGTTCTTTTAATTTCAGGTAAATCCCGATCTTCATTGATTTTAGTTAGAATTTTGTCGACTGTTGGGATCTGCTTGGGAGTACTAACACTTCCAGTCGCTTTTTTTTTCTCCTTCAATATTTGGTATATAGCCGATTTTCCAACTCCTGTCATGTTGGAACACATCTTCACAGAACTTTTACATTATTATCTAGCTGATGATATCTTAAAACATCATAAACATTCATCGTAATAAGTTTCTCGTTGAGGAAAAAATGGCCTGATTTAACGATTTTGGAATGAATATAAAGGTGGAAGCCATGTTTTTTAGGTATCTCACCAATCTCAAATAATATATAAAAACAAGCACAAACAAAATAAATCACTAAGGACACCCTGTAAGGTGTACTTTGTTCACTGACGGAAATTAAATGGAATTATCAGAAATTTTATTGTTGCAGTAAATTTATAAAAGCTTATAATATTCAAATATAATCAGATTTACGGCAATCCTCAATTACCTGCAAATATTATTATAGCTAACGCTCTTAGGTATAATAATCTTTGGTTGGAGGTTTCGGTAACAGTTTTATTACTCTCTCTAGTTCTTGAATAGAGTATAGGAATGTATATGCCTGCGATCACCCCTCCCCTTCTCAAGAGCTTTGAGTTCACGAAAATAGAACAGATTCCGCCTTTTATATTTGGAATATGTATGCTGCTGGCACTCCCCCACCCCCGGTTGACAATTTGTTTTTCTTGTGATAGACCTCCCCCAAGAGCTTTGAATTCAGGAAAATAGATCCGATTCTGCCTCTTATACTAGAAATATGTATGTTGCTCGCCTCCTCCCCCAGTCGGCAACTTGTTTTCTCACCCCCTCTCTCTCTAAGAGCTTCAAATTCAGAAAAATTGACACGACCCTGCCTTTTATACTAGAAATGGGAATGTTACTGTTGCTTTCATTTGCCATACTGTACATTTGTAATATCACCGTCCCCCCCACCCCCAAAGGGAGAGGCTGGATCCGCTCCTGCTTCCTGTTATACCGGAAGTTGATGTCTTCTTGCTTATTTTCAATGGAACACCCTATATGTTATTTCATTTTTAGATTCTACATTTTAAGACATCATGTCGGGGCGATTAAATTGTGTACATGAAGATTATTTAAATTTGTTTATTATCTATGGGGAATATAACAAAGTTTTATCAAGAGAATGCCAGACATTTGCTGACAGGTATCCAGATAAATAGAATAATAATTGTCAAATGAGATGGATAGCTAATCGTCTGGGATCCTAGATCTTGATTTAGTGAATATCACTCTCTAGTTTACCTGTGGATAGGACTGTATATTATATTTAATCTTCATGCCAGTTATCAACTTAATCCATTTGAGAATAAATTGAAGATGAACTGAAAATAAAATAAAAAAATTACTTTTATTTACGTGTAACAGGAAACCGCTGATATTTTGACATTTCATTAAATAATCCACTGCGTTTATAGATGCACTTCTTTAGGTTTTTTGATGTTGGTTGCAGGAAACCTGTATAGAATTGATTAATTGTAAAGGTTGCAAAAATGTCGTAAATTGATTTATACAAGTAGTATAATACACTAATGAGTTGTGCGAACTTGTCTGCCATTGCGTACAAGGCATGTGATTTTCCAATTGCCTTGATGGTATTGGTCGATCGGTCATAAACTTCTAGAGTTGTAACAAGTACCTATCAAGTAATACAGTGATACTTCTTGAGTTTGCGTAATGTAAATTTTGAGTTCATTGTTTAGATCGTCTGGGGCTAATAAGGAATAAATACACATAAATCTTCGTTTACCGGTTATAAAGATAAACGTTTCAAACTCTATTTTCTACAATAAATATTATAGATATAAAATTACATATAGTTCTCATTGTGGCTTTGAACAATTTTAGTGTTCACGTGTATTTTGTTTACCTCTCCCCATTTGCAGCTTGAATACACTATTGGAATATTCATAAGTTGAGTCCGAACGGTGTTAAAGTATAAATTTTATTTATTTGGAAATCATAGATTATGCCATATAGGCCAGTCATTTGGTAAAAAAAAGGGGGTTACCTGGAAAGTTTTCCGGGAGTTTTGGAAATTGGTAGTTTTATAGATGTGCTCTTTCCGAATTTCGACTATGCCACTTCGTATCTCCGCCGCTCCCGCCGCCATATTGGAAAAATGGCGCCTAATAACAGTTTTTTATAATATCTCCTTTCCGACGCATTTTACGACAAAAACATTTATATACAAAATTAAACTGGAGAAAATTTCTTACAATTTATATATTAACAATTTTTTTTGTAAAATCAATAGTTTTGGCGTACGAGCGCCGCAAAGTATTATTCATCTACACCACCACGTGCTTTTCGTATATTTCTCCAAAATATTTTACTATTGACGCAGGTATTAAAAAAAAAAACAGGTATAAGGGTAATGCGTCGCCTTTATGTCAGGTCCCTCTCTCGACCTTAAACGAAACATCTGTCTGTAGAACTCAAGAGAAGTATTTAGTTTAGTCTGAGTCATCAGTATACGTCTATCGTCTTACAGTGTTGTTTGTGTTTATAGAGCCATGGCTTCTGATAAAGTAAATTGTTTTATTTGTAATAATCTATTATTAGAAAGTGAAACAATTGAAGTGAAGGAAAAAGTATTGGAGACTTTTTGTAAGTCAAATGTGAAAAGAAAAGACAATAAAGTTGAGCTTTTGGCGGGACTAAAATCGATAGTGGTTCATGATGTATATCGAAAACGATATAATAATGAAAAGTTAATCCCTGCATCATTGCGTAGAGGAAGCGATGTCACGACACCTCAACTACTACTGCGAGCCTCGCACCCAACATTCTCATTCAAAGACCATTGTTTTTATGCGCTGATGAGATAACAGCAGAGTTTATAGCAAAACAAAAATAGACGCGGTGGTGCAAGCGTAATGTTGTGTATAGTGTGCGGAAATTATCAATGAAAAATAGTATGAGCAATTGTTGAGCGTCTTGAGCATGTAAATGATTTGGTCGCAGCCGATACACAGTACCACAATTCCTGCATGAAAAAATTATTTCAAGCACCACCAGCTGAAGATATAAAAAAAGCTCCGTATGCAAATGAGATCGATACTGCGATGCAGTTCATTTATTCGTATCTTCAGCAGAATTCCGATGAGTGTCAGTTTTCTCTGTACGAATTGATAGCCAAAATTGAAGGTGATTACCGTCCACACATAAAAACATTGAAAGCACAACTCCTCAAAAAATACGGTGATGATATTTTAATTGCCGTCACTGCCAATAAGGCTCCGGTAGTTTGTTTCCGAAATACAGGGTTTAAGCTATTAACGGAAGCCTGGTACAATCAAAAAAGTGATGACAATGCAGAAGAACGTCGGCGTATTGTAAAAACAGCAGCAGAAATTGTTATAGAGGATATTCGCTCTACGGTCTATGAGACAAAACATTATCCTCCATCAGATAATTTTTTTCAAGACTCTGGGCCAGATATACCTGAAACTTTACGCGTTTTCCTAGATGGAGTGATTTTAAGAAACAGACGAGCGTCTTTTGAAAAATGGAAGAAAAAAACATTGCTCTCGCCCATTCTATAATTGCAGCAGCAAGGCCGAAATCTTTTATATCATCATTACAGATCGGACTAGCTATGGATCTCGGCAATTAATAGATGTATTATCATCTCTTGGATTTTGTTCTTCATACACCGAAGCAATGTTGTTCGAAGTTTCATCTATTATGCGCGCATCGTTGAATATCGATGATAACGCATTTTCTCAATTTGTTTTTGACAACACTGATTTCAATACGCAGATATTAGATGGTAATAACACTTTCCATGTCATGGGCGGTATCCATTGTGTAACACCTACAACTGCTATCGCTCCTGATAAAATTATTCCACGTTTAAAGCAAATGCCGTCTGCAACAGTCGTTGGTAGTTTAGGTATCATTGCATTAAAAACATTTGTGAAAAAAAAATGATACGTGCTTAAAAACAATAAACCTCGGTAGCATTCGTGCGGCTTCGGAAGTAGTTATGCCATCCATTTCAGATTTATTGTGGCTATATCCATCGCAGATGATGCGGATGAAATTTCGGTCTGCGACGTCCCGATCGGTGCCCAAGACGAACTCGCAACGCCTGGTCCATCAGGAACAGCAAAGCGAAGGAGATTGCGCTAAATTTCGAAAGTGTGCACCACATGTGGATTAGGCCTACAGGGGACACCGCGAAAAAAAAACGCGCCGCTTACTCTACCTCAAGGTGGTGTGGAAGTGAGTTTTTTTTTCCAAAACGCATATTGAAATGTACTTTGCGGCGCTCGTACGCCAAAAACTATTGATTTTACAAAAAAAATTGTAAATACATAACTTATACGGAATTTTCTCTAGTTTAATTTTGTATATAAATGTTTTTGTCGTAAAATGCGTCGGAAAAGAGATATTGTAAAAAAACTGTTATTAGGCGCCATTTTTCCAATATGGCGGCGCGAGCGGCGGAGATACGAGATGGCAAAGTCGAATTTCGAAAAGAGCACATCAAAATCTATAAAATCACCAATTTTCAAAACTCCCGGAAAACTTTCCAGGTAAAACTACCAAATGACTGGACTAATATTATTACTCACAAAATGCGTAAACATCTTTGCAGCGGCTAATTTTACTACATATAATCTTTTAATCCCATACTACCGTCATCAGTATTTACCAGTTTATTTTACTATTTGAAACTAAACGTAATGTTTCTCCTGACAAATGTGTTGTAACATTACATTGTTATTAGTTTAAAAAAAAACACAACTATTTAAATTCGTACGTGAACCATATTTCATTTTAAAATAATGATCAATAAATCTTCGCTATCTCTAATCACAATATGTTTATTAAAATGACATGAGCTTAACAAATGAGTACCAATGATATATTATTTTTTAGATTCGTTTATCGTGATCGCTAATCTTTTTAATAATGACTTTTATGGCCTACCTAAATAAAATAAATGATTTAGGTTACCTTTTATTGGTACACAATGAATAAAGGTCGCTTTTATAGACCGTAAAGATTCACATCATTTTTACTTCTATCAGACAAAGTTGATTTGTTACGTAGTAATTTTAGTCTGGCATCAAATCGATGGTCTTAACAACTTATTTTACGGTGCTGAGACTTTAAGTGGATTACATTGTTAGTTCACTACAAATGTATTTAAAAGAAGACTATTGTGTAGTAAAAATCGGAATCCAGTGAAGACCAAGTGTATAAAAAAAGTCCTAGAAATTAGTTTACAACATTTTCTGATCGACAGTCTCCATCTGTCTCTGTATTGTACCACAGATCCTCTCTTTTTTTTCTGTCTTTTGTCGATACCCTCTTTTCAACTTTTCCTTGGTCTCCAAGATTTTCTCTTTTTCTTTTGTTGCCAGGTTAATATTTCTTTTGATATTATTTCTTCTGGAATATTTTGTATATGATCTTATTTTTGTAGTTTCATTTTTATGTCATCTCTAACTGTGCGTGTTACCCCTATTATACGCTCATATGTAATTCTTTCTCTTTTGGATCAACTTTTAATTATAATAGTGTGGTACTTTTGGTTACGATTACATCTAGTGAACTGTCTTCTGTTATTGACCTATTATTCACATATATTCAGTTTTTTAAATATTGATTTCCATTATCCATATCTGATATTCTTCGATAAGCTTTCTCATTATATAATTTACTTCATCATAGTCCTGTGCTCTTATGACTAGGTCATTTGCAAAACATAATGTATGTAGTGTACTACTTTTTAATGAAATACCCATAATGGGGCGCCCGTGTCGCATGTTTTTTTTTCAATTCTACAAAAATGCCCATATTTCGAAATTTATTCTTACAGTTCTTCAGGACCTCTACTAAGTATTTTTGAAAAGTGTCTGCGACATGTGACTTATCTGCTTCAATTTAATACTGAAAAACCTGCCAGAGTTTATTATGGGGTGCCCTTGTCATATATTTCTTTTAATTCTACGAAAATGAAGTTCTTGGTTCCTCACTAATTTCTTTTCTTTAGTTTGTGTCAGCGAGTAGTAATTTTTTATTCCCAATTTTAAACATCGTAGTTATATATGACATATTCGGTTCTTCACGGCTTCTATCTATAATTGTTTGTTGCATATTTCACTAATCCCTGCGAATCTCCTAAATCTGCAACTTTATTATTCCTTTGTGCGATATATTTTTCTTTTATTTCTTTTATCTTTATTCTAATTGGCGATCCAACAATCCTGATCTTTGGTGTGCTTACTTTTCTATCTTGATCCTCGATTTCTTGCCATCTTTCTATAAAAAGTTTTTCAGACTTGAGATTAAATGGTCGATATTATTTTCTCTGTTTCCTTTTCTTTTCCTCTTATTTTTTTAGCATTTTTCAATTTTCTGTATTTTTATCCTCCACTACATATTTTTCAACAGTTTTTTACCTAAGTTTCATAATTTTCTTGACAAATTTTTCACCTTATTTTTGCTTTGTCATTTCTTTTATTTCCATGTTTCTTGGATCATTGATATTTTCCCTTTCCTGCTTTATATCTTCCCCATTTTCTTCGTCTCATCATGAGGATTTTTAGTTAGTATTTTGTTTATAGTAACTTTAAATTTGGTATAATATCATCCAAGCTCTTCAGATTGTATCTTTATTCTTCCTGCTGCTTTGTTCCGTCTATTTCTTTTTATGTTATTTCTCCGATTTTTTTTTGCAATTTTTTCAATTCTACGTAATAAAAGTTCGAAATTTATTCTTTTAGTTTTTCAGGACCTCTACTCTGTATTTTTGAAAAGTGTCTGCTACATGTGACTTATCTGCTTCAATTTCTTTGATATTGAAAAACCTGCCAGAGTTTATTATGGGGTGCCCGTGTCATATATATTTTTTAATTCTACGAAAATGAAGTTTTTGATTCCTAGGTAGTATTTTTTCTTTAGTTTGTGTTAACAGGTAGTAATTTCTGCATTTCGTCTTATTATTATTTTTAAACATCATAGGTATGTGACATATTCCGTTCTTCATGGGTTCTTTCTACAATTGTTTGTTGCATATTTCACTAATTCCTGGGAATCTCCTAAATCTGCAACGATATTATTCCTTAGTGCGATATATTTTTCTTTTATTTCTTTTACCTTTATTCTAATTGGCGTTCCAACGATCCTGATATTTTGTGTGCTTACTTTTCTATCTTGAGCCTCGATTCCTTGCCGTCTTTCTATAAAAAGTTCTGTAAATATTTTTCCCAGACTTGGGATTTAATTGTCGATATTACTTTCTCTGTTTCCTTTTCTTTTCCTCTTATTCTTTTAGATTTTTTCAATTTTCTGTACTTCTATCCTCCCAACAGTTTTTTACTTACGTTTCATAATTTTCTTGACAAATTTTTCACCTTATTTTTGCTTTGTAATTTCTTTTATTTCCGTGTTTCTTGGATCATAGATATTTTCCCTTTCCTGTTTTATATCTTCCCCAATTTCTTCATCTCATCAAGAGGGTTTTTAGTTAGTATTTTGTTTATGGTAACTTTAAGTTTGGTATAATATCATCCAAGCCCTTCAGATTGCTTTGTTATTCTTCCTGCTTCTTTGTCCCGTCCATTTCTTTTTTTGTTATTTCTCCGAATTTTTTTTTTGCAAATAATATTTTTCCTTTAAGCAGATAGTGGCCATATGTTGCAGCATTTTAACTTTCTAATTATTCGTTCGCGAAAAGCTTCCCACGATGTTTTACATTTTTGCAATTTCCTATTAACCAGGAGTGAAACTCCCTATGCTGCTCTGTTATTTTTGGTACTCGACTAGAAAAGTGATCACATTTATACAGAACTTCTGATTCTTCATCCTTTGTTTTAATTTACGTGATCGCTGTCACTGAATGTCTATTTTTAACATTGTCAGTTTTTAATTAAATCATTAAAAGTCTTGTCTGTTCCATAAACCAATCCTTGTCAGTTTGCGAGACTGGAGATTGCCATTCTTTTAACCAATCTTTACTTGATGAGGGTCGAGGAGCTGGCTCGATGTCTCAATTTCTAACTTGGGGAACCAGACTTTTTATATTGAAGAATTGCTTAGTTTGCAGCCAAGAGTTTCATTCACTCCTGCTTTCATACTATTCCAAAAAGGCAGTGTTGCCACTTCCACTTCTTTAGGTGCTTTTTAGAAAGTAAAGATACACGTACATTTTACAGTAGTAAAAAATTAAACTTTAAAAGCACACCAAAAACTTTAATGTATTAAAAGCTATGACTTTATATGATTATAATACCACGTAATAGCCTATAGTGAACTTTTTTCTTAATTGATTCCTGACTATTAGCTTTAGGTTTGTGCAGGTTTCATCGATAAAATTTTATAGACATTTTTATAATTGCGGCGCGTATTTACAGAGAAAAATTATTTAAGTCAGCGAAGAAAAATGTTACTTTCTTTACAATAATTTTTCATATCTATACACATAATTTTTTATATTTGAAAAATGTCGATAAAGAGTGTAGAATTTATGGTCGTGCAGCACGTATTCAAAATACCGCCAGCGCAAGCGGCACGATCCTCACTTCGTGTGGAACAAGGAGACTTGTACAAAAGTATTTAAACTGAGAAATGTGCTATTTTATCAAGATAGAATACGTACTTCAAAATGTTTCTTTAAAAATGGAGCCAACTTTGAATAGTTAAAAAGTTAGACAGGAGAGTTATTTAAAATGATGATGATATTTATATTACCTTGAAGTCAGCTTCACTATCACTACTTGATCATAATGGCGTAGAAACTATATCCATTGATTATCGATTAAAACTGGTTTTCAGATTGGGGTATAAATTGGACTTTCGATTGTCAATATATTATTAAAACATGAAAAACATTGCAAGCAAAACCTAAAATCACTAGTTTTTGTCGTGTCGTCGTCTTTGTGATTTTTTATTTAAAATTTTAAAATTCCTTTATAGTACTTCAGCTCTTTCGGTTATTATTGTCACATTTTCAGCAAATATCACTTTACTCAAGTACCTCTTTTTCATTCGCCAGTATTACATTTTTAGTAGTTTCACTGATTTCTTAGCTTTTTTCATAACCTAGTCTGATACTGTCGAGAACAGTAATGAGCTTAACACACACCTCTGATCCACTTCTCTATTTGTTTCGAATTGTTTAGACTCCTCATTGTTGATTCTTACTATGTTTATGTCCTTTTTATATATCTCTTATATTATTTGTATTGTTTTTATCTATCTTTCTTTTTTTTTTAATACATCTTCTTTTCTTACACGATCAGGAGCCTTTTCTAAGTATATAAAACAAATATGTATCCCTTTTTTTTGTCCTTTAGTTTTTCGCTTTGTTCTCTTATCGCAAATATTAAGTCTTCTGTGCTTCTTTCTTTCCTAACCGACGTTTAGCGTTTTCTATATTATCCTTGGTTATTTTTCTTATTCTTCTTTCCATTATGTTTGCTAATATTTTTTCAGGAACACTTGTTTATATAATTTCTCTATAGTTCTTACAATCCTTCTAATCACACTTTTTATATATCAGCATTATTATTCTTGAAATACATTGTTTCGGAATTTTTATTTCTTTTATTATCTCATTTATTAGTTTTAGTTGTTTTATTCCTTTTTATTCAATATACTTTATCATTTCGGGTTTTATATTGTCTCGCCCAGGTAACTTTTCAATTTCATCTTTTTTATAGACTCTGTCATTTCTTCTCTCTGTATTAGACCTATATTCTCTATCGCCTTTTTCTCATCCCTTTTTCCACTTTCTCCATATTTATAGCTGTTAATTCTAGAAAATTTTGTTGCCATCTGTCCATTATTTTCGCTTCTTCTGTTATAATGGATCCTTCTTTATTTTTTATGTTAATCATATTGCATTCCTTTCTTTGTTTTAGTTGTCTAAATGTACCATAAACTAGTTTTTAGTTTTCTCTATAGTTTTTGGTCATTTTCTCTCCAAATTTCATCTGCTTTGCTTTTCCAATTTCCCTTTTGACCTTTCCCTATTTTCTTTGTATCTTTCATAACCTACAACACTACTTTGCTGCATCTAACAAGCTGTTTTTGAATTTCTATTTTATTTCCGTTCAGTTCCTCAAATTTTGTATTTAATATCTTATGGTAATTCTCTTTGTATTGCCATTTTAAAAAATCCAGTTTCACCGAGTTGTGATAGCTTTCTATTTCCGCTATAATTGAGACTTTTACCATTTGCCACTTAATCTTCCTTATCAGAAAATAATTGTCATAAGTCTTTTTCTCTTTACTAGGTTCTACTTTGTACTAGGTTTTAATCTTTAATTCACTGGGCATATTACGAAAACAAAATTCTTTTTTTATTGATAATGATTGTTACTCCCTTTAGCTAACATCATAGGAACTTGAAAAAAATTTCCAGGGCCTCTTTAGACCTGGTTTCGCTATAAACATTTTCTTCCGGAAGCCAGCGTCTTCTCTTATTTAACCACCCGGTATTTTAATAAAAATTGGGCAACTATAGATTCATAATCCATTAACCCACAAAACTTCATAAACAACTTTGGTTAAAATATAACACATTACAATTTTTAACTCGTTATATTAATTCGATATTTTGAATCCTGAAATTATTTTGGCTTCTTAACTTGGTGTTAAACGAAGCCCAGATACATACATATAAAGATGGCGAATTAAAATATTGACTAAAAAGTTAGGACGAATTCTACTTTATTTTCATTATTCGAATAAACTACCTATGTAGTGTTTTGACTGTCCTCCAAATAAATTTACTGTAGACTACTTAACCTTGACGTACAAATGTGTAAACAAATAAAAATTTACAAATTATATACAGAAATCAGCGTAAAATAATTATACGCAAATAATTATAAAAAATATGCTGGTTAATAACATTTTCCGCAAAATTTCATATGTTATAGTAGTAATAAATAACCCAATCAACTAAAGAAACCTGTATGTGTATTTTACTATAAATATATGAAATTTTTTATTTTAAAAGTAACAAAAGTCAGGCTTCCAAAGTCCAATTTTCCTCTTAAACAAAATTGTACTATTTTATAGGATATAATTTATGTGTGTACAACAGCGTAAGATAACCAAAAATAAATATAAACAAAAGATAAAAATTAAACATTATTATGACATCACGACTACGGTCCGCAACACCTCCACCCGGAACATGTTGCCAGTGTCTTCAAACTCAAAAAGAACAGAGGCCGAAATCTCTGATGGAGAGTCTCCTTGTAGCAAAAATGGAACAAGTGACTTTAGAACAAAGTGCGATATCAGGATCTAGGCCAAAGTTAGTTAGAACAGACAGTGTTAATTCGTGCAGTTCGTTCGGATCGACTAGTTCGCTAGTGTCAAGTGATATATGTCGTTGTGACGACTGTTTGCTTGGAATTGCAGATTTGTATGCACAACCCGAACAAGAAACTAAAAAGAAGGTAAGTCATTATAATGCGCATGTAAAATTTGATGTACACTTCTGTAAACCGTGGTGTACATAAGTGATTATTCAAATTACCAGATCAAGTTGGGGCTTTTAAGGCAAGTACATCGTTTCTATAGGGTAACAAATAAATTTCTCAAGTGCAGCATGATCTGAATTTAGAAACTTTTTAAGTAATTGCGGAACCTTATCCTAATAAATGTATAGTGATAGTCAAAATAAAACTTGTACAATTTCCGGTATTTATTATACTTTTGTAAATTAAAAATTCAATACTTACAGAAACGAACTGAAATATTAACTTTTAGGTAATTAAAACAAATGACATAAAAATTAAAAATATACATAATAATGACCCACACAAATGAATAAATTTTTGTCTTCAACGTGAGAATAAGCTCATACACGTATACAAAACCGGTTAAAATTAATAATACAGATCAGGTCAATACTTTGTTTCTAATAATACCTCTTAGTGTGTTTGGTATAGATCGAATGTATTATTCTACATATATTTTCCCCCCATTCGTTTTTAAAATCCTATAAATTGGCATTTACTGGAAATATCAATTGATGCCATAATTTTTCTGTTAAATTAAGACCAGGACTTTGGGGTGGTGTTTCGATAACACTAGTTTACAAAATGAAAAAAAAGCTATGTCCTTCAAATGAATTGAATATTATTTTTTTTAATTACAATAAATAAACGCAAACATACATTTTTTTTATTTCCATCACGTCAGAGACAAAAGTTATCAACACAGTTTGTTTTCGACTTTTCACTAGTTTGTTTTTAATATTTTCTAAAATTTCGATGCTGTGTCGTGTTCAATTAAGTGATTATTTTTTTTTAAATGTCAAAAAGATTCTGTATAGTAAATCTTAATCGTTTTTGTTATGTTATTGGAGAACTTATTATATCTAAGAAAGGATATCCCTTAACGGAATCACTTAAAGCAACATATTTTTCTTTCTTTTTTTAAAATATCGGTCTCTCACAAAGATAAAAAGTGGGCTCCTCATGTATTTTGTGAAAAATGTAGACGAACGTTAAGCTTCTGGGCTGTAGGTGAAAATAGATCTTTGAATTTTAGCGAGCCAATCATGTGGAGGTAACCATCTAACCACGAGAATGATTGTTACTTCTGTCTCACTAAAATATTTGGTTTTAATCACAAAAACAAGGATAAAATTATATATGCAGATGTTCTTTCGGTTACTATACCTATCTGCCATTCAGACAAACAGCAAGTTACAACACCTCGCGGTTCTTCCAGTAAAACTTCGATGCCTGACACGGATTCCGAAGTAGCTCAAATTAATACAAGTTCAGATGAATTTTTTGATGTCTGTGAAGGACCACACATGATAACTCAGTCCGAATTGAATGATTTAGTAAGATATTTTATCCTATTTCAATTCAAAGCTGAATTACTATGTTCACGACTACAACAATGGAATTTACTTGCTCCCGGCACAAGAGTTACTTTATATTGTAAGCGAAGTGGATGTTTTTCGAGATATTTTAAGAAAGAAAACGCATTTTGGTATTGTTATGGTATAATTGGACTTTTTCAAGAAATTTAGCAATCTCATAATCCAGAGGAATGACATTTATTCATTGGTTCATCAAAGTTTAGTTTAAAAGCAGTTCTTCTACATAATGGTAATAAGAAGTCATCCATTCCAACAGGTCAAGCAGTAAATACCAAAGAGACTTGTGTCCACACTAAATGAACTCATTAAATACAGAGATTACAATTGGATTGTTATGTGGTGATTTAAAAATAGTTGTTTACTTTTGGGCTTGCAGGGCGGCTACACAAAATATTGTTGCTTTTTGTGTTTGTGGGATTCAAGAGCAAAGCAAGACCATTATTAAAATAAAAACTGACCAGCTAAAGAAGAATATGTTTCTGGTAAACTGAATATAAAGCACAGATGTCTGATAGGCCCATATAAAATTGTTTTACCGACGCTTTACATAAAATTAGGTATAGTGAGAAACTTTATCAAGATTTTAGACAAAACTAGCGTAGTCTTTTCTCTGCTAGTCTTTCTGAGGCGAAACTAAAGAAAGGTATTTTCATCGGACCACAAATTAAAAAAATGTTAAGCGATGAGATATTTGAAAAAAGTCTTTCGCCTACTGAAAGAGCTGCTCGAATTTCACTAAGACTTATTATCCAAGAGTTCTTAGGAAACAAAAAAAAAAGAAAATTGCCGAAAGTTAGTTGCAGATTTGTTACATAACTTTAAACGAATGGGTGTTAACATGTCACTTAAAGTTCATTTCCTTTACCCATATCTCGATTACCTTCCTGAAAACTTCAGATACGTGAGCGATGAGCATGGGGCGCGTTTTTACCAGGACTTGAAATTTTTTGAGCAAAATTATCAGGGATACTGGGATGAAGCGATGTTAGGTGACTATTGTTGGTCTATTGTAACAGACACGGATACAAATAAATACAAGAAAAAGGTTAAAGTAGTTCATTTTTAATTCTTTTGTATATTTTTGTATGTATTTTCTTTGTAAATAAAAAAAATAATATTATGGAAATGTGACGTATTGAATTTTTTAAATATATTTTTTAAACTTTGTGCACCTCAATTGTTAAGGAGAAACAATTTTCATTTCAAGGACAAAAACCATCTAAACTAGTGTAATTTTTGCCATATCTTAAAGACTTTTTAAATTTGCTTAGCCTCATGCTTGGAGTCATTACCTTGATATCACTTAAATATTCTCTTAACTCCAAATTATTCTGTGCTTTGTTTCATATTTTGTTTAAGGATATCCAAATGCATATGCCTCACAGTGGCTCTCAAATTATTTTCATTACTTCTTTCTAGGACACACAAATTTTTTTATGTATTATTCAGCTAACTGCAGACGTTTTCGCTTACTTACCTTCCTGACTCATAGTTTTCTTCTAGATACCGGGCTACCTAATTTGGGTGTCGCGAACCTCAGGGGGATCGCGTTTAGGAATATGGCTGTCGCAATGCGTTCAATAAATAAATCCCATACACAAAATATCATTTTATTAAAATATTTTTAATTTAACATTTAAATCTTGGAAGATTAATTATAACCAGGTAATAACAACAAAATAAAATAAAATAATAGCGGAAACTGTTTGAAATAGTAATTAATGCGACGGTTGATTTTGTTTTTCATTTAAAAGTTTTTATATATGTGGAATATCATTGCAAACACACGTAAGAAAATTATTTTCTAGGGTAATAGACGACTCCAATAACATTACGCAACAAATTTTAGTTTATTTGCTGTATCTTGTAGAAAAAGGGCATTTTTTTGTTAATTTTGGGGCGCTGAATATAAAAATGACAATGAAATTAAAAACTTAGTTGCAATTTTCAAGAACAAGTTTTTTTAAATTTTATTTTTGACAAATAATAAAAAATACATACTTTGACACTTATAGAGATACTAAATATCCTGTCTTTTTGTTTTTCTTTTGTGAATTGTTTCTGGAGCATCTCTATCAAGAGTCCAATAGTAGTCGGCAAGCATGGAACCATTTCACTTTCCCCGGTACCTTTTCCCATTGTGGATATATCCTAATGGAAGTGTTCGCCGTGCTCATCATTTACAGCTTCGGAGTTGTCAGGAAAAAAGTCCAGATGTGAGTTTAAGAAATGGATTTTTAGAGACATATTGCAACCCATTTTTTGATACGATGGCAGCATATTTTCAACAAGAGTAATGTAATTGTCAGCTTTTTTATTTTCAAAGAAATTAGTGTCCACGAGGCGAAAGTCATTCCATGCATTTTTTTCAATATTTTATAGAGTGCTGTCAAATTTTTCAGAATCTTTTGAATCTATGGCCCAACAAAAATATCTTTAATTTTTGCTTCACTTAGCTTTAGGAATTTTTGACGCAGGTACTGACAAGCGGGCCTATTTGTATTCAGTGCCATAAAAAAGTTTTTTATTAGGACTTATTTGACATGCATGGTGGCAACAAAATATTTTTGGGGTCTACCAATGGTATATGTTGTACATTCTTTTCACCTGGCTCTAATAATTATCGAACGGACCAGTCTTTTCTTTTATAATGAAATGTTTTTACCCGACTATCCCATTTATACAAAAACGGCAAAACTTGGTGTAGCCTAGCTGCAACCCAATAAAAATGCAATCACCTTTAAGTTACCACGGATTTGCCATTGGTGCTCATCGTATTTTATCCTTGTCAATAGGTACTTCATATTGTCGTATGATTCTTTCATGGAAACTGTGTATCCAACATTCGTAGATGGGAAAATATGTCCCATACACAGTAGTACTGCTTTCAAACTTGTTGAACTATCTATAAACAATCTCCATTCCTCTGGCAGTTTATATTTAAAGCCACCAATAAATCGCTAATATTATTGTAGATAACCAAGTTCTTTTCTATGTTAAAAAATGGTGCTAGGCCTTTATGGTGTTTACAACAAACATATACTGAATCGCATTCTAATAAGTGCCACTGCTGTAATCCTGATTCTATTAACTTTGCTTTACTTTTTGGAAGTTCTAAGTCTCTCGCAAGATCGTTTAATTCTGACTGGCTTATTTTGTGCGGTTGGTGGTATAAAATGCGGGGTCTCTTGACATTGATATATATTTTCTTCTTAAGAAACTGTTGTATCTGTATTATCTCACGTCACTATGAGGTAGAGATGGTATATTGGATAGTTGATAACCGACTTTTTCTTCTTGAATGTATCTATGCCTTGCTCAACACGAGGTATGATGCAGAAATAACAATCATTAATATGATTTGAAGGCTCTCTATAGATTATTGAAATAGCAAACCGCATACACGAGAAGAGTCTTGTCGCTTAAGTAAGAAGTAGCGAAAGGGATCAATTGTTTTCAGTATCCGTTACTAGACTTCCTTATTCACATCGTCGTGCAAGCCAAAACTTACCTAAGATTTTCTTAAAAATTCTAGTTGTGGGGTTTTATTGGTCGATATTTCAGTAAGTTCATTGTGAATCTAAATAGATGTTTCATCAGCTACGACTAACAACATTTTTCTCAAATTGAATGAGAACGCATCTTTTCGACAAATCGTCGTTGCTATTTGGAAAATATCCCAGTAACTGAATTTTTAGTTCGCATAAGTCCATATTTATTGCAATATAATCTGAAGTGAATGTATCAAAGTTGTGTTTTTGAAGGAGTGTAATCCTAATACCAAACTTCTTGATGAAGACATGGACTTTGTCTGTCATTAGTAAAATGTCTTTTTTTTTAAGTATGAAAATATATCATTCAACTAAGCTAATGGTAATAAATTTTCTCTATCTGGTAAAAACTCTGAAAATGAGCTATTTTTATCTGTAAAAAAGATGTTCAATTCATTTCGCAATTCGAAAAGCTTCTTTAGAATTTTTTCTTGTGATAGCCAGCTGACTTCAGTATGGAAAAGCAGTGAGTTGTATTTTACACTCATTTCTTCGCACAATGTGGAAAACAATCTACTCTGCAATGGTAAGCTCTTAATAAAATTAATAAGTTATTATCTGGCATCTTTTTTTGTGGCAAGCGAATTTCTCTGAAGAAAGCTGTTCGTCCATTCCATATGTGCCCTAATATCTTTTAATTTTACTATGACGTCACTGTTCTATGTTCGATACGTCTGTTCCCTTGTCGAACTGAAAAGCAAAAATTTCATTTAATTTAACCTTTTCAATTATTTCATTATGAACATCATTGTCCATTTCAATAATATATTTTGATAAAGTATTATTTGAAAGTGGAAAGTTTTCAACTTTTTTGCTTCTTCTAGATTTTTACCTTATTAATGACAGCGGGTAAAATGGGCTTTACCTTAATCGTGTGTGGCTTTGATTCCCTTTCGCTCACTTTTAATGCTTCTAAATCGGATGCTTGAAGTGCTGCGGAATCATTACAGCTTGGTTTGTTGATAGCACTTTGATGATTTTTCAAGACGGAGTAATTTACGCTCGAAAAATTCTAATGGCTTGTTATGAAATGATGGGTGTTCTGTTTCCAGATGCTAGACTAATTTTGAAGGCTTCCCTACTCTCCAGCATAGGGGTTAGCTTGGCATATTCGTTCTCGTGCGTGGATATTATCTTTATACTGGATTTTGATGATTTACAAATTTGTAATATACACGGTCGCGAGGTAAGCAAGTTCCCGAAATTTGGTTTTGGCGGAAACACCTTTTGTCGCATTTGTAAGATGAAATAATCTGTGGTAACAGTACAATGGACAGAGTTTGCCAAGAAAAAACCCTTGTCAAGAAGTTGCAGCTGATAAGATCTGAATTACGCTAAAAATAAACATCCAATCAGCTACTGAAACTGTTCTTGGTCGACCGAAACAAGAAAAAATTAAATCATGGATGACCGATGAAATATTGAACTTGATGGCTGAACGTCGGATTGTTAAAAATCAGCATGATAAATATAAGAAACTGAGTCACACTTTTAAAAAAAATAAGGGAAGCTAACGAGAAATGGATTCAAGAACAACGTGACGAGGCTGAAAGACTTCATCAGCTGCACGACTCCTTTACTTTCCATAGTAAAAGTCAAGGAAATAACTGGAACAAATAGAACAACGACATTGCCATTAATAAGAAATAGACAAGGAAGGCCGATATTGGATACCGACGAATTAAAGGAAACTTGGAAGAACTATGCGGAGACTTTGTTTAGTGATCAACGAACAGATGCCCCGACAAATGACACTGAAAACACGAGGGGACCAAAAATTCTTGAATCTGAAGTCAGGTACGCAATGAACTGTATGAAGAATGGTAAAAGAGCATGTCACGACGATATATATGCAGAAGTTTTAAAGCAAGTCGATATTAAACAACTGACATATCTCTTTAACGTGATATATGACTCAGGACAAATCTCAGGGAATTGGTTAAAGTCTACGTTTATTGCTGTTCCAAAGAAAACAAATCCCAAAAACTGCCAAGACTACAGACTCATAAGCTTGATGAGCCACGCTCTTAAAACGTTACTTCGAGTAATCCATTCAAGAATATACAGAAAGTGTGAGGATATGAGTGGCGACACACAGTTTGGCTTTATCAAGGGATTTGGCACTAGAGAAGCTCTCTTCTCAATGAAATTACTTGTGCAAAAGTGCTATGACCAAAGGCAAGATGTTTTCATCTGCTTTATTGACTATCAGAAAGCTTTTGACAACGTAAGCACGAGCCGCTGTTGAAAAGATTACAGGAGATCGGTATAGATAAAGATAATAAGAGAACTTTATTGGCAACAGTCAGGTGAGATCCGTATTGATGGCGATCTGTCAACAAAGACCTTTAATATACTGAAGGGAGTCCGACAAGGATGTGTACCGTCGCCTGTTCTGTTTAATATTTACGTTGAGAAAATATTTCAGTTAGCATTAGTAAATGAAATGCGAGGTATCAAAGTGAATGGCAGCCCTATAAACAGTATTGGCTATACAGACGATACTGCAGTCTTAGCTAACAACTTTGAAGATCTCTAGTCAATTTTAAAAAAATTCAACGAGTGCGGTGAACAGTTCGGGCTGCATATTAATACTGCCAAAACAAAAATGATGGTGATTAGTAGGCATCAGAATATCACTCCTCTGAACACCAACGGGGAAAATATTGAACGTGTTGCACACATAACGAATGATGAAGTTTTACGAGGAGCTGGCGTAGAAAGACTAATGGACACTGTAAAAAAACGAAAAGTGTCATATCTAGGGCATATACTAAGAGGACCGCGCTACTCCATACCAAGGCTAATACTACAGGGAAAAATTGAAGGCAGACGGGGCCCAGATCGAAAACAACACTCTTGGCTCCGTATTATAAGAAACTGGTGTGGTATATCAGACGCCGCAACCATATTTAGACAGGCTGAGGAGAGCACTCTAATTATAATGTGACCATGAGATGGACAAATGATCGCCGACGTGTGGCATAGCACATGGCACCCGAAGAAGAAGAAGTACATTAAAATTCTTCTTTTGTGTTCGTTGTGAAATATTAATCAATACTAAAAATGTATTAATTATTTTCGTGTTAAAAATTATCTTATCACTATATTTTCCAATCTATAATTTCATGAACTATTGATATTTTTAAATGAATAAATAATAAAGACTAATGTGTGAGCAGCAAAAAATTTTGTTTGGATTTCTTTCATGGAGAGTGAATCAAATAAAATAGTGGTTGGTGTACAAGTTTCATTTTGACCGAAGATCGATTTTATATTTTCTGACACAATAACTGACTAAAGTATGGCGACTAAAAACTCGAAAGATAGTTATTGAGGCATCTTATGTATATTGGAGAAATCTGGTGTAATTTTGAGAGACCCTAGGGTAATACAGAATATCAAATGAAATTCGAAGTAATCTGGTAAGATCAGGAGCGGAGGAAAGGGTTAATTTAACTGAATTTGTTGTTTTATATTTAAATGATTGTTGTAATATGTTAAAATTATCAAATTTATTATGAATTTAACTCATTATTTATGAAACTTTTTCTATCAAATTTTGTGTTTCTTGTTTTATATTAAAGGTTCCAATAGCAACTTTATTTCCTTGATACCTAAATTTGTATTTAATATTTTAAAAACAAAAAATCCTTTTTCTATCATTTCTAAGAGTAATTCCGAGCTTTGTATATATTAAACTTTGTACTGATTATATTCTAATAAAATTTTAACGAATTATTTTTCTATAAAAAACAAGCTGCTAAAACATTAAAAACAACACAAATTATCCACTGCGCCTTGTATTTGTTGTTATGTAATAGATTTGCGTCAATTCCTAATCGAATAATTATGCGCCGGTACTATTTCAACCTTAACTAATTCCCACCTTAAGTGGGCAGAACCATAGTGGTTCTATCTTTTGATTGGAAGTTAAATGTAAACAACTATTCCTTGTATTTTAGAATGAAGTATCCTAGAATTTATTTCCACCGCAAAATGTTGAAATGTTAGCTAGTTTAGCAACAGATGTCGGTATTATATTTAAAATTTGTTTTTAACCACTTGCTCTACAGGATGTCTGGAAATTGCATTTGGTACTTTAAAGAGATTGTAGATATGAAAAAATTTTAAAAATTCGTATGGACATAAGTCCGCAAAAGCATCATAAGGGACCTATGGCCGTTTAAATGTGACCACAAGTTTTTATTTAATATATTTGGGATTGCTTGAAGCACCGATGTGTTTCTTAGTATACGAACTAACATTAATTAATATTTTTTTTAGATGTTAAGAGTAAGCGACAAATTTAGTCAGGGGCGTTCCGGCAGAGTGCGGTTTAATTTATTTATTAGTATTTTTTTTTCATGACATTTTTTAAAAATTCTGCATAAAAAGTATGATTCTACAAAACCATTTACATACGTAAAAAATTACTACACTAATATTTAGAAGGAAACCTGCTTTAATTAAATCAATGTATAAAGTCTGATTTAATTTTAGAACTAAAAATTTGAAGTAAAAAACATCTAGTAGCTTGTCGTTACTGTCAAAATAATAAAAAATCACAATTATTTATCGTCTTTTAGAGCTCTAATCAAAATAACTTTTTAAGGTGTGAATTGAAATAAAGGGTCAGATTATTCATTTGCAGAATGAGCTAATATGCATTTTATGTATAGCAAAGTTAATGGTTGTGATCGGGAAGCTGGCAAATTATAGCAAATTCCTTGCGAAAATTATGTATTAAAATACATTAGCGCTTAAGAGAAAATGGTACTTTTATGCCAAATAGAAATGAGTGTGAGAAGCTAAACTACTCGAACTCTATAAGTAGAAGAAAGAGTTCTAGAACTTGTTGCAGGCAATCCAGGTATAAGAACAAGAAAAATTTCTTAACAAGAATGTATTCCTCACAGTACTACCTGGAAAATCTGAAATGAACAATTTCTTCGCCCACACTAATTATAAAGATTTCAGGCGCTTCAATCTCCCTAAGTTCAGGTTTATGAATGGATGTGCTGCCAAGACCGATTTTTGTTCTTAAACTGTTATTTACTGCCGAAGTAGGGTTTACGCGTGAAGGTATTGTAAATTTTCATAAGAACCATATGTGGACCCTCATGTAATTTTAGGGGATCGAATTTAAAACAAATTTTTTATCGATGTTGGGGCAGGTATTCTGAAAGATCGAATAATAGGGTCGCGTATTTAGACTTCTTGGAAAATGTTTTACTAGGTTTGCTTGAAGATATGCCTTAGGGTCAAAAACTGAAAACATTCTTTATACACGATGGGGCTCTGCCTTTAATTCAGTGTTTTAGTTCTAGAGCACTTGATCACTTAAATGAAACGTATCCAGATTGGCTAGGCAGAGATGGGCTCATTGCATGACCTCCCAGTTCACTGGATCTAAATTCTCTAGACCAGGGGTTTTCAACTTTTTCACCTTGCGAATCTCTTTTAAAACCGAAATAAACTGGCGAACCCCCTTTGTAGGCATTACGAACACAAAAAAGGAACAATAAAATTGGATTATTAAAGTTTAGTTTCCATATTGAATAACAATTTATAACGAAAAATTAAAATATAATTGTATAACATTTACGAACAAACATTATTAAATTAAACTGATAGCTTAACCTACAAAAAAGAATTAATACAAAATGAATACAGTAATACATAACTTGACCAATACCCTCAATGTGATATTTGTGCCTGTTTAGTGGAACAAAAAATTCAAAATAGGGTTGGATGTCTGAAAGTTTGTGTCTTCTGTTTCTGCATTTGACTTGTTTTTTTACTTATCTTTCAGGTAAATGTATGTTGAATATTCTTTCTCACAAACTTTAATGGCTTTTTCCGCCAAAACAAGATACTCATTCCCTACACTGATAATGAGCCAAAAAATAATTGAAAAAACATTTCGTGATGTATTTAGATGAAGACCAATGGGGATATGTTCTTTTCAGCGATGAAACCAGGATACAATTATGGAAGCCAGATGGATGTTGTAAAGTATACAAAAGAACTGGAGAACGTTTTGCAAAATGTAATCTTGAACAAATCGTTATCTTTGGTGGCGGTTCCATTATGCTATGGGGTGGCATTAGTTGGATGAGTCGTACGGAACTTATTGAGGTGAATTTAAGAATGAATGCTGACTGGTACACACAACATCATTGAGGAGCATGTTTTACCTTATGCCGGGTACGATGAATTCATGCTAAGGCATGATAATACCCGTGCACATACCGCAAGAGCAGTAGTCCAGTATTTTGAAGTTGTTGGGAATGTGACTCTAAATTGGCCACCAATGAGTCTTGTTGCAAATCCTATAGAGCATTTATGAGACATCTTAAAGCGACGTTTAACTCAATTGCTGAACTAAAAATTGCTGCACAGGAAGAATGGAATCGGATTCTGCAAGGAACTATCAAAGACCTTCTGCAGAGCATTCCTAGGAGGTTGCAGGCTATCGCTAGAGCTATAAGAGGAAATACTAATTACTAAACTGTTTCATGTTGTATTAAAAAATTGCTATATTGTCGTCATTCTTATTTTTTCCAATTAAATGTTATTAACAAAATCAGGCTATTTCATTAATTCCTTTTAAGGCTTCAATACGTAAATTAATTTCGATTAATATACATATAATAGTCTCGCACAAGACATTCAACAATAAAAAATACATAACGTTGTAAAGGAAAACAAATCAATATAAAAAAAGACTTAAAAATAATATATGCAATATTTTTGTCTGTGAGTGTATAATTTATTGATGTTAGTTTGAATATTAGAAAAACACATCGGTGCCTCAAGTAGTCCCAAAGATACCACATAAAAACTCTAGTTCGAAGACCACCTTGAAATGGCTATAGCTCCCTTATGGCTCACTTACGGACGCATACGAAATTCTTTTCATGTTTTTATATTGTTCTGGACGGTCGGTATTTATACACGATTGTTTTGCTTTAAAACCTTTAATTGTCACAATTTTGATGCTTGACAATATATAGAATCTCTTTCTCTTCAAGATATACGAATATAATTTTCGGAGAATATTTGCATTTTTAACTACTCGCATTTTTTTGATTATTCTTATTCTTAAGAAATAAGTTAATAATTAACTAATATTGTTGCTGCCTACGCCAAGAACTTATTCTTTAAATACATATTGAATTTTTATAAAAAAATTGGCGACGAACCATCGAGTACTTATAATTGAGG
The DNA here is from genome assembly GCA_034092305.1 of Diaprepes abbreviatus. Taxonomy (NCBI): domain Eukaryota; kingdom Metazoa; phylum Arthropoda; class Insecta; order Coleoptera; family Curculionidae; genus Diaprepes; species Diaprepes abbreviatus. The sequence continues at coordinate 12,922,882 of JASJET010000228.1, read as the reverse complement.
TTTTCGGAGTCTCATTTAGTTTGAAGCTGTTTTCCATGGCATGGTTTATCTGGAAAATGAATTTAAAACAAATCTCAGTATAAAGAAATAAATAACATATAAACAAATCAATTTTTTAATAACAAACTGATAATATCTATATATAATTTTATGAAAACTCACCGAATAAAATTTATGTTCTATATTTTCCTTCAAGAAGTACAAAACTGAAACCTCCCAGAAGCCTAGGTCATGACTTTTGTCGCCTTGGTATCTGCTAGTTGTTTACTTTTTCGGAGTTGTCGGAGTCTTTAAAAGCAATACCATTCTTGAAAACTTGAGATAATTCGTCTCCAATTTTTGAACACTTCAGACGATAAAATGCTTCACAGCTCATAGAGTTGTATTTAAACAGCGACGATATTAAGAAGTAGTAATAAGATAGTTCGATAGAATCGAGATAGAATAGGACAAAATGTAACAATAGACACATATAACTTTGAAAGAGTGGAACGTTTTAAATATCTCGGAGCGGCAATCACCGCAGATAACGATATCACATGAGGAGATAAAAGGGAGAATTCAGGCAGCAAACAGATATATGTATAGACTCAACAACACCATCAAATCCAAGAACCTAACACGAACCTCAAAAACCAGGATATATATAGAACAGTGATTAGGCCAGTGCTCATGTATGACTGTGAGACGTGGACGCTGACAAAAGCAATAAAAATGAAACTTAGATGTTTTGAGAGGAAAATCCGTAGAAGGATTTTCGGACCCTATCACGCCTCCAATACTAATCAATACCGAATAAGAACAAATGCTGAGGTCAAACAGATATATAACGCTAGCGACATCGAACAAGAAATTAAATCCCAACGCCTAAGATAGGCTGGCCATGTCCATAGGCTCCCTAATAATCGCCTTACCAAGTTAATTTGGGAGGAGGCCTCGACAGGGAAAAGACCCTTAGGACGCCCAAGAATGCGATGGAGAGATAACATATGGTCAGATTTAAGAACAATGGGGTTACCCACTGACCCAACTATCATGAACGACTGTGTGAGATGGAAGCAAGTTGTGCAGTCAGCCAAGACCCACCCCGGGTTGTAGGGCTACTAAAGAAAGAAAGAATAAGATAGTTGTGTTTGAGCTGTGTTAAAAGTATTGAAAGTATTAGTGAGAGGTATTTTATTTTGCGAAATGAATGAGTAATTTTTAAAGAGATAAAGTCATAACAATATGAACAGAACCTCCAATAATAATTTTGTGTATCGTTACGTTACTGTAATCGGAAATTTACTTGAAATTTTCAGGTTACATTCAACTTTCTAAGGATATTTTAATTACAAATTAAAAATACTTAATTGGTATTTTAATTGCTTTTTTTCATAAAATAAAACGTTTTGATAAAACGGTTTCTCAACATACTGCTTTTTTTTAGTGACAAGGTATTTTTAACTACAAAAAATAGGATATAATTTTTTAAATTATATGTTTCTACAACCGATCAATGGTATCGCAGAAATTCAGAGACCATAATCAATTGACACAACTTGTATCAGTCGGGTAAGTTCACAACGTATGACTTTTATTTAATCTCTTTTTACTATCCGTTCCATTCAGCTACTTATGTCGATAAAAATTCGAAAGTTATACGAATTGCTCCTACCTGTAACTGATTATATCTCGGGCTAATAATTTTTATATTGGCGAATTTAGTGTTGTCATAAGTCAACTGTCCCCACAATGGCGGATAGCACAGTGCAGACATTTTCAGTTTATGACATGGTCAGTTCATATTATTTTAAAAAGTGTATGGTTTTGACAGAGTAGAAGCACAAATTTTCCGATTTTACAGATGTCACAACTTTGACGGTGCCTTTGAAATTGAAGAATTCAGTTTAGGCAACGTTACCTAATTCGCGACAATAAAACTAACTAACTTTCGTGCTCCGACCTAATATTCCGATTCCAGATTTTTCATCCTGCCAAGATCCATCTGTAAGTTGCCAGGATTTATTCCTCGGGAGATTTCGTTTCTCCTAATCCTATCTACTTGATAGAAGTATTTCAAAAGAGTCTTTGGATTTCAAAAGAGGTGACACGTAATCTGTTTGCATGAGGAGTGATGACCGTCTCCTCACCACGCTTTCCCAGCAACATGAGTAGCGGTCCGTTCCAGTTCCGAAATGTCTCGGGAAACTAAGACGATAATTAGCTTTTAGGATCTCGTTCTCTATGTCTAAGTGGATAGAAGGTAGGTTCATTAGGACCTCCAAAACTCTAGTGGAGGCAGTCTCCATCGCACTAATCATTCCCACATAAGCCACATTCTTTGAAGATTGTCAAGTTAAAGACGATGCTTGTTAGTTGTACTAGACGACCATACCATAGCTGTGTACACATTCATAGAGGGGATTACCAAATAACACCTTCAGTGTCAGTGCCTTTGTGAATTCAAAGGCTGGTTTACAAGCCCAGGAAGCTTGATCTTCTTGGTATAAGCTTCAGTATAATCGTTCCAGTTCAGTCGTAAGTCCAGAATTACTTCCAGGTATTATACTGTTCCCTGGTCCGTCCCGTCAATGTGATTGTAGGAAGTCTCACCGTTCCCCCCCTTTTTTTTTTGTAAATAGTACCCACCGCGTCCTTGTCCGGGTTTATATCGAGCCCTTCCTTAACGTCGTTAAATTCACTTACCTAGGCGTATAACTAAGTTAATAAGGACTACATAGAATCAAATGAAGTACTTTTTAGTAAAAAATATGTTTATTCAAATTCCCATAGTTTTCCGTTGATTCCAACACCTCTGAGTTTAAAGCTATATTGGTATTTTGGCCAGTAATGTGCATTTTCTCTTAAACTTATCTAAAGATTATAAATGTCGTAAATCCTAGTGTAGAGACTATATTTTTTGCACGTGTGTACCTGTCAATTTATCTATTAACATTTACGTAATTGTCTAGCTTGTAAAATAAAAAGTAATTTTTTAATTACATATGGTACACAAATATTTATTTAAGTAAAATCCGTACTTTTCTGTTATAATCAATGTCAATTTGTCATAATAAAGACTAATTATTATTAAGTAATGAGATCCTTACATAAAAGTAAACAGATCAAAGGTAATCATTTGCGTCATCATCTTAAAGAGATCAATGTCATGGCATCTTATTATGCCATTAGATGTAATTTAAAAGTATAAAAATAAACAGTCTCTTAAAAATAACTTTTTATTGTTTATATTTTGCAATACTAATTGAATAGTTTGTAATTGATGAAGTTTCTTGACATTTAGCCTATGTCCTATAAAATTTGGAGCAATAAAAAAATATTGGATTTGTTAGATTAAGGTTATATATAATTGACGGATAAAATATTGCTTTTATATATGTTATATCTACTGCAGAGACAAAGTAGTATTTTCTTCGAAATTCAAGCCTTTGGTCAAACACCCTGTATATACATGGTGAATCATTCTAATGAATACATGTAATTGTCTTACCAGGTAAGCGTGCTTGCGGACAATGGTTTCCATAATAGGGCTGAAAGGGGGACAACAGATGACCTCAGCATTGGAGACTATGGAATACTTACAAAAAATGATTTTATCCCAATAGAACTTTGCATAGTTGTTTTCTTACCCCCTTATTGACTAACATTATCTAACCTTAAAACGGTTCTAAATTGACAACAAAGGGCTTAAACTTACAGGAGCAACAATAGTCAGGCAAGTTTTGGACCTTAAAAATACGTAAAAGAATAGTTTCCTTTTATTACTGAATCTGTCAAAATAGAGAATTTTATTTATTTTCAGGAGACAACTACTTCTCTTACATATTTCAAGGTTTTATCGCTAGGTTTTTTATCCTTGTATGTATATATGTGCCTAGAGTTGGGGATCTGTACCCTGTGACTTGGTAGATCTATTGTGACTCCCTACGGCTACCCAGTCGTAAGAGTTATCTTATTGGCTAGAGCAGGTCCTCCAGTCCTATTTCTCTCAAGAATCTTAGGATGTTGGACGACTTCAAGGCGGGTGGCTCCCCTTCTTCGATCTGGTGTGTTCCTAAGAGCCACATCCTAGAGTTTTCTAGAGCGCTGCACTCTGCAAGGATATGAATAGAGGTTTCGTCCTCCTCCTCTCAGAATCTGCACTCTTCTCTTTCTACCAGTTCGAGTTTCTTGAGGTGTCCTTTCAGATAGCAGTGCTCCATCAAGACTCCTGTCAGAAATCTGTGTTGGTTTTTATTCAAGCTTATGCATTCTTTGAATTTCTGCTGGACGTAGTTCCTCAGAAGTATTTTCGCTTGTCGCAATCCTTGCAGCTCCTTGGATCTCCCGCCAGAAAGGCTCTGGCTCTAGAAATGGTATCTCAACCCCTTTCCTCGCGAGCTTTTTTACTATTTCATTTCCCTCTATCCCGGTATATCTTGGTACCACATGAGGGTGACTTTATTAGTCGTAGTCAAATCATTCAGTTCTTCTTGGCATTCCCAGACCATCTTGAAACTGATAACTTGAGAGCTCAGCGCACTGATAGCTGCTTGACTATCCGTGATGATGATAATCTTTTGGCCGTGACTGTTTTTCTCCTTGTCCTAATGGCATATATTTCTGCCTGGAAAATGCTTGGTAGTATCTGGTGCCGGGTCCATACACTCCTACTCCAGTTCCCTCTGTTGCTTTGGAGCCATCTGTATACTACGTATAGATTTCTTGCTGAGTTTTTTAATGGCATTTCTGTCCCATTCGCTCTTGCGATTCAAATTGGTGCTGTGTGCTTATCCTTATATAGGCCTTTATTTGTTAACACAAGTGATATAACCTATGACAATATCATAACCAAAACTGACCAACTAGAAGATTTAAATTTTATGGCCACTAGATAGGTTTTAGGTCTTAAAAAGAATGAGATCCAGAACTGTACCTTACGACATTCCTATTTTGACTATTAACGCATCACGAATGTTGTTTCCGATCTTCAGCAATTCAGTTTTGTCACTTCAATAGTCCTCAAGAACCTTCAGCACTATGCCTCTAACAACGTCGGTGTTCAGTACATCCAAGAGTAGGTCTTGAGGCACAGTATCAAAAGCCTTTGCGAAGTTCAGAAAAACTGCCAAGCATTTTTTCCGTTTATTAAGGTCGTCCGAACAGGCAAACATAACAATACAGAACCAGAGGATAGAAAACGTCCAACACTATGTATACTTGGGTCATGACATCAGACTAGGGAAATCAAACCAGGATGCTGAAATAAAAAGAAGAACACAGCTGACATGGGCCGCTTTCGGTAAACTTGCATACATCCTGACAAATAATTCAATTCCCATAAATCTAAAAAGAAAAGTATACGACACATGCATATTACCAGTGTATACGTATGGATTAGAGACCATGTCCCTCACCAAAAAGTCCTCTAAAAAATTAGAAACAGTCCAAAGAGCCATGGAAAGAAACATGCTTGGAATATCATTAAGAGATAGGATTAGAAACACCGAGATAAGACGCAGAACGAAAGTCAAAGACATCGTGAAGGAGGTTGCAAAGACGAAGTGGCGATGGGCTGGTCACATAGCCCGATATAAGGACAACAGATGGACACGAAGAATCCTGGAATGCAGACCGAGGGAGACAACAAGAAGCACGGTAAGACCTCAAAAAAGATGGGTAGACGACATAAGGACAGTGGCGGGCAAACAGTGGATGAGATTGGCGAAGAGTAGAGAAAAATGGAAACAATTGAGAGAGATCTACATCCAGGAGTGGATGGACAGAGGTTGATAAAGAGAGAGAGCGAGCTATTTATTTTGTTAGCTTATAGATAGAGTCCGACGTACTTAGCACACTAAACTCAAATTGTTTATTAATAAGTATATTATTTTTTAGTAAAAAGTTTATCAACCTTGCTTTTAAACACTTTTCAAATATTTTGGCAAAGTTATTTATGGTACTGATTGGTCTAAAGTTACAAATGTTTGTTTTATCCCCTGTTTTGAATATGGAAATTACAAGCTAAAGGTTTGAGTATTTTTTCATGAAAGTTGAAGTTTGGTCCCTACATCGTCGAGATCTCATAAATTATCGCCTCTCTTCTCCAAGAGCTTCAAATTCAGAAAAAATAGACTCTCCTGCCTGTTGCATTTGGAATGTGGATGTAGACCCCCACACGGGCAACTTGCTTTAGCTTGTCATACCGTACTTGTATACCAACGAGTGAGTAATCTTCCCTTTGCTCTTGTGATACGCCACCTGCCCCCGCCTTCGAAAGACAGAGGCTGGATCCGTCCTTGGATACATATTTATTTTGTAATTTAAGTAAGCGGAAAAATATTTGTTGTTCTTTAGCTACTTGATGCACATTTTTAATAGAACTCTAGGATTTTACGATTTTGGTCTATCTTACTGTTTCCCTACAAGAATCTTACTATTTTTACCCTTGTTTAATGTGGTTGAAATGTTGACGTCAAGAATTTAGATGACGCCAAAGAACTATTTGACTTTTTTTTTTAATTACGGCAATTTATCAACAAAACTATGTAATAAATTTATCAAATACCTTACCTGTAACAGAAAGACACACGTATTGAATAAAAAAGTAGTGAAAAACAAATAAAATCTGGGTTAAAACATAATAGCTGCCACTGACCACTACAAAACAAGGTTATGGATAAAATGGGCAAATTATTGGGGTGTATAATTAAAAAATTGTCAGTGCTACTTCAATTATTTTGTTTTGTTTCTCTTTGTAATAGTTATTAAAAGGAAAAACATATCAAATAACCTATAGTTAAAAATAAATTAAATTGTCAGTGCTACACGTAACCATCCAACCACTGTTGATGTGGTCGACATATCGACGTGACGTCAAATATAAATTCACATACGTCGTAGCTTGAATTCAAGTGGACGAATCGATGTGACTGAAGGTTGCAATAACTCTCACAAGAAGATTCACCGGACTGCTTAAGCTACATATTATTTTAGATTGCTAGGGCTCAAGCTCGGTGTGGTTATTGGTTTTTATGTTACACTACGGCACAAAATGGGAAAAAGCTCAAGAAAAAAAAATTCTTTTAGAGAACACCGTTTCCGTTGCTGCCAGTTTTGTTTCTGAATTGCTGACTTATAAATCATTATGCTTTTAAACCGAATATTCTTTCTATGCGAAAGTAGAGTGAGTGATGAGCAATTTAGATTTAGAAATGGTCTAGGAACCAGAGAGGCACTAGTTTGTATGCGCGTTCTCCTACAAAAAAGTTGTGAATTCCGAAAGAACATCTACCTACGTCTGTTTCATCGACTTTGAAAAGGCATTCGACCGAGTACAACAGGATACACTTTTCGAATGTCTACAAGCAGCAGGTCTAGAATGATACGGCTATATATTGCAGAAAGCATCGAGGATCTCCAAACATTAGTAAATCTAGTCAATGAGGCGAGCTGCCGAAGAGGCCTTAAAATCAACATCTTAAAAACAAAGTGGATGCCTGTTGGAAAGATTAATGTAGATAAATGTCAACTTTGGCTCGATGAAGAGAGGATAGAGCGTGTAAACCATTTCAGATACCTTGGCAGTTGGTTTAATGTGAATGGGGACTCAGATGAAGAGATAATAGCTAGGATCGAAATATCGCGTAAGGCCTTTATGACATGAAAACCAGTTCTATGCAACAGGAACCTGTCAATGCATATTCGTAAGAGGGTCCTGAGATGTTATGTATGGTCTATTCTGTTATACGGTTGCGAGACATGGACACTAAAAACCACAACGCTAAACAAACTGGGAGCTTTCAAATTGTAGTGCTATCGTCGAATCCTAAAGATATCATGGGTTTCGAACAATTCCAATGAGGATGTTCTCAGAATGATGGATACAGATCGACTGCTCTTGAACATTATAAAGAAGCGGAAAACAGAATACTTCGGCCACATAATTAGAGGACTTAAATACCATCTACTTCACCTTATAATACAAGGAAAAGTGGAAGGAAAAAGATGGATAGGCCGAAAGAAGCTTTCATGGCTACGTAACATCAGGCAGTGGTGTGATTGCACGGTGGAGGAACTATGTCGCGCTGCAGCCGATAGAGAAACATTTCAGGAAATTGTAAACATGATGACCACCAACATTTGAATACGGACATGGCACCTAAAGAAGAAGAAGAAGTAGTGGATATATGAGAGAAGGAAAGAGGAGGAGGAGGAGGAGTAAGAAGAGTAAATCATCAACACTTTTCATCCTCCTCCTCCTCTTTTCTTCTCTCATTATACTTTTCAAATCTCTCATTATACTTATTAAAAAACCTCGTATCATCAACACTTTTCATCCTCCTCCTCTTTTGTTCTCTCATTATACTTTTCAAAAAGCCTCGTATACATCACCTTGAGTTTAATCTTAAAGTTAACAACATGGCTAACCTTTCATCGAATCCGATCATAGTAGGAGATCTAACCTTATGTTTGACCTTGAGGTGGATAACCTTATTTGACCATGAAGTCGATATAAAGTCCTACCACCAATGAATTTTCACTTCAGTAAATTTATAAAATAGATACGTGGAGCAACAAAAGATGATAAATTAAATACCAACAAATAATAAGTAAATAATAAGTAAATAATTTTATATTTAATAGTAAATATTACAAAGTAAATATTAAAAAATTCATTCAAAAATTTATGGATAATAATATTGAAGAAGAAGATCCAGATCTAGATGAATTAATTGGAGTATTGGATTACAATACACATCTTAACGAAGAAAAATTTCAGAAGAACTTCAGAAATTGTTTAAACTACGATATAAATAATTTCGAACAAATTGAAGCTGACTCTGGTGACTCCGATATTGAAGAAGATAATGAAGAAGACAGTGCTAGTGCTAAATTTTGTTTAGTGAAACATAAGTACACTGATCCCAAAGAAGTTGTGTTCTGTATTACTCAGAGTTATATCGTAGTGTTTGTAGTGACGGAAAATCAAGAAAAAACTCTTTGTCACGCATGCTATCAAATTATACAATTTTATCAAAGGGCAGGGGCTCATAGACATGTAAATACTCATAATAAGAGAAAATTAAAACGCTTAAGCAATGATTTACATTGCGATATGTGTTCAAGACAGTTGTATCAAATTATTACCCCCAAAGTTTGTTTAATTTGCAATAGTAGTGTTAAAAATATTGATTTAGATTGGGACGCAAATGTTCCAGTGGTGCCAATATAATGCCTGGTAAAAAACCAATATATAAAAACGGTAGGAAGTCGCGAAGGGTAAAAAAAAAAGTTGTTAATGAAATAATTGAAAATAAAACCGAAGAATGTCCTATATGTCTTGAAGATATATTATCTAATAAAATGATATCACCAGAACCTTGTAATCACAGATTTTGCATCCCTTGTTTAGGAATGTGGATGTTAATTAATAAAACATGTCCAATCTGTCGCAATGAACTATGTGTAATTAAATGTGAAAATGAAGAAACTGTAGTCCTAGAATATTTAGATTAGAATGTATTATTTAATATTTATGTATTGCAAACCACTTCATAAATGTGAAAATGAAGAAATTATAATCCTAGAATATTTATTTTAAAATGTATTATTATTTAATTTTTATTATTTTAAAATTATTATTGTTTGTATTTAATTTATCCATTTATTCTTATCTTATTGGAATAAAGAATTGAACAATTTCGAAAAAAAATGTTTTATTTATAAGAATAACGAACAAACATAACAACTAAATACAAGAGTTTTGATTATTCATAATAGATTGAAAAAATATTTTAAATTAACCACCCTGTTCAAAAATTCTTAATCCTTTCTTATTTTAGAGAGTTTTAAATCTAAAATTAATAAGTTTATAAATATGAAAGAAAAATATTATAGGAAATTTAGGTACAGTTATCTTCATACTCCTTTATAATTAGATCAATTAAATAAAATTTACATTACCTTAAATCGTCTCCGTTACTATTCACTATCACTTAAACACTTTAACTTAACCTAAAAATAGTTTCACTTAACACTGTCCCTAAACTTGGTCTATTGTTTGTATCTGTCAACTGAAAAAAAAAAATCAATTAGTATTTTGATATTAGGAAGACTAATAATAAATTTAATATAAGCTACTTACTTTGTAGTGGAATCGACTTCGTCACACTGGACTGGCGGATTTATCTGAGGTTCCACTTGAGGATCCTCATTTTCCTCTGGATTTGTCGAGGAGGTTATGGTTGGTACTTGTACCGGAGGAGGAACGTTGACTCTCCTTCTTATTACAAGTCTATTACCATCCATAACCTGAATTTCATAATTTCTGTTCCTGAACATATTGATAATTAAATTAAATAATAAAAATTAAAATTTAGGAAGACAGCACTGGTGATGAACCAAAAATGAAAAAGTCACCTCGCAAAACAGTCATTTTATGAAAGTAGGTCAAGGTAAAATTTCGATTTTTAAATCGCGGAGAGGGCCCCTCATACCGCCCCTATACTCCTCCTATACCCCCCGCCCCCGCCCCGCCCCCCGAAGGGGGAGGGGCGGGGGGGGCGGCCTTCGGCCGCGCGCACTGCCTTCCAGGGAGCGGGGGGCCTTCGGCCCCCCGCCTCCTGGACCCCTCCCCAGTCGAGATGCCCCGAAAAAACCTTGTGTTTTTTATAGGCCCGCAAACCTCTCGAGTTTTTATAGTTACAGCACATTTTAGGACGTCTCACTGAGAGTTATAGGGGACCCTAAGGTAAGATGCTCCGAAGAGAATTTTGTCTTTTATACGCCCGCAAACCTCTCGAGTTTTTATAATTACAGCACATTTTAGGACGTCTCACTGAGACTTATAGGGGACGTAACTCCCTAAGCAGCTCAGCAGAGGGACTCAGCTGGGGGGCTCAGCGGGGGGAAGGGAGGAAAGGGGAAGGAGGCTTTGCGGGGGAAGGGGGCGGGGAAAAAATTTTGCGGGGGAAGGGGGGAGGGGGAAGGGGGGCTCCGCGGGGTGTGACGCGCAGAATTGAGGTCATTGACCTTTATTGAGGTCACTATACGTACGAGGACAAACCGTGGCCTGCTTTCATATAAAACGGTCGAGGATCAGTTTATAGCAAGCTTAAGTCGAGTTTACCACGCTTTAAATTTAAAGTCTCCAATTTTAGTTTCTTTTAGTTTGTTTTAGTGTGTTTTAGTTTGTTGCTGTCAAGTGTACTCAAATTTTAAAGGTATGTCTTTTCCTTTTGCCTCAACTTCCACTGAACAGTTAGGAGTGGTGAACAAAATTAATATAATTTCAAATATAATAATTCAGCCTGCTTTTTTGAATAATGAAAATGAAAGTGACAACCAAAATTTAAGTCAGAGAACCCAAAATTTTAACGCGATGATTAATACGATGCAAGAAAAAAATTTAGAAAACAAATTACTCCAAAGTTGTTCAGAAACGAACATAAAATTTTTAGAAAATTTGGAATATTTGCCTGAACTAGAGAATATTTCGGAGACAGATTTTGACTTTCAAAATTCAATTTTATCACAAAATTTAGATTTTAATAATATTTTAACGCCGGAAACCCCAAATTTTTTAACTCAAGATTTAGATGTAACAACGGACACTCCCATTACAAATACTCCCGACATATTAACTCAAGATTTAGATAATATCGACAATTTTAAAAAGCTAATGGGGATTCCCAAAATTAATAAAAATTTAACAAATTATCAGAGTAAAAGTGACAGTGACAGTGACAATGATTCGAGTTCAAATAAATCACAAAATTTTTTTGGAATGTTGAAAACTAGAAATTTTGAAAGTGAAAACAATTCTGGAGGAATACCGGGTAATTCTTCATTTTCTCCTCTATCTCTGTTCAAAATTTCAACTAATCAAAAAAAAAATAAAATTTCGGAATCGACTAGTAGTGGAAATATGGGGGTTGATGTTTTGGGGGAGGAGGATGGTTCACGGGATAGTTACAAAATTTCAGATTGTAGTGAAGATTTGGGAGCATCGTTTACTAGTGGTGGTGGTTCCCAAGAAATTCTTCCAATAATAAGTGAACCATCTGAAAAAAATGAAAATTTTAGTCAAAATTCAATTCCGTGCGGCCAAAATACCTACTGTGAATTAAATTTTCCAAATTCTCCAATAATTTTTGAAAACTCGCCACCAGATTTCGATGAAATTTTAAATTCTGTTTCTACACAAACAGAGACAGTTCAAAATTCTGTTTTAACACAAACGGAAGTGTCAATCCCCTTCGAAAACGATTATCCGAAACTAAGCTTTCATTCAAAATCAAATTTCAAAATTAAAAATAAACATTTGTCTTATCAAAGATCATTAGGATTTGTTTTGGATTCTATTTTAAATTGCGATCCTAATAAAACAGCTGAGGAGAAAAGGAAGATGTGGGAAAGGGCGATAGAACTTTATAAAGCTACTCTTAGCTTTTTCCATCCCATTCCTTAACTCCCCTCCTACTTCTTTTCCACCATTTAAATTCATACCTGACCGTGTCACCTTCAGTGTGTTAAAATCGACTTGGGCTTCACAATAAGAGATTCGTTTTAGAAAAATGGATTTTAAATGTGAAGAGTGCTTCAAAATTTTTACTCGAAAAGACAATTTGAATCGCCACAAGAAGATAATTCACTCTAACAATGGCCCCCAGTTAGAACAGAAGAAGAAAAGCTGTAAGTTTAATTTTAAATAGAAATTTTGTTTCAATTTAATAATTAGTTATTAATTTGATGAATTAGAGGCAAATTTAATAAAGAAGTTATTAAATTTTAGGTGAAAGAAGATATTGTCAATTCTGCAAAATATTTATAAAAAAGTCATTATGGTTCTGTCATTTGAGAACAAATAAACACAAAACCAATTCAATGGTGGTTAGGGATGAAAATGTGTCTGTAATAAAATCGGCATTTAAGGAAAGAATCATTTCATATAAAATATCATCGACTCAATACCAAATCAACATTTATGATTTTTTCTCCGAAATACAACAAAAAATAATTGAGGTAATCAATTATGAAATCCAAAGACACACCTGCATCAAACTCAACATGGAGTTATTTGGTCTTTACTTAAATCCTTCCAATGAAAGTCATGAAGTTAAGTCTTTCAATACCCCATTTCGGATTTTATGTAATAGTTCAGAATTAACGCAAGAACTAGAAGATATTATTAAAATTATTGACCGGAAAGCTGATGAACTGGCAGAAAAAGATTCGGGTAAATTATTTTTTATTAAATATTTAGTAACTAAACTTAAACCAAAAATAAATTTGTTGTTAATTATTCTTCTTTAATTTCAGGATGGATTTTAATAAAAATATTACACGTTGAGCTTAACATCAACAAGTACAACCCCTTAAAAGCTTCTTCATATATACCGCTACCGTCAGAGATCAAGTTGAAAAATGCTGTAGTCAACGTTCAAAACAATGATGAATGTTGTTTCGCCTGGTCTGTGGTTGCAGCTCTTCATTCACCTAACGGACCAATTGAAAAGGTGGAGTCGTATCCACATTTCACCACTATTTTAAACTTTAAAGGTATCAATTTTCCTTTAACTTTAAAAGACATAAGTAAATTTGAAAATTTAAACAATATTTCGGTTAATGTTTATGGATTAGAAAAAATCAAGAATAATTTAAAAACTCAATTCGAAATTATAGGACCTTTACATTATACAAAAAATAAGCGAGAACGTCACCTTAATTTATTATTAATTGGAGATGATAATGGAAATTTCCATTACTGTTATATTTCGGATTTATCTAGATTAATTTCAAAACAATTATCTAAACATCATGGGAAAAAATTTTTATGCGACGGTTGTTTACAATATTTTACTACTGAAGAATTATTAGTCAGGCATAACACATATGATTGCGATTTTGTAAGAATAAATCTACCTTCAACTGAAACCAAAATAGATAGATTTGGAAATATTATTCCCGAAAATATTTTAAAATTTCAGAATATACAGAAACAAATTGAAGTTCCATTTGTTATATATGCAGATTTTGAATGCATTCTTAAGCCTTTAAATAATGAAATTAATGATGTAGATCCAAGTTCTCCATATACTGAAAAAAAATGTCAACATATTCCATATTCGTTTGCTTATTATATGAAGTGTTCATTTGATGATTCAATTTCCAAATTTCAAAATTATATGGGTCCCAATTGTGCACAAATTTTTATAACTTACTTAGAAAGAGACGTTCTTAATATTTACAATAAATATATGAAAAAGTTAATACCAATGAAAAAATTAAATGTGTTGGAACAATTACATTTTGAATATACGAATGATTGTCATATATGTGATAAACCTATAATTTCGGATAAGGTTGCTGATCATTGTCATTTAACAGGTTCCTATAGAGGTCCGTCACACTCTATATGCAACTTAAATTATAAATTATCTAATTCCATTCCAGTAGTTTTACACAATTTGCGTAATTATGATTCTCATCTGTTTATAAAAAATTTATGTCCAAATCATGAACAATTATTTGTCATAGCCCAGAATAAAGAGAAATACATTTCATTTCAAAAATCTATTGAAGTAGATCAATATTTAGATAAAAAGACTGGTTTCACCAAGTCAAAATTTCTATATCTTAAGTTTATTGATTCATTTCAGTTCCTACCATATTCTTTGTCAAATTTAGCTTCCATCCTTAATGATGAACAATGCAAAGAAGTGTTCAAATATTTTAATGAAAAGGAAAAATTTAAGTATATCCGTCAAAAAGGCGTTTTCCCTTATAAATATATTGATAATATCGACAAATTAAATGAAACGGAGTTACCCAATAAAAAAAATTTTTATAATGACCTCACGGATGAACACATTACTGATGAAGAATATGAGAGGGCTAAAAATGTTTGGAATTTATTTGAATGTAAAACAATCGGTGAATATTCCGATTTATATCTTAAATCTGATGTATTACTTTTGGCAGATGTTTTTCAAAATTTTAGAAAAACGTGTATGGAAACTTACAAACTTGATCCTGCACATTATTATACTTTTCCAGGTTTAAGTTTTGACGCTTGTTTAAGATATACTGGAGTCGAATTGGAGTTAATAACAGACCCAGATATGTTACATTTTTTTAAAGGTAGTGTAAGAGGAGGAATCAGTACCTGTGTATGTAGGAAATCTATAGCAAACAATTTATTTCTTTCAAATTATGATCCATTACAACCATCTAAATATATTATGTATTTCGATGCAACTAATCTTTACGGATATGCGATGTCTCAATATCTGCCCGAAAAAGATTTTGTTTGGTTATCAAATCAACAAATTCAAAATTTAGATATAATGAATATATCTGAGACTAATGACAAGGGTTATGTGCTAGAGGTTGATTTAGAATATCCTGAAAATTTACACAATTTACATAATGAATTTCCATTCTGTCCAGAAAATTATAAGCCTCAAAATTCTAAAACTTTTAAATTAATTCCAAATTTAAAAAATAAAGAAAAATATGTAATTCACTATACTTTATTAAAACAATGTATTCAATATGGAATTAAACTAACTAAAATTCATCGGGTTGTAGAGTTTACACAATCTCAATGGTTAAAAAAATTTATTGATCTAAATACAAATTTAAGAAATCAATCTAAAAATCAATTTCAGAAAAATTCTTATAAATTGGCAAATAATAGCATCTACGGAAAAACAATGGAAAATGTGGATAAAAGGACAGATATACGATTGGTTACACAATGGGCAAAAAATCATAGAAAAGATGGGGCAGAAAATTTAATTGCTAAACCATCCTTTAAAGATGTAACAATATTTTCAGAGAATTTAGTAGCTGTGCAAATGCGTAAAGTGTTAGTGCAATATGATAAACCTGTCTATGTAGGCTTTAGTATTTTATATATATCAAAAACGGTGATGTATGACTTTTTTTATGGGTTTTTAAAACCTTTATATAAGAATAATATTAAACTTCTGTACACAGATACAGATTCCTTTATTTTGGAAATTGAGACAAGTAATGTTTATGAAGACATTAGGGTTAATATTGATAAATTCGATACTTCAAATTATGATGTTAATAATATTCATGAAATACCAATAACTGAATCTGTTGTTGGAAAGTTTAAGGATGAATATGCTGGTGAACCAATAGAAAGCTTTTATGGCACAGGGGCCAAAGCTTATTGTGTTAAGTCAGAAAATGGGTTGCTTAAAAAAGCTAAGGGGATAAAGAAAAGTAGCATTAAAAAACAATTAGAATTAACACATTATAAAGATGTTGTAGAACAAAATTCAAAAGCTTTCTGTACAATGTATTTGTTTAGATCTCGACTTCACAATATTTATACAGAATTAGTTAACAAATTAGCTCTCACTTCTAATGATGATAAAAGATTTAAAATTCCCAATAGTTATGATACATTAGCGTGGGGTCACCAAGATATTCCATTTTTTCAGTGGTTAATAGACCATGAAAATGAATTATAAAAAATTCTTTTAAGATTAAAAGTTTTACTCTTCAAGGCTAAATTTGAAGTATTTAAGAACATGGTAAATTTTAAAATTATATCAGTATAAAATATACCACCGTCTAGAATAAATATGTGTTTAGAATCTTTTGAAAAAGAAATTGATAACAAATTATATAGAACATATGAAAAAAGACTTTCCTCATTTAAATTCTGGAATGGAAAATTAAATCCTAAAGTGTTAGCCCAATCAGGGTTTTATTATTTAGCTATTCATGATGTTTGTAAATGTTTTTACTGTGGTGCAGAAATATTTGCCTGGAAAATTGATGATTGTCCAATTGAGGAACATTATCGTCACTGGAAGAACTGTGACTTAATCGAGTGTTTGTGGTTAGGTGAAAAAAATAAAAAATGTGAACCTGTTGTCCTTAAAGTGAAAGAAAATATGTCAACATCTTTCATTTTTTTATTAGTTTTAATAACTATGTTTGTATCTCTAATTTGTAAACAAATTATTTAATGTCCTTAAAGTGAAAGAAAATATGTCAACATCTTTCATTTTTTAATAGTTTTAATAACCATGTTTGTATCTCTAATTTGTAAACAAATTATTTAATATTTTGAAAAAAAAATGTCTATATATTGTAGAAAATTAATTAAAACTGTTCAGTCTTATTTCAATCTCTTATTGTTTTGTTAATAGACATTTAAAATTGAAAAGTGTTTTAATGGCATCCCTTATCAACTACATTGTTTTACATTCAATTTTAAATAATACTTTATATGTACTTTATCCTCCAAGGGTTTTACATGGAATGGTGTGTTTTGAAAACGAAACCTCTACTATTAAACCTGAAATATGTAATTATATGAAAGCTATGAATATTAATAATTATTCAACTGCTTTCGCATATAATATGAATAATAGTCAATCTAATAGTAATTTTTTCAAAATTTACTTTCATTATCCAAATAATACAATTTTTGACACTAACTGGATTGAAAAAAATAAAAAACCATTTACGATTTCTAGCTGTGATCATATTAAAAATGATGAGGAAGGTAAAAACTGTTTAATTCTATTTATCTTCAATATAATTTTATCAATAGGTAGTTTTTCACTTTTGTCGTTCTTGACAATTTTGTTTTATCAAGATAGGTCATAAAAATTTAATAAACTTGCTTGACCTTGAAATTTATAGAGGAGTGGGGTGGATAAGATATATTCAGACTCAGTATTTTAGTTTTCAGTTAGCATCAAGACATCATGTTTAATAGTAGCAATTTTAATGGATATAAATCCAGTTCTAGTGAAACCAATGATAAAATTAGTCAGTGTAATGAAAAATTATTAAATTCAAAAATCTACTATCTTAACAATTCCTTATCAAAATTTGTTTGTGTTGGAATTGGTATAAATGATTTTACACCAAAAGTTCTAATTGGAGGTCGAAATGGATTTCACATTTACTTGAATGAAGAAGAATGGAAAGAACTTCAAAAAAATCAAGGAGTGTTGGTGAATTATTTTTATTCTGCTCAAGCATATGCATACCCACTAAAAATTGAAAAAATCACAGTGTTTTTTGAAAAAATAAATCATTCTCCTGTTATCAGAATTCAAAAGGATGAACATTATGTGATTCTGGGAAAAGAATCAATAGATAAATTAGTTGAAATCGATGAACTTGTTGACTACAGAATTCATATAATTAAAAAGCAAGAATTTTCCAAATATTTTAATTTGTTTCATCACTATAATTATCAGTCAGGAGATGTGTTGTCTCATATTTATAGTGTTTTGGATCCATGTCAGAATTTAAACAGTGAAAATGTCGGAACTGTTTTAGAAATGTTATCTCTACATAAACAGGAATTAGAAAACAAGTTAAGAAAATCCGGTGCATTACAATAGAAATATGAAGAAATCAGTGACAATCAGTGAGAACAATAATAAAGTTTATATATTAGTGACATGGGACTTTGCATTTAGACAAGCTCGAAAAAGTGAATATCAGAAATTTTATCTTGACAGACTAAGATTTGAAAAACGAGTTGAACAATGTGAAAGTATTCTTAAAAGTATTTTTGATGTAGATCATAGAAAAAAAATATATATTGAAAGATTTAATGTAAAAATATAAATTTATATTGTTAATCTCAGTTGTAAACATCTTAAAAATTATATTGTTAGTATTTGTTGTAAAAAGGATTATCGTAAATAAAAAATATGTTATATAAATAGGTCTTTTATTTAAAAATTTGATATACAATATTACTTAAAATTAATTACAATACATCTTTTTTAAGAATCCATGAATTATGTGATTTATCGAATCCTAACCATTTAACAAAAACTTGGTTCCCTTTCTTCCTTAAAATTTTTTCAACCAAAAACACATCTGGATGTTTAACTTTTTGTAACTCTTCTTGGTAGAAACCTCCTTCAATATATTCATTTTTACTATCTTTTAATAAATAGGTGGGTGGATTTGTTAACTGAACCTTTCTAATTTGAAAAATTTCAGTTGACCAATTTGGAGTATATCCTTTTTCAAAAGCTTCTCTTTGTTTGGAAATTCTAACAAAATCATTTTCTTTAAATTTAGTGCGCTTTAAATCAAATGTTTTTTTAAAAGTAAAAGAATTTTGCAGTATAGTTTTCTCATTTTTTTTATTAACCTCAACAGGTCTATATCCGGTAGTTCTATGAATACTATTATTATATTTTTCAATAATAGTGGGTAAAATAGAGTACCATTGGTAATTCCCTCTATTACTAAAATATTTCCACATTATATTTTTTAAAGTTCGATTTACGCGTTCTACAATACTCGCTTTGAGATTAGAGTAAGTATTATAATGATTAATTTTGTAATAATTCATAAGATCTTTAAAATCTTTATTGAAAAATTCTTTTCCTAAATCTGTCTGCAAATTTTGCGGTTTACTTGTTTTTTCTAAAATTTTTTTCATAGCTTCAGTTACATCTTTTCCTTTTTTACTTTTAAGTGGTTGAGTCCAAACATACTTTGAGAATGCATTTATCACCACCAAAATATATCTATAACCTTTATTAAATTTGGAATAGGGTTGCATCTCTACCAAATCAGCTTGCCATAAGTCATTAAGGCTTTTAACAATAGTTCGTCTTCTTCTATATCTTCTTCTTGCCGGTTTATGTAATTCATCTACAACTGTTTCTTTAATATTTTTACTCATAGTACTAGAATAAAATTTCTTAATACCTTCTTTAAATAACTTATTTTATTTGTTTGTTATCTTTTTTTAGCAAATCTTCGATTTTATATTCCAAAGTTTTAAAAGATGCATTATTCGAATCTTTGACTTTTTTGATTTCATCTTCGATTTTATATTCCAAATTTTTAAAAGATGCATTATTCGAATCTTTGACTTTTTTGATTTCATCTTCAATGTTGGTAATTCTTACATTAATTTTAGTTTCAAAAACAACAAGTGATTTTATACTTTCGTTTCTCATTTCTCTTACTGTTGCGTTTAATTCTTCTCTAGCATATGCCATTGTGTCATTAAACTCTTTTCTAGAAACTTCGGCTGCTCTTTGAACTAATTCGTTTAGTGATTTTATTTCTTTTACCAATTTATTTTCTAGATTTTTTATATCTTTTCCTAATTGAAATTCTACATTTGTTAAATTTAATTTTATTTCTACCAATTTTTTTTCTATTTTCTTTATATCTAAAATCGCTTTTTCAATTTCAATTCTTACATCGTTCAAAGATTTTTCATAATCATTTAACTTTGTTGAAATTTCTTCAATTTTTGAACTGTGTTGTGCAAGTCCTTTTTTTAAATCATGGATAGAGGTGTTAATCATAGCTTGTATTAGTTCTGCTAAAGATTCTAATTCTTTTTCTAATCTTTTATTCAACATCTTTTGAAAATATTCATCGTCAACAGTGGTTTTTAATTCTGTTTTTAGATTGTTTAATTGTGAGATTATCTCCATGATTTGTTCACTATTTTTTAAAATTTCATTTTTAAATTTATTTTCAATTTTTTCATCTACATTTTGTAAATCTGTGTTTAATTTCTTTTCCAAATTTTTCAAGTTTAATAGAATTATTTCAGCATTATTTTCAATTGAATTAATTTTCTGATTTATTTCATTAATATTATCGCTATCTTTTTTATGGATTATAAAGTGTGTATTCATAGCTCTCTCTATTTGTTGTGTGTTTTTATTCATACCATCATGAACGTTTTGAAAATTACCTATTTCTTCAGAAACCCTATTATTAAGTTTGTTCGTAAATTCTTGGAACTTTGATACCATATCTTTTATAATAATTTGTTTAACATTTTCTATTGCAGAAGTATCATTTATTTTTGATTTAACCAATGTTATTTCATTTTTTATGTTATTTTCAAAACTCTTTACTTCATCATATTTCTGTTTTATTGTTTTAAAATCATCTTCACACTTCGATGTTTTTTGAGAAAAACTTTTTAATAGTTCATCATTGTCTTTGACAATATTTTTTATATTTAATATCCTGTTATCATAGTTTGACACATTTTCTTCAAATAACTTAATTTTTTTCGAAATAGATTCCACATTTTCATCATTTTCACTAACTCTCTTTTTTAAATTTACAATATCATTTTTTAACACAGGTTCAAATCTTTGAACAATATCATCACTTTTAAAATTTTTTAATATTTCATTTTCAACATTGGCTAGTATTTTATTTTCTATTGTAGGTATATCTACTGTATACTTTTTAGAAATATGACGTCCAAATTTATCAATGGTCATTTTAGCAATGTTATGTAACAATATTTACTACTTTCTTTTATACAATTATATTGGCTTCTTTCAATTCTTCAATAATAGAAATAATTTCGTTGTTATGTCCTGTATTCCCAGCCATCATAGATGCTACCAACAGTCGAAGTCTATCAACAAGTTCATTTACGTTATCCCAATATACGTAATCGGTATAAGGTTTATTAACTTTTAAAGTTATTCCGGATCCTGTTCTTTTCGAAGATATTCGAGTTTCCCTGTATGGAGCTTTTCGTCTGTCAAAAAATCCTTGAACTATATTATGCGTTTCGGGATTTATGGTTTTAGTTTTTGTAATTCCTTTATTTTGTAAATAAGGCCCTATTATAGAAATATATTTTTGTGATCCATTTCCCTGTACCTGCTCATTTGGATCATAATTTCTACGGTATGCATTGGTTCTCTTTAAAATATCCATATAATTTTCCAAATCTTGTTTTTTATAACCTACTGGTTCCTTTTTAAATAATAATTCATATAAACCTGGTGTACCTGTATAAGTTATACCTTCAACTTTTATGTTTTTACCGATAATTTCTATAGGTCTTTGTGTTAAACCCAAAAAGAATTTCTCAGTTTCAAAATCATGTACTATTCCATAGAGGTGATCAAACTTATGTTCCACATCTTTTACCCCTCCGTCAATATATTGACGAGGTAATTCATGAAATCCTGATAAATATTCTTGATATAAAGGTGTACTGACAAATGTTTGAATTGTTTGGCGTGTTTGTTCTAATATATCCGAAAGATTTCCTACCGTAGATTGTGAAATTGAAGAAGGGGTGGTTTCTGCTATGACACTTGTTTGTTGTAAAGATGGCATCTGACTATGTGAAGCTATACTGGTTTCCCAATCAATAATTGTTGGTATTTCTGTAGGAAGAATTGGAGTTTTCCCTGTCTTTCTTTTTTCTGGTGTTGAAGTTCCATACTGTAGTTTTTTTTTTGGTGTTAGTGTTGGAAACAATCTTTTTTCTGGTGTTTCATAATTTTTTTTAATGGGTGTTTGTAGCTCTTCCTTTACCTCAGCCGATTCAATTTTACCAATTGTTGAAATTAATTGTTGTAGGGGTTGAGTTATTGGTTTATAGGTTTCCTCCAATTTGGATTGTGCTTCAAATTCAGCATTTTTTAAACTTTGATATTTTTGTTTAACAGCTTTCCTTGACTTAACAAGCTCTCTTGCTAAGCGTTCATTCATGATTAGTTAAATTTTTCACAAAACTTTTATTTTTATAAGAAAATATATGAATCAAATCCTTTTCGATATCGACCGGATTTTAAATTCGAATCCTTGTCTATTACCAAAAATCCAAATTTATCTTTCCAACACATCAAACATAACTCATTAAATTGATTAAATGACATATCAACATTAACATGATCATCATAAATATGTTTTAAGTTCGTTTTGTCTTGTTGAAATATAACAATCAAATTCGCATTGTCACGAATTAATTGTTTTGGAATCGAAGAATACGTTTGACACAAATAAAAACAATCAGTATTTTTATGTCTTCCGAAACAAAAATAATCTTTTACAACATTCTGATTGCAACACACTATATCATCAAATATAATTATGGAATTTGGTTTTATTTCTTGTGGAGAAACAATATTTTCTTCATTTTCGGATTCATAATATCCAATTTCTCTCAATGGTTTAAAAAGTAATCTCAAATATTCATATTTTGGTTGATATAGAGACTTTGAATAAATATATAAATTTTCAAACCGTAAACCATTGGGATCTTCAATTAAACTTATAATGATATTAGTTTTACCACACCCTGATGGACCAATAATTAACCCCCTTTTACTAGAGCCTTCAAACAATTTTCCATGTTTTCTAAAATTATTTCTTGAAGTCTCATGGTCTTTAATAATAATTGAATAAGGTTGTTTGACAATTTTCATATATAAGAGGATGTATAAAGGGTAAGTTCTAATTTAAAACTAGTCAGTTTGTTCCAAGATTTCAATTATATAATGCCAATCTCATATAAGCAACAATCCATTTATAAAAGAAGAGTCAGAAAAAGAGGTAGTGGTTTAATTAATACTCTAATAAATAAGTTACCTTTTGAATTACATCTACCTGGGTATAATTTTTGTGGACCTGGAACCAAACTAGAAAAGAGACTAGCTAGAGGCGATAAAGGCATAAACTTATTGGATGAAGCTTGTAAAGAGCATGATATTGCCTATGCACAATCAAATGATATAAAAAGCCGACACGCTGCTGATAAATTATTAGGTGACAAAGCTGCCGAAAGGTTCAGAGCAAAAGACGCCACTTTTGGAGAAAAAACTGCTGCACTTGGAATAAGAGGTGCAATGAAAATTAAAAGAAAATTTGGTATGGGATTAAAAAAAAGAAGGAAAAACAGAAGTCGAAAAACTCGTCTAGGACGAGGAATAACTTTATCTCAAGCTATTTCAAAAGCAAGACAAGCACTAAACGGAAAACAATTTAAAAGTTTGACTGATATTATTCAAACCGCACTTAGATCTATCGGAGATAGTAGAATATTATCACCAAAAAATAGAATCATACCAATTCCAAAAACTGGTGGATTTCTACCTCTTATTCCTTTATTTGCTGGTTTGTCCGCTTTAGGTGCTCTTGGAGGAGGAGCAGCAGGTATTGCGAAAGCTGTCAACGATGCAAAAGCTGCTAAAGAAAAATTAGAAGAGTCCAAAAGACATAATAAAATGATGGAATCTATAGCAGTAGGAAAACAAGGAAGTGGTCTTTATTTAAAACCATATAAAACTGGATGTGGATTATATCTGAAACCTTATTCAAAAAACTGTTAAAACAAATACCTCGAAAACCACTTACAAATTATGATTTAAGTAAATATATTAATCTACTTAAAATTCCCAACTTTCGAGGTATATTCATGAGAGATAAATTACCAAAAAAAATTAATAAAAATGAAAGTGGTATTGTTAATCTCGATAAGAATAGTGGTGATGGAACTCATTGGACTGCATACATAAAAAAAGGGAAAAATATTTTATATTTTGATAGTTATGGCAATTTGCGACCATCTACCGAATTAACAAAATATTTTTTCAGCGATAAAAAGAAAAATATTGTGAAATATAACTACGATCATTATCAATCAATTAACAAAACAAATTGTGGTGAGCTCTGTCTTAAATTTCTTTATAATAATGGTTGAAAAACAATATTAATTCATTTTGTTAAAAATTTTTAAAGAGATATGTCGTACAGTTTTGTCATTAGTGGTAATTCCCCCACGCTTTCTGTTAATATTCATCCTCCAATATATTTAGATGAAAATTTTGAATATTCCATTGGACTTGTAAATTTTGAAACTTTTAATGCTATTCCAAATATTGATGAGACTAATAATCTTTTCATTTATGACTCAAATAAAGAAATAAGAATACCACCAGGTAGTTATGAAATAGATGATGTAAATAATTTTATTCAAAAATTTTTGGACAATCGTACTTTTCTTCATATTTATGCCAATAATAATACTTTACGAACACATATTAAAACAGATATTCCTATCTCGTTTCGTGATGGAACTATAGGAAAAATATTAGGTTTTAAAAATAAGGAATTAGAAGGTCTTAAGGAGCACATTTCAGATTTTCCAGCGGAAATTATTAAAGTAAACGCCATAAACATCGATTGTAATATTGCCGAAGGATCATATTTAAATGGAAAACCTGTTCATATAATACATCAATTTTTTCCTAGTGTAGCTCCTGGTTTTAAAATAATAGAATCACCACAAAATGTCCTTTACTTTCCTGTTACTGTAAAGGTAATAGACAATATAAACATTAAAATAGTAGATCAAGATGGTGATCTCATCAATTTCAGAGGAGAAACGGTAACAGTAAGACTACATCTTAAAAAAATAGATGAATAATGGTTATTTTATATAATAAAAAAGTCTCAAATTATAATTTTTCAAAAAAATTTTACTCTAAAAACATTAATAAGAAAGATACTAAACGACATTTAACTAGTAATAAATTAAACTCTCAAAGGTTAACACCTTCTAATAAAAAATTTCTGATAAGTTTAGGTTTCAAACTAAAATAAAATGGAATATTTAAATGTAAAAGAAAATATTCTTGTAGATGAATCAATATTAAGCTGGGAAATACTATCATTTGAACCTTTCAATCCTACAAAACTTGGATTAAATGATGAAATTAGAATTGCTCTACAACAAACAGGAAAATATCCTTTACCTTGCAAAAGTGAATTATATTTAGAATTTCAAGTTACCAAAGAAGATGATACTCCATTGGCTAATACGGTATTAATCAACAATGCTCCAGCATTCTTGTTTAAAGAATTACGTTATATTTTAAATGGTGTTACAATTGATTCAGTTCGAGATGTAGGAATTACTTCAACTCTTAAAGGATACATATCATTTAATCAAAACGAAAGTGCAAAATTGGAAAATGCTGGATGGTATCCAAAAACGAAACCTAAAGAAAAAATTATGACTGATGAAAAAGGAAACGTTTCCCTATGCGTCCCATTAAAAATGTACTCAGGATTTTTTGAAGATTATAACAAAATAATTTTAAATTCACAACAAGAACTAATACTAATAAGAAGCAATGATGACACTAATGCTTTAGTAACCACAAGTGATGATGAAAAACCGAAAATTAAAATAACCAAACTTTGTTGGCGAGTTCCACATCTTACTGTGGCCATTCCCCAAGAATTGGCACTAACGAAAATTATTGATAAAAACAATGATATTCTTCTTACTTTCCGAAGTTGGGAATTAATTGAATATCCAGAGTTATTAGAAAATACAAGACATAATTGGCCTGTCAAAACCTCCACAAAAATTGAAACACCAAGACATGTACTAATTGCTTTTCAAAAGGATAGACGTGGTAATTTAAAATCAGATATGAGTAAATTTGATCATTGTGACCTAAGGAATATAAATGTGTTTTTAAATTCAGAAAGATATCCTTACCAGGATCTTCAGCTTGATTTTAAAAATAATAAGTTTGCTACCCTGTATGAAATGTTTTCTGAATTTCGTCAAGTATATTATAACTTTCCAATAGAACCAATATTTAATCCCAAAGAATTTAAAGATAATGCACCTATTGCTTACATTAATTGCTCTCATCAGAGAGATTTATTACAATCCGGCCCAGTAACCATGAGAATTGAATTTGAGACAAAAGAAAAAATATCGGGAAAAACAGCTGCGTATTGTGTTATAATACATGATAAAGTATTTAGCTATAATCCATTAACAAAAATTGTTAAACAACTTTAACTTCTCCCACCACATCAAATATCATTATTAAAATGAAAATATATCGAATAAGATCAGTTGTTTCTATACCATAGTTTGTTGCACATCAAATGGAATGTACAAAATACAAAAAGAAAAAATAGAACTATTTTTAAAAAAAATTAAACATCTAAAAAATCTTATTGAAGACTATTCGAAAAAACAATTTGTAATAAAAAAATTTAGTACTTTAAAAATTTGCTAAATAAAAATGAGAATAGTTATGGATGTTCAAGGATTTAAGGATGAACACAACAAGTTTATTCCTAAAGAACTTGCAATGTTTGATGGACATAAAATGAGTCATTATATTTTTAAACCACCGTATCCACTACAAATGCTTCCACCAGAAACATACAAGCAAGCAGAATGGTTAATGAAATTTCATCACTGCATCAATTGGAATACAGGATATATTCCTCTTCATAATTTTTCATCTATAGTAAAAAACTTAACAGAAAAAGGAGAATTCATTTATATTAAAGGAGAAGAGAAAGCTAATTTTATTAGAAAATATTGTACTAAGCCAATAATTGAATTGGACGAACAACCTGTTTTAATTAAATCATCTCCTAAATGTTTTTATCATTCTCAATCACCTTCAATGTGTGCCCTTTCTAATGTATTCTTTATGTATAAAAATTTTTTTATGAATGAATAAATTAACAATGAATGTAATAATATTTTTTTTATTTATCCACATCCCCACATTACTAACAGAAAATTATATTTTCCTATCTTTACATAATCAAATATTTAAACATAACAGCCGTTACACAATAATAAAACAACTATAAAAATTTAAATATTTTATTTCACACTAACTTTAATTAACCAATAAATCAATACATAAATTTATTTCTTTATTGAGTCCAATTTTTTTAAGTTCATCAAAGAATTTTAACACATTTTTAGTCTTCAAAAATTCACTACACAATTCTGCTGCTTTTTTACAAAAATTTGCATGATCAACATATTTTATATATAACAATAAATCTTGACCCTCACTTTCTTCTTCAACTAAACAAGATAAATATCTGGAACATGCTTCGTTCATAATGAACCCTTCATAAAGGTCCCTCACAAAATTTTCAATTTTAGGCATCATCTTCACCACGCAATTTGATTAGTTCTTGTAATACAACAGGATCTCTAATATATTGGTTTAAATGACGAACTTCATGATGAAACCAACTTAACTTCACTAATTCACGTATAAACTGTACAATATCTTTCTTTTGAAAATAACGTTCGCACAATTTCACAGCCTCTGTATGGTTTTTGGATATATCCAAATAATATTGAAACCAAGATGGACCACTATCAACTGCATAATGTTCGAACTCAAAAGCAGAACTTTTACATTTTTTATAAAATTTTTGAATTAATAAATTTAATTCACTTTCGTTAGAAGCAGAAGACATATTTCATTTTAGTATGTTTTAAGCTGGTAAAGTGTTGCTTTTATAATCAAAATTTAAAGAAGGGATACAAGGTCATGTTAACATGTATACGAAGTAACTCGAATGTATACGAAGTAACTCGAATGTATACGAGATAATTCAAATGAGAAAACAAAAGAGGAGGAGGATGAAAAGCGTTGATGATACGAGGTTTTTTAATAAGTATAATGAGAGATTTGAAAAGTATAATGAGAGAAGAAAAGAGGAGGAGGATGAAAAGTGTTGATGATTTACTCTTACTCCTCCTCCTCCTCTTTCCTTCTCTCATATATCCACTACTAGAAGATGCTTTTAAAAATGTTATCTTGTTTTGTCTCCTTTGTTTATATTTTGATCTCACAATCCACAGTCTCTGTTCATTGTCTTATTCAAAGTTTTGTAGTTTTTCTCCTACATATATGTACTTCGATTTTGTCAAATTCACTTATAAACCCAATTTTTCATATCTTTTGAGTTTGTATCATGTAGATCATCGGATTGTTTTATCATCAGCAAATCTTAAAGAATAGAAGTCTATTCACTACGTGGTAGACTCGTATTTACGCAGTTTCTTTTCGACTCACTCAGTGCTTGTTTCCAATATATTTTAAATAGTATCAGTGAAAGCAGCATGCTTGTTTGAGTCGTATAGTTCTCATAAATCCTTTACTAATATTATAATCCTTAGTAGTTTTTGTTTTTGCATCACGATAAAGCGTTTGAATTGCCTTTATTAGTTTCATGTTAAGTTAATCGTAGGGTTGCCAGACCTAGAAAAATTTCCCTAAATTTAGGAAATATTTCGATATATAGGGAAAAAGGGAATTATATGTCTATTTTGGGGAATTTTTGAATAAGATACGATTTTTATAATTATTATTTACTTATTAATTTATTTATTTACAATAACTGCCCTACAGCTCTTGAAACCCAACTACAAGGCAGTGATTACACAAATAATACGTAAACGAACAATTTTAAATTAGCATCAAACGACAAAAATATATATCAATTTAAATACAAATAAAAATTTAACTAAAATAATTAATTCAAATAATAATACAAAAATGAACATACAAATCAGTTAAGGATGAGAAAGAGAAAAAAGAAAGAAATGCCAAGGTCAATGTGCCAAAATCCGGCAGACAGTTCCTAGAGATGAGCTGAATATATCAAAGCTATTACTCTTGTTGTAAGTGTCGCACATGGAATATAGAGGCGAAAATTTAAGCACCTTAGTTCTGGGGGTTCTGAGATAAAATACGTTAAAATTTCGGCAATTTATACGAGGGATACTTAAGTTTATCCTAGCTAAAATATTAGGACACTCAATAAAATTGTTAAGTACCTTATAAAGAATTGTTAGTAAGAAAAATTCCCGCCGTACTTTTAAAGATGAAAAGTTGAATTTCTGGAGCAATAGTTCATGTGAAAAACCTTGCTTAGGATAAACCCCAAAACTCTTAAGATTCAGGTATTTCAAAAACCTTCTTTGGACCCTCTCCAAAGTATTGTAGCCTGGGGACTACAGAACTGATGCGTATTCTAGTTTAGACCGCATATATGAGAATCGCGAGTACAACACAAGATAAACCCAAAAACCTTTGAGGTTTCAGAAACGATATTATTCATATAAAAAGAAAATGAAAGCTTGGGATCGTAAGTGACTCCGATATCTTTAAAAAGATCTGCCCGCGAGAGTAGCACGGTATTCAATGAATATTCATATCGAAATGAAGAAAATTTCGAAGTGAAAGTCATAACATTACACTTCTCCACGTTGAGCTGCAGATAATTTTCGGAACACCAATTGCTAACCTGTTCCAGGTTCGATTGAAGCTCTATACATTCCTGTAAGCAATTTATTTTCTTATATAGCTTAATATCATCGGCATATAATAAAATATCCGTGTCAACAACAGAAACAATGTCATTAATAAAAATATTAAAAAATAAAGGTCCCAGTACTGATCCTTGCGGCACACCAGAACTCGAAATATATGTCACTGAGCGAGAACCGCGAATTTCAACATACTGAATACGATTATGGAGATATGATTTAAATA
Source organism: Diaprepes abbreviatus (assembly GCA_034092305.1). Classification (NCBI taxonomy): domain Eukaryota; kingdom Metazoa; phylum Arthropoda; class Insecta; order Coleoptera; family Curculionidae; genus Diaprepes; species Diaprepes abbreviatus. The sequence continues at coordinate 12,892,733 of JASJET010000228.1, read as the reverse complement.
ACGTTATTAGTGAATCTGAAAATCCAAATGATGACAATTTCTTAAGTAAGATGAAGTGGTCCTAACGATCAAATGCCTTTGTGAAGTCCAAATTAACATCATCCATCTGACAACCATGATCAGCTATATCCTGAGTCATAATCATGAGATTAGTTGTCGTCGACCTACCCTTAAAGAAGCCATGTGAGATGGAGTAATTAAATATAAAAACTAATAAATAATGTTTCTTTTTACACGTTGACATACAAAAGAGCTTACAAATTTTGAACGCAGTTGTATATATATGAAGAAATTTCGGTGACTTCCCATGCTTCCTGTTTTTTAGTCGGTAAACTATCGGGGAAATCTTGACCGCTTTATGTGTTATACAATTTTGGTAAAAAAAATACGCAACGTTACCGGATACATTGTGTAGGATTTTACATACTAAAAGTTTGTTAAAGTTAGGCAATTGTTTTAATCTCTGTATTAGCCCGGAAATGGGTAAGATATTTAAATCCGAAATTTTGTACCGAGAGAACAAAAATCTATCATACATTTAAAAAAAGTGCTATGTTTGTTTTATTTAGAATAGGTTTTGCGATTGGGTATATTAAGTACACACTTTTACATTTTTTAAAATTTAGATTTATTATTTGTAGATAAATAAACTTTAAAAAAATAAATCGAAAATTATTAAAACTGTAATTCCCTTACGGGGTACAGGGGACCAATCACATTGCGGCGACGTCACATGTAGGGCGTCAATTCATTACTTTCAAATACCGTACCGAATACGTGAAATATGATAAGGATAAAGAAGAGAGAAGAAATGTAAAATAGATAGGAATTCTCTCGTAAAATAGAGCGTGCTGTAAATTAAAATGTCGTAAATTGGAGATTCCAATGAATTTGCCTAGAGAAATCTAGCTAATTCTTTGTCAAAAATCTAGGAAAATAAAATAAAATCATCTTGCAACCCTGGTAGATTAGTGATTTCGATAGTTTCTTTAGAAGGGCGCTATTATAGGCCATTTGTTAAATTTTTTCTATCCCCTTAGTCATAGTAAATAAGTAATATCTTCATATTCTAAAACCAGCCTGTACTTCTGTTTGTTTATGTTCATATTCATTACCTTTTTTTGTTTTAAGAATTTTCTAATAAAGTCTTCTTAACGTATTTATCTCTGCAATTCTTCTTCTTCCTATGCCGTGTCGGCACTGTGTTTTCCTGTCTATTCACGGATGCTTCTCAGCCAAGAAATCTGTTTTCTTCCAACACATTTACGATCCTCGATATTACCCTTCATTATCAATTAAAGAATTCTGTATCCATCCCTCTGAGAACATGGCCGAGAAAAGCTACTTTTCTGCATTTTACAGTTGTCAGCAATTCTCTGCAATACCCACTGATGGAAACATTTCTGATGGACATAAAATGTAAATGTTACTTGACCATTCTTTATCATACACATATTTCTATTAGTACCAAAGAAAACCTTAGTTTGATAGAAGGCATTTGTATTTCTTACCTAATAAGTGGTTCAAAATTTTATTGTTTTGCATTACCTTTTATGTTGCAACCTCATTAACTTCTATGGTACTTCGCCAGCTTTCTGTTAGAAGTTCAGAATACTAAGGTCTCTTTTTATAAAAGTAACTTAATATTATTATAATGATTTACAAGCCAAACGGCTTCGCACTCCCTCCAGGGAATATTGACTCATACCGGTACACAAAGATACCAAAAGTATGAAGCTCTGTGGGAACCCTTTCTATGTTATCGGGTCCTAGATGACGTGGTCTGCTGTATTTCCTACGAACTTTCGGACGGTTCGCGCGGTTGCTAGGAGAATTGCTTTCTGCATCAGCTTATACAGATGCTCACTAAGGCCCAGTCCCTTGATGTTCTGCAGGAGGTTTTTGGTATCACTCCAGTTGTTGACAGTACTATGGGAATCGTTTGGACGCTGTTCATTGCCCATTGTCTTCGAATTTGCACCTCCAGATCTCTATATTTGGCGATCTTCTCGTTGTATTTTGGTCTTAGGTTGTTGTTGTTGTTAGGTACAGCGATGTCGATTAGTGTAGTTCGCCTAGAAATTTTATCTATTAGTATAATGTCTGGTTTATTATGAGCAACTGTCTGATTCGTCAGAACCGTTCGGTCCCAGTATAACTTGAAGTGGTTGTTCTCTAGAATAGGCCCCGGATTGTATTTGTAATAAGGCACTCCTCCCACCCGTAATAGGTTTAACTTTTCGGCTAACTCTTGGTGGAGTATCTTAGCGGCTGAGTCGTGTCTTTCCTTATACTCGGTTGCGGCAAACGTTTGGCATCCTCCAGTTATGTGCTGGATTGTCTCTGATGTTCGACAGCCATATCTGCATTGATCATTTTCTATTGAGGGATCTCTAATGATGAACTTCCGATAGTTCTTCGTCGGAATAACCTGGTCTTGGATAGCTAATAAGAAGCCTTCCGTTTCCGGAAACATCTGTCCTGAAATCAATTAGTAGTTCGACGCTGAGTTGTCGACATTGTCTTGATTGACCTCATTTGGATGCCGTCTATGAAGTGGCTTCCGTAGTCAGGTTTGTAACTTCTCTTGGTCTGTTTGGTGGTGAGAAGTAATATCTTGTTCCCTCAACGGTAGCGGCGTTGAATCGTCTGCCTCGCATATTGCTCGATGTAGTGTGGAAGAGTCCGCTAACCTGTGGAAATATGAACGTAAGTTTGTTATTTGTTGGTCGAGCTGCTTACCAATATCCACCAATCCTCTTCCTCCTTGGAAGCATTGTACGTTCAATAGCACTCCGAGGGTGATGTTTTTGTGCTTTTGTTAGGAGTGTCCTTATTTTTCTTTGTAGGTTTTGAATGTCCGTCCTGCTCCATTTTACAATTCCAAAAGAGTAGCTCAGCGCAGAGCAAGCATACGTGTTGAGCACCTTAAACAAATTTCTACTATTTAAATTAGTTCGTAATATCCGCTTTACCCTCCTGACAAATTCGGCTCTCAATTCGGCCTTGATAGTGCGATGGCCAATTCTTTTAGCCTGTTTCATACCTAGATATTTGTATGTTTGGTCTGCTTCCATTGCAGCTATAGTTTCACCGTTCTGCATTTCAAAAGCCCCCTGTTGTATCTTCCCTTTAACGATGTTCAAAATAGTATTATTATTATTATTAAATTATTATTAAATAATTAGCCAGTTTTATTAATATATTCAATTTTTAAGTACCTGGTTGAATTTAAAACTAAAATTGAAATTGTCATAATATTGTTTTAGGTTTGTCGGAGTAAATAAATGCTCTATGGGCATTAGATTCTTTAAAATTGTTCTTGTTTAATATAGAATGGGATTTGTTTCTGTTTATTTAATTCAGTTAAAATACCGAATTTAAAAAAGTGTTACCTTATTACCTAATTTCTATTATTATTTTATACTCTTACAAAAACCTTTATTGTAATAACCAAATTATAAAAGACTTATCGGTTCAATAAATGCTAAAATTTGTTATATTTGCTAAATAAGCCATGTTGTGGTTTTTGCCGTCGATAATGTGCAACATGATTAACCATTAAACCTTCCTATTTAGTTACGGGTATTATTATTTTTATTTTCGACGTTTTTCCTTTATTGTTAATTTTTTGTGACAATTTACCGAAATTTAGTATTTATTTTCAGAAAAATTAAATGCAAGAAAAACTTTTCATAATGACTAATTGTTTTTCGTCTGTAGTAGTATAACAAATTGGTTAATGCAAAATGTAACTTTTACCAGAGCACAAATTACATTTTTATGGAATCAAAAATAAGCAATTTAATATCTTTTGTAGTATATTTTTTATATTCTTAGTTCTTTCAATGTAGAATATTTTGACAATGTTCGGGGACCAAAGGGTAGTAACCGAAAAATTTAACTTTTTGAAGTTTTCATATACATATGAATTTTTTGTCGTCATAATTTATTTTAGTACGTAAAAAACCGTTAGATAAATGAACTCATTTAATTTTGTTATTATCTAGATTTATATAAAAATGTAAATTATTTGACTAATATGTTTTAAATCTTTAGTACTTTTACAATATATGGCGTTTGTGATATCAAAATTTTAAAAATAGATTCGGTTTTTTATATAAAATTAAGTGATCTCAGTGAGGTTCTATTGTTTCCAGTTTCTGTGATTCTGACAATTTTTATATTCGATATACTAAATTTTAGAAAATTAGCATCATACTTTTTAAAAATTCTTAGTTAAGAACTAAAGACTTTTTTAAAAATTTCTGAGAAATATATAGTTATAGTTTAACTCTGACGCTTTCCCTAGCTCAAAAATTCTTTTTTAAAATATATTTTTAATATTTTTTACTTTAACATTTCTCTCAAATTGTAGTAAAATTATCACCTTTCGGTTATTTTAATTAAAATTTTAGGTTCACAAACAATTTTTAACTTGTTATGATTTTTATATAGATTATGTTTTCCAATAAAATTTAAAAATTTTTCATCCAAATTTTCCACAACCATACGGAAAAGCAAAACAGAAAAAATAAATTTTGTTTCAATATCGTTTTTAGCTATGAGAGTAAATCTGAAATGTATTATTTTTCTTAGATTTTTAACTGATATTTTCACAAAAATATCCTTTAGTCAATTCAGTTTTAACGGTTTAAAATTTGGTATCGAAGACAGAAAGTTTACTATGAAAATATCCCGGTTAAATAAAAAAAATATGCACAGGAAAAATATTTTTTTATTAAATTAAATTTTTATTTTCCAATCAGATAACAAAACAAAAACAACAACAATCGTAACATAATCAACAGATTCAACAAATTTAACACAAATGCTTTGGAAGTCAGCTTCACTTGAGTATTCAAGTTTAGTGTTTGCTACTCTTTTTGTGACCCCAGGATTTGTGACTTTCGTGACCTCCTTTCTTGCCACCTTTGTGTCCGTGGTGATGGTGGGAGTCATGTCCGGCAGCCTTTTTGTGTCCAGCTTCATGATGGTGGTGTCCTCCTTTTTCACTGTGTCCTTTCTTGCCATAGTGGTCTTCATGGTGCCCACCTTTCTTGTGTCCTCCCTTCTTGTGACCTCCCTTCTTGTATCCGTCTTCATGGTGGAATCCTCCGTGTTTTTCGTGATGGCCAGAGTCGTGGTCTTCATCGAAGAAGTGTTTTTCCTTCTTATATTCGTCAAGTTTGTGTACATCATGTCCTCCCTTAGTGGAGTGTCCCTTTTTGTAGGATCCTTTTTCACCGTATTTGTGACCTTTTTCTCCTTTCTCGCCTTTGTGGTGTTCACCGTGGTATCCATCATCGTGGTGGTGCTTCTTTTTGTGGCCTCCGTGTTCCTCGTAATGGTGACTGTGTCCTTCCTTGTCATGATGTCCTTTTTCTCCTTTTTCATGATGATGGTGTCCTTTGTATCCTTTATCACCCTTTTCACCATGGGCAGAATGGTGGTCGGAATGATGTTTATGGCCGCCCCCTTTGTCCCATTTGTGACCGTGACCAGAAGCAGCTGATTCTAAATCCGCAACAGCTTCAGCTTCACGCCTTTGCCTTGAGATTTCTCTGGCTTGGGAATAGGAAACAGCGCATAACGCCACAAGGGCGAGCACACACAACCCCTTGAGGGAATTCATAATTATTATTGAACACTGAGGAGCACGAGTTGGTACTGATTTGCTTGAATGCGGTAGTAGCTTTTATATGAAACAATTCTACAACGGTTTTCGGTTTTTATCTATAGTGAAATTAGTATTCGATCTGTAACATTTATTGACAAATTATTTGCCTATTGCATCTTGCGGTAAAGAACTTTCACTACTATGGGCACTTTTTTTACGTTATCTAAGATTGGCAAACTTGTAAATTCATTTGGTCGCATTGACCGGCAAAATTACTGCAGCTTTTTTCTATAGGCAATTTAAAGTTTTGTAAAAAAAGGTGTGCATATGCTATGTAGAACTGAGATTAAATTGTTTTGTCATAGAGTTTAAGTAGTCCGTGAAAAATGAATCAATTTAATACACATCGATTTTAATTCATGTCTGGTAATAACAAAAGATACTAGGAATTATTTTCATATAATAATTTGAAGTTAAATAGTTACTTGTTAACTGTGCTTGTAGATAGACGTAAGAAGTTTTTAGTTAAATATATTTTTTATGAAAGGTAGTTATTTATTAACATTTTTTTTATAATTGTAAAAATATTACGCAAAAGTTTTGCCCTTCAGTATTAAAGTTTATTAAGTAATTTAAAATAGTATATTTTTTACACAGAAAAACATTTACAATGGTTATCAATTTATTATTAATTTGACGTAAAATATTAATTTTTTTGAATGTAAAATATAAATTAAATCGGAATATGAAAAGATTTATTACCAAATTTTGAAATGGTCACATTAGTTGAAAATTTAGTAAAATGATAATATTAAATTTTTACAATTATTTTTTTTTTGTTTTAGGTAAGCCCGAGTTCATTGCTAAACACTACGAGAAAGTAAGGTAAGAATGAAATTTATTATTTTTAAAAATTATTTTAACAAAATATAACTTTTAGGCCATGTAGTAACGCATTAAATTAAAAATCAAATGATAATTGGATCTTGATCTTTGTTGGTTTTAGTAATTAAGAGGATTCTTGAATTTATAAAATTTGTTGGTATAAAAAAAATTAATGTTGAGCAAAACAAATTTTTGTGTAACTTTAATGTTTTAAAAAAAGACACTCTGTATTTTTTAATAATTTAATTTTGCAAGTAGTAATACTCTACCTAAGCTAAAAAGTGTTTCCAATATTAGCTTCAAAATAATATTTTCCTCATTTTGACATGTTCTGGCTGTCAAATGTAACAGCTTCGAATAAAATGCTTTGCATATTTCTATTCTAGTTTTTTACTCTTTAATCGAAAGTGTCATATACTTGTTCATTATCTCAAAGTAACGAATTCCTAACTTCGGGTTACTTCTAAATCTTATCCACAGTACACCGCCAGCCTGAAGCCACTATAACATTTCTGAAAATGGCGACGCAAATAACTTGCGGGGATCGATTATGTATCCAATATTGATAAATTAACGGTAAACAAAAATTTCAAACTTATTGTAAGCAATTAATTCAAAACAGTATGTAGGTTCTGATATAAATAAACAAATATTTTTTATTTCAAATAAAAATAACCGTGTTTTGTCTTATTTCAGTTCAAATATGCTTTGATGAGCATTCAATAACAGCATTTTTTAATCTCAAAATATAACTATCACTTCCCATTGAACTGATTTTATCTTTCTCCCAATATCCATCAAATATATGTTGAATGGACTCCCCGGGCTGTTCCAACCATAGACCCAATCCTTCATTGCTGATTAATTTTACCAATTCTTGAACGTGGTTTAAGAAAATATGTACTTTTAAGGCTTTCTAAATATTCGGTATAGCATAAAAGTATTTTTAACACTTCCAAATATATGTGTAAATTCATAAAGTTTGTAGAAAAATAGCTATCAAAACTTTGTTCATTGCTTTAACAGCACTGGTATAGGGCTGAATTTTTAATTGATCACACGTTATTTTGGAATCATTCAGTTTAGTAGCTTCTTTAAAAAGTTATTGGTAAGCATTGTCATCGAAATTCAGACCCTTTATATCTCATTCCAAATATTTCTTGCATTCCCCCCCGTCTCCCAACAATAGTATGTCTGGCTCACATATGAGATTCCTTTCACTGTGTCAAACCACCTCTCACCCGCTCCCTGACCCGATCTCTCATGAAAGATTCACATTCCCTCCATGGAATTCATCGCCCATCATAACCGATCTGTCCTTTCTGGAATACTCTAAGGAGACCTGCAACAGAGAATTCCTTAGAAAGTACTTTAATGAACTCACTCACACTAAATACAGAGACCATGCAATGGTATTTACTGACGGATCTAAAACCGATTCTAGAGTTGGTGCAGCTGTCTTTTTTCCCTCATAAATACTCTTACTCCCTACATACCTCCACCAGTATCCTATCGGCAGAACTGTTTGCGATTTTTAAGGCCACTGAGATAATAAAAGGATCCCACCAAAAATTATGGACTATCGCCACTGATTCCTTAAATTCTATTACTTCTCTAAAATCATATAATCCCACTCACCCTTTGATCATAAATATAAAATACAACCTAACAAGAATAAGCATAAACAAAAGAAAGTATCATTTCTATGGATACCTAGTCATGTGGGCATCGGAGGAAATGAGGAGGCTGACACTTTGGCAAAGGGTGTGAGATCTCACCTCTCTTTCTGTTAATCTCACCTTCTGCCCCGGAGATCTTCGTATTTTCTCTAAGCATAAAATAAGAGCCCTTTGGCAGTTGGAATGGGATCTTCAATTGGAAGAAAATAAGCTACATGAAATAAAAGACACAATATACACTAATATTGCTCTTCAGAGCTTTCCTAGAAAACCCCTGTCCGTTATGGCCAGGCTCAGAATTGGCCACACTAGACACATGGCCATCTTATCGATCGCTCTGATCCCCCCCCCCCCTATGTAACCAATGCGAGGTAGCTCTTTCAGTTAAACATATTCTGGACTTCTGCTCTAAATACTCTCGTCATCTGGTTGAACATGATATCAAGGGCCCCTTAAAGGAGAAACTCTCTTATGAAACTACCATGAAAATTTTCTATTTCTTTCGAGACTCCTCCCTGTTATCCCATATATAAATCCTAAATTAGTACATACATGTATAAACATGCTAGTCTTTTAGTATATAACCCTGTTTGTCTTCTGTTTATGTCCCTTGTTTTTACTAATATGTGTTTTAATATTTTATCTATGTATTTATATATTTGTTTCTGGATAGCATACTAAGAAACGAAGTTTTATTTTAACGCTTTTCCTCTATGGACACCAAAAAACCCTCATGGGTTGACGTGTCTTTAATTCATATAAATCAATCAATCAGTCATCGAAAACGTCACCATGGTAACTTTTGTATACAATTAATCATTCCCTCATCCAAGAAAACGATGATATTTACGTTCTTCAAAAGTGTATAGTCCCTGAACTGCATTTGTCACAAGGATTTGTGAACCATCTTTTTTGGAAGCGTTTATTTAAACTAGTTGGTAAAAGAAAAAGCTTTAATTTTTGGCCAATTTCTTATAGAACTTGATAAACTGAATGATTTCGAAATAATGTGGGATTAATTAAAAATTCGGCCCAATATCAGCGCTTTTAAAGCAATGAACAAAGTTGATGATGGCTGTTTCTCTACAGTGGATTTACATTTACATTTAGAAGTGTTTAAAAAATGCTCTTGTACTATCCTAAATATTTTGGAGACCTTGAGAGTACATATTTTGTTAAACCACGTTCAAGAATGAGTAAAACTAATCAACAACAAAGGATTTAGAACAGCCCGAGGAGTCAATTCATCATGTATTTGATAAATATTGGGAGAAACATAAAATGAATTTAAAGGAAAGTGATGAAATGAGTTATATTTTAAGATTAAAAAATGCTGCTGTTGAATGCTCCAGGCATATTTGAACTCAATTAGGAAAAAATACAGTTATTTTTATTTGATTTTTTTTTCTTTTAATATGGAGCCTGAGAGCCACTACGTACCCGTCGTTGGTCCTGGGTAACGCTAAAAGTGGCTGTAAATGTTATAAACCTAATTACTACTTTAATAAATTTAGCGTCTGTTATTTGACTTTTTTAAGCACTCATAACTGAAAAAAAAGGATTAGCTAGGATTTGGATAATTTATTTATTTGGGATACGTAATCGATCCCCGCAAGTCTTTTGCGTCACCATTTTCACAAATGTTATGTTGGCCTCAGGCCGGCCGTGAGTATAGAAAATATTATTTTTAAGATGTAGTAAATTATTTAATTTAAATATAATTTGTGCTATATGTGATATATCTAAAATTAACTATAGAATATTAAATATTGAAAAATAAAGAGTGTATTTCCATTTAAAAACTTGACATCATTAATGTACATTTTGATGAAAATGAATTTAAACAAATAACATATAGATGTTTGCCTTTGCCTGTAAAATGGTTTATATACTTACATATAATATCGTTTTTTTTAAATTGAAAAATCTAAATTTTATATTTATGTAATGAAGATTATACAAAATTTAGATTAAATAGGTTTTTAATATTGATTTGGTATACCTACCTTATCATATATTTTGGAAAGAAACATTCGCTTAAACTTTTATATTCGGATTTACTAAGAAGGTTTAAGATCTAGTTGCCTTGGAAATTAGATTTTCTAGATGACCAGTTTTCTTTTTCTTATGATATTGTTTCAATTGTATTTTAAAGGTTCAAAACTTGCTTGACGTATTGTAACCCTTGTTAATTTAAATTCTCTACTGTCAATCTAGACCGGTTTTAAAATTAAACCATGTTAGCGGATTAGGGGGTTAGTTTTTATAACATATTTTTAGTCTTTGCTACAAAATATCATTTCCTAGGTGTAAAGTTTGTAGCACTGTCAACTTCTTTTGCCTTCATTCCATTCCTCCTTGGTCCCCGCATAACCCTCTATGATACCATTGAGCATCCTTAAATAAATTCTATCTTTAAAAAAAAGTTGCTGACGTATACTTTGTTTACACTTAATGAAATTGGTTTTAATGTTTTCAGTTTTTTTTTGTGAAGGGTGGCATTTGGTAGATATTTTTAAAAAGAGACTGTCTATCTGCAATCAATTCGTGCAGTTTTCGTGTATTTAAGCAGTCACCAGATTTTAATAGTATCGAATGCTTTGCGAAAATTGATAAAAGATGAATTGCTGTATCGTATTGGTTGTTTTTTTTTTGTGGACTGCTTACTGCAGATGTTCAATTGAACTAGGTCCTTTTCATAAGTTGCTCTCTAGTTTATGCATTTATGCAGTTGAAACAAACTCATTGATGGTTACATCTATCTGGTGAACATTTAAAAAAAATCATTTCATTTTCCTAGAGGGTCATGATCTCAGAATCTGTAGAACTTATTTCTGTTTTATGGATCATTTTTAGCGGTTATAAAATAACGATGTTAGGAATCACTTCTGCTTAGTCATTTCATGATCTAATCCCATGTTTCCTTTTCAAAATTCAAAAAATGATTTAGCAAAAAAAAAAGAGCATCGTAAGCAGTAATTTACAAATATTAACTATGTGCTACTTCAGTCGATGTTTTATTTATTAGGTAAATTCTATATATTTATCGATAATTTACATATATGTAACAAGAAATATTTTAATCTAAACGAGGCAGGAATAAAAAAAAACTAATAAAAGTTGAAACTTTTAATGATTGATAAATTAGAGATTAAAATGGGGTTCTAAAGGAATTCACAACGTCAACTCAATAAAAAACTATTTATTTTAATGTGGCAAAACTTAAATACAGGGATTTCCAAACATAAAAATTGTCTATTATCAGATGTGCTTACGTTATGATTTATTTTGGGATTAACAAAAGTTTTTGTTTGGTACTTCGGTAATTAATTTGTTAATGTTTTTTTAGAACAAATTATTATAATTGCTGCTATAATTAATATCAGTGTAAGATATTAAAAATTATTAGGCATAAAAAGTTAATTTTTAAAATGATATATTCTTAGAATTGCGTAGTTTGTTGTTACAACCAGAACCGGACAAAGGCAATGTTGCGTCCAGAGCAAATAAAGAATTCTGTTTTCATTCTGAAGAAATGACTATAGGTTATTTTCTATGTATGTAAAAAAGGGAAGTAAGGAACAATTGCGTTGAAGAGTGAGGTAAAAAATGTATTTTTTTGTTTCTTCAATATATCTCAAAAACTAAGCGAAATTCAGACAAATTATAAAAGTACGTTTAATAGAAATGCAATTTCGATCGAAATAACATATTAAAAATAAATACATATGTTTTTTCATGAAATATGGGGCAAAAATAAATTTAAAAAAAATGGATTTAGCAAATTATTTAGGAGAAAAAACTAGAGATTACATCTTCTAAAATGTGCACCAGATCATGTTTCTACGATCAAAATTGGCTAAGATATGACAGTTCAAAATTGGATTATTTTAGTCGTTTTTTATCGCGTTCGTATATATTATTTGTAAAATTTAAAATCAATTCGATATCGATAACCTACAGTCTGTGAAATATGCAGATGTGTTATCAACAAATACAGTTATAGCTGTGGATCTTATTTTATTGTCACTGCTACCAGAAAAATATGAAAATATATTAAAACCAAGTATTGGCACCAAATATTGGTACAGTGACTGCAAAATTGTATAATAATTTCGAAATTCTTAGATATTGGTAAAAATTCATTAAATTTATTATGAAAAATATTTTACATTTAGAAAAACATATTAAAGTATTTTTACGTACTGTGTCTTACTGATATGGTGAAAAATCTAATGAAAAGTGCCTAGTAAAATGTCGTTACATGTTATTTATATAGCTGTCAAACAGTTTCAAATTTCCTCTGTCGTAGTGACAGTTGTTTCTTGCTTCTTAGTTCGGTACAACCCCCCTGACGAAACTATTAGGTGATTGAAATACTTATGAAGAGAGAACTACAGTTGTATTTGCAGAAAATAAACTGTTTGTATATTCCTCCCTTCAACTGCTTAAAAGCAGACTAAAATATAGACAACTCATCAAACTGTGTTAGTGACAAACTCTTATTCCAGCAATGATGACTTGAAATTTTTTTCTTTAAAAATATTGCTACACTGCAAATCTATCATTTCTATTTGAAGTTCAGGGGCAAGGGTTTCTACATCGGCTTTAAAATTATTTTTCAAAATCGTAATATCATTTGCAACTGCGAAATTTGCCGAAATGGAGTTGTTGTTTCAAAATATCGCTCTATACATTTAGCGTGGTCGTAAGTAACGCACAGTATGCGTATCGATTATTTTCGCCGCAATAAAATGTCTTTAACACTTGTCCGTAAGTATCAACCGAAATTGCGAGCGGAGCTGAGCCCACCCCCGCACCCGGCGCCGTAGATATATCGCTCGCTAGCTAATGTTGATATGAAAATTTGTGCGTAATTTACAACTACAATTTATTGGTATGATGAAATAGCTAGGTCTTGGCCTCTAGGACTTAGTTGAGAAATCTTTATGGCCCTTAAGATAAACAGTTTGAATATCTCTATTCTAGAACGTTTTTGGTGTATTTAGGAGAATACTAAGTGAGTTTTTTGCCCACCTGTGTCCTAAGATGTTTCCCTTCATTAAAGAATTCTTTCTCTTTGATACCCATTCTTCTTTTTTATTTAGTTCAAAATATTACTATTTTAACTGATTTGCAACAAAATGTTGTTTATGCTAACCCGTTCAATATTGTTTTATTTAATGTATCTATTATTTGTTTAATCACATTTTACGCTACGTAATAATTTAAAATCACAAATTGCTATTAGAAACTAAAAACCGTGGCACAATATAAAAAAGGAATATTTTGCGTTTGTTTTTAAAGTTAGAAAGACAACACCACGGTAAAATTGGTCAATGAGTAAAAAACACTTAACCTGTACACTTTAAATTTCTTCGTTGTGAACAATTGATTGTGGTTACCAACGCTGTTGTTTCATTAACTTAGAATCCCCCACTAAAGTGCCCCATTTACTTCCTATGAAATGATGGTATACTAAATATTTAAATATTTTTATTTTAATTACATGCTTCGGGATAATAATTATGTTACTGAATTACTCAGCGATACGACACTGTGTTAATAAAAGCCCAGTTTCTTAAAATGATCTTGATGTACTCCTAAATAATGATGTTTATAGCGACTTGATCTTAATTAATTTCTTGAAGATAAACATTGTGGATTCATTTTTACAAAGATGTCATTTTATGAATCCTTTTTTAATCTCATTAAATTCTACAAATTTACAAACTGCCTTTTTACCGTAACTTGTATGTATCTTGTGTTAAAAGTTATTTGTTTCATTTAGTAATTATTTGATGCACGTCAGTTCAATTTTTTGTATAAAAATTTTATATTTCGATTTTTGATTTCAAATTGTGTTTAATTTCTAAGGTTTCTAAAAAATACCCATTTTAATCAAAGTTGCAGAAAATTCTCTAAATAGGAGTTTTGAATGAAATTCCACCTCTGTTAATTTTAGATTTTAGGCCCCAAAAACCTCCCAGTACCGATATTTTTATATATTTTTTACTCCGACCTATTTTATCCTATACACTGAATTTGAAGAAATTGATATTAAATGACGAAGATTCTGGAACAAACATATAGGGAGAATGGAGGACGGTAGCCTCGTTAAAAGCGCAAAAATGGATAACCTAGTAGGAAAAAGATCACAGGGAAGACCACCAAAACGATGACGAAAATGCTGCCTCATCTTCCGAGGAAGACGTGATGGCAATGAACAGGCAATAGCCTATTAGCATGGTTAACTGTGTTAGAAAGAAGAAGAAGAAGAAGAAGAAGAAGAAGAAGAAGAAGAAGAAGAAGGAGATTTAAAATCCGTAATATACACTTCAAGAAGCTCCTAATATTAATTTGGACAAAATCGAAAAAAGCAAAATTCTTAGTCTCCCATATTGTACCTGCCATAATAAATTGTAGAAAAGTAACTTCAGGTTCGTAACCCACGATTCCGAAAGCTCTCTAATGAAAATTTAGAAGAAAAATTAATACCTTTAAATTTTCAACCCACCATATTGAATCTGCCATATTGAACTTCAAAAAAATAAATTTGAACTTTTAATCTGTGTGTAGTTATTCTACACTCCCGAAAACCCCTTAGTGCCATTTTTTTGTCGTGGTTCGGAAATATATAATTTTTAGACCGTCATATTCAATTTTTTAAAACTAATTTTAAATTCGTAATTTATACCTTCAAACCCCCTCCTATAGCAAATAATTTGAAATTTACATCTTCAAAACCCCCCTGTGCTAATTTGGATAAATCGGGAGATGTAAAATATTTAATCCGTCATAATGGATGCGTCATATTGAATTTTTTAAAAATAATTCTAAGTTCATAATTTACACCTTTAAAAACCTCCCTATATTAGTTCAGGTTAGTTGAACAAAATCGAAAGATGTAAAATTTTTAACCCGCCATATTGGATCCGCAATATTCAATTAATTAAAAACAATTTTAGATTTTTTATGTACGACCTCGAAAACTCGGACTATATCAATTTTGGAGAAAATCGGTTAAATTTATTTTCTTGCCCGCCATATTATCAACACCATCTTGAATTTTACTTAACTAATTCCAGCCAAAATAATATGGGACCACTGCAGCAACTTCTTGAACATAATACAAAAAATGTCATTCAAATCGGTGCTTCCGTTCCGGAGTAATCGACGTACATACATAGAGTGCTCAAATTTAGAACCTCCTTCTTTTAGAAGTCGATTAAAAAATATTACCTACATCCACCAAAAAGAATGTGACAACGTCACAAGAATTTTTATTCTAACGCAGAGTGATTTAAACTTAAAAGAGCCATAAAATAAATACAATTTAAAAGCGGCGTGTTTGTACATGTGAATGACTAACTATTGGCCGCGGAATATCAATGTAAATTATGATTTTCTTTCAGCAAATCAAATTCGTGATTTGTCCTTTGATAGCCAATAAATTGATAGAAGTTTTACAGGGTTAACGTAGATTGTTTAGCTAATTTAGTTTCTTGCTTTCAGAGAAGTATTACGTGTTTTTTGGAAATCGATATATTGAATTATTTTGTAAATAAATTTTGCCTCAGCCACTGCTTGCATTTAGTTTTAATTTAAAATCAAAAAAGGATTCCGCGATTCTTTAGATTTTTGTTTTTGGGATTATAAGAATAATCTGGTTTACGGCTCTAAAATTCTGACTGAAAAACATTTGCCATAATGTATTTTTGCTGCTGCCCATTCTATTATAAATATGCCTGGAATTCCTCAACGTATTCGGAAAAAATAGTTAATGCGCTATCAGGCTTTCAAAGACTTCTTTCTGTGACATAAATCTTTTAAAAATTATTGTAGTGTAAAAAATTAGTGCGAATAATTTTAATTTTGACAATAAAATAAAATAACTGGTGTCTTCCTTACTTCTTTTTAATAAAACGATACAAATTTATGCTGAACTGTATGACATGAGTACCGTAAAAAAATTGTAAAATTTATATTCGTTTTATTTGAAAAAATTATCTTCACACACCAATCAGACAAAAACAAAATTATCAATTTTTAAGAAAATCTAAAGTGTTCTAACACAAAGAATCTTTGTATTCCAAATAATATTTAGTATCTTTAGTTAAACCTAAAAAAGTTATTTTACTGTACACATGTGTTAAATGATAAGTGTATTTTTTGTAACCGTTCATACATTGATTATTTTTGTTTCAATATTTGAAAAAATATAGTCTCTGGAAAGTCATTGTATTATTATGTTTCATTTTTATCACAATGCGATATTAATAAAATTAAGTTTTACGCAGACTGCAAATTCCACTTTCAGTATATTTTGAAGTCCGTTCCTGCCTTTCGAAAGATGCAAAAAATAATTGCTTACATTAAATACTTTCTTTCATTCATAGTTCAGAATTACTGTAATACTTATTCATAAATTTCTACATGTCTAACGTTAGAACCTACCCAGTACGCCCATGCATGACCGCACCAACAAAAAATACAAAACTATCTGCTACAAATATGTCGGTGCTAACTGCTTGAAAATCAAATTTATGACTCTGACGTCAATAATGACGTCACCAATATACGGTTCATTTACCTGAATTATGTCCATTTCGTGTAAGTCCGCATGTATATGGTATAACATGGGCATGTAAATGGTATAACAGACTTCTGTAGTACGAGACTAGTGGAAATATATTTTTCTCTACTTTTAATATAACTGTGATTAATAATTCAATGGAATGCATATCATAGGTATGCAAAATATGTTATTTGCATTAATAATTCATTTTTGATATTAACTGGAAGTAAAAATTAAAAAATATAATAAATAAATGATATCATATCCATTAGTTTTCCAGTACTTTCGTGTAAAGGAATAATTATTTCGCTCCTGGTCTATCCTTGAACATATTATAAATGTCATCATTATATTTGTTATTTTAATTAATATTTTTTGTCATAAAATTCTAAGAATATTAAAATGTCACATTCTAGTTGAAAAAGTTACTTATGTGGCTGACTATTAAAAGATCATTTCATTCAAAATCATGCAGTGAAAATAGTCAAAAATTAAAATGCTTTATCTGTGAAATACATTATTCTAGAACCAGTAGCGTAACTTCGTAGTTACTCTTGTACGTGCCCCCCCCCTCACTTCGGTAGATCTCTGTATGCGCCCTACTATTTTGCATCCACCTTGATTCTTCGTATTTATTCGTTTTCATCAAGGGACTTGAGGGCATCCCCAGAATGGCTGCGCCCCCCCCCCCCGCACCGCAGGGTCAAGGAAGTTACAGAGATTTTTAAGTTGAGCCTAAAACTTTGCAGTGAAGAAAAACGAAAGCAATTTTTTATCCAAAATTGTACATTTTTATGACTAGTCGACCTAATTCAGTTTTCTCTTTTTGCTAGTTATATGAGTCTTTCAGAAAAAAGTTTTCAAAAGTAAAAAAATGGCTGCCGTTTTTCGAAAAAACATCAGATGCGATTTTCTCAAAAACTGCATTTTTTTGGTGAATTTCTTTCGAGGGTGTTAAAATGCAGGTGAAGACACAATATTTTTTTTTCATTTCAAACCATGCAATGAGATTTTTTCAAAAAAAAAGTTTTCTCCGTGAAATACGTTACTGTTAACAAAACTTAGTGTAGGTATAAAAATAGTGCGGGCGAAGCCGCAATGGGATATGCTGGTTACATATATTTTCAAAAATAGTTCTAAAAAGAAGTTTTGTGAATCATGATGATAGTTTTCAAAAATAGCTGACTAGATGTAACACAGTCTATTTGGACTCTAATTTTAAATTTTCATTTTAGTCACTAGATCTTTTAATAAATTATTTGGCACGAAGATAGAAATTGGTGGAGTAATCAGAGCCTTGTAGTTTTAAAAGTTAAATTTTGATTAGGGGGGAAATCAACAGTCAAAATCTTTTTTTAATATTAGCCAGGGAGGTGTCCAATAAAAGCCTGTGGACAGTAATATTTACACGCTTGTAGTTAGTTTTGTAAATGCGGTTATTGTAGTGTCCTTCGGCATGTATTCAACAAGAATAAGTTCTCCTTGGTCCTACGAGATGATTGACATAAGCTTCCTAGCTGAAGATTGCATGTGAGCCATGTTTAGAGCCGCAGGACCCCGATTGATGCTTGGGCTCTAAATTTATTTTTCTTTTCCAGTGACGTAACCATCTCTCATTACTTGTCTAATCCTTAGGAAAAAGTTCAGGATCTGTATTCAATGATTCTAAAAGGTTTTGAAAAATATACTGCCTAGTTAGTTTTTGTTCGTAATGCTTTAACAATAGAAAACACCTCCAACCGACGATCTCCGCGAACCATTGTATCTACTTTGCTGCAAACATAAGGATAGGTTATATTTGAAGGTCTTCCACTTTTTGGATCATATTTAGTGCGTTCATGATCCCATCGAAACTTTCTGGACCATTATGTAATTTTTGTTAAAAATACTACGATGTTCCATTTTCACAGAACTTATTTTTTGTTGCAAAACATTTTATAGAATGCAAAATAATAAACTACAGCAATTACAGCTCGGTAGATATTTTTTCTAGTGTCAATTATCTTTAGCTCATTTTTTTAAGTTGGTGCTACAGTTTTTATTTTTAAATTAATTCTACCTGGTTTAACAAGAATTCAAATAATAATCATACTAGTCTAAAACATTTTTTGATTTGTGTTTCATTTTTTTGCCTTACAAAGTTGTGAGTGTCTCGGGTTAACAGTTGCTAATTGAAGTGTTCGTTATATTTTTGTGACAGCATTTCATCATAAACTACCGCAAAAAGGATATTCTGGGTAGCGTTGGCCGTTCCGTCTACAATCATAATGCCGTTCCATATTATTTTGTAGCTATTTTAAATACTTATAAATAATTATGGCCCGAAGTCTGGTCGTTCATCTGCTCTTTTGGGGTTTTAGTACCAAACAACTACAGGTTAATTTAAGCTAACCAAAACCATTTCAGGACTCTAGCTGGTCAGATGACAAGGTAGGATTTCCTCGACAGATTTATTTATATATCTAAAAGAGGGTCTTTTATGCCGTCATAAATTGATTGAGGTTATATTTTAAAAAAAAACATTTAAACGACTCAAAGATAATAAAGATGAGATTATGCATAAGTACGATAATTGATTTATTTTTCCTTTAGACTTTCTTGTGTGGTAATAAAAAAATATTTACTATTCCGTTCCCACGGATAAAATCTATCCACATACTGATTATTTAATAACTCATTTAGCAGAATATACTTCACGTTAAACATAATAAAAAAAAACTAGTGTTTGTTCCACTACATTTTGGTACTGTGTTTCTGCAAAATTTTTTCTAGACAATCTATCAGATATCATTTAAATCGCCTGAATTTAAATTTTCTTTTATTTTTATAGTCATACGCGGATACATTGGCGTCATGTTCTTGTATTCGTCCCTGTGTTTTGCGTCATTTGTCGTTGAAATTCGATCTCTACTTATAATATAGGATATTAATATATTAATAGTGAACTTATGTAATAACCCTATGCATTAAAAGGGAGATGCAAAACGTATAAGAGTCAGAATACGCTTATGTTTAAATAATCCAAAAGATGAAAACAAAATGAGCATTCATTCTGATACATTTTGTGTGGAAAAATACTGGGGTAATTTAGAAACAATCTTGATAGCATCACAAAATGTAGGCATGTTTTTATATTAAGTATCAAGAGGGAAATTAATATAGATATATTAATTCCATTATCACATTAGATAGATATCTAAAAAACTTTAACATTCATATTATAACAGCTACTTAGGTACAATACTTATATATCAGCTAAAAACGATGCTGATATTTCTGGTTCTTTATTATTCTTAACTTTGTTGTTTATAGTCAGAATTTGTTACAGTTTTTATTTTTAAGTTAATCCTACGTGGGTTGATATTATTTCCAATAAATATTATATTAGTTTAAAATAGCTTTTGATTTGTGTTCTATATCTTTGTGCCTTAATTCATTTTGATTTCATATCTTTTCGCTTTATTTAAAAGTGTTTTAGGTTAACAGTTGCTGATAATTTATTTGCACTTCTAATATAGTGCCTTCCACACAAAAAAACTGAAGTGTTCGTTATAGATTAGTAGTGCGTTTCTGTCAAATTTTCTCTGGATAGCTTATGAGGTATCATTTAATTCACCTTACATTTTCTTTTATTTTTATAGTATTACGCGCATACATTTGCATTATATTTCTGAATCTGTCTCTATGTTTTTTATCACCTGTTGTTGAAATCCGATCTCTATTTATAATACAAAATATTAGTATATTAATATAGAACTTATGTAAAAACCTTATGTATTTATATGTAAAAGGGCGAAGCAAAATATATAAGACTTAGAATATGCTTGTTTTTGAAAAATCCAAAAGGTGAAAATAAAATGATCATTAGTTCTGGTATATTTTGTCTGGATAAACGCAGTCATTTAGAAACGAACTTGACAGTATCACAAAATGTATGTGTGCTTCTTACATCAAGTATCAATTAATATATCTATCTAAGAAACAGTCACATTCATATTATAACTGTCATTTAGTTACCATACTGGTATATCAGCTAAAAACAATGCTGGTTCTTTATAATTTTCAACTTTGTTGCTTATAGTCACAATTTGTTACTGAATCATTAGCATAAATATGCCAAAGCGTAAGTTTATGTTCGAAATTGATTTTTAAAAATAGGTTTTTATGTAAATTTGTTGATGTTTTACATTTATTTAAGTTAATGAAAATTGTTATATTTTTAGCCTAAATTAAATGACAGAATTTTAAATGAATGTTACACAAGCAAATGTTTTAGTTTAATGTCTTTCAATTCTTATAAGTTTCAGAGAATATTACATGGCATGATTTTACATGCGATATTTGGTTGATCATTATATGTCTCAAACCGCTCGAATTTTCAGTTACTTTATAAATAATTATAAAAATCTTAACATGAACTAACTAATAACTTCAGTGGTGGTACATTTTTTATATTAATATAAAATATAGATAACGTTAACATACTTGTAAATATTGTAGTTCAGTCAAATAGTAAAAAAATCATATTAATCATATTAATAAATTTAAACATAAGACCAGGTTATTCCGACGAAGAACTATCGGAAGTTCATCATTAGAGATCCCTCAATAGAAAATGATCAATGCAGATATGGCTGTCGAACATCGGAGACAATTCAGCACATAACTGGAGGATGCCAAGCGTTTGCCGCAACCGAGTATAAGGAAAGACACGATTCAGCCGCTAAGATACTCCACCAAGAGTTAGCAGAAAAGTTAAACCTATTACAGGTAGGAAAAGTGCCTTATTACAAGTACAATCCGGAGCCTATTCTTGAGAACAACCAGTTCAAGTTATATTGGGACCGAACGGTTCTGACGGATCAAACAGTAGCTTATAATAGACCAGACATTATACTAATAGATAAAATTTCTAGGCGAACTACACTAATCGACATTGCTGTACTTAACAACAACAACCTAAGGCCAAAATACAACGAGAAGATCGCCAAATACAGAGATTTGGAGGTTCAAATCCGAAGACAATGGGCAATGAACAGCGTCCAAACGATTCCCATAATACTGTCAACAACTGGAGTGATACCAAAGAACCTCCTGCAGAACATCAAGGGACTGGGCCTTAGTGAGCATCTGTATAAGCCGATACAGAAAGCAATTCTCCTATTAACTGTGCGAACCGTCCGAAAGTTCGTAGGAAATACAGTAGACAACGTCACCTAGGACCCGATAACATGGAAAGGGTTCCCACAGAGCTTCATACTTTTGGTGTCTTTGTATGCCTGGTATGAGTGAATAATCCCTGGAGGGAGTGCGAAGCCGTTTGGCTTATAAATTATAATTTAAACATTAAAAAGTACTTCTTATTTGACAATGAACAGTCAGTTGTTTCTATTACGGCTAGATAGATATTTTTTCTAGTATCCATAGCTCATTTTTGTCCGTCGGAGCTGCAGTTTTTATTCTAAGTGGATTGATATAATTTCCAGTAATTATTATATTAGTATAAAATAGCTTTTGATTTGTGTAGTCAAAAGTATCTTAAGTTAACAGTTATTGATTTATTTGTATTCCCAATATAGTGCCTTTTAAACAAAGAACTGAAATGTTTCTTAAAGAGTCACATACGTTTTCTTTTCTTGTTATGGTCGCACGCGCATGCATTCGCATAGTGTTCCTGAATCCGTCCCTGAGTTTTGTGTCATCTGTTTTCATCTTTACTAATTATACAGGATATTATTATATTAATATAGAACTTATATAATAACCTATACATTTATATGTAAATAGGAGATGCAAAACATGTAAGACACAAAATCCGCTTATGTTTGAGTAATCCAAAAGGTGAAAACAACAGGAGCTTCAGTTCTGATACATTTTCTATGGAAAAACGCCGGCGACATTTAGAAACAAACTTGATATTGTCACAAAATGTAAGCATGCTTCTTACGTCAAGCATCAATAAGGAAATTAATATATCGATCTAAGAAACATTCAGATTGATATTATAATATTCAGTTAGGTACAATACTAGTTTTTCAGCTAAAAACGATGCTGGTATTTCTGGTTCTTTATAATTCTCATCTTTGTTATTTATAGTCAAAATTTGTTGCTGAATCATTAGCATAGATATGCCAAAGCGTAACGTTATGTCCGACATTAATTTTAAAAAATAAGGTTTTGTCTGTAACTTTCTTAATTTTTTTTGCATTTCTTTAGGTTAATGGAAACTGTATTGCTTTTAGCACAAATTAAATGAACTAAGACACAATACTTTGAATGAATATTATACAAAACAGTTTAGAGGTATAGGTCTTAATCGTTGTCTTTGAATCGTCATAAATTCCAAAAAATTTTACTTAAAATGATATGGTTTTACATGCAATATTTCTTTTATTATTATATGTAACAAATAATCGAATGATCACTTTTAGACCAATCCAAGGAGATTTTTTCGTGACAAAAATACTACAAGGATATCGACTGTGTCATTATACTAAAAACAATCACTAGGGATATTTTGTTGTTTTCCACTTTCTACTATGATCCATTAATTTGTTATACACAATTAGGGTAAAATATTTCGTTTTTTTTTTGCTTTTTTTCTTATAAAATGAAAAGTAATGAAGCAATCTTAATGATGTAAGCAGATGGATTGTAGAAAATAAAAATGTCAACAAAATGGGATTTGAATCGCTTCAGCCGGATCATTAGAAACTAAGAAAAACGAGAAAAACTGGAAAATTCTACGATTTTTCAAAAGTTCGTATCTTCGTCATTTTTCAAGCTCTACTTTAAGTATTTGTTTTTAATAAGAAATACGTAATTGTGTTTTTGCTACCCCTTTTCTCACATTTTTTTACGTTCGATATTGGCATTGGCCTCCTTTGGATGTCTTCGAGTCTTTCCACTCTGTACAACCCTTAATCATTGAAATCCTATGACTTAAAATTATTAAACCACCTTATCACTGATCTTTCCCTGTTTCTCTTTCATGACCATAGTCTATTATAACATTTTAGTATTGCACCTGTTATCATTGATGCTTGTGGCGCACCCAGCACATTACCATCTAAAATACGTTATTATTTTCACCACGTCTGTTATCCTGGTTCTTTGTTAAATCTATTTATCACATCTCAAATTTTCCATTGGTACTCATTAAAATAAATTATTTAAATGTTCTAATTAGTTTATTTATGAAAGAATACTAACTATTATAAATACGATTTATTTTAACTTGATGTAAATTTGGCAGAAAATCCACGTTATTTTTAATTAAGTAACCATTTGTTAATAATAAAATTCGTAAAGATAATATTATAAATATCATTTATCCGTTGGTTGATTTAATTTTTTTTCTTTACTTTATTGTGAGAAAAGGGTTAGAATAGCAGAGAGAGAGATACGACAGGACACTATCGCCCTCTATATTACCAGAGGATGCCCTCAGGGGAGGGGCAGCCTCTCTACTTATGTGGAATTTAATTATAGAACAACTCATCTGTGATCTAACTGACCTCGGCATATCTTTTCAGGGCTATGCCGATGACATGGTCGTGATCGCAACAGGTAAATTCGAGAATACCCTCTCTGACATAGTTAAAGAGGGCGTGAATACACTAGAGAATGGTGCTAGATGATGGGACTAAAGATCAACCTCAACAAAACCACCCTGATAGCCTTCACAAGGAAAAGGAATCTCGATCTGAAAACCATCATAATGGATGGGAATATTACTGAGTAGAAGTCAGAGGTTAAATATCTGTGACTGACCCTAGATAACAAACTCCTTTGGAATAAGCATTAAAAAGACGTAAACAACAAGGCTATAGAAGCCTTGATGGTCTGTAGAAACTTTGCGGGAAAAAGATGGGGTACAAACCCAAAAATTCGGCAGTGGATATAGACTGCAATAGTGAGAACAATCATCACATATAGGGCAGTGATCTGGAGCAAAAGAACCAGTCTGGTTAATACGAGAGCTAACCTCTCGGAAGTTCAGACTGGCCTGTGCTTGTATATCCGGTGCAATGAAAACCTGCCCAACCGCAGCCATGGAAGTAATCCTAAACTTCACACCTCTACATATATTTCTAGAGAACATGGCGAAGAGGATGATTTATAGGATGATCAGAGATGATGTCATAAAACGAAGGCCAAATCTTTTATCCAGAAATCAACAGATCTGGGGCATGCCTCAAGGTGCAATGAAAAACAAATTCAGCTTTGTGAAAAACTTCAGCACAAAGTTGAGTCGCAAGAGCGAATGGGACAGAGACAGCATTGAAGAACTCAGCAAGAAATCCATTATATGGTATATAGATGGCTCAAGAACAACGTAGGGAATTGGAGTAGGAGTGTATGGATCCGGCAGCAGACACTACGAAAGCTTGAGTAAGTCACGAGCATTTTCCAGGCAGAAATACATGCCATTAGGATATGTATTCAATTTAATAAGGAAAAAACTATCACGGTCAAGAGATTATCATCTTATCGGATAGTCAAGTAGCCATCAGTGCGCTGAGCTCTCGAGTTATCAGTTCCAGGATAGTCTGAGAATGTGTAGAGGAACCAAATGATTTGAGTAAGAATAATAAAGTCACCCTCATGTGGATACTGGGACATACCGAGATAGAGGAGAATGAAATAGTAGATAGACTTGCAGGGAAAGAGGCTGAGATACCATTTCGGGGGCCAGAGCTTTTCTGTGGAATCAGTAGCAGCGTAATGCTGGAAGAACTAAAGATAGAAGAATATAGCTGGACATCCAATTATTGGACGGAACTGCGAAGATACTTCTGAGGAACTACGACCAGAAGAGATGCAAAGAATGTATAAGCTTAGGTAAAAACCAACTCAGAGTTCTGACAGGGGTCCTAACGGACACTGCTACCTGAAAGGACACCTTAAGAAACTCGGACTGTTAGAAAGAGAAGAGTGCAGATTCTGTGAGGAGGACGACGAAACCTCTATTCATATCTTTTTAGAGTGCATCGCTCTAGAAAACCCTAGGATGCGGTTCTTGGGAACACACTAAATCGAAGAAGGGGAACTACCCATCTTGAAGCCGTCCAACATCCTAAGATTCCTAAGGAAAATAGGACTGGATGACTTGCTCTAGCCGATAAGGTAACTCTTACGACTGGGAGCAGTAGGAGGGCACAATAGATCTACCAGGTTCCAGTGTAGAGACCTCCAATTCTACGCACCTACATATAGAAAAGGGCTCTATTTTAAATTTTTAGAAGTATCATTAACTTCTATAGGGATTTGCCTCACGCAACCCATCGCCCAGCCAACAAATTTAAAGTAGCTGTACAAATAAATAAAATAACATATAATGTGTCTTATGTCTAAGAAATATCACACAAACTACAATATCACAGATGTTACGAACTAAGGTGTGTATCACAGTTGTATAAATACCTATTAAAACTTATCATCATTGAGCTCTTCTTCATTCATGCGGATAGTGTTTTCCTCCCTCTGGCGTCTCAGTAGGATGTTGCTCAATGAAACGGATACAAAGCAAGAGTACCTGTTCATCATTGTTTCTATTTCTGTTTTCTGGAGGGCAATTATTTGGCGTAAGTTGCAGAGTTGTTTATGGGCATCTGTCTGTATTATCTAGCCAAAACAGCCGACCATAAATACTCTCAGGCTGACTGAACATCGATTTATTTTTTCCAGCTCCATTACCAAGTTGAGTTCTATCTGTATTGTTGTTATGTTACGGTTATCTATTTTCATGGATGAATTTACAGTATATCCGGCAAGTTTGAGTTTTTCTTGCTCTTTGTTGTTCTGGATATGGAAAATGGTCACCTGCAGAACAACTATCTCTGATGGGTTAGTTAGCTTTATGAAAATATCAGGTCTATTATGGTA
This sequence comes from Diaprepes abbreviatus, assembly GCA_034092305.1. Taxonomy (NCBI): domain Eukaryota; kingdom Metazoa; phylum Arthropoda; class Insecta; order Coleoptera; family Curculionidae; genus Diaprepes; species Diaprepes abbreviatus. Next base: position 12,866,083 of record JASJET010000228.1, on the reverse strand, counting down.
TAGTTTTTTCTCTGAGAGTAGTTTGTTTCCTGCATCTATTTGTACATCTCTACCCCTGTATGTGCACCTACAGTGGACAGTGGCTTTACCAAACTGAAAATTTGTCGCTGCTTCTTCAGGTGCTTCCAGATTTTTTGGAAGTACCTTCAGGACCCAATGGATTACGTAGTTATGTCTGGTGATCATCGCATTCGTGGGAGCCACATGATGATATGTTGGGAACTGAGTGGTGGGCTCTTTCAATATATTCTTGGCATAAACCATGTTGACCGGCGATTCCTCTTCGAGATCCTTAATTCTTTTGATTACTTCGTTGCAGAATTTGTTGTAGTCTTTGTGATAATTTTGCATGTTGACATCACAATAGTATTTTTCTAATACATATTCAGAATCACTTATTGGGTTTCTCTAACAAGCCTTTTTGAGTGTACAGTATGTCTTGTATACCTTTCTCATATCTCTGTGCATTTGTAGACATATGTCTTCCTTAACAAACTGAATTTCTGCTTCCAACTTTATCGTTCTTAGCCCCCAATGCTTCTTTGTGTCTAGGCATGTAGTCTCTGGCGTTTGATGTTGTCTTGGTTTTTATGTTATTCTGTACATTTTTTTTTCATTCATTTGTATTTAGATTTTGGCGCCTCTTCAGTGGGGTGTTTCGCTTTTTATTAGGGTATATGTTGCACTTTATATGATTTGCAACTGGATTTACTCTACTATTGAGAAGCGTTATTTTTTGGTTGGTTATCAATTTGAATTTTAATATATCTACTTTCATGTTAGTTTTTTGTTCTATCGCTTTACAATGATCTTTGTAATTGGTTGAGGCCCATGTATTTATACTCCTCTTTTACTTCAGGCAGGAATGGTGCTGTATCATTTGTAGTCTCTCTGCTGTATGAACCGCATTTTGCTACATTTAGTCTTAGCCCCACTTCTTCAGCTCCAATTTTTAGGCAGGTTGTCGCTAGTTTTATATTTTTAAGTTTGGTGCATGGAATTTTATGTCGTCCATTAAAGCAACGATTTTGTTGGCCTTTGGAATCTTTTCTGATGTCCTGTTTTGTTTTTAAATGTTTTATCAGTCCTTTTGTGGTCAGTTTGAAAAGAAGAGGTAAAATTGTGTCTGGCTGGTATAGACCCCTTTGTATTGGTATTTCTTTGGTCAGTTTCCTTCTTATGCTGACTCTAATTGTCCATAGTTTCATGGCAAGCTTCGTTGTTAAATTTTCTTTAATGTTGTCTGTAATTATGGTCGTAAGTATCTTGTAATCTGTGTTAAGTAATGCAATGGGCCTGTAATTTACAGGATTCTTTTCATTTCTTTTATTTATAGTTTGTTTTGTAAGATTGATGTTATGAATGTGGTTAGATACTACTGAGCTGCAGGTAGTATTTTGGAGATGTACACCGGTACTCTATCCTCCGCTGGCCATTTTCGAGTTTTTGTTTTTTTTTTTGTAGTCACAAATGGAGACTTCTGTTACTCTTTCCTACAAACTTCCTACTTAAATTCGAATTTGCAGTTTTAATAACAAAGGAAAAAACAAAAATTTAGGGAAAATTTTAAAATAAAAGTACAAAACTGTATTATTAAGTATAATATTGCAAGTGCAATGAAATAATTAAAGATGGTGGATTTTTGGTATGTTGATACTGAATATTGTCCCAGCATGTATAGTAAAAAAAAAATAGAAAAAATCACTAACAACAAATTGAAAGGCGATGTGCTAGAGCCGATATAATACTAAGCTCGAATATTTTGTACGATGGCTATGGTGTCGAGTGATGTGCGAAGCGAGGAGTAGTGTATTGAAGTGCCTTCGCGTATTTATGGCAACGCTGGTATTCATTTAATTCGAGAGTGAGTGTGCCATGCTATGTTCAGGTTAAGTATAGTGCTCCATTGCGACCATTCACTTTGTAATTGCTGATTTCAATATTTGTCTAAATTGTCTGAAATCCAAATTAAATATTTTAGGCTAGATTTTCATAATTGGCCAATAGGGTAGTTTCATGTTATTTTACTCCTTAAAAAAAAGCTATTTTTGAGTTTTCAAAAAACATTTTTTAAATTTCTGTTTAAAATTTTCCTTTACTACTAATATTCTAAAACTTTGGGGTCAAAATACATTGAAAAACCCGGTATTATTGAATCCGATTTCTAATAATAAAATTTATTGATCTGACTTTCAAATATCTTAGTTCTTCGTTAATATGACGTCTATATAAATATGACTTTTACGTTATTCTTAGTTCTTAGAATGTTGAATGACTACAGTTACTTTAACGTCACAATGACGGTTGTCTTTTATTTATTAAATATTAATCGCCAATAATGATCTGAAATAAGATTTCGAGCTTAAAATTTGACCTCCGATCGATCGAAAGATCAAAGATTTTTGGCTACCTTGTTAATTGGTAATTCAGTTCATTGGTACAATTTAACTCTCAACTATCCATATATTTAAATATATTTGCTGAAAATAATTATTGTATAATTAAAGCAAAAAATTAAAATGTGAGACAAAAATTTTTTTATTTTATATTACACACACCTTACTTAATAGTAGAAAAATCACTTTGAAAGGCAAAGCTAAAAAAGAAGAGAAACTGGCATTGGCAATCATTTTGCTATTTCATATTTTTAAGTTGATACATTTTTAAAAGAATTAAATCGATTTCAAAAAATTTCACCAAAAAGTAAAAAATGATAATAATAACATTTTATATTGTAATTATTTGTTTTTTGTCTTTTATTTTTTAATATAATTTTTTGAGCTTAATTTTAATAAATAATAATTTCCATAGTTTCCATTAGGGGGTAGGTGAAATTATACAGTGAAAGAGAAAATGAATTTCGTTTAGATAAAACTACAAAACAGATTGCTTACAAAGAGGCACAAAACCATACGGTATATATTCATACAAGGAAAACTTTTTATTCTATAATTAGTAAAAAATTTTCAATTTTCAGTAATTATCAATGGATGTTTGGTATAAATTTAACTTTTGAAGATTAGCTTTAAAACTCGTAATATAAGAAATAGTATATTTTTTTCGAAAATGCTATTTCAAAAAGAAAAATGAACAAATTCTATTGTCAAAAAAAAAACAAGTAAAAGCGGAGCAGGAGCTTTTCCTCATGTTAACAATTAAAGTTTGCATTTGATCAAGTTGAGTTCAGATTTCGATCAGTATAAAAAAAGATTTTCTAGTGAGTTTGGAAATTGTACAGTTGTCCTAGTAGTCACAAGTGCTCAATAAGATTGAGATCAAGACTTCTTGGTGGTTAAACTTTGGTAGGTTGATTGATTGATTGATTTAATGATTAAAGGCGCGTCGGTAGTTGGAACCATTTAGTGCCTTCTGCAGTGGGGCTAGGGTCTATTAAATTTTCTTATACAGACAGATATGTTTTAAAAAGTTGAATATACGTTTGGCCTTAATTCAGTCGAAATACATGTCTATCGTGAAATTACTGGCGATGAGGTGCCTATCTCTGGCATTTCTGTATAAAGGGCAATCAGTTATGATATGTTTTATAGTGAAGGGGGAACGGCATGACAGACATTGAGGGGATCCTTGTTGTTTAGAAGATATTAATGTATCAATTTAGAATAACCAAGAGCAATTATCTTCCACACAACTTTATCCTTCCTGGATAGTTGAGGAAAGTGGAAGGTTTCAGAGAAGTTTCTTTTTATGCTAAATAGTTTGTTAGGGTTATCAAGGGATTCTCAGGGATCTTGCGCAATGTTATAAATGATGCTATCGATGCGTCTGTTAAATTCTTTTAAGTTAAGTAAAGGGAGGAAAGGGGTTCCTTCAAGAATTGCATACTTAGCTTGAGAGTCCGCCAACTCATTCCAGTCTATGCCAATGTGGTTTTAAGAAGATCAAGGATTTGGTTCATGACGGGGTGGAACGTGTTGAGGGCTAGAATCGAGTTGAGGCAACTTAGGGAGTCTGAAATAATTATATATTTAGGGGAGGAGGAGGAGATATTTTTCCGATACATTGTTTGATGGCAACAGCTCAGCTGAAAAGATTGATCAGTGGGGGTTTAGCCTTGCTTTATTACATGAAAAACTTGTTAGTGCAGCTGAGCCTACATTTTGATCCGATTTGGAACCATCGGTGAAAGATAATTTAAAGGTTTCAAATTTTGAGTTAATTAAGCTTAGGAGGTGTTGTTTGAGATTAGTAGGCAGAGTATTGTTCTTAAACTGAAGAAGATAAAAGTTGATTTCGAAGGGGGGAAAATCCCAAGGAGCGAAGATTTGAGGGAGAATGGGTGTGGTATAGGGAGGTTGTGGGAGGTCGTAAAAGCAGAAGTTTGATCATTTGCACCTAGAGTGACATTTGAAATGGCCAGAAAATTAGAAGGATTAAGAATTTTATGATGATCCGAAAGAAAAGGCCTAGACTTAGCAGAGATGACATATTTCATAAGTAAGGAAGTGCATCGGTGAGACAGGTTGGAAGTAAGGCATTGGAGATTGACTATTGGGGAGGTGCGGAATGCACCAGTCGATAACGTAAAGCTTGATTCTTGATAGGGTCAAGAGAAGGAATATAAGAGGGCCTAGCAAAAACAAAAAAATCTGTATCGGCCATGTGTTGCCCACGCTCGTTTATAAAAAAACAGATGAGCTGAAGGGAAATGTAGAGGGACATACACTCAAGAAAGCCCAGATATAGACACCTAAAGTAAATAACAAAGCGGCGTAAAACAATATAGAATTTCTTAAAAAAAGACTCACCTCTTCGGGGACTCAAAGGGAGAACTACAAAATGTAACTCTAAATCTGCTAACGACTAAACGATAAATGCTCCTGCTTCAACCCACGAACCTTTAGAATCAGTTTTTCCCGCCAATTTCTGCATGTCGTCGAGCAACAGCTATCATAGGTGTAAATCCGGAATAAAATAGTACTCTTTCTTTCTCAATGGAACGGGTCAAGAACATTCAATGAATTAATGATATTTCATACGTTTACTTCGTAACATTAAATGATAACTTATAAAGGGAAGCGCAAGCTGTAGGTAAACGAGACAATGCGAAGAAATTTTCTATGATTTGACATGGACTTGACCTCATTGTGAATCATTCTGTGTAAGGAATAATAAAATTTGTTTCGTATTTGCTGATTTGACAAGATATATTTAGGATTAATGCTAGGCAGGATTATTTATGAGTAAAAACCGCAAATAGGTAAATATCTCAAATTAAATTTTTTTTTCATTATACAATACCACCAAATATAGTTATTATTAGTTTCACTATTTCAACCTTTAGTAACTTAAATACCAGTTTCTATTTTTAAATTGGCATCTATATTCTTGGAAAATTACTTACCTTTAAATGCGTAAAATATCCTCGAAATTCCGTATACAAAAAGGTATTTTTCAAGACTCCCTTTTCCGGTATTTGTTTTGAGAAACAAACATAATTGATCATAAGCGCCGATTTAATATACAACTATACGACTTATATAGTCCTTAAATGAGAGATAATATGAGAATGAAATAATCATCATAGTAATGAGAAACTACTCTTTTGGAATTGTAAAATGGAGCAGGATGGACATCCAAAACCTGCACAGAAAATAAGAACACTTAACAAAAGCACACAAACACCACTCTCGGAGTGCTATTGTACATACAATGTTTCCAAGACATCAAGGAGCAAGAGGATTGGTGGATACTGGTAAGCAGATCGACCAATAAATAATAAACTTACGTTCTTATTTCCACAGGTTAGCGGGCTCTTCCACTCTACATCAAGCAATATGCGAGGCAGACGACTCAACGCCGCTGTAATTGAGAGAACAAGATATGGCTTCTCACCACCAAACAGACCAAAAGTTAGATGCCTGGCTACGAAAGCCACTTTATGGACGGCATCTAAATGAGGCCAATCAGGACAATGGCGACAAATTAGCGTCGAACTATTGGTTGATTTCAGGACAGACATCTCCGGAAACTGAGGGCTATTTGTTAACATCCAAAACCAGGTTATTCCGATGAACAACTATCGAAAGTTCATCATCAGAGATCCCTCAATAGAAAACGATCAATGTAGATATAGCTGACAAACATCAGAGATAATGGAGCACATAATTTGGAGGATGCCAAGCATTTGCCACAACGGAGTATAAGAAAAGAGACGACTCAGCCGCCAAGATACTTCAGCAAGAGTTAGCAAATAAGTTAAATCTATTGCAGGTAGGAAAAGTGCCTTACTACAAATACAAACCGGAGCCTGTTCTTGATAACAACTAGTTCATGCTATACCGAACGGCTTTAACAGATCAAACAGTTGCTCATAATAGGCCAGACATTATATTAACGTTCACAATTTTATCAACTACTGGAGTGATACCAAAGAATATCCTGCCGAACACCAAGAGACTTGGCCTAAGTGAACATCTGGATAAACGAAAGTTTGTGGGAAATACAGTAGACTACGTCACCTAGGACCCGTTAACATTGAAAGAGTTCCCACAGAGCTTCATACTTTTGGTATCTTTGTATAGCTGGTATGATTCAATATTTCCAGAAGGGAGTGTGAAGCTGTGTGGCTTGAAAGTCAATATGAATATTTCAAAACGATTCCTTAAGCCCATTATGGTTCAGCCTGGTAATGAAATCACTATTACTACTTTTAAACTATATCAGATACGGTCTTTATATTAGGAAAAACCGCGAAGAGTTGGTAAGACTAAATCATCTTCTGTAGATGGATAACCTTAAATTAATGAATGAAATCAGCTGGAAAAAATAAAAATTAGGCAAGAGTTCTTTGGGGATATTGGCAAGCGATTCATCGTTTAAAATACTGCCTTTAAAAAATAACTAGAAGAAAATACAATCGCGTCAATGAAAGTACAACAGACGTATACTGAACTTAGAAAACCCAATAAAAACTAGTTCATAAAACGAGTAAGGCAAGTAGTGTGGAGTAACCTAAATAGTCAAAATCAGTTTAATATACTCAATACATACGTCTACTGTACCTTCAGCTATTCTTTTGGAATTGTGAAATGGAGCAGGACAGACATAAATAGTCTGAAGAGGAAAGGTAAAATACTCTTCTTAAAAGCACATAGGCATCATTCTCAGAAGGGACAATGTTACCAATATATTATAGATTAGTTAACATCGGTTAACATATAGACCAACAAATTATATTCTTACTTCACAGGTTGGTAGACTCCTCTTTACTTCATCGGGTAATATGGAAGGCAGAAATGAACATAAACTGACTTCTCATCACTAAACACCGGCTTCAAGACTGCCTGAGTAAATCCTTCATTAACAACACCTTAATTTGTTAATCCAGGAAAATGTAAACAAATTATAGTCCAATTACTGATTTAGATCAGGGTAAAAGTTTCCGAAGACCCAAAATTTCTTAGTGTAGCTATGTAAGACAAGGTTATCTCAACAAAAAAACTATCTGTAATATATTATTAGACATCCCACAAATTAAAATGACTAGTGTAGATATAGACCTTGAATATCAGAGACGATGCAGCGTTTAACGGGAGGATGGCAAGCATTTGTCACATCGGATGGAAGAAGATACATGATTCAGCAACCACTACTACTTACGATTATTCGAACTTTCGGGAAGTATGCCAGAAATACACGTAGGGCTCTACAACATAGAAAAGGATCTCACAGAGCTCATATTTTTAATATCTGAAAATATCTGGGACTAGTGAATGTTCTCCGGAAGGAGTATGAAAGCCACTTGGTTAAGTCGGCGGACAGTGATTTGATAATTATGTTAGTAATAACTGTTCTTCTTCCCCGATGAATGATTCTTAGTACCTATCCATTCCGAATGTTGGTGACCAGTTTGGCTGGTATAACTTTGATAACTGCGTCACGAAATATTAACATAGTTATAATGGACAACCAGATTCCTATAGTTTGCTGCTAGAGAATATTTCTGCTGTCTGATCCTTTTTTTTCTGAAACCTTTCCCTAATTATGCGTTGTAGAAATCCACATTAAAGATGTTCCTAATATCTTTATTTTTCTTCTTTTCATCGTTAGTATTATTTTTATTCTTTTTAACACGTTTTTGTTTCAGTATCGACTGCGCCTTCTCGATGAGACTCCGTATTTTTTGTGTCTGGTCGTAAAGCACTGCGCCTGGTACTAACATTCTTAATTTATTATTCATTAAGCAACAGTTGTCTCTATGAAATTTTTGCTTTTAGATATAACAATATTTTTGGTTTTACAGATGTTCGAACCTAGATTCCAACTTTCTCTACTCGTTGCTACCTAATACTTAAGTTCTTCTTTTTCTATACATCGATGATTAAGTATCACCACTTTTTTTCAGTCATTCATTCAAAACTATCTGTCGAAGTTGTAGCAACGATTTTGGTTTATTTCTACAGCACACAATTATAGAAAAGTTTTAAGAAGACAGGACCAGATACCGGAACAACCTTCTGAAAATTTATATGAAAACTGCAGTTTTAGAAGTTATAGCAACTGAACTGATCGCCAACATCCACGAAGGATAGACAATCTGGAGTAGAAGAAAACACACCTGATTGGAACAAACATACCAAGCAATTTCCAGTTTCACGAATTGTATAATACTCATTAATATAATTTTAAATCAATATGTTATAAGCAAATTACTTGGAAAATAGATCTTTGAAACGACATTTTTGATGGTATGGATGCTTTGGATTTCCGTATACCATGCGTATGTCGTACTTGTCTGTTAATTCCAATAAAGTTGGGCTCGGATTTTATGAAGAAATGGAAACCTAGATTAGATAGTACTAAATCTATTTAGTAACTGCCCTAAAAGAGTTTGATATCAGAATAGATCAAAATGTTATATCAGCAAGTGTTAAAAATCCTATTTTTCATTCGTTTTGTTTTGACTATCTACATTTCTTGGTATCCCGTTAATTATCCCAAACTACACACAAAATCTTGACTTATACTCTTTTATATATTATTTTGACAGCTGTATTAATTTCATTGTTGTTTTGATGATTCTTCTTTTAAATACAATTCGTTTATCAAAATGTTGATTAAAAAGTCATTATTCAGTACAATTATGTAATGACTTATGTTTTAATAATAACAATAAATAACAAATTTATAGTTTAGCGACAGAGAAATGTTGATATTCTAAGCAAAAAAATTCCAAAAGCGGTAATGAATGTTCAACATAGTATGTAAAATAAGTTCATGCGTAATTTAACGCGTATCAAATAATTTTAACATCATAGTTGATCAAGGTTACATATGCATCTCGGTAAAATTGCATATTGCCTCACTATCTTTTGTCAAGTACAACAACAGATTACATACATTTGATTGCTATTATCATTTCTTTCCACATGATTACATTTGTTTAATGTAATGACCTAGATAAAAATAAAAGTACTTAACCAGGTAATATTTAAAATACAACCTGACGTAATTTTCCGGAAAAAAAAACAGTAGGAGTAATGTTTCTTAGTAAAACGTATTTAAAAATGAGTAAAATACCGTAACAGAAATAAAGAAAGACATTACAATGGTGTAGATATAAAGTAGGAAGTCTCTAACAAATACTAAATCAATCCAAGAAGTAAGAGTGAATAAATTTCTTATTGAAAATGTTTATTGAAAAAAACTGATTGATGCAAATGCAACCATGATCATTAGGAGCTGAGTCCTATGGGAATTTTTAGTTAAAATTAGTTGGAGTTAAAAGTGGTATTTTAAAAAAATTAGTATTATAATTAGACTTACTCGTTATATCTCTTTTGTTAAATCATTTCATGTTAGAATCTTGTCTGGATAACATAATTTCTGGAGATAATGCGTCAACAGACTTCAAGGAAAATATAATACCTAATTTTGTTTCTCAGTTATGTTATTTGATCCTCACTCACTGACCAGGACGATGTACCCCTGGTCAGCAGAGTCTGACAGCCCTTTGGATTTTCGTGGCCTCTTTAGGTCCACAAGATTAAATAATTGTTTTCAATGCATTTTTTCCAGCTGAATCCGAGTATGAGATTTGTTTTTTCGCCAAGTAGTCAAATAATTTGTTATTAACAATTTAATTATTTAAAACGCCATAAAAAATTATCTATGAATGATATCAATGTATAATTAATGCATAGCAATATCTGTATTGAATACAAATAACCTTGTTCAAGTTTCGTCAAAAAATCCTAACTAGAACCCAAATTATTGTAAAACTACTGTTAAAAAGGGAAAATTGTGAGATGTTGACTTCTTATCATTGAAATAAGCTCTACAAGTGCTCTTTTGAAAAGTGGAGTAATCAGCTTCAAAATGTGACTTTATAAGGGACGTTTTTATTGTTATACCAAAGTTAGTTTAATGATGAAATTTTCATTTAAAGAAAGCTGAGTAATTTGTTGCTAAACGGCAATTGGGATATCATTGTTCAAGATTGATAACAGTATTTTCTGATTTAAGATTTTGCGATTTGTTGAACATGCTTAACCCATTTTTTTGTTAAGATATAGCCATTTAAGGGTGGGCTTGGTCGAAGGCGCGAGTTGATTGCGCAGCCGGCGCCATGACTTTCAATGGTTGCTTTAAAATACATCTTTATTTTGAATCATGCTATTTTACCATCAATTTATGCTATTAATTAAAATCTACTATTGTACAAGTTGGTTGAAAAGTTTTTGAAAGCAAAAATGAAAGAATGTGTATTTTTTAATGAAATTAGTTTTTTTATTCAACATAATCTACCTCAACTTCAACACATTTATTCCAACGATCCTTTAATAATTTTATATTATCTTTGTAATTATTTTCCGAAAGCTCTGCAAAATAATGTCTCACGGCTGCAATAGCTTCTTCATTCGACGAAAAACGCTTTCCACGAAAAAATTGTTTCAAATTCCTGAAGAGATAATAGTCAGAGGGAGCCAGATCTGGTGAATACGGTGGATGTTCAAGCAATTCGTACTTGAATTCTTTAACTTCAGCCATCGTCAAACCACTTGTGTGAGGACGTGCATTGTCTTGATGAAAAATGATTTTTTTCTTCTGTAAGTCGGGTCTTTTTTCACGATCTTTTTTATCCAACTGGTCCAAAAGGTTGCAATAATTCTCAGATTTAATTGTTTTACCTTTTTCAAGATAATCAATCAACAAAATCCCTTTTGAATCCCAAAAAACTGATGCCATAACCTTTTTTGCCGATCGTTCTGACTTGATCTGTTTTGAAGTTGAACAACCAGCTTCAGTCTTCTTGTTTCAATTTAGGATCATGATGGTAAATCCAAGTCTCATCCACAGTTACAAAACGATGCACAAAATCGGTTATATTCTGCTTAAAACGCTCCAAATTACGCTTACAAATTTGTTTTCGATTCAGTTTTTGTTGAATTGTTAACGAATGCGGCACTATCTTTCCGAATAGCTTTTTCACACGTAATTCTTCGTGTAAAATATAGAGTACTCGTTCGTCCGAGATGCCTATGATATCAGGAATTTCACGCTTAGTCGCACTTGGATCTTTACAAACAATATCATAGATTTGCTCAATGATTTCTGGTGTTGTTGCACCTTTTGGACGTCCACTACGTGGTTCATCTTCAACGCTTGTACGACCAAGTTTAAAATCTAAAACCCATCGACGCACATTTGGAAATAAAGGAGCAGATTTCTTTAACAGTTTCATCATTTTTATATGAATTTCAGTTGCTGATAAACCTTCCAAAACAAAGAATTTTATCACTGCACGGCATTCGGTTTTATCCACTGTATAGAAATCCACTGACACGTTAACTTCAAATGGCTTGCGAAACAAAAAATGAATTGACAGATAGAAATAAACTTTTGTGTGTGTTCATATAGAAGATGAAATATTAAAATGACGTATAAATTTTGATTCCTGTACTGATTAATAGGTGTCGCTTTCAAAACTTTTCAACTAACCTGTATTATCAATGCAAACACAAGATAAAATAAGCTCGCATTTGTTAACAAGATTTTTTTATTCCCAGAAATTTACAATGTCCTAGTAATTTTTCTACGTTAAATCTAACAAATATGAAACGAGCTCTCGCAAAATTGAGACACATTCCTCAAATTTTCGAAAATTGAAAAAAACCCAAAAATTAACATATATGATAATCAATAATTTACAATTCGCCATGTTTTGACATCGTTTTTTGAGAAATTCTTCATACACTGTTGTTAGTAATTTATTGCTATCGTAACGTACAATAATACGTAAACGCAACTTTTATAATACGTAATAAAATTTCCAAATGTTTAGAAAAACTGTCAATTGGATACTAACATGATTTTATATGCAATCCACATTAAAATTAATTTTCAATAATAAAAAAATTCAACTTAATCGATTTTTTTTTAAATTTCGAAAAAAAATTTTCGCCGAACGAAGCCACGTAAAACAGATAGTAATTAAATATTTATAATTTACGTTTGTCTGGAATTACATTGAGTTGACGATAAATTTCTTGTTTATTTTTTTTTCGTCCATTAGAAATGCTTTTTACACAAAGATTAGGTATACTATAACAGGAAAAAAAAATGCATTAAATTTAAGGTAAATATGCTGCAATGCTGCAAATTACATAAAAGTTTATTAAATGCATTTAATGTAATGCATTAAATTAAATAAATTCTACATTAATCTAAATTAATTTATTCTATTAAATTTAATGTAATCATACATTAAATTTGAAGTTTTAAGGTGACTGTATACATTAAATATACAGCCAATGTTCATTGAATTTGAGATATCACATATTGAATGCACCAACATTAATATGAGTTCAAAAAATTTTGAAACCACCAGGAAAAGGTGGACATTTTTCCCATGGGTAGTGTCCGCCACTTATACCGATTTCGAACTCATTGGTTTCCGTCAGTACGGGCAGACATGTATACCTCACCATAAGAAAATTGAGTTCTTTAAGCAACTTATATCAAACTAAATAAAAAGTTCAATACAAGCTGCGTCATCTCCCGGAATCTCATGCAACGTATATTGAATAATATTAGATTTACAAGCCAAACGGCTTCGCACTCCCTCTAGGAATTATTGACTCATTCCAGGTGTACAAAGACACCAAAAGTATGAAGCTCTGTGGGGACCCTTTCTATGTTATCGTGTCCTAGGTGGCGTGGTCTTCTGTACTTCCTGCAAACTTTCGGACGGTCCGCGCTGTCACAAGGAGAATTGCGCCGTCTCTTGAGGTTCTTTGGTATCACTGTATAGTATTATGAGAATGATGTGAACGCTGTTCATTGCCCACTATCTGCAGATTTACACCTCCAGATCTCCGTATTTGGCGATATTCCCATTGTATTTGGGTCTTAGGTTGTTGTTATTAGGAATATCAATATCAATCAGTGTAGTTCACCTATAAATTTTATCTGTTAGTATAATGGCTGGCCTATTATGAGCAACTGTTTGATTTGTTCAAGAATTGGCTCCAAATTTTATTTGTAATAAAGTACTTTTCCTACCTGCAATAGTTTTAACTTATCTAATAACTCTTGGTGGAGTATCTTAGCGGCTGAGTCGTGTCTTTCCTTATACTCGGTTGCGGCAAACGCTTGGCATCCTCCAGTTATGTGCTGGATTGTCTCTGATGTTCGACAGTGATCTTTTTCTATTGAGGGATCTCTGATGATGAACTTCCGATAGTTCTTCATCGGAATAACCTGGTCTTGGATAGCTAATAAGAACCTTTTGTTTCCGGAAATATCTGTCCTAAAAACAACCAGTAGTTCAACACTGACTTTTCGACATTGTCCTGGATGATCTCATCTGTATGCCGTCCATGAAGTGATTTCTGTAGCCAGTCTTGTAAGTTCTCTTGGTCTGTTCGGTAGTGAGAAGCAATATCCCGTTCCCTCAGCTATAGAGGTGTTGAATCTGTATTAGGATATATGTAAATTAATTTAAGAGTCAAATCAAATTTAAGAGTCAAGTCAAGTCGAATATAAATCGAACCTCGCGGATACATTAACCAGCCTGTTAATGTCATATTTATAATTGTAACTTGATTCATGTGTACACATAAAACCAAAAATTTCTTTTCGCAAACATTTTTGCAGGGCAACCAATTGTCCATTTAAAGCTCCAATATTCCTATAAGATGAGAATTTCTAAACTTCGATCAGAACGTTAAACATTTATGAAATACTAATAAAATTTGTCAAAATATTTTTATGAACAAATAAGTCCCTGTTGGGGTTGAAGAAAAAGCCGTAACAAGTATTTTTATTATAATTATAAGATCAAATCCGTAGAATGAGTATTTGATATTTCAACAGGAATGGTTAACAGTCACGAAGACAAAGTTTGCTAGTTTAACTGAAGGCTAGTATTATAAGCTTCTTATATGCTAAGTAGATGATATGTCATTTAGCTCAAAATAAAAGTTAGAAATAAATTAACAAAGAAAAGCAATGTGATTTACTCGACTTTGCCCTATATGTTTTAAACTCTGTTTAGGCTCCCTTTATCGGTAGTCAGACAAAACGTGTGTAAACTGTCATCCTGTTTGTGGTTTAGATATTATATATATTTTTGTGGTTACTGTCTTTAATAATAGAGAAAACACAGATAAATTTTAATGACATGTGTTATCAAGAAACTTCACAGTAATTTATTTGGGTTGTTTTTTATTTTTAATCCAACAAAAATAATTGAAAATCCTAAATTATAATGTATAATTTATGACACAAACCAGTTTAAAATCGAAAACTTCAATCAGATTTTCAAAATAGCCATAGAGTCGATGCAGCTCTATCAAATGTTTTGGTGTCTGGTTTGATTTTGTTGGATTTTTCGAAGGCGTTTGATACGATAAGTCATCATCTTCTTTGTGCTGAATTTAAACACTGTGGTTTTGGTGATTTTGCAGTGCAGCTTTCCGATCTTATCTATCTCATAGAACTCAGAGGTTTATGCTTATAAACGGTATGTCGGATCTGTTTCCTGTAATATTGGGTGTACCACAGGGTTCCATCTTGAGACCCCTTTTGTTTCTTAGATACTTGGCTGATGTTCTGAAGAATTTAAAGAATTGTTCCTACCAAGCTTTTGCTGATAGTCTTGGTTTTTTACCTTATGAGCACCACACGCCGAGTATGTAATGAACCGTAATGTGGAAGTCCACAGTTACAAATCTGTTACACTTCTTGTTATGTGCTTTGGAGAATCATTGCCAAGTTGACGCTATATATACTGATTTTTCCAAGGTTTTTGATACGGTGAATTATACTTTTCTTTTAACTAAAGTGAAATCTATTGGTATTCAAGATCCGATCCTCTCATGGATACAAAGCTATCTTACGAGGAGAATACAGATTGCACGATATAAGAACTATTCGTCACGTGAAATTAGGGTGCAATCTGGGGTTCCCCAGGGAGCGCATTTGATTCCTCTTCTGTTCAACTTGTTATTGAATGATGTCGTCAAGTCTTTTTCGCTGATGATTTCAAATTTTTTAAGTGCATTAGATCTCTACAGGATTGCACTGATATGCAGTCTGATTTGGACGTATTTAGTGTGGTGCACTACTAACAGGTTGTACCTTAACATCGAAAAGTCCAAGGCAGTGCAGTTCTGTAGAAAGAAGACTTTAATCGAGTATGATTATAATATTAACGGTATGTCTGTGGAATTGACCCATTCTATATCTGATATTGGTGAAATATTCGATAGTCAGTGAACTTTTAAAGAGCATATACATCATATCACAAACAAGGGAATGAAATTAGTGGGGTTTTTTACACGGAATCTATTTGACTTCAACGATATTATTTGTCTTAAAAATGTTTATTGCAGGGTTGTGCGTTCTGTATTGGAGTATGCCTCACCAATATGGTTACCTTTCTACGACTTACACAAATTGGAGCTAGAAAGGGCGCAGAACCGCTTTTTCAGACTCGTAGCTTATAAATTAGGTATCCGTTTAGAAAATCAACTACCCTCATACTACTTCAATTAAATTTGAAGCCTCTCGAACATCGCAGAGAATACATTAACTTACTTGATCTATTTAAAATTAACGATTCGCCAAAATTACTAACGCATATTGGTTTCAATGTGCCTCAGAAAAGTAGTCGAAGGGTTGAAGTGTTCTCTGTGGATACTCACAGAACCAACTACTCCACCCATGCAACACTAAATAGACTGTGCATTTTAGCTAATAAGTTATCCCGTGATCACATTGACCTGAACATCTTTACCATGTCCTTAAATAGTTTCAAAATTTTTTTAAAGCGATATCTATAGTGTAAATTTTAACTTCTCACTGTAGTTCGTGTATGTCTTAAATTGTGAGCTGTTGTTGTTTGCTTGCTGTTTGGTATTTTTGATCTGTCTGGAGGATTTATGTATTTATATCGACCGCCTGTTACGGATGCATAATTTAAAACTAAATCTATCTAAATCAGAAGTTATTTACTTTGGAAGTGTTAAAGCCGATAAAGTGAAGCCATTTATGCAGCTTTGGGTGGCTGGTGCATCTCTGCGAGTGTAAATGGTGGTAAAGTGGGACTGCTGATTGATAGTAAGTTGACATTCACTCCCGATGTACATCTGTTAATGAAAAAGTCATTTTATAGTCTACATGGGTTATATAGTTCATCGTGTGTTATCGAAACACCTTGGGGGCTTGGGTTGGTTAAAAACAGATAGGTAAAGAGGGTAGATATCCTGGTGGATAAGCCATCAGTATCCGACTCACTGCCATTACATTGCATACCACAGGCACAGCAAACCATTTGATAGACTTAGGTGGTTTATACAATGGGCATCTGTAATAAAGGGTCGATATGTGACAAAAAATACTAATCAATCTAACCCATCACCTTTGAATCCGAAGCTCTAATGTACTGAATACGCCTTTGGCGATTGATCAATCCTGAAGGTTTATACCCAGGGAATGAACTAGTTAATAGAATCCTATACCTGTTTAAGGTAAATAACCAGTCTACATAGAGCAGGCAACACATTAAATCATTAGGCTGCAGTGTAAGTGTAGTGTTCTTTACAGTAGCCTGCTAAACCATTTAATCAATCAGTTAACCAGTTTGAGTTTGGAAAAATCTCAGTCTATTTTTTTAACTGTTTCGTATATCTCCTTCGCGACCGCGACCATTGCGGATCTCTAACCTCAAATGGTTCGAAATTAACATATCTGAAGTCACTAGATTATTTTGACTTATCGCACAAAAATTCCATTTTAAGTTTTTAATCGGGATTTGTGGAAAATTTATAGGTATTTTTTAGTTTTTCCCATATTCAGAGGTAATTTTGTTGGTTCATTTACATATTGATAAAAACTCATAAAATTTCCAATTAAACTATCGGTATCATTTTAAAGAAGTGCATATTATATACAATAATGTGTGAAGTAATATAATACCGAGTACCAAGGATCTCAAATGACGTACAAAAAAGTTGAATGCATGAAGGCGTAACAAAAATTTAATAATATTTTCCTATTTAATTTTAATTAAATTCAATATTTCTCACAAAGCACTAATTGCTTTACAGTTTATCTAAAACTATATAGGCCAGTGGCGGGTCGTACATTAAAAAAGTAGGGGTTACAATTCCAATGGTACATTAAAAACAGAGATATGTACAAAACCTGCCATAGGCACCGGTGAACGGAAAAACAAAAGTCTTTAAAAATTGAGTTAGTATGAAACAAAGCAATGTATTTTAAAAACTAAACATAAAGAAGGTATTAAGTTTTAAAAATATAGTAGTTAAAACAAAATGCACGTATAACTTACTGTGTAAATTATTTATAAAGAAATAACAACAATTTTCCAGGAGGCTTTGGAAGATATTGAAATGGGAATTAAAGTTAACGGAATATGGATTAATAACATCCGTTATGCGGATGACGCAGATCTAATCGCCGACAATATAAACGACCTCCAAAAACTCATCAACATAATAGGAGAGCGCAGTAAATCAATGGGCTTGAACATCAATACAAAGGAAACAAAATTCATGATTATCTCAAGGAATCCCAATTTATTCCAAAACGCCAACATATGATTCAACGCAGTACCCATAGAAAGAGTAACCAAATTTAAATATCTGGACACATCAGGGGCGGATCCAGCCTCTCTCTTTGGGGGGGGGGGCGGTGATATCACAAAAGTACAGTATGGCAAGAAAAACTAGTCAACGGGGGGGGGGGGGGGGGTGGAAGCAGCATACTCATTCCTAATATAAAAGGCAGAATGGGTTCTATTTTCCTGAACTCAAAGCTGTTGGGAGGGGAGGAGGGGGGGTGGCAAGCATACACATTCATATACTCTATTCAAGAATTAGAGAGAGTAATAAAACTGTTACCGAAGCCTCCAACGTACCTGCTCCAGTGCCGCAGGTAACTGAGAATTGCAGTAAATCTAATTATATTTCATTATATTTAAATATATTTTATAAATTTACTGCAACATAAAATTTCTGATAGTTTAATTTAATTTCTGTCAGTGGGCAAAGTACACCTTACAGTTTGTTCTTAGTGATTTATCTTGTTTTTTTTTTCTCAACGAAAAACTTATTACGATGAATGTTTATGATGCCTTAAGATATCAATTTCTAGATAATAATGTTAAAAGCTCTGTTGAGATGTGTTCCAACATGACAGGAGTTGGAAAATCTACTATGTACAGAATACTGAACGAGAAAAAACGATTGGAATTGTTAGTACTGCCACGCCACATTCGATCACAGGCACACTAAAAACCTCATTGGAAGAAAAGATGAAAACTGCAATTAAAAGGGTTGTATATATATTTTATTATGAGAAGCAGATCTCAAAATTAATGAAGATCGCGATTTACCTGAAATTAAAAGAACTGATCTCTGGAAATTGCTCAGAGAACTTAATTTTTGTTGGGAAAAACCAGATAGAAAATCTGTTCCTATAGATCGTCCGGAAACTGTCCGAAGGAGAAGTAAATATCTCTCTCAAGTAAAAGGTAGAGTTGCTAGAAATAACACAATTAACACAATTAGTAATTTAACTAAACTTTTGAAAGATTTTTTTGAATAAAGTTACTCCGGAAAACTGGGAAAAATCCATATAATAAATGAATAAAACAAAATGGGAGAACTCGATCTCATGATCGGTGAGATAGAGGAACCAATTATAATTAATTTGAGCGAAGACAGTTTCACTGACTTTGATTAGGAATTAAATACTTAATGTTTACTAGTGTAATCACAATTTATTATTTAAATTTTTGTTTTTGTTGTATTTTATTGTTTAATGTTGTTTATATGTTTTTTAATTTTTTTATATATTTTTATTTTAGTATGTCCCACTCTTTAATTTTATATATATTTAATTCCAATTAGCCGTAAGTTTTTTATTATTTTATTATTGTATTTGGTGTCTTTTTCTTAAGCGTGTAGAATTATCATGTTTATCTTATTTTTTTGGTGCTGTCATATTTCCATATAATAAAGTAAATTAAATTAAGATATCAGTACAATAGAAATAAAAATAAGTAGGTCTAATTTTAATTACAACAAATAAAAAGTAATTACATTTGAATCCCTTTTTAGTGTTTAATTGTAATTTTGCAGATGGTTTAAGAAATAAATAAACTGAAACGTTAACTACCCTAAAAATGTTTTTAATTAATAATAAAATGACCGATAGCCCCAAAAATATTTTAGTATTATATGGACGAATTTATTTTTTTAATTTATGTTTAACTTTTTGTATTTTTGACAATGGATATTTTGTAAGTATTTAGATTATAACTTCTTATTTTTTGAGAGAATAAGGCTACGTTTTAGTCCATTATTATAGACCGGTATTTTTGATTATAAAATTTCTAACCCATTTCTATGAAAAATATATGTGTCTAACAGATTTCGCTAAAGACACCGGACTAAAGAACACAGGTAGTTTGCGAAGAGAAAAAGGGTAAAAAATGATTTATTACTCTCTCTAGTTCTTAAATAAACTGTAGTATAAGAGGAAAAATCGGGTCCATTTTCCTAAACTCGAAGGTCTTAGGGGGGGGGGGGTGATCGCCCCCACCGCCCCCCCCTTGGATCCGCGCCTGGGACACATGGATGTTCGAAGAATGGACTTCTGACAATTAAGTAAAATATCGCATTGAACAGGCACGACAGGCTTTTGTGAAACTCAGGCGAGTGCTTACGTGTTCGGATTTTGACTTGAAATTAAGACTGAGGTTCATAAAAGGTTACGTATGGTCAATACTTCTTTATGGTGTGGAGGGTTGGGCATTAAAGACAAGCGCTATCAATAAATTAGAGGCTTTCGAGATGTGGATATACAGAAGAATCCTGGACAGCGAGAATGACCAATGAAGAAGTTCTCTTACGTATGGGGAAAGAACGTGAACTATTCAACATAATCAAGAAAAGAAAGACGGCCTATCTTGGGCACATCATGCGAAATGAGAGATACCAATTCCTACAATTGATGATTGAAGGTAAGATCGAGGGCAAACGAGGAATTGGAAGAAAGAAGATGTCCTCGCTCCGTAATATCAGACAGTGGACGGGGTTGCACGATATTCAGATACTGATACACATCGCGAGAAGTAGGGAAAAAATGGAAACTGTAATCGCAAACATCCATTAGTGGATATGCATTTGAAGAAGAAGAAGAAAATTCATACGCCGATCTTTGGCATTGGTAAACTTTTTAATAACCTGCTGATTGAAATCAGGCATGCTTTCGATAAGATCTCTTTCATTAGAAAGCATTGCCAAAGCAGAGAATCTTTCTTGGCTCATAGTGTTCTGTGCCATTTTTTTAGCCGTTTGAGGGCAGCTGCTTCAGCCGATGCCATCGCAATAGTAATTAAAATTTTTAAAAGTTTTAGAACTTCACTAAATGTCTCACTTAACTCGATATTTTGCTAAAGGTAGGCATAAAGTACAAGAAGTCCCGAATTTGATCTAAATTCTTCAGTTTCAAATATGACGGTCAGTTCTGTACAGAGTTTTTGTTCGATAAAAGAGGGGTAAATTTTAATTGTATCTTAAATTTTTGTTCAGGACTATATTCAACATACTGTTCAGAAAAAAGAAGACTGGCTGCTACCAACTATCCTGTAAAGCTAAATCGTTTTTTTGCTTGACAAATAATTTTATTACAAACTTCTTTTACTTCCCGAAAAAATTCCGCGGAATCATCGAACTATTGTTTTGAAATAGATGGAGATGGCTCAACTTCGTTTGAGGTAATATCGTTTCTAATTTCTGTTAATTTTGAATCAAATGATGATATATTTTTATTTGCAACAACAGCGTCGATTTGTCTTGTTTGAAACTTACCAAATAACAAATCAAGTTGAGGCATTATTTTGCACAATAAGTTTAACCATGAAAGTAAACTCTTTCTTTGGAGAATTTTGACATACCTTGATAATTGGTTCGTGATACTTACGTTTCTACTGTCATTCAAGATTTTTTCCATTGTCTCTAGAATGCTGTCTTTGTATTCGAATACAGTACAAACAATTCTACAATTGCATCTTGTCGGGGCCGAACGAGGTAAGCGTTTGTTAACAATTTGATCTAGTATTGCGGTTCTTTCAAGACTTTTTGAAAAAAAAAAATAACAAATTCCTTATAAATTGGAAAAAAATATGCGGATATTTTTATTGGCAGATGCAGCAAGTAACATTACCAAATTCAATTAATGTGCATAACAATGTACGTAAGCATCACGTTCATAAGTTTTTTTATAATTGCTTGCACCCCATACGACGAGCCGCTCATCTAGGAGGATAGAGAGCAGGAACTGCATTATATTTAACTACTTTTCTAGAATATCTTACAAGAAATTCTTAAAAATGTCTAACACATATACGATGGTTTTTATAAATTCCTTCGTAACTTGGAATCCTTTGAATTTGTAAATCGAAGTCGATCACTGTGAAGTCACTAGATTGTCACTTTCAAAAAAAATTAAAATATCTGTACAGTAAACATCACGTATACAAATACCGGCACAGTATACACCACGGTTGTATTCTCATCTGAACTACAGGAATGGTTTAACTGCTGCTTGAAAAAGAAAGCATTACTTGATATTGGCAGTGCTACGCACGGCTGGAAGCAAAAGTGGATATACTCGTTCAGTAGGTTGCATAAGAGAAATTTTTCTAGTAGAGGAATATTATGTGGGGCAAACTAAACACTGGTGTGCAAGTCGAGTTGCAACCTACATGAAGCTTATGAGACGAAATTAATCTCCACATCTTAGATAGGCAACTCCATATACGCTCCAATGGATAAGCTTGATTGCATTAAAATTACACACCAGCAAAGCAATAACGTTTCCAGGCGTAATACTATAATACAGACAAATTTTAAATGGTATTTAGGCGAAATAAGTTAACTTATTTCATTATTTGACTGCTGTTCGCGTATAATTTAGGTAAAAAATTGCTTTAGATTTACTTATTAAATTATTTCATTTATTAGTATGTTTTATTTCAATATACAATTTTTTTGGGGGTTGCGCAAACCTGCAAACCTAAAGAAAAACCGCTACTAATAAAGGCAAAATAAAAGTAAAACTTGCAAGATATTTCACAGAATATATAATTTTTGATTTTGATGCGAGTTATAAAAGTGGTTATGCAGTATTTTGAAAAAAAAATTAAAAATTTGAAAAAAGTGTCTTTTTCCCTTAAGAGAGGGGCAAATTGCGAATTTTACTCTGTTTCTCTCTCTTTACTAGTTTCGACCGCCTTAAGATCTAGAAAGTTGTTTCCTATGCTTCACTGTGGAAACTAGTATGGAGAAAAAACCAGAATGGAATTTACAAAAAAACGGTCTTAAGAAAAAAAGGTATTCTTTCCTCATATCTAGACCATAAAATTATTTATTTTTATTAATTTCCTATCGCTCCGGAGTATATTTAGATGATTGTTTTTAGTGTTGATGCCATCAAGTTCTGCAAGTAATATCCTGCCGACGCATTACAGAATGAGAGTTTTCAATACACAGTTGCTTTCAGTGAATTTTCCCCTTGATTCGTTATAGTTCCCTTGACGAGACCTTTAACTGGCCGAAACTAATATCATGGGAGAACCAGAGTGAAATTCGCAGAGAATACTCTCGATATCTTTCTTAATGGTCTTAAGTGCCTGTCGCGGCTTCGTCCGCACTAAATACCCCCAAGAATTTTAAGATAGAAAACCAATAAAATTTAACTGGACCCCATTCCTACGCCCCTTTTTGTGCATACGTTCCAGTGAAATCTCTGCTCAAATAAATCAAGTATAGTTAATTATCTCACGCAATTTATCAATATTTCAAAGAGCATTAATTGACGAAAATAATGCATGTTAATTCATAAAAATCGGATTATTCTAGCGTGATTGAAAATTGAATAAAAACCGGCTGAAATAGTCTGATTTTTATAATTATTTTTATTAAATAATGCGCTTCTCAAATATATGCTCTATGATGAATTATTCTAGTTTTTTTTATCACTATTGATATATAATAATTAACATGTTTCGATATTTGTGCTGATGCCTTTAGGACTCCCAGAAAAATTTTATCGGCCCTGTTTAGCATATTTCTTTGAATATTAAAAATACTAAATAAATAAACAAGTACGCAACAGTAGTCCGATTAGCGTCATTCGAAATTCATTATAGCAGCGATCCCCAACGTTTGTTTTCCTGCTAACTCCTTCTAAAAACTGGAATAATTGTTAAGGAACTGTAATTGAAACAGTAACATTGAGTTATTAAAATTTATTTTCCATATTGAATAACAATTCATAACGGAAACCTAATTATAGTTGTAAAACAATTACAGACAAATATTAAAATTAATGTGATCTTAGTTTACACAAATCAATTAATACAGAATGAATACAGTAATACAGAACTTCAAAAATGCCGCCAATGGGATATTTGGGGGGAACACAGAAATTCAAAATTTGGTTCGATATCTGAAAGTTTGAGTCTTAGATCAGGTTCTGCATTTAATCTGTTTCTGTACTTATCTCTCAGGTAAGTTTATGTTGGAAATTCTTTCTCACATAGATATATTGTACAAAAGGATAATAAAACTTTAATGACTTTTTCGCCAAAACAGGGTACTCATTTATTACGGTCAAATCCAATTAAAGGGTTATGTTTAAATTTTTTTTTTTGGAAATTGTCAGAGGATAAGTCAATGAGCTTTTCTTTTCCACTAAGTTAAAGAAGTATCCGAAGGTATATCTCGAAAAGGATTTCGTATCCAGTTATTCGAGCGAGATATAATAGTTTTATTAGTAAAATAGTCCTGGAACATGAACTGAAGTTGTTTGAGATATTTGCTTTAAATAAAAGGTGCTAGAGAGGTATAAAGTAAAACAGCAGAGCAGAGCTGAACTCTAGTGGCGGTACCAGCGAGCAGCCAAGTTAACCCCTATGCCCTAGAGTAGAGGTGGGTTTTTAAAGGCCGCCACTGAATTTGTGCCGGGTAAACACAGACACACTTCACGATGTCGTTTGGATCTAGCTTTCAACTCAGCTAATTTGCTACACAGATCTAAGAAAATTAATAAAAAAAATAATAATAAAATTAACTACCAATAGCAAGAACTTTAAGGGTCAAATAAAACTCTACAAGTTTACACTTATTATGATCTTTAATTACATTAATAAAACAAAGTTTGCTGGAAAATACAAACTCTTCTAACAGATCCACCGAGAGTTACAGTTGACAATAACAAGACCCAGTAGGGTAGACTTCGATGTTAATATCTAGATGGTAGATCTCAATGTTTTGAACCCAAAGGTGGACTCGATGTAATATACCCCGAGGGTGGACTCGATGTTATGTACCCGATGTTTTTGGGGTTTAGACTGATTCCTTGGTTAACACGTGCAAACTGCTCAAAATCCCTGTACCCAGGTTTATCCCGGTAAAAAAAACAAAACTGCCAACCTGGTAAAAGATACAGTACACCAAAACTCAACAAAATTACGAGGATAATTTTCGACTTTCCATCTCAGAGTCCTAAAAATTTGGCAACTAAAAATTGAGATGGAAGTCTGCAGCTGAATCAAACCAGGAAAAAAAGCGAAAAATCAAGGCAAAATGGCCTCCATTTATAACCAGGGCCCAGCTTGCGCACTAATCGACTTCCGTTAAGCGCGTTCAATTGCCACGTGTGAAAGAAATGACAGCTCAAAAAAAAAGACACTGGGAAAAAACAGTCGGCTGAAATGCATTTGTTAGTTTAGCCAATTCGTTAATCATTAGCATTTTCCACTCAAAACAAAACTAATAAATCCAATAAGTATCGCAGTAGTTATTTTTAAATTCAAGAAATATAAATTAATACATCACTAGAAATTTCCTGATTTCTGCAACCCAATATACATACAATCCCATCAAATGTAAATATAAATGGCAGGGAAAAAAACAAGATCTACCTGAGTATGAAAAAAAAGGAAGCAGTAAGTTTGATATTGATAAGAAAATACCTAAGCACAGTGTAGTCAAATACCAAAGTAAGACAAAATAATGGTAAATAAAATTAATAGAAACTGTACTTAATAAAATGCTCTTCTTTACAGAATCCTTGGGAAATACTTAAGGAAAATGATACTGTGTTGCCCATAATGACAGTATTTGAACTTAAGCGCAATATTGAACCGTGACATGTTCATTAACATTCCTTTAATATTTTCGTTAAATCGAATTTCATTTTCTAATGAAATGATGCTGAGAGAACTAAAACATTCATACTCATTCACCTGCAGCTCGAATCTCAGAATGTCTAAGGCCAATTTACTGGAAGAACAAATATCTTAAAACAGAGAGCAAAATCAAAGTATATAAAAGGTCTCTCGTAGTATACGAGGCAGAAACAAAACCAGGCACAAGAACAAAGAAGAAGATTTTGGAGCACACAGACAAAATTAATGGAAGTCACAAGACTTGTTAAAAATGCAAAACTAAACAATCCAATGGAAAAAAAACACAAGGAATACTACCAACTATTAGCAATGAACAGGCGCTAGCTAACTAATGGGGCAGGATTCCATATTAGAAAGAAGAAGTGCTCTTGAATATGCAAATATTAAATATCAAAATAAGCATTTTTTTATGGGAGAGCAAATGAAAATGAAGAAGAAGCAAAGCGGTTGTGTCTGGAAGCATATCCTGAAAGAAATATCTATATTGAAAAACTGAATTACTTTTAATCCAATTTGCGTCTGGATTGTATGGTTTATCGACTCGAATTAAAAGTGCTTTTTTGATTAGACATTTTTTTAAAATCTTAAAACCAAAAAGATATGTTAAAAATAATATTTGAATTTCAGGTAAAATTACCTCTGGTGGCACAGTAGAGAAACATTTTTATAATAGAATGATAGAAGTCATTTAGCATAATCCTTGTTCTAAATATTGATAAGTTAAAAACTAATCGCAAGATGTTAAAAATAAGAAAAAAACAAATATTTTAATAAATCTGGTTGTTTACTTATATGATTCAAGTATGTCGTTATACAATATTGAATAAAGTTAGTAAATAAAATTCGAACGTCATAACTAGTATGGTCCATTCAAGACCACTCTTAATGAAATCATATAATTTTAATTCGCATATAATTAACTGTTCAGACGTAAATTAGATTGTTCTTATTATTCTTCGAAATAGCGGCAAGGAATGGTCTAATGAAAATTTTTCTGTTGGTATAAGAGTAATTCCCAAAATTACTTTAGCTGTACTTTTTTGGTACGTATAAAAATAATCATCATAATAACGTGTTAATTCTTAGTATAATCGGAACTATCTGCTATAATGAAATTGATCACTTCCTTTAAAACCCAAAACTCCCGTTTTTAGATAAGAAATAAAACGGAAATTAAAAACTGGCCAAGTGCGTCTCATGCACAAATTATATTACGATTCCATAGCAATTATTGGTGTTCTTAGTTTTTTTTTTTTTGAAATTTTATTGCACGTCTGTTTTTCAGTTAATTGAAACCATTTCACAAAAGGAGAATTTTTTGTCGAAAACGTCGGAGATAATATTTTAAACATTTTTTTTTGTATTTACTAGATGCTGTTACGTTGAATCTTTCAAATTTTTAAAATCTACGCTTGGAAAGCTGAAGGAGCGCACAATAAAATTTTAGACCAAAATCAATAAAATTAAAGTTTAAATGTAAACCCACATAATGATTGTAGTAAATGTTAAGGTAAGAGATCAGATTCTAGAAAAAACTAAATAACGAAAGAGTAATTAGTACGTGATCAAACCTCATAGAAGTACAGGAACAAGCCGGTTGAAACCTCCCGCTGCCATAGCAAGGAGTCCCATACGATCTGCACCCCTTATGAAAGAAGAAAATTTAAATTTGATTTATTCACTTTCTTGTCCGACGTATTCACCAAAATTTGCACTCCTAAAATAAGGAAACAATTATAAGCCACTTTAGAAGCCTATATTGTGTGGTGGAGACGACTAAATTAAAAATTTTATATTACATATTTGTGGTGGAGATTACTAAATAAAAAATGATATATTACTTATTTAATTGCATTTTTGAAAACCTGTCCCATAATATTCCATTTAATGGGAAATTGTTTACTTTCACTTCTTGTACAGGAAAAGTACTCTACTTTTTTTTTGTACAATTACGCTTCAGGACAAGACCAGATTATAAGGGTTCTTAGCCGGTCACCAACTCCAAAAGGAAGTTTGTAAACTGCTTTGTATTAAAGTTTAAAATATCTTCTTTAATTACGAAGAAATACGAGAGTAGCTATTTATGTTTTGATTATAACAAAGTATTGTATCAGCAGAGACTCTCGGAGAAAATAAAAGCTAATACAATCCTAGAAAATGACGGAGTGGAGAAAGCCTGGGAAAAACTGAAAAGAAATATACAAGAGAGCGCCAGGGAGGCGATCGGAACACGAACAGTTAGCACGAACAAGCGAAGCAATACAAAACCATGGTTCACAGAAGAGGTGAAAATACTAGCAAAAGAAAAACGACAAGTATTTACAAAATACCGACAGCACAAAACAACAAACTATTTCGAAGAGTACAAAACGGTGAGAAACAGATCAACAGTCAAATAACTCAACTAAAGAAAGAATACTGGAAAAAGTATTCAAAAGACATGGAACACGACCTATATGGAGGACAAAAGAAAATATGGAACTAAGTCCAATCGACAGCCAACAATGGGTCAGCCACTTTAAGGACTTGCTCCAGACACCAGCTACAGAAAACAACGTAGACGAAAACCAACAAGAAACCACAGAACTAACAGATGTTAACATCAGTGAAGCAGAGATACACCTGACAATTAAGAAATTAAAAAACAGAAAATCACCTGGTACCGACCAAATTACGAATGAGATGCTAAATTACGGAGGTCCCAGCCTTGTCACAGAGCTCACTGTTCTATTTCAAAAAATACTCCGCACAACGTCAGTACCCAACGAATGGCGGAAAAGCATTACAATTCCGATCCACAAAAGAGGATCAAAGAAATAACCCGAAAACTACAGGGGAATCAGCCTACTGAACAGTTCAGCCAAATTGTTAACCAAAATACTGTCACAACGGATCGTAGACAAGTTAGGGGCGTGCAAAGAACAGCAGGGCTTCCGGAATAACCGCTCTACTATCGACGGTATATTTATTATCAGACAGCTAGTTGAAAAATCTATCGAATACGATAAACCGCTGTTCATTTGTTTTGTGGACTTTACACAAGCGTTTGACCGAGTCAAACTGGAACACATAGCAGAACTACTGCGAAGAAAACAAGTAAACGAAGCAATCATACACACAATATACGAACTGAATTCCAAAAACATCATGGTAATAAAAACAAATAACCCTTTAACAGAGGAAATTCCACTATCCATAGGAATAAGACAGGGTTATAGCCTAAGTCCAACACTTTTCAATGTAATCATGGACGAAATCATTGATGAGTTAAAAAGCACAAATATTGGGTACCCAATGGGACACAACACCGTTCGGATTATATGCTTTGCAGACGATATTGCCTTGACAGCAGATAGCGAGGACAACTTATAAAGAATGCTTTTCCATCTCAATCGAACAGCCAAACAGTATAATATGCAGATATCTGTGGGAAAAACTAAAACAATGGTAATAACAAAAGAACCGGTAAGATGCAAACTAATGGTTACTGACAAACATGTCGAACAGGTTGGGAAGTTTAAATACCTGATAGCACATATACCAAGTAACAGGGCAGTAACGGAAGAAGTACGCACACAAGTCAACAAAGCGGCCATTACATCAGGCCAACTAAGAGACATAATCTGGAACAATAAAGATATGACGGTTGAGAGCAAAGCAAGAATTTACAAGGTCTGTGTAAGACCGATACTGACCTACGGCGCAGAAACAAGAAATGAAATAACAAAGACCAAACAAATTATGAGAACCACAGCAATGAAAACGCTGAGAATGAGCACGGGAACAAGTTTAAGAGATATAATAAGAAACGCAAAAATACGCGAGGAAAGTGGAGTGGGGGATGTTGTGAAGTGGATTCGAAACCGTCGTAGGCAGTGGAGAGATCACGTGGAACGAATGGATGATGACAGACTAGCAAAAACCGTGATGAGAGAGAAACCAAACACCAAACGGCCGCCTGGACGGCCCGCCAAAAGATGGAGAGACAGCTGGATTTCGACCTCAAACGAGGATTCATAAGGTATTGTGTAGATAACAGAACTTGGTTCTACCTAGAAGAAGAAGAAGAAGAAGAAGAAGAAGAAGAAGAAGAAAAAACAAATATTTACCATTGCAGTTTGGTATTCATATACGGGAACAAAAAGACATCACTGGGCGCCAAATTGGGGTTGTAACGCGGACAATCCATCGATTCCGCGTTTTAAGTACTCATCTTTGCACCTATATATGAGAACTTGCATTGTCATGGTGAGGAGCAATCCGTCGTATTCGGTTTGTTTTTCTCAATTTACCGAAAACTTCCGGCAAATAAATCGTGGTGTCTAAAACATCAAACAAAACAAACATCGTATTCAGAAAAGCTCTAAACTAGAAAATACGTTATTTTTGATTTGACAGAAAAAAGTATTACTAATAAAAGTTAATAAATGTTTTTGATTTGGTACCGCCAATTTCCTGCCTATGAACAAAAAAAAATAAAGTTTTCAATACGTTTAATAAAGAAAACTTTTAGATGTGCTATGTTTACCCTTACTTAAAGTTATAAATAGAGAAAGTGGTTTCCAAGATTCGTCTAAAAAGCTTTTCTACTTTAAGGATGTTCTTCATCTAAGCGGTCTTAGCTAAGTAGATGAAATAAAGTTATATTTCTATTAATTCCTTTTATTCAAAAATATTAACCTCGGTATAACAAGAACCAAAAAATTTTAATATTGTACTTAATTCCAATCACTCGGTTTCTTCAATTTTTAAAATTCTTTTTAAACCAAAAATAAATTTTTTCGAGTAAATGAATAACCAATGTAGTTATTTCATCCCATTTTCTAATAAAGGGTGTTCTTTGATATTTTGGTCGATCGAACTGAAAAGAAATTATAATTATATATAAAATATGTTTAAAATTGACATAAAAAATATATTGGTGTCTCATTTAAAAAATAATATTACTTCCAAATGTATTATATTTTCCATATTTAATGTTTTTTTTCTCTTTCTGCACATAAAAAAGTTAGATTAATGGTCAAAAGACTAATTAAACTAGTACTTTTTAACTTTAACAAATCATAACTGCCATTTTTTTTTAATTCACATTAAAATTGACATTTCTGTTTAGTAATATTTGACAAATTATCATAGAAGGATGTACGTTTATACAACTTGCAGAAATTTGCAGTGTTTATCACAAAAATAATACATTTGAGTCAACTGGTAGTATTTATGATGTTAAAAATCCAATACGTCACGAAAGTAAAAGTACTGCTTAAAATTCTGTGACGTTAACTGTGAATAATAATCCCGATCGATCGATGACGCGTAATTCTAAAGAACTTGGACTTTCTTTGGGTACTGCATGGAACATTTTTCCGATATGCATTCGAAGGCATATGTACAAGTTAACCCAAAAACTTAAACGAGTTCATGAAAAAATCATCTTCCGCGATGTAGTTGAAAACAAAAATTATTCATCTTTGGCGAAATAAGTGATATTCCAAAATTAACCTCATAATCTCGTCAGTAGAGCTGTATCAAATTAAGAGCCAAATTCACAAAAATAACTGTTTAAAATTTCTATAGGATGTTACACGTCCAAATTGCATAATATAGACAGTTAAATGACATCTATATTCAAGGGAGGAGATCTTCAAAATCGCACTGATTTTCTGTCAATTTCTTTGCTTCCTACGTTATCAAGAATTATAGGGAAGCTTGTTAGGAAAAGAATGATCAATTTTTTGGTCTGTCAAAATACCTTGATTAATAGCTATTTTGGTTGTCAGGCCTCTAAAAGCACTACTAATGTAACGTTTAATCTAGTGTAGAATGTATATGTGAGTCCGAATGAGGGCAATGTTGCGGCAGCGGTATTCTGTGACTTTTCAAAAGCTTGTGCTTGCGTGAACCACGGTACACTGCTGGATAAACTGTATTTATTAAACAGGGAACAAACTGTGAACTCCGATGATAGAAAATCGAATATGTTAACGGTAAAGCATGGAGTTTCACAGGGCTCAGTTTTCGATCCTATCCTTTTTTTGTTGTATCTCAATAATCTTGTTGCCCTTGATATACAGGGTCGGTTTGCTATATTCACAAACGATACCAGCATTCTATGAGTCAATCGCGATTCTAATATATTGAAAGATAGTATTTCTGAGGACCTTCAACATCGCTGTCTGAAATTGTCTAAAATTTTTGGTTCTTCAGATTGATTCGGAATTAAAATTTAAAGAACAGGGTTGACTTGATACAAGCGCGTTTCGAGTGTAAAATAAACACTTCAAGCGCGCTTGAAATCAGCTGTTGAATTCTGAATGATTGTGACATGCGTCAAATGGGCGTTAGCATATTATTTGGATTTATTTTTAAATTTTAAGAACACCCAAATCAAAGGCTAAATGCAGAATAAATTAATCTACAGCTCACAATAGTCAACAGTTGGTTTTTAAATTTAAAAAAATATCAAAACAAGGCATTACTTTGAGGTTAGGTACAGAAAAGTCATCTGCGAAAATATCGTGAAGCCACGGTCAAGTGATATTTAAGTTTGTCAAATAAACGCTTAGATTGCAAATAAGATTTGAGAGGGCTTGGGTTTGAAGCTGGCTCGAAAAACGTCGATTTAAACGAAGTCAATATAATAAGTATTCGAACCGATATTAAATCGTCATAATGCAAATTAAAATAAAGAATTTTTTTTCCAGGTCACCTCGTTTTTTTTTTATATCAGTTTATTAATAATTTAAACTTAAATATTTAAATAACGGCTAGTCCGAACACTAACTTTTTATATATTTTTGAAGTCAAGAGGAAAAGAACTTTCATTTTATCAGATAATATACAAGGTGTTTCATTTAAAAAAAGATATTCTGTTTCTAAACTTTACGATACGTCACTGTTTTTTTTAATTAATCTAAAAGATAATATGAAAAAAATCCTACAATTTTCATATTTAAAGTTTTTTTCCATCTTTCATAAAAAAGCTTCTAAGTATGGTGCTAAATATAAAAAAAACCTTGTACATTATTTAAGTTTTTAATTTAAAAAATCCTGAACTAAAAAGAAAAGCACGATCCTACGCCACTGCTGCTTCTACCTCCTTATTCACAAATGAGGATCTTTCATACGATACGCTTGCGTTCCACCAGTCTGAAATTCGAAACTCACATGTGTTGCCGCGACTTTACAATCTAACTATTTCGTTACTTTACTATAATAAACAATCTTTCATTCTACAAACAGTGGCAATTCTTCATAAAAAAATGTGTCTAGTGCTTGTCAGACTAGAACTGCATCCAACAGTGAACAATTCTTGCTTGATCTAGTTTAGCTAGTGTTGCGGTTGTGAAGAAATATTTGTTGCCTAAGGCAGTTACAAAAGATGTAGCTGTTGCGCACCAAATTCTTAAAGTAAAAAAATTATTATTAATAATAAATTTGTGTTAAAGTTACTTTAAATTGACGTGGTTATATGAAATCGTAATGTCAATGATTAATAGTAAGCAGCAGTCTAAGAATCAGTCTGCAAAAAATGTAGGCCAATCAAGGAGGAAGTTGAGTCTTGACACCCTACAAAAGAAAATAGCAGGAACTTATAGTGATGCCGGTCCTACCTCATCGAATGGAAGCTGCAATTCTTTTATTTTCAGCTCTCCCGAAATCACTTGTTCCCCTTCTCCCTGTGTTTTTGGTGAAAATAGTGATGGTAACGTTAAAGGTATTTAGGACTTTTTGTATTTGGGAATTTGGTCATTGATTTTTCACATTTTATATTGAAGAAGTATATTGGCAAGACTTTATTATATTCTTTTTTAATTTTTATAATTCGAGTAAATGTTTGTTAGAATGAGTGAGTTGCTTTCAAAATATTATTGACACAGTGGTAAACACTGTTCCGTAATTTTCTGCAATAGCACAGCATTATTTCAATTTACACAAATTTTTTAGGATTTATTTATTTTACGCAATGTAATCTAATTTAATTTAGCCATTCGTAACAAAAGAAGTATACATTCATTAAGAAAAAAGGGAAAATTAATTTGTTATTGATAGTTCCGGTTAAGTTAACAGATATTTTATATAATTTTCTTTACATATACCTAAAATAACGAAATAATATTTTAAATAACGTTAACACAAACAAAAATTGGCCAGGCGAGTACCGGACACGCATTACGTTAGAGTTCTGTAGCAGTTGTTAATTTTTTCCTGAAATTTCGTTGAATGTATCTTTGAATTAATTGAGAACATGTATCGGCAAAATTTTATTACAAAACATGGGCTTTGTTTAAAAGATTTTTTGTATTTCATAAATTAGTAAATGTAACTTAATCGTATCAATTTTCGCTAAAAGGATTTATTAAGTGCTATTATGTCGATTTTTCTTTTATTTTTAAAATCTACCGTTGAAAAATTAAAAAAGAGGCACAGTAAAACTTCATATTTATATCTAAAACGAATTAACACAAAATAAAAAAATCTTATGTTTGAATATAGAATAATATAAAGATAGTGGTAAACAGAAAATACTAGAAAACATTGGGCTAAGAAATAACGAAACTATAATTAGTACGCCGTCGAGCCTGATAGAAGTACGGGAACAAACCCTTTAAAAACTCGTGCTTCCATATCATGATGGGGCTCCATGACCCGCAACCATTTTAACGGAATACTGCTTTATCCGGCGCATCCACCAAAATTCACATTTATAATTTCATATATAAGACACATAGATTTTATGAAAATTTATTGATAATTTCATTAGGCTAGGATATATAACTGTAATATAGCGATGCTTTTATGCAATAATATATTTGGATAGGATGACATATCTAAATTTCCGCTTTCAATTTAGAAGTAACAAAAATTGTTTGTTTGAATTCAAGGACTACTTAGGTCACTATATAAATGTTGTCATACTCATAGCCTATTTATTTTTTTTTCCCAAAATATTCCCGTCGATGTGGTAGTCTTTCAAGCATCGTAATTAATTACTAAAGATGACATGCCAGAACTTCTCTAAAACATATCATTATAAATGTACCGATTCGTTTGACGTCATTGGTATAAAATCGTCAACCCTTTAGCTACTTCTTAACAAAATGTAAAATGACAAAGTCATACAGCGTAAAGTATTGATGGTATAGTAATTTGATTTTTATTTTCATTAAATAATTCGCAGTTTTTTTTCCTCGATATGCTGGCACGTTGTTTTGATAAAGAAACCAATTATCATGACATCATTTTATATGGTCATTTTTCAGTATTTCAATTATCAAAAAGCTGTAACAGTTCTCTGCTTATCAAAGTTAACAGTAGCCAATATACATTTTTTGAGATCTCAGAGGGCAGTTTCTAGTGAAAATATTTGTTAATACTCGAATATCTCTTCTCGGGAGATCGAGAAACACTTTCGCGTTCTATGGCGTTGGATTTATGAGTTTTGTCGCTGGTCTGAGACTGGGCATCTTATTCCACCTTAATTTTATTTGATTTTGTTTCCCCTAGCTCAGAAGATCGTCTTTTATATGACTTTCTGCTAATCTACAGAAAGGTTCCGGGCCAAGAAAAGGAATTTTTGCCCCTTCTTTTGCGTGGCTATCCCCTCCCTCTTTTCCCTTAATTCTCCTGTGCTCTGGTACCCACATCAGGGTTACCCTGTCGTTCCTTGCCAATTGTTTTAGGGCTTGCCTGCAGTCAACTTTGGCTCGTAGGCGTTCGTTCTGACAGCTTTTAGAGCTCTTTGGTTATTTTGTATTGTATAAATTTCTACATGGATGATGGTGGCGGTATCTTCTATTAATTTGGCAAACCCAAAACTTGGGCCTGATACCCCCATTCCCTAGTCTTCGTCTTGGATTCATCAGTAAACAATACCTATGAATCCTTCTCTAATCGAGATAATCCCCCTCCGTTTGCTCGGAAGCAGTCAGGTGCTACTTCATAATTTATCGTACCTAATAGACATGATATCTATTTATTTCGATATGGATTCTGTTGGAATTGTATCCAGAATCTTCATGTGTCCAATAAAATTTCTAGATTTGAGGTTCTCAGCTTCGAATAGCTTAAGGGTATTTGTTGCTGCCGCCATAAACGCAGCTATATGCAGTGGAGGAAGTTTCAACATCGTCTCTATTGCCATGATGACATGGCCCCTGTGAGTTCTACACAGACTAATCTCTATATTTTATGCAGCATCTTTTGAACTGCTACTTGTTTTATTTTGAGCCACCACCCTAAGAAGACATATATGTTTGTTGGTCTTTTAATATGGCCACAAGATGATTTTCGGCTCAAACCCCGGGTTTTCCTAAAAATTTGATGACATGTCCAGCATGCCGCTATTGCTTTTTGTAGAACATATTCAATATGACTATTCCAGGTCACTTTCTGGTCTATTATTACTACAGTTAGCTCAGCAGATTGTTAAGAACCAAAACCCACACTAGAGATGATAAAACTCCTCCTTCGGGACATATTGTCCTGTCTAGTGTTAGTAATTTCTAATTAATATTTGTTTGGTATCGATTTGAAACAATTTTTATTACAAGTAAAAAATTTAGAAACACATATTTTACTTTTTAGCGGAAGTTTAATTATTTTTTCAGAATTAATCTCGTTTTCCGTAAATTATTTTAAGAGCAAGGTACTTTTCGAGATTTGTTTTTCCCAAAATTTTTTTTTTTGATCCGAAAATCCCCTAATTACCAATTTTGAACAAATCTATTAAAACAACAGTTTTGTTCATCATATTTAATCCACCAAATTGACCTTAAATTCTTAATTTACGACTCCCTAATAACAATTTCGGAGGAATTCGGAGAATGCAAACATTTTTAGCAGCAAAATACAATTTTTAATTCATAGTTTACTCCCCCAAACCCCCCAATACTAATTTTGGACGAAACTGGGAAATATAAAATTTTTGTACTGCTGGATTGGAGCCGACATATTTAACAAAAAAAAAAAAAATTTAATTTGTAATTTGTGAAACTGAACACTTTTGCTTACTAATTTTAAGGAAAATCGGACAATATACATTTTTTTATCCACCCTAATAAAACGCAAAAAAATTTCAGTCCAATTCGTGTAGACTAAAGAGATTTTAGTTTAAAATAGAGACCGTCAAGTCTATTCCAAACCATACAATTGTCTAGAACTAAAATTTGATGAAAACTACACCAGTTTATGCGTCACTACGCAACTATTCTTTTTTGAGATATGCGTGTACTCCACACAGTTATTTATTTATTTTTTCTTCTAAATTACACAGTATTTTACCGCTGTTCACAATTAAATTTACTTTATTTCACAAAGCAAAATGAATATCTTTTAAAAAACACTAAAAGTCGGTAAAAATCAATATGACGTCACAAGTAAAAGAAGTACTTATTGTTACCAATTACGGCACAATGACTAATGATGAGCAACAATGCCCGGTTGGGCATTTAATCTGGAGATGTTATAATGTTACAAATTCTAGCTATTTGTTGCACAAATATTATAGATAAAAGCCAAGGACTTTTAGGTAGAAGCAATTGTTTATAGATGTTTATATTTTATACACACAATATTTAAATAATTTAGAAATGTAAATAAAAAATAAAGCTTCTTCAAGTTCTAAGAATTTTATACTTTTTTACACACATCGCGCGATCTCAGTAGCAAAGCAGATTATTACCTGATGGTAACTGTGGCATAGCGAGTAGGTACTCGTGAGACACTAACCCCCTTATTCACTAACATGGTTTAATTTTAAAACCAGTCTAGATTGATAGTAGAGAATTTAAATTGACAAGGGTAACAATACGTCAAGCAAGTTTTGAACCTTTAAAATACAGTTAAAACAATATTATAAGGAAAACAAAACTGGTCGTCTAGAAAATCTAATTTCCAAGGCAACTAGAGCGGGTCTAAGTCTTAAACCTTCTTAGTGAATTTGGCTATATCTATTTATATGGGTCGGGAATTTTAAACTAGGTTTTTCTTGCCTGTGCCTCTCTCTGCGTTAACTTTAAAGCTCTTTGATGTAGATGTTCTGTAATCGGCGTAGATAAATAATATATATATATAGCGATCGAATTGAGGAGTTCTTCTTTTTAATGTCGGCTAAGATTATAACATTTCAGACAGACTTTTCATTTTTGGATATGTTTTTCTACGAAGTCACTTCACTATTGCGCAGAATTTTATCAGTGGAGGTAAAAATACTCGTTTGATAATTTAAGATTAAAGGTTAAAAGCCATGCAAAAGCTCTAATAAATTCAGCATTATTATACATAAAAAATGCAGTTTTGTTATAAAGTAATATTGTCTATCGGTGGTTAAAAAAAACATTATAATTCCACAAATATTAATTTTATTTAATAAAGCTTTATGGTAACTTTTGTGTTAATAAAACTGGATAAAATATGAGGAAAAATACATAATCGTAATATAATCCTTAGCATTACCAAGTTTGTTTTGTTTTACTTTTCGCGTAACATTATGTTAACAGCTTTAAATAACAAACAAAATATGTAATATTGTCGGTTCGAGTATAAAATATTTAAAGGCTGGATATGATGGATTAAAGAAATAAATACAATGTGGATTAAAGTTGGTTTTTTTGCTCAGTTACGAACTAGACAAAATGACGGTATCGAGTCAAATCGCAGATTAGATGAATGAATAATGTATGATAGGTCATAGATGGCGGTAAAGACAATAGAAGAATAATCTTTTGAATTCTCTACTTAATCTTTTCTCTACTGAAAAATTCGAATTTTCATGAAAGAAATATCGAGAAATTACACACAATATTAATAGAGAAAATATTAATTTGAGATACATGTGAGTATAAAAAAAAACATTAAAAATTGTTATTTTACAACTCTATCCCTAGATAAATTTATTTTTATGTCTTAATTTTAGCCATTGTAATTTATTCATATTAATAGAAAGCGGATAAGTTCAACTGTTACTACTTTCGAAAGTTTTGCCATAAATTTTATAAATATAGTGTGAAAACAAGTAAATTCTAAAAATCTGAACATTAATCATAGTCTTTAAAGGATGTGTTGCCCTCCTAATTTAATTTTTTATATCCTTTAAATCCAATTTTTTTTGTTAGCTATTTATAATAAAGATTTTTTATTATTGTGAAATCATTGGCTGCGTTTTGATGACAACTACTTGAGAGTTACGGAGAGCATTAGAAAAGTTTTCTCTTTAACGATGAAACAAAAGATGTAAAGATATTTCCTAAATTTTATTTTTACATAATTCCCTTAACTTCAATGCACTAGCGCCACTTCTTCTGTAACAATTCTAATCTATAAATAACAATTTTAATCCATAAAAAAAGTATTCCCGTTTGCCTTCAAAATTGGCATCAATGTCTTCTTTCGACAGATGTCCTCTGAGGCACTTTTTCAGGTTTCTCAATAAAAAGCGTCAAGGGATGTAACTCACAGAAGTTAGGTTAGTCAAATTATCAAGGAGAAGAACATTCTTAGGACGCAAACCAGTATGTATACCGTCTGTAATTTTATTTCTATACAACATTAGGTATTTGACTTATCTTTTGACCCGTATTCAAC
This sequence comes from Diaprepes abbreviatus, assembly GCA_034092305.1. Lineage (NCBI taxonomy): Eukaryota > Metazoa > Arthropoda > Insecta > Coleoptera > Curculionidae > Diaprepes > Diaprepes abbreviatus. The sequence continues at coordinate 12,826,752 of JASJET010000228.1, read as the reverse complement.
AAGAGTAACTCCTTCTTATTGCTAAAATAAGGTGTCTACCAGCTTCCCAGCTGAAGATTGTGTACGGTCCTTTTTTGAAGCGGAAATACTCTTATGGGCTAGTTGCATCGAGTCCAATTTTATTTCTGGATCCAAGTCTCATTCTGTCTGTTATTGTCTTAGAGACAAAGTCATCATTGGTATATAAAGATTCCAAATGGTTTTGAGTAATTTGCTGCTGAAGCAATTCTTGACCAGGAGTCAACAATTTAGGAATACACCTTAGAGCAAGTTTACATATTTCTAGTTAATGGTGTATGGTTCTCAAAACCTATAGTTTAGATATATTCAGTGCTTTAGTAATAGTGGACACTTTGAAGCGACGATCTTTAAGAACAGCTGTTTTTATTTTCGTGTAAACATCAGGATTGATTAAGTCAGTCGTTTGTGAATATTTTTAAGAGAATTATATTCCTTCGTTGATAATTTGATGACACTGTAATCTTCCAATTTCGCAAAACTAATTTTTTGTTAAAAAACAGTTCATAAAATACAAAATAACAAACGAATTGAATCAAATTTGAAATGCGAGTACAAGAAGTTGATACCATTGGAAGTTACTAGGCAATGCACAGTCAGTTCAGATATTTTTTTCTAGTATCCTTCTTATAAACAAAACTAAAAATATACATTTTTAGTTGAAAAATATATAGCCGTTCAGTGTACAAAATGGTTACAAAAAGTATTGGAAAATGAAACAACTGATACCACCAGGGCAACCATAGACATATTATGTATTTGTTTTTAACCCGACTGTCTTGAAACACGGCTACAGTAAAAGACATCCCAAGGTTATCTTGACGGAAAAGTGTATCCATTTTAATATAAGAGCAAAGTTTACCAAAGGTAGCTACAAGATCACAATTTGGTGCAAGCAATTTTGTCCGTTGAGTCCTTCGAAGATACCCCCGTAGAATTAGTATAATGTTAGAACTAGGGCCCGGTTGTATGAATGCTGAATAACGTAACAATATTTTTATTTATATTTGAAAAAGTGTTGATAAACAGTAGATATTTCATTTCTTGGTACACACATACCGATTTTATGCTATCCTTTTCTAACTGCATTATTTGAACGAATATCATATGATAATCAGAACGTCAATTCTAGAATACCTAAAAGAATGAATTTATGGTATCATAAATTATTATTATTATTGTTATTTTCAATATGTAAACAATATCTAACAATATTTGCCAATAAAAATAGATTTTTAAATCCTCTTTTTGTTAATATTAATGGCAAACTTGGCATTTATAGTAATTTCTAACACGTAAAAAGACTGAAAAGAGTCACGACAAACAATTAAACTGAAAGAAAAGATAACTAAACATGTTTACGTCTGTCAAACATCAAAAAAGTCTATCCCCCACTGACCATAAACAGCTGTCAAGCAAATCTATTTTTGTATAAATCTGTAGGGTATGATCGAAGATTGAGTCATTATATATTTTCTTGTTAATAATATTTCAAAAAATGGCAAATTTTTTAATATTTTTTTTTGGAATAGGGTCTGGTTATAAAATTTAAATAAAAGTTTTCCTCTGCCATAATCGAGTAAGGATGAATTGAATGTGGAAAATGTGTCTTTCGCACTATGTTGACTCCATAAATTTTTCACTGCAAAGATTCAAATAGAGTGAAAAACTATTTAATTATTTAAAATTTAAATGGTAAGAAAAGTATATAGTAGTAATTAATAATCAATATTGATAGAATAAAGCCAACGGTATTATTGTAGGGAATCAGATATTGTAATATTTTAAACTGTTTTTTCAATTTGCGATTTGTTAACACAAGTTTGCGTTGGGTTTACGAGAGAAAATATTGCAGATGGAACAAACAAACAAAAGTTTTCTAATATATTTGAACTTATGGATGCAAAATTGATGTAATTTTTTCTGGCTTAGTAGGCGGAAGCCTGCAATCTTTCGGAATTTTCATAACAGTTTGACTTTAAATAGAGACTCAAACTAATTTTCAAAACCTCAATTTTCATTTATAATATTTTAGTCAATAGGTTTCCTGGTTGCAAATGCAGTGCTGTATTATTTAAAATATTTGGTAATTCTAATTGTTTATACATCATTTCACTCTTGAAAATTACCATCAGTATGTTTTTATGAAAAGTTTGTTCCTAAGTGTAATGTAAAATTTAATACTTGTAATAAAATTTTATGGAAATACCAGTATTTTTGAAACTAAAAGTAAATATTCAAATATTAATCGGCAGCAGTATGCCGTTGTAACCTTGTTATCATTATGAAATGTAAACATTAAGTTATTTTACTTATATACTCGTTATATTTATTAGTTGCATAGTTAAAGACTCAGTGGCGGATTTAGAATTACAGGAAATTTATACTTAATATTTCATTAAATCATCTGAAGTATCTTATTAATCATTTTCTAGGTAATAGTACTGATTATATTATTGGGAGATCCCGACTACCTAAAGGCTTTTGGCTCAGTGCCACATTACTGGTTAACAGCTGTACCGAGAACATATAGCGCCATTTCTTAAAATATCTCATATCAATCTGGATAACTATGATACAAATATAGATATCTTCAAGTAGCAATGTCGGGACATATTGAATTCTAATACGAAGAGAAATACTTCAAGGTAAACTCATTAAGCCCATTAGGACCCTCTTCTTCTTTTTCTTTCCTGGTCTTACAACTCTGGGTGAGTCTTAACCACATCCAATATCGCCCTTCATCTCCTACGGTCTTGTGCTTCCATTTCCTACTGCTGGACTCCAATCCTATACAAATCAGCTTCGACGGCATCCTTCCATCTTTTCCTGGGACCTCCTATTGATCTTCTACCATCTGGTCTCTCAAAGAATACTGTTTTCAATAATCTGTGGTCCCCTAATCTTACCACATGGCCTGCCCATCTTATTCTATTGGCTTTTATACAATGGACTATGTTTTTACTGCCATACAGTGTCGCCAATTCAGCATTGTGGCGTCTTCTCCAATTTCCTGTTGTTTCATCTCTTTGGGGACCAAATGTCATTCTAAGAACCTTTCGTTCAAATATGAGTAATTTATTTATTTCCCGTTGATTGGAGGTCCAAGTTTCACTGCCATAAGTATCTACCGGGCGAATAATTAACCTGTACAGAGTTAGTTTGGATTGTCTTTTTAACAGTTTAGATCTCAATAATGTTGTGAGGGAGTATAACGCCCTATTTGCTGCCGCTATTCTCGCTGAGACGTCTTTTTTAACTCGATTGTCGTCTGTGATTACCGCTCCTAGGTACTTGAATTCCTTAACCACTTCGAAGTTGTGTTCATTCAGTGATATATTCTGCCCGACTCGAGGTCTTGGATTCTTGGTTACTACCATGTATTTAGTTTTTTCTTCATTTACTCGGAGACCCATATTACCTGCTTCTTCCCCGAGTTGTGAAAATACCTCTCGCACGTCTCTTGTTGAATGAGCCACTGTATGGATATCATCAGCAAAAGCCAGCACCAATTTTGAACCTTGGTTCGCAAAACCCTCTGTCAGCCTCGACGCCACCCTGCTCATTGCATGTTCCCAGGCAAAATTGAAAAGCAACGGTGACAGAGGGTGACCTTGTCTGAGTCCTGATGTCACACTGAATGGCGCTGATGTTCTATTTCCTACCCTTACCTGTGCATATGAGTTTATCACGCATATGTGTTAGATCGACTAATTTTCTTGGTACGCCCATTTCTAGCATTGCTAGCGATAGTCTGCTTCCTTTCACAGAGTCATATGCTTGCTGGAAATCCACAAAGATTTGGTGGACATCTCGGTTAAATTCCCAGTTTTTTTCCAATATTTGTCTGATCGTAAATATCTGCTTTATTGTTGACCTTTCAGCACGAAAACCGCATTGGTAGTCGCCGATAATATCTTCCGCATAAGGCGTCAGTCTGTTTTGTAGAATAAGAGATTTTGTATGTTGTGTTGATAAGAGATATACCTCTATAATTTCGAAATTGTTCCTTGTTTCCTTTCTTATGTATAGGTATTATGACACTTCCATTCCATTCCTCAGGCAGTTTCTGTTGTTCCCATATTTTCAAAATGATTTCATATATTTTTTGATGTAGACCGTTTCCTCCCTTTTTTAGCAGCTCTCCATTTATACTATCACTGCCTGGTGCTTTGTGATCTTTGAGTGATGCTATCGCACTTTTACCTTCTTGGAGTGTTGGTGATGGCACTCTTATATCTGCGGAATGGAATGTAATGTACTCTTCCTCTGTCCCATTTTTAATACTTAGTAACTGCTGAAAATATCCTTTCCGTAGCTCGACAATTTCTGTTTCCGTCATTATTAACTCTCCTGTTTCTTTTCTCATGTCTTTCGTTTCTCCAACAATTTCACCCCGTCTCACAGTCTTTACCTCCCTAAAGAATTTCCTTACTTTGTTCATGTTCCTATTTCTGTCTATTTCCTGCATCTGATGCTCCAGGTAGCTCTTCTTTTTGGTTCTAAGTAATCTTCTTGTCTGTGCTCTCACTCTGTAAAATTCTTTGTTCTCCTCAGAGGGTTTTTTTAGCATTATCAGTCTTTTTCGAGTTTTTACTTCTAGCATTTCATCGCATTCGTTGTCAAACCACTTTCTTTTTGGGCGTTTCTTCTTTCCACCAATGGTCTCCGTCGCTGCTTCTTCTATGACTGTTGCCAATTGCTGCCATGTTTTCTCCAGCTCTATATTATCATCCTCATGTTCTAAACATTGGAATTTGTTACTTATGGCTATACTCAATTTCTTTATTTGGTGCTTGAAAGTCTTCTAAGTCCCATCCTTCTCTTTGCTCATTGTGTTCGGGTTTCTGTGTTGCTATTCTTGTTCACAACTTGGTTTTAACCAGGAAGTGGTCAGTATCGCTGTCTGCTCCTCTCATACTACGTGCATTAATGATGCTACTGGAGTGTCTTGCATCTATAAAAATGTGATCTATTTGGTTACGCGTCCTTCCATCGTTTGACACCCATGTGACTTTGTAAATGCCCTTCGTCACAAATTCTGTAGACTTCACAATCATGTTATTGGATATTGCATTAGGACCTTGCCTTGTAATAAATATACCATCACACCATTTAAATTTCAACAGATCCAGTGGAACAATCGTGAAAAGATATTAAGTCTAAATTAAGTTGTATATATGGATATCTTAAATTGATACCTGTCACCAGAATGGAACAAATTCTCAGGAGGAGTTCTTTGGAAATCTAGGAATGCTGCTTATCGTATCTTAAATACGACTAAAGAAAAGATACAAGGCAGAGCATTTGAGATGCAGAATGATCAAACCAATACGGTAATGAAGACAGAACAAATGTAAAAGTCTTTAGGCATGAAACAGATGCAAAGAATTGAACTATGAAGTCAGAATTAATAAATTAGTTCACATGACAGCTTAGACAGATATTCAGAACTAACCAACACAGTACAAATCTATTTGTCACTCAACACATATGCATACTCTGTTTTCTTCTACTTTTTTAGAATTGTGGAATGAGATAAAACGGACACAGATAGGTTGCAGAGAAAAGTCAGAAATTCCTAACCAAAGCTAGCAGAGAAAGAGGATTATTCGATTGAATCATCAAATAATGAACTTACGGATGTAAGAGACATTTTGCGGTTGTAAAATTTCCAGCAAAGGAAGTATATTATTGTTTATTTTTTCTACATTTCGATAATTTACTTGAAAATAGATATTTATTCGCAATATATGTGAAATGCTGCAAAATTTGTGAAATTATATATAAAATCGTTTCGATATTAATTCCAACAGGACTAGTATTATTGTGCTATCTAAAAAAATAATTATTTTAGCCTTGTTTGTAAATTAGGCAAATGTTTAATTTTATACAACAAGTACAAGTTTGTAATTTTCCTTTTTTGTTGATCTTATTAGTTGTTAATAATAACTATAAGAAAAACTGGTTTATCTTAATTGCGGCTACAATCAATAAACGTGAAGTTTTCCGTTAAAATATGCCTACTTACTTTTAATTCGAGTTATAAATTGAGAATGGAATTCGGTCTTATAAAACGATGAATAAAAATGAAAAGAAAGTAAATATTGAAATATATTTGAATATTTTTCTCATTTCGCATTCCTATAAAACATACTAATTAATTCTTCGCAACGTAGTTTCTTTTCGCCAAAAAAATTGTCGTAAATGGAATTCATATATTAAATTTCTATCGTCGCGATTTTTTCTTTGTCGAAGTTATCTGGAATTTAATTAAAGGCTTGTCTACACTACGGAAAATTGTGAATACGAAAAAATCAAATATAGAAGATTGTGCTTTTAACTTGTTAAGCAAATGAACTGTTATACATATATAGTAAAAAATCACGTTGAGAATTTACATCTTATATAAGCTAATTGGTATATGTTACTGTATGAGCTTGATTTTTGCTCAGATATTATTCTTTAATAGGTTTGGAAGTCTAAGTGGCAGCGGGTGCTAAGTCAGGCGAATACGATGGATATAGAATTTCAAATAATTATGAAACCATTCGCTCAGCAAACAATTCTATTTCAAGCTCTATTGTTGACCTGGTCGTATAAAACGTGGCTTTATCTTGTTGACACCACATCTCTGATCTATTTTGTAAGGTTAGACAAATTTTGCAGCAAGACTATAAACTTTTCACTATTTATGGTCAAAGGTCTACCGTTTCAGATCCGAAGATACTCTGAGCTGTCACTCAACACCAAACGGTACATTTTATGGTATATAATTGTTTATAACGGTCTATATCATCTTCCGACATCTTGACAAAGTTCAGAGAATGGCTTGTGTGGGAATATTGAGTGCCGTGATGACTGCTCCCACCAGGGCTCTGGAAGTCCCGGTGAACCTGCCTCCTCTTTACTTATACATAGAGAATTAGGCCCTGAAGACTGTTTATCGTCTTAGTTGCCTGGGACATCTTGGAATTGGAACGGGCGGCGACTCAGGTGTCTGGAAAAGTGCGGTAGAGAGGTGTTCATCACTCCCCCGCTTCTAAAACCCAACCTCTTCCTGGATATATTTCTGCCAAGTAGAGAGGATTGGGAGGGAGAACAAAATCTTCCGAAAATGAATCCTGGTGGTATACTGATGGATCTCAACAAGATAAAAGAGCTGGAGCCGGAGTATTCAACAGGAGCACAGGAGGCAGAGAGTACTACCCTCTCGGACAATATGCGACAATTTTCACAGCCGAAATTTATGCTATTTTGCAGTGTGTCCATCTCTGTGAGAGGGACATAGACAGGAATAGAGTAATAAATATTTATACATACAGTAAAACTGCGATATCGACACTGAAGTCCAGTGTCGTGACTTCGCGACTGGCGTCCGAGTGCAAAGATGTACCAAATAATATGACAAAGAACGGTTGCACAATCATACTCGTATGGGTCCCGGGTCACTCGGGCATACGCGGAAATTAGGAAGCAGACCATCTGGCAAAGTTAGGTTCGACAACTGAACCGTATGGACCTCAACCAATATTACCTGTCCCAATTGCTATTGGCAAAAGGGAATTAAAATCGTTGCTGGCAAGTAAATTTATTGAATCGTGGAGGGGAGCAACTGGAATGAGGTGTGTTAAGGAACATATAACTGGGCCCAGTGCACGGCGTACTAAGGAGCTCCTCTCCTTGGGAAAAAGAGAGCTGCGAATTGTGGTGGGATTGTTGACAGGACATTTTCACCTCAGGGGCCATCTTCATAGAATCGGTGTCGAAGGCGATCCGACATGCAGATGGTGTTTGGAGGAGGATGAAACTATTGACCATGTTCTCAGAGAGTGCCCAACACTGAACGGACTGAAACAGAGATATTTCGGAGATACATTTTTGTTACCGGAAACAGTTAGGCAAGTTCAACTAACGAGACTGACGATATGGTAAGATTTAAAGGGCCCAATGTAGGTCTAGGCATCGATGATGTAGTATCACCACCTCTTTTTCATTCATTCATTCATTCATATTCCCATAATCAAATGCCAGGAAATGCACGAATGAGTGACTCTTATTATTTCTATAATAGGGTCTTTCGTTACCTGTCTCTTCTGGATTTTCTAGCCGATCGCCTCCAGAAATCCATTTCAGTGGTTAATATTGTTTTCTCGCAATTTTCTTTTAGTTATTAGACTTTAAAGCTCTGTGTGATTATTAATAGTGTATTTATTATTCATTGCCTGTCGTCTAGAATAGGGTTTCGGGTCTCTCCGCCTACGCACATGTACTCAGATTTAGTTATGTTTACTTAGAGCTCCCACTTTTGGTATTTTAGTACAAATTTTATTACCAAGTATTCCAAGTCATCGTAGTCTTGTGCACGTATGATCTGAAAATCTGCGAAACAGAGCATATAGGTCATGGTATTCTTAAGGGGGATATCTATTTCCTGGCATTTTTTTCTCAAGTGAATAATGTTCGATGTAAATATATTTTAAAAAAGGTTGGGAAGAGGGAGTATTCTTATTTGAGCCTTTATTGAATCTGATCTTTGACGTAGAATTTTCATATAATGATGGGATAGCTTTTACAGGTCTCATAACTTTTTAAGAGATATGCTGTCATATGCTTTTTTCAAGTCTACAAATAGCATATGTATCTATTGGTCGAACGCCGATTTCTTTTCTATTATTTAACTTATATAGCGTAGGTCGGATTCCATATTCTTGTACTCGTTCAGTTTTATTGTTCATTATTTTACCATATACTCTGGCGATGCTGTTTGTCAGTGATAGTTATCGCAGTTGTCTTTACTTGCCTTTTGATGAATCTCCATTATCCACTTTCTAAATTCTACAATTTTATTTATTTTCGAAGTTACTCAGGAGAAAATGGGTTTTGTGTCTCATAATCAACCGATTCAAGAATTAGGTTCTTCTTTACAAAACTGTTGAAAACAAACAGCATACTGTAATTGTTGTTGGTAATCTTGAAAATATTATGCTGAGCAGTTGTTTGGTTCAACTCCGTTTTATTAGAACGACGTCCAGTTTATGTTCCTGCATATTTTTTTCACTCTTGCTTGTCTACTATGAAATTAAAAAGTTTTAGTTACCTAGAGATGTTAGAGCGAGGACTAAACAAAAGATTTGCTTAGAAAGAAAGAATAAGAAATACATAAGTTATAGTTTTAAATTAATTTTATGTAGATAAAATAGAAGAACAAGAAAATGACTTTCAACTTTACAATAATAAAACAAAATATTAAATGACATACTTATATTATCAAAATATTTTCTATACTGAAAAAATGTGTGATCCTGATCACCTTATTATAATACCTGGCAGTTGTCGAAATTTCCTGCGAATTATAGTTTAAACATTGGAATGCACTTAGAGTATTAAAAGCTAACTTACTTTAAATATTCATTACAAACGGATTAAATTTGATTTTCAGTAGGTAGTTCGGAAGAATAAAGGATAAGTGAAATACACAAATTATAGTTTAATAAACTATATTAAGATAAAACTACATGTGCCTTATAAAATATGGTTCATGTTTCAATATTATTAGTATTGTATTAAAGAGGCGGCTTAAAGAATTTCTATTGTATTTTAAAACAATTATGATTTAGGTAGATGTTCTTAGGATATCATACTTTTTATTTAGCTATTTAATTGGTTGTTTTTTGTAAAACTTGTTTGATACTTTAACCTTGAAACAGGGATATAAAATAGCTACATTCCATTGCAGAATCTTTTTAAACAGTGGTGTTTTATTAGTTAATAAAAATTTCCAAAAATTAAACTTCTATGTTTTATTTGCCATTTATTTCTATGGGTATTAGTTTAAGTCACATAGATAAATATTTTCACTTTTAATAGCGACTTTTTTTATGATAATTGAAGTTATTGACATTGAATTTAACTTTTTGTTTTTCTTCCGGGGTCAAAAATTGTATCCGTGTTAATGCCTATTGACTCCCTTTTGTAGTATTCGTCAAAATGTCTTTAGACCATAATATATTTATGATTAATTGTAATGTAATGTATTTAAATACTGCAAATAAACTAATTTTATATTTTTTGTTATTATATTAAATATATTTGTGGGTTTAAAAGCAGAACTAAAGTGGGTTGAAACCACAATAAAACAATATTCAAATTTCGACAGTTTATGTACGTCACAGTATATGATTTTAAATGTATTTCCTGGATATCGCTTTTATATCTTATCTAGATATCGATCACATGATATTAGAATAAAAATAGAAAAATTCAAAAAAAGTTGTGTAAACTATAAATAGGTGTTCAGGAGTGGTTAATAAATCAAAAATATTTTTAATATAAAATGCCAAGAAAAACAAAAATATATCCTTCATTAAAAATTATATTTGCTCTTAATTTGATTTTAGTAATACTAGTTTTCGACCAAACTAGTTTATTCTTAACTAAACTGAAACTTATTAGGTAGATGAACAAGTAACTGATTAGAAAAAAAAATAAGAAACATTCCAGTTCTATACTTTAAAAGCCACATTTCACTATACACTGAATTTTTGTCAAATCGAACTAGATAGATATTTTTTATAGTAATTAAACTGTAAATAATATGTAAAAAAATAAAAAGAGAAGTTAACGTCAGTGTAATTTTGAAAGAAAATAAGAAATGCTCGGCTATGCGCACTAAGACCGTTCATAAATATTATTCTCATGCTAAAAAGTGTGGAGATTTCCAAAGAACATGGAAAAACTCCGGGTCCGAAAAATGACGACAGCGCTGTTTCGTCCTAGAATAGGACTCGTTAGGCCATTGCATCCGGTACACACCATCATCTCGTATCTGTATCATATAAACAGACTTCACAGTTGAAAAATAGTAAATAAGACACAGTGGCGTCATCTCGATGGCTCACTCTATAACATAAGAATAACACAAATCAACAAATGTTGTATAAAACCACCATGTGGTGGTGCGACGGTAAATTAAAAAAGAAATATATCAAAACTCGATACACGAACTTGCTACTCCAAGGATAGAGGTCGCATTATTTCGGCATCGGCAACCAAACTAACTATTCTTAAGCATCGAGTATCACCAGTTTTATTTAATATATATATATATATATATATATATATATATATATATATATATATTTATTTATTTATTTTCTTGATTCTTGAACCATAGATTATATCATTTTTCTTTATTTTGTCTTTTCTTGGGTTTAGGTTCTATATTTAACAAAAAATGCAAAAGAATTGACGTTTCGCCCTTTATTCAAGGCATTTTCAAAATTTTTTCCTCCTAAAAATATTTTTATATAATTAAAATACACCACATAAGAAACATATCTACAATTTCAAAAAACAAACAAGACACTTAAAAACAGCATTTAAATTTTTAAAATTTTTTAAAAATATTTAATTTTACCGGTACACACCTTGACATTATGCTACTCTATTACTAAATAGAATTCAAAACTTTATATCGTCTACTGAGGATACATGGAATGCGAATGTGTTTTATTTTTTTTAATATTTTTTATATTTTACAATGCATAAAAAAACAAATAAGGTATATGTTTAGTTTTATGTTTAAGAGGATATTCAATTTTTTGATTCTTATTTGACAGGATCGAATAATTAATATTTTTGTTTAAATTAGGTTTGTGTAAATGTGGCTCAAATTTCCCATATCTGTTCTGTTGTTAACAGTGTTTTAATCTTTTTTAATTTCAATCATTTCCTTTATCTGTAATTTTCGGTAATTCATATCTTTGTTTTTTATTATGATACTGTTAAACATACTTTTGATTATAACAGTACCATAATAAAAAACAAAGATATGAATTACCAAAAATTACAGATAAAGGAAACGACAGAACAGATATGGGAAATTTGAGCCACATTTACACAAGCCTAATTTAAAAAAAATATTAAGTATTCGATCCTGTCAAATAAGAATCAAAAAATTTAATATCCTCTTAAACATAAAACTAAACATATACCTTATTTGTTTTTTTATGCATTGTAAAATATAAAAAATATTAAAAAAAAAATAAAACACATTCGCATTCCATGTATCCTCAGTAGACGATGTAAAGTTTTGAATTCTATTTAGTAATAGAGTAGCAAAATGTCAAGGTATGTACCGGTAAAATTAAATATTTTTAAAAAATTTTAAAAATTTAAATGTTGTTTTTAAGTGTCTTTATGTGGTGTATTTTAATTATATAAAAATATTTTTAGGAGGAAAAAAATTCTGAAAATGCCTTGAATAAAGGGCGAAACGTCAATTCTTTTGCATTTTTTGTTAAATATAGAACATAAACCCAAGAAAAGATAAAATAAAGAAAAATTATATAATCTATGGTTCAAGAATCAAGAATATATATATATATATATATATATATATATATATATATATATATATATATATATATATATATATATATATATATATATATATATATATATATATATATATATATATATATATAAAATATTTTCTTGACTGAATGGTGGAGGAAGATGTTTAAAAAACAGCAGAAACTTTATAACAAAATGATAAGTAATATTATAAATTTGATAAGATTTCATCGAGTTTATAAATGAAAGTGTATTGTTCAATAGTAAAAATATTTTCCTTATAAAATGGTTAAAAATACTTATTTTTAAAATTGGGTCAAATCGGTATTTCATTAATTTTCATTTCCTGATTAAACTGAAATTTGACACACGTGTATAAAACCTCAAAATATTATATCCTGACAGCAGTGGATTTTTGCGGTCACTACAGCTATAAGTTTCCGATATGGATTCGGAAGTATAATTAGATAATCATACTCCCACTTAATTGACAATTTAATTGTCCAATAGTTGTGGGGACACATATGAGTGGTAGTCAAAGTGCAAAATAAGAAAAAAGAAACTGTAAAACGCAAGACAAAAATATCAAGAAAAACACGCTTCAGAATATGAAGAAACAAAGCGCACTGCTTAAATATCACCCCAAAATCTCACGACTGCTACCCGGTAAAAAAAAACTTAAATTTAAGGTACATTAATTAATTTAATTTAATAATTTTGTACCTCAAATCGTGAATAAGTTACATGTACTTTGAAATTAAGGCTTTGTACATTAAATTTAATTGAATGTTACCTTAAATTTCAATAAAGTTACTGAAATTATTGGTATAATTACATTAAAGTTAATGTAAAATTATTAAATTTAAAGCATTAACGTTAAATAAATTTAATGAACGCTTTATGAAATTTGCTTCCAGCACATTACGTTAAAATTAATGTAAAGTTTTTTTACAGTGTATGTATTTAGTCGTATGAATGATATTCATTACAGTAACGATCCCCGGATAAAAAAGGACGTTATGTTGGATAATTTATTTCAAATTTTAATTGTGATTATAAAATTGTAGGGTGTTTTTACACTCAATCTAATGTTACTAATAAATAAAAGGATCTTACTAAATGCGCCAAAATTTGATATCTTATATACAGGGAGACCTTGAAAAATTTTTTAAATTTGGCAGTTCACTAAAGTCGATGAAGGCAATTCGGATAAAATATTTTCAAGATGGTGGTACTTCCAGTTATACTGAAAGTTGATGCCTTCTTGCTTAGTGTAAATAGAATACCATATATGTTATTTCATTTTTATATTCTAAGGAAAATTATAGACATATTTCATGTATAATATCCTATATCTAAGTATAACTGTTTTTGACATATTCTAAATTTTATATCAAACATGGCGTTTGCTGGCCTTGACATAACTACCAATTTCTCCTTTATGAAATCCTTTATTATTTAAGTAGGATTGGTTTTTTCTCTAGAAGGAAATCTACTTTAGTGTACTGTGTTGATATTTTGAAAATAAATAAATACGCAAATTTCGAGATGGATGAGACCTACCCAGGGGTGTTGGTGGAAATGTAAGGACAAACTTTATATAAAATGTAACAGCAAAAAATAAGTTAGCCAAGAGGAGGGGGGTTAGAGGATAAACAGGTTTTTTTGAATCTACAAGCCAAGGAACACATTTTGAAAAAGAGAGTTTCAAATAAAAGTTGTAGAGATTTTAAAAACCTACAATTTGAGTTTTTGTGCGATCATTTTTATTGCAAAAACGCCAGAAACAAACCCTCAAAATCGGTCATTTTTTTCATATCAATTATTTATTGCCAAAATAACTTTTTTTGCACTTCTTTGCTTCTAAAGGGAAACCCTTGTCATTATGAACAAAATGATATTTTATAATTGTATATCGATTTTTGATATATCTTTTTTTTTGAGTGAACATTGTGACCTCCACAGAAGTTCAATCTTTTTGTGAAGACCTAAACTTTCCTATATTGTTATTTCAGCAACGAATGGACCAAGTGCGGTGTTTTTTTTTAATATGAGATAGTTGGAAAAATTATGAATATGGCACACCCCCTTTTTTAGACCGATATTTAAGAGGTTGAAAATAAAATAATTTTTTTCATTTGCCCTTAACAAGATATGAAAATTTGGGCCTTCTCGGGGAGATTGAGCCTTTGTGGAGGTCAAAATGTTCACCCAAAAAAAAGTTATCGCAATCAACATTTTGTGTCTTGGGATAAATAAATAGCAATATCTCAGCAACAAATTATCTGATTAACTATTATATATTATCATTTTGTTCAAAATGACGAGAGCTTCTCTTTAAAATCAACGAACTGATATTTGAATAAAAATAGATTTAAAGTAAATGTAAATTATTCACGATTTTAAGTACAAAATCATTAAATTTAATTATGTTTCTATTTGTTGACCGTGTAGTTATTAATTAGTTTTTACTTTTTTGGGTTTCGGTCATATTATTACTTTATAAAAAAATTAACACATGTTTTTTTTCTGACGTTTCGGTTTATTTTATTGATAATACAACATTAGACATCACAATAACGATAATAAAACCGCCTTAGCCAAACATGCAATTGATAATATGCACAACATAGATTTTAACAACGTGGAGATTTTAGACAAAGAAATTAATTACAAAAAACGAACAATTAAAGAAATGATTCATATTAAAAGAACACCCGGTACAATGAATTTCAGAACGGACACAAATGACCTGAGTAATGTATATACGAATCTAATAGGGCAATAAAATTGCAGATGGTCCAGAAACTTTCAAACCCTTTGGTAGTACTCTGTCAAAAGCACAACAAACCAGATGTGAGAAAAAAAAAATGCATCAAAAAATAATAGTTATCTATATTTATATTTATATTAATAAGAAGTGTTTAATTATATTGTTTTAAAATAATAAAATAGTTAAATGTAAGTTTTTTAAGTGAACCACCTGTTAACATTAGGTAAGAAAGTAAAATTTTCAGTTTATATAACACAAATTTACATATTCCTTTTCATATTTACAGTAATTCTCTGAAGATGGTTTAATCAATAAAATAAACCGAAACGTCAGAAAAAAAACATGTGTTAATTTTTTTATAAAGTAATAATATGACCGAAACCCAAAAAAGTAAAAACTAATTAAATTTAATATAGAATGGACATTAAGATTGCATTAAATTTAAGATTACTTTTTACAGTGTAATAACAAAACTTTATAAACGTATAGCGTTTTTACAATACAAAAATGTCAAATTGGCAATATTTCAGAAACTTCAAATTTTTAGAATCGACAATCTTATTAATATTTTTGATGCTAAATAAGATAACATTATAAAAATATGGGCTTTACGTTTAAAAAAATTGACTTTTACCGATATTTAATGTTATTTTTTGATTAACCCGTATTTATTTATTATCAAAATATCGATAGAGTACACTAAAATAAATCCCCTTCTATAAAAAAAAAACAATTAAATAATAAGAGCCTTCATATAGGAGAAATTGATAGTTATGTTTAGGCCTACAAACGTAATTTTTGACATAAAATTTAAAATTTGTCAGAAACGGTTAGACTTAAGTAGGAGATATTATAATGAAATATGTCTATAATTTTTTGTATAATCTAAAAATGAAAAAACATATAGATTATTCTATTTAAAATAAGCAAGAAGGCATCAACTTCCGGCATAACCGTCAACTTTGGTAATTTGTCAAATTTTAAAAATATTCCAAAGTCTATTTTCCGAGAAATCGATCTCGGCATTTCGTCGTGGGGCAATTGCGTATTTCCAATTACGTGAAGCTTGAGATATCACAACAGTCAAAATGTTGCACTTATAAACAACCGCATGACGTTATATGTTTTAGTCATATCTTATTGAAATGAAAAGCTGCCAATATCCTATTTACTTGCAAAATTAATAAAAATTCTGAACTTAAGGTTAAAATTTAAACAATTGCTATTCACATGCACAATGAAAAAGCTAATTAACTCAAGATACATTCATTAAGATACAGGTTGTATGGAAATTATTATTGCATTAACAAAATGCATATTAAAAACTGACGCAAATAATTAATGCGTTTTTATGGTATGATCAGTTAAATCATTATCATTTGGGCTAGTTGGTTATTTGGTCACGAATCTATTATATTATTGTGTTTAAAGTTTAAAAAACAATTGGCGATGACGTGTGAGATAACTATATGTTAATGAATCTTATAAATTTATACGAGTTATTGAACATACTGTTGTCCTATCACAACTTTGTGATAATGAAATAGTGAATAACTTAGCAAAAAAGCTATAATAAGTGGAAAAATTCTCGAATATCATAATAAAATTCAGTGGTTCTTAAACTGCCATTCGCAAAACCTAGATGTTTTACATTAAGATTTTTACGGATTGTACAAAAATTCCATAAAATATTTTTAATTTTTGTGATCTACATAACATATGTGTAAAAAGTTATGTAAAATTTGAGGTTGATCGCGTCCACACCATACTTTTCCCATGCTGGTAAGGGCACGTGCTTGCATTCCCAATTTGTGGTTTTATTTCTTTTGAATGGTCCCAATCCTCGCTAATATCTGGCGTTAAACAGGATTGTAGTCTCTCTCTACTGCTCTTTAATTTTTATTCGGACAAAGTTCTTAAGGAAGCTCTACATAACAAAATATTTGGGGTTAAAATCAACGGCGAGCTAATAAACACGATTTGTTGTGCCTATGATACGACTATCATAAGCTCAGGGTCCACAACAACTCTTAGATTTTGTCAGTAGGGTTGGGAAAGAATTCGAACTCAACATAAATGTTGATAAAACTAAATTTATGGTTTTCAGTCGTCCACGATATCCAAACGCTTCACTGCTAATAAATGGACAAATAGTTGAAAGAGTCTCCCCTTGGATGTTATATTACTGAACAGCTTGACCCAGATAAAGAAGTAAAATGCAGAATTGAATCAGCTCTCATAACTTTTTTAATTGTCTGTAATGACAATCTAAATTTAAAACTTCTCCAAAGGATGGTTTAACGCTACATCTGGTCAGAGTTGTTGTATGGAGTGGAGATGTGGACACTGAGGGCTGCCACGATCAATTGTTTGGAGGCATTTGAAATGTGGTTGCATATGCCAATGCTTCGAATACCCTGGGTAGCTTTGCAGACTAATATAGCAGTTTTAGATCGGGCAGATGTTACTCGTGAATTGTTCACAGCAAATCTTGGCCATATTCTCAGAGGGAATCGGTACAGAATTCTACAACTGATAATGAAAAGTACGATCGAGGGTCGTAGAGGTGTTGGAAGGAAATCCTAGAGTGGAGAGGAATACACAGTGCTGGACAACTATCTAGAACAACAGAGAACCGTTAAGAACTCGCCATAGTAATTGCCAACGTCAGGAGGACCTGCACAGGAAGAAGAAGAAGATTCTTTCTACTCTGCCTTGATAAATCCATAACTGAACTTTTACCTATTTGCTTGAAGGTCATAGACAACGATTTTTCCTGCGAAGTAGGAGATTGTCTTTATTTTTTGAAAATGTCACGACGTTTCGGCTAATAGTTATCCCAAGCCGTTTTCAAGTGAAGCTAAATACATTCCTAAGCTACAGTCCTATTTATATTAAAAGTAAGTGCAGTAGAGTGATGGGTGCAGTCATGCATGCTACGCCAAAGTCCCATTTACGCTGCATTTAGTTTTAATTCACAATTATCAAGAAGTGATTTCCACACTTCTTCTTATATCTAAAGATGGTTTACTAAAGCAACTTAGGTTCTGATGTATATCCGCGACTTTTTCGAATTTTCGTTTTCTCCAGTGTTGACTATGTGTAGAATTTTAGTTTCAAACCATATTATGTGGTGTCCATAAGTCCAGACGTGGTTGGCGGCACCAGATTTTTCTGTTTCTCCTCGAGCTGTGTAGTTTTGATGTTCTTTGATCCTTACGTTAAGGAGCTACTTTGTTTCGCCAATGTAGTTGTTTCCACATTCACATGGTATCTGATACACACAGTTTTTCATGTCCCTTTGAGTTGTTGGTTTGACCCTAGTGAGCCGACTTCTCAGAGAGTTACTTGAATTGAAAACAAGGTTGATTTTATATTGTTTTCCTATTCTTCTAACTTTCAATATTGGTTTTCGTTCTCTATTCATTGTCGATATTGTCATATTTCTGCATTGTTTTATATGTTGTTTGTTGATAAATGTTAACTTAGTCTTCTTGATTTTCAACCAAACTATTTACTGAAATCCATCACTTAATCTAGGATACTCTGACACAGGATCGTATCATCTGCTTATCTAATATTTTTTTGTAACTCCGTTTATTTGAATTGCTTCCTAGCCATCGAACAAAGATTCCTTGTGTATAACTCTGGAATATAAGTTAAACAGTAACGATGAAAGGATGCACCCTTGCCTCACCCCTCTCATAAAGGCAAGGCATTCGATTTTCAGGTTAGCAATTTGTTAGCAATAAAATGGTTACTAATACCCGTTGTTTTCAGTATGTCGATCATCCTTCCATGTTGTACTTGATCAAAAGCCTCCTCTAAGTTCACAAAGTATAAGAAGATATCGCTCTTAATATCTTTGCATCTTTATACCAGCACCTAGATAGTAACGGGTGCCTCTCTAGTGCCCAATCCCCCCACGAAAGCCAAACTGAGTCTCTGCTATATGCTTTCAGTTTTCTTATATATCCTTTGGTGTGCAATTAATAGTGCACTTTTTAGAGTTTATTTGTTAGGGGGGGGGGAGGAGGTAAACGTAAATAGCCTTAAGTAGTTGATTCAATAAGTGAGTTGCCTGTTTACCTAATATTTTAGGATTTTAGATTGAATTTCATTAATGGCAGTAGATTTCTTACTCTTTGCCCATAATATGGCGTTCTCTACTTTACTTATTGTTATTGGTGGTCCTGTTAGTTCTTCTTGTACTTCATGTTTTTCTCAAAAAGTTTTTCGATATATCCATCTGATTAATTTATCTTCTATATCTAGAATAAAATCTCAATTTTTAACTTTTACGTTAATGTAATCTTTTATTTTATTACTGTGGTTTCTTTAATTCTTTTATGTAAGTTAGGGTATTCATGACTTCTGTCATAACGCTCTATGTTAGCGCACTTCCGTGAACGATGTTGACTTTTTACCCTCCTTTTTGTTTTTTTTTTATTCCAGCAATGAGCTTTCTGTTCTCATCTCCTTTAAATTTCATTTGTCTTCTTTCTTCCTTTAGTTTCAGAATTTTGTCTTCTAAGCCTTATATTTATTTATTTTATCTGATTTTAAATTGGTATTTACTGTGTGTTTAATTGTTGTGGCAAAACTCTCCTATATTTCTTCTATAGGCATGGATTGTTTCTATGTCTTTTCTATGAAGTTTGTGACCATGCCTTGAACTGTAGGTTCCTCTGATTTATTTAAATTTGGGTGTTAATGATGTTTAATATTGGCTGTTTTTTGAGACGACACCAAATATTAGCAAGCAAGAGTCTGTGATCGGATAGGATGTCAGCAGCAGACTAAGTTTTTATATCGTTATCTTACTCTAATAAAGTCGATTTGGTTCCTGATGATATGATTTTTTAAATTTCCTGATGATTTTTTTTCTATAAAGACATCGTTTTAGCAATCTGAAAAAAGTTCTTATATAAACGTATATTTGCTGATATATGTAATGCAGTTATGTATACAATAGCATAAGCAAAATAAAACTGATAGCCAAGAAGGTCTAATTTTCATGGCAACTAAATCGGATCTAGGTCCCGAGCAGCCGTAGCGCCAACACTGCCACGAACTCGGGTAAACACAAGATGAATTTTGAACAGATGAGCGATCAAGAATTTATTGCCATAATAGAAAATAAAAGAAAAAAATACGAGGCTGAGCCCTTAGGACAACAACTAGACACCCATTCTCTTCAAGAAAAAATCAAAGAATTAGAAAATCAACTGAGGATCACAGCACAACAAAAAGATGGAAAGATACACCACATGACAAAACAACTACAATTATAAAGTAGATTCAAGAAAAGAATGCACAACTACAGGCCACATCCAAGGACTTACTAGCCAGAATTAAAACAATGGAACGAATACACTACAATGACAACTAGGATTCCGACGCCATACAGAACGACGATGAATCCCAAAACCACAAAAATAAGAGGAAAAGAAAAAGACGGAGACGCAAAAAGAAAACCAACACGAATGAAACCCAAAACACACAAGATACCGAGCAGGCCATGGAAATACCGCCTAAGCCTCCAAAAATACCACCAATCGTCCTCAGGGAAAAAGCAACCTACAGTGAAATACTCCAGAACTGTAGAAACAACCACATTGAACTAGATTATGCCAAGAGCATATCAGAAGGAGTAAAAATATACACAAAAGATGCCGAAGCACACAAACAGCGGCGAAAACTCCTGGAAGATTCCAGAAAACCCTTCCATACTTACAATCCCGAGGATGCGAAACCACGGCACATAATCCTGAGAGGAGTCATCGAGTCAATCACTGAGATCGAGGTCATCAGCGACCTGCACACAAAAGGCTTTCATCCCGTAAAAATCATCCGATGGCATTACAAAGACAAGAACCCCATGCTCATGGTGCTTGCCGTCATGCCGAGGAATGAAAGTCACATCCTTCACATCAGGGAAATAATGGGAAACCGAATCAGACCAGAAATACAACGAAAGAGGTCCAAGATGTTCCAGTGCTACAACTGCCAGCAGTTCGGGCATGCAGCGCAAAACTGCAGAGCCAGTCCACGCTGTGTTAGTTGCAGCAGTGACCATCACTGGTCAGAATGCCAAAGATCAAAGAAGGAACCACCCAAATGCGTCAACTGTGGAGGGGCACATCCTGCATCCTACAAGAAATGCCCCAACAGACCACAACACACAAATCAGGATCGCAACCCCTCAAACCCAGGACACGGGGTGCACCACCTCGGGACACATTCCACAAACACAGAGTTCGACGACAAAGTACACAGGATCATGCAACACATGATGACCTAGTTCCAAGCTGCCTTAAAAGACATGCGGAGAGAGACCCAGGCTTAAGGAGGTCATAGGAACTAAATAGAATCAGAACCCAGGCAACAACTTACAGACGAATAAGAACAAACGTCCACCAGAAGAAGGACACTCGCCAGAGGGAACTCCATTATATTATATTAAGATTAAGTTCATAATTAGTTAAGCTACATATATGATCTGTACATTAAATAGAAGTTTATAGTCTTTTGTACTGACTTAGAAGCTAATAAAGAAATTGAAAATTGGAAATTGGATCTAGGTCCGATCAGTCCCAAAATTTAACTTAAATATAGTAAAAATTTTACGTGGGAAAGAACTCTTTCATCAAATAAATACAAGAAAGAAACTTTACTTTAACTTACCAAGGACCACTGGTTTCAGCAACACTTTGTAGTTGAGCTGTTTTATTAAAAGATATGTATGGTTGAACCGTAATTGTTAGGAGAATGCCTTTTTTTACTAATTTGCGGCCGTCGATCGACATTTATTGGTTATAAATGGTATACAATAAAGTGTCTTACTTCATTAAAAGGGCATTATTCTCATATTCGCCTACCTAATAGTTTGGTGAGTGGGATTTTAATCTACCGAAAAATTTGTTTTACTCGATTCTCAAAACTGGTACTAATTTCTAACTTCTATAGATCATATAAATTAGCATTTTTTTAATGCAAAGTAATTATTTCTAGGTTAACACTTTTCAATTTTTAATTCAGGTACATTTTACTGCTAATAAAACAGGTTGATATAATCGAATTTTTTATCCAACTTTTGTAATATTAACATTCCATAAGATTTTCTTAAATAGCTTAAAAATGGAAACTTGAAGAAGTTTTTGACTATATCTAGAGAAATTATGATTTTTGAAAAAAATAAGTCCTATATGGTACACTGGCAACAGTTAAGATATATGGGTTGATACGTTGTATTTCTTTTCAAAAAATTGAGCGCCTCGTAATCGTTAAACTTTAATAAATAATAATGCCAAAGGAAAGTTATGTATAATAATTTTGACGACCAATTAATTTTCAGAATACATAAAAAAGCAATTGGAAAATATTCCGTTATTTAGAAAACTTTTTGGAAATAACTAGCACAACAAACTGCAAATTCAGTTTTAATTTAAGTAAAACAAGTTTCCTAATTTAACATAATTGAGAACCGCTGATATATTCGTTTATTATTCACAGAACAAGAACTATTTTACTGAAATTAATTAATTTAATCCGCAATAAAAATTATTTATAATTGTAGATGCATATTTTATTAGTTTATATTAATGTATTAATGTCAAATATTTACAAATTTTTTGAATTATGTAGATTTTATTTTTAAATTACGATAATAATAGATAGTTAAATAGTTATCTTCCTTTTTTAACTCATAGATTTAAGCAAAGCTGGCAGATTTTTAATCAAATCATCACGGATGAATATGAAGTTTCTTTTAGGCGAGAGAACAATAGATTCTTAATTATCACCAGAAAGTTATTGATCTATATGTACATAATTTGATTAGCACAATCATTGTTATTTTTGGGCATGATATTTCACATACTCTTACCAAAAACTTAAGATATTCTAGCAGATATGTATACTTATTCCCGACTAGAGGGTGTGTCATTTGTGTAAAATTTACCAAATGATAATGTTGTGAAGTGTAAAAGAAAATTTTAAATTTAGGGTTTCAACTTTCTTTAATTGATAACACTTCGAGCCTGACCAACCTAATCTTGTATTATAAATAAAAATAGACAAATAGACCTCCTTTTTAGGCAAGAGATTCTTCAAGAAAATTGGACTGCTTTATAAGACGATCAGAACTTTCTTTTCAGTAATTGTCACAGAAAATAAGCCATTGGTATTTCACTAGATGCCACTAAGCAAAAATCGATGCGATTAGTCCAGGTGTTTCTTGCTAATAATAAAAACTAAAATCTTTACCAGGAATTCCTGGAGAGTGGCGATCAGATGATCTGTTAAACAGTCTGGATACGGCTCGTAAAAAAAAGTAGTGTAAAACCGTTGAAAGCCTGGATTTCAAATAATCCAATAAAAAGTCTTGTTCTCTCCTTTACAAATTATGAAGAGGCAAACCCACATCTCGTAACCAACCAGCTATCAAAATTGCGTCATGCATTGTATCCACTTCCAGATGTCTCGAAGATCGAAGTCATACAAACGACGTAAAAAAGGAATTTTAAATCTTGCAACCTGGAATTCCACAATTGAAGAAAAACAGCATCGTGAGGATGTTTTAGTCGAGTGTTTGGCCATGTTTCGCCGCAACAAAGCCGAGTTTTTGCATCGATTCACAACTATGGATGAAACGTGAGTCCATCACTACACATCCGAGATGAAGGAACAGGTGAAACAAAGAACTGAAATGGGAGAATCGGCTCCAAAGAAGGCAAAGACGGTTCCATCTGCAGGCGAGGTCATGGCTTCATTTTTTTCGGATTCGCATGGTATAATTTTTATTGATTATCTTGAAAAAGTAAAAACCATAAACGGCGTGTATTATGCGAACTTATTGCAACGTTTGAGTGATGTTCACACATCCGTTATTGCAGTAGCCAAAATCAATGATTTAAAGTACGAATTACTTCCTCATGCACCCTGTTCGCCAGATCTGGCACCCTTGGACTATTTTCTCTTTCCAAACTTGAATAAATGACTCGGGGATAAAAGATTTGCCAAGATGAAGAGGTGATGTCTACAATATTTTAAGGAGCTCTACGTTTTTTTACTATTGAACCTCGCTAGGAAAAGTGTATCGAACTAAAAGGAGACTATGTTGAGAAATAAATAAAGATTTTGCCAAATATTTTGTGTTTTCTTTGTCAGACCAATTAATTCTGGAACTTCAAGACATAAAATACGAAGATCATAAATGAAATATCTGTGCTGAGTTATTGCACTACTTACAGGACTGCAGAGTATGTAAATCAAAAATTGTTGGTTTTTATTCCAAAGGGACAATAGAGACCTAAACCAACATTATATCGTTAAAGAATGGCAGTTTCTTGAAAACATTGTGCTCGGTCTGAAAAACGTTTTTAATAAACTCTTAGTAGAGCAACAGAAAATCTATTTACCTCCTCTTCGTGCGTATAAGTGAGACAAAGCTTAAAGAAGGAATGTTTGTTGGGCCGCAAATACGATAACTTTTTAAAGACGAAAATTTTGTAACTACACTTTTGAGAAAATAAATTAGGGCATAGAATGTATATAGCAACTTCCTAGGTAACAAAAAATCGGTGAATTACAAAGACCTAGTGGAAAAACGTGTCCAATCTTACAAGACGCATGGTTGCAACTTGTCACATAAGCTGAATTTTCTTCACTCCCATTTGTTATTCTTCCCCGACAATTTAGATGCAATTTGAAATGAACACGGCGACAGATTTTGCCAGCAAATTGTTCAAATGGAGAACCAGCATAGTGGAAATTGAACCCTAAACGTGTTAGAGGTAGTGATGGAAAGTAACGATACTAATCGTTACAAAATAACCGTTACAAACCAGTCACTAAAAGTAACGAGTTCTCTATTTAGAAAAGACTCGTACCTTGGCAATTTGTTACTATACCGAAACACCATTAGTCCGGGACAAGAACCGAAATAACTAAAGAAATATAACTACTATTTTATTCTCGCGAGACCAGACCTGCATGGCGGTCTTCTTTATAGTCACGAAACCGCTAACTAGGGGATTAGACACTGGATTATTTTAACTTTTTATTAGGCATTTGATGTGTCGGCGATTTCAAAGTTTTCGTTGTTTTCCCAGCAGCAACTCACAGGACAGAAACGTTTTTTTACTTAGATGCAGGACTCGGCAGATTAAAAGAATTTCGCCGAAATAATATTTCTAATAAAAAGAATAGATCTTATTCCTTGTTAACGGTCTAGCCATATATGAGAGTTCAGTCTTGAATTTAGTACGTTTTACGTCTGTCCCTTTACGTTTATTGTTTACTTGCTAGTTATTTCAAGTGTGGCATATATAAGTAGGTAATAATATCTTGAAATTTTTCTAACTAGGTAGGTAGTAAATAATAAATATATTCTAAATTTACTAAAAAAAGTAATGCCAAATATGTTTAACGCATGATAAAATATATTGAGCAGATATAACAAAAGCATTTTTAGGGTTGAGAAATGGAAATGCAGAAGAGAAGTTCTGTTTGGATTTATTTTATGTTATTATTTAATGCCAAAGCAAAATGTAATATTTGCAAATCTATAAATTCCTATAAAAACGGCAATATTTAAAATTTAAGGAAACGTTTTAAATCGAAACTCCTAACAATATCATGAAATGAGCGCTGAAAAACAAATCACTCTTTCAAAAGTTATCCTAGTAGTTGAAAGGCTCATGTCAATGTTGGAGGGAATTAAACTTAAATTTACAAGTCAAATGAAAGAAGATTTGATAATTTTTTTAGATTCACTTGCTGCTCGTTTTGGAGACCCAGAAAAGTAACAATGAGTAAAGTGACTTATCTTGATCCTCATTTCAAAACAAGGGATATTGTTAAAAAAGATTATTTGGAACTAGTAAAAGACGAACTTCAGATTGAATTAGTTAATATAATAAAAAAGGAACATAGACACATTGCTGCAAGTTAGAGAAATCAAATACAAATATCTGAAGAAGAAACAATATTAGAAGATAGATGTTATTTGGCAAGACTGATAATTCTATAATATATTTTGAACTTAGCAGTTCAACCGCTTTAGCGATTGCAGAAATACGCATATACACAGAAAAGGCTAATTTGTAAAGAAAAAAAAAGACCTTCTAGTTTGGTGGCAAGGCAGAGGAAAAGTATACTCTTGGCTATCTCAACTGGCAAAGATATATTTATGTATAGTTGTAGTACTGCGAAAGAGTTTTTTTAAAAGCTGATCAAGTCAGAACCAAACAAGGAAATCGTTTAAAGGCAAAATTATTGTTTTTACAGCAGACATTTATAACATTTTTGTATGTATTTCAAAATGAATATATATTTTTTTGTTTTTGTTAAATACGGAATAAAGAGTTTTATTTTTATCTGTTTAAATAAATCTGGTTATTCTTGAATGGTATATTCTTTAATATATATATATATATATATATATATATATATATATATATATATATATATATATATATATATATATATGTTTTTCCATATTTCCATATATTACCTTTTAATACTTATAATTTAAACACTTTTTAATATTTATAATTGAAACCAATACATGCTTAACGTTCAGTATTAAATTTCATATTTAACACAGAATATAAATTATTTAATCAAAGACCTGAAGTATATATTATATATCACTTGCAGTATTACTTATTTGAATAAAAGTAACTAAAGTAACGATTCCAAAGTAATGAGTCCTAGAGACGAAAGTAACGAGTAGTTACAAGTCATTAAAACTAACTAAACTTTCCATCACTAGTTAGAGGACTACTGTTGGACCCTCAAACGTGAAACCGATCTCGGCAAACAAGCAAAAAAAGACAACAAAATAATTTATTTAATTGTATTACACTTTTTTCAATACAAAATGAAATACATTTTATAACAAAAGTGATTTTGTGTTTCTTTTTAATCTTTAAAAATTACGGTTTGGGTTACTCAGATTTTTTATCATCTTTTCCTTCTCTAAAATCTTATGGGCGATGGGTAAAAACCGAGCTCATATTTGAATTCTGCATATTACAGTAGACTCAAAAAAATCCAAAAAAAATATCAGAAAGCGACCAAAAATTTCAAAATGCAGAACTGTTTAATCCAACCCCACCGAAAAAGGCATCTTGGTTTGTTTAGGATTAAATCAAAATTTAAGAACCGCTCCCTATGATTCCCTTTTACATTTTTTTATAATAAATCTGGATTAATATTAGTTTTAAAAACTGACACATTTTATAGTACCATTTTCATTTTATAAATTATATTTGACGTAGTGCAGATCATAAATCAGCCACCTAACCTTTAAAATTCATAAACCGCGATGTACGTCAACCATATCTAAATACTTTCATATAGCTATATTGTGACAAAATATTTTTAGTATCTAATACATAAATGTTTGCATGTACGCTTTTAAAACCATGTTTTTATTTGTTTTATACTTATGGTTGTTTGCAAAGCAAGTAAATATAATAAAAGTTTTACACATACCTACGCTCATTATGTATAGGTACGTATCTATTATTTTACCAACGTATGAAGCAATATTAAGTTAAATTGTTAGGTTCCATAAATACTAATTTATTTATGTTGCATGTGTTTAAACAAACTTTTGTAAACTCAAAGTATAGAAATCATTAAAATTTAATGACTGAAATTAGTCAAAAAAAGCGAATTTGTTGTTATGTTGCTACACAACAAAATCATAAAATAAATACAGGATGAGAGTACTTGAAAAGACGCTTCGTTTAACTAAAGATTCATCCCGATCCGATTAATAATAGCCTACGATAACACTTTAAAATCCAGCTATGTGTATTGCCAATTTTGAACATTAAATTTCAGTTTTGATATGACCGCGGTCGCCCACAAAGGCTTACATTTTATTTAATAATCGCACAAGGTGATTTTCAAATAATTCGCTAGGCTTTCCTGATTATTCGATCTGAAAAAAATTCAATGCGGTAATGAAGCTTCAGTTGTGGTAATCCTAGTTACCCTCTTATCTTACTTTGAAGTATTAGTTTAGGTGTGAAGTCTCAAGCTTCCTTTAATATATGTACCAAATATGAAATTTGAACTAATAAAAAGACTAAGACTTGTGAAAATATATAGCTGGTTTCCATCTTTTTCTAAAATAATTATCTTTTAAGAATGTCTGATTTAATTAAAACTTGTTGATTATAAAAGGTTTCATTACAGGTATATAAAGCGCTTTAGAAATATATTTAAATGCCGAAGTAAAAATGTTATTTTTTCTTAAGATAAACATGCCTAAACTCTGCAGCCGTGAAGTTTGCCACGTAAATAGATTTTTGAGGTTATAATGCTACTAATTTTATTGGTAAAAAAGTTTAACTGTTCACCCAAAAACATGACCAAACTATATAGGTATAAATAATATTGCTTTTTTTTCTTTAAACAATTTTGAACTTACGACTAATAAGGTAGTCTTGACGTAAAACTTTACTTATTAAATTGTGTTTTATTGTGTGTTAAAGAAGCATCAAAGAAAATATAACTGGTATAACAAAATATATTTTTTTATGATCCAACTCTTACTGACAATAAATAGTTTTGTTTGAAATTTTAACTGGCTGGCTAATTGTTGAAAAACATGTGGCCATTGGTAATTGAGAAGAAGAGAAGTTTGCAATTTTATTAGATAAACTTAGGTATACACAAAGTATCCCGAAACAAACTAAATTTTTGAATATAATCCACGCACGTACGTAGAATCGCGTGTCTTTTTTTTTGTGAAGTAGTAGATATCTGTTGGACTTCCATTGTCTTTATTTTTGTTGAATATCACGACGTTTCGGCTAGTAGTTATCTCTAACCCTTCTCAAGTGAAACTAAATAAATTTTCAAGCTACTACATTTATACTAAAAGTAACTGAGATGGGTGCAGTCATGCATGCTACGCCAAAGTCCCATTAGATGTCCCACGTAGACGATACCCTTATTATCTAGAATGGAAACGACGAAGAACTTCAAAATTTTCTTTTTCATCTGAACAATATCAGCCCAACCATTAAACTCACCATGAAGAAAGAGGTAGAAAATAAATTATCCTTGTTAAATGTTTTGGTTGAAAGAGATAGCAGACACATTCAGTATACAGAAAAGCCAAACCCACAGGACAATACTTAAACTACTCATCCAATCACTCCAACAACAACAAACAAGGAATTATAAAAAATCTCATAGATAGAGCCCTAACTCTCTGCAACTCCAACGAGAACTTGATGAATGAGATAAATCACATTAAAAATGACCTGATAGCTAACTGATACTCAGTATATCTGGTGGACAAAATACTAGAACAACGCAGAAATAGGATCCCCTATGCTAGAGGCATTTCGGAAAAAGTTAGAAGAATAGGAAAACAATATAAAATCAAATTCAAGTAACTCTCTGAGAAGTCGGCTTACGAGGGTCAAACCAACAACTGAAAGGGACAAGAAGAACTGTGTGTATCAGATACTGTGTGAATGTGGCAACTCCTACATTGGCGAAACAAAGAGACTCCTTGACGTAAGGACCAATGAATACCAAAAATACACATCTCGAGGAGAAACAGAAAAATCTGGTGCCGCCAACCATGCCTGGACTCATGGACACCACATAAAATGGTCTGAAGCTAAAATTCTACACAGAGAACAATACTGGAAATTCCACTTGAAAATGGCTAGAGATAACTACTAGCGAAACGTCGTGATATTCAACAAAAATAAAGACAATGGAAGTCATTTAAATTTTACTCTTACATCAAGATCAATTGGTGTTGATCACGTCGCTCAGACAAAGGTTAAAGTGCTTAAAATCTGTTGTATGTAGTTTAGAGAATTAGCACGTGAGTAAACAGCCTTAAAAATTCAATGCTCGTGATTTTGGTTTTGAAAATGTGATGAAATTCGTGGCATCTTGAATGGTACCAAAAACAGTGAATTTTTCAAAAAAAGAAAAACAGCATCAAGTGTTCGCGATGATTTCCAATGCAGTAGAATAATGCTCGCTGTTTATAAGGAATCATTTAGCTATTATGCTTTCGGCTATACGCAAAAAACGATTAGAAATGTAGAATGAACAGTTGGCTCTTATATCACGATAATATACCAACTCACCCTTCATTCGTCGTTGTTGAGTTTTTACCCGAAATAATTTTTCGAACTTTGTATTAAAATCGATTTGTTTAATCAGATTAATAGAAAATAACTTTTTATTTTAGTCTTTATGAAAATTGTCAATTGTTATTGCTGCTACATTTTGCGTAAAGATGGGGTTTTTGGATTTTTTAGCTTCTGTAACTAAATTCAAATTCTTGAATCCATAAGGAATATCTTATAATTTTATCGTTTTGATCAATGCATGAGAACTAACTACCACTGTGATTCTAGATTGTATATTTTCTAGACCGCTGGAGACAAAGCTTGACATTTTACAGGATATTGACGAAGCTATTTTTAGTAAAAAAAACTAGAGAAAAGGGACGCTGTAAGGGGGATAAAATTACCTTGAGTTGAGAGAAAATAGATGGTATAGTTTTCTTCGAGATTTTAGCTGGTCCATTATTGTATGCCTAGAATAAACATAAAAATTTAAAGCTACCGTTATAAATATAATATCGACATTACACCATAAAAAATTAACTATGATATACATATATGTATAAGTGATTCATAGTTCAATCGACGCAAGCAATTGCTCAAACAGTACCTCATTACGTACATACATTTGAAATCGGCGGTCAAAGTTTCTTGTATTTACGCGGCTAAAAATCATAGGCTTAAATATTTTGTCTATTTTTAGTTTTTAGAAAAAAAAATAATAGTTACCTTTATATAGGCTTGGGTTAGTTTTTCCCTTTCAAAACGGATATATTATAGTAAACTACTTAGATATTTCATGTAGGATTTAAATATTTTACTTAATTTGAAAAAAAATGTATTGTTCATTGAAATTTAATTTTCCGTAAAAACTTCCACTATTTTCATCTTGTCCATTCGTCTGTGTGTCGCAGCCTTATAATTTTGTTAGTTTTTAAAATTTTTTCTTATAGCCGATACTGCAGAGGGACTTCAAAGAATTATCGACCGAATAGTGACAGCTTGCAACAGATATGGTATGAAGATAAACTGCAAGAAGACACAAACGATTATTGTCAGTAAAAACGACGTCGGCAATATACAGTTTACTGCCAACAACGTAACTCTCACAATGGCCGAGACGATCACATATCTAGGCTGCACGTTGAATAAGGACTGGGACCACTCTCGAGAAATAAGAAGCCGAATCGAGAAAGCAAGAGGTACTTTTAATAAGCTGCGCAACATACTCTGCAACCTATCCCTCAATATACATACGCGGATCAGGATTTTGAAATGCTATGTACTCTCAACTCTCTTATATGGAGCAGAAGCCTGGACCCTTACCGATGCTTCATGTAAACGTATAGATGCATTTGAGATGTGGTGCTACCGCCGCATGCTTAGGGTTCCTTGGATACACCACGTATCAAACGAAAACATTTTACAACGTATCGGTGGAGAACTGGAATATCTTACAAATGTCAAACGCAGAAAATTGGAGTACTTTGGACATATCATGCGGAATGAGAAATATCGCCTACTCCAACTTATCCTGCAGGGGAAGATGGAAGGCCAGAGATCAGCTGGACGAAGACGAATATCATGGCTGCGCAACTTACGAACATGGACTGGAATGACATCAACAGGTCTGTTCAGAGCAGCAGTGAATAAAGTAATATGGACCAATGTGATAGCCAACATCCAAAGAGGATAGGCACTTTAAGAAGAAGAATAAAATTTTGCTGAAATATGCGGTTCAGTCATCCAAGAACAGATCTGAGGCAAAATCGAAAAAACAAACTGTGTCAAAAGTAGAGATAAAAGAATTTTTTTTTCATTTACCCCACCTACTGGGATATGTTAAAAATATAAATAAATGTTATATGTTACATTTTTATGTTAGTCGCTGTATTTGCGAAATATAAGACCCTAAAGCCGCTTATTAAATGTCACCCTCTAATTAAATATATATATATATATATATATTTATATATATATATATATATATATATATATATATATATATATATACATATATATATATATATATATATATATATATATATATATATATATATATATATATATTTATATATATCAAATTCTCAGGGGTGAGTTATGTTAACCAATTTATGAGGTATAAAAAAACTGTTAAAAATTTAATTAAGTAATGTTTATTTAAACGATCGAGTAGGGTTTCGTTGAAGATGGTCTTTAAAAATACAAAAAAGATTTATGTAATATTAGCAGATACTTTCTTCCTTGTATGATATGTAAGTGAGTTACCCTCCATACATTAATTGAAAATATTTTAATTTTACACTGTACCCAACATAATTCATATTCTCCGTCCTATAAAAAACGCTATTCATTCTTTGTTGCATGTTTCAAATTCTTTGGGAAAACTTAATAACCCATAATTTTTTCCAAGAATTTATATTAAACGTTGTTTGACACAGAACTTTATTGTTATTGTTATTGCATACCATAAAAAGTCTTAACTATAATTTGACCGAATAGGAAGTTTCTGTACAGTCGTTACTATTTAAACACGTCTCACTGATAACGTAATATTGTAATTTGGTTAAAAATTACCTAATTAATTATTCTAGACGTATTGGTGCGAGAAACAGAGTGCGTACGTGCTGCGAAGAAGATAAATATTTTCTGTTTTTCTACTGTTGACTGAAAAATGCATGATTGTACAACGCTAATGAATAAAATTAGACGAACGTAACACCTTAGATAATTCATATCTTTCCTAGCTTCATATTTTTTCTGTACACAATACAATACAATTGGTCTTTACTTAAAACAGTCAATATACATTTAATATGAATGAATGAATGAAAAAGAGGTGCTGATATTAGATCATCGATGCCTAGGCTTCTATAGGGCCCTTTACACCCCACCATATCTGCAGGTTATTCGAGGCCGATCGCCTTTGCGAATCCAAGCAGCCTCGTTAGTTGAACTTACCTAACTGCTTCCGGTAACAAAACTGTATCTTCGAAATATCTATGTCTCAGTCCGTTGAGTGCTGGGCACTCTCTGAGAATATGGTCAACAGTTTCATCCTCCTCCAAACACCATCTGCATGTCGGGTTGCCTTCGACATCGATTCTATGAAGATGGCCCCTGAGGTGACAATGTCTTGTCAACAATCCCACCACAATTCGCAGCTCTTTCCTTCCCAAGGAGAGAAGCTTCTTAGTACGCTGTGCGCTAGGCTGTTATATGTTCCTTAGCACACCTCATTCCAGGAGCTCCCCTCCACGATTCAATAAATTTGCTTTCCAGCAACGATTTTAATTCCCGTTTGCCAGTAGCAATTGGGACAAGTAGTATTGGTTGGGGTCCATACGGTTCAGTTGCCGAACCCAACTAAGCCAGATGGTCTGCTTCCTTATTCCCGCGTATGCCCGAGTGACCCGGGACCCATATGAGTCTGACTGTGCAGCCTTTCCTTGTCATACCATTTAGTACATCCTTGCACTCATACACCAGTCGCGAAGTCATGACACTGGACTTCAATGCCAATATCGCAGTCTTACTATCTGAGCATGTATTTATTACTCTATTCCTGTCTATGGCCCTCTCACAGAGATAGGCACACTGCAGAATAGCATAACTTTCCGCTGTAAAAATTGTCGCACATTGTCCGAGAGCGTAGTACTCTCTGACTCCTGTGCTCATGCCGAATACTCCGGCTCCAACTCTTTCATCTTGTCGAGATCCATTAGTATACCACCAGGATCCATTTTTCGGAAGATTTCGTTCTCCTTCCCAATCCTCTCTACTTGGCGGCGTCATATAGTCTCTCCGAATAAGGAGTGATGGACAACTTTCCACCGCCCTTTCCCAGACACCTAAGTCGCCGCCCTTTCCAATTCCAAGATGTCCCAGGCAACTGAGACGATAAACAGTTTTCAGGGCTTCGTTGTCTAAGTATAAGTTAAGAGGAGGTAGGTTCACCAGGACTTCCAGAGGCCTGGTGGGAGCAGTCCTCATCGCATTCAATATTCCCACACAAGCCAACATTTAATATGACAATATAAAATTTTAAAAAATGAACCTCCTTGTAAAAATCAAATTTTTCCAGCTTTTAAAGTAAGAAATAAACTTTAGCGAGTTTAGCAAGTAACTCTTAATACTAAAATGATAAAGAGAAGATCCAAAGTGCCAAATTCCACACCTGTAAGAGGGGTTCAGCTCGACTAGCGTTCGTCTGAAATCATCGAGATTGGATTAGGAAGAACTGGCGTCATATATTTTTTGCTGATGAATCCAGATTTTATCTCATTCTAGATAATCCAAGAATAAAGGTGCAGAGATGACAAGGTGAAAGATATGCACAGTGCAACATTGTCGGAACCGTCGCTTATTGTAGAGGATTTATAATGGTTCGGGCCGGAATTTTTTTAGAAGCGCGTAAATAGTTTTATATCAATGATGATGGAGCTTCGACTACAGAACGTTACGTGAGGAACACCTTACAAGACATTGTATTGCCTTTGTTTGTTTAATAATGCTTGATTTGGAAGCCATGACTTGGCCAACGCGTTTGCCAGATTTGAATGCTATCAAGAATGAATGAAGTATAGGGGCTAGGGGGTACTCAGTGGCCCCTTTAATTTATATAAACCCACTCAACCTTTTTTAAGTTTTTGCAAAATCTTGGCCGTATTCTTTGAGTGATTTTAAGCAAAAAAGTTCTAACTAGCTTTATGTACGATACTTAGTTTCTAAGATAATTGATGTTAAATAATTAAAAAATGCGATTTGTGTGATTTTTGAATGCTGATACTTTTTGACTCAAAGACCTTGTTTTTAATTTTTTTGACAGCCCTTACATGCATGCGCTCGTGTGGCGCGCAGAGGGGCGCGTACTTGCAAGCGCTCCGCGCGACCAAATAAGGGTGCTTAATACATCATAACCGAAATAAGCCTGCGGTATAACTTTTTCGCATTGCATTAAATTTTTCTATTATTTACGCACGCTTATTAGCAGACTATCTTTTGTTTGTTTAAACCTGCATCAATGTGTACTGTTGCAGAACTTTATGAAACGTCGTTATTTTCTTGTGCATTTAATTTTTACATATTTATTAAGTTTTCTATAATGAGTGATTTAAAAGAAAATAAAGATTACTAGTATAGAAAAAAAAATTTCAGTTATTATGTATTAAGTACCCGCGGCGCATGCATGTATGAGACTGAAAGCCATTTGTTTATAGCCGAAATAAACAATTAAGAGGTAAACTTTTCGTATGGCATTTGTATGCAGCTTGTAGATGCTGATGCGAACTTTCGATCGCTGTCAAATTCAAAATAGTTCATTTAGTCAAAAGTTATTTGCATTGAAAAATCGCAAAAATCACATTTTTTAATTGTTTAACATCAAATATCTCAGAAACTAAGCGTCATGTGTAACAGTTAGTAAGGATATTTTTTGCTCAAAATCAATCAAAGAATGCAAAAAAATTGGTTTTGTAAAATTGTGTTTTTAAAAATTTAAATAATTATTTGTTTATAACAACCTTATCTCTACTCGGACCAACTTCCACCTAAAAATTTATTGTTCAAGAACTCAAAATATACAAAAAAAAACTTGGGTGACTATAAATTAAATAAAGATATCCTACTTCGGGCGACCTAGATGAGCTGCAGAAAGTATAATTGGAAAAGTTGGATAAGATTAGCGAAACAAAATATTGCTTATTCAGTTTATTTTCTTTTAAATCGTCTCTGTGACCTTAACGCTTTTTTTAAGATCAGTATTAAAATTTTGTAAAAAATTAAAAATATATATTCAAATCTAATTTTTGTCAGTTTTTTTTTTAATCTCGGGCTATAAACTGCTTAATTTAATGCAAGCAAATTACACGTGTGTGAATCGATTGTCATTTAAAACAAGCGAGGAAAACCCGACCTTTTATCGCGTTTCTCTAAATTTGTTCACTAAGCATAAAAATTGGTAATTTTAGTAAAATGATACAAAGGTTATAGTTTAATATAACCCTTTCTCAAAGTATTAATTAATAAGATTATTATTAGAATAAAACAAGTGACAGCAAGACGTGATATGTGAAATTTATATCTCTACAATTTTTTTCCTTGTTGCAAGGAAGGCTGACATGAAAATTTTATGTTTAAAAAATTTTCAATCACCACAGATATTTTAAATCCGAAATATGTTTCCATTTTTTTTTCAATTATTAAATATCAATCTCATGAATTCATATTAAAGAGTCAGGTGTCAATAACAACATTTTGATTATTTCGCAACATTCTATTACAAATTGACTTAAATCTTAGAGCTCTATGAAAATTATATCTACATAAATAAAGTTTTGCCACTTAACTTAATTAAAACACGTAAAAGTACCCCAAAGCAATATAAAATACCTTTCAGACCACTTCCTTTACTCGTCTCGATCACCTTCTCCTGGATCAACAAATGGTTCTCCAAGAGTTTCTCCAAGGGTCTCTCCAAGAGCATCTCCATGCGTTTCACCGAGATTTGGACGACGCAAAGCTTCATTTCGAAGAAGTAGAAGCCCAGGAACTCCTCAAACACCAACTAGCCCTATTCCTGGAAGTAGTAGAAGGGGATCATATACAGGGTATGAACAATATCAAAAGAGTTTATTGGAGGTTCCATTTTATGCTGAGTATGGTGATCCTAGTTCAGATGATCTTAGTTCGGAATGGGAATCGGAAAAAGATGAACCTAGGAAGTCTGAGAGAGGGAAGGTTTGTACTTTTTGTTATCTAAGATGGTGTAACTAAGATATTGAATATTTTTTACAAGAATTTGAATTTGGTTACTGGTTTTTATGTAAGCCAGATTTAAGTTTACTAAAAGTTGCAAACTTTCATGTTTTTCTGTGTATTCTTTTTTGGGACATATAATTAAAAATTATTGTAGCTAGGTTAGCTATAATCTCTGAACCTATACAGGATTCTGGAATTTCGCATAAAAAAAGTGATTAGATTTTCAGATCATTCTTATTCAAATTTTAATAAATAAATTCTAAGTCTAGCACTAAATCTGTAAGTAAAGAATGATACAGTTTTATTCTTATATTTGATAATTTGAACAACTTATAAAGTTGAATAATCGGTACAAACTGATTTTGAAAAACCTTCTTATTGGAGAACCTAGATTTGCAGAATTAAAAATAAATGCATTTTGATAACTGGCATTTAAACTTTACTTGAAGACCATATAAATGGTGTTCAAAAATGGCTTCAGGGAAACTCGGAAAAATTGATAAAATAAAGGGATTAAGTTATTTAAAAAAAGTCTATATATTGTTCAGTTGTCAAATCATATTTAATTTATTTCTGGATAGATCAAGTTGATAAATCTAATGAATGGCCTCATCCACAGGCAACCTTTTTTCGAAGACACGTCACCATAGGATATTTTACACAAAAATAAAAATGTATTTTATACAGTTTATTTCCTGCAAATACCACTCCGGTCTGCTCTCCATACGCGTTTCGACCACCTTATAGTCTCGTCAGGGGAGCTGTATCGGACCGAGAACAATATTCGCAGGAAATAATTGATATATGAAATATAAATTCCAAGGTATGTCGGTAGGATATTGCAAACCTGCCACCTATCGACCTCGATGTCAAGACTGAAAAATATCGCCAGTCGAACGACATCTGTGAATCACCGGAGTAGTGAGAAATTTTTTAAAAATTCAAAATTTCAATAAGAAATAAAAAATATCTCTTTGTCGTATTTAAATAGTGCAGTCAAATGGTGAAATTTATCGATGCCAAGTAAGAGTACATACTTTTAATACATGTGTCGAAATAAAAAAGTTGTAAAATAAGTTATTCTCTGTATTATGAATTAAAAACAAAATATTTTTTTTTCCTGGAACTAAGAGGTCAATATGAATTTGAAATTTTTTAAAAATTACTTATTACTTTTATTTTATCGTATTGAACCAACTATTTTTGTACACTATATAAATTTAAAACTTCCTGCTATCCTAACCTAAATATTCATTTAAATTTTTATTGATAATTATATTATTTGCAAATACATTTTTTCAAATTTTTGGAAACATGAGTAAACCTAAAGATGTTTTAGAAAAAGTTTGTTAGCTAAATATATTCTAAAACTGAAATAAACAAATTTCTACATTAGAAGATAAATTAATCATCGACCAAGCGTAAGCGACATGCGTTGGTGCCTTCTAATTAGTAACACCGACAGGAAACTTCAAATAAATGGTAATCAGTTTTAAAATTTAAATGCGGGTGTACATCACTATCTAAAATATGCCTGATGTATGTACAGAGTGTTTCAATAAGAAAATCCACCAGGCTTATTTCAAGAATTGTAATTTTTTTACGTTTTCTGATAAAAGATGTATGTAAGACCGATTCCATTTAAATCAAGCAGAGAAGCAGTGAAAATAGTGTAAAAAGTAAAATGCTTTCTTCGTGAAATATATTATTTTAGAACTAAAAAAAGTATGCCCATATTTTGCCGGTTTGCGAAAAAATTATTTTCAAAGAAGTAGTAAAAATTTTGAAGTTAAGCTTTGAGTTTTTGTAGTGAAGAAAAGTGAAAGTAATTTTTTATTCAAAATGGTATGTTATAAATAACTAATCGACGGAATTCGGTTTTATCTTTTGATTAAGGTCACATGAGTCATAAACTTTCAAAAAAAAAAAAATTTGAAAACCGAAAAATTTTCAAAATTAACAAAAACTAAATTTTTTCTTTATGGATTTTTTATGAGGTATCCTTGTTACATGTTTCTTCAATTACAATTATTTTCATGTATGCTAAAATGCAGTGGGAGATACAATAATTTTTTTTCTTTTTTCAATAACCGATTCCATTTTAAATTATGCAATGAGATTTTTCTAAAAAAAAATTGTTGAAAATAACTTTTTTGCAAAAAGCCAAAATAAGTGTACATTTTTATGATTTTTATAATGATATATTTTACAGAGAAAGAATTTTTTTTTGAAAATAGTCATTGCATGATTTGAAATGGAATCGGTCACTGAAAAAAGAAAAAAAATTATGTGTTTTCCGATGTATTTTAGCACCCGTGACAACAATTTTTGAGTTCTAGAATAATCTATTTCACGGAGGAAATATTTTATTTTTTTGACTATTGTCACTACACGATTTTGAATGGAATCGGTCGCAACGTTTATGACATATTGAAAAAAAAACATTTTGGCCGAACTGGACCTAAATTAAATTTTTCTTAATTTGAGTCGTCATCTGTCATGTATTCTATGTTATTTTGGTCCAAGGATCCGTTTTAATCCGGACGTTAAAGTCATTCTAGTTTTGTTTATTCGCTTTCTGTTATGTTAATTCACCGCACTTCTACATAAAAATCTGCTAACGAATTGGTAAGTCTCTTTAGATTTAATGACTTACAGAGGCATACAATTGTTTTATCGTCTTTCTGTTTAGATTGTAGAGTCTTAGATCCCCACTGTGAAAGTTGCAGCGGTTTTTGACAGCCATGTATTGCCTTAGTCGGTTGTTTTCTCTCATTAAAAATATTGTTATTACTTATTAGATTATGATGAGAGTTCCCTATAAACCCAGTATTCCAAGGGACTTTGTGGTCTTGGATGGTATATTGTTGAATAGTTGTCTCTTATCATTCCATTGATAAGTTCGTCGATTATTTCATCGTCGTGTGCTTTCGGGTCATGGTAGTCATTGTAGCATGAATATATATATATATATATATATATATATATATATATATATATATATATATATATATATAGTGTACTGAAGCAATTCACGGTTTTCATTTCTGCATACTTTAACATGATTGGATTTATCTCCTGAACGGAGTCAGAATTGAGGGAACACTAAGAGGTATATTTTGAAAATCATTTAACATGTTTTACAAGAATAATCTCAGTAAGGGAAAAAGTCAGTGGCGTAAATATTTAACTTAATAAATAATAATTTGTTAGGCTTTACGTAGATTCATGACACCTGACAAAAGACTGCTACCGTGGTAGAGAATACTCCCGCTATGCCACCGGCAAACGCTGCTCCTACGGCCATCCGATTAGTAAAATTGTGGAGATCATCATCCATGCAACTGAAGAAAAATTATTCTTTGGAGGGGCACGTACGTGCCCATGCTTATGGGAATGCCTGTGGTGATCATTAGCGTGTTTCTCATCGTAGTCGTGTGGTAACGTCTTAGGTTTAATAGAAGGAGACACAATAAGATATGTGTGAGCCATTTTATTTCTTAGTTTTTCACGAGTAGGAGCTCCTGAATTTTTCACCTAAAGATCCGTTTTAGAACGCAGGTCATTCATTATATCCTTATAGCAACACGGCGATGTATTGTATTTGTCCATACATTGGGTAGAAGATATTCTTTCACCCTTGTCAATGTAAACTTTGACATGGGCATGTGTAACAGTCTTAGGTTTCTGCTTCTTCTTTCTTCATTTACCAGCTACTAATATCAGTTTTTCCATGATATAGAAAAATATCAAAACAAACATGGCCACTGATCTTATTCAAGTGTTTTGACGGTGACCATGATCATGTTCATGCGGAGTAATCATAATTTGATATGTATATCCAAAATTCTCCTTCATAAGCGTAATACGCACATCAAATATTTTTACATCACCTGAATCTATTTCAAGTTATTTCAAAATAATGAAAAAAATTTAAAATTTTTAACACCCTGTATCTTGGTACTGAAGCCTATATATATATATATATATATATATATATATATATATATATATATATATATATATATATATATATAGGTGCATTTTATGTGCCATAGAAATAACATAAAAATTTTAAAAAATAATAAATACCACACGGTTTTTGTTGACTATGTATAATACTTGCATTTTTTGAATATATAAGGAGAATTGAACTTTTATTGTAACTAACTGGCAGCCTAGTTGCTCTGGTACCTCTGGAAACGTGCTGCTCGAAGGCAGTGCACCTCTTGCATCCCCAGGTGGAGATTCCCTTGGCTGTTATCCTTATTAACTTAAAGTTGTTGAGTCTTTTAGATTAGCTCTACAATTTCTTTCCATAATTCTTTAAGATATGAGTCCGTAGAAAACCTGTACATGCCAAATATATGCTCTTTTATTATTTTTTTCTATCTTATTCATTAACTGGTTGTAAACTAACGTAATAATCGGTGTATTATGGTTTCCAGTAAATAATTTAATTATATTTGGTTTATTTACCTAATATCTTGAAATTATTATTTTCTTGTCCTTGACCAAGTTTTAAAGTCGAAATTAAATCACAATGATTAAGTGTATTTGCAACACATTAATATCGAAAAACAAATTGACGTGTTACTTACATCAGACTAAACATCTTTCAATTGTTTTTCTACTATATCCTTAATAAAACTTTGGGAACGTCATTATCATAGCGAGGTATTTCTGCTGCAACATAAATTAATCATGTTCTTTCTAGTTTACAATAGACATAAATTTCTACTGCGTACCCGAATTATATTTATACAAAAATCCATATGTTATAAAAAGGAAAGTAAATAAATGTAATCAATTTTTAAATAACTATATTAATTTTTATTTAATAAGCAGTTTGAACCTGATATTGGATACAGATTTAAGGAAATATTCAATTATCTTCAATATTTATTAATATTTAAAAACTCTATGATATACAGGTAAGTTATTTTATAACTATAATCTTTTTTGTTAACATATTCATCTATGAATGTTTTTTTTAACCTGCTGTAATTCAACTATTGCCCATTCACTTTAAACATTTTTCTTATCTGTCCAATTATCATTTGATTACAACTCTTTTGAATGCTCTATAACTAAAATAAAAAATAATTTCTAGTTTAAGTAAAAAAATTATCTTTATAGAATTCAGGATGGCGAAAACTACGCAATATCGTCCAGTGGACACCATTCTTCCAAACATACAAAAAGCAACGGTATCCATGGGTGCAGCTTGCGGGACATCAAGGAAATTTCAAAGCAGGACCAGATCAAGGCACAATTTTAAAGAAACTATGTGTAAAAGAAGAAAAATGTTTCCAAGTAAGTACAGTCATTCTATTCTAATATTGACAAAATCTTATTAGACGTTGTTAAAAGTCTATTACGCTGCTATAATTACCTGTTTAGAAAAAAAATTGTATACAGGTCTAAATGAAAAATTTAGTTAAGATTATAACAAAGAGAGAAAACAAAATTAAACTACAAATTATGCAATGAGGAGCTGTTTAGGGTTTGAAAGTGTTTACACTAAAAAAGCCTGATTTTACTGGGATTTAAGAAACAAGTAATTTCCGAGATATTCACATTGTTCGAAAAAATACGCTTATCTTCCGAGGAAAACTTTATTGTTTTTTTTTATGATTTCGGTATTTTGCATATTCACATTTTAACCGTTGAAACGTCTATATATATGACTAGTAAAGTCCGCATTAGATGGGATAATTTGAGACTTTTCAATTGAACTATTTTCTTAGTAAATTCGTGATTATCGACGACTTCGAGCTCTTCACTTTCATTTGTCACGGTTAAAATTTCATCTTAAATTTACTATGATTAATTTGGTTAATTTTACCTTGTTTTTGCTAATATTCACATTTTGGGCAGCACTATATCATTGTCATTAAGTATTTCTCACTTCTCCTTCGTATAACAGCCTAATATTCGTTGCATTTTTGTGTCCTACTGCTTTTCAAACCATTCCAAATTTTACTCCCTTGAAAAGTTTTTACCTAATTTAATTATTTTCTTTATTATTCAGTAATGTGCCTATAAGAAATACAGCCCTAATAAATTTTCATTCCCAACTTGATTTTTAGGCCGGCGACTCTGCGTCACAGTTTTAAGTATTTTATATTTAAATAGGATACTGTTATTTACCTTTTTTTATTAGATATCATTTTTTGTGCCAATCATTTCAAATGAAATTGTTACATTTATTTATTTTAGTTACAGTTTTTCGGATTTTTAATTGAAGTATTTTCATGGGTTTGTTTACCTTTTTGTTGGGGTTATTTGACCTTTCCAGCTGGCGTTTTTTATCTATTATTGTCACTCTGTAAATTTTATTAAAAAGTCAGTTGCCGATTATGGCTTTTCACATATAGTCTGGTAAAATTGTGATTTTACTTTGAGTATTCCTTTTTTCTGTTGGTTGCCTTTCAATTAATTAACTGTGTATTTATTTTAGTCAGTGTGTGAAAGAATTACTAAACAATCACTGATCTCAGTCCTTGAATATTGTAGGTTTATATTTTTGGTAAATCCGATTATGAATTGATTATTTTTTTATATATATGCATAAGTAGTTTTTTTTTATTGTAATGAATCTGTTCTTGGATCACTGCTTGATTATTTTGTGTAAATAACTGGAGTCATACTGGAAATTCTACTTGTGAATCTTTATCACATAATTACTCCTACTCGAATCAATAGTTAGAGCAAGCGACTACTCTAAATGATTGTTTAATTTGGCTGTTTAGTGGAATATTTCTTTCCCTATTAATTTGGAGTTATATTAACATTTTTAAAATTTTTGATGTAATTTCTTGACAATTTGGCGGTAATTAACTTTTTGTCGTTTGCTCTAACATAAAAATGATTTGACTTTAGGCATTGCGATTTTTTTTTTATTTTATTTAAATTAGTGTCCACACTCGGGGTAGAAAAATACCTATATCCACCCTGTGGGCATAGATCAAGATTCTTTATTGGCTCTTCATCAGTAACCTCTTAATCACTTATTACATCTTCAAATATTTGCTTATATCTATTTGAGCAATTTTTCTGGCTATCACTACATAAATTAGGATATTTCAAGCCGTGTTTTCAGCAGCCACTTCTTCTTTTGTTACAGCCACTTTCACAGCTGCAGCTTATACTTCTTAATACTTTTTCTGAAATTAACTCTGAACTCCGAGATAACCTAGATATTCCTTCCAGCTCCATTGCTTTGCTATTTTGTTATCGGAGTCGCTGCCCAAATTACCACGCCAAATTTGCAACTGGTAAAAGATTTTAT
This sequence comes from Diaprepes abbreviatus, assembly GCA_034092305.1. Lineage (NCBI taxonomy): Eukaryota > Metazoa > Arthropoda > Insecta > Coleoptera > Curculionidae > Diaprepes > Diaprepes abbreviatus. Next base: position 12,782,429 of record JASJET010000228.1, on the reverse strand, counting down.
ATGAGTCTTATGCAGCTGCTTCTTCATTTGGGGGAAGTTTTTTCAACTGGAAAGTAGACTTGTTGTTAGAGTTTCTTTAACTAAATTCATGCAACTTTAGCAATATGACACCAAGATAAATTATGTCATTGAAATTTAAGTTATTATTTACATAAATCAAAAAAATTGAAAATAATAAAAAAAATCAAAAAAATTATGATCCAAAAAGTTGTTTTTTTTTTTGGTTCTTCGCAATTTCAAGCTGTTTAAAGAAAAATAAACCATTATTACATATACCATTTGAAAGTAGACTTTTCAACGGTTAAAATGCGCACAATATCGAAATTATAGACATCAATAAAGTTTTCCATGAAAGATAAGTGTGTTTTTTCGAAAAATGTGAATTTCTCAAAAACTACTCGCTTCTCAGGTTTCAGTTAAATTAGGCTTATTCAGTGGAAAAAAAGTACACGTTCAGAAAATTTCATGTAAATTGATTAATTTTTACGCAAGATAATAAAACAGAAGTTTTAAATCTTTTTATTATCTTAACTTTTGTATAGAAGGTCAAGTTTCGCTGAAAATCGCAAGAAACTACTTTCAACCCCTAAATAGCACCCTCAATTCACCATTTACCATGATGTCTAGTTTAATTTTTTTCCTCTCTTTCTTATAACCGTAACCAAATTTTCCTCCTAGTCCGAGCCTGTATTTTTTTTCAGCCGTCTGAATTAGCTACAATACCAGCCTACATTTATTTAACTAATTATTCCAACTTTTATAAAAATAGTTTAAGGTTTTTTAATTTTTGATACTAAAAACAAATTTTGTAAATTTTCATTTCAATCATAGAATTAGTTTAACAAATTACCGAAATTCACACTGGTTCTCTTTTCATATGTATTTCTACCATCTAAAAGTCTTATCAGTGGAGTTGTAATGAACAAAACAACTGTTTATATCAAATTCTCATTCCTGGATAGATATTTGGAATGCCAAATTGGAAAATATCAACAGTCCAATACTTTCCATACATAAACTGGAATAGTGAGTAGCTTAAAAATTAGATAAGCAGCCTAAAGGAGAAAAAAGGTAACTTCCTTAATCAATTCCATAACCGCATTATATTTTATTTAATTTTTTAAGCTTCTTACTACTTCGTAATACGTATAAATGTCATTAGACTGTTAATATTTTGCCGTTTGAAAATAACATTCTGCCGACATATATTGGAATGGGGATGTAATATAGATAGTTGTTTTCTGTGAATTTTGCTCTTGGTTCGTTATAGCTCCACTGACGAGACCATTAGGAAATCAAAACGCATATCAACAGATGTAAAGTGAAAATCATGAGAAATGAACTGTCTACCTTTTTCTTCGATGATCAACTTATTGAACAAATTCTATGCCACAAATATTTCCTTATATTTTATATATTATTCTTAATTTGAGCTGCTTTTTGATTGGAGGGGTCAGGCTATTACAGATCTGTAAGACTTTTAATTGGAATTTCATTTTTTAAGTGTTTTAATAAATAACTTTAGTTTTCAACAATGATGTTATATTTATAAATTGTATTTTTTTTTTAACCGTCCGTGGTGAAAATATATAGAAACGTCGTAAAAGCTTAAGAAAGTTGATATATCTATTGACTGCCAAGTATTTAAAAATTCTTTGTGAAAAAATGCTTCAAGGCTAAACAAAATAGATGACAAAGGAATAATATAGTTTTTTCGTTCGTCGAATATAAACTTTGTTTTAAAACTTTTATTTAAACTAGATAAAATTGGAATAAGCACGAAAATATTTCTAAATATAAAAAATACTGTTAAGATTTTTTTTATAAGAAAATAATCTTTGTTAGATTTTAATCTGTTAAAAGCTCTTGTATTTAAAGTTTTTTAGTACAAATTCTTTCTTGTTAAACAGGCTTTAACATCGAAACTACAGATTATCAAACATCTTTTCACACTAACATGTGCAAAAATTTTGCCTCTAAAAATAATTTGATTATTTAACCGTCTTGTATATTTAAAATATATTAAACAAAAGCACCTTACTTAGCTGGTCAATGATTCAAAATGGTCAGAGTGATCATAAAAGTTTATATGTCTGTCATTTTTAATCTCGAAATTTTGGCATTAATTTTACTGTATGAAAGACCTTGAGTTTCCGTGTAAATGCAACATTTCACAATTTTTGTAATTAAGCCGACAAAAAATATAATAAAAAGTTAAAAATAAATTAACCACTATTTCATATTATAATTAATTTGATAATTATAGATAAATTTATTCACTTTGTAACTTTATAAAAGTGGCAGTATTTAAAGAGGCTATATTTAAATTCGTTTTAAGCGGAATTATATTGTTTTCCATATCATTGTTACATGTTTATAATGCTTTTCATTTGTGTTCGATTATAAATTTAAAATTCGACGCCGACTTCAAAGAAGTGCCAAGTAATTAAGTAAACCTGCCAGTAAAAAAATTATTTATTTTTTTAAATAATTCATTTAATTTTTTTGAGTTTCAATAAATTATTAAAATCAGTTAGCCTAATCACAATATTCAATAAATGCGTTAAATACTGTTAAAAGAAAGTGGAAACAAGAAAAAAATTCATTGAGATAAAGTGAAAAGAGCTATTGTTAAAAAAGTAAAAAAATGGAATAAAGTTCGCCAGCCAACATGTTTCTAAAAATGTTTTCATTTTTTTTCTGTTTCTAATCTACTTAAAAATCGTTACTTTTTACAGAATTTCCTCGAAACCGAATCAGAATATCTTGCTTCTTTCAAAACCTAAGCGCAAAAAAATCCCTCATTAACATTTTTTTTTCAAGTCTTTGATCCCTTGCATAAACCTGCGTGAAAATATTTTTTTAAGATTTCCTTCAGAAAAAATAAAAAACCGCATCAGAATATCTCACTTCTGTCAGAAGTTATGGACAAATAAATTCGCTTTTCACTATCTTTTTTTTATTTTTTTAACACTTTTGTGAGAAATGAACCTTGAAAATATGCATACAAAAATCTGACCCGTAGTAAAATCGATGCCTAACTAAATATATAAAAATTTTTGAAATCAGCCAAAAAACTTTCCATTCCATCAAAAACAGTCAGTTAAGCAATTACTGTTTTTTAAATTAAATCCCACAAAAATTTCTCGAATCATCATTATCCTGAATTGTTTTATTACAAAGCGTTTAGTTTACCATGAACCTTCAATCGTGCACTGAAACGTGGTACAAGTAGTTCAGCTTTATTTTATTTGAACGAATTTCATGTCATAGATTAGATATATATATTTAACAAGTAATCCCCTATTTTAGGGCACAAATCACCCCTGCAATATTTTTGGTAGAATATATATATACCTCATATGATAACTTTTTAAGGCAAATAAGTTAAAGTAACAAAAGAAGTTTGAAATAATAATATCGATTAACAAATCATTTATATGACTATAAAAAATTATATGGTAATGATAAATAAAGGTGACGATTCGAATCTAGACAGGCCAAGTCAGATAAATAGAGGACATGCGGCATAGCTTCAAGCTTTACTTCATGAGTTTTTGTCATCATCATGACAACTTTATGGCTAAGAGTGCTATCCAGATGACAGACGAGTTTCTATTTTGCCAGACTTGGATTTTTTAATTTTCTTGTTTACCTTGAAACAGAAGAATTTTATAATATTCGGCGTTAATTATGCCGCTCTCTCTGTCAAAAAGAATCCGTGAGCGTCAAAAATCGGTTACCATAACCCTTCCTAGAACTGGAACGCGCTTTACCGTTTCCGGATAATTTGATCTCGAAGTCGCAGAATAAAAATAATTTAAAAGTAAGAAAACTCAATTCTCAAAAATGTAAAAACTTGTACACAGTCTTATGAGAAATCAGGATCTTGACACTTCCTTATGAATTATACTATCATTTGTCGATCAGATAAAGTTGAAAAAAAAATTAAAAAAGAGTTTTTTGAAACCTTTAAGTTTCTTTTTTTCAATAAAATATTTAGCTTACCGTGAGGTTTACTGGTTTACTGAGATATCAATTAAAAGAAATGACATAAACTTTAAGATAAACCTGCATTAAAATGGAGTCGAAACGTTGGGCAACGTTTCCATGAAAAATATTTTCTAGCTAGTATATCACAACTTTTACACCACAAATCATCAGCAATACATTTAATTTCTGTCACTCGTTTATTGATATGAATATACACATCTTGTAGAATGATTTTTTTTTCTGTTTTACGTTGCTTTGGATTCATCGTATTCTGACCCTATTGTTTACGGTTAATACTTACAAATTTACTAGCATCTTTGCCATGAGAATGAATGTAAAAGGGGTGGTGATATTAGATCATCGATGCCTAGGCCTCCATAGGGCCCTTTACATCCCACCATATCTGCAGATTATTCGAGGCCGATCGCCTTTGCGAATCCAAGCAGCCTCGTTAGTTGAACTTGCCTAACTGCTTCCGGTAACAAAAAAAATTATCTCCGAAATATCTCTGTCTCAGTCCGTTGAGTGCTGGGTACCCTCTGAGAACATGGTCAACAGTTTCATCCTCCTCCAAACACCATCTGCACGTCGGGTCGCCCTCGACACCGATTCTATGAAGATGGCCCCTGAGATGACAATGTCCTGTCCACAATCCCACCACAATTCGCAGCTCTTTCCTTCCCAAGAAGAGAAGCTCCTTAGTACGCCGTGCGCTAGGCCCAGTTATATGTTCCTTAGCACACCTTATTCCAGGAGCTCCCTTCCATGATTCAATAAATTTGCTTTCCGGCAACGATTTTAATTCTGTTTTGCCAATAGCAATTGGGACAGGTAATATTGGTTGGGGTCCATACGGTTCGATCTCCGAACCCAACTTTGCCAGACGGTCTGCTTCCTCATTCCCGCGTATGCGCGAGTGGCCCGGGTCCCATACGAGTCTGACTGTGCAGCCTTTCCTTATCATATCATTTAGTACATCCTTGCACTCAGACACCAGTCGTAAAGTCACGACACTCGACTTCAGTGCCAACATCGCAGCCTTACTGTCAGAGCATATATTTATTACTCTATTCCTGTCTATGTCCCTCTCACAGAGATGGGTACACTGCAGAATATTTTTTGCCATGAGACATTCAAATATTATGAGTAAACATTTTACTATTTGAAAGAGGAAAAAAAAGGGTAGGCTACTGTCTGAGAGATAAACATAAACAGTAAAAACATGACGTTGCTAAATTAGAAATGTGTTACGACCAGGTGATTTAAATGAATCAAATGAAGTTCCTTATTCAGTTATTTTTCTGTAATGTTTTTTATTTCAATGATAAATGCCTTACAAACTATTTATTTTTAAATTATATTATTTTTTATTAGTATTTTAATTTAATTGGTCAAATATTGGGTATTACACCTCATTCGACTCATGTGCAGCAAATGGACTTTATTAATGCTCTATATTTTAAATAATTTAGTTAAATTTAAAAAATCTTTTCATTGTTTTTTTTTATATAATTTTTCTCTCAATATTTATTACTATTACTTTTTTTAAAGATTTTAATGAAGGATATTCTACGACCTTACGTGCCCGAATACAAAGGACTCGTGGCAAGCGATGATGGTGAATCAGAATACATTCAGTTACAAGACCTTTTGGGAGATTTTATATCGCCTTGTGTTATGGACTGTAAAATAGGTGTAAGGACCTATTTAGAGGAAGAATTGGCCAAAGCTAAGGAAAAACCTAAGTTACGGAAGGTATGTACTCGTTAATAAAGACCACTAAATTATTGGAGTGGATATGGAAATACAATTTACAAATATATAGCTAAATAATTACGATTGTAATTACAATAATTTTTCAATATCAGTACTTCACCAAGATTATCTTGGTATTGTATCGCATTGTCTTATAAAATTAAGACCAACAAGAGTTGATACAATGTAAGTTCTAAGAACCCCAATACAAAATAATGATAAAGGTTCGAGTACCAATGGCGTCGATAATAATACTGATTTTTTTCTTGTCAACCAAAAAAATTTTGCGCAGCAATTTAAAAACATAAATAGTAAGATTTCTAAGAAAAAGTATTTATACACAAGAAATTACGTATATACGAAATGCGTTTTTAAGTAGCGTTCGCCGAATAAAGCTAAATACAAGACATTTATTATTTTGAGTAATAATTTGATATAGGAGTATAAGCACTGCTCAATACTTTAAATATATCGTTTATGCCTGGGACTCTCTTTAGAGGGGGGAAGGCGATATTACAATAGTACAGTATGACAAGCGAAAGCGAATTGTGAACAGGGGGGGGGGGGCAGTAATTAACTTTCCTAATACAACAGGCAGAAGCGCGATTATTTTTCGGAATTCATAACTTTTGAGGGGAGGATCACCCTCCCTCTGCCCCCCTTGGATCAATGCCTAGTTTATACATTGATTAGACAAAAAGTGAGTGCTTAAAATATAAGAATAATTCCTCTATAACTTATTATGGTAATTATTCAAAATAGCGGAAAAACTGAATCTTGCGATGATTTTTTGCATACCCCCTATTTTGGGGTGGTAAAATACAAATCTGAAGTTTTTTCTAGCAGTCGCATATAATTGTCCCAGAAAAATATTTTTACTATCACATTGTATTTTCCGATATAGTCCGTCAAATTTCGCCAACTAGAACACACTAAAACTCGAGCCGAAAAAAATTGTGTGGGAAAATGCATACACTGTTGCCGAATTTCGCAAGACCTTCAAATTACATTTGTTCTAATAGCAGTTCAATAATTTACTCCTATTTCTCTTCTTGCCCCAAAAGCGAATATTAATTAAGGGGCACGCTGACGTTTGAAAAGAGATTAATAGAGATAATATATTGGTACCATCACTGAATGGTCCATAAGATTGAAATTAATGTTGGGGGGAAATTATTTGATTTGTACCTTTTAGTTTGGTTTTCAGTTCTCCCAGAATACTGATGACGCAATATTTCAAGCTCTTCAGGCATTACACCTGAAGTTTAGTGGTGGATAAGGGGTCGAGGTAGTTTTCTGTGATTTGACGAAAGCTTTGGATCGTGTCAGTCATGGAATACTGCTGCGGAAACTCACACTTTAACTTTAAAGGTGTTATTCTGGAATTTCTCAGACCTCTCCATAGCGCCTGCATTCGAAAGAGTGTTTCAAAAGAGCTAGATGTTTCAATGCATGTTTCTCAGGTTTTTATTTTGGTTCCTGTGTTATTTTTATTGTATGTGAATGACTTTTGATCTGTTATTAAGCATGATAGCTATCCAGTTTTTGATGCAAACCACCATCCTTTGGCATCACAAAAACTCGTCTGAATTTTACGATTTAATAAACATTTATTTAACCAATACCAAAAAGTGTGCGATTGTAATTTTCAATATTCAAAACATAATGGGTGGTATTTCCCTTGAAGACAGTATAGCCGTTTGTTCGTTTGCTCTCTTATAGAAACTTGCAGACGTTTATATATATATATATATATATATATATATATATATATATATATATATATATATATATATATATATATATGTAATTCAGTCGTATGCCTTTATATTTTTTTCTTTCTCTAAAACTATGTGTTGCTGCCTAGATATATAAGTGGGTGTACATCTTATATGTTTTGTTTTTGTTATTTTGTAATTATTTACTAGATATTAATTTTTCTTTTATGACAATATTTAATATTTACTTTGTATCTGTTAGGTTTTTTAAATTGTATTTCTCTTTTCAGCTTTATTATTAAGATTTATTTTATCTCTCAACAGGCATGATGACTGTAACGAAGAATCACTGAAATTATGACTTGAAGTAATTATATAGGATAGACAGATTCTAAATACTTATTTTTAGATTACAAGTGAAATTATATTTATTTTAGTAAAAATAAAAACACAAAATATCGAAATCGGCCATATTAGATCGAACACCAATCAGAAGCGCGTGACCTCACGCTTTCGTAAACATCACATCAGTCAGCATTGTTTATTGCCTTTATCCTTCGAGTTTGTCTTTATTTGCATCTTTAATCAGATATTTTGTGGATAAAACTATCAAGTGTGTCAGTTTCGTTCTATTTAAAGTACAACAACCTCATGGAACAAGGATTTATAAAGGCCAATAGCTCAAATTTGCCAAGAATCGACTCCTTCGAACATACCCCTATAGAATTAGTATAACGTCAGAACTAGGGCCCAGTTGTTTGAACGCTGAAAACGTAATAATATTTTTATTTATATTTGTAAAAGTGTTGATAAACAGTAGATACTTCATCTCTTGGTACACATATACCGATTTTATGCTATCCTTTTCTAATTGCATTAGTTAAAAGAGATGATAATCGGTACGTCAATTCTAGAAATGAATTTATGGTTGCCTAAATTATTGTTATTGTTATTTTCAATATGTAAACAATATTTACCAATAAAAATAAGTTTCTAAATCCTCTTTTTGTTAATATTAATTGAAAACTTTACCTTTAGATTAATTTCTAACATTTAAAAACACTGAAAAGAGCCACGACAAGCAATTAAACTGAAAGAAAAGATAAGTAAACATGTTTATGTTTGTCAAACATCAAAAAAGCCTCTTCTCCACCGACCATAACCAGCCTTCAAACAAATCTATTGTTGTTTAAATCTATAGGGTATGATCGAAGATCGACTCCTTGATGCTGGGAGCGAGGTTAACTGGTGCACTGTTTTAACTTCTGAATTTGTATAATATATATATACTTGTACTGATTTATCAGCTGATTTTGGAAAGGTGGTAGGTGCTTCTAAATCTTCAATTGTGTGTAAAGCTAAAAAATAAAAATAAGTACTTGTAAACAAACTGTAACTATTTACACATTATTATGTACTATAATTTTAGCAACATACTATAATAATAATATTATAATACTAATAGGTACCACAAAGATTGTTTGGAAAGATAACTACCTATAATGTTATGATTAAACCGGCAAACAGAAAAGATACACTTTTGAATTCAATAAAACAGGTTACCGATATAAAAAAGCTATGAGTATGTACCTGAACTTTCTGATGAAGTGCCTGCGAGTTCTAAATGTTCCGTAGGTGTTTCTGTTTGTGTTACAGCTTTCTCGCATTCTTCAGACACCTTCTTTGTTTTTTTGAGCTAGGGACGCTCAACGGTGTCAGAAGTTCATTTGCTTCTGCCCAGTTAGCATTCAAATCTTGTGGGTATACACCCTGACTTCATGCGCACTTATAAAACTGAACCCATTACTTGGTACTGTATATAATTTTCCATGTCATTTGGTAACTAGAAAAAGAAAAAAGCTTTTAGTTAGAAACTTTAAATATAATACAGTAATAAAAAATAAAACATAACCTTAAACGGGATCGACAGTGTTATAGACAAATATTTACCTTACATATATTTTGTTTGCGAGCTTCGCCACTTATTTATATAAAATAAATACATCAAAATGATCTTCCCAGAAATAAATTAATGAATTAACAGATACAGAAGCTGGATCTCGCCTTGCAAGATTTAGTCATTATTTCTGATATTTTCCTTCATTGGCACGTTAATAAATAACTTATTCGAAGTTTTTATCGATGTATTACATCGGGGAACTGTACACTATCGATACACATTAGAATTCATGATTATCGCACAAAATAATGGAAAATATGATTGGAGACAAGCAATAAAATGCAACTTGTCAAGTGTTTACGAAAGGGTGACGTCACAGACGGAAGCCATTACTATTCTAGCGTTTTGGTGCGAAATTTAAATTTTATTTTAAAAAGGTAAATTTTCCCTTCAAAACATTAATTTTTTGCGGAAAATCAGTCATCATGCCTACTATGAAGCATATTTGATTTGCTTTGATTTAAATAAATGGTCATTAGGTTTAACTTCTTGGATCGTCTGAATTTTATAGGCATAGAAAATGTAACGCCATTAGAAAATACATATTCGACGTACAACTGATTGATTGATTGGCATTATTGGTAACTCGTTTACTAGAATTTATTGATTAAGTTATAAAATAAAGGTTCTAATAAGGCCTAGGCATTGAACATCTGCACCACTTTTTGTTTATACAGTTTCGTTACTCAGCCTAAAGACAGTACAAATTGACAAAAAAAGCCTAAATTAAAATTTTAACAAATATGTCAACTTCAAGAAAAATAAAAATAACCAGCAAAGTAAAATTCGAAAAATTAAATAGCCATGACAAATTTTTAGACAACCTTTTAAATTTAACCAAGAAAATACAATATTTTTTAGCTTTGATTATCAGTTATAAGAGAAAATGGAAATATAATTTTAAAGCAAATATTTAAGAAATATAGTATAGGTAGATTCCACGACTATTATTTATTTGCTTTGGGACTGTTTTTATTCAATACCAGCACATTATAATCTTAAGCTCGTTATATTAATTATATTATCGACGAGTTAAAAACCTTGAGCATAATATAAACTTAAAAAAACTGTTAATGCAAGTTCATATTTCGCGTCACTAAAATGTCAACAAGAGATTTATTTGCATTTTATTTCCAGTCGATTTTGTTAGTAGAAAATAACTTCTGATAATTACTGGAACAAAAATTTCAGTACTGTTTAAATTGAGAAATTGTCTTTTAATTCACTGACACGAACCCCTATTATAGTCTAAGCCATAAGTAAATATAAGAACAAATTCGTAGATGTATGAGACCTATCCAGGGGTGTTGGGGGCAACGTAAGAACAAATCCTACATAAAATGTAACAACAAATAATAGGCTGAGGCCAAGAAGGGGGTGTCAAAGTTGAGATTTTAAAAACCAACAATTTGTGCTTTTGTACGATCATTTTCTTCATTTTGTTATTGCAAAAAAAAAACAAAAAGCTCTTGAAATCGGCCGTTATTAACTGACTTCTAAAAGACGGAGGTTCTCAATTCGTCGAGTATGTATGTTTTTTTTTATATACGTACACCGATTACCCCGGAACGGCGGCACCGATTTGAATGAAATTTTTTACGTTATGTTCAAAAAGTTGCTGTGGTGATCCCATATTTTTTTGGACGAAATTGGTGCAGTAATATCCAAGATCGCGCTGACAATATGGCGGCCAGAAAAATTAATTTTGTCTGATTTTCTTCAAAATTGGTATGGGGAAATTTTTGGGGTCCTACACAACGAAACTAAAATTATTTGAAAAAATTCAGTATGGCGGATCCAATATGGCGGACAAAAAATTTAATTTTGTCTGATTTTCTCCAAAATTGGTGTGGGAAAGTTTTCGGGGTCGCACATAATGGATCCAAAATATTTTTAAAAAATTCAATATGGCGGATCCAATATGGCGGACCAAAAAATCAATTTTGTCCGGTTTTCTCCAAAATTGGTACGAGGGAGTGTCCTAAAAATTTTACATTTTTCGATTTTCTCCCAAACTGATATAAGGGGTTCTTGGGGGTGTTAATTATGAATTTAAAAGCATTTTTTCAGGATTCAATATGGCAAATCCAAGATAACGGAGTAAATCATTTTTGAGGATGTAAATAGCGAATATAAGTCTAGAAGTTTTAAATTTCCGGATTTCACCCAAAATTGGTACTAGGGGACTTTGAAGGGTTTAAATTTAGATTAGATCAAGACTTAAAATAATTTTTTTTGAAATTCAATATAGCGGATGCAATATGGTGGGTTGAAAATTTTACCTTATTCGCATTTTCTCAGATTTGGTATTAGAGGGTTTTCGGGGTCGTGTATTATGAATATGAAGTTACTTTTTACAACTATTAGGTTGATAAGGTACAATATGAGATATTGAAAATTTAAAATTTTTCTATTTTGTCTAAAATTGATATCGTGGGGTTCTTGAGGCGTATACAAACTCAATATGCAGTATAAAATATATCGAGCTAAGAAATTTACATCTTAGTTTCTTTAAACATCGATATTGAAGATTTTGGAGCCTATATTACCAGTCTTAGATCAATTTGAAATTTAAGATAGTGGATTTACTATGACTGAGTAAATATTTGTTTGATACAATTTTACTGGTATTTGGAAAACTCTAAGAGCGAAAGAATTTTTAGTGGTTCATTTTAGAGTGATTTACAACTTTGGATAAAATGGGTACTTTTTTGCCACCTTGGAGTCATTGCGAGGTATACTAAACTCGATTAGTACTTAGTTCAAATAATTTATGGATATCATAATGAATTCTAAAACTAAAAATAGAAAAATAAAATTTTTATAAAAAAATTGAACCGACTTCTAAAAGTGCGCTAAAAAGTGAAAAATAACTATAAATTTTTTTATGAAATTGAAGTCGGCGCCAAAGTAAATGAAATAATTAACTATTAATATATACAAATTATGGTAAGAAAGTAATTACAAATAAAGTATTTTTAATCTGTTTATGCAAATCACATTTTGTCAGGTATTAGTTTGGCGCCGACTTCAAAAAGTTCAATTGCATATAAAAATTTATAGTTATTTTTCACTTTTTAGCGCACTTTTAGAAGTCGGTTCAATTTTTTTATAAAAATTTTATTTTCATATCAATTATTTATTGCCAAATTAACTTTGCTTGCACTTTTTTGATTTTAAAAGGAAGCCCTCATCATTCTGAACAAAATGATATTTTATAACAATAAATTGGATAATTTGTTGTTGAGATATTGCCATTTTTGTTTGTCCCAGCACGAAAAATGTTAATTGCTATAATTTTTTTTGGTATACATTTTGACCTGCACAATGTTCAATCTCTTCGTGAGGGTCTAAACTTTCATATCTTGTTAGGGGCAAATGAAAAGTTAATTTTCAACCCCTTAAATATCGCTTTAAAAAAGAGGGTTTATGTCATATTTATAATTTTTCGAGCTACTCCAGATTAAAAAAAAAGCATCGAAGTTGATCCATTCGTTGTTGAAATACGGCGAATTTTTCCGAGCGCCGCTGATCTGAAGCTGCGAGTTTAATTCCGTCGCGCTTGCAAGTTCTCTACTTGTTACTACGGTATCTAAGAGGATGAGAATTATTTTTTTCATTTGTCCCTAACAAGATATGAAAATTTTGCCTCTTGGGGTAAATAAAAAGCAATATCTCAGCAACAAATTATCCGATTTACTATCATAAAATATCATTTTCTTAAAAATGACTAAGGCTTTCCTTTAAAATCAAAAAGTGCAAAAAATTAGTTTTGGAATAAATAATTGATATGCAAAAAATTGCTGATTTTCAGTTTTTTTTTTGACTTTTTTGCAATAACAAATTGAAGAAAATAATCGCACATAGGCTCAAAGTGTCGGTTTTTAAAATCTCTTATAACTTGTATTTGAAACCTTTGTTCCAAAATGCGTTCTTTGGTTTGTAGATTCAAAAAGCCAAATTTGACCTCCCCCTCTTGGTCCCAGCTTATTTTTTACTGCTACATTTTATGTAAAGTTTGTTCTTACATTGTCCCCAACATCTCAGGATAGGTCTCATCCATCTCAGAATTTACGCCAAAAACAGCCCTAATTTTTATCTATGGCTTGGACTACTAATGAAAATTAACCATGATAAATGACATACTCTGAAAGATGATTTTCTTGGCCATAGATTTCACCACGTACCTAAATGAACAGAATCAATATTTTTGTAATTAATTTGACAAATTTGAGTACGCTTACGACTTTCAACAACAGTTGGTGTAAAAATTATTTTTCAATGTTAAATTTCAATAGTGCACTTAATAGAAACGTTTTATGAACAATAATAATAATAATAAAATATAATTTATTGTAATATTTATTTTATTTTTTATTTTTAAGGATATGTACGAAAAAATGTGCCAGATAGATTCCAATGCACCAACAGAAGAAGAACATAAACTCAAAGGAGTAACCAAACCAAGATACATGGTTTGGAGGGAAACCATATCATCTACAGCTACTCTAGGATTTAGAATAGAAGGAATAAGAAATGCGGATGGTACAAGTAGTAAAGACTTTAAAACTACCAAAACTAAGGATCAAATTGTCGATGCATTTGAGAAGTTCACAGAAGGATTTCCACATGCTGTGGTAAGATATATTTTGTGTAACGTAGACAATTGTCATAACAATGGGCTTCTTTGAATATTAGTCTTACTATTGTAACTAATACAATAAGACTTGGCTTAAATTTTGGGTTTCTCAGTATTGTAAGTGGTAAAAATAACATAATGTTAATGATTAAATAATAGATTTGCTGTTACCAAAAGCGGTTTAATTGGTCGATACAGTTTTTTAACAAAAAGCTTTGCCAAGTGATATTTTAGTAAGATGAATTAGAGTATATTGTTGGGCATTTAACTTACATATAGTCTTAACATTTAGCAAGGTTATTTTTATCAAAAAATTGTTATTAAATACAGTCAAATGCGAGCCTATTAGAGAAATGGTAATATCCTTTTTGTATATATTTTGATTTTTCCTTTTAAAGTATTTTCATGGCGTAATTTAATTCATCTATTTAAATACGTAAAGCTGGTAAGAAGGACGAAAAACTGACTTTTTCCTATCGACTATGACAAATACATAACGTCAGCAGCGGCATCGTGGCGGTATTGTGTTTGTTCAATAAATTCTCCTATAATAATGTTTAATTAGCTTTCTCTTTAAATACCAAATACAGCAATTATTAACTAAATGATAACTATATATGTATGTATTGAGAGAGAACAGTGGCGTATTATCCTTCTTGCCGGAAATTTCCTTTCGAATAATTATTTTCTGAGAACAATTTTATGGTGGAAAGACTTTTTTAACCAATTTTTTATTTACTTTGTTAAAATTTTCACTTAATTAAGTTTCTCTATTTTTACGTAAAGTATCACACAATTTGAGAAAGAAAAGAAAATTTTCATTTATTTAGTGTGCGACATCGTTTCTCAATCTTTTTAGTATCGCAACCCAGTAAATAGTCAAAAAGATAATAAAAAATGTTGTGGTCCCCTCTCTACAATATGTTAATCTGACTTTCATCAAAGTGTTACATCGATTAGTTAATACGGAGATGATTAGTCCTTTTTTTAGTATCCTTTCTAGATTCTTACGGCGTGTTTACATGCTTACGAATCGTGAAAAAACGAATCATCTATTTGTCAGGTATATATGTGATTGGACCGTTCCAGTTATATCGAATTATTTCACACAGCCAGAAATACCGATTACAAGACTTGTGTAACCCCATGTTGTAATGATACTTTTGTCAGTTCGAACATGTGCCCTGCACTACATATACTTGTAAAATGAATCGCCCACACATCTGACAAGGATCGTTCGTCTCGAGTGCACTTAAGCGGGTTCGTACAAGCTTTGTATTTTGGTAATAAAAATAAAGGAACGAGACGAAGAGTTTCATTGTTAATTACATTTTTACGAAAACAAGTACTGATTTCTTTTCTCACTCAGCGTTAAATAAATTAATATTAGTGTGGTGATGAAAAAAATTAATAATATATAATAATAAAATGGACAAATTTGTGACGAAACGAAATGCACCGTCCACATTTCGTGAACCAGTAAAGGAAAAGAAGATGTTGTACAGTAAAAAATATCTAATATTTGGATTTATTGCCTCGAATGACAAGCCAAAACGTGATGTTCTGTCCGCGAAAATCATGAATCCTTCAAAATTAGTCCGGCATCTGGAAAC
Organism: Diaprepes abbreviatus; assembly: GCA_034092305.1. NCBI lineage: Eukaryota > Metazoa > Arthropoda > Insecta > Coleoptera > Curculionidae > Diaprepes > Diaprepes abbreviatus. Next base: position 12,766,751 of record JASJET010000228.1, on the reverse strand, counting down.
CAAACACCCGTCCTGAAAAATCAACAAATTGCTATTAACAAACCATGCCGTAATGAGTATACAGCATTTCTAGTATTCTATTTAGTGCTATTAAGAGTGGTCAGGGAGTCTAAACCACATACGATTGCGGAAAAGCTCGTTTTACCCACCGCCATTGATATGATCACTATGATGATAAGTTCGGAAGAAGTCAAAAAGTTGAACGGTATGCCACTTTCAAATGACACAATATCAAGACGTGTTAATGAAATGGTCAACGATGTTCACAATCAAATAATTGAAAACATTAAATTAGGCGAATTAGTTGCTATTTAGTATGAGGAGTATGTTATTTTGCAAATAAATTCCTAGTCGGGCAACTGATGAGGAACTTTTTAAAGCTTTTATTAATGTAACACAAAATGAAAACTTGAACCTTTAGTAAATGCATTGCAGTATGTACAGATGGCGTGAAAGAGATAACGGGGAAGAACAGTGGTGTGATATCAAAATTAAAAGATATTTTGCCACATATGGGATGAACGTATTGCTTTCTTCACAACAATGCGCTCATTATAAAAAAAATGGCAGACAATTTACAAAATGTTCTGTCAAAAGTCGTTAAAGTTGTTAATTTTATTGTAAGCCGGACCTTGTAGACTAGATTGCTTTTCACATTGTGCGAAGAAATGGGTGTCAAAAACGACTCACTGCTTTTTCATACTGAAGTCAGCTGGTTGTCACGAGGAAAAGATCTAACGATGGTTTTTGGAATTACAAAATGAATTGAAAATCTTTTTCACAATTAAAAATAGCTCGTTTTCGGTTTTTACAAGATGGAGATACTTTGTTACTGTTGGCTTACTTGAATGATATATTTTCACATTTGAATGACAATAAAACGAGCTTACAAGGAAGTAAAAAAAACATTTTACTAATGACAAAGTCACTGCCTTCATCAAAAAACTTTTTAGATTATATGGCTTGAAAAACTTAATTTTGATGCATTCACTTTAACTTTGGATTATATTACTAAAAATATGGATTTAGAAAAATCTGTTATTGATTTCATGTTGTAGAGCATGGAAACGTATTTACACAAAATGAAAATTAAGTTACTGGGATATTTCCTAGATAAATGTGTTCTCAATCTGTTTGATAAAAATATTATTGCAGTTGCTGAATTGCCGATTGAGATTCACAACCAACTTTTGAAATATTCGGCTACAAAATACTTCAACTTGAACTTTTAACTCAATATTTAGATAAGTTTTGGCTTGCACGACAATCTGAATACGGAAACCAATACGAAAGCTTTGAAAACTTTGATCCTCTTTGCTACTTCTTACTTATGCAAAAAAAGGTACTCATCTATAGAGGCTTTAAAAACTAATTATAGAAATCGACTATTGTCACTGGAAAATAATTTGCTTATGTCTGTTTTCACTGATAATCCATGTATAGAAAAAATTTAAATGAAAAAGAAGATGGATAACTCAACAATAGTTAGGGTAGCACGTGACAAATCACCTTTAGGTCGCAGATATGTAGGGCGATCTTAAAAAAGATGAAGCGACAATTTAAGGTTCAAATAGGTGGAGGGGTAGAAGAAAAAACAGGCATTTTATGCCTAAACTAAAGAAAGAAGAAGAAGAAGAAACAGCTTTGGGTATTACATCATTTCATTTTGTTGTTATTATCTGGTAATATTTAATTTTTAACAAGTCTTTTTTATTGAACACATTGCGACGCTCCCCCCATATTCCTGAACGCGAACCCCAGGTTAAGAAAAGATGGTATCCGATATAGTAGTTTTATATATTACAAGAAAGGTAAAAGAATCATTATCTTTCATCAAAAAGAAAAAAATGGAGAAACATATTACAAAATTTGATATATTGCTTCTAACTTCATACACTAACTGACTTGTATGAACTAAATTTGTCCAGTCTGTGTCTCTGCGTCTGAGGGGAACTCTAAAACCTTTATTTTGGAAATCATCTCTGATAACATTATTTTATTTTTCTAGCCCAAATACATCCAAAGATTAAAAGCGATAAAGGCAACTATGGAACAATCAACATTTTTTGAAACCCATGAGGTAAGAATATAAATCTAATAGATTTCATAAGAACATGTTTAATTTATCACAGATGTCAAAACAGGAAGAGGTTTTACTCTCCTTTAAAATGTCGAAATGTTATTTTATGATATACTTTTATTAATTGTTGCTTGGTTTTCCCTTAAAACAAATGGCTTTTACTAATTTTTTAAGGGGTTACCCTACACGGGAAAATGAATGGAAATTCAAATCCATCACATATGAAAAAATTTTAAAATTCGTTTATTATAACTTTGATCTTGATTGATTATGAAACTTTGAAACCTCACCTCACAATATACTGGAAATTCACAAAAAAGCTACACAAATTAAAGCAAAGTCATTAGAATTCGCTAAGCCGTGAAAATTAATCACTAAAAACTCACTTAACATTAATTTATGGGGATTTGACCCATTTACTAAGATTTATGAACAGAAACAGCTCTATCAGTGAGATTTTCAGTTCAGTAATTTTATCAGATAACGATGAAAGTTAAAATAATCATTATACATAGCAGAATTGCAAAAATTATAGATTTGCACACTCCTAACCTTACACTATTACCGGAAACTACAAGCACCCATCCTACTTATTTGTAATTAGTTTCATCAACATGAAATGAAGGAAAAAAGGAAGAAGAAACATGAATAATTCCAATTTCATGTACAACCAACAGCAAAAAGCCAGGCATTACAATCGAAAGTTATTTTAGACTATTTACTGAATTCATTTTTGTTCATAACAAAATGTCGAAATTTAATATTCAAGGTTACAGAACAGATTTTCTAGACTTACGGTATAACTTTCCCTGTTATTCATTCCAGTGACTGATTTTGAACAACTAACTGAAACGTTGTAGGCAGTTCGATCCCTAAGTCATCTATTTACTTAAAAATATAGACAGAAAAAAGGGTAACCTAGGTGTTAAAGAATCGCAACACTTATGACATTTGTGATGCCCCCGTTACATATGGCGATCCCGAACTACTCCAATCTTACTCCCAGAGTCAGAGCTATCATTTTCTAACTATATTAACAAAAAAAAATGCAATCTCTGTATTAGAAATAAAAGAATGCATCTGTTGGCAGTTTTTCAGTTTTTAAATCTTTTTATTTTTTCTCACATAAAATGATAATAAACTAAAAACCTGTTTAAAACCTCTAATTTAGTATCAGTATATAAACTAAATATCAAAATTTTAAATAGTATTCCAGAAATAGGTAAAATAAAAAACAATATATCAAAAACTTAAGATTTAAGCAGTTTTATTGGAAAAATGTAAGCAGTTGTAAATTTATCAGATAATAAAATAAATAAAAATAATAAAGGAACAGTTACAAATAAATAAATAAGTGTAATATATATATATATATATATATATATATATATATATATATATATATATATATATATATATTGTATAACAGTCGAAAAACATAAAAAATTTTGCCTCAAAGTATTTTTAAAAACCCTGAATAATTAAATAATAAAGATACATATTTATTTCATAAATCTTGATGCAAAACTTCAGTAGAATTTTATCATTTTAATGTAGATGAAATTTTGACGCCAAGCAACTTTTTGGTACTTTTTTTTAATTACGGTACTTTATAAATGAAACTATATAATAAATTAATCAAATACCTTATCTCTAATAGAAAAACATACGTATTTAATAAAAAAATTAGTGGAAAAATTAAAATCTGGGGTAAAACCATAAGATAAAGCTGCCACTTACCATTACAAAACAAGGTTATGGATAAAATGAGTAAATCATTGGGTATATAACTAAAATATTGTCAGTGCTACTCAAGTTATGGTTTTGTTGCTCATTGTAATAGTCATTAAGAAGAGAAAAAACTCATCAACTAATCTGTAGGCATAAATAAATTAAACTGTGCTATAGACAACCATCCAAGCACCTTTAGTGGTCAAGTTATCGTCGTGAGTGACGTTAGATATAAATTTACATAAGTTGTAGTTTGAAAACGACTGGAGATCACGTGACATTATTAAGTATCGAGATGTCATATACGAGGTCGGCGGATAAATACGATTGTTGTATGCAATTTCTGGTAATAATTTGAGGTTTAAGTGCAAACATGTAATGATTTTGACTACTGTGTCTAATGATCAAAGTTAGAACGAAATTCATCGCCAAGTGATATGATATATATATATATATATATATATATATATATATATATATATATATATATATATATACATATATAGTAAGTGGGTTAAGTTATCTTGGATTTAACGTAACTGAGTTCTAAGTGACTGATTTTGTGGGTTTTTAGAACTTTATACTAAAAGTTGAAGCGAAAAAAATTGAAATTTTGGTGGTAGTCTTACCTCATATATATATATATATATATATATATATATATATATATATATATATATATATATATATATATATAAATAGATAAGTTTTTGTCCGTGTAATTTAAAATAAATTGGCTAAGCAGACGTGAAATTTGTCAATCTACATCATTCTCGTGTTAAAAAGTGCGGAGCACTCCAAAGTATAGTAAAACTCCGGGTCCGAAAGATGGCGACAGCGCTGTTTCGTCCTAATATGGGACTCGTCAGGCCACCTCATTCGGTAAAAACTATCATCTCGCCTTTGCATCCTATAAAGCTGAATTTAAAATCAAAAACAGCAAACAAGACGACAAAGATCTCGATGGTTCACTTGATAACACAAGAACCACAAATTAACAAAGTTTGTAAAAACCGCCATGTGGTGTTGACTTATCAAGTGAACCATCGAGACGAATTTATTTTTGTATCTTTTGTTAATATTTTTCTGCAATACCCAAGAAAGAATTGCAGAAAAAAGATATGTATATATATATATATATATATATATATATATATATATATATATATATATATATATTGATGTTATGTAATACATTAAATACAATATTATGCATTGAACTATAAAGTGATGTTTTTTATTTAGGTTATTGGAAGTTCCTTACTCTTTGTACATGACCGATATAACGCCAATGTATGGTTAATCGACTTCGCTAAGACAATCAAATTGCCCAATGATATCAAAATTTCCCATAATGCTAAATGGAAAGTTGGAAATCATGAAGATGGTTATTTAATTGGAATAAATAACCTTATTAAAATATTCATGGCAGTTTTAGAAAATCAACCTATCAACGTTACGCCTCCATTATCATTGGAAGATCCACCAGAATTGACATCTGAAGTAGAAAAGGAAATGAGACAGAAACAAGCTATGGAAAATACTTGAATGTCGTATTTCTTCTTGTTATTTACACAAAGATATTTTCTTTTAAATGTTAAATGGAACAAGGGAAAGTACACGCCAGCGTAAAAATAGCAGAATTTTCAACAGATCGATGTAGTGATTAAAAAATATATATTTAGGTTTCAATTTTTCAAAAGAATATTTTTCAAATGCCCACGAGAAGAATTATTATTAAAATTATATTTTGTATAAATACATTTGCCATAGAATTAGCAGCACGAGTAAATAATTCTCAACAAAAAGGTTTCTAGAATCTTTATTTTGATACAACGAATATACCAAACTAAACCTAAATATAGTAGTGGAAATCATACTTAAAATTGTTAAAAGTAAAGAAATGATTATGTTGAGATAAAAATTCGGTTAACTTCCATTTTAACATTTTATAGGTTTTATTAAATCGGGTGTTGGCATATTTATATTATGAAAATCTACGATAGGATATAAGCCGTTTTGTTCTACAATGAGACCGCTTGGATGTGGCAACTTGTCTAAATGCAAAAATTTCATTTTTCAAATTCCAATGTTTCAAAAACTGTTGAAATTCATTATAGTATGTTGCATGCAAAATAGGGGAGGTATTATTCCTATTTATTTTTTCGAAAAAAAAATTAAAAAACATATCAAAAAATACGTTTTATAATTAATGAATTGAGAATAAGTTATCTTAACATAATTCAGTTATGTACTGGCGACTGGCGTATATCCGATGTAAATAAAAACTATTTATTTTTATTTTAGTCCAATTTTAGGAATGTAACTTAAGACTTAAGTCACTATGATACAAAAGCATACGCTTACTTTTAGGATTATGACTTAGATATAAATTTGTGAGTATCAGTATGTTATACATACTGGTAAAATATACATTTATAAATTAAAATTAGAGAGAAAGTAAATGAGTCTATTATTTTAATCTTCCTTTTGATTTACAATGTGATTGTTTGTATTATAAGTTTTTGGAGTCTATGTATAATTCAAAGACTTACTGTTTTTATTTTTTGAAATATTCTAGTGTATTGTTAATTTTTAAGCTTACAGGGCTGTTTTGTTTTTTTTATAATAATGAGCAGTAGGTTTTTCAGTGACAGTCATTAGTTTAACGACCGATAATTGTTTGATATTACTTAATTTTTTAACAGAGATGGATAAAAGTCATTTACAGTGAAATTACTTAAGATATGGTTTGATATTGTTCTACGCGAGTTCAAATTTGATAGCAAATACAGTCACTAGTACTTAAATAATGACTAGTAGGATAAAATGATAATAAAATTACAGAATAGCTTTGTCATATGTACTTTTATGGGTTGTAAAAAATAGTGCAATACTTAGGAGAATGTCTTCTTACACCTTGTATCGACAAAAGATATGGCTCATTGAAGATTTTATAAAGAAATTGAAGCTAAAAGAATTAAGTAACAAATAGATTACCATAATAATAAAAAACGGAGGTTAATCTAGGTGTTCATAAAATTGTATTTATCAAAGAAACTGAACTATCAATTTTTGAAGCTAATGCAATACCGATTTTCAACTATCAATTTTTGAAGCTAATGCAATACCGATTTTTAAATATCGCGAAAAGGGGACACCAAGTATTAAAATAGTACTATTACAATCATACAGATTAATAAAAGTTTTTGTTTTAATCTTTAATATATATATCGTAGAAGTTCGATGTTTTGTTCTGGTACAATCTATTATTTTTCCATATGTTTTGCACTATTTTGTTACACTTTGTATCAAAAAAAGTTGTACATAGAGGCATTTAAGAATTAATAGGGGATTTTCTCAGTATAATATCAAATAAAAGATTTTCTAATCAAAGGGAAGAAACAATATAAAATTAAATTTTGAGAGCTTTATTGTAATTAGGAATTGTTTTTGTTGGTTAAAATATTATAAATAAGGCAAGACATTGTCTTGCTTTAGATAAATTTAGTTTCGGATTCTATTTTAAGTAATTTTAATTTTTGAAAGGGAATATTATATTCTTGAGTTAGAGAATAAAACAATTTGAAATTTATTTAGTGTATTATTTTTAATCTGTGGCACAAAAAAATCTAATTTTATAATAAATGAGATAAAATTTACTTGGATAATATTATGACAGTTTCAGATAATTAGACCACACACAAATAAAAAGAAATTCTATAAAACTCATTTCTGATGATATAAAAGTGAATAATATATAAATATTATATTTTAACGAGCGATTCCTTTTAAAACCCTTTATTTTTTTTCCAATGTCAGTGGTACTCAGGACTCTTAGACCAGCTCTATATTAAAGTATCTATCAAAATTGTCTATGGTGTAATTATGTTAAAGCATTTCAGGCAGATAATCTGTCGGCTTTTTCCAAACCTGATGGAATTCTACTCCAAGACAACCTGAAATGTGTTTAGTTGTACAACACTGCTGTAATTCTGTCCCGACAGAGGTACGTCATACTTCTACGATGGCAAGCCAGAGGTGAAATAAGGGAGGAATAGATAGGCCACCCAATATTACTTTCTGTGGTCGCGTTTTGCGCCATCTGACGAAATATTCGCCAACCCGCAGTTACGTAAGGAAAAAATTAATTGATCCGCATTTATGATGTGATGTAAAAATTATGTAAAATATATAGAGATGGGTAAAGATCAGCTGTTTTTCGCGCGCTCGGATATATAAAAAAATATATAAAACATTCTTTTGTGTTTATGTTTAATTTATTTTTGTAACTTATATATAAAATTTGTATGAAAATTACTCTTGTAGGTCTTATAAATACTTCGTCGTACATGCACTGTTCTGTTTCTTTACCATTTTTAATTTATATTATTTATATACAAGTTTTATTTATTATATCATTTTGGTGTGCTCGATAAATCAAAATATTTCTTTAGTTTTGTTATACAGTTTAAAGTCATTAGTACATATCAGTTTGACTAAAATGTGGTTGTCGGACTTGCACTGTCTTTATTTTTGTTTGTTTTTACGACGTTTCGATTAGGTTGCATCTATAATCGTTATCAAGTATAAACTTTTATTAGTTTATTTAAATTTTTTATTAAGAATGTTAAAAAATCACAAATGTCTTTTTGATGAATTACAAGAATAATTTTGGTATAGTTTTTATGTTAAAATCAAGTTACAAACTTGAAGTAAGTACGTAAAGACCAAAATAAAGACTTTTTATGTTGATATCCGAGGGCTCGGAAAATAACTGATTTTTACCCATCTCCTTTTTAATTGTAGTACATTTTAATCAATTTTGAATACTGTATATCATTATAAAATTTACTAAAATTAAAAATATTTTGAGGGTAATTACAATTCTAGGTTTAATTTGTTTTGATAAATGCCAATTTATTGAACAATTTATTTAGTTACATAGATAATGTAGCCTATGTTACCTGGGTGTTTTTTTTTCATTATTTTCATAGATTTTCCTTAGCAATTTGACACTTATCAAAGGACAGTTCTTCCAATAATCGTATGCCCATAGATAAAATATTTTTTTTTTCCTCTCTATTATATAAAACTTGCCTTTATTAAAACTGAAATTTCTTTGAAAATATTTTACAGTATCCTGTCTTTAATTTCATAAAGTACAGATTTGCTTATCACGTTTTTAAATTTTTTATATGAAACAAAAGAAATTATAAAAAAGTACACCAATAAGTAAATTTTACCGCAAATATGGATGGATATTATAACTTAAAAATATATAAAAGTAAGCTTAAGCGAGAGAAATAATTAATATAAGTCATTTCGGTCAATATAACCTTAACCAAGAATTAAATTTACTTACCAGTTTCTTCATTATGAGTTTTAAAAACACTGCACAATAAGTTATACACTGAAAAAGCCAATAACTTAATCATCTAAGACTCGTCTAAACACAAAAACAACGAACTAATTTACATATCAGAAGACAGGTCGGTAGATTGCAGTGTTGTTTTTGGCTCAGTAGCGCCATCTATTGAAATGTTCGCCAACTAAAATGCCGTCAGTTCTCTCATGAGTGCCCAGATTTTGGGCAAGTCTTGCACTGTTTGTGTGCGGAAAGTTGTACTATCAGGGCACAAACCATCTTTATATTAATATATTTTTTTAAAAAATTATCTGTGGGAGTTTAAGAGTAAATTTCTAAGCAAATGTTTTATTTATGAGTTAATTTGTGTTTACTATATATCAACGGTAAACACGATACACAAATTATCTGTGGGAGTTTAAGAGTAAATTTCTAAGCAAATGTTTTATTTATGAGTTAATTTGTGTTTACTATATATCAACGGTAAACACGATACACATGCAATTGGGTGTATTCATACATTTATATTAAAAAAACTATTTTATTTATTCAATGCTGCTAGAGCGGTTTATTAATTGTTATAAACACAGTCGAATTGATTTGTTCAAAATAAATCAATTATTCTTCTCCTATTGGCCATAGATAGTTAATTATAATAAGATTGCAGTTATTCATTATACTTTCAACCTTCGAACATACCCCTGTAGAATTAGCATAACGGCAGAACTAGGTCCCGGTTGTTTGAACGCTGATTAACGTAATAATATTTTTATTTATATTTGAAAAAAAGTTGATAAACAGTAGATATTTCATTTCTCGGTACCCACATACCAATTTTATGTTATCCTTCTCTAACTGCTTTATTTAAACGAGTATCATATGATAATCGGTTCGTCAATTCTAGATGTGAATGTATGGTTGCCAAATTATTATTATTGTTATTTTCAATATGTAAACAAAATCTAACAATATTTACCAATAAAAATAAGTTTTTAGATCCCCTTTTTGTTAGTATTAATTGCAAACTTCGTATTATAGTAATTTCTAACACTTAAAAACACTGAAAAGGGTCACGACAAGCAATTAAACTGAAAGAGAAGATAAGTAAACATGTTTATATCTGTCAAACATCAAAAAAGCCTCTCCCCCTACCGACCATAAACAGCCTTCAAACAAATCTATTGTTGTAGGGTATAATCGAGGCTTTCAATCAATTCTTCCTTAGTGTTTACTGGCATTGAATGAACAAATTATTTAAGATTCCCCCATAACGAAAGTCTAACGGATTTATATCAGGAGACATTGGTGGTCATAAAACTGGCCCTATTACTTACAGTACCCGTTAAGTGGCGATGTACTAAATTGTTGAAATGTGATAAAGCACTAATGTGCATAAACTACATCTGAGCTTTGCCTTGCTAGGGTATATCCTCTAAAGGATTATTTAAATTTTGATGAAAAAATTGTAAATTGAGGGCGCCATTTAACCTTTGATCTCCGCCCAAACGTGAACCATAAATTCGTGTTGGTTCCTAGTCTATATTACTCCTAGACAAAGTATTAATTAGACCCCAATCATAAAACTTAGTCTAAAAAATGCCAAATTTACGATATTAAAATATAAATATAATTCAGTAATTTTGTGCATACACATTATAAAATGTTCAGCAGACTTTCGACAGGACCGTACTTAGAAAATTTAAGCAGATGCTTTGTGAATTTCATTCTACTATATAAAACATACAAAACTCAGATAAATAAGTCACTTAGAACACTATAGGTTAAGGTGCCACAAGTGTGCGCGGTCCCCAAGAGTACTCAGACCTAATATTTGCGACGATTGACTGCAAGCGTGCCAACTTCAGTTGTGTTTTGAGCGTCTCTGTACTGCAAAAAATCCGCGTAAAAATAATTAATTTTGGAGGAAAAAGGTAAAATTTATGATATTTCGATGTTTCGTTAAAATAATATGATCTTTTCCAACTAGTGTTGCTACACATATGTGTGACCGCGTTTTTGATAACAACTTATGTGTGATAACATGTAGATTGTGTAGTTTTTGTCGCCATATTTCAATAGATGCCGCTGGTGTGTCTCTATGTTTTGGATCCATGCGCATGCGCATTCTTGTGGATCCTGTACTCGTATGAACCATTTGGATATATTTTATGTTCTTGTTTTTTAGATGGCTTGCAAGCAATTGTTCTAAAGAGACATTGAATCTTGTACGGAAAATGATTGAAAAGGGAAAAAACGACAGAAAAGCCATTGAATTCGGGTATGCCCGAGTCCAGCCTACGTAAAAGATTAAAAAAAGAAGACGCTACATTCTTAGGCAGATTAAGACCTACCTTTACGCTTCATATGGAAAAAGAGCTAGTTAATCATATGAAGATTTTAGATGCTATGCTTTATCTGTTGTGTATAAATATGCCGATAAAAATAATATTGTTTATCAATTTATAGAAGCCACGATGGCTGGAAGATATTGGGGTGGAGACTTTATGCGCCGAAACTCAGATATGGCAGTTCGCCAATCGACTTTAATCAGCATTGCCCGAGCTTTGGGATTTAATAAGCCTCAGGTTCTATGATCAATGAGAATACATACAGAAAAAGTTTAAAAAAGAGTTTTTTTCGCCATTCTCTAGATAAATTATTTATCGATTTTGACGTATAAAACTTGAAATTAAAGGACCTTTCAATACTTACAACTACTACGAGCAGAAATTAGAAATTTCCGACTTTGGCAGTTGTTTATAAAAATATAGCCGATCTGACAGTACTTATTTATGTATTTATCATTTACTAGGCTCCCTATATGATTTAAAACCTTCTGATATCTGTAATAAATTTTTTTGCTTTTTTTTCAACAAACTGGAGTGTATTCGCTACAAATGCCAGTTATTCTTATTTATTGTCATTCCAGGTTTGGTATAGATGCAGCATAAGAGAAAAAATAGTGAATTTGCTTGGAAAAACTTATTATATTGATGATGTCATAAAACCTTAGAACAAAGACCACTGGACATCAAGCAATACATTCCTTTTTCACAATTCCCTATAATAAGGGAACTGTGAAGAAAATAAGACGACTTGCCAGCGGTTACAATATAAAAACAGCCTTTAAATCAGGAAATACACTCAGAGCTCATTTTATAAAAACAAAATCAAAAACTACCGATCAAAAAGAATGTGTGTACAAAGCTTCATGTGAGTGTGATGAAATGTACATTGGAGAAAACAAGCATTCACTAGAAGTTAGAATTAAGGAATATAAAACTCACAGACAAAAAAGGAGAAACGTCAAAATCTGGTATTGCAGAACAGGTCTGGGATAAGCAACACCATATAAAATGGTCTGAAGCTGTGACAATATATATGGAACCCAATATGAAAAAAAGAAAATTTATAGAAGCAACTTACATTAAAAATAATAATGGAATCTTCAATAAACCCAGTGTCCAAATACCTAATCTTTGGCAGCCATTACTATATAAGCTGGTAGCCTTAAGACAGAATATTCCCGAGAGAGTGCAGCCGAAAAAACCTTCATTAAGAAATTGGAAACAGGTACATAAATACAGTGATGATTCTTTATAATAAAAAAAAAGAAATTCAGAATTTACTCTTACAAAACATTCAGTTTATATTTGATAACGATTAGAGATACAACCTAATCCAAACGTCGTATCAAAACAAACAAAAATAAAAACAATGTAAGTCTGACTACCACATTTTAGTCAATCTTCACCACTATCTAAAATCTTCAAATAAAAGTTATTTTTAATATAAAGTTAATTTATTTTTATTCATTGGTTTAAGTCGTAACCATAAGCATGCGTAAATTTCGTTAAATATGTATGTACTTCCGTAAAATTAAATTTTTTTGGTTATTTATACTTAAAATAAAATATCGCAAAACTAAACTAACCAGATGTGCTCAATATCATATACATTAAATTTTCTGATTTTGCTCATGCTAGAAAAAAAAATGAAATTTACGTCTTTTTTTCACAGTATGTTCAAAAACATTTTTTTACTGTTATAGTACAATCGGAAAAAATTGACCCACTCGGACATTTCGTGATAAGAGGTAACTAAATACTGGAGGTTACAAAGGACAAATACAAGATTAGCTAGGGTAGTTGGTGACGATTGGTAATATTCAAATATTAACTTTTACCACTAAATAAAAATTAATTTCTTTATTATTAATTATTAGAGTTTCTTTTTAAAAGAATAAAACCAATCAAGAAAGAATTTTGCATTTTTTGGCTTATTTGCAGTAATTAATAAATAACTAACTACCTATAATTTACTCTTTAAATTTTCCAGTTAATCCATTCTTGAACTTCTAAAATTAAAACAAAAAAACGACTTTTGCCATTTTCAAACGCTCGCGCTCCGCTTGTAGCTAATTATTACCAACCAAGGGCAGATCCAAGGGGGGGGGGCAGTGGGGGCGAACGCCCCCCAAGAGTTTTGAGTTCAGAAAAATCGACCTTATTCTACCTCTTATACTAGGAATGTGTATGCTGTTGGCATCTCCCCCCTTCTGCCTCTTATACTAGGAATATTTATGCTCCTGTCATTTTCCTTCCCTATCGTCAACCCTCCTCCCCACTTCGAATTCAAAAAAATAGACCCTACCCTGTCATTTATACTAGAAATGGGAATGTTGCTGGCGTCGCCCCTCCCGTCGACAACTTGCTTTCGCTTGCCATACTGTACTTTTGTGATATCACTGCCCCCCCCCCCCAAAGAGAGAGGCTAGATACCAACTATAGTGAATTATAATGGATAATCTTTTATTTATCCATTTTGCAACCCCAAATAGCTAACTAGTGTATTAGTTCCATTTAAAATATTTGATAAAATCGATGGTTATACCTGGGTAATGAAAATAATCATTTGGCGACCTTACTTTAGACATTTATCTGTTTCAAGATTTATAAATCTTCAAGCACCAGGTCAATTTGAATTTTCAACATTATTAGAACAAACAAGGGAAAAAATAAAACTAACAATTTTACTTTGTACTGTTCATACTTATGAGTATTCAGCAGATTTATTTTTATACTTTTTTAACCAAATTAATGTATTTATATCAGTGGAAATATGAAAATTTTTCAGCCTAATTTCTACATTCCTTAATACTGTCATCTATTACTAAAAGCCTGATACAGGATATAACATATGTATAAAAGAATTTAATTTATAAAATTTTTAATAAGACTTACAAATATTTCTTCAAAAATATATATACATATTCACAATGATAAAAATAACCAATAATTATAATATTTTGTAACAAATTATTTAATTTTAATACCTTGCAATGCCCTGAAATTAGTTGTCACTTTAATAAATAAATTTGCGAGTTGACATATTTCTTTGAGTTTATAACAATGAAGAGATTGTGATATAATTCATATTATACAATAGTATTTTAAAATTCCTTCTTAAGGCACATGAAAAATCACAGTTTCTTTTCCTTTTTATAAATAATAAAAGTGTACTATATTTATAAACTCAGCATTATATAGTATATTATAGCAGTGGCGGTTCGGTACTATTTATACAGATTCTGCCAATACGTGGGGCTACGGTAAGAAGCGTTTAACTATGTTTTATGTTTACCTTGCGCAACATAGAAAAGCTAAAACATTATTTAGGTAAAGTTTTGCGTTTCCTCACACCCATACAGCCAATTATGAATTATTATTACATACGCGACAGAAATTTTTCTACTTTCGCTTTAATTATGGCTGTCCTGATTCTTTTACTTCAACTGGCGAGAGTTCACTTTAGTGTCCAGGCTATTCCACGTCTGATCACTGAAATGAACGGTCGCCGGGCTTGGATGGGTAACCCCTTGTGAAGATAGTAACAGTGGTTTGGAACCCACTTTAAACTGTCGATCCAATCGCTAAATGGCCTCCATTACCGCTACGATTTTAACTGAAATTCTCTACATTTTTTTTTATTAGTTTTTGTCCTAAAGACAGTGCTTTAAAAGAGCTCTTTTAAAAACATTTCTGTAGTCATAGCGGCCAATAAAACGACTTTTAGTAACAAAACAAAAACACACCGACGATGAAAAATAAACATTATGTGAATACCTTGATTTATACACAATAAATAACTTAAACTAAATTTAATATAAAACATATTATTTTGGAACCGCCAGGTGCAAATAATATAAATAGGACCGCCGAATCAATAATTTCTCATCCCCTAACAAGTGTGTTTTTTATTCATTTAATTTTAATAGCATTCCAATCATTTAACGTTTGGCATAAATATCGTCCTTATTGCATACACAAAAGATTAATACATAGCCCCATCTCTCTCACTCACATGTAAGCCCCCTTAGATATTTGTGTTTCCTCTGTGTGATACGAATAAATGGCACAATCATATGTTGCCATTTATAGAAAATTCGCGCGTTGTAAACTGTTGCCGTGTTGCCAAACGTTCGTATTATAATTAGGGAAAAGGAAAAGTATTCGAAAAAATTTATAAAATAAAAATAATTTTAAAAAATATTTTTAGAAAAAATAATGTGGTGCTATGACGCTGTGGCACTACTCTACGATCCACCACTTCATTACATATTTAGGTGACAATCAATGATTTATTAATTTTTTTTATATAAGGTTTTTGAATTATCCCCCATTATTTGAGTTTTACAGGTATTCCACAAGTGGTAAAATTTTGGATACTAATGATAATATGTTTTCCTAATTTTATATGACTTGTTTCAGTTTGAATACATAGTACTATATATAGTAAAAAATGTTTGCAGAAAAAATTACAATTTAGTAAATTATGAATCTTTCCAAGGTATCAACTAGAAAAGTATATTAATTTTTGAATTAGTATTGTTCCTTTTAGTCTTTCTATTCATTATTAGAATTCGTAACTTTTTTTTTTGAATATTTTAGTAAAAATAACTTATTATTTCTACCGATGAGTAGTTTACTTTTCAACAAAACCTTAGACTTGGATAACTAAGACTATAATTTTCATTTGCAAAATAGTTTTAGTGTCATTTTTATAATGCACGCAACTTTCGAGTCTAGGAAAAATCATTAAACATACCCTACGTTGTCACGGTGACATTTTTTTAAAATTATTTTTGTTAGTTCATTCTAAACCTAAAGTTTGTTCTAACTATAGCTTAAAATCACAGATACGAGTTATAAAACTAAATTTTAGTAATAATTTAGAAATCATAAATATGAGAAATTTAAAAACTACTTTGAATTGCTATTATTACTATCTGTTCGTTCACGTTTCTGAAGTTGTTTTTGCACTGGACTCACAATAGCCATGCCTAAATTGGCCGGCCTCACAGAGAACTTCCTGTGCGGAACAGTCGGTACTGCTGAATAAGGAGGGGGTTCACCTGAATGAGTTGGTATTGACATAGAACCACTGATGGTAATTTTTCTGCTACGAGATTCTGCTAAATTTGGCGAGGAAGGTGAGAACAAAACATTTTCTTGTAGAGTAGGAGGAATGTGACTTGCTTCAAACAAAGAACCTCGTCTCTCATCTTGAAATAAGACTGATACCTTCCTTTTTCTTTCTTTTTTCTTTACATTGTCTTTTAGCAGATTTTCATCGGATGGTTTTAAAGAAAATCTTCTTCTAGTTGTAATGTCACTTGGAGTTTTATCGGGTATTAGTGACGACCTACGGTTTGGTATTGCGGAAACTCCGTGTCTTCGAGTTCTTGGTGATATATTTTGACTTAGAGTTTCTGAATCCTGAAAGTTGTCGGTAGTGGCTATAGCTGATAAAGCGCGAATAAAATCAGCAATTGATGTTTGCTCTAAAATTTGTTCTTGATTTTGAGACATTATAGAGGCTCTTCTAGCATACATATTTGGAGGAGTTTCACTACGTGCTATTTCCATTTCATTAGGTATCTTTTGTTTTTCTATATCCTGAATGGAATCCTCCCTTGATAATATTCTGTTTTTAATCTTCTTAAATATATTATCTTCTTTTGGTTTCGGAAGATCGAAAACAGATTTTGCTCTTTGCCTTTTTCTGTACTCATTTATAGCTTCATCTGCGTCAGCTCCATACCACGTATTTCCGTTGATAGCTTCATGAAGGAGCATACTTGGTGGACGAACATCACTTATAGCTCTCCGGTTCTTACGATTAATTTTTTGTTGTGTTATTTTGGGATCATAATGCTCACTGGCCAATATATTCCTATCTGAAAATCCATTGATACCGCCCTCATTATCTTGTTGTTTCTGCAATGATTCACAACTT
The DNA here is from genome assembly GCA_034092305.1 of Diaprepes abbreviatus. Taxonomy (NCBI): domain Eukaryota; kingdom Metazoa; phylum Arthropoda; class Insecta; order Coleoptera; family Curculionidae; genus Diaprepes; species Diaprepes abbreviatus. Next base: position 12,749,274 of record JASJET010000228.1, on the reverse strand, counting down.
AAAGCATCAACAACTTTGAACAGAAGGCCTGTCTGTTCGAATAAATCTTCAGAGGGTCTAAAGGTTCTTTCTTTATCTATTCTATTAAGGTCGGTATCAGATTGTATTTGTTGAAGCGCAACAGCTCGGTAACATTCGGACATCGCTCGTTTTCTTGGCATTCTAGGTGAGACATTCTTGTACATTGTAAGATCAGGACAACTCTGAGTTCGATCAATCATTTGAGGGATATATTCGAATTCTCCTTTATAGACCGGTTTCACTCTTAAGAAAAGGAACTCATGTAACAGTGATCTTAATTCAGATCTTAGTTTTTTAGGGGTATTTTTAATATTCTCGCTCAGCATGTGTTCAATTTTTTTAATTCGTTTGCTTCGCATTCCATGAGTAATAAAACTCAGTATCATAGCAACGTAACCCATTCCTCCAATAATCCATACCAACAAAAATATTTTATATACCGAGTATAATGGCCCAAAGTTATGTGTATCTTCAACACCTAAAAAGAAAAATAAAATACATGTATTTCAAAAAATTAACGCAAAATTTTTTATTAAAGTTTTTGAACGAAGATCGAATCATTTTGTTGCTACACCGCCGGTTGTTGGTTTCTTAGAATTGGCGCTTTAGTCATGATTCTTGAATAGAGTCTAATCTTTTAAATATGGGTATATAATTTTAAAAACTATTAGTTTAGAGTTCAGTGTTATTTGTAATGTTTATGAGATAATTACAACAGTTGATAAGCGCATAAAATGACATAAATGAAACAGATTTCTCTTGAACAGCGGAGTGCTATCTGTACTTTGAGCAAGGAAGGATATTCTATAAGCCAAATTGCAGAAAAGGTCAGCGTTTCATGTAAAGGAGTGCATTATACTCTTACACGAAAAGCAGCTATTGGAGGAAATCAAGACTGAAAGAGATCTAGACTTCTCAAATCTACAACAAATCATGAAGATAAGTTCGTTGTAATGTTATCGAAATCAAGTCGGCATTTAACTACGACTCAAACTGTATGTCCTTTGGATTGAAGAGTTCAAACTTCAGATTTTTAGATCTAATAGATGTGTTTTTGTGCGCCGATCAAAAGAAGAACGGGCTTCAGAAACGTGTAATGTGCAGACTGTTAAGCATGGTGGTGTGATGGTTCGGGGATGCTTTAGTAACAACAAGTCCGGCTATATGATCAAAATTGATAGAAAGGCTATCTGAAAATACTTCAAGAAAATGCGATTCCCTCTGGAATGAATCTAATTGGCCGGGGTTTTGTTTTTTAACAAGACAATGACCTTAAATATTCAATTAAATTACGTTAGGGGTTCCTAGAGCAAAAACGAAAGGAACAAATTTTGCAAATTATGAAATGGCCATCACAGTCACCAGATCTTTCTCTTATTGAGTTACTATGGGATGAACTTTACCGAAAAGTGAAGAATCGTTGTTCATCGGGCTCAACACAATTATGGGAATATTTACAAAGCGAATGGAAGTCACTGGACTCCGAATGCTTCAATAAATTAATCAAAAGAATGAGTAAGATTTGTGAACAAATAATTGAAAATAAGGCTGGCCATTTGGAAGAAGCCGAAGTTTAACCAAAAAACGTATTATCTTTTTTCTATTTTTACTAAATATATTTAACTTAACGTTAGTCTAAGGTTTGATTAGATTTAAGTATAATAAGTTTTATTGTGGTTTTTATTAAAGCGACCTTAGTGTTTCCAAACTTTTGAACTGTATATATATATATATATATATATATATATATATATATATATATATATATATATATATATATATATATTATTAAAATTTAATGGGTTTCATATATACTTTTATATATATATATATATATATATATATATATATATATATATATATATATATATATATATAGGGTATTAGTTGCAGCTGAATATTTCTTGCAAGAGCGTGTTCGTTGGATATAATATATATATAAAAGATTATTTCAAGGGCAAGTCTAACCATGTATATACATTTTTATTGGATTTGTAGATCATTTGAAGGTCAAATTAACTCGAAGCAGGCATAAGCACCAAAATTATCCAGATGGTGGTTGGTAGTTATCGAGTGTTTCACCCAACTGTGACCTCGACCTCGATTTTTTGAAAGTCATTTGGACGTCCAAATTATTTTATGAATAGATATTTCCTGAATTTCGTAGTAGCAATAACGGAGGTTGCCAGCAAAGGGGAATTACAAAACTAGTCACTTTGACCTTCACATTCAAAGTCATTTGAAAATCACATTATAATAACAATAAGTTAACACCGATTTTCATCCATAGACTTATAGTTCGCGAAATTCCACTTGTAGATAAGTATTTATGTCGTAAGTAAAAATTACCTCGACAGGTAAGCTTTTTTATTCGAATTTTGCCTCCATTGGCTGGGTTATCCACAATCTTGATTTTATTGGCTGGACCGAAATGGGCCTGACAGTCTATATTGCTACATCTACGCCGTTGGTTCTGGGCATTGCTTTATTATATCGATGGCAGGCACTGGTGTGAATATGGTACACTTTCAGTCATAGGAGGAAAAATTCTTATGAGACGAATAATATTCCTTACGAATAATTTGATCTACTAATTATCTGTAGAGGTAATTTTCTCCTAAGACATAAGTTTAATTTAAAGTGAAATCTCGTGATTTATAAATCTATGGATTTAAAAATAGGATTTCCAATATATAATTAGCACGGCGAGGCCTTCAAATAATTTTAAATGCAAAGGTCAAGGACACCAGATTTTTTTTTACTTTCTTGTGATTGTAATGTCTGTTATTTCTAGGTTGAAGTTTAGGGGTCCAATTTATATAACGATCTGTAAGCCAAGATAATTTTGGACACAAAAATCCACGGTTAAGATCTAATTCAAGGACGCAGTTGAGTCAAACACTCAATAATCATCAAACCTTGATGCTCACATCTGCTTTTTGAATAGAGACTAACTAAGCGTTTATCCTTGAAATAACCTTTAAGGTCAGTCTCAACGTCAAATTCAATTTTACCTCGAAATCCAATAACTTTTATTTGGGTAAATTTTTATAAAAAAGCTTCAATAAAAAATATTTAGCTATAAATTTTAAAATGGGACATCCTGTATAGCAAATGGTTCACAAAGTTCTTTTTGAAAATATAAATTAAACAGTAATAGATGTATAAGTAGAAAAACTTTCAATCAGGTTCTTTTCTTGAACTGAGTTATTTTTAGAATATTCGTATTTTATTTAAGGTTGATTTTGTACAATTTTGTCATTTACGAGTATACGTATTTTAAGATATGACATACGCCTTCTTAAAACTATGATTTCTTTTTATCTAAAGATTATGTACGTATTAACTAAAACTCTAAGTACTAGACTGTGTCACGAGGGTTTGGGTTCAAGTGGAAAACAATTGATTAATATGAATCTTGAATATATCAAAGTTTAAGGAGAAAAGTTGACTTTTACGTACATCATTTGATAATCTAGACTTAGATACTCTAAGAATGAAGAAGCGAAATCAGTTGAATTGTAAAGTCTGATATTTGTTGTTACTCTTTTGCATGAAGATCAGGTGTACAGGTTAATATGGAATATTGTGATGAATTCTTACTACCCAAGCCTGACAACAAATACAAAAAATATTAGAAGGCTTTAATTTTATCAAAAAATCCAAAGGAATGGAACAGCCACCCTCGGTACTAAAATATGTATATACTGCAGCAAAAGGGGACCATATTTATGGTTTTCTTCCAATATGCTTTATACTTAACACCAACGCTCCAACGATCTTCTTCATATATTAAATCCTACATTTTGCATATGTAAAATATGATAATTGCGGCTTCGCTCGCTCAATTTTTGTGCCGGTACTCTATGTCAATACAATAGTACGTTTAAAGGACTTCTACTGCAAAAATTTTATTTTTCTCCAAAATGGTACTTTGCTCATAAACTTTTCCCTACTTTTAAATTACAAACAAATATTGTTCAATAAAATTTAAGCTCTAAATAAACTATCAGAAACAACGAATATGGCTACTGGTTGTTTTTGTTTGAAGCTGTATCCTCTATATTGCAGCTGAATTAACAATATACCTAATAAACTTATTTATTCTACTCAATAAAATAATGCAAATAAGAATGATCAAAATATCATGATATCAAAATAAAATGGTGGCAGACTGGATTAATTTGCTCCTTTTCTTGATAGATTTGTTGGCTATTCCTCCAAGATTTTCCCATATTTTTTCTTTAATAATTTTCCCTTACTTTCGTTTTTCAAAAAATTTCGAAAAAATTTTTTTTTTCCCAAAATTAGAGAAAAAATAACCCTATCCGGCTTGCCATAAGAAAGGACCATCGCTTCCCATCTAGCGGGAGGAATGAAAAGCTAAAGCTCATTATTGTCTCTTATTTACAACTTTCAATAAATAATTTTTTTATTTAACTTCGGAATATATAAGACAGTTACAGTTAAAATTTGGTTAATATTCGTTTAGTAGATCTTAAGATTTTTGCTGATATCTCTTTCCCCTTTATATGATAATCAATTAGATTTTTCCTTCTAATTTGGGACACAATTTGTTCGCGAAAAAGCGTTTCACATAAAGAATAAAAATTTGCTTACTTCCTGCTATATTAATACTATTTTTATGGGTTTTCCAAATATGCGTGAAAAATAAAGATTGATCATCTAGCGGAGAGCAAATATACCACTGGTTAAAGCTTAACTTTTGAACATTGTCAGTTAGGTCAAGAAACATGTGTTGAAATTATTTTCACAGGTAAGATTATCTGTTATCTATTACAAACAAAAACCCTCGTATTCTTTATATATTAGTGCAGACAAAATGTACTTTTTAAAATATGTTGAATACACACCTGCTACGTAGTCTCCAAAACCAATTGTTGTCAGTGAAACGAAAGAATAGTATACAGAAACATCATACTCCCACCCTTCAAATACCGTCATTATAGTGGATGGTAAAAATATGAAGAAAGTAAAACCAGGAACAAGATATAATATCACTTGACCAATAAGGCCTAATTTGGCGGTGTCGTAGTTTAATTTTGCTTCTAGTTTTGAGTTTTTCCAACGTTGGTGAAGTTTGGTAAACTGAAAAAAATATATATATTGTAGTTTTTATGTCTGAACTGGTGCAATATATATATATATATATATATATATATATATATATATATATATATATATATATATATATATGTTATATCATTGGTTTTCACGGATGGTAGAATGAATAGTTTGGTTATTCCGGGTTTCGTTCGTTCAAAAAATCGTGTTCACGACGTTTCGCCAAAATCTCATTTGGCATTTTCAAGTGCGGTTCGTCTCGTTTTACTCAGTTCTCAGCGAGTAATGAGATGAACCGCAGTTCAAAATGCGAATGAGAAACGTCGTGAAAACGATTTTTTGAACGAACGGATTGAAACCCGGAATAATCAAACTATTCATATATATATATATATATATATATATATATATATATATATATATATATATATATATACATATATATATATATATATATATATATATATATATATATATTTATATATATATATATATATATATATATATATATATATATATATATATATATATATATATATATATATATATATATATGAAGTAAAATACGAACAGTAGTTGCAAACTTCGTTCCATCATATCCTTTCCGTGTTAGAGGCTGCACAATTTGAATGAATTGCTACAGAACATAATTCATCCCATGACACCACCATCGAGATGATGGCCTACCTGTACCACCATACCGAGAAGAAAGTATGAACTTACCCTCCCCGCCATAGTGATACGACAGAGGTACATGTTTCGTCTCTACTAGACTCATCAGGGTACCGACATGCACCTGTTTGTGCATGTGTGTGTAGGCCATCATCTCGATGGTGGTGTCATGGGATGAATTATGTTCTGTGGCAATTCATTCAAATTGTGCAGCCTCTAACACGGAAAGGATATGATGGAACGAAGTTTGCAACTATTGTTCGTATTTTACTTCATCTATTCACGGAGTTGCATATAGTTGTACGTTTGCTGAATGTGATTTCAGCACTACAACGGCATAATGTGGATATATCCACTGCTATTGCATCTCACACGGAGGAATCCGTGAAAGCCTCATAAACATATATATATATATATATATATATATATATATATATATATATATATAAGTATTTTGACCTGACAAAATTTTTTAGTTATCTTGGTGGTCTCACCTAATTATATTCAAAAAAAAAATACCCATCTTAATTCTCGACGTGTCAACATTAGTCAAATCATAGAAGAATATAATTCATCAATGGTCAAAGGAAATGATCAAGTTTAAACTTGTTTGTTTACTTTATAGGTATTCTAAGAAGTACGTATAGGACTGACGATTCATGAGTATTTTGACAATCATTCAGTTATGATAGATAGATAGATAAATGTATTTCGCTACATTTTGTACGAAATAAAATTGTAATATGTCACAAAATAAAAAAAAATAAGCTTAAAACTATCTGTAAATTACATTAAAAAAGTCCTAACAAGATGCTCTAGAAGAAGTCTTCACCGAATAGAATGCATGCTCCAATAAAAATCGTTTTAATTTAATTTTAAATCTCAAAAGTCTAAATCTTTAAATGTTTCAGGCAATGTGTTGCACAATGACATATTCAGTGTATTTTTCTTAGATTTCCCCAATCTATACCTAGAAGGCCTAATTAAATTAGCTGATCTTATGCTATAAGAGTAAAAGTGTGAATTTTGGTGGAATTTCCCACGGTTTTTATGAATCTCCATTAGTTGGTGTAAGATAAATAAACTAGGCAACGTTAGTACCCGCAATTTTATAAAGTGTGGCCTACAGTGGTCCCAATACCCTATAGTCGATACCAGAAACAAGTCGAATAGCCTTCTTCTGCATTCTAAAGATCTGAATCGGGCCAGCACAGCAACCCGAAAGGTGAGCACCGTACGAAATATGAGAATGTGTATGTGTGTGTGTGTGAAGAAACCCACGAAATTGCCTGAGAACAAAAATAGAGGATGCCAACTTATTCCTCAATATTGTGATGTGAGAATTCCAGTTCAAACCATTGTCCGTGTCGAAGACACGGTTGCATTACAGTGTGCATTTTCTGTTTTATCGTTCCACAGATATTTATTTAATTTTCCCATATAAGTATAAGGAATACTCAAATGACTTTAAAGAAGTTGTTATAACTATCTTAAAAGAAGTACAGCGACAGATAGTAGAAGTCGCTAAAAATTTTAAAGTGTCTCGGCAGCTTGTTAGTACGTTGAATAAATGTTATTCTGAGGAAAATAAGCCTAGAAGTAACCCCTCAAGAAACAAATGTTTTAAATAATATAGCTTAACAAATAAAACTGTCTAGTAAAGATGTCCTAAGTTTGCTATAGCAATGAAATGAATTGCGAGAATATTACAACATAAACATTTATGTTTCAACTCTAAAACGTCGGCTAAAAGACTTTGGACAGATGAGCACTATATATATATATATATATATATATATATATATATATATATATATATATATATATATATACATATATATACATACATTGCTAATCGTTGCCGCTCTAAAAAGCCGCTGTATTTTGTTTATTAAGGTAATCATTTTAAAATCCGAAAATCTATTATTTTGTCCCACAACATCGATTTTGCAATTTTAATTATAAATAACTGGGAAATTTCTGTAACCAGTTGATACTAAAATAAAATTGATACTACTGAAATCTGGTTAGCGAATTAAGGAAATAATTATTATAAAAATTTATCTAATCATAAAATAAGTTTACTAACGGTATTAAGAAATATTTTGTTACGGTTGATTGCAAGTCAATTATAAAATACTGACTAATTTTAAAATTTCCGCTTAATCCCATCTCCTTACGATAAGCCATAAACTTATATTTAATCTTTACAGATGTATTTATTTGACTAATATTTTCTTATAACCAAATTTTTAATAAGTTTTATGATATCTCAGTGATCGTTTGGGGGGATTTAATGCTTAATAAGGTGCTGTTGATAAATCTAGAAAATTCCAACTACTTCAGAAGATATGCATGAAACTATTTATTTTTTTTACTTTATTTGAAAAGATATTTTTTAATAAATTCCACTTTGTTATTGTCACTTCTTCTCCTTCATAGAACGTTATCATTGGTGGATAAGTTAGATATTTTAGGCGGTTTTATCACATTTTTGAAAGTATGTTCAATGCACAAATTAGGTGATATTTTATATTGGATCCTGTATATTTCCAATACTTTTCATAAATCCTCATGTGCTCGAGGGAGCGAGAGAAAATTTATCTTCCTGTATAGCAGGAAAAATTACAATAAAAATGTGCATTTAATTTGTAAATATAATAATTTAATAAAAAAAGAGATTTTTTAAGAGAAATTTTTGGTTATATTTGTCAATTTATTTATATCTCAGAAAATTATCGAATATTTTTTGTTATTACTCTTAGCTGGAAATAATTTTAAATTAGCGCCCAGGGGATCGGTATCGAATATTTTAAAACAAGAAATCAAGAGACCAGAAATTTCATACGAGACTCGATCAAGAGCGCAAGAAGTCATATTTCTTTTCTGTACAAAATCGTCCGTTGACATTCATGCATCTCAGAAATGTGCAAAATGTCAGACAAATTAACTTTGGTTTGAACAGTTAGACTATGATCAAATCTATAGTTAGTAATTATTTTCTAGATCGGCAAGTATCCTGGAAGACATTGCTATTAAGCAAGGAATATTTATTTATTTAGAATGCCACAAAATACCGGTATAGCAAACAGAATTATAAGTAATTTATATTCTTACCGATTTTCCAAAAAATTCACCAAGGGTAAAAACGACAATACCATTCATTGGAATACCTATAAGTCCATAAAATATCATAAATATTCTGGTAAACATTGTCGTCGGGGCTAAATTACCATACCCTGAAAAAAATAATATAATTTTTATGAAGATGGGATTAAAATTACAAATACCGTTATATATTTTTTTGAAACAAACATTTTTAACAAATTACAACCAAAACTTTCTGTAAGGGCTCCAAAATAATTTTTTCAAATTAAGTTTATACGGACTGTATTACTAATACTTGTATACAATAATTATCTATATTGAAAGCAAGCATTATCTAGAATTTTTTTGAAATCTGATGCTAAAGGCAGTGATTGTTACGTTGTCATTTTTACTATTACTATTATTAACTCGCCGCGTTGGCCGTTCGACAACCGGACTATGATTTCAGCTGTCACACGTCTAAGTTAATAAAATTGTAGAAATTCAATATTAGAAAGAAAAAGGGGGCTACAGAAAATAGAAAAGAATTGGCTCGTAGTCTATGGGAACTTCTGACTCAAGAGATACAAAAAAGTAAAATTTATTTTCACAAATTACTCAATATCTACGAGAGATCATGTTATTGAATTAAATTTCTAAAGTTTAGAGTTTTTACTTTAACCTGTAGTTATTTTTAACTAAACTTCAGTTTTATTGTAATTTATTATTGATGCAGAACGTAAAATTATCGCTATCGGTTTTGTCAAAATAATTACATGCATTTATTTTTTTATTTCATCGTTATCCAAAATTTATCAAATCTTATTAAATGTATTTAGGGAAGTGATAAATTGTTTTGGGTTTTTCTTAAAATTAAAAACTACACTTATGATAGTGTCAGTCAAATATATCTTCCTGAAAAAATTAGTCATATTCACTGCTCGAAAGACCTTTAGATCAAATCTCACTCTTTGTTTTTAAATTGGTATTTCTGGAAACTGATATAATAATCAATATTTATATAAACGCTTTTTATTTGGTAATAAATTGCACAATATTATAAAAATAAATTGCAATATATTCGATTCAATTCGATTTAATGGCGACTAAAAATATACTTTGTGTCCGGAAATAAACGCAAAAAATACATATTTATTCATAAATATTTTTTGTTTCCTTCCAAATATTCTCCTTTCGCAGCGATTAAACATTTTTGCCCATCTTCAAACACTGTATCTTCATTCTAGTACAGTATTTCAGGGGCAACTTAAGCTTCGAGAACAAAAAGAAGCTACACGATTTCATTTCAGATAAATAAGATACTTGTGAAATGATATTGATTGAATTTTGGAAACCAATTTACTAACAATAAGAGGAATATATCGAGATTCAAGTGATATTTTTGGCCGTTTTTTGCGAATTTTCATACGCACACCATCCATAAAGGCAAAATATTATTTCTTAGTAATTGCTTGGTGAGACGGAATGAATTCTTGATGCGTCACGCCTTGATAATCGAAGAAAACAGTGAGTATAAATTTGATTTTCAACTTATTATGACATATTTTTTGGATCCTTCTTCTTGTTTTAGCCTCCATTCCAATGATTCTTGCAATATATCCTTACCAAACTCATTTACCCATATCTCATCGTTGGTAGTGATTTGAGTCGCTGACTGTGTTGGAAATCATCTCAGAAGCGATGGACATTTGAAGCAGTATTCCGAGAACTCCAGTGTCTGGCTCCATGCGAGAAGCGAGGCGTTTCATGACTTATTTTTTTTTTACCAAAATAACACAAAATTCAGTTTTTGAGATTCCTAAATCACGTGCTGACGGACGACAGTTTTTGAGGCCAACAACGTTAGTCTGAGCGACGTGTTTGTCATTAATTGAGGTTGATGGGCGTCCCAGATGTGGATCATCAGTATTTTTTTTTCAAAACACAAAATTTAATGCAAATTCTTTGCTCAAATGTTGTTAAAAATTTAAACGTTTGTTTGAAGGTTGTAGACAGCGTTGAAGATTGTGGTTGTCGGACTTGCATTGTCTTTATTTTTGTTTATTTGTACGACGTTTCGATTAGGTTGTATATGTAATCGTCATCAAGTATAAAACTGTTTTATAATTGATAACGATTATACAATAATTTATTATTCCCTAATATATTTTTAAAGGCTTTTTTTTAAGAAGCTTTACGAATGTCCAATAACAATGAAAAACGTCTAAATTTAAAAATTATATTGTGTTCTGTTAGTAAAATTTACAAGAGAACGAGAGAACATACATTAGCGATACCTATACATGAAAATTTATATTTATTAAGGTACCACCCGTAAAAATCTTGAAATTTTGCTTTTTTTATAAATGAATAAAGTCTTTTAACATTACAAAATATAATTAATTAAAATATATTTTTTAACGATTAGCTATCAATCAACGATCAATCAGAAATTGCACATAAGTAGCATTTAAAACTGTTTTTTCTGTTTCTGTATGAAAAGTGAGAATGATATGAAATCAAAAAAAATAGATTGCGTTTCTGGATGTGGAAATAAGAACGGCAGATTCATTTTCTTCACTCCAGTATTCAGATAATCTAGTTAAACATCAAACAATTCTACAATAGAACCAATATGTTTCCAAATTACATATTAATAAAGGTAACATATATATTTTATTTAAAATCTTACTAGATATGTGCAAATGTAAAGAAATTTTTTACTACTTATTTATAATTATTATGAATTTTATTACTTTTTGAATATAATTTATAATCTTATCAGAGTTTGATTTATTACCATTTAATTTAAAACGATCATCTAATATGATGTAAGTTCATGTTTCACTCATAAAATTTAATTTATTCTAATTCATAATAATGTCTGCATTACAACACTGTTAAATAACTTAGTAACATCAACATGGAAGATAAGTTTTACTTTGTAAAATTAGACCAGCAAAGATTTAATATTAAGAAAGTTACTTTGTGAAAATAGAAAAATATGGCGAAAACCGAACACAAGCTCCGGTTTCCAGGAGAAGCAGAAGGATATTAATAAAGAATTAAATAAAAACAAGAAAACGTGGTTAAAACCTAACACGAACTTTAACTTCCAGAGAAAACTGATGAAAACTGAAATAGAACAGTTCACTTCTGTCTGAGTAGAAATGCTTTCTGTTAGATTTTTCAAACCACTTTTGTTTATATTAATATCTTAAAACTTATAGTATCGTTTCTTAATCCAAACTTTACCAACGTGACACACACACAAAAAAAGTTTCATATAGGCAACAAAATAAAAGAAAAATTTACTTTTTTCCAAATTATAATTACATACTTAGTTACACTGTTTTCAATAATTTACTTCATCTTATGCAAGTTCTCGTTTTAAATTATATTGGTCATTTGCGGGACTACAAAGGCTTGTTATATTATAAAGCCATATATTTCTATGCTATTTTCATTTAATTTAAGATTAAATAATTTAAATATATTATTTAAAAAGTATGCTAAGGAGAAGATAATTATAAACTCACATCTTTTCGATTTTAGGACTTTTCAAGGTTCATCAGATTGATTACCATTAATAAACTTTGAAGTCTGGTTTTACCATGTTTTATCTTTAAGATATTTGTTTACACTTGATGGGTTCTTATATTGCTCGAATATAAATATTCACTTAAATCAAAAGTGTTTATTTATAGCAAGGATAAGCTCATTTTGATACCTATCAATTCCTTAACTGTTGCTTGAAAATTACAAGATTCATACAAAATTTTTCTCTAACAACATTATATATAGGCTCTCGGAAATAACTGCTTAATACATACTATTACACATTGCATATAGGCCTATTAAAAATGCTTCTAAAATAAGAAATATGAATTCAATCGACTGCAAAAAATCGCCTATACACTTTTCTCACGTTTTTACAATTTTCAACCCTCTTGCGTTAAAATCAATGAAAATATTTTTACGGATTCCACTTGGTAGTGCCTACTGTAACATACCTCAAGCCGTATCAAATACAGAACATGGCATTTAAATCCATTATGTTTTAAGATATTAAAATATCTTACATTGACATAATTTTTTATCAGGGTAGCAATAACAGTAACCACCACAGCTCCTAGCGCATAGTCCTGTACCTAAGAAGCCTCATATGAACTAAATTTTGGTTTAAAAATGTGTGTCTAGATCAGGGGTCGGCATTTGGCGGACCGCAAAGGGTCTAAAACCGGATCGCGAAAGATAAAAACCGTTTACGCCTATTTATTTATTTTGCTCCCCTCAAGAGTTTCAGATTCCAAAAATTATCCTCCCCCATCAACACTCGCCATACTGTGCGATCACTTCCATTCCCTCCCCCAAAAGCTTCGAATTTAGAAAAATAAAATCGCCCCTGCCTGTTACATTAGAAACGTGTATGTGGCTGGCACTCCCCACTCCGGTCGACAACTCGCTTTCTCTTCCCATAGTGTACTCTTGTGATATCGCTCTCCCGTTCCCCCACAGTGAGAGGCTGGATTCGTCCTGGTACAATATGCATGTTGTGATATATATCCTACGTTCCTCTTTTTGTGTACAAATGCTTTTAATTTTTTTTTCGGTACTCTCTTGAAACATCTTAATTATCCGAATGCCACTTGAAATTAATTGCCAACCCCTGGTCTAGATGATTAATAAAACACTTAACATATGAAGTTATCTAATAAAATTTTGTTGCACATATTTGTAAAGAATGTTTGATATAATTAACTGTTTATAAAAATATATTCTTTATGTACAGTTTTCACAAGTTATTCTGAATCTATAAACAAAACGAAAAACAAAGATAACTAATAATGTTATACTAGCTTAGAAACAGATTTTTCGCTTTTAATTTAAAGAAATATGGAACTTTTCACAAAAAAAAAAGGAAGTATTATCATCTATTTAGGATTTTATTTTTATTTTGTGTCAATGGAGAAAGATATCTTATCGTATGTCTTATTAATTTTACTCTCAGTGTTATCGTGGTATTCTGTCTAATTTAAAATTTTTGTCACTCTAATATAGCGGGTCGGAAGATAAGCGAGGTTACGAAAATGAAACTCGGTAACTTCAAAGACACCGCCAAAGTTGTCGCATCTATAAGATGATAAAATGTGTGTAAACATTTCTGTGCTGAATTAATCGTACCAGACGTTTCTAATTTCAAAGAGTTTAAATAGAGGTTACTGCATGTATTTTTGGAAAATAAAACACAATCGCAATCTTGGTCTTGTTCATTCAGTTACAGCGTATCCAAAATAATTTCATATGATAATGATAGGAACATTTAGGGAACCTAAAACAACAATATGGACCAGCAGGTTCCTTTGAAGAAGTAGAGTACGGGTAGATAGTTGTATCTAGTGATGAACTACATTACAAGATTTTTAGTTGATATTGAATGAAACTGTTAAGGCCACCAATCAACACAAAGTTTAATCTGGAATATGTTATACATACAATTAAGTTAGTTCTTGAAACTTCGTTTACACCTTGGGTTAATTTATCTATGAGCACAATATAATGCTACCTTATGCAGAGTGAAAAATGCTATGGCACTCTTGGAGTTTAAGAGTTGTTTAAGAGTAATTTCAGGATAATAACGGTCGTATTTTGTAATGGTTGACACAATCCTTAGACCATAAACTCATTCAAAATTTGTGGAAAAAAGTAGAACGTTGTATTTGAACATAAATGTTTTTGTTGTTGTTGTTGTTGTTGCTCTATTTTTACCCAATAGTGTATGTATGCTTCAAGTTGAGAAATGATTTTACAATTAAAAAAAAAAACTCTTTCAGCATCTCTTCCCTGTATATTTTTGTTAAAATTTATATAAGTAAACGCTTTCACTGAGAAATTTTTATTTGCTTTAATCCTGTCATCATAATGGTAGCCGGTTTTTGTAGAAAGATTTGATTGGTTAGTACTTTGCCTTGCGATCGAATGGTCACCTGTTTTTCTGATCTGACGTAGGTGTATCGATAAGTGATTATTTGTATTTGTATGACGTCTTTAAAATAATTATATACATCATAAATCCGTAGCTGAAATTCATGTTCGTAATTAGTTAACAAAACAATAATGATTTAACAATATTTCTTCCAAAAAACTTTGCATTAAAGTAATTGAATAAAACAACAAAGCAACAAAATAAATTGATCCAGTGACAGTAACCCAATCCTAATATTTGGTATTAGATAACTGATATGTTTAATGATAATCATAAAACGTACTCTTAAAAAAATAGTCTAATTGGTCTAAAGCTCACACCAATTACAAGATAACTTAAAAGGAGCACCATTTGTAACAAAACTTAAAAGATATAAATGGATTTAAAATTCCTGTCTAACACATTATGCCAAGAATAAATTAATGGTGCTTTTTTACTACAAACTTCCAACATTCTAAGAAGGAATGTTTTGATGACATATTCAAGGCTTTCCTCATAATGCTAACAGCAAAAGGCTAAAAAACCAAAGTCTCGTGAAAACAAGTAGTAAATTCCATTTAAATCATAATAGAAAATGTAAATATCGTACCAGGAATTCAAAACACCCAAAACAAATCTAATTAGATGATTAAAGCAAAATTAAACATTTTATTTGCGCGACCCAAAAAAAGTATGGAAATATATACTTTTACAGACTGTTTAGATTTAATCAAAAATGAATTTTAATAAGTTTGATTTTGACATCTCGAGTGATTAGGACGCCTGTATGGAATTCTCATTGTGAGAAAAGTGAGCCACTCGACCTATTTTATTAAACTAGGTTAATATTGATTAGCAAAAAATATAATTTTGTTAAGACGTGATTTATGGAAAATCCAGATTTAAGATATTTTTATGTCATTTTATATTATTTAATTTATCAGAAATTATTTGCAGGTCTCAATGTCAGTAGAAACATCATCTCAATAACATAAATGGTGTTGTTTAAAGAGGCATCCAAATTTGATAAACCCTGTGCTATAAGAAATAATTTCATATATATATTTTTAGTAAATTCATTTCCGATATCAAAATAAATTGTTTAAACTTCAGTTAATATCAGTGGTTCAATTTCGACAAATCATGATGATTATACATAGTCTTTTTGAAATATAAATATATATATATATATATATATATATATATATATATATATATATATATATATATATATATATATATATATATATATTTCAAAAAGACTATGTATAATCATCATGATTTGTCGAAATTGAACCACTGATATTAACTGAAGTTTAAACAATTTATTTTGATATCGGAAATGAATTTACTAAAAATATTATCTCAGTGCCATCAGTTTTAAAGAGCGCAAAGTAATAGGATATTAGAAGTAACATAAAAATAATATTCAAGAATTTTTTGTGTGATAATGGCCAATATCTCATGTTCAGTAGTAGTCCAGATCTCTCTTTCACCTTTAATGACGCAACGAACCTATTTGAGTTTTTATACTGAGAATAAGCCAGACTTGTAAATTACTTTCTCTGTTCATCTTTCAAGCTCACAAGGGAATATCCGAAGAAGAAATGCTCCTTTAACAATATTCAATTCGACATTTTAGAAAGTACAGCTAGTAGTAGAGTAACAAATAGAATAGACTAGACCATGAGGAAGATAGTTGTGTATTCGAAAATATGTGTCTTCCGTAAAAATAAAAGCTGCAAGGATCGCCGAGCAGTGTGGCAGCTTATTTTACCATTGCACTCTCAAATCAATAATCATTTGGCATCCTTTGAAGAAAAAAAGATTGTATGATATACATACGTCAGGCCTTGTGACATATTTCTTATCAAATTCATTTAATTTTTGTAGTCTTGTGACCGATAAAAAATAATTTTCAAACAAATAATTTACTTTAAATACTCGTTTTATTTATAAAAAATTAGCGGCGTTTTCATAAAAAAATTCATCTTGAACTTTGTACATTCAGCACTTGATTCCTAATCAATATTCCGAAAATTCCTCGTACCTAATTCTTTGATATATTATATATATCTTTTTAGTCTTTCGATTCTAAAGATTCCAAATTAAGATACATTTATTTCATTCTTCATATATATATATATATATATATATATATATATATATATATATATATATATATATATATATATATATATATATATATATATATATAATTTATTTTTGTATCTTAAACCTTTTGTTAAATATTTTTTTCTAATATTTTCTTGGGTATAGGTTTTTCATTAGAGAAACAAAGGACAACAATTTTCTTTCTGACGTTTCGTTCTACATAGCGAGCTTCTTCAAAAGAGCTTGGTATATTTATTTTACATCTACAAAAATTACAGAATTTTTTATATAATAAACATATATCACAGCAATTACATTTTTATATTTTTAATTTAATTAAAATTAATAAAAACAAAACAGATTTTAAAATAGTCTTATAGTTTAAAATTTAAAACAATACAAACAGGTTAAAATAGTGAAAATTATAAAATAGTACATACCTTGAAAGTAGTTTTGTGTGTATGTTTAAAAATAAATTCAATTATGATCTTTGGTATGCAATTTGTATAGATAGATTTATTTTTATAAAAAGCAAAAAATAGGAAAAAAGATTATTATTTATTTTTTAATGACGTTCTTTCACCTGTATGAGTGTATATGAAATCGTTCCAAGCATCATTACATTATTTCTCATATTTATTATAGAGTCGCTTCAAGCATGTTTTATTCAAAAATCAAATTATAGTATATCTGACTTAAATTTTTGACATCTTGCTTGTCATTTACAACATTTTTATCTTTTTTTATGTGTATCATTTCTTTGATGACTAATTTATGATAATTTCTGTCAGTATCTAAAATATGGGTGTTTTTAAAATCAAATTCATGCTTAGATGTTTGTTCATGCTTATGTAAAGATGTCGATGCGTTTTTAGTATACTTGTGTCCATTCACTCTATTTTCAATATATTGTGTCGTCATGCCAATGTATTTCTTAGGACAATTTAGGCATGGAATTGCATATATTACGTTAGATCTTTTTTTGGTGGGAACTTTGCTTTTTAACTTCGTATAAAATGACCCAAGTAAATTGTTCGCCTTATGGCATACCGTTATGTTATGTTTATCCAGAATATATTTTATTTTTTCAGACAGTTGGTATATATACGGTAATGCAATGAAAGTGTTTTGTGTTTTGGTATTGTTAATTTTATTTTTTTTGTTTGAGTTATAATGTAAATAGGTTCTTTGTTTAATTATTTTTTTTATGAGTAGTTTAGGAAAATGGTTCATTATTAGGGTCTCTTCTACTTTTTTTAGCACTTCTGGGCGAAATTCGGGTGAAGATAATTTTATAGCTCGATCAACTAAGCCGATTATGACACTATTTTTTTGTTTATTTGGATGTTCAGAGTTAAAATTCAAATACCGGCCCGACCAAGTATCCTTCGTGTACCATTTTGTATGAAGACTATTATCCGTCTTATTCCTGTGTATAGTAAAGTCTAAAAAGTTTATTTTTTGTTCTATTTCAATTTCAGCTGTAAATTTCAGTTTTGGGTGGAAATTATTAAAATATTGTAACAAGCTATCTATTTTGTTTTCGGGTACAGCAGCCAAACAGTCATCTACATAGCGTTTAAAAAAGATTATATTAAAATCAAGTTTTTTCAATACTTCTTCTTCTACATATTCCATAACTATTTGTGCTATTGTTGATGAGATTGGTGAACCCATAGCACAACCGTCTAATTGTTGGTACAAACTATCTTTGAATTGGAAATAATTATTATTTATTGTAAGTTTTACAGATTCTATAAATTCATTGAGTGTCAATGTTGTGTGTTCTTTTAAATCGTCCCATTTTTCTTCCAAAACTTTGGGAATGATGTCATTGGGTATATTTGTATACAAAGAAACTACATCTAGTGAAACTAATTTATAATTTGTTGGTATTTGTATTGTATCAATGAATTGTTTAAATGTGAAAGAGTCTTTTATATAGTGATTATTTTTTCCTGTGATGTTTGTTAGGCAATTTGATAAGTATTTGGACAGGTTATAAAAAGGGGACTGTATGCTTGAGACAATTGGTCTGAGAGGTGTATTTGGTTTGTGTAATTTAGGTAACCCATAAATTTTTGGTGCTATAGCATTATGTATTGTTAATTTTTTACTTTCTTCCTCAGTTATATGTTGATTTTTTAATAGTTTTTTAATTAGTGCGTTATTTTTAGTTTGGAACGATTTTGTAGGGTCACTTTTAAGTTTCTTGTAAGTGTTAGTATCATCAAGTAGTTCGTTTATTTTTCTATCATAATCAGATGTATTCATAATAACGGTTTTGTTACTTTTATCAGGTTTGAGAATAGTAATTTGAGGGTTATGTTTGATAAATTGTTTTGTTTTATTAATTTGTTTTTGTATTTTAATTTGGAAATTATTAGTTTTGGCTTTATTATGCCTGGTCTTTATTTTGTGGTTTGTAATTACGTTTACTATTTTAGATCTAATGCTATCTCTTATTTCTTCTGGTTTGTTATATATGGCAGACTCTATACTAGAAATATATTCATTTAGAGGTAGCTCTTTTTCATTACTGATTGGTAATGAAAAATTTCCGCCCAGGGCGAGTACTTCTGACACATCTTGTGGTATATCTGTGTCAGAGATGTTATTAAGCCATGTTTGTGTGTTTATTGGTATTTTGTCTTTTTCTTTGTGATTGACTAAGTTTAAAAATTTCCTTTGATTTTTTTGCTTTATACATTGAAACATTTTTTCATATTTTCTGCTTTCAAACTGAATAAAATTATTAAGGATAGTTTCAGGTAACATAGTTTTTGTAACTTCTATTGATTCTTTTAATTTAATCTCCAAAATATTCAAATTTTTTACATTATCAGTGATTGTTAAATTTAAAATTTTAGATTTGGTGTTATTTATTATATCATTTAGTTTACTTTCAAGGTACATACCTTTGTTTCTCTAATGAAAAACCTATACCCAAGAAAATATTAGAAAAAAATATTTAACAAAAGGTTTAAGATACAAAAATAAATTATTAATTGCAAGGGTTTCCGGACTGCAACAGAACAACAGAAGGATTATCATGACTTTCCTTGAAAATGTGAAAAACTCGTATGGTATCGACTGTGTTAATAAGCTTCGAGAAATATCTACATTATATAAGAAGATATCAAAGCAGAAAAATAGAAGAATATTTTTACTTCGATGCAGGCATGCTGGCATTTTTCCAAAGTTTTTAAATTTTAAGACCTCTCATATATGCTTTTTCTCAGGTATGTACCTTGAAAGTAAACTAAATGATATAATAAATAACACCAAATCTAAAATTTTAAATTTAACAATCACTGATAATGTAAAAAATTTGAATATTTTGGAGATTAAATTAAAAGAATCAATAGAAGTTACAAAAACTATGTTACCTGAAACTATCCTTAATAATTTTATTCAGTTTGAAAGCAGAAAATATGAAAAAATGTTTCAATGTATAAAGCAAAAAAAATCAAAGGAAATTTTTAAACTTAGTCAATCACAAAGAAAAAGACAAAATACCAATAAACACACAAACATGGCTTAATAACATCTCTGACACAGATATACCACAAGATGTGTCAGAAGTACTCGCCCTGGGCGGAAATTTTTCATTACCAATCAGTAATGAAAAAGAGCTACCTCTAAATGAATATATTTCTAGTATAGAGTCTGCCATATATAACAAACCAGAAGAAATAAGAGATAGCATTAGATCTAAAATAGTAAACGTAATTACAAACCACAAAATAAAGACCAGGCATAATAAAGCCAAAACTAATAATTTCCAAATTAAAATACAAAAACAAATTAATAAAACAAAACAATTTATCAAACATAACCCTCAAATTACTATTCTCAAACCTGATAAAAGTAACAAAACCGTTATTATGAATACATCTGATTATGATAGAAAAATAAACGAACTACTTGATGATACTAACACTTACAAGAAACTTAAAAGTGACCCTACAAAATCGTTCCAAACTAAAAATAACGCACTAATTAAAAAACTATTAAAAAATCAACATATAACTGAGGAAGAAAGTAAAAAATTAACAATACATAATGCTATAGCACCAAAAATTTATGGGTTACCTAAATTACACAAACCAAATACACCTCTCAGACCAATTGTCTCAAGCATACAGTCCCCTTTTTATAACCTGTCCAAATACTTATCAAATTGCCTAACAAACATCACAGGAAAAAATAATCACTATATAAAAGACTCTTTCACATTTAAACAATTCATTGATACAATACAAATACCAACAAATTATAAATTAGTTTCACTAGATGTAGTTTCTTTGTATACAAATATACCCAATGACATCATTCCCAAAGTTTTGGAAGAAAAATGGGACGATTTAAAAGAACACACAACATTGACACTCAATGAATTTATAGAATCTGTAAAACTTACAATAAATAATAATTACTTCCAATTCAAAGATAGTTTGTACCAACAATTAGACGGTTGTGCTATGGGTTCACCAATCTCATCAACAATAGCACAAATAGTTATGGAATATGTAGAAGAAGAAGTATTGAAAAAACTTGATTTTAATATAATCTTTTTTAAACGCTATGTAGATGACTGTTTGGCTGCTGTACCCGAAAACAAAATAGATAGCTTGTTACAATATTTTAATAATTTCCACCCAAAACTGAAATTTACAGCTGAAATTGAAATAGAACAAAAAATAAACTTTTTAGACTTTACTATACACAGGAATAAGACGGATAATAGTCTTCATACAAAATGGTACACGAAGGATACTTGGTCGGGCCGGTATTTGAATTTTAACTCTGAACATCCAAATAAACAAAAAAATAGTGTCATAATCGGCTTAGTTTGATCGAGCTATAAAATTATCTTCACCCGAATTTCGCCCAGAAGTGCTAAAAAAAGTAGAAGAGACCCTAATAATGAACCATTTTCCTAAACTACTCATAAAAAAAATAATTAAACAAAGAACCTATTTACATTATAACTCAAACAAAAAAAATAAAATTAACAATACCAAAACACAAAACACTTTCATTGCATTACCGTATATATACCAACTGTCTGAAAAAATAAAATATATTCTGGATAAACATAACATAACGGTATGCCATAAGGCGAACAATTTACTTGGGTCATTTTATACGAAGTTAAAAAGCAAAGTTCCCACCAAAAAAAGATCTAACGTAATATATGCAATTCCATGCCTAAATTGTCCTAAGAAATACATTGGCATGACGACACAATATATTGAAAATAGAGTGAATGGACACAAGTATACTAAAAACGCATCGACATCTTTACATAAGCATGAACAAACATCTAAGCATGAATTTGATTTTAAAAACACCCATATTTTAGATACTGACAGAAATTATCATAAATTAGTCATCAAAGAAATGATACACATAAAAAAAGATAAAAATGTTGTAAATGACAAGCAAGATGTCAAAAATTTAAGTCAGATATACTATAATTTGATTTTTGAATAAAACATGCTTGAAGCGACTCTATAATAAATATGAGAAATAATGTAATGATGCTTGGAACGATTTCATATACACTCATACAGGTGAAAGAACGTCATTAAAAAATAAATAATAATCTTTTTTCCTATTTTTTGCTTTTTATAAAAATAAATCTATCTATACAAATTGCATACCAAAGATCATAATTGAATTTATTTTTAAACATACACACAAAACTACTTTCAAGGTATGTACTATTTTATAATTTTCACTATTTTAACCTGTTTGTATTGTTTTAAATTTTAAACTATAAGACTATTTTAAAATCTGTTTTGTTTTTATTAATTTTAATTAAATTAAAAATATAAAAATGTAATTGCTGTGATATATGTTTATTATATAAAAAATTCTGTAATTTTTGTAGATGTAAAATAAATATACCAAGCTCTTTTGAAGAAGCTCGCTATGTAGAGCGAAACGTCAGAAAGAAAATTGTTGTCCTTTGTTTCTCTAATGAAAAACCTATACCCAAGAAAATATTAGAAAAATATATATATATATATATATATATATATATATATATATATATATATATATATATATATATATATATATATACACTTTTAATGTTTTAAAAAGTAAAATTTTAGATTCTTACCTATGGTACTCACAACAGTGATTACAAAAAATAGAGAATGATAATAATCCCAATGAAAGAAAAAAGGATCCTCACTCATATTAACATCCAATGGTTTTCCACAATATTCAGTTAAGCTAGTAAAAAGTCTGTGCCTCACTGAATAGTTACCAATGAAGTGTTCTCTCAGTAAACCTGTAACAAATAAAATCGTATTGTATATAAGCAATTACAACCTTTAACTAAATTCATTTATTCTTTACTTATGTATATTATATATATATATATATATATATATATATATATATATATATATATATATATACCATTTATTGTACTACTTTTTTCCAATTTATTACACAATAAATGTTTTTGAAATACTTTATTTTTATTAATCTTCTATATAACAGTTAAGTCGAAGCCCATTTGTTTTGTTGAAAATATTTTGTGTAGATACACTGGGTTTCTAAATTTATCTTAAGAGATGGTCTTCGATAAAAGCTATAATGATATGACAGAAAGCATATACAAAGCTGCTACGGAAGCAGGCGCGGATCCAAGGGGGGGGCGGTGGGGGCGATCGCCCCCCCCAAGAGCTTTGAGTTCAGGAAAATAGACCCAATTTTGCCACTTATGCTATAGTTTATTCAAGAATTAGAGAGAGTAATAAATCATTTTTTACCCTTTTTTTTCTTCGCAAACTACCTTTGTTCTTTAGTCCGATTTCTTTGGCAAAATCTGTTAGACACATATATTATTCATAGAAATGGGTTAAAAATTTTAGAATTAAAAATACTGGTCTATAATAATGGACTATTTGGTTGGATAACAATAGATATTTGGATGTGTGAAGTGTTAAAAAGGATTTTAATCCTTGTCATAGGCGTCGGAAGGAGGTTTATTTTATCACTAAGTATTTGTGGCATAGAATATTATTTCGGTAATAAACCTGAAATAAAAAGTTAGTATAATTTTATTTAATTTCTTATGATTTCTTAATAATTTACATACATTTGAAAATATAGAAAATTTTGACATATTTCACACAAATCACAACTGTATTTTTATTAATTTTAATTCCGACTAAAATGTAGCCTTTTTCTCTCAAAAAATTCAAAGTTATAATTTAAATACTTACAAAATATTCATTGTCAAAAATACAAGAAGTTAAACATATATAAAAAAAATAAATTCGTCCATATAATATTAAAAATTTTTTGGGGCTATCGGTCTTTTTATTATTAATTAAAAACATTTTTAGGATATTTGACGGTTCAGTTTATTTATTTCTGAAACCAGAACTGCAGAACTAAAATTAAACACTAAAAAGGAATTCAAATGTAACTAATTTTTATATGTTACAGAAAATTTAAATAATAAATTGTGTTTACGCTGGTAAACATTACGTATCTAATTCGTAATAAAAGTCAGTGAACCTATCTTCGCTCAGATTAATTATAATTGGATCTTCTATCTCACCGATCATGAGATCGAGTTTTCACATTTTCTTTTATGCTTTTATTATATGGATTGTTCCCAATTTTCTGCACTAACTTTATTCAAAAAAACTTTCAAAAGTTCAGTTAAATTACTAATTTTGTAAGTTGTAATATTTCTAGCACTCTACCTTTTACTTGAGAGAGATATTTCGTCCTCCAACGGACATATTCCAGACGATCTATAAGAACAGATTTCCTATCTGCTCTTTTTCCAGCAAAAATTAAGTTCTCTTAGCTATTTCCAGAGCTCAGTTCTTTTAATTTCAGGTAAATCCCGATTTTCATTGATTTTACTTAGAATTTTGTCGACGGTTGGGATCTGCTTCTCATAATAAAATGTGTGTACAACTTCTTTTATTGCAGTTTGCATCTCTTCTTCCAACGAGGTTTTTCGTCAGCCCATGATCGAATGTAGCTTGGGAGTACTAACAATTCCAGTCATTTTTTCCTTCAGTATTGGGCACATAGTAGATTTTCCAACTCCTGTTATGTTGGAACACAACTCAACAGAGTTTTTAACATTATTATCTAGATATTGATATCTTAAGGCATCATAAATATTCGTCGTAATAAGTTTTTCGTTGAGGAAAAAATGCCCTGGTTTTAACGATTTTGGAAGCCATATCTTTTGGGTATCTCACTAATCTCAAATAATATGTAAAAACAAGCACAGACAAGATAAATTACTAAGGACACACTGTAAGGTGTACTTTGCTCACTGACAGAAATTAAATTGAACTACCAGAAATTTTATTGTAGCAGTAAATTTATAAAAGTTTATAATGTTTAAATATAATTAAATATAATTAGATTTGCGGCAGTCCTCAGATATCTGCGGCACTGGAGCAGGTACGTTGGAGGTGTCGATAACAGTTTTATTACTCTCTAGTTCTTGAATAGAGTATAGGAATGTGTATGCTTGCGATCGCCCCTCCCTTTCCCAAAAGCTTTGAGTTCAGGAAAATACAACCGATTTTGCATTTTATATTAGGAATGTGTCTGCTGCTGGCAGTCCCGTTGACAACTTGTTTTTCTTGTGATAGCCCCCCCCCAAGAGCTTTGCATTCAGGAAAATAGACCCGATTCTGCCTCTTATACTAGAAATGTGCAGGCTGCTCGCATTCTCCCTCCCTGTCGGCAACTTGTTTTTTCTTGTGATCGCCCTCCCCCCTCTCCAACAGCTTCAAATTCCTGAAAAATAGACCCGACCCTGCCTTTTACACTAGAAATGGGAATGTTGCTGATGTCTCCTCCTCCCCCCCCCCCGTCGACAACTTGCTTTCGCTTGCCATACTGCACTTTTGTGATATCACCGCCCCCCCCAAGGAGAGAGGCTGGATCCGCCCCTGTACGGAAGACATATATATTAAAGAACAAGAGCAGTAAACAATGTTGGACACAGGAAATAGAAGAATTAGTAAAAGAAAAGAAAGCACTATATTTAAAATGGCTAACCACAAACTCCACGCAGGATGAGGGGCCTATATTAATACAAAAAGAGGAACAAGACAAAAAATTAATCATGACAGAAATGAAAAATGGTACAGAAGATGCCAGGAAATAGAAGGATACATAGATCGTAGAAAATGCACAGAAACCTCGAAATTTCTTAATAGAATTAGGACCAACGATAATTTTAATATCTACAAAGGAAAATCCGTTACAAGCACACAAGAGAATGAATATTATATGGCAGAATATTTAAAGATCTAATAGAAAGAGCATATGTCGCAGATGAAAAACAAAATGGGCCCAGAGGCAGTCAATCAAGAATATCTTGAATATGTCCCGTAAATTGAAAGAAACTATTGAATAATTTGGCTTGAGAATTAATATCAGCAAAACAAAATACCTGAATATTGCAACAGACACTAACAATTTACTACATAATGGGGAAAATTGAATTTAACTGTTACAGATGAGAAGGAAATAAAAAGAAAAATAATTCAAGCGCATAACAAGACAACGAAAATATAACATCCACAATACGCTGATTAAAAGTTGCATGGTTTATGGAACAGAAAGATGGAGAATTGTTGAGAAAGCAAGATGATATAGAAAGCAAAACAAAGAATGTACTAAGACAATCAGTGTGAGTATACAGAGATAACTGGGTACCACGACACAAAAGATAGACCTAAAGTAACATGGAGTGTACGTATCTGAAAGGCAATAAGCCCAAGAAACTTGGAGGATGTACAATGGGAAAACTG
The DNA here is from genome assembly GCA_034092305.1 of Diaprepes abbreviatus. Lineage (NCBI taxonomy): Eukaryota > Metazoa > Arthropoda > Insecta > Coleoptera > Curculionidae > Diaprepes > Diaprepes abbreviatus. Next base: position 12,722,505 of record JASJET010000228.1, on the reverse strand, counting down.
AAACCAAACCAGTTAATTCTAGAATTTAGAAACTATATCCTAAACTTTTTATAAATATTATATTTCTATTTGTCAATCCTACTTTTTTTTATCACTTTTCATACTTATATTTGTATAAGTACAGTATTCTATCAAATTTATAATAACCTCCTCTTATTACATTGCTTAATCTATCCCTTCCATAATTCTGCTTCTAATGGGTAAAAGGTTTTTTTTTTATTTTTGCATATGTTTTAATATTTTCATTTGGAGCCAAATCGTAATTGCTCAACGATACCGCTATATTAGCACATATTTAAGGCTCTGATAATTAAGTTTCAATATCTAAATCAATTATCTTGATGAGTCATTTTCTTATAATTGTGATTATAACTGTTATATAAGTAGATTACATGCAAATATTCTCAAAAAAATGCATCACCCGGCGAAACGGTGATCTAGTCTGGACCCAAATTATGACAAATAAAATTTTATCACCTTAACTATCTAATTGTCAAATAAATTAGTAATCTGTTAGGAGAATAGTGCTAATAAATTATAATTTAAGTTCTAGTAAAAGCATAAAATTTAAAACGATTTCGTGTAGAATTCATGTTTATTTATTATTTATACAGATACTCTCTGGATAGAGAATTTCAGTTTTAAGGATATTTTTATTAAAAAACTATAATAGGCATATATTATAAGTTACAAGAAGAAAATCTGATATATCTAATAAAGGAAAAACTGTCATATTGACAGAAAATTTTCAGCAAGTGTTTACAATTAAATAAATTAAATTGTACATCCTTCAAGAAAACTTATTCGATTTTTAACTTTGGAACTTTCTGTTCTTAATAAAATATATTACTACTGATAAATTTGTTAAAGCGCTTTAGCTATTCTTTATCTCTGGTAGAAACTTAATAAAACTGGTCGAGTGCACGGAAAATTCCGTCCAACATTATGAACTATGCAGAAATTTTAGACTATATTGGACCATTAGTTTTCTTAAATAATAAATATTTTAAATATTTTTTGTTCCCAAACTGCGAAGATTTGAGTAGACAACCATTTCTTTTTTGTCCGAAACCATCGTTTCTCCATGTTTTTGTTAATATCAGAGTTAATCTTATCAAGTACATTTATAACGAAATTTTTTACTACCATTCGTATTGTAATATTAAGAGTTATATTCTAGAAACTGGTTTATCCCAAACGTCAAGAATGCCATTAAAATTTAAAAAAATTACCATATACCCAATAAAATGATAATTGTTGACACAAGGGCTTATGAAGAAAAATTAGAGTTATAACTGTATGTGTTTGATTAGTAGATAACAACGTGTAAACATTTTGTGAAAAGATGCAAAAAGAACTTGGGTCCTTTAGTGAATTTGCTTTAAAGTTAGGTCACTAAAATTATCGAAACTATGAGGAAAAATGTTTGTTTCAAATAAACATCCCTATTATCTGCCATGACCATATCAAGAACGGAGCGGAGGAATCGAATAGAACAAAATGTGATCATGAACTAGTACAACTTTGAAAGAGTCCATGAGTTTAAATATCTAGGTGTCACTATTACGTCAGACAATAACATGACTAGGAAAATTAACATGAGCCATTATGACTTATGCCTATGAGACCTGGACCATGACGAGACACAACGTGAACAGACTAAGAATTGCAGAAAGAAAAATCCTACGGTGTATATACGGACCCATAAAGGATGATCTAACACAGCAGTACCATAGTAGAACAAACAGGGAGTTAGAAGAACTATATGACCAACCGGTCATTGTAAAAATATTTAAAGCAGAAAGACTGAGATGGGCCGGCCATGTCAAGAGGCAGGGAGATGGAAGAGTAGTCAAACTAGTATGGGAGCAGGCTCCAACCTGTAGAAGAGCATTAGGAAGAGCACGACTGCGGGGGAGAGGCACCATAGCATTCAGATCTTAGAACCCTGAACATCACATATGCAGAAGAGCTAATGACGGACAGTGTTCAACGGAGAGAAATCGTTGAATTAGCCACGACCCACCCAGGGTTGTAAGAGCTTCAAAGAGAAAGAGAGAGAGATTATCTGCCACCTTTTAATACAGTAGCCAATATTATCCATTAATTTATTTATTAGATAATTTAAAAATTTTCTAGACTGCTACACAGATAGCGTTGATATAGAAAACATATAATGTCACTGGAATATTCAACACTTTTTATGAACACATGTGAAATTTCAAACTGTTAGTTTTTTTTACAGCTGTTTGACATACACGTGTTTTGTTTTTCGAAGTGGAAATTCATGCAGTGATAAAATATTTATATAAAAAAGTTTGAGGGAAGTGAAATTCTTCCCGATATGGTAAATCTAGTAGGGGACGATGCTTCTCCATGAGAAACAGCATTTAATTCACTTGCTGAGTATAAATGTGGTCCCACAGGCACCAGTAATGAGGTACGCAGTGGTATGATTTTGGATAATAAGGAGATGACTATGTATGAGATTGCTGAGGCTGTGGGCATCTCAAACGAATGGGTGTTTAGTATTTTAAAGAATAAATTAGTATTCAGGAAGCTATTGACAGGTGGGTGTCACAATGTCGTTAATTTTAGATTACAATACATTCAAGTAAGACATTCATAACATTTGGATCGATCTACAAAGAACAAAAATTTATTTTGTTTGTAGATTTCTAACTATAAATCAGGCTTAGATTTACTGCTATGATCCTGAATTGTGACCATAAACCTTAGAGTGGATTGAACCTGGTTGTTCTGCTCAGAAACAAACGAAAAGGTCATGGCATCAATTTTTTAGGATCAAAAAGGATATTGTAAATTTATTATCTGCAAACGGGTGAAACAATATTAGGAGAATATTATTGGAATGTTCTAAATTAGTTGGATGCAAAAATTTGGGAGAAAAGACCTAGTTTATAGAAAAAAAAAATCATCTTTCCTCAGGACAATGCATCTGCCCACAAAACCGTTTTAACGATATCAAAAATCACTGAGTTGCAGTAAGGATTGCTTGAACATCAACTCTGTTCACCAGATTTAGCTCCTTCTAACTTCCATCTGTTCCCAAATCTCAAAAGATTTCTGCACTAACCTAAACTAACCTGAACTAAATAGTGGACTTCGAATGAATATTTATCTGTTGAGCAACAGGTACACCTTGAGTATGTTTATCTACAATTTTTCAAAATATTTGCTTCTAAGAATTATTTCTTAATTATGAAGTCTAAAATTAAAAATTTAAAACAGTCATAAATATATACTTAAAATGAAAAAACAAAGTATAACAACATAAGTAGACGATATGAGGAATACAACATTAAGAGAATACATTCAAAATATAGATAGAGTTGCAAATTGTTCATTGAGTGTTTCATTTTTAACTTTACAAAATGTAGCAAAGCAACTTAAACAGCTACTGAAAGTTATTTTCATTTGGTGCCTTTTAGTTTTCTTGTCTAAAAATTCCATGCTTATGATTGTCTAGGTAATAATTCAGTTGTGTTAATTTTGACGTAAATTGTGACAAATTTTGACGTAATTTAATAGATAATATAAACAGTGTACAGCTTTGATGTTATCTAGATGAAATGGTTTGTTGGTTTTACTTATGATGTTTAACTGTTATTTAATTATTAAGTAGTTGTTAAAAGATGTTGAACATTTAATGTAAAATCGTTCCCTTTTTCTTTATCTTCAACGAAAATAAAAATGAAAATGAAAAAAGAATGTTTGATATTTTTCAGACATTTTATCTTACTATTGGATTTTTCCAATTAAAGGTCAACAGTCTAATAATCCACTAATAGGTTGTAAATCAGACATTAAAACTAATTCTCTATCTTCGGCAATAATGTGTTTCCATATTTATTTTTAAAGTAATTTATTTGAAAGATAATTCTGTGTTTTGATAGCTTTTACATTCTTGTGGATGATTATTTGAGGTGTATTCGGCGGGTCTTACTCAAGACCGTGGATGGTGAATTTTTTTTAATATTTTTTCCTTATGTATTTTTCATTAGGTATGCTTTTAGCTCAACTGTTTTTTCTTAGAATATAGAACTTAATGAAAAAATGTACTCTCATTATACCTCTGTAAAATTTTCAAAATGCTGAAAACGTTTTTTTTTTAAATTTGAAGCAAACTTTTAAGCCTTTCATTTTAGATGTTTATTAGACATAAATATTCTAACAAAAAAATGAACTTTCTTTTAATCCATCTGTAGCAGAATTACAAGAAATGTTAAAATACGTGGATATTTGTATTTAAGAGTCTCTATTCCTTTTGTTGCCACCAATATTTACTGTTTTAAATACATAAAAACTCTGTCACCAAAACTGAACCCTCTTTCACCCTCTTGGGAGTGGAAATAAAAAAAAATTGTTCTTGAGTGTTCGCATATTTGGCCAAATTTAACTGGTAAATCTCTAGCGGCTAGCAAATTTAGCAGACCAAAAGTTACTGTTTGTTGCGGAGAAACTTGCCACCGTAAAACAATCAATTCTAGACAAATTCAAAATATTTGCCTTAATAAATCCCCTTTTTATCATGGTAAAACGTCTTAGAATCGTTTTTTAAAGGGGTGGTAAGCAAATTTCAAAGAAATTGCACGGAAATCGCTATAAAAAAATGTTACCCAAACAACGTAGCCTTTGAAAGCGATGATGTTTGCAAACAAGTGACGGTATTCATTGGTGTTCATTGTCATGTGATTTAAGAGTGACCTAATTACACTTTAATTATTAAATAAAAATTAAATTCCCTAAAAATAGAGGAAAATATTGTGTAAAAATAAATTTAAACGGATAAAGTTATTTTTCCAAAAGTTTCGGAGATTACTTGTAGAGTACAAACAAACATTAGAACCACGTGTTTGTATAGAATAACCCCATCTTAAATTTTCAAGGAGCCGGTGCTATAATAATAAACATTCAGTATCATTTTTTGCTTAATAAAATTATTAGTCAACCTATAAACTCGTACAAAAATCCAGTCGACCGTTTAAGGAGATTTAAGCAGAATTCCTGAATATACAATGTATACGGTGGACTTCGAGGGTCAAAGATTTCAAGATAGTTAATCTAGTTCACCAACTGTTATTAGAAAAGAAACAAGAATTACTTGCATGTCTTTTTCGGTTTATTTTTATTTATTATGTTAGTTACATTATATATCATTTGGTTTTAAGAATATTACAAAATTACTTACTTACTTAGAAGTTCGCGAAAAGCGGCAAGGACGACTTATACTGGTATATTATGTTATTACACGGCAATAGAAATTTTTTGCTACATGTTTTTCAAGATAAAATTATTTAAAAGTATTAAATAGAATGTCAATAATTATATCTAAAAATAAATTTTGTCCCTCCTATAGGTGCTAAAATAAATCGATTTGGTTTGGGGTAAATTTTTGTTTTCTTGTATTAGACAGAGTTATCCCCTTTCCTCTTCAGTTAGACGCTCACATCAACTTGTAAGAAAATAAATTAAGAGCTCGATCACCGACGGTTTAGCCAATTCCCAGAATAATAGGGATTTTTAGGGTTTGCAGTATTATTTTGAAATCCAGGTTGTGGATGAGTTCTGATCTGATAAAGTAGTTTTTTATTATATGGTGTAAGAAAGTTTCAACGATTTCACAATTTATGTCTTACTGCATTTCTAGCAAAATGAAGCAAAGTTCTGACAGCTTTCAATCTTTCCTGTTTGATCTTTGGGGATAGTTGCCCAGGTTGATGCTTCTTACAATATAATGAATTTAAGAAAATATTTCAAAAGTAATGACTTGGCTCGGATTTTACGTCTGCACTTTAAAAAGGGGTTTAAAAAGACTTTACCAAAAAGGCAGTTTATCTTGCGTTCTGCAGTAGACCTATGTTGGAGATGGCGTCATGATTATTTGGAAAAGGTTAAAATAAATTTAAAAATAGGACCGTTTGTGTTTTGGTAAGGTTGACTTCGTAACCGTGAAGTTATCATGTAATATATGACAAATAAAAATCATTTTTATAATTCTAAAAAAAGATCCCATTCAGTGTTGGCAAATAAATAACATTAAAATTAACATCTCAAAAATAAAATACATTAGATATATGAAAAGATAGGATATGTCAACTTGAGACTACACAGGATATTCAAATTAAGATTAACCATTCCTTGTGCACTGGCTATACACTGCGGTGGTAAGACCCATGGTAACCTATGGCTCTGTTATATGGTGGACAAAAACCATTCTGAAGTTATCCAAACTCCAAAAACTAGCTTGTCTATGCATCACGGATGCTATTAGAACACCAGCCATAGAAGCTCTACTAAACCATCCTCATCTTAATATAATAATCAAGACTGACATGAGAATGGGGGCCTACAGACTGGAACGAAACAACGTCTGGTGTACTCGACTTACTCTCAAACACACCAGCACAAAATTCGTGGTAACGAACTTATTGATAGAACTGAGCAGTGCCACCATGCCAAGAATTGGCAGACCCTACACCATTCAGCTTGAATGGAAAGCGAGGTCAGCCAGGAAACCTCGTCTGGTACAAAGGCCGATTCAAAACTGATCATGGTATACGCGTCGGAATACATGGGGACATACTCAAATAACATAGATGTAGCGCTGGGCCAGCTTAGTTAGTACAGTATTTCAGGCAGATATTGTGACTATCGATGTCTGTCTTTGTGAGAATCTGAGGAGGAGTTATAGGGGCAGGACCGTTCTCATTTTCTCTTAGGCAGCGCTGAAGACTTTGCCGACGATCAAATAACATCAAAATAGGTTTGAGACTATTTTCAAAACCTTATCGCTCTGGCAGAAACCAATATGTTAACTCTCGTGTGGATACCAGGGCATCCCTGTCAAAGGTCTGCTACCCCATTTATTGGACCGGAACCAGTATTTGGAATTGCAGAGGCGGCTATTCATGGGTGGCTATTCTGGTGGACAAATCAACAATACAAGATCCACTGGAGCCACAGTGCTGGCCACAGGCACAGCAAGCTATAACTGAACATATCAACCAGCAAATTATGCAGTGAAATTTTGCGTCTAAGCTGATAACAGATCATGTCGGTAACAGAACTTATAACTGGCTACTACAGCCTGAGAAAACATCTACATACAATGGTCATCTTCAATGAAGAACCACTATGTGACGAAGAGGACGGGACGGCCTCACACATCATCTTCGAATGCGCAGCTTTAATCTGTTGAAGACACCTTCAGGATCAATCTATCCGGAAGGTCTATACTCAGAGGACAAATTAGTGAGCAGTCTGCTAAACCTAATCAACCTAGGACAGTTATAACAGACAACACAATAAAGTGTGCGGTGTAAGGATATTGCAAGTTTAGTAAGATTGCCGATATATTATATATAAAATTCGAGATATACAGTAATTCAGTTACATACATATATATTTCAGTAAGAGATGAAATGCCGTGATAACGATGTGAAAATTAATTTGATAAAAGTAGCAGTTGTTGGGGTTGTTGATTTTCAGTATTCTCTTTCTTCACTTCAAAAGACACTTCCTAACATTTAGTTTTATTTCCTTTTTTAATTATGTACGGTTCATCAATTTTATTTAAGTTATTTTGACAGGTTTGTACTATTTTTATGATGATTTCTTCAATAATTGCTCTGATACAATCATTTAAATGCGATATTTCAATTTTGTTTTCAGCATGAACAATTTTGGGTTTTAAATATTTTCCTGATGGTTTATACAAACTCTAGGTTTCTTTTCCTAATGTACGAATTATAATTTTGGGCTAAAACAATGAGACATAAGCTGGTTAATTTATTCTAGAGTTTTAAGTTTCTAGTTTTCAGAAGAGTTGTTATAAGAAAATAATGGAGTTAAACGCTGATTGACTAATAATTTACAGCTTTTTTCAACTTTCTAGTATTTGCAATCTAAGTTAATACCTGTTTTAAGCGCTAGCTCCTTTTTATGTGAGTTTTAACTACATTTAGTTTATGACTAAAATGACATTTTCCCTTTTATTACATAGTACTTCCCTATGGAGATGCGTCCTTCAGATTGAAAATTACTGCTCTATATCCTTTAAATATTAAAGTTTTGCAATTTTTGAGGGAAGAAATTGGAAAGTTATAAGATTGTACAGTGAGAACCAAGGGGATGTAGTAGATAATCTGCAGCTTTTGAGGTTAGTGTAACTTTAAGAAAGTCTTATAATTTCATCATGTTCGTCCGTCTACTCTATTGCCTCCACAAGATGCATGAAGCGAAGCTGGGCCATCGGCTGTATAGTACAGATTACACCGCAAGACTTTTTTTAATAAGATAAAAAAAATATTTACTCCTAATATAATGCATTGTCGACACGGATTAACGGCCAAACCTTTTATAGTAACCAATTAAAAAGGTTCACGAAGCAGTAGAGAAGCTCAATATTTTATTTTACGCTGTACTTTTATGGTGTGTTAATAAGACATCTTGATAAACATTTTGTTTTTAGAAACTTCAAGGCTTTTGCGGTTATTGATGAAGCAAGAGTAAAATAATTAACGAACGATACATAGAAATTTTAATCAGTGTTTAATTAAATACCTAATTATTTCGTTTTCTTAATTATTTCAGAAATTTAGAAAAAACTAAAGTGAACATTTTTAACCTTACTATTTTTTGTTTTCATAATTTTAAAACTCTTATATCCTTAGTTTTTGCTACAGAATCCCGTATTACAGTTACATCTTTAGATAAATTGAATAATTATTTAAATTTTATCGGTGACATTGATGCTTTGATTAAAAAAATAACTTAATAACAACATTCCAAAAGAATTTTGACAAAATTTGTAATTAAGTTTAAAAAATATTTTTCTCGCACTAATTTTTGCTAAAAAAAATATGTTTTCATGTACTTCTCAAACTCTTGATACAGTAAATAAATCGTTTTTGCGAAATCATAATCAGATAATTAGTTTTATGTTCAATTGAAAGGTAAAGATACTAATTAAAATAAAACTCACATGCGTGATTTCTAATCACTTTTAGGTTACTTTTTAAAGATGCTTCATAATGTTATTTTTCGTCTTATGTTTTTTATCGCAATATCAATATTTACCATAAATAAAAACCTCTAACCCTCCGCTTGTCGTATTCATAGTTATCTTAATAGAACTGACGTGACTGGGTGTTTATCAGCAAAATGAAAATCATCCAATTGAAGCCAGAAATAAACAGTAATCATTTTTTTGTAGCGTTCTTTATTGGCCGCAACAGCATCATCATTTTTATTCTCGAAAAATCGGTTTGATAATGAGTAATGCCTCCAAACAAAGAATCATATCAAATAGTTAATTTTTCTGTTTATAGTGGTTTTTTAAAGACTCACTCTAATTACTCGTTTACGAACCTATATGACCAAGAAATATACTTATCACTGAAAAAGATAACATCAAACCAGGTCTGGGATTGTCTTCAAAAACTTATGCAGTGGCAAAACACAATAAATTTACTTTTGCGTGGATTCCAAGACACAAGGACATCGTGGGCAATGAAAAAGGATCAACTTACAAGACAAGAGTCTGCTACCACATCTATTGGACCGGAACAAGTATTTGATATTACTAGGTTGCTATTCGTGGGTGGTCGTCCTGATGGAAAACAACTTGTTCACATAGAACATAATAAATCACTTAGTTGCAGTATAAAGTTTTCTCAACCCTGGTCTTATTCAATTAATCAACCAATCACTGAAGATGAAAGGATCGATTAGTATCAAGTTGATTTAAAATCCAATTCGCGCAATTTTTAAAGAACAAAAGTTCTCGAGTCTACAGAATTCAATGTGCCTTAAAATGAAAATCTTTATCAAGAACATTGCATGTAGTGCCAAGAAAATCTACTTTCTTAAGAGTGACGTGCAGATGATCTATCGGAATTACTATCATTCACCTTTTGGTTCACAACATTGATATTTTCAGCAATATATTGACGTTTCTGACGTATTCAATTTTTAGCATCACAAATTATACCAGGTGACTCAAATTTATAGAATAAATTACTATGAAAGTTGATTATGTTTAGCATAAATTTCATTTAAACCATGAATGAACAAATTCATTTTTTTTGTAATACTTTCTACAAATTTCTCTACACTATACAATTGTATATCTTGTTATGATAAATTGTCAAACAATGTTAAATAAAAAAGCTAATTTTGGTGCAAAACGTGGTGGCAATGACATGTCAAAGTTATACAGCACCAGTTTGATGTTTGAAAAATAGTACTAAATCAGGTGATTTACTAAACAAAATTTAATTAAATTAAACTCCTACATTTACTCTGTTGTCTTTCTCCTTTTGTTGTCAACAGTAGAAGAATACTCGTATAATTGTCCAGCAATAGTCAACATATTTTCTGTGAACAATTTTTTGATTAGTGGAATTTGTTGAAGAAATCCAGAATTGCACCTCAGTTTTCTGGGGAAAATTTAAAATGAGTTTATAGAAACCCATAACTTACCAATAGAAATATAATGAAATGCATTCAATGTTTTACTTTCAATATTGCGTAATATGGTTCTAAAGTTGACTTTTTTAAACGTTTTCTTATTTGAAGTTCATTGAGAATCCTTTTTTTATCTTGGCCACACTTGAACTTGGATTTTTTTAATATTTAAAAGCATTTCATTCTCTGTACAAGGCTTTAACAAAAATATAAAAATGCTTGTGAACCAATGCTACGTTTTTTTTGACCTGTTAAAATATTTTCATGAAGAGATCATTTTTTACAATGGTAATGTTGAGATTTGGCACTAGTATTTTCTACTTTGGAATAGTAGCCAAATATTTTCATTAGTTTATTTCGCATTTACTACTGAAGTTATGAGAGTTTGTAGATATTGCTACGGAGTAACTCCCTGTCTCAGACATTCCATATATAGTGTTGACAAATCTACAAACGATTCCTTGATGTGTGGAAAAGTAAAAAACTTCATCTTGACACTTACGAGTCAAAATTGAATTATAGGAAAGCTCTAAAGCAACTGGCAGGGAACAATAGGTTACCTCTGATGTGGATGTTAGGACGTAAGGAAGAAGCTAATTTTCTTAGCCCGGAATCTGTCGGTCGATTATCACATAAAAGGGGAGCTACAGGCCTTGGAAAAAAAAATTGATAAAATTAAGATCTGAATTAATACAAGAGAAGAAATTTATAAAATTATCATCGAAGAACGCAAGAATTTCCCCAATATCCCAAAAAGAAAATTCGAGTACTAAAGTATGCTCTCTGAAAAACCATTTCATAAAGATCCCCAAAACTGAGAACTTGTTATGCGAACTATTATGCAAGAGATTTAAATTTCTGGTTCACTTCAGTTCAGTTCAGTTCAGTTCAGTATCCCAGGCTTATACTATTAGGTCGAAGTATGGTTGAGGAGCAAGAAAAGCCTTAACGGCCCAGCCATGATCCACAATCTACAACTTCCTCTTGTGTGATAATACTTGCTCCCTCCTTCAAAGTATATACGTGATACATTAAATTTAGTTTTGGACAAAGATCAGCACTGATCAAAATATCCAGAGGCGGATTTTGATACAGAGCATTATTACTTGTTGCATATTAATCTTCGTCTACTACTGGACATCAGCTTCTCTTAACCTATTCCACCATGAACGATCTTGAGCGGCTGGGATCCAGGTGACAGTGATCCTCTTTATATCATCATACCATCGGATTTGCAACCTCTCTCTGTTCCTATATGCTTTGTTCTTGGTCGCTACTACAATATTCCTTTGATCCCTTTATTGTTTCGCTACATTTTCTGTTCAATTTTGCATATATTACATTATTATTGTCACGGTTAACATAAAACATTTAAATAAATATATTAAAACTTATATCATATTGTCTAGGGTCTGGTCATCATTGAGTGTGAAAGATATTCTCGCAGCATTCAGTAAAATTTTATATCTACTCTCTTAATATTTAATTAGCACTGCTTATTGAATGTTTAATGGAATAAAAGTAATCTTAGTTAATAATACAAATGGAATTACATGCCCAGAATATGCAGATTGCAAGTTAAATATTTAAAATTAAGTTAGTGTGTGGGGCGCCTACTCAGTATTTAATCTTTTTTACTACACCATGGTCAAAAAGCTAGACATCATAAATATTGACTAACGATCTTTTTTAGCTTTTAATAGACAAGTTTGCATACGCAATTAATAGTTGACAATAATTGGCGACGGCTTATCGCAAATATTTTGCGATAAATATATAATTTTGCTATTTTTTTCTACTTGTTATTCCAATTTCAAATATATTGTTTAAAAGTATACTTATTATATATGGATAAAATAAAAAGGTACGGTATGCAAGTGTTGCAATAACATACTACAAAATCTGAAAAGTAGCTGATAACTTTGAAAAAAATATATAAAATTGTTTTGAAGTAGCCATTTTTACTTTTTAATAATATGTGACGTCCTCGTCGTGTTTAAATAGACGTCATATCTGAATAAATATTATATATGGATCGGTTATATTTCAAGTAGTTGATGTACGAGTCGCATCACGGAGGAATGGACAGAATGATGGGGCACACAAATGCCATTTTATTACTCTGGGTCCTTCTGTGACACAATTAGAGATCACCCCTGCGAGGAATTCAGATAGTGGGAAAAAGTCAAAAAGTGACTTTTTAGAGAAATATCTTAGAGCAAAGAAGGTAAAAACATTCCTTCCAGGTTCACCTAACTACGCTAAGAGGCTAATGGAACTTTCTAATAATGAAAATAAACATAAATGTTAGAAATTAAGAATGAACAATGTAGATTTTTTAATAAATCAAACAAATTCAACAGCGACAAACTGTTTACCAAATTTGAAAACATCCTAAGAATACGGGTTTCTGTTAAGGTTTTGACAATGCCAATTTCAGTAAGCATGTTCTATAAAACTTTTAGTCTCTGGTTTTAACGTATATTTAAAAAAAGACTGATTTCATCATGAAACAAGATAAACTGCATCAAAACGACGCGTGCTAAATCGAGGATATGAGACGAATAACAATTATTTATCAAATCAGTTTTTTACATAGACACGTGGCACATTTAATTTATTCGAGACTACATATTTGTGATATCTCATTTTTTTTTCCAAACCCTTCACCCAAGTTAAGATTGTATCAGTTGAGAATTATGACGCTAGCACCCCCGTCAAGGTATATTTGGAGATATGAAATGAAACAATTTAATTTCTAAACGAAAGCACATAACTATGATTTTCTGAGAATAAGAACTCTTTCATATAACTAGGTTTTGCCTATCAGGTTTCGGATTATACAGAAACCTGATAAATAGTAATGCTAAAGATTTGATAATAATGGATCCTACCTAAGATCAAAAATCGAATGCGAAAACAAAGCATATTTTGTTTTCATTCCTTGACTTCCCCAAATATTTTGGACAGTAACTATAAATATACTTATTGTATTTCATCCTTATTTAATAGCGCAAATGCCACATAAGTCTCACCTTTTCTACATTAAACGTTTGTTCGCCAGAAAAATAAAAATAAATAATGGGTGAAGAGAGATGAACGCAGGGGTTTCATTTATTTATTTTTTTAATTTCATCTGTTATCTCATTTTTTCATCTCTATACTTTGATATAGTTGAAACTTAAGGTCATTTGAATAGACTTGGATGGAATATTACTCACGTATTGTTGCCAAATTTTTGAATAAAGCTTTGGTTTATTTCACATTATCGGGTTAAGTTAACTAGGTTGGATACTGGTAGAATATGTTAGCAAATTGCGATGATGGAATTATTATTCAACTGTAATCACAAAACGATTAATTGGTGCAAAACCAAACAATATGACATATATTTGTTACCCTTATTTTCTGCAAATAGAGCTTCCAATCTGATTTATAATATAGTAAAACTAATTTATAATGCTACAAGAGAAATAACTTAGTATGTGTGAGTAAATATCAATTGAATTTAAGTAAATTTTCCTCCGGTATTCTGACATGGTGTAAACAATAACTCTTTTCAAATTAATAAGCTGTAAAAATAATATTATGGTGTTGTTTCAGTTAGAATTACTTCCTCTAAGAATGTTTTGCTTCCAAGATCAATATTCTGATTATATTGACCGAATAACTTATTAAATTATTTACTAAAAACATCACCAGGCGATTTACAAATAAACTCGACTCATATCAACTGGGAGAACAGGTAGAGTTCTGGTATTTTTGTTTTATAAAAATAGGGATTGAAAATTCTGCCAAATACAACACATCCTTAGAGTTAACCTTCCTGATTATGAAAAGGCGTTTGATTGCTTAAATTATCACGAAATTTTTAAAACTCCCGCCGATTGCCATGTCGACCACCTATATTCAAATAGGCATTTATGTCATAAGATTACACAAACATACAAGCTGGTTCCAAATTTAGAAAGGAATTCGCCAGAGACACATTCTCTCCCAATTTTTTTATAACACTTTAAGGTCAGAATTGACAATATGGACGTAAATATAGATGGTGAATAGTTAAATCTCTTACATTTTGCTGACAATAGTATTTTTATATATAGACATGAAATAAAAATTAATGGAGACAATCAAAACTCTTGATTCCGAAATAGAAAACTGCCTAACCTGGGCCTCTTATGGTAACTAAGACCAGTTATTAAACGAGGTATCTTAATATGCGTTAAAATGTTGATTATAATACATAAATCTGTTAATAAATGAAAAGTATCCATAGAAAAGTCAATGTTACAACTAACTTTAAGAGACCATGTGCCGAATAGAGAAAGATACCATAGAATGAAAGTAACAGAGGTAGTAATGTGATAAAATTGAACAGAAAATGTAGCGAAACAATAAAGGGGCCAAAGGAATATTGTAGTAGCGATCAAGAAAAAAGCATATAGGAACAGAAAGAGGTTGTAAATCCGATGGTATGATGATATAAAGAGGATCACTGTCACCTGGATCCAAGCCGCTCAAGATCGTTCATGGTGGAATAGGTTAAGAGAAGCTCATGTCCAGCAGTAGCCGAGGATTAATTATGATCGCTATGCTTAAAATTGGAAATTCAGTTCAAAGTTCAGAACTTATTTATGAAAACAAACCATCTCGTTCCTTCTGTAAAAAAATAGTTTTGATTTAAATATATCCTTTCAAAATTTGGAAATTAATTTTAGACATAAGTTCCATGTACTTTTAAATCTACATGGATTTAAATTTTGGAATAAATTTTTACGTTTTTAGGAAGCTGGTATATTTGGCGAAGTTGCATGCACCTTTGGTATATATTTGTAACAAGTAAACATACAATTTTAACAGATACATTGATTAATCTTATATTGGAGGGAAGATGGTCATTTTAGTGATCAGTTAAACTATTTATGAATGAAAATTGCCATCAATGATTCTTCACAAGTTTTCGGTAATGAAGACTGTTTGTTCAAATGTTTGTATTATATAACGACTATAGAAAAAAATAATTTAAAACCCTACTACATACTGCTTCTTAATGGGTTGTTGAACTTGGGAAACAATCACATATTTCTCTAGACAAGTACTTGACAATTAAAAACATTTTTGTTTATACGATGTTAACCTAGAATATTTCCAGTTCATGTAAATTATTTTCTTAGGTAAAATTAATACTTGTTGCATAAAAGTAGTCATAGGAGTTTCAATAAATAAGCAAAATTTAAAATATTTATAAAAATGCCTACAAAAACTGATTTCTTAATTCACTGATAATTAAAAGTTAAAAACTGAAATTGACTTTTAAAATTAAATGTATACAGGAATATTGAGGTACATTGTTATTACATATTTACACTTTAGTATGTAAGTCTGTAGAAAATAAAAATAGTAGAATATGAAAAAAGCTGGTTACTGTTACCACTGCTCATTAGAATCCAGTTTTCGAGGCATAGAACATTTTTTTTGAAAATATAATAAATATTTTGCCGTTATTTATGTTTATAATATCATTTTCTAGCTGTTTTTTTTTATGTATGTACTTCGATTATTCCGGAACGGCAGTGCCAATTTATGTGAAATTTTTTGCTTTTTATTCAGGAAGTTGTTGCAGAGGTCCCATATTATTTTTGTTGAAATTGATTCAGTCAAAATACAGATGGCACTGAAAATATGACGGACAAAAAAATTTATGTTGTCTAATTTTCCCCAAAATGGTATGGGGTGGTAATAACAAATCTAAAATTATTTTTAAAAAATTCAATATGGCGGAATAAAACTTTTATATTTCTCCATTTTGTCTAAAATTGATAGGAGTTTTTGAAGGTGTAAATTACAAAATTAAAAATCTACTTTGTTCAAAATTTGTTGCTGTGGGGTTTCTGAGAGTGTAAATAATGAATATAAAAATGTTTTTAAAAAAATCAATATGGCAGATGCCATATGGCGATGTATAAATTTTATACTTTTGACGGCGGTTTGAACGGACATAAATTTAAATTATATTAAGGGTTTAAAATTTTTTTTTTTTGAAATTCAAAATGACGATGTCAGTATGGTGAGTTCAATACGGTGAGTTGAAAATTTTACATTTTTCACATTTATTTACAACTGGTGTGGGAGTTTTCGAAATCGTTGGTTACGACTCTGTAGTTAATTTTCTCCAATTTAATATGAAGGATTGAATTTTTACATTTTCCCAAATTTGTCCAATTTGATAATGAGGGATTTTTAGGACGTATTTGCACGATAAAATATGTTGGATTAAAAATATACATGTCTTAAGTTCTTTCAATATCGATATTGGGAGGTTTTGGGAGCCCAGATTATTAATCTAAAATTAATTTCTTAAAATGTGAGATAGCGGATTTACTATGGTAGACTAAATATTTTTTAGTACCATTTCATTCAAAAGTGATATTTGGAGAATTTATAGAATCAAAGAATTTTGTATTCAATTTTAGAAACTTAATTAAAAATTAAAATTCAAAAATTATTTTTTTTTAAATTGAACCAAGTTGAAAAGGGGTAAAAGCGAAAAATATAATTTTTTTATGAAATTGAATTTTTTA
This sequence comes from Diaprepes abbreviatus, assembly GCA_034092305.1. Taxonomy (NCBI): domain Eukaryota; kingdom Metazoa; phylum Arthropoda; class Insecta; order Coleoptera; family Curculionidae; genus Diaprepes; species Diaprepes abbreviatus. The sequence continues at coordinate 12,705,430 of JASJET010000228.1, read as the reverse complement.
AATCAGCGGTAAATTGATATTCGACAAAATATGACTGACATAAAAATTTAGAGAAATATTTTATTCATAATTGTTTTCTTACCCGTAGCTTTTATGTATCTCGTGTTGGTAGTTATTTGTTTCATTTGGTAATAATTTGGTGTTGAACTCAAAAATTTCAAATTCATAGAAAAATTTATATTATTTTTCGCTTTTTAGGTCCGTTCAATTTTTTTATAAAAATTCTTTCGGCGTTAAAATGGAACTTTTAATTAATTATATTGCATACCATCAGAAAATATCTAAATAAAAGCAAAATGAAGACAATATATTGCATCAAAATACTCTAATATGTTCCCTTTGCAGTAATTACTATGTACATAATTGTAAAAATAAATGTGGTAAACATAGCTTTTTTTTGGTAATTAATTAAGTTAATTTTATTGATTGCTATTAGTTTTTTGCTACAATTAGAAATATTCTAGGAAAAGTCATTAAAATACCCATTTTTCAAAATTTCAGAATAATTTAAAATAAAAAATTATGTAAAAAAGTATTTAAAATATACTTTTAATCTTTAAAAACAATTTTGAAATTGTATTTATCATTTTATTTTAAATTGTAAGTAATATTGTCATTTACTAAAGTGCCAAACTTATCTGCAGGAAGTAAATAGAATTAAATTATTAGTTTCAAAAATTTCACTCGCTAAGTAGTTACGTAAGTAGGGTAAATTATTTCGAATATTATCTAACCTAAGATAATTTTAAGAAAAATTGTAATTTCTGTACTATAAGAAATTAAAGACTGCTAGTTAGAAGGGATGAAACAGGTATATGAAATATATTAGTATTGGATTGGTTCATACTAGTTTATATAAAAGTTAGGTGTTCATGGCTGCAATAGTTGTTTAAATGCCTTAATTGGGAAATATGTTAAATAAGAGTATTCGTTTGTTTGTTTTGGCACAATTTTGGATATTGATTAGAATTAAATAAAAAACCCAAATATAATAAAGTTTTGCGTTTTAAATTATTTCACAAATATTTGAGAATTCACTTGGGAATTTCAAAAAGAAAAGTATTGTTTTACTGATAGCTTTAATAGATAATATATTTTGCTGTCCCCAAAATAAACAGGAGACAAGCGCTTTTTTATATCTATGTTTATTCAATTAACAAAAATACGCACTAGCTTAGCGTATATGGAGAGAAATTGGGATTTCCTGATTAAGTCGAATTTGTGCAAAATTACGGCTTTACCTGGATTAATTCTTCATTATAGAAACAAACCGGAAATAAGATATGATACAAGAGTATCTAAAAATATCATTTGGAGTAATATACAATGTATTTATCAACATTAAAAATAATATTTTTTTAATTGATTTAATCACTAAAGGTCAAATTTTCAAAATCTGAACATGCGTATAGGTTGTCCAAAAAACTTGGTAAAATTTTAAAAGTGTTAAAATTTCTCTTTCAACATCACCCCTGGAAGAATGTAAAAATTTGGTATCAAAGAAATATATAGATACGTAAAATTTGGTATGATTAAAAATTTCCAGTTAAAAGCTATTAGGTTTTCAGGAGCTTGTGTTAAAAACTTTAATTTATACCAGGTAAACCAAAAATTTCTAGTCTTTATGCATAATAAAGGAAAAAATTAAAAGTTATTAAAATATAACTTGTAATACTCATTTGAAGATGAATAAAATACTGAATGTACCAAATTAGAAATTAGAGTAATAATAATTTTAAGTATAAGAGTATTAATAATTTTAAAAATAACTCCTTAAACATTAAAAAATGAAAAATCCAAATAAATAATTAACGAATATGAAGTTTGGTAGATATTTGGAGAAACAAAATATTAATAGTTAAAATATTTTACCATTTTGTTATTATTAATCTTACTATCTAGTTTCCTTCAAATAAAAGTAAATATTACTTCAATCAGAGGCTGCAGCGAACAGCTTCAGGTATTAATGATTCATTTTAATATTAACAATTAATAATGAATATCTCAAATTTTTCTTAGGATTAGTAAAACTCTATAGAGAATTAGATGTGTTAAGGAAAAGATAATTAAAGTAAAAATGAAATAAGTGCAGTATTTGTATTGTTATAGTTTTTTTTAATCTAAGGTAATATTGTTTGAAGCTACATTGACTAGTCACGATTAAAAAATATAAAAAATTAATCATAGGTGTTTTATTCTATTATACAGATGTCTTGACATTTTCAAAAAGTAGTGTAAAGCGTAATTTTTATTAATTTGTAATATATTTTAAAGCAAAAAACAGAGTAGGAAAAATTGTATATTTCTTAAATTAAATTTGTAGATGTTATCTGAAATCGCCCCTGTTATTCCAAAATAGTTTTTAAATTATCTTAAACTCAGGATTTATTTCAGAAATTTAAATGCCAATAAGGAGTTTTTAGCCTTCATACAATAGTTAGATTATATATGGCTTATTTTAAAATTAGTCTAAAAGTTTTTACATATAAAAAAAATTTAAAGCTAATTTACACTTTTTGATATTAAAAATTTTATTAACGTGTTCGTGAAGCGTTTTACTCTTCATAAAAATGTTGTAGATTACATGGGAGACATTTCGATTTTAGGGCAAGTTTCTAAAAGAAAATAGAGTCAGACTAAGAATATATAATACAATACACAATACTTTAAATAAGAAATCTTTAACTTACCTTCCAAAACTTTACGTTCTGCAAGGTCTTTAGAGGCTCTTTTATATTCTTCTTTTGATTCAATATAATAAAATATCGCCGCTCCTGCCATTAAATACAAGACGTAAAGGCACAATAGCACGAACCATTGTTTTTTCGACATTTTTGCAGACTTTTTTATCTGAAAAAATACCGCCAATTAAAAAAATATTCAAATTGTCTCGAAAAATTAGAACCCTACTTTTTTAGCTGCCTTTTTGATTAACGTTTCTTGTGTTTCACTACACATTTTTGCTTAATTAAAATTATTTTTTAAAATAAACACTTATACTTTTTTTAGAACAAATCAATTAGTAGGTTAATTTACTCAACAAAACCTAATCTTTCATGTGACTTGAAAATTACTTTCTGCCCTTCGAGAAGTAGCACATCTAGAACGTTTTGCGTATAAACAAATACTTCACAATATCTTATCAAAATTAATAATAATTAATGTATAATTTCCCATATTTTGAAACACAAGTTGCAATTAAAGTCTTTTAGATTAATTTTTACTCACCTGATCAAATTCTTCTTCTTGAATAAATAGCACTTAAAAGCACTTAAAAAACAAAAAGAAAATTCACAAATTCACTGGCGTTTTCTTCAATTTCATATTTCTTAAAATTTTTATAATTTTGAAAGATGTAGGACGGCGAAGGTTACAAAATTAACATTTTTTCACCAATCAACACAGTATAATCAATACAATAGGCCTTTTAAAATTAAATGTGAGGAGCGGTTTCAATTGTCAATAGAATTTTTTTGTCCGGCATCCTGATTAAAGCAAGGCATTATAGACAACTAGAAAAGTACACGAGCTAATATTTAAAATATATATATACACTTAAATCATTGAAACACTTGAGATAATGCCTATTACTAAGAAGAATAAAGGTGATTGCGTTAAGTACACGGGGTAGTAGGCAATTATTTTGATAACTGCAACCGATAGTTTTCAAAACGATGTTTAGCAATATTATAAAGCTGTCCTTCTCTTTAGCACTTCTATGGTGACAAATAGGGGGGAAACAATATACATAAAAATTGTGATAACAGCTGCTAATGTCGACTACTTAGTTACAGGTGCTTAGGTTAGTAGGAAGCTATTAGTGGGAAACCGCGTTTTAAATTTGTCAGTTTTGAGAGGTTTTTATTTTGGTTGATACCGTTATTTGACTATCTATTTAATAATGTGATTAAAATTTTTAGGTAAAAATACCTAATTTATATAAATTTGGAAATGTTTGTAGGTATGATCGGTAAACAACAATATTATTAAAAGTAAATAGACTGGGATATTAAAAGTTTATGTATGACCTGTATTAATATTTTCATCAGATAATTTAAAGTTGGAATGAAATATAATGTATCTCTATGTTGAGAAACGCTACCAAAAATTCCTGATGCGAAAATATGAGCCCAATTTTCCTTAATCCAAAAATTAACATTTTCCGAAATGCAGGGAGTTCAAATTATAATTTTTAAAACTTTTATTGTGTCCTGAGCCTTGTCATAGCTCCCCTTCATACTTTATCCAAACTTAGGACTGGTTCAAAAAATTTGAAGTGTATTTTAGGGCCAACAGTCCAACAATAATAGAAATTTATATAACAGGATGATAAATATCTTTATTAGTTACAAAGGAGTAATGTCAAACAACTCAATAAGTTAATTTTAAAATTTATCATTTAATTCTTAATTTTTTCGCTGTAGTGGAATATTACATTAACACAAAAATGATAAATCTGATATTAGTTTATTCTTATTGCTAAGGAATTAGTCGGGAATCGATGAGAGTCTATAGAGAAAGGTTTCCAAATGGACGCTTACCAAACCTCCAAATATTTACTGTTGTTGAAAAGAGCCTTCGAGAAACCCGTGGTTTTGCTCCTGTTACGATTGATTATGGAGAGAAGCTAAAACACTGAATGTTGAGGAAGAAATTTTAGAAGAAGTTGAAGAAAATCCGAGATTGAACACCAGATACTTAGCTTTAGAACTTAAAGTTTCATAAACTACACTAATGCGGCATAATGCAGAGGAGCATAATTCTGTTGAAATCATAAGGTTAAACTTGGTAAATTAAGATCATTGTCATCCTAGAGTTATTAGAGCTGGAACGAGATAATTTTGAAGAATATATATGTATCTGTCTCCTTGAGACTTTTATCAATCCTGTTAGAATTTAAAATTATAAATACCATAGACTACCATAAATAGAAGTAAAACAGTAAATGATTATAAAAACCAAGAAGTGTAAATATTTCGAAAACGATTGAATCCTGGTATAGAAAATATTTTATGAATAATATTTAGAATTTATTGTAAAATCTCAAAATTTACCGCTATGTAACGTGTTTCATTAAAAAAATAATCTGATACAATTAGCACTTTTCGGATTCACCCAGTATAATCTCTTCCTATTTTAGCTTTTTAATTTAAGGTTTCTAAAGATATATTAAACAGGACTTTAAGGGAATCTGTAGCATCCATTCCTCCTCGAGAGCTGTTACCGCTCAATCTCTAATTGAGACTAGGCTTCTGAAAATTTATTAATGAATCAAGGGAATATGACACAAATTTTCATAAATAAATTGTATTTACTGATGAATCTTACTTTATAACAAGAGATATGATATATTTATGTAATGAATATGTTTATACTATGGACAGGGATCATTGATAGATTTATTATTGGCCACTCAGTTTAAATGATTTGAATTACCTAGAACACCAAGTAAATTTGCCAATTCACTCCATTAAGCATGGTCATTTATTGGCTACCAGACGAAATATGTGGTTCATATATCAAGCACAGTGGGAAAAAATGGACATAAGTTTGCATCAGACACAAATTTTAAAAGATCTAGATAATGTTTTCTTAATTACTCAGGACGACATATTGTAACTGTATATCTGCGACAATACCCTAATCCATGAGCCCTAAACCTATGAACCCCATACCCATAAATCCCTCTCTGAAAAATATCATCCCCGTCAACTTTAAATCCAAAACCCTATATCCATAAACTCACGAACTCCAAACCTATGAACGTCATACCTATAAAGCCTAAACTCATAAACTGCAAACTTCAAATTGGTCACCCTTCTCACTGGATTTAACGTCTATGGATTACTTCCTGTGAGGAACTCTTAAACAAATGATACACTGCAGACACCTAATGCTTAGTTGCAGGTAAGGGCGTAGTTCAAGTTTCTCCATAAAATTAATCATTGTGTATATGAAAAGGAAGGTTATTTTGAACATTCACTTAGAGTTTAGTTAAATAGTTAAATAAATAAATTATTTCTGTTTTGATTTGTTATTGAGTTTGCGTGTTATTCTTTTTGTTCCTTGACAATTCCTTCTTACTTTATTATCATTGTTGGCTTGTTGCTATGTATTTTTTTTATTATTGTTGATCTGTTGGCACTTAAATACGCTTCTAGTTTCATGGACCAGTTCTAAGCCTGGATAAAGGGTGAATTGAAGCTACGACGAGTTTCAGTTCAAAGCGACCCGTACTTTTTTGGATAAAATATGTTAAGGAATAAGAATTTTTAATTAGAAATTTAATATACCGAGATTCAAAAAAGTTATGAAGCTTTTTGATTTCTCATCCTAAACAACCTGAAAATATGAAATTTAGAGCAAATCAACCAATGGATTACCATTTAAAAAAATATATAATTTAGACACCCTGTTTTTAAAAAAATATTAACTTTTGGACTAAGGTAAATTGGGATAGATCAGATATTTTAATGTCAGGAATTTATTGTAAATGGAGATTATGTTGAGAAATAAAGTTTCTACCAAATAATGTATGTTTTCTTTGTCAGGCCGGTTACTTCTGAGAATTTCCTTGTATTTAACTGATTTCCTTCTAGTAATCTATATCAAAAAAATCTAGCTGTTATTAATTCTAAATTTACAAAATATCGTTTTTGTTGTCTCAACTAAGTAGTAATTCAGATATGTAGACTACCTGATAATGTTTCCAACGACGTAAAAAATACTCATTTTTACATACCGAGTGTCAACGAATCTATTAGACAAGTCATAATTTCTAGAGTATTATGTGTATCAAAATGAGAATTGGTACAGGTAAATGGTATGTGAAGAGGAGAGTTTTCGCATATTTTCCACTTTCCGGTCACTTCCGGTTTCACCGGAAATGGCCCTGGTTTTGAATTTTTAAATAGAATACCCTGTATATTTTAACATCTTTGGATTTCTGAGACAATTCTAGATCAGAATGTGACATTTTAAAAACTTTTTACGTTTACTTCATTTTTTTAGAGACACTTTTAAAATTGCATCTAGGTGGCCATGATCGGACGCAAACTAATCTAACGGCCTTAGGTGATGTCAAAAAAATACAATCGCAAAGTTTTAGTGACTAGTATGAAAGACAGGAATTGGATTAAAAATTTAACAAAATTAACAAAAAACTAACAAAATAAACTAATAACTTAGACGACACACTTAAAATATTTGAAAATACAGTAGCTGAATTTGTTAAAAAGTTTAGTGTAGTAAATGTTCAAAGTGCATTCCTTCTTTTTCACGATACATTTCAGCTCGTTCAATTGTTTCTCTCAACACGTTTTGTAGCATTTGGGGCGTTATACTTCTAAATGCCCGTAAAATTCTTTCTTCTAATATTTCAAGAGTAGCTGGGGCTGCTCCATAGTAATCCCTTTCTTTAACATATCCCCAGACAAAGAAATCGAGCACAGTAAGATCCGTTGAACGGGCTGGCCACCGTACCGGACCATTGGTTGAAATAATTCGATTATTAAAATGCTCTATTAAATAATTAAGAACTTCTCTAGTATTGTGAGGCGGTGCTCCATCTTGTTGAAAGTAAATTCGCCGTAAAACTGCTAAATGTATATCATTGAGATGATTTTCGATTTCATTTTGAAGAAAGCCTAAGTATCTAACCCCTGTTAACTGACCTTGAAACAATATTGGCCCAATTATTCTGTTTCCAACGATACCAGCCCAGACATTGAGGCCAAATCTTTCTTGAAAATTGCCCTCTCTCATTTCATGTTGATTTTGTTTGGCCCAGTACCGAGTATTTTGCTTATTGAACATACCATTATTTGTAAATCGGGATTCGTCGGAAAATAGAATAAAATCGATAAAATTTGGGTTAACTCTATGATTTTGAAGCAGCCAATCACAAAACACTACCCGTCTATCGCCATCCTCAGTATACAAATGTTGATGTAACTGATATTTAAATGCTCGATATCCATGCTTTTTCAGTATTTTTCTTGCTGATTCATAACTTATCTGCAGTTCATGACTAATTTTTCTTAACGAAACTGTTTTATCAACCTCAACCATAGCAAGTACGTTAATCTCAGTTTCTTCATTTATGATAAACCTCTGTTCCGCCTCTTGATTTCCTATTTGCCTAAAACGAGTCTCGACATACGGAAAATACTGATGGGCTGGATGTTGCCGATTCGGATATCTATGAGCATACAACTCGGCAGCAATCCTTGAATTTCTATGACACTCTCCAAATATTAATAACATATCCACTTTTCTACTTTGAGTATACATTATTTTAACGAAAATTTAAACTAAACTTAATGAAAATTAAGAAACTTTTACGTCTATTCTTAGAGCGTATGTCACTGTCATTATCTACTTAAGTGAGTGCTTTGTTTTCCAAAGAAGACTTGATAAAAACAGTTGCAAATTATTATGCATCATGGCTGTCCATGGCGCACTGGTCATAAGTAAATAAATTATCCAGTATTTTGCTTAATAATATTTAATTTCTGTTCTTATGTCTAATCTAATCGCAAATAAATTAGTACCGTTAGATTGGTCAAAGAATGTTTTTTTCGAAAAGTAGTTGTCAAAAAGTGGTCGCCATTTGAAAATTAATAGTTAGAAATGAAAACATAATTTTGTCAACTTGTCTTATTCCTGTCTTTCATACTAGTAACTAAAACTTTGCGATTGTATTTTTTTGACATCACCTAAGGCCCTTAGATTAGTTTGCGTTCGATCATGGCCACCTAGATGCAATTTTAAAAGTGGCTCTAAAAAAATGAAGTAAACGTAAAAAGTTTTTAAAATGTCACATTCTGATCTAGAATTGTCTCAGAAATCCAAAAATGTTAAAATATACAGGGTATTCTATTTAAAAATTCAAAACCGGGGCCATTTCCGGTGAAACCGGAAGTGGCCGGAAAGTGGAAAATATGCGAAAACTCTCCCCTTCACATACCATGTACCTGTACCAATTCTCATTTTGATACACATAATACTCTAGAAATTATGACTTGTCTAATAGATTCGTTGACACCCGGTATATACATTATTATAAATTACACGAAATTGAGCAACAAAAAGTTTTTTGATTCTAGGAATCCTCCAAATGCCTATTTTTGATTCAAATTGTTCCAAATAATTTAGTTCGCTATCGCTATCTTGAATGTTTAGATATTAATTTTAGATTAGTAATCTATTTAAAAGTTAGGAAATGTAAAATCTTCAGCCATAATTTATCTACCACAATGACTTTAGGAAATTAAATTTGCTATCTTGAAACCACCCACACTAATTTTGGAAGAAATCGAATTAATTTGTTTAGTCTGTAATATCATAGCGTTAATTTGGATTTTAGTCCAAATTACATTTACCTACCGCAGCAATTTTCTGAACATAATGCAAAAAATTTCATTCAAATAGGTTGAGCCGTTCTTATGTAATAGGTGTGCATAATATATATATATATATATATGTATATATATATATATATATATATATATATATATATATATATATATATATATAACTATCAAATTGAGAAGTTTTTCATTTTCTAAAGTCGATTTAACAAAATGTCCGTTTTAACCAAAATTAACTTCAGAAAGGAACAATTTTTTGGTTTTGAAAATTGGATACTATTTTTTTTTTTTGAAATAAAAACTTATGATGTGGTGAGAATATCATCAATTTGCCATACCAACTTCCTAAAACTTTTAACAACGTGAATAAAAAAAGAACTATTACAATTATGGATTTTATGAAATTTTTATGAAAAAATTGTAAAATAAAAATATAATTTTTTGAAGTCGGCTCCCAATAATTACTTGACAAAGTGTGATTCACATAAAAATATTGGGAAATACTTTATTTCTAATTATTGCTTTTATACAGTAGTTTGTATGCATCTCGTGTTAGTATTTATTTGTTTCGTTTAGTAATAATTTAACACCGACTTGAAAAATTTTAATATCATATAAAAATTTATATTGTTATTTTTTGCCGTTTCAGAAATCTGTTCAATTTTTTTATAAAAATTTTATCTTTTGATATTGTACTGTACCAAAAAAAATATTTAGCCTGCTATAGTAAATCCTTCATTAACGATATTAAAAGAACTTGTGACTTAGTCCCCCATTTTGTTCTGCCATATTAAATTGAAAAAAATTTACTTCATATTCGTAAATTATGATTTAAAAAACTCCTTAATACCAATTTCGAAAAAATGTTAATAACGTAAAATTTTCAACTCGCCATATCGGACCCGCCATATTAAATTTCAAAAAAATAATTTTAAATCTTAATTTAATCTTAACCTACACCTTTCAATTTTGGACATAATTCGAGAATATGAAATTTTTTGACCACCATATTTTATCTGCCATGTTGATTTTTTTTAACAATTTTAAATTCCTTATTTGCACTATCCCTAGCAAAACGATTTTTGAACAAAACGGGAAATCTAGAATTTTTTAAAAATATTTTTTAATTTGTAATTTAAACCTACAATAACCCCCTATAAAAATTTAAGACCCAATCCATAGCTGTATAATTTTTGGTTCACTACATAGGATCCACCATACTGAATTTTTTTAAAATCATTTTAAATTCATAATTTATCTCCCCCTATATCAGTTTTGGATAAAAACGAGACGAAAAATTTTTAATCCACCATATTGGAATCGCCATATTGAATTTTTTAAAAACATTTTTATATTCGTTAAATACAACATCAAAAACTCCCCCATACCAATTTTGAAGAAAATCGGACAAAAAAAACTTTTTTGCCCGCCATATGATCAGCACCATCTTGGATTTTATTGAACTAATTTCGGCCAAAATAATATGGGATCACCGCAATAACTCTCCGAACCTGATTCAAAAAAATTCTTCAAATTAGTGCCGCCGTCGAATGTAGAAGCTTCTTCTTTTGTAAGTCAGTTAATAAAAAAGAAGGCTTAACATTCTACCGACATGTCTCGGGATTTAGATTTCATATCGACAGTTGTTTTCTCTGGATTTTGTTCTTGTTTATTACAGCTCCACTAACGAGATATTTAGACGGATGAAACGCGTATTGGGAAAGAACCGACTTTGGATTTGCAGAAAATAAACTGTCTATATTTTTCCTTTAACGATTTGAAGGAGAAGAAGGGTAGATTAAACTAATTTTACGGCCATAAATATTTGTTCATATTTCACTGAAATTTTAATTTTTAAGCTTCTCACCACTTCGGTGAACGCATAGATGTCGTTTGATTATTGATATTTTAATCTAGCATTGAAAATAACTGCAGGTTTAATATCTTGTCGATACCTCTCAAAATTTATATTTCATAAAGATAGTTGTTTTCTATGAATTAGTTCCTTAGAGTTCCACTCATGAGGTCAGGCGCGGATCAAGGGGGGGCGATCCCCCCCCCCCCAAGAGCCTTGAGTTCGGGAAAATAGATCCGATTTTTCCTCTGATACTATAGTTTATTCAAGAACTAGAGATAGTAATAAATCGTTTTTTATCCTTTTTCTTCTTCGCAAACTACCTGCGTTTTTTAGTCCGGTGTCTTTAGCAAAATCTGTTTAGACATATATATTTTTCATAGGAATGGGTTAGAAATTTTATAATCAAAAATACCGGTCTATTATAATGGACTATTTGGATTGGATAACAATAGATATTTGGAAGTGTGTGTTAAAAAGGATTTTAATCCTTGTCTAACACGTCGGAAGGAGGTTTATTTTATCACTAAATATTTATGGCATAGAATATTATTTCGGTAATAAACTTACAACAAAAAATTTTTATAATATTATTTAATTTCTTATGATTTCTTAATAATTCACATACATTAGAAAATGTAGATAATTTTGACATATTTAATACAAATTACAACTGTATTTTTATTATTTTTAATTTTGGCATAGAAACCGTTTTAGACACATTCAAACTAAAATGTAGCCTTTTTCTCTCAAAAAATTCTAAGTTATAATTGAAATACTTACAAAATACGCATTGTCAAAAATACAAAAAGTTAAACATATATAAAAAAATAAATTCGTCCATATAATATTAAAATTTTTTTGGGGTTGTCGATCATTTTATTATTAATTAAGAACATTTTTAGGACATTTGACGTTTCAGTTTATTTATTTTTTAAACCATCTGCAGAATTACAATTAAACACTAAAAAGGGATTCAAATGTAATTAATTTTTATATATTATAGAAAATTTAAATAATAAATTGTTTTTAAGCTGGTAAACATTACGTATATAATACGTAATCAAAGTCGCTGAAGCTATCTTCGCTCAAATTAATTATAATTGGTTCCTTTATCTCACCTATCATGAGATAGAGTTTCCACATTCTATTTTATTCTTTTATTACATGGATTTTCCCCAATTTTCTGCAGTAACTTTATTCAAAAAATCTTTCAAAAGTCCAGTTAAATTACTAATTTTGTAAGTTGTGTTATGTCTAGCAACTCTACCTTTTACTTGAGAGAGATATTTCCTTCTCCAATAGACATTTTCCGGACGATCTATATGGACAGATTTCCTATCTGGTTTTTCCCAGCAAAAATTAAGTTCTCTGAGCAATTTCCAGAGCTCAGTTCTTTTAATTTGAGGTAAATCCCGATATTCATTGATTTTAGTTAGAATTTTGTCGACGGTTGAAATCTGCGTCTCATAATAAAATGTATGTACAACTCCTTTTATTGCAGTTTACATCTCTTCTTCCAACAAGGTTTTTCGTCTGCTTGTGATCGAATGTGGCTTGGGAGTACTAACAATTTCAGTCATTTTTTTCTCCTTCAGTATTCGGTACATAGTATGATTTTTCAAGTTTTTGTCATGTTGGAACCCATCTCAACAAAGCTTTTAACATTATTATCTAGATATTGATATCTTAAGACATCATAAACATTCATCGTAATAAGTTTTTCGTTCAGGAAAAAATGCCCTGGTTTAACGATTTTGGAATAAATATATATGTGGGTATCTCACTAATCTTAAATAATATATGAAAACAAGCACAAACAATATAAATCAGTAAGGACACACTGTAAGGTGTATTTTGCTCACTGATAGAAATTATATTGAACAATCAGAAATTTTATTGTTGCAGTAAATTTATAAAAGCTTATAATATCTAAATATAATTAGATTCACAGCAGTCCTCAGTTACCTGCGGCACTGGAGGAGGTACGTTGGTGGTTTCGGTAACAGTTTTATTACTCTCTCTAGTTCTTTAATAGAGTATAGAAATGTGTATGCTTGCGATCATCTCTCCCCTTCACAAGAGCTTTGAGTTCAGGAAAATAGAACCGATTCTGCCTTTTATACTAGGAATGTGTATGCTGCTCGCATCCTCTCCTCCTGTCGACAACTTGTTTTTTCTTGTGATCGCCCCCTCCCTCTCCAAGAGCTTCCAATTCAGAAAAATAGACCCGACCCTGCCTTTTACACTAGAAATGGGAATGTTGCTGGTGTCCCCCCCCTCCCCCCCCCCCCCCGTCGACAACTTGCCTTCGCTTGCCATGTTGTTCTTTTGTGATATCACCGCTCCCCCAAAGAGAGAGGCTGGATCCGCCCCTGGATGAGCTCATTACGTGGTTGAAGCACGTCTGGAGAGAGAATCAAAGTTGGATTTACAGGGAATAAACAATTTTTCCCTTAACGGCATAAAGAAAAAGAAAAGAATTTATTAAAAGAATTAATATGAAGTTAAGTCACTTTCATTTATGTATTTTCCATTGAAATCAATATTTAATAACTTAATAAAAATTAATTTATATATATATATATATAATATATATATATATATATATATATATATATATATATATATATATGTATGTATGTATTTAAACATGAGTCATCGTGTAACTGCCTTACTTCTTCTACATAATACTTTTATAATACAAATTCGACTTTCATTTGCTCAGTTCCTGTTTAAGCAGAAAAAGCAGATCAAACAGGGCAGGAAAGATAAGAAAATAGCACTTTTTATAATAAAGATAAAGGTTCTCATTTATATCAAGTGTTATTCAGAACTTAAATGACTTCTTAAGAATAAGATAACAAAGATATATCCGCATTAAAAAATTGCGATTTGATGACGATCTTTTGAAAAACAACTTTTAATAAACAACATTATAATTTAGATATTAGCGCTTCTGAAGAGTGAAGTGAGTTATTTTTAAATAAAAAACCAAAATCAAAAAGGTGAAATATTTGGTTTCTCTAATTTCGAAATTTTTAAAAAACGTTATTAAGTTAACAATGGTTTTTTCTTTCTTTGGTTTCATAAGACTATTTTCTATGATAAACCATATTATCAAAATAAAATCAGAAATACTGTTTTAATTTGGGGGTAGTTTTAAATGTAATTTGAATATTTAATATTTTACCTACACCTAAAATTTAATAGAAACTATAAATGAAGATTTTGGAATTGGCATCTCTATTTTAACTCCTCTATATAAACGCGATAATCTGGATGATCTAACCAATTTTCATCCCATTTCTTGTAATTAAAAAATATTATCTTAGTTGACTTCCATTTTGGCTTTCAAACTTCTGAATCTACTAGTCATATTCATCTTCTTGATATATATATATATATATATATATATATATATATATATATATATATATATATATATACAGGGTGTCCAAGATAAGGATCCTAAGCATGGGGATCTCAGTACCTGTTGGAGTTACAGCTTAGGTTAAATTAGAAAAAAGTTGCGTACTTTGAAGCGTATTTACATGCCGTTGAGAAACTTTAAAAATTTTCATGGCCAGCTGAGATATTGGGGAAAAACGAAAATTTGACGAAATCGATTTTATTTTTTTGTGACTTTATTTTAAAAGATATTAAAAAACTAATAAAACTTTTTCATTGGCACTTTTTAGATAATACGTGATGGCGTTTTTAAATTTTATATCCGACGTTTTGTTTTCGAGAAACCATCATCAACTTTATTTTTTTATATGGCCCAAAAAAAAGTATACCCTGTATCTGATTCCATTTTTTATTACAAATTCAACGATGTATCACATGTCATATTTTTTTTGTTAGACAAAAAAAAATGCGATTTTTCTATTTTTTTAAACATATTTTTAAGTAGGCTTTGCAAACAAATAATGCTTTGACACTTTGACGTAAATACCTGTTATTCTGTCACATATGACTTAATTTAATGTTTATGGTAAGATAAAATAATAATTGTTAAGTTGATTTAGAGTTATTAAGTTGTTTGTAGAGTTCTTGTCGTTGTTGTTACTGTTGTTATTGTTTATTGTTGAATAATTATTATTGTGTTATTATCGTCGAATATGCCGGGTGGCCATTATAGTCATGAAGAAAAGTTTGACATGCTGACCTGCTACATTTTGTGCCAGAAGAATACTATAAATACTGCAGCAATGTATCTAAATAAATTTCCAGATAGAAAGCAACCATGTAAGTCCATTTTCTTACAGTTGGCGCGAAATTTAAAACAATATGGATCATTTAAAAAGCCAGTTTCATCCCGAAAAAAGGATTCTTCCGAAGAAACCCAAAATAACGTATTACAAGCAGTTGTTGAGAACCCTGACATCTCTTGCAGGCAAATTGAAAAAAATATAGGAGTAGCCAAATCCACTGCTCAATTTATTTTGCGTAAAAATAGATATCACCCCTATAAATTTAGGATTTACCAAGCACTTAAACCAAGGGATCTTGAACGACGCCGGCATTTCTGTGAGTGGTATACACGCGCATGTGAAGATGATATCAATTTCCCTGCAAAAATAATATGGTCTGACGAAAGTCTAGTCACTAATAATGGTGTCTTTAACCGCCGGAATACTCATTACTGGGCGCAACAGAATCCGCGTGTTCAAAAAATTTCAAGACATCAGGAGCGTTTTGGGTTTAATATGTGGTGTGGAATTTTCGGTACCAAAATACTAGGTCCATTTATCTACCATAGTTCGTTAACTGGAGAACGATACCTTCAATTATTACAAAATAATTTAGAAGACTGCTTGGAGGATTTACCTCTGGCACAGGTTAATACCTGTTGGTTTCAACAAGACGGTGCTCCTGCACATAATTCTAGGCAGGTTCGCGAGTATCTTACGCAGCGATTTCCTGGAAAGTGGATTGGAACCTCCAGTGAAGTGCCTTGGCCAGCGCGATCTCCGGACTTAACCCCTATGGACTTCTTTCTTTGGGGGTTTCTTAAAAGCCAAATATACCATCATTCTTTTGAGACTGAGCAGCAGTTACGAGAATGTGTAACTAATGCATTCAACAGTATTACACCTGACATGTTGCGTGATGTTTTAAATTCTACCATAAGAAGAACATATTTATGTCTGGAAAATAACGGAAATCTGATTGAACACCTGCTTGATATTGAATAAAAAAAATTGTTAATTTATTTGTTGTTTTAGTTATTTTTAAATAATTTATCATTCTTTGTATATCATTAAAATAATGATTATCTTATGGTTAAATTTAGGGTAGATTAAATTTTCTTGTTTCTAAGTAGTACTATGCTCCATTCAGCTTCATTGCTCTGTAAATAGATATTAACTAATATGTGAGATCAATAACTCATAACAGGTATTTACGTCAAAGTGTCAAAGTATTATTTGTTTGCAAAGCCTACTTAAAAATATGTTTAAAAAAATAGAAAAATCGCATTTATTCTTTTATCTAACAAAAAAAATGTGACATGTGATACATCGTTGAATTTGTAATAAAAAAGGGAATCAGATACAGGGTATACTTTTTTTTTGGCCCTTATAAAAAAATAAAGTTGATGATGGTTTCTCGAAAACGAAACGTCGGATATAAAATTTAAAAACTCCATCACGTAGTACCTAAAAACTGCTAATGAAAAAGTTTTATTAGTTTTTTAATATCTTTTAAAATAAAGTCACAAAAAATAAAATCTATTTCATCAAATTTTCGTTTTTCCCCAATATCTCAGCTGGCCATGAAAATTTTTAAAGTTTCTCAACGGCATGTAAATACGCTTCAAAGTACGCAACTTTTTTCTAATTTAACCTAAGCTGTAACTCCAACAGGTACTGAGATCCCTATGCTTAGGATCCTTATCTTGGACACCCTGTATATATATTCCATAGTAGTTTAAATGCAGGGGATATACCTGTATCAGCATTTTGAGACAAACTGAAAGCTTTTCATTGTGTTAACCTCATATTTAGGGATAACTTTAAAATAATTTGAACCTAATTTATTTGGAAGGCAACGAGTACTTAAGATTCGTTTTTTTTTGTGTTCTTGGTTTTACCCTTGGGTAGATACTTGACTTTGTCTTATTATTTACATTTGGCAGATTTAGCAAACACTAATATTCATCATAAAATGCATGCCGATGAGACTACTATTTTATGGATACTTAAGGTATACTCTTGCTTTTTAGGGTTTCTATAGTAGTAGTTCGTTTACTCTATTAAAATGAAATAAAAGAAAAATGAAAGCTTTAAGATATATTAGCAGTAGTAAACTCCTGTTTTAAGTATTTTATCTTGGCATTTATATATCCAGTTTACGAGAAATGTAAAATCCCTAGATTTTCAATATGCGTGACGCTAATAATTTACAATTTCATTGACACGGACAGTTTTGACGAAGATCTCTGTAATATTTGAAACTATTAAAATATATAGTCGTTTACATTATATTTTATATATATATATATATATATATATATATATATATATATATATATATATATATATATATATATATATGTTATGTCGGATATTCTCACGGGTGTGATGTGTAATCGAAGGTTTTCGGGAATCCCATGTATGTGCTGAGTCCCTCTCAGGACTGTAAGGCAGCTGACGTTTCGGTGAAATCTCATTTACCATTTTCAAAGCTCACTGTATGGCGTCTACGAGTTCACTCGTGAGCTTTGAAAATGGTGAATGAGATTTCACTGAAACGTCAGCTGTCTTACAGTCCTGAGAGGGACTCAGCACATACACGGGATGCCCGAAAACCTTCGATTACATATATATATATATATATATATATATATATATATATATATATATATATATATATATATATATATATATATAAATATATTTGATGGGAACACAATTTTCATCCCTATGTATATTCCATAGACAACATTTAAAAGGCATTGATTTTCCACGAAGAGTAAAGTTCTATCAGTTTATTTAACTTCAGTCACAGGAAAATGCTGGTTTCTTGGAGAACATTATTTGGTCAGACGAAGTCAAATTCACAAAAAATGGATCGATCATCGACGCAATTCCAACTATTGGAGCGACTCAAATGTACATCCATTTAGAGAATTAAATTTTCAAGAGTCTTGGCAGTTTAACGTGTATTGTGCTGTAAGAAATGACGGCGTCGTCGCCCTAGAATTCTACCAAGATAATCCGAATGGTAAATTAGCCAGTTTTGAAGACTTCTAGATACAAAATACGTTTTTAAACTTATAAGTGAGCGCTACTTGGACATCTTGAGAAATTTGGAAGTGATTTATTCTGTATTATGATTATTTGATAGCCAAGAAGGGGTCACATCTTTGTCTACCTCGCTCCCCCGACTTAACAGTCAAAAATACACCAACACCACATTAACCACTATGGAAGATTGCATGTAGCGCATCAGAATAGTATTTGAAGTTCGCTCGTAGGCGCCATACAGTGAACTTTGAAAATGGTGAATGAGATTTCACCGAGATCTCAGCTGCCTTACAGTCCTGGGAGGGACTCAGCACATACACGGGATGCCCGAAAATCTTCGATTAAACATATATTATATATATATATATATATATATATATATATATATATATATATATATATATATATATATATAGGAAAACTCTTCCCCTTATATATATATATATATATATATATATATACATATATATATATATATATATATATATATATATATATATATATATATATATATATATATGAAGTAAAATGCGAAACAGTAAATGCAAACTTCTCTCCATCATATCCTTTCTGTGTTAGAGGTTGCACAGTTAGAATAAATTGTTATAAAACGAAATTTATCCTATTCCACCACCATCGAGATGATAACCTACCTGTACCACCATATCGAGAAGAAAGTCAAAACTTACCCTCCCCGCCACAGTGATACGGCAGAGGTACAGATTTCGTCTCTACTAGACTCATCAGGGTACCGACATGCACCTGGCTGTACAAAGGACAGATCGGAAGAAAGCATGCAAATACTGAAACGCGGCTTCGCCGACCTCCCGCCGGATGGCGTATATATGTTTATGTGGTTTTCACGGATTCCCCCGTGTGAGATGCAATAGCAGTGGATATGTCCACATTATGCCGTTGTAGTGCTGAAATCACATTCAGCAAACATACAACTATATGCAGCTCCGTAAATGAATGAAGTAAAATGCGAAACAGTAAATGCAAACTTCTCTCCATCATATCCTTTCTGTGTTAGAGGTTGCACAGTTAGAATAAATTGTTATAAAACGAAATTTATCTTATTCCACCACCATCGAGATGATGGCCTACCTGTACCACCATACCGAGAAGAAAGTCAAAATTTACCCTCCCCGCCACAGTGATACGGCAGAGGTACGACAAACTGTCGATGATATTTCTCAAAACCGGACCATATTATCAGCTTTTTACACTTTTATTATTTCTTATATTTTTCTTCCATTTGGCACATATTTAAGTTTTTATATTATTTTATACGTAATTATCTTGTTTACAGGTGCATTTATATTTTATTATTCTGCGTTTTATTTTGAGTTATCTTATTTTTAGTCTTTCAATATTAAGGATTTAACATTTTTCTCGTATTTTTTATGTAAATGTCTGTTGTTTATTTCTTTGAGAAATTTTGAATTAGTGGTATTTTATGAACTTTAAGTTCTTTTTTGTTAACAAGAACAATTCTTAGAACAATAAAATGCCTCTTATGAAACTTAAGAACACGGTTAAAAGATGTAGGATCTGTCAATTGGTGTGGAGTAGTTCTGATATTTTTAAAATTCATTTACACAATATTCTTTTTTAAGTCCCTCTTGCATCGGATTCGACTAATCAATTAATAAGTTTTATTTTCGGTTTAGTCAATCACGGTGCTGGAAATGTGGACTCTTTATCAGAAAATTTCATGATTATATTATATACGCAATAACTTTTCACTAACAAATGAAGGAAATGGTTCACATCTTTGACAAGTGGTTCCCTCTATTTAAAAAAATTAAATAATTAATTCACCTGACGTCAGAAGGATTGATAAGTTATTCATAATATTCAAAATATAATATTGATATATTTCATTACTATATTTAGCTTAAAAACTATTTTTATAATTTTTTTAACCTTTGGTTCATTTATGGATCCCTTTATTACTACCATGAGTAACAGATATAAAAATGAATATTTTTTATTCTCACTTAGAATGGTTTACAGATATGGAAAAAATCATGCCAGATGATGGATAGAAAATAAAAAATACATTTTCATTATTTAAATATTAGATATACAAACCAAATATAGATGAAAATATTTTTAACATATTGGTGTTAATGATGATTTAAAAATAAAATTAAGGTTATTTTAAATGTATATAATCTTTATTATGTAGAAAACGCAAAAACAGGAAAACTCATAATACGAAATTTATTAAACCACAGTAATCTCAACATATTATGTCGATAAACTATTAAAATGTTAAGTGAAATAAGAAAAGTGCGTCATTTTCGTACTCCCTCGACACAGTTCTATTAAATGCCTATGGGTGATTAAAATACTATTAAAAATTTTTTAATCTTGAAAATACAAATATGAGATCTCTCTGGTACATTGATTCCCAAAGTGAAATATAAGGACCACCAGAGATCAACTGTGATCTGCGAAAAATCTGTGAATAGAACTGATATTTTCGAGAACTTTGACAACAAATCAAGGGCGGATCCAGCCTCTCGCGTTGGGGGGCCGTAATACCACAAAAGCACAGTATGGCAAGAGAAAGAAAGTTGTCGACGAGGGGGGGGAGGCGCTAAAAACATTCTTTCTCTGAATTCGAAGCTCTTGGGAGGAGCGATCGCAATAAAGAACAAGTTGCCGATGGGGGGGGGGGGAGTTGTTATGCTAGCAGCATACACATTCCTAGTATAAGAGGCAGAACCAAGTCCATTTTCCTGATCTCAAAGCTCTAGGGGTTGTCGATGGAGGAAGAGATGCCAGCAGCATACACATTCCTAGTGTAAATGGCAGAATCGGGTTCATTTTCCTGAACTCAAAGCTCTGGGGGGGGGGGGAGAGTGGTAATCGCTCCCCCTGGATCCGCGTATTCAACAGATACTAAAGTTTAATCAACACTCAAGTATTTGAAAGATTATTTCACAGAAAAAGTAATTTTTTTTTATCGAATATAATATTAAGAATAACGCTGTCGTGCTTAGATAAAAAGGGAGAAAACTAGACTCTAGGTTTTTGATATTTCAAACTGAATTAATAATGTTATTTTTTCATAATAATTATTTAGCTACTAATAAATGGGTACATGATAGCCTGAGTAATCATTTAAGTGTGATTTTATATTACAGTGAATGAAAATGCCTACAATAAGTGACTTAGTGTCTTTAATTTTAGTAAATCTAAAAGCATTAACATGTGATTTACTGCTGTAGGTTCTTTTAAAACAGAATAACTGCTTTTTTACGGTTTATATTATTCATATATTTTATTTTGTCAGGGATAAAAAGCAGTAGTGCGGAATAAAAATTTTATTTTACATTATTATATTTTATTGATATCTAAATAGCAATAAGTGATATTTTTGTCTAATCAGTATCCAGTCATAACATCTTAAATTTACATCATATTTATTAATCTTTATTGGATCTCTAACTATTAATTAATCTTTTTAACATTCAAAAATTTATAATAGAATAATTGCAATAAAAAATAAATAAATAAAAAACTGTTCTGTTTCCTTAATTATCTAAAAACAATTGTCACGGATTATAATGACTAGAAAAGCAGGGCTTCTATTTTTCAATGAATAAATGCAGTACAATTGGAAAACTCATGCTGTTTTATTTTGACAAATAAACTTACTGCTTCTATATTTGGAAAAACTAATCACTTCGAAATATTTGATAAAAGTAAAAATTAATATCTGATTGAGGTAACAGTCTTAATGACTAAATTTGTAACTGATATGTAGGAAATCATCCGAAAACTCTATCAGCATCCAAATTAATAAATGGCAGTAAATGAAATTTATTTTCTTTTCCCTAAGAACGATACCTGTTATGGTTGGGTGTTGCTATGGTTTTATAAGTATTTTAAGACAAAATGTACTAAAAACACTCGGTTCGTCATAAACCCAGTTAAGAAAATTCTGAGCTACGCGTTGAATTCTAGATTATTACCCCTTCATACTAAAATCCATTTGCTGTTGAAAGGCTCATGTTTAACAAGATTTATTTCAGTTTTTGAAACTAGTTTAGAGCTTTTGAATGCTTAAGATACTATTTTAAAAGAAAACTTAATCAAATGGATATTGCCTATTTAACAGGTTCCTTTACAAAGTTTAAAGAGGTTAATTTGCAATTGTACGGTAACAGTCTGAATTTAATAAAAAGAAAGTCCTTCGTTGCAGCTTTTCTTGCAAGTATTAACATTAAGAAGCAAAACATTGAACAGCGAAAATCCTCCCAATTCTCCAACTTGTCAGGCTGACGACGTATCGTCTTACATTCAATATTTAAATGCACTGTACACATACTTTAAAACAATACTTATGGATATTTTGACCATGGAAATATCACAGTGAAGTGTTAACCCTTCGATCATATCCTAGATTTAAACAACAATAGATTTGTTTGAAGGCTTTTTATGGTCAGTGGGGGAGACGCTTTTTTGATGTTTGACATAACATAAACATATTTACTTATCTTATCTTTCAGTTTAATTGTTTGTTGTGACTTTTTTCGGTGTTTTTAAGTGTTAGAATTTACTATAAATGAGAAGTTTACAATTAATATTTACAAAAAGAGGATTTAAACACTTATTTTTTCGGTAAATATTGTTAGATATTGTTTACATATTGAAAATAAAAATAATAATAATTTAGGCAACCATATATTCATACTTTGTTTTCAGAATTGACGTACCGATGATAATCGGTTAAATAATGCACTTAGACACGGATAGCATAAAATCGGTATGTCTGTACCAAGAAATTAAATATCTACTGTTTATCAACACTTTTTCAAATATAAATATAAATATTATTACGTTATTCAGCGTTCAAACAACCGGGCCCTAGCTCTGAAGTTATGCTACTTCTACAGGGGTATGTTCGAAGTGTTAACCCATATGATAAATACTAACGAAGAACTAAATATGTAGTTTAGAGATGACTTCAGAGAAGCATACTCATACCTGTTACTTATCTTGTACTATGGAAGATTTCAAGAAATATTTTGATAGCTTTTCCATTTTCATATCTCACGGAAAGGAGTTTTAGTGCGGTTGCTGATCTTATAAAAAAAAGAACCAGATTGGCAATCATTGACTGAGGAATAATGTCTACTATAACATAAAACTATTAATAGACATTAATAATTTTATATTGTATTGCAAAACAGAATTTGATTCGACGGCATTAGTCAAAATGAAAATCAAACTAAGTCATACTTAAATTTACCATCGCTTGCTAGCAGAAGGAAATGCTACAGTATTTGTTTTGCATTCAACATAATTAACAATTTTATTAAAATCCAGATTGTCTTTACCTTTTTAACTTGTATATTCCCATGCATCAAACAGGTAGTCATACCCTTCTGCATATTTTTCTTTGTGGAACATGGTACTTGTTGTAGAGTCTAAAAAACAAAATTTTGTGCAAATGTGAATAAATATTGGAATAAAAATTTCTTTGTAAAAATGTAAATGAATATGGAGATCTACAGAAACACTCTGGGAAATGGGGAAGTGCTTCTAGGAGCATTTCTAGACATAGAGGGGGCGTTTGATAACACGTCTTTTCAATCAATTATCACTGCAATAAGAAACATCAACCTGGAAGAGACCTGTTGCAGGTGGATTGAAAATATGTTAAAAGACAGGGTGATCTATACAGAACTGCTTGGAGAGTCGCTAATGGCACGAGTGACTGGGGGGTGTCCGCAGGGGGGGGTCCTCTCCCCACTGCTTTGGAACCTAGTAATGGATGGGCTTTTGCGAACCCTGTGCAGGGAAGGTCACTCTGTACTGGGATATGCAGATGACTTGGTAATCCTAACCCAAGGCAAATTTAATACAAGAGTAAGAGAGAGAATGCAGTGGGCTCTTAAGGTTACAGAAAGATGGGTAAGGCAGGAGGGACTCAATATAAGTCCCCAAAAGACTGTCCTAATCCCCTTCACAAAAAGGAGGAGGATAGAGGATCTCGGTCCCATCATCCTCCAAGGAAACACAATACCACTTTCCAGGGAAGTAAAATATCTGGGGGTGATTTTAGACTCCAGGCTGACGTGGAACAAGCAAGTGGAAAAATAACCAGAAAATCGGAAACAACTCTTATGACTGTTAGAAGATTATGTGGGAAAACGTGGGGTCTCTCACCGAAAATGGTACATTGGTTATACACCAGTGTTGTGAGATTAGCCATCACTTATGCAGCCTTGGTCTGGTGACCCAAGGTAATGCAGAGAACGACCATGACAAAGCTGAGTGGAATAAAAAGGATCGCCTGTTTGTGTATTACTGGGGCCATGAAATCAACCCCCCACTTCGGCAATGGAGTGTATTCTGGATCTGCCTCCGCTACATATAGTGATTCAGGTAGAGGCGAGAATGGGATCCACCGACTAAATCATTCAACAGTAAAATCGCAAAGGATGTTGTCAGGACACAAAAACATATGTAAAAAAAATCAGGAGCCCTGAATTGGAAATGGACACAGACCATATGAACTCGAGCTACCGTTATAATATACCGTTTGAAGTCACAATAGAGGATCGAATGGCAAGTAAAAGAGAAAGACCGGAAACATTCTTGGGTGCAAGTATCTGGTACACTGACGGTTCAAAAACTAGTGAGGGTACTGGAGCTGGGATATATGGGTTACAACCGAGGAAGGAACTAACCCTTCCCCTTGGGAAATACCCACCAGTATTCCAGGCAGAAATATACGCAATCTTACGGTGCGCAGACGAGATAAACAGGAGAGCTTACAAAGGGAAGCAAATCCTCATTTACTCTGACAGCCAGGCAGCCCTAAAAGCCCTCAAGGGCCAATAGGTATCATCGAGGCTGGTTTGGGAATGTCATATCGAGCTGGAAATTCTGGCGAAAGACAACAGAGTTATGTTAAAGTGGGTACCAGGACACAAAGGCATACATGGAAATGAAAAAGCTGACGAGCTAGCTAGAGCAGGATCAGCATCTCAATACATTGATCCAGAACCGGCCTTTGGGGTGCCGCGGTGTACGGCTCGAGAAGCAGTCAAAGAATGGATCAAAGAGAACATAAAAACCACTGGATGACCAGACAGGGTTTAAATCACAGCAAGCTGTTTATTGGGAATCCTGACCCGAAACTGGCAAAGAAATTACTCCAAATAAGTAGGAACCAATTAAGCACTATTACGGGTATAATGACGGGACACATGGTCGTCAAAATACATCTGAATAGAATGAATCTATATAACGGAAACCTCGGCTGCAGACTATATGGACAAACTGAGGAAACGGTGAAGCATTACATATGTGACTGTGAGTCACTGGAGAGATTTAGACAACAAACATTCGGATCAGTAAGTCTGGAACCGGGAGACATATTGACTAACTCCTTAGCAGGACTGTACAGATTGAGCCAGGGGGCTAGGTTGACAGAGTGACTGTAATGTCTAGGGTGAGCACAATAGGCCTACTCTGGCCGCAGTGCTTCCGGCTTTAGGACAGACCCGGGAATAAAAAAAAAGCATTAAATATTACGTTTTTTTCTTCCTCTGTAAAATAATATGTATATTTTTATTTTGCTGGCATCAAAATCTGTTATATATATATATATATATATATATATATATATATATATATATATATATATATATATATATATATATATATATATATATATAATAACCCTTTATGATATTTCTATATAAAAAAGGTTATTTAATGTATACATATAACAGATTTTAGTTCTTATAAATTAAAAATATGTTTTGAATTTTCAATTTATTTATTGCTCAATTTATTCAATCTAATATTTAGTTGCGAGACCATCCACGTCGGCGCTAAAATGGTAACAATTTTTCAAGTAATGGAGGGTCCGTAGACACTCTATAGGGTAAGCTTTGTGACTAGAACCTATTTTTGCAATTATCGTAAAAAGATTTTCCTTTTCTCAGATTATAAATAGGTCCTTGAATTTGAACTTAAAAACATAATAATATTATTTATGAAACATCATTGCAGTTAATTATTATTAATATTTGAAGACTGTAGATCTGAGCTATTTGGACTTTATGCGCTAAAGTACTTCACCTGAATGACAATTTTTAATTATTTTTAATTATTAGATAACTTTTAAGTACATACGTAAGAGATAACTAATTATTTGTTAATTTGATCACATGCTTTTACTTTTCTACGTAATAAAATAACAAATCTTATGAAAATCAATTTATTTTGATTTAGGATAACATTGTATACCTTTTTGTTTAAGTGTGATTAACAGCGTTTTAAAATCGGCATTTTATGCTGTATAATATCATTGCTTTTGCAAATATTGAGCTTTGGAATTGGGTTATCGTTGTCTTCTTTTAAGGGGGCATCCTACTGTAAAAGCACGAAAAAATGTCATTTTTGCAATCTTTTTTTAGCTTTTTATATTATTGATGTCGATATAATTCAGTTTGGGTTATATTAATATTTTATTAAAGTATTATGAAAACTGTTTTTCATTGATTTTATATACGTTTTATAAAAAAAAATGTACTTTAACACGGAGTGTCAAAAAAATAGAAATCGCTGGCATTAGGAGTTTAGTTATGCTGGTTTATCTATATGCAAACTTCATTCCAACCATATCCTTTCCATGTTAGAGGTTGCACAGTTTGAACAAATTGCTAAGAAACACAATTTATCCTATTCCACCACCATCGAGATGATGGCCTACCTGAACTACCATACCGAGAAGAAAGTTAAAACTTACCCTCCCCTCCACAGTGATACGGCAGAGGAACATGTTTCGTCTCTACTAAACTCATCAGGGTATCGACATGCACCTGGCTGTGTTAAAGACAGATCAGAAGGAAGCATGCAAATACTGAACGCGGCTTCGCCGACCTCCCGCCGGATGACGTATATATGTTTATGCATATCCTTTCCTAACACGGAAAGGATATGGTTGGAATGAAGTTTGCATTTACTGTTCGTGTTCTATTTCATTTATTGACGGAGCTGCATATAGTTGTACGTTTGCTGAACGTGATTTCAGCACTACAATGGCATAATGTGGATATATCCACTGCTATTGCATCTCACACGGAGCTATCTGTGAAAGCCGCATAAACATATATACGCCATCCGGCGGGAGGTCGGCGAAGCCGCGTTCAGTATTTGCATGCTTCCTTCTGATCTGTCCTTAGCACAGCCAGGTGCATGTCGGTACCCTGATGAGTCTAGTAGAGACGAAACGTGCACCTCTGCCGTATCACTCTGGCGGGGAGGGTAAGTTTTGACTTTCTTCTCGGTATGGTGGTACAGGTAGGCCATCATCTCGATGATGGTGGAATAGGATAAATTGTGTTCCTTAACAATTTGTTCAAACTGTGCAACCTCTAACACGGAAAGGATATGGTTGGAATGAAGTTGGCATTTACTGTTCGTGTTCTATTTCATATATATATATATATATATATATATATATATATATATATATATATATATGTCGTAGTAATGCTCTTGATGTTAAGGGTATATAACTAACGAACTATTTGCGACCACCTAAAATGTACGGACGTTTCGTCCCAATATCGGTGGTGGACTCATCAGTGGGATCCACCGGTATCTTTCTCAGACATCCTCGTACTTTCGACAAACTTGAACCTCTATTTAAGTCCAGTTTTGCCAGAAAACGGTGGAAAGATGTTATGTTCCACAACAATATATATATATATATATATATATATATATATATATATATATATATATATATATATATATATATATATATAATTATTGCATACCCACACAATATGTACCCCTTCCAACTTTTTAACACGTCGTTCTAAAAATGCGGATCAAAGAAATAGAAAATATTCATAAAAATAATTATCTCTAGCCCGCTTTTCGTGTCCAGCCTTTATCGGCACTTCTCATGGAAAATAGGCGCTCACCGCAGTGTAGCTACTATTTGTTGGCAATTTACACATGACGAAAAGCCGCGCTGTTTATTGAAATATGGAGAATTTTGGCCGTTAAAAAAAAGCCTACTTTTTTCTTTAGCATTAGGATAACTACATAAATTAAAAAAATAATAATGCTACTACACCCTACATGCATAGAATGATGAATTTTGGTCATTTTAAAACATTTGTTCTGTATTTATTTTTCATATATTTTTTGAGAATAATATGTATATTCTAGCTTACAAAATTCATTTGCAGTAATAAATAATAGGATTGGGACGGCGCCTGCGACACTTACTGTAACTCAACGCCTAGTGGTACTACCATACCTGCCACCCCGGTAGCTACGCGTCTGTAACGTACAAAAAAAACTAAAATAGACAATGCAAGTGTGACAAGCATATTTTAAATAGGTAAAAACTAGAAAATTTTCGTTAATTCTTTAATGATTGGTTAAGTTTCTTTTTTTATTGACTGCAACCAAAGAATACTAACATCAGGACTGCAAAGGTACTGTAGCAGTCTATGTTACTTTTTACGGTTAATAATAATAATTTCACTTAAAGTGATGAGTTGTTATATTATTAGAAATCTGATTCACAACCGAATTAAAATCTTATCCCAAGTATACATTATCCAATAAATCAATTTTTGATTCTGACAGAAATTCATAATAG
Organism: Diaprepes abbreviatus; assembly: GCA_034092305.1. Taxonomy (NCBI): domain Eukaryota; kingdom Metazoa; phylum Arthropoda; class Insecta; order Coleoptera; family Curculionidae; genus Diaprepes; species Diaprepes abbreviatus. The sequence goes on along the minus strand of JASJET010000228.1, from coordinate 12,676,291 downwards.
CCATATTATCATGCAAAATATTTCATCTTAAAGCATTTAATTATCTCCAAGAGGTTTCAAGATTTTACGATATTTTACCTGTCTAGAATATTTCTAAGTTATTATTCGATACATTCCTTATCATTTGTAGTATTTGTAGCCAGATTTATTACCTATATTATAATCTTTTAGCCCTTTTCGCAATACTATTACGTGAGATTACTCACCTTTTTCGAACTTATTATACAAGCAGATTCAAAATATATAATTGTAATAATAATAATAAAGTAACATTATTTTTCAGCATTAAAACCTATGATTGTATTGAAAAAAGCGCCATTTGTTCTTAACGACGTCCATTCACTACCAAGTGAGTCAAATGAAGTTTAGTACTCAATATTTGTAAGATTTAATCAAATACTAATGACAAATAATATAATTTTAAATGATTTAGTGTTAATCAGGGAAACCATTCTTTCGTTACTTTGGTTCTCTATAGAAATTTGCAGACGTTTTCCGAAATCTCATTTGGCATATTCTGTGCTTATTGCCATCGTACAGAAACTCCCTGCTATTGGCGAACAGAAACTATAAAAACCAAAACAAATACAAAAAAATATTTAAAGAAATTTGAAAATATCATGAAATACTACCACCAACAAGAGAACAAACAGGCAACAACCAACAAAATCAACACAGTTTACAATGTATTCAAACACAAACTGTTTAAAACTGAGAAAACAGACTTAAGTAAAGATTTCAACTACGCAAATAGCACCGAAAAAGATTCCTATGGAGGAAGTTTTCGCCAAAACTGGGTCTCCTCTTTCCTCTGAAAACAACGACTAGATTAAGGAAATACAGCAGTATGTATCAAAGAATTGAATCTTCCGAAACAGAACCTGAGTAGAGCAGAATTTACAGCCTCAAAAGGTTTGAACAAAAATGATATCATCATAATATTACCAGCAGATAAAGGCAATGCAATCTTCATCATGGATACCGAAGACTATGTCACAAATATGAATGATATCTAGAAAGACTCTGTTTACAAATCTATGTCAAGGGATCCTACCATGATGGACTCACCCATAGAACTGGATATCAAACGAAAATTAATACCACGGAAAAAATCCAGCAGGTGACTAAGACTCTACGGACATCCAAAGATCTATAAGCAAAACGTTCCTTTAAGACCCATCGTTAGTGCGTACAACTCTTCCGCTTAAAACTAGAAAAATGCCTTGCTGGCCTCGTGCAATTTCATCTCAATGGCTACGTCAACAAACGAAACTGCAGAATTTGGAGCGAGGAAAATCCTCAAGTTATCCACGAAAAACGTATGCATCTCCAAGAAGTCACTGCTTGGTGTGGAATTTGGGCTGGCGGCATAATTGGACCCCACTAGAAGAGGATGAAACCGCAGTATTGTAACGGTAAATGGTGAACATTATCGCACTTTCTGTGACTTGAATTGAACCTTATAAATCAAGTAAACTTGTGGTTCCAGGAAGACGGTGCTGCCTTTCACACGGCGAATGAAACAGTCGACTTGTTGCATGAAATATTTCCTGGTAGAGTAATTTCACGCAACGGAGACAGAAATTGGCCAGTTAGATCCTGTAATCTTACTTCCTGTGATTTTTTCCTGTGGAGTTTCGTAAAATCTACAGCCTCTTTCAACAAACCCGCCATAATTCATCAACTTAAAAACGAGATTCGACGTGTTATTGGCGAAATTCAGCAGTAAATATGCGAAGATGTTATTAAAAATTTCATTAAAAGAGTTAGGATGTGCCAGCAGAGTCGTGGTGGGTATTTGTCGGATATGGTCTTATAAAGAACAAGAATCACTGATGAGGATTGTGTGAGAGAATTTATTAAAAATTAAACAATGGTGTTGACGCTTTTCGATAACATTTTCAGGTTCAAACCGGAAATATACAATAATATCAAATGTATTAGATTCAATAGCCAAAACTACATATCATTGTAATGGTAGAAACAACAAACTTCATTTAAAGTTTTCAAACGTCTAATTTGGTCCGTGATATTTTGTTTAAATACTTCTAGGAAAAAAACGAGTGGTAAAGCCTTTGAAATGATAAGAAAAGTGTTTTGTTGTTTTTGTAATCTGGTGCATAAAAGAAGAATGTTTTTATTCCATTTAATGTAATTGATAGATACCCTTATCAATTTAAACACTTAATTAAACACGGACTTAATTGAATATTTCAAAAAGAATTTCAGTTATTCTATAAAAAAGTGAATTTCACAGAGTGATCACCAGCGAACCCCCTGTAAAATCCCAAATAAAAGATATTTGTAACCGAAAATAACGAAACTTTTTGTCCAGCATTAATAATTCTATTTATAGTTTTAAAGCTGGTTACCAGTAGATTTATTCGATTTTGTACACATCCTAAAGTAGGAGTGTGGGACACTGCTTTTAAATTTATATATAAATAGGAGTCTAATATATGTTTGTATACGGCAAAGAACAGTTTAAATAAATAAAACAACTTTTTGTAAAATTTACAAATTCTATTTAATAGATAACAAAAGGTATAACCCTTAATAGATATAAAAATAATAAACAATTTTTTTTTCATTTTCTGTACTTATGATAGGCTAGTCAGCAGGAATATTTTTTTTGCATTAAAAAACTATTTTTCTAAGTGTAAAACTTGAGCCTACTTCACACGAAGTTTGTTTCGGTGCTGGCTGGCCTGCGGTGCATGATCACCGTGTTGGAAAATAACATCGCTAGCTCTGCGGCCCAATTTGGGATTTTGTAATAAATCATGTTTTATTTTAAATTTCTATTTCTCTGATGTATCTGAGTGGTAGAAAGAAAAATAATTTCATTAGACTTTAATGTTATATTTATTTTTTGCAACTTCCAGAACAATTTTATATGATGTCTGGCCTACAGCTTGGTTTTGTTATTGGAACGTCCCAGTAAAATCCGATATGTATTGTTTCACGGCAGCCTAATGACGTTGAAAAAAGTTAAAGTAATTTGTAATATTCCTGAGTGAGCTTTGAGGGTTTCATAGATTCAGCGGTAAGAACAGCCTTGTATAAAACATACTGTGGCATCTCTATGACGTTATTATTAAAACTCTAAAATTTCAATTTTCAATATTTCTCCAAATATTTTTTTCCGTGACGTTGATATCTGGAGAATAAAACACTTCAAAATATGTTTTAAAAGGTCTAAAAATTTTGAATATATTTATTGTTTTCTACCTAGCGAAGAAACACATAAATATTCATTTACAAACGATAAAAAGAACACAGGAACAACTTAACAAAGCAGTAGAAAAATTTGGATTGGAAGGTACTAACGAGAGAGGAGAAATGCTAATAAATTTTTTTACACCGCCATCTTCTCTACGTAATAAATAGCTTTTTCAACTTTTTCAACAAGAAGACTCACCTCAGATGGATGTGGATGAGTCCTGATGGACAACTCAAAAACGAGAAAGGTTTCTTTATAACAGAACAGAAAAGAAACATCTCAGATGTCACCGCAATGAACAATTTTTTTGTGGGAAGTGACCATCGAACAATGAGAACTAGTATTAAAATATACCCAAGAGGTGAATGAACAAAGATGAAAAAAGTAATTTGGAACTAGTCAGAAAATATCGATGAAACATTGAACAACATAATTACAGAAGCACTTAAATCAATATAAAAATGCAACTGTAAAAAAATAAACCCAAAATCCACAGAAAATAACTTGAAATCTTGATGCTCCTAAAAATTGCAAAATTCTGTTTCTTCCTCTCTCGTCAAACACCATATAATACGAAATCTTATTGTAAATGTATAATAATGATTATACATTTCCAATGCTGTTTGGATTACGTATAGATTGAATATCTGTCGAATTCAGCAAAAAACTCGAAGAAAGAACGAGTAAAAACGCTGAAATTCAACTTTGAAAATTTTTACATAAGAAAAGGATTGGAAGGCGTGGCTTAAGAAATCTGCAAGCTGATTGGTTACTTCTTGCGTAGTTTAGTCCAACTTAACGAAGTTAGACAAAACTATAAAAGAGTTGACAATTCCAATCAGTATTCAGTATTGACTTGGCTGTAAGAAGAAATACATTGAAAAAATCAGTTTTGAAGAAAGAACACCAGCTGTTATGAAGAAAAAAGTCCAGCAGTTGTGAAGCAAGAAAAAGAGGCCCGAAATTTCGCTCAAAAGTTGCTGTTCTCACGGCAAAACGTTTTGGATCCGAAATATCCATCAAGATTACGACAAATTCGGGAAATAAGGACGATTCCCTAGCGTATTTGCTGAATTATCAAGACCAAACCTATCCTGCAACAACGGCGATCTTTTAGAACGCAGCATAGACCTTCAAGAACGTCTAGAAGAGCCAACAAAAATTTAAAATAACTTTTTTCGGAACCTTTGGGCATTTTGTAGCTATCACTTGCACCCTGATAGTGAAAAACCAAAAGTTCAAGAAGCCATAAAGCGAAACGCAAACTTTCGAATCAAATACGATGTCTGAGGATCCCCTAGGTATAAACTAGAGTGAATCAGGACAGGTAGTATCTACTTGCGAACACCTGCGGCAAGTTTCCAAACTACCAGGCCCTCAGATACTAAGTTCGAAAGCCGGGCGCTATTCGGCATCGCATACCTGAACTGAGGTTGCGATATCGGATCACCGACATAAAGTTCGCGTATTCGCTTCTATAACATTTGGAGTTTCCTTACTCCCAAGTTCTTAAACCAGGGACTTGCCATAGCCCTGAAAAAACCGACCTCTTGTCCTATTAAAAAATCCTTTTTCCAGGACGGGTCATGCCCGTTTTCTCTTTCAAATTCACCAAGCAAACATCATTTTTCGGCCCTTTCAAAACCGCGTTTAAAACAAAACAAACCTTCCAAAAACATTTTCCTCGTGCCCTTGTTCAAAATAAAAAATTACGTGAACCGGAAAAGATAATTTTTCGGAAACTTATCGTATACTTTTTGATAAATTTGCGAAACTTTTCCAACAAAAAATTACTTATTTTGATCGACTTTTTTCGGAAAACATTACTGACAAACAACAATATCAGACATTTTAAAAGTTGCAACCCAAAGCTAATTTTTTCTCATTCCCCCGATTTCTTTTTTGCACAAAGACACGTAGAGCTCTCCTAGCTCAACTTCTATACGCGTTCTTTGTTTTAACTTTGTCCCTTTTTTATTTTTGGCAAACATAAAAAACAATTTTCAATGTTTTCCAAATTTAAGAGCATGGCTCAACAACAGGTGCCCAAATCTTTTAACAGCAAGAAAGGTGAGGCGACTTGGTATTCAGCCGGGTCGGGAGGTTATGGGGGGTCCTCTTCAGCACCGCCTGCGCGGTGCCCTTCCTTTTCAACTCAAACAACACACAATTTTTTGAACAGCAGTCAACAAAACCTTCTTCGAAACAGAAATCGCGCCATATTACGACGTTTCGCCTACGGTTTCACACATGCCTTCTACCCTCCCTGAAAACACTTCAAGCCCTATTATCCCTGAGTTACGACCTTTGGGTAAAAGATACCAATCCGCAGCGTTCCGGGACTCAAATTAGACTCCGAAGCTCCGTACTCTCAGTACCTGGATTCAAGTTCAGAAAGCTCTCTCATCACCGTTCCAGAACAATTTACTTACCCCCAATTGCCAAGACAATTGGAAAACGAAAGGTTTGTCGTAAGCCATGGCTAGCGTGTCGAGCTGCAAAGCGACGAAACCGTGAACCGAAATCAAAGAGGGCGGTCCGTACCCCGACAGTCTTGTACATCTTGTTTCAAACGCTCCTGAAAAAGCACAAGGTAAGATATTGTTTCACAATAACTCAGAAAAAATTGTGAAATCTACAACACACTCCTGGTTTCATATCGATGTCTCCTTAAAGTCGAAGTCTAATTATTAATATAATAAAACATTTAATTCGATAAAAAGCGGTTTGTTAATAGGTTTTTCTTATTTTAATTAGGTTAAAATTACCTGACATAAATCATAGCGTCATAGATGTTGGTAAACATTTTCTTTCCAAAGTATAAATTTTTTAAATAAATAGATGGGGAATTACATATCAAATTACTAAATAGCATTAAAATAGGATTGCTGGTAAACACTTACGTGTACTAAAAAAGTCTTAGTTTTAAGAGGCCTAATCTATCCACTTAGGCAAAAATTTAAAGAAGTTTAAATTGGCAATTATGTATTTAGGCAGTAATTAAAGTGATTAACGTTGACTTTAGAGAAATTTGGTATAAGAAATTTATAGTTAAGATAAAATTTGTTAGCCAGTATCAAAAATTATCATAGCTAACGCTCTAGCTATAATAATCTTTGCCAGTATGTATCTGCTAGTTTTAATATAGTTCTTATGGGTTGCCCTCGTTTCTTATTTTAGTTGTTTCTCTACTAATAATGTGTTAGTTATTAATGTATTTTTTTCTAATGTTATATTACACCATATTGAGAAGTGGCAGTTCATGCAAAAATAGTTTAGATTTGGTTAAAGACAATAAATTAGATTAGGCTTGTTATATCTTATCTCGTCTACTTTTTTTTTTTTAAATCTACGTAGCTTTGCTATAAATACTGTCTATATGAAAACTATATAGAAAAGGAACAATCAATGATTGAAAACCAAGGAATGATAAATATTTTACTACCTACTTTCTATAAAATACAGAAAATATTAGAGCTTCTTTAAATGTCCAATTTGGTATCTAAATCCACTTTAACCGAACTATTAACGTTATTGCATCATCTCCTTTGGTCCATTGTCTGATGGTTTCATTTATGATATAATCCCTGAGACTAATACCCAGAATCATTTTTTTCGACGGCCCTTCTTATTGGCTGTTTTTATAGTTAGGGTCGTGGCTTCTATTCTGTAAGTCAATACAGGAAGAATACAAGTGATAAATATACTTTTTAAAATTAATTTAATTATTTGTGTTTTTGAATATATGAGATTGTTTGCCTGTAGTTGCACAAGTCAGCCAAATTTGCTAATTAATTCGGCGATTTGATGCTTCCTACTTAGGTTGATGCTATGCCCAAGCAGACATGTTTTTCAACCTTTTCAATGAGTTGATTGCCCATGTATACATCTGCTTTGTATGCTGTCATAACTTTAATTTTCTAAGGTTCACACTTACCACATTACTTATTGATTTTAAACGAAGGTGTTCTCACATATTAAGCAATCCTTGCGTGAGCCCAATTTCATTCACGAAAGGAAGATGGTTTAAATATCTTCCGTCGATTTTTGTCTTTGCAATTCCAGTTCATCTATTTAAAAAGTCTTCCTATAGCAGAATGAATAACTTAGGGTGGATGCTATCACCCTGTCTAAAATTTTAAAAATTTGGCAGATTACTAAAGTCGATGAGGGCAAGTCGGCTAAAATAGTTTCGGTTATATCGGAATTCTTGCTTATTTTAAATGTTAAATGGAATGCCCTATATGATATTTCATTTTTAGACTATACAAAATGACAGATATATTTTTTATATCATATCCCATACCTAAATCAAACTGTTTTTGACATATGTTAAATTTTATGCCAAAAATGGCCTAAATATTACTATTAATTTCTCCTATATTATTAAAATGGGGTTGGTTTCTTTCTAGAAAGGGATCTACTTTAGTGTACTGTGGTGATATTTTGATAATAATCAAATACAGTGTGATCAAAAACTAATAATTAAATATTAACTTCAAAAAATCGTTAAAAGTCAATTTTTTTAAACGTAAAACCTCAGTTTTTATAATCTTATCTTATGTAGCATTACAAACAAGAGCATATTGTCTAAGATTGTTTATTCCAAAAATTTGCAGTTTTTAAAATATTGACAATTTAACATTTTTATATTGTAAAAATGCTAAACGGTTTAGCTGCATAGGGAAATAACTTATTTTAATTAATGTTCAATATTTCCAATCTGAACTTCCACATATTTTTCGTATCACCGGGTGACCGCTCTAATTGAATCAGGAGATAAAATTTCGAACGCGTCCCTTACCCTTGCCATACAGTCCTCCATCGTTGTTACTGGATTACAATAAACGTTTTTTTTTATTGTTTCGCATATAAAATATTCAAAGACAGTCAAATCACGAGAAGGCCACAATCCACTTGTCATCAAATGTTGCTTCTAAGAAGTTGGTAATTGTAAAAAACTTGTCTATGTTCCTCTTGAGATAAACTGATTAAATATTGATTGTCTAACACTTCTAGAATATTTAAATATCTTTCTCATATAAAAGTTTTATTATTTCATCATTTTTTACCGCACAAAATACGTTAAATTGACAGGTTTTTTGAAAATTCCTCAATTTTATGCATAAGGATTTAAATCACTTCCAAAATTGGAATTGTGTCTGTTGAAAAGACCAATTTTGCTTTATCAGTCAAAACTATGTTGCCCAAAAATCGAAGGTCGTCTCGTATCATCATTAAAATAAATTCGCAAAATTGCACTCTTTTCGGCAAATCACTATCTAGTAAAAATAAACAAAAATAAAGACAATGCAAGTCCGGCACCATATTTTATTCAAATTACTCTCTTTTAGGTGTTGAACCAAAGATATTAAATAAGGATGAACGTCGTATTTCAACAGAATTCTACTTATTGAGCTCTCCGAGATTCCTGTTTATAAAGCCACTTAACGATGTTATAGGATGTGCCGTAAGATATCCCAGAATCGCAATTTCGACATTTCGACATTGGGAATAGATTTCTTTTATGTATTTTTACCTTATCGGTGCCAAAACATGTTCTTGATAAAACTTTGTTACATTCCCCATAGATGATAAACAAATTTAAATAATTTTCGTGCATATAATACTTAATAGGCCTTTTCATAGTTGAAAATTTTTTGTGCACATGCTTCAACTGCCGCCATGTTTTTCGGGCTCTTTATATAAGCAGTGTATATAATGTTTTAATTATAATTAAATAAAGAAAAATTAATTACTAATATCCTTTTAGCAACTCAATTTTAATTGTAATACACTGACAACTGAATGATAATATTATAAGTATTTCAATTAAGATATATAATGCTATCAGTAAAGTAAGGAACAAAAAACCATTGTTATTATGGAGTATGTCGCAGCTATATGCGTAGCAAATCATTTTTGGAGAATTTATATAATTTTATTAGTTTCCCCAAGCCTAGTTTCGAATATCGTCGAAAACTTATTAAATCAACGAAACAGAAACACATAAAAATTTGTCCAAAATGTGATTTGTGGGTTAAGAGATGCGGACGAGATGATGGTCGATTCAAAGTGATTGATCATGTTAATTAACACACATACATTTGTTCACTACATTTTGAAGGAGAAAGTAATCCAACAACAAAATATCCTGACCCCGTCAGTTGTGTAAAAAAAGAACTATAATAATTAATCAAGATAGATACTTACAACCCTATCAATTTGAAGTAAAAAATTAATTAAAAATAATTTTTATTGTTTATAATTAATTATAATTTTATTAATTAATAACACAGATTATCTTTATGTCAATATCATTGTTATTCTAACCTCTCAACTAGTTTTACTTTATATCCGCTTTGAGGATGACTATGGCACTTTAACCAGTGTCGTAATTAAATAAAATTGCAGGCTTCTACTGTGAGATGCACTAATGAATCACCATCAAAGAATTTTTCATTTAATTGCATTGGTAATAAGGGTAACAATCCGGCCATATTTTAAAAAACTGCCCGAAACTTTTATATTACCGCCTTTTAAATATGGCGGATGCGCTTGCGCTAAATTTGTCGTAAAAAGATCTATTAATAATTGTCAAATAGCAAGAAAAAGTGACATTTCTGTAATGCCCGATTGTTTTCTTTCGGCGCGTTTCGTTGTCATGGACAACTAATAACAAAACTTACCGTATAGCATTTTTAAATACTGTTGTGGAACTTAACATCTCACCACCACTTTCCAGCAAAACTGGAATTAAATAGAGGTTCAAGTTTGTGGAAAGTACAAGGATGTCTGGGAAAGATACTGGTGGATCCCACTGATGAGTCCACCACCGGTATCGGGACGAAACATCCATACATTTACTACGGTGGTCGAAAATAGATCGCTAGCTACATGTCCCTACCACCAGGGGCATTGCTAATTGCGACAATACGTGGGACACTCTGTGGTTATTGTAAGCTAAGTTTATGTCACGTTTTATTTTGTCTCTAATATTTGTAAATCCTATCGAAATTGGAATTATTTGATTTTTCTTAAATTTTTTGAACGCGTCATTTTAGTTTAATAAATAGATAAACCAAACCGAAGATTTCCTTTTATGTACTTTAATATGAGTTATGCATTGATCAACTATGGCATGGAAAATAGGATATATGTTACTTTAAGTATCACCTACAGTGATGTTGCTCTTCCGTTCAGAGAGCAATTCCAAGTAAATTATACAGTTTGCTTTGCGTCTTTCACCTTTGGAAAATTATATTGTTTGAGATTATTATCTGGACGAATATTTTTCGCTTTTAAATTCGAAATAGATAGATGTGAAATGAGCTGTTCGGAACTAGCTAGAAGGTATAGTAATTCTCATTTACTAAATTATTAACTTGGATAAGGTTTAGGCTGTTTAAGATATGTAGAAATGTCCGAATACCTGAATTATTAAATATATTAGTTATATGATAGTTAAGTAAATTATAATCCTCCAAGAACAACCAGTTATTATTGTAAAAATAAGAAAGAGGTATATAAATGGGAATATGTACAACCTTTTAATGTCTATAATAACCTTAACCTCACTAATATTATTTAGATTTTAAATTTTGATCCAAAATATTACGGTTATGCTGGGTGAAAACTGATTAGTTGGAGATCTCCCCCATATGGCGGCACATCTGTTGCTTTCATGATATGGTTGCATCAAAATCTAATGTAATTCTTGATTAACAGCTTCCCATTTATCACACTATTTTGTTAACATGTTTCCAATAATGCCATAAGTTTATGTTCTGGAGCACAGTGAGAATATTTCTGCATTTACATTATCTAGGAGCTATAGTTATGTTAAGGCTTTGTAACATTTTATGATAGTGTGACAGAATTTGATTATAGACTCCTGATAATGACATATTGAGGTAGCGTTAATCATTTTATCTATAATCATTTTTTGCTCCATATTAATTAGTAACTATTTTAATAACCTACAATTAAATTTCACAGTAATAAAGACACTCTGGAAGTCTGGTCGTGCATCTTCTCTCTTGCAGCTTTAGTACCAAACAAGCACGGTTATTTAAGCTTACTGGGCTGCTAATTAGTTGGTCAGAAGACATCTCTTGTTTTGTAGGTCTCGCAACACCGCGCCCGCAAGTTAATTCGCGTGAAGGTTTTAATTAAATTGAATAAAACAAGTTTCTCAAAACACTTAAATCTATTTAACAAAAATAAATAGAAAAACGAACTATTTACAACGAGAAACTTAAAACTAATTACAATTACGAAAAAAAAAACTAGCATAATTGCTCTTCTTGGCCGTTCTTTTAACCAAAAACGTAAAACCTAATTTTGAAAAAACACGTATAAATAGCTTAATAAAATATTAAACAAAAAAGAAATAAAACGCGAAAACAGCTATTTATATTACATAATCAAACCGTATGAAAACCGCGAAACGCCCGACTAAAATAACACATGATACTCCCTTAACTTCCTGAATTAAATCAAAAACAAATCAAACAAAGAAAATCTTCATTCCCGCCGAATATACACTACGGCACTGGATTTAAAGAACGATACCGATCACCCTAATTCGATTTTCAGATTGGTACTGAAATTTACTATTTCTTAAAAGAGTGTCTTCGAATCTTACACCCCCTCGACACCCCTTTGTTTCCCATTTGTACCCATATTACCCGATGGAACCCGGTAAACGTCAATTTCTTTCCCTTAAAGTTCGAAGGTTTCGATCGTTACGTTCTGAGGGCGTTATCTACTCTATACCGGATGCTTGATTCCCGAATTGGCCTCTGAGCGTCTTAATCTTAATTTTTATATAAACACAAATAATAAAACTATTCTATTTCTTTCTATAACTAAAGGAATAAGATAATATAACGTCTGTGAAAAAACCTGAGTGCCCTGTTATTCTTAATGCTGTTATTTGAATCATTCTTCCTTGCAATCAGGAAAAGCAGTCGCTATATATTAATTTCCTTACATAGATCAAACGTTATATTACAGTATAATGAGTTTATTTCATTATTCTTTTGTTTCCTAATAATGGGATAATCGTTCAATATTTTAAGACATTTTATAACGGTATTTTATATACCATATGTTATAAAAGCTACCCTTATCACGTCGGTTTTATTTACATAGCCAGGGTAGGATTACTTAGACAGATTTATAGGCAATTCTAAGAGAGGGTCTTATTACGTCTTCATAAATTAACTGACTTTATGTATTTTTTTAAGAAAACATTTAAACGACAAAGATCATTTCGTGGATAGTGATAAAAATATAACTACCCTATTCCCACGGGAAATCTATTCACAGAGTAATTATTTAATCATTCATTTTAACAGAATATAGTTCACATTGGATGGTGTAAAAAATTAATATTTGTTCCATTACAATAGATGTAGATAAAAAATGTATAAAATTTTTTTTTTCATTTAATTAGGGACAAAACTAAACGCTAAACTACATAAAAATTATTTTTCGCAGTATAGTGTATTCTAAAGTGAAAGAGAAAATATATTTTTATAATATTGACTAATTTACTGAAACAACTGATTAAAAGTTTTTATTTATATTGCAGTTTTATAGAAACTTCCTTCAATATTAACGATTTCTATTTGCATAAGGAATATGTTAAATATTTCCGAATATGAGCCCTCTCAATTTAAAATTAAAACACAAACTAAGTGCAGTATCATTCGTCATCTGCCTGTTTAAATAATGCATGCAAATACAATTTCCTTATATCATATATCATCATTGACGCCTAAATTGAAAAACCAGCTTCCACTCACCTATTATTCTATTCAGAACAAATGGATTACTTACTGTATTTATTATAAGAAAAATTACCCTTGATGTAAATTATTATTAAATTTTGTGTTATTATCTAGATTAAAAAGACATTAGGCAGATCTTCGGAAAAATAGATGTGGGATTTAAAGGATAGTCTGAAATGTTCGGAAGCATATCCAAACTAACTTTTATATAAAATTTTATATATTTTGTTTTGTGCAGAATTGTTTCCTTTATATTTATCCACTTTCAAAAAAATATGTTAACAATTTAACACACACATATATATATATATATATATATATATATATATATATATATATATATATATATATATATATGAAGTAAAATGCGAACAGTAAATGCAAACTTCGTTCCAATCATATCATTTCCGTGTTAGAGGTTGCACAGTTTGAACAAATTGCTAAGGAAAACAATTTATCCTATTCCACCATCATCGAGATGATGGCCTACCTGTACCACCATACCGAGAAGAAAGTCAAAACTTACCCTCCCCGCCATAGTGAGGTCGGCGATGCCGCGTTCAGTATTTGCGTGCTTCCTTCTGTTCTGTCCTTTGCACAGCCAGGTGCATGTCGATACCTTGATGAGTCTAGTACATATATATATATATATATATATATATATATATATATATATATATATATATATATATATATATATATATATATATATATATATATACATATATATATATATATATATATATATATAAATATATAAATCGAGTATTGGACAATAAACGCTTGGAAAAATTTAAATTCGCTACCGAGCTGAGTCGTTTTTAACTGAAATTGTAGCTGATGAACGCTTCTAAAAAGTTGGTGTGATAGGTTGACAAAATCCAATATGGCGGTCAAAAATCCAATATGGTGGCCCAATTTTTGAAAACCAACCGACGTGTATCAAATTTGACATACAGAGGTTTTTGGGGTCGCCGATTACGAATCTGAAGTCAAATTTCTTAACTTCTCAATTCTAATATGGCGGATCTAAGATGGCTTATCCAATATAGCGGACGTATTCTTCTGAAAATCAACAGATTTGCACCGAATTTGGTATACGGGGCTCTTGGGAGTTGCTAATTACGAATCCAAGGTCAGGTTTGCCAAATTCAAGATGGTGGAATCAATATGGCGGATGACATTTTTGAAAATCAACTGGTTTGTACAAAATCTGTTATGGACGGGGGGTTTTGCGGTAGCTGATTACGAATCTAAGGTTAAATTTTGAAAATTCAAGATTGTGGGCAAAATATGGTGGAAACTTAATAACCCAATTCTTTATATTAGCCATCTTGAATTTCGAAAATCGGACCTTGGATTCATAATCAGTGATTCTGAAAACCCCCGTGAGATCTGCCATCTTCAATTGTGCAAATCCAACTTCGGATTCGTGATCAACAACTCCAAAAACCCAAGTATACCGAATTTTATGTAAATCGGTTGATTTTCAAAAATTCTTCTACCATATTGAATTTTTGCCCGTCATATTAGATCCGCCATATTGGATTTTGTCAATCTAACACATCAGCTTTTTAGGGGTATCCATCAGTTACAATTTGAACCAAAAAGACCAGAGTGGTTGCGAATTTTTATTTTTACAAGCTTCCTTTTGCTAAAAACTCGATATTTCTCCAGCTTCCGGCCGTCATATTTAAGCCGCTATATTGGATTTTTCAAAGACGCACTCAGCATTTGCAAGTAGATGATCTTTAAAATGAGCCCTTGAGCAATTTTCTTGATTGCTTCTAATCCGATTGGCGCGGATTGTCCCATATATAATTATATATATATATATATATATATATATATATATATATATATATATATATATATATATATATATATATATATATATACATATATATATATATATATATATATATATATATATATAATTTATCTAATGATACATAATAATATAGGGGTTTAAGTATCATTTCAGGGTGAAATTTTCGTTAATCCACTTAAATATCTTGCCAGGAACGTATTGTCGAAAATGTTACGCACAGAAGTTGTAAGATTCGAAAGGGGTCATTTAGCATTGATCTTGGCTTTAACCTTGAAGGTTATTTCAGAGTCCAGATTTTTTTAAAAGTTGAAACACCAGTTTTTTATTTCAGGAATGGAAAGTAGAGAAAATTCTGCATCCAACGGTATAAATAATGTCGGTATTTAGATGCCATCTGGAGAGTCATTTGAAGGTCAAATTTTCTTGTTTCATGGATTTTTTTCAAGCACATATATATATATATATATATATATATATATATATATATATATATATATATATATATATATACAGGATGTCCGAATAATAGGTGTACAACGTTTGAAGACGGACTCTTGACGTCAAAATACATCGTTTTAAGCCAACTTAGTTATATTCGATACTGCTTCGGTTATGAGGTAGAAAACGTCATAGTTTTAAGAAAGTATTCATTTTTCCGAACTTTCTTGAAGACGCGATAAATGAATTTACTTATTTTTGTCGTGTAGTCTGGTGATATAACGACCGATTATAAAGTAATAGAAGTGTTATAAAAGTAGCGTCACTTGTAAATATCGCTACTGATTTTGTATGTCATCATCGTTATGACAACCTATCGGATAACCGCATGTAACTAGAACCTTTTTAACTTTTTGAAAAATTTTTATTGGATGAGCGAATTAGACAGGAAAAAAATATTTTCAGTTACGTTAATAAACCAATTTGCTGTAATAATAAAACAATTTTTAAATTAAATGTTGATTTCTAAAGAAAAGGATCTTATTGAAAGCATATCTGATTTTAATCAGCGGGTTATTGATAAGTTTACTAATTAAAGATCGGCGTCTGGATTTTTTTTTATAATTAATTCACACAGGAAGTTACACGTGCATTGTGTTTTGACTGCTGTAGTTTTAAAATTTACTACCTTCTTTATGCCTATGGCAGGTTTTATACATATCTATGTTTTTAATGTACCATTGCAATTGCAACCCCTGCTTTTTTTATGCACTAGCCACCATTGCTCTAGGCCTAAATGAACATATTCAAATAACTCGAATCTGGTGAAGATGTAGGATATTAAGACTTTTTGAGCAGTCTATTAGTTTTCTGGCTACCATTCATTCACAGAGCAGAAGCTTAGCTCTTTTTGTTGCATTACCATTAAAATTACAAACCTTTCTGTAAAATTTGTTCCCGTTTTTTAACCGACTTCTAACAGAAGGAGGTTCTCAATTCGTCGACTATGTATGTTTTTTTATGTATGTACACCGATTACTTCGGAACGGCGTTACTCCGGAACGGCGGCACCGATTTGAATGAAATTTTTTGCGTTAAATAAAGGAAGTTGCTGCGGTGGTTCCATATTTTTTTGGATGAAAGTGGTGCAGTAATATCCAAGATGGCGCTGACAATATGGCGGCCAAAAAAATTAATTTTGTCCGATTTTGTCCAAAATTGGTATAGGGGAATTTTTGGGGTCGTACACAACGAATCTGAAATTATTTTTAAAAAATTCAATATGGAGGATCCAATATGGCGGACAAAAAAATTTAATTTTGTCTGACTTTCTCCAAAATTGGTATGGGGGAGTTTTCGGGGTAGCACATAATGAATCCAAAATATTTAAAAAAAATTCAGTATGGCGGATTCAATATGGCGGACTAAAATCAATTTGGTCCGATTTTTTCCAAAATTGGTACGAGGGAGTTTTCAGGATCGCACATAACTAATCTAAAATTATTTTTAAAAAATTCAATATGGCGGATCTAATATGGCGGACGAAAAAATCAATTTTGTCCGATTTTCTTCAAAATTGGTTCAGGGGAGTTTTCGGGGTCGCACATAACGAATCTGAAATTATTTTTAAAAAATTCAATATGGCGTATTCAATATGGGGGATAAAATATTAATTTTGTTTGATTTATTTCAAAATTGATATAGGGAAATTTTTGGGATCGCACATTATGAATCTGAAATTATTTAAAAAAAATAAATATGGCGGATCCAAGATAGCGGGATTTTACATCTCCCGAGTTTATCTAAAATCAGTATTTTTGTTAGGGTTAATTATGAATTTAAAATATTTTTTGAAAAACTCAATCTGGCAGATTCAGTACGGTGTCCTAAAAATGTTACATTTTTCGATTTTCTCCCAAACTGTTACAGGGAGTTCTTGAAGGTGTAAATTATGAATTTGAAAGTATTTTTTCAGGAATCAGTATGGCGAATCCAATGTAGCGGACTAAAAATTTTACATTTTTAGATTTTGTTCAAAGGTGGGACTGAACCGTTTTTGAGGATGTAAATAGTGAATTAAGTCTAAAAATTCAGTACAGCGGATGCAATATGATAGGTTGAAAATTTTACCTTATTCGCATTTTTTCAGATTTGGTATTAGAGGGTTTTTGGGGTCGTGTATTACGAATATGAAGTTAATTTTTTACAACTATTAGATTGATAAGATACAATATGAGGGACAGAAAATTTTAGATATTCCAATTTTGTCTAAAATTGATATTATGGGGTTCTTGATGCGTATACAAACTCAATAAGCAGTATAAAATATATCGAGCTAAGTAATTTACACCTCACGTTCTTTATATATCGATATTGGAAGGTTTTGGGGCCTATATTACCAATCTAAAATTAATTTGAAATTGAAGATAGTGGATTTACTATGACAGACTAAATATTTGTTTGATACTGATATTTGGAGAACTCTAAGAACCAAAGAATTTTTAGTGTTTCATTTTAGGGTGATTTACAACTTCGGAAAAAATGAGTACTTTTTTGCTACCTTGGAGTCATTGCGAGGTACACAAATCTCGATTAGTACTTACTTCAAATAATTTATGGGTATCATAATGAATTCTAAAACTAAAAAAAGAAAAAGAAAATTTTTATAAAAAAATTGAATCGACTTCTAAAAGTGCGCTAAAAAGTGAAAAATAACTATAATTTTTTTTATGAAATTGATCTTTTTGAAGTCGGCGCCAAATTATTTGTAAATAAAATAAATAACTACTTATATATATATACAAATTATGGTAAAGAAACAATTACAAATAAAGTATTTTTAAGCTGTTTATGCAAATCACATTTTGTCAGGTATTAGTTTGGCGCTGACTTCAAAAAGTCGGTTCAATTTTTTTATAAAAATTTTATTGGATTTTGTCTCAAAAGCAGTGTGCCTAGCACCAGACAAAGGTCCTTTACACAAGAAGCTCTTTAACATTTTATGGTAATGAATGTATAATTCTCTTCGTTTGTCTTAGACCAAGCGTGTTGCTTCACATAATCAGATTTTCTATCCAGATCTGAAAATGCTCCCTAATAGTCGAAGAAAGAATATAAATCGAAAAAGGCAGTTTTTGCTCTCTGCCTGCTTCCTTATTTCCATATCTATTGTGAATTTATTAAAATGGCTTCAGACATTTTCTGTTGAATATGATCTAGAAGGTATGTGTCAGTTTTTGGCTTATATTTTTATTGTTATACCTTGTGAACATTAAAGATTGTTTTTTTTATAGAAAACAGTTTCAGAGTTTAATAAAAATTTCCCATCAATTTGGCATGCCAGTGAGGAAAATGTTATTAATTTATTTTTTTCGTGGAATGGCGCCAAAATATTTTAAAATAAATTAAAAACTTAAAAGTTTCTTCATGCTGAAATATTAGTTAATATTTGAATCTAATTTTAAAACTGCAATTCCTTTTCTTAAGGTAAAATTTTAAATTTGTAATATATAAAATTGGTTTAAAAAAACCTCAACGTTATAATCACTACTTAAAAACTAATCAGCATTTTTTTACCTGTAAGAGAATAACCAATCAGTGACCTTCAACAAGAGAAACTTTGGTTTCCTTAAAAAATCTTAATAATAAATTAAGTAACAAAAACAATAGTCAGGATAAGCACGTCTAATTGGTTTTAGTTAACCTATGTCGCAGCCATTTTTTAAACCATTAATAATAGAAAAATTACTTAGTAAAAAATTATACCGACTTCAAAAAATTGCACTACAAAATAAAAACCGAATTATATTGCAACCAATTTAATAATAAATTGTAAATTTGTTTATTTACTTAGCATTTCTTTGAAAACAGAACCGCAGTAGTTGAAGGGTTATTTTTGAATTAATTTTAGGTGGATCTGAATTTTTATCCGCTTTCATTTCTATGTTTTCATTACATTGTTTATACAGCGTTTGATTTTCTTTCAATTTTTTTTTTGCTTTAATGATTTTGTACGTGTAGGTAGTTCCTAAAAAAAAGTGCCAAGTAAAATAGTAAATTTACAATTCTTAAATTCATTTCAATGTAGAGAGCTTCTAGTTTATTTTTTAGTGCAAAATTTGAAGTCAGTTTACTTTTTTTTAAATTTATTTAATATTAATTAATCTTTAAAATTGGTACCCCGAAAAACAAAACAAAACAAAGAAAACCTTCTTTCCCGACGAATATACCCGACACGTGACTTTCTCCGACACTGCTCTTAAAAGACGGTACCGGCTCTAATGAAATTTAAACTGTAGCTGGAGTTTAGTACTCTTTAAAATGCCAAACTTGTGCGCCCTGCACCCCCATTCATCCCTGTAACTATAAATTTTATTCCCTAATAGTTCGGATAGTTTGTCCCAGAGGGCGTCAGCCGTTTTATGCCGGATACTTAATTCCCGAATTGGCCTCTGAGCATCTTAATCATAATTTTTATATAAAAAAAGAGTTAAACAAACTATTCTATTTCGTTCTACAACTAAAGGTCTAAGATAGCAGCTGTAAAAAAAAACTGAATGCCCTTTTATTCATTTTGCTGGTATTTAAAGCATTCTTTCTTGCAATCAGCAAAAACAGTAGCTGAAATAATTCCTTTCACAGGTCAAACGTTATATCCCATTGTAATGAGTTAATTTGATTATTATCGTTCAATACTTTAATATATTCTAACAATATTTTCATATAACACATGTTAAAAACTTCCCTTATCTTTTCGGTTTTATTTACATAACCAGGGTAGGATTTCTTCGACAAATTTATAGACAAATCTTAGAGAGGGTTTTTTAAATTTAAACAACAAAGATTATAAAAGTTGAGTCCGATAATTGATTTGTTTCTCCTTTAGACTTTCTTAGGTGGTAATAAAAAATATATATATACTACCCTGTTCCCTCGGGAAAAATTTATTCATAGAGTGAGTGAGTTGGATATCCCTCGAACTACTGTAAATGCTATTTGGAAAGAACAGTTGTTACATCCATATCTTGTCCAAATGGTTCAGGAACTTTTTCCGATTGATCCGTGATCCAAATTTCAGTGGAAGAATTTTGTTCACTGACGAAGCGTGCTTTATAAGATCTGGATTCATCAATCTGCACAACGAACATGTTTATGAGGATGAAAATTCATATGCCATTAAAGTTGCATACCATCAGCATAACATCACGTATCTCTAAAACTTGAACTAATACTAAAAAGATAAGCTTAGTTTCAGTTTTAGCACACAAAAGATGATAAGATTTAGTTGACTTTATTTTAGATAAATTTTAGCTGTTGTCCAATTTCATTAGTGTTACACATGTGTAAGTAAAAAATTAAAGACGAAATTAAATAATCATATTCTTAGAATTGTTACAGAGTTAATTCTTAAATTTGCTGTTTATTATTTATTTTGACCATTTTTCATTATTTGTCCTTGCGCCGTATTTTTGTTTTCTACATAACTTACAGGCGTTTCTATTTATTAAAAAAATTATCGTGTGGATGGTAACTTTCTCCCCTTAGCAATAAATATGATATCCCTCAGCAATTGCAACAAGGTACGTTTATGAACACTCTCTTGAACCCATACTCCGGTTATTCCCCGATTAGGTCATTATTTATTTATTGAGGGTGTATAATACATATAAGTGTTAATCCAAACGACAACTATTACAATATAAACGATGATATTCATCACCTATTGCATCTAATTGTTTTATCAAATATTATTGATAACTGATATTTGGTGATGCATTTACCGAACTTTTGCAAGAAAAAAATTCCATCTATCATTTTTAAAGTAATTTTTATACACGGTGTACGGATATTCGACGGATAACGTTTTGTTACTTTTACCAGGTTTTTATTAATTCGTTTTCTTGTCTGTCTGTTCAGTGCAAACTTTGCAATCAATTCTAAACTAACTTCCCGATGAGCCAGAAACTTGAAACTTTAAACATAGCTCAGAGCTGGATAACAATGCAATATTAACTTATTTTCTTGTCTGTATGTTTGTCTGTTCGGTACAAATTTTACTTTCCGATGAGATAAAGACTTGAAACTTTAAACATAGCTCAGAACTGGATGACCATGCATATTAGCTTGGTTTTTTTGTCTGTCTGTTTATTTGTTTATCTGTACGGTACCATTTTTTTGTGAAGCTCTTTCAATTAATGCGGAAACCAAATATCAAACTACTTAGTCAGTCCCAGATATTTTAAGTGATTTTCAATTATTGCATGCGATACATTGAACCTCTCTGCAATCTCTCGAATAATTATATGACCGTTCTCTTCAATTATGGCTTTGCTTTGGTCATCATCAATTTCAGTAAGTCGACCAGTACGTTGGTCATCTTTGAGTGAAAAATGTTTACAACGAAATTTTTTAAACCAATTTTGACATGTGCGTTGTGTTATGCCATCAACACCATAAACTAAATATCTCTTTGTGAGCCTCAACAGCTTTCTTTCCGTTATGGAAATAAAAAAATAAAGTATTCCGAAAATGTTCATTTCAGCACTCCATGTTAAAATTGATGCTTAACTAACAGCTAAACAAGTTGCTTCTAAAATCACCTAAATGTGATAAATGGGCAGGCAATTCCTCATCCTCATTATCATCAAGGCCTTCGTTCACAAATCTTATCACATTTATTAAGCCATTTGCTTGAATACCGTGTAAAGTATGTAAGTCGTTGACTAATCCCTGCGTGTGTATGTCTTGGTCGTTCACAGTTTGCTTATTCTCGATCAGCACTTCCGGCTAAAGTTTTGTTTACAGAGTGTCAGGTTTCATTTTATCCCAATCCCGGTTATCAAGTAAATTGCATCTTTAATGGTTGCGGATTTCATGGCTTTAAAAAGACCACAACTCTCCTCTGTTTTTTCTAAAATAGAGCTGACTTATTTTCGGCCATAAAGCCATTTGAGGCACTCTATTACAACTTGAGTCATCGGTTAGATCAGAGAAGTAACATTGGGTGTAACAAATGCAACCATTATATCGCCTTTTAGCAACCCTTCTTCATAGGGGTGTGATTGAGCGTTATTCAACAACAGAGCGCGAGCACGAAGTTTTTGAGTATTTAATTTTTTTTCAACAGTAGGCACAAATTCGTCAAAAAACAAAGACTTAAAAAGTTTACAGTCCATCCAAGCTCATTTTTGGTTGCAGCAATAGCGATGATAAATTAATGTTCTTGAAGGCCTTTCACATTTTGGATTTGCTAATAACAAAAAAGTAGAAGCTTGTATGTGCTATCAGTATTACTGCAAGTAGCAATATTTAGCCTATCTGTGACAAACTTTGATCCCATCACGGTCTCATTTAATGTAGCAAGTTTTTTTGGTCGGTAACATTTTATAGTTTAGCCAGGGTCATCTATATTATAGATTTTGACAGATTTCAATTCATGTTCTTCAAATTTTTCCATCGATTTAACCAACGTTCACTTACAATTTCTTGTGCAGAATTAGAGCCTTTTCTTTAATAATAGGTGCAATAGCGGGGTTTCTTTCCTCCTTTCTTGGCAAAACCATATGCATGACATGTTATCGAGCAGATGCAGCTTTGGAGTTTTTAGTGTTGTGCGATTTTTTAGTATTTTGTCACCATCTACCATCACTGTAAAAGATTAAATATCGTTTCCATTTTTTTCTCCAGTCCTTTATTGTAGTAACTTCCACATTTAGTTCCTTAGCAATCTTCTAGAGTGATTCTCCCTTGTCCAGTCTCAGTAAACTTTTAATTTTTCACTTAAAGGAACACAAACGTGTTTACGCTTTACTCCTGATATACTGTGTGTACATAAATATAAAAATTATGTACAAGATTTATACGCAACTATAGTAATTACCACGGATTAGAAGCTGGTTGCGGGCTTCTGAAACATCAGAACAACTGACTAGTACCAGGGTTCACCAAGTCGGTGGTGCATGAATGTTCTTAGGTTGCGGATGAGCTGAAGGGCTCGGACAGGCGTATCTATAAAGTAAGAACTCGCTTTTATTCCCATAATTAAGGGTCATTAAAAGCTCCAAATTTTCAATATTTCAGGCCGATTTCATCAAAAAAAAATATGCTTTACTATTGAAAATTTTATTTTTTTCGGCCTTCTGTGCCATCTTGGAACGTCATCTTGTTTCGGTGTTTGAGAGAGCTATTTTGTGTTGTTTTAATTCCGCGATTTGTATTTCGATTTTTAGTCTGGAGCTCGTGATGATATCAATTAATTATTTGAATCAAGTACAAAGCAAGATATGAAGTCTATCTCGCAATATTTCCAAGATCACAAACAAGTACACATTTTATCCAAAGTTGTAAATCACACTAAGCTGAACAACAAAAACTTCCTTGATTTTGAGAATTTTCTAAATAATAGATTTTAATGAAATTGTGTCAAACAAATATTTTGTCTGCCATAGAAAATCCGCTATCTCCAATTTTAAGAAATAAATTTTAGATTCGTAATTCTAGACTCCCAAAAATTCCCCGATACCGACATTGAAAGAACTTGCGACATGTAAATTTTTTAAACCGACATATTTTATCTAGCATATTAAGTTTGAAGAAATTAAGTTGAAATCCGTAATATACCACAGCGAGTCGGGCTCCTTGGAGATCAAGCGTGGAGTCTGGCAGGGGTGTATATTACTGCCCTTATTGTTTAATCTCTACTCAGAGAAAATATTTAAAAATGCTCTATAAGACACCACAGACGGCATTAGTGTGAATGATGAACTAATAAATAAAAATCAGATATGCCGACGACACTCTTACTGGCTAACAGCTTAAAAGGGCTACAAGAACTTATTAACATGGTTACATATACAAGTGAACAGTACGAGGTGGAACTAAATATTTATAAGACGAAGTATATGGTTATAAGTAAGTCCTTTGATCAGCACGGTGTGCTAAACTGTAAAAACGAAGCTATCGAGAGAGTGGGCAGTTTTACTTACCTTGGTTGTAACATCAACGATTCACGGGACTATTCCAGAGAAATAAGGCGTAGAATAGAAAAGGCCAGAGAAATGTTAACACAAATGAACCACTTGCTTTGCTTTTGAGATCTTAGCATGACCCTCAAGAAGAGGATCATATAATGTTATATTTTTTCATGATTATTCTATGGTGTTGAGGCTTGGACGATGTCTGAAGCAACAGGAAATAGGATCCAGAGTTTTGAAATGTGGATTTATCGAAGAATCATGAGAAACTCTGTCACTGTTGTAACTATTTCTGTAAGATAAAGTGGAAAGAAGGAGGGGACCGGGTAGAAGGAGAATCTCCTGGCTCGCCAACTTACGGAAGTGATTTGGTGTGATTTTCATTGAACTGTTCCGCGCTGCAGTCAATAAAGGGCGCATAGCTATGATGATAGCCAACATACGGAACGAATAAGCCAGAAGGAGAAGAAGAAAAATATACCCCAAGAACCGCCATATTGAATTCTAGGAAATTAGCTTCAAATTCGCAACCCGAAAGAACTCCTAATACCAATTTTAAGTTAATTACTTAAAATTTTCAACCGGCGATATTGAATTCGCCATATTGGATTTAAAAAAAAATTTTAAACTCTTAATATTTTATACATAGTCGGAAAATACAAAATTTTCCATATTGATTTTTTTTAAAATAAGATTAAATTCGTTATTTACACCTTTGGAAATCTTCCAATGCCAATTTTTAACAAAATTTACCAACAGTCAGGAAATCCACTATCCGCACCTTTTACAGAGTAAGCAAAATATTCAGACAAAAATATTTTAGTTTTCTGCCCGATGTAGACATACTTAAAATAAACGTTGAAAGTAAATATATTATTTTGCGTTCGTATTATTAGGTTTACTTATAAGTCCAACTACGATTATGTGTTAATAAAAAATGAATCGAACTCATCAAAAACTAGTTAACAACAAATTGAATTGCAAAATTGAAATGTCTCTAATTACACTAAACAATTTAAGCAGTGTCATCCAATTATCAGGTTATTGATTATTTGATCTCGTGATGTTTACTTTTTAAATTTTAACCCTTTTGAGTTCTATATGTTAACCTTTGCGTAAAACGTCTGGGTAAACGCCGAGAATGGTATGGAATGTGAACAAATTATCATAAAGTTTTATTTTCCTAAAGTAGGTAACAATAATTATAATTACCATAAGCTGAAAATGTATGACATCAGAACGACGATCGGTGAGAGCGTTAAAAACATTTTGTACACGGCCGGTCGCAAATAAAAATTTCGTAAGTGTATGGGAGTTATTAACACGAGAAATGACGAAGGTATTTAAAATATAAGAAAAAAAAATATCTTGAAATTTTTAGGTATCATTTTGTAAATTTATCATATGTGTTACACCAATTATGTAATACTATGACGTCACCACTTCAACCAAATATTTTTCAAAAAATATCCATTTTTTAAAAATTAACAGTTGTTTTTGTTTGTATTCAAAAGAACACTTTATCGTTGAATTAACAAGCCATTCGAGTTAAATTTGAAAAAAAAACTTAGCGTTTCTACAAGGGGGGGAGGGGGGGGGGGTTAAAAAGTATGTTTCCCTAGCTTGTTATTTCTCTTGACCGCCATTTAGCGGGCTCGTACCGTCTTAATTCTTCTTTATAATCTACCTGAAAGAGTGGAATCATTTTTACCGGTTTAAAATATTTCTCCAATAATTACGAGCTCGGCAATCATCGAGATTCCTATACAAACCGTATCCGACTGCAAGTTACGTACAGTTATACGTTTTTAACTGCAAAAAATCATAATGGCAACGAAATTCATTATGAGTTAACTGCAGTGTATGGTAAAAATTGAGTGTGCAAATCGTGCGAAGATGGAGTACAGATTTTCTTGGGAGACGCTCAGAAGTTCACGACAAAGCTCGGCCATTACGGACGCGGCTAGTGCAGCAGTTGAAAAAATTGTTCAGTTGTTGCCTCTTGAAATTGATATTCAGCGAACTTCAATGCAGACAATTTTAAAAGATAAGATCAATTACCGTAAAATTTGTGCGAGATGGGTCCCGCATCTGCTTTCCGAAAACCACAAACAACACCGAATTGACGCCGCTCAAAAATTTTTCGAAATACTTAATTATGAAGGTGAGGCTTGCTTTTGAAAGAAAGCCTGGGTGGCAAGGATTTCCATAGTAATGAGCATATGAAGACGTAGGGAACAAGACACGCTTTTTTCAAACAAAAAATATTTTACAGCTACGTAAAAAATTAGTTTAAGTGTCAAAGAATCGAATAAACATAATTTTATAACCTAAAAATTTGTTTTTCATTTTGTTCACAGCTAGGGAAAGTTACTTTTTGACCCCCTCTCTTACGTAGATATCAACCCGCGGGAGCAGGAATGAAAAAAAGGTGGTGATACTCGACCATCGATGCCTAAGTCTCGTTGAGCCGTCTACATCCCACCATAACTGCAATACGATAAAAACTCAAATCTTGCTCGAAGACGTCGATCTCAAATAAGTCGGATCTCGAAACTACTGTTGTGAACGCTTATTTTACGACAAAATATTAAATTTCAAATTTAATATGTCCCCAAACTCTTTAAATGAATAAAATAAATTAAATCATACGGCATACAATGTTAAAACTGCAAAATTCGTGTTGTCCAAGCGGAGAAAACCAGACATTAAACTGCACGGTGGCGGCACTTTGACTCGGTGCTTTCCCAAATTCAGAGCGCTATGTCACCACTACTATAAAAGCGAAAAGTCAGTGGCGAAACTATGGACATTACGGGTTGCTCTTTTGGAGTCAATTCGTCCTTTTTCTGATCGAGCACAGCTTTCAAAGACCACGTTGATGTTGTGGAACATAACATCTCACCACCGCTTTCCGGCAAAACTGGATTTGAATAGAGGTCCAAGTTTGTGGAAAGTACAAGGATGTCTGGGAAAGATACCGGTGGATCCCACTGATGAGTCCACCGCCGGTATCGGGACGAAACATCCATACATTTACTACGGTGGTCAAAAATAGATCGCTAGCTACATGTCCCTACCACCAGGGGGCATTGCTAATTGCGACATTGACTGTTCTAGTTTTTAGGCAACTCGTGATTCTTAAAGTATGACATCTTTGACAACATAAGATTCTACAAACAATAAAGATCGTATATGTCTCTTATATTACTAAAATTGAAATTAAAATTACCGTTGACAAAAAGGCGAGGTTAGCGGCGTATACTAGTTACTTAACCTGCGCGTCCTGACTTAAAAATAATTACCAGAATGTTACCAAATGGAGATAACCCGATTTGACATCGCGACTAATAGTCAACTTCATGTTGGCTATGAAGTTATGAAAATTTCGATCTTAAGAAATAAATCCCGAACTTGACAAAAAAACCGAATATTGACGAGGAGCGTTGACGTCTCGCTAAAATAGGAAAATAGTTAAAATTGCGAAAAGTAGTTGAACGAGATTCTTGGAAAACATTAATTAAATTCGGTAAATAAAAACCGTTAATACAACATGGAATCCAAAAAGGGACATCATTGTTATTAACGTGGCGTTTCAAAATTAAAAAAAAAAAACACTCATAATCCATTAATACGTTACACACCTTTAAGTGCCTTAAAGTGTATTGGACAATAAAGGAAAAAGACTAAAAACCAATTATAATTTGAAAACACCTTTTAACTGAACATATAATGTGACTCTCGCGACTTTATAAAGTTTTTTTTTTAAACCTAAAAGGTATAGTGCGAAACTGCGAAAAAATGTTGATTGGTTTCATATGACATTATATCATTTTTAATTGAAGATATCATATTTAATTTATCAGAATTGTTTCACAAATTCACACTTTGGTTATTTCGCAACTTTCTAAATGCACCCTGGGATCATTTATTTAGTTATTAACAATGCCATTCATCACTCTAAAATTATAAGAAGTTCGTAGTGTCTTACTAACCAAAATATGCCTTAAATAAGAAAATATAAATTCGTCCATGAAGAGATTTTTTTCACAAGCTTGCGAATAGTAAATATTCTAAATAATGATTGAACGTGATATCGTATTTAATAATAGAAGATTTAATATCATATTAAACCAATCAGAATTATTTCGCAATTTCGCTCTTTCGCTATTACGTAGAAGTAACTGAATTTTGTGACGGAAAAATTTCAAAAACAGATTATAACTGCCTCTAGAGTATAGTAATCTCCTGAGCAGAGTTCCATTTAGCCCATTTTAAAATTTTTTCTCTTCATCCTTTTAAAACAAAGAAGGTACAACGTCTGTCAGAATTTTGATTTCAGCCTATTGCGGCTTTACCTTATTCTAAATGAATGGATGTGTTTTGTGGGTATTATTATATTTATTAGATTATGGAAGTTTAGACACCACTGTCATTACCTTGAACTACCTAACCTTACTTTTTTACAGTTTTTTCATTAGATTTTGGTTTTGGAAAGTAATTTTTCAATTTTAAATTCTATATAATTCATTATGGATTCTGAATCAGCTATCAATACTGCTGATTTTTTTCTCAGGGAAGTGGTTGATGTTAAAATTGGGTAAGTGTATTTATAATTTTCCATATACTCTGTTAAACAAAAACATGTACAGTCTTGCAATGTATTGAAAATATTTTATATTAACTAGTTACAAATGTATTTTTATTAAATAACTGAGTGTATTTTTAATCAGATGCTAGTATAATCCTTTAAGTTCAAACTAAGAGCTGCTTATGAAATATTGCACAACAGTTAACTTTTTTATTATGTAAACATATGCCTCTTTTTGTTTTCCTAATATTTTTTGTGACTTTATTTTTCCTAATATTGTTTGTGACTTTAATGTTTAACGTATTCTTATAGAATTTTTTTTTACTATTTATTAAGAATTCTGGTACACATATAATTTGTATGCGATTTAGTTTATAGGTCATTTATCGATTTTATATTAGTTTAACTTTAAATTTTGCTGGAGTTTATAAGAAAATATGAGTTGACTATACAAACGACTAATTTATGTTTATTAAATATAAATTATTCAAGTTCTAGCAATACTAAAGGTCCAGAAAAACCAAATATTGTTAAACAAGAACTACAATTTCTGAGATTAACAGATTCAGTAGAAGATCAAATATTAGACACATTGAAATTTATTCATGGGCCAGTAAGTAAAAGATTTAAATTTTTACGAACCTTAATTTTACATCTCAATTAGCTTTAATTCTGAACAATTACCAATCATTATTTACCACTTTTAACCTTACTTTCAATGAAAAATTAAGAAAATAAGTTAAGTTTAGCTTGTGAATTGTATTTTGTGTTTTTAGGATTTTAAATTAAGCAGTATTTCAGACTACAGTGATAGTAAATCTAACTTATTAAAGAAATATTGGGTAGGACAGGGTAGTCTCGTAGTTAAAGGGGTCTTTGATTATTCACAAATAAAAGATAGTCCTAGTGAAGAGGAAGAACGGCTTAAGTTATATGCTTTAATGAGACTTCAAAGGTAGGTTAGATATTTTGTATATGTATATTAGACTGTATAATTGTTTATCACAGAAGATGTTAAGTTTCTGAAGAATACTTTTTTGTCCATTCTTCCTCCATGTTATATTATTTTGTTGAAAAATAAATTAATTTTTTTTTATCAAAAGGAGTTTTTTGCCACAAATGTCAACTTATTTTCTAAAAAAATGCATTGTATAAATTTATCAATAAAAATATATTTTAATATAAGGAAGATATCACGTTTACAAGATATTCTGTTTTAAAAAATGTAGTGTATATCAATTTTGGTATTTTGTTGACTTATAAAATTTATTTTTCTCAGAAAACCTCTTACTTATATTTCTAGCTATGGTTTCCATGAAAGTCACTGCACTGAAGCATTTGAATATTGTGGAAACTCTGTTGAAGATGCACTGTATCTTTTGTATTGTAAATATATGAAAGTTAGGGAGAAAGAAAGCATAGAACATGATTTGACTCATTCTGAACTGTTGGATATGAGGGCAGATGAAAAAAGCTCTTTAGAATCTATCTATGAAAATTTGTTCCAGGAAAAAATCGAAGGGGTTTGGATAATAAACTTAAAATTAGAGTATTTATTTAATTTATTTCACAAAAAAGAAGATATCAGGAAAAGCAATGTACAGAAGAAAGTGAAAGAAAAGTGTAAAAATTTTGTAAGAGGAACTCCCTGTAAATATGGAAATAAGTGCAGATTTTCTCATGAGCCTGATAAAGTTGAAAAAATCATTAGTAATGGTCATTTGGATTCACATTATTTTGAGTTAGAATTTCGTTTTCCTAGAAATTCAAAATATCCCTTTGAGCCACCTTTAATTTTTATAAAAACAAATGCTTGTCTTCCTCTTCAAATGAACTTGCATATCTGTAAAAGACTTTACCAAGAAGCAGAGTCTTTAGCACTTGATGGTATTCCATGTGTTTACACTGTGACAGAACTCTTAAAAAATGAAGATGAAATCAAAGAACATTTGAAGACTGAAATAGATTTTTTAGATCCAAGACGAAAACTATTTGAAAGTCAAAAAATTTCCGAAATTAGCAAAGTTCGCCCAAAATACTATACAAAGGGAGCTACTAATAAAGATAATAGAAAAATACTTTCTCCAGAAGAAATTATTAGGGAGGATCAACGAATTATTAAAGAATTTAATCAAAAGAAATTGAATCCAAAATACAATAAAATGATCGATGTAAGAAAAAAATTGCCTGCATGGTCTTTGAAAAATGATATTTTAAATTCTATTCACCAATCACAAGTTGTAGTTATTAGTGGTGAAACAGGTTGTGGTAAAAGTAC
Source organism: Diaprepes abbreviatus (assembly GCA_034092305.1). Taxonomy (NCBI): domain Eukaryota; kingdom Metazoa; phylum Arthropoda; class Insecta; order Coleoptera; family Curculionidae; genus Diaprepes; species Diaprepes abbreviatus. The sequence continues at coordinate 12,645,161 of JASJET010000228.1, read as the reverse complement.
ACAAGTGCCTCAGTTTATTATTGACGAGTGGATATCCAATTATAACAATGAACATTTGGAAATTGTTTGTACTCAGCCAAGACGGATATCTGCTATTGGTGTGGCAGAAAGGTGAGTAAATGATTAGCAACACAAACACATTTTCCGTAGATCGTGGGTATAACATATTTTAGTATTGGAATACAAATATCAAGTTTTATTATCGGGCTGTATACATAAGCAACAGAATTATTGATACTCATTATTTCACTTTAATTATTGTTTTATGTTTTTTTTTTTATATTTTAAGGGTTGCAGATGAAAGAATAGAAAGAATTGGTTCCACGGTAGGTTATCAAATAAGATTAGAGAGTAAAATCTCATCTCTTACAAGGTTAACATTTTGCACAACTGGTATTTTATTACGAAGACTGGAAGGTGAACCAACACTGCCAAACGTTACTCATATAATTGTTGATGAAGTTCATGAGAGAAGTGAAGAAAGGTAAATATTTTTGGTAATATGATGTGTATATTGAAATGTTGCCATTTCTATGATAATACAGATGTAATTTTACAGACAGAAGATCTTTATTAAAAACAAGATCATTTTCCTAACTATTGTCTTATTTTATTTTAAAACCACTTACTATTTTATTATGCTCATTTGGGTTCAAAAATTTAAACTCATTGAAAAGTATTTGCTTAGTTTTTTATCTTCCATTTGGAAAGGATATTTTCTTTTTCTTATTACGTTTAGAATAGATAATCCTCGGCAACACAATAAACTAAGTTATGTTAAAAATAAATTATATGTTTCCTGTTAATTTTTAGCAATCCATTCTTTTGCTTTTTGATTTTTAGATATCTTGCCTTTTTTAAGATTATCAGCACTTTTACCCTAACAAGTCTGTGCTCAATTCTCATATTAAAATTATTACATATTGTTACATTTTTTAAATTTTCTTTGTTTTTTGTAAGTATAAAGTCATATTAGTTTTTTGTTCTTGCTTTCGAAGTGGTCCATGCCCATTTCCTCTTAAGCTTTTTCTTGAAAAAGAGTTTCAGGTGTACATTTTTTGTTCTATTCCAGTGATAGTATTCCTTGTCTATTTCAGGTCCCATAGTTAAAACTTTCTATCATGTCTTCAAGCTTTTCGTCTTGGCTGCACAGCTTCGTGTTAAAAGTCCCTCATCACTATGGTATAATTTATTTTGTTGACTGTTATGGCTTTTATTATTTAGTCTTGTTTCCTCTACTTCTTAATCTTTCTGTGTTGAAGTTGGTGCGTAAATCTGGATGATTTTTAATGAGATGTTTGGTGTTATAGCTAGAATCACAGATATCACTTTTCAGATAGCCTCCTACCCTATGATATTGACAATTCTCTTATTAATTAGAAATCCCAGACAACAAACTATTTTGTTTTTTCTTTGTTTCAGAACGTATGTCCTGATGGTAATATTAGACAATCTTTGTCTCTTCTTTTGACTTTTAATAGCCCTTCTTCCAGTTTATGAAGTTTGTCATTTTTGGCCAGAGACCGGTCCGGTTTCACGTGTGGTTTAAATTTATTTCTAGTCACTACAATACTAAAACATAAGCTGTGATTACATTGTCCTATAATTAGATCTGATTATTGGATAATAAAAGATTTTATACATTTTTAGCGCTTATGTGCATCAGATAAATTAACCTGTATTCATTCTTTAAGTTTTCTTTTTACATATATCTTCAAAAGTGAATTTATAATTGAGGAATTAGCTTTAAAAATATACCTACTAGCTTGATGTAAAAATAGAAATATGGCAGCTTTATAGCGTGTTTTTATTTGGCCCATTTTAGTATAATTATTCTTTATCTCTTTGGAATTTCTTATTGAAAACTTGAAACTTTAGTCTGAAAATATTATTTGCAAATTTTTTATTTTCTTTCATAATTCTTCATATCAACTAGTTATAATTTGAACTAATAAGCTTTCGTTTGAAAAATCAGTGGTTTATCTTATACCACTGCTAGCTGGTATTTAATAAAATATGACTTACACAAAACACAATAGTTATCAAAAAATCTATTTTAGTGATTTTCTTCTTGTTATCCTCAAAGAGCTTTTACCTCGCCGTCCAGATTTAAAAATAATTCTTATGAGTGCGACTTTAAACGCCAGTCTATTTTCATCTTATTTTGGAGATATACCCGTGATAAATATTCCTGGACGGACTTTTCCAGTAGAACAATATTTCCTGGAAGATATTTTAGAAGAAACTGGCTATGTTCTGGAGGATGGCTCTGAATATTGTAGGAAAATTAAGAATGACGCTGAATATATTGAAGCAATGCTGGCTGGCAATGAACTTTCTGTGAATAAACCAAAGGATAATGTGAAGGATGAAAATTGCACTGTGCAACAAATTGTGGCAAGATATGAAGGTTTTAAAGTTTTATCAAAATTTTAACTTAATCCTATTTGTTAAAAAAAAATATTTTAGCAATAAAATGTATTTTTTAGATTATGGTCTTAAAACATGCAAGAATTTGTTCTTAATGGATGTTGAAAAAATTAACAATGAGCTAATTGAGACTATCTTAATGTGGATAGTTATGGGAAATCATAAATATCCGAGGGAAGGTACAATTTTAATATTTTTGCCTGGAATTGGAGAAATTACATCTCTATATGATCAATTGGTGGTACATGAAGAGTTTGGAAAAAGACATGGGAAATATATTATTCTTCCTCTGCATTCCTCATTAACAAGTGAAGAACAAGCAGCTATTTTTAGGTAACGTAGCAATACATAAAATTTTAAAATTAGGTCTTTAAATGTAATAATAGAAACTTATATTCATTTTGTTTTATCTGCTTTTATTATTTAATTCATTTTAAAGATGTTAATTTTTTATATTTTTACATACATACATATGTATATAATTTTACTGTAAATATTTTTTACGATCGGCAATATCTCCAAATGTTGGTGGGGTAAATACCACTGTTGATGTTACATAATAATATAGTATGTTGCAGAGCTAAATACAGAGTATTATAATGAACATTACTAAGGACCTATAATGTTTGGTAAACTAGTAATTTTTTCAAAGTTTTAGAATGCCCAGTGGCGTAGCTGAAAGCTCGGGTGCCCCCCCGCGAAATCTTAATGGGACCCCATTTTTAATTCAGCAATATAATTTAGTTCAAATGCTAAATAAACTGTAATATAGGTTGTTTTTGACATTCATTAATCATAATATCGACGTTTAAATGTCAAGCTTCCAATCCCACATACCCCACACAGCAGACAGGCAAGCGGAGGGTAAAGCCAAAACCCAAACTCCCAAATCCACATATTGCACGAGCAGCGAGATTGATAATCGTTACACAGCAAGCAAACGAAGCAAGACTTTAAGCCAAAACCCGACCTCCCAAACCCACATACTCCACGCGCTGCGAGATCGATAATCGTTACATAGCAGATAGGCGAGCGAAGCAAGATTTTAAGCCAAAATCCAAGCTCTCAAAACCACATAACCTATACGCAGCTAGATCGATATCCATTACAAAGCAGACAGGCGAGCAAAGCAAGATTTTAAACCAGAACCCAAGCTCCCAAACCCACATACCCCACGGGCTGTGCCTGGGGTGTGTTCTTGACAACTTACGTTTTAATAAAGGTAATACGTCAATGTTTTACCTTGAATTGATTCTAATACAAACTGTCACAAAGGCTTTGCGTTCAGTGGGTTTAATTAGTGAGTCTTAAAAGGATTTCTTAATATATGTACATTTAATATAAATCTAAACGCCCTGCGTTGCATACGTGTCCATTTATAATAAAAAATTGCTGACATTTTGCGTTAAATGGATTGTAAAGTAGCAAGTTTATTGGAGATAGCTTAAATTGAATTATAAAGATTTTCTGGGTGAGCGGGGTCCGCGTGCGCCCACCCCCTCGCGCCTCCGTCCCTGCGGAGCCCTTTGCTACGCCCTCTTTTAAAATAATTTATTTGTATAATATTACGTTTAACATTTTAGGAAACCTAAATATGGTGAAAGGAAAATCGTCATATCAACGAATCTGGCTGAAACTTCTGTTACTATAGATGACTGTGTATTTGTCATTGACTCAGGAAAAATGAAAGAAAAGCATTTTGACTCAAATCGCAACATGGAAAGCCTCGAAACGGTTTGGGTAACTCAAGCGAATGCTCTTCAGAGGAAGGGTAGAGCTGGTCGTGTTATGTCGGGAGTTTGCATCCATCTATACACCCGACATCGATTCAAAAATAACTTTTTACATCAACCTATTGCTGAAATACATAGGATACCTTTAGAACAATTGATTTTGAATATAAAGGTGTTACCTGGGTTTTATGATAGAGACGTTGCTGAAGTTTTAGGTAAGTGCGATTATTCGTAAATAATTGTTTATACATTATTAAGCGTCTAAGAAGTATTTTAAATTTTCAATAGATTTAATTATGTATTACTATTTTATAGTGGTCAACATAAGGATTAAAGTTTTTTCAACGTTTTTAAATAGCATTATTACCCTTAAGGAGATCCAGTTGCTGTCCATGTCAAATACAAATATAAAAAATTAAATTTAGGTCATAATCTATACTATCGCGATATTTCGATTAACCTTACCATGTAAATTTTTGAGAATCCGATTTTCAAAAATGTAAAAGTTTGTAGACTCTACAAATCTTACGCAGGAAATCAGAATCTTGGCACTTTTTAAATTATACTACCATTTGTCGATTAGGTAAGGTTGAAAGAAAATTAGTCAATTTTGAAAAAAACAGCTTTCTTTTTATTATTTCTATATTTAGCTTACCGTGCGGTTTACTGAGGTGACAATAAATAAATGACACAAAATTTAAGATTAACCCAGGGATTCCAAAACTTTTTTAGTTAACGGCCCTCTTACAGGTTTAATATTTTGTCACGGCATCCTAGTCGAAATATGTAGACAGTCGTGTTCAATAAAGTGTCGTGCAAGGTTTGTTCTTTATAACCTGTCTACTACATAGTGGCAAACCACAACACTTCATTAAACACGACTGTAAATTGACACTAATGACCACGCACAGAAATGAAAAGAACCACAATCTGAGGCTGATATATAGGTATATATTGAATTGATATACAAGAATATATTAATATTAAAGAAAAATAGGAAAAAAATTCAATGAGACGGGCGGGCTTGGTAATCATACATTTTTTCAAAACGAGGCTTGATACTGCTATTCTAATTTCTTGCTCAACGTTGATCTTTGAGCGATATTTGCTCTTTATTGCAGTTACACTTGAAAATTCAGTTTCGAATAATTAGGATGTTGTAAAAGGAATGAGAATCCTTATAGCTTTTAAAGTTAGAGTTGAATATTCATTTTTGACGGTTATCCAAAACTCCACAAATCGGAAGAAGCAAATTTTCTTTTTAGGCTACTATCTCAAGAGAGTTCAATGAGACTCTCTTCTTATGAAGTAAATTTTAGTGGAGCTTGAGCATGGAAAGGATGTTGGATCCACGGAAACTCCTCGATATTTTCTTCCTCAAAGTATTTTACAAACCATTCAGAGAGGGCTTCGAAAGATATTCTGTGAAAAGGGACATCAAGTTTTAGAGGCAACGAACTCGTTAGAGGACGCGTAAATACGTTTATGCAAATGTGGAAAACAATCTTGACCACTGTCTTCATTAATTTCTCTTATCCACAACTGCAGTTTTCTCCCAAACGCCTCAATCTTCAATAGTTTTAAGATGTGCATGTTATTGCCTTGCAAAGACAGATTCAAGGCATTCAGTTTGTCAAACATATCACACAAGTATTCCAGTTTTAGTAAAAACTCTGTATCTAGCCGTTGCATGACCTTCCTCTTCCAGAAAAGTGTGAATTTCTTGATGTAACTCACTTTCACTGGCCTAGTTTCTATGTAGTTTACTACGTCTATGATACGTTCTAATACCAAATTCAATTCTCAGCTCATCGACTTGGACGCAAGTGCTTCCCTATGGACGATGCAATGGGTCCTCCACTCTTTTAAAGACAGACATTGATTCAGGGCCATCAGTACATACACCAATATTTTGTTCCCAATTTAAATTATTTTTTGTTATAAACTATTTAAGAATTATAACAAGCCTTGAGCCTTTGTGGCTTCAGTGATGTTTTTGCAGAAAAGAAGGTCTTCAACAATAATATTATCATCCAGAAAGTGTATGTACCAAATAAGGTGTGGATTTTTGTTACTGGCAGCCTTATCAAGTTGCAGACAAAATTTTTTGCCTTTGATTTTCTCTATTAATTGGTCATTGAGATCCTCAGCTATATGATGCATTCTGTGACTAATAGTGTTGTTAGGTAAAGGTACCTTTGTAAGTAGTTTTCTCGCTGATTGTCCTACCATAATATTAACCATGTTGAGAAACAACAGGTAAAATAGGTTCTTTTGCAATGGTGTGCGGTTTTTTACACCTCCCACCCTATATGCCACCTTGAAAGATACAAGCAGTGCGTTGTTAGGTACTGAAGCTTGTTGAGTGAACACGTTTTTTTTTTATGTAAATTTTGCAACTTCCTATTAAAAAATTCGCGCGATTTTTCAGCCATGGTAGGGTGAATGGTCTCGAGATGTCGCTTTAGCTTACTTGGAAGTATACTCTCATGCCCTAGAGTTTTCAAACACTGTGGTCTTCCTTCATTATTTACTTCTACTGAAGTAAAGCCAAAGTCCAAATAGCTACCATCGTATTTGCGATTATTCGGCCTTTTTGCTCCCCAGCCACTCCTCAAGGCTTTATCACTCTGACTTGAACTATCGACTTGCTTATTTAATATAAATCTTTCCATATAAGCGGTACAATTAAAACACAGCAGCTGACGTGTTAGCGTAATTTAAATAGATATTTTAACCGTTATAATGTAACGGTATCTCTCCTGTATTCGTAAGTCACAACGCTCTGTATTAGTACTTTCAGTAATAAGAACACTTTATTATTACTTTTGTTTATCTTAATTCAACTGCTTACACTTACAATAAATAAACTAACTTGACAATGCACCCTACGGGTGGTTAATATACCACCAATGAGCGATGGCGAAAATTCTCGTTGACGATCAGTTGCAGATTTCTGGAATATAATCCGCTCTCTCGTGCTAGGCCAGCAGCGAATTTGGTGTTGCCAAACCTAATCCAAACTCCGTGTTACGGGGAATTGGTCCTCTGTAACAAAGACTATATAAACACGTAGTCTTTGTAACAATATTGAGTGAATAACAGTTAATGTTACCTACGCAAAAAACGATTTACACAGTGCACAAGATTTGTGTTGTTTATTTTGTACCGGCACATATAAGTAAATTTAGATTTTAAATTTTATTTTTAGAATCATTTATAGAACCTCCCGTCGTAGAAAACATACTTTCTAGTACAAAAAGACTTCAAAGCGCTGGCGCGCTAGATAAGGAAGATAATTTGACTCCCTTAGGACACCATTTAGCAGCGTTACCTGTGGACGTAAGAATAGGTAAACTGATGTTATACGGCGCTATATTTGGATGTGTGGACGCAGCATTAACCATGGCTGCATGTCTTAGTCATAAAACCCCGTTTGTTTCTCCTTTCGGAAAGAGAGATGAGGCCAACAAGAAAAAGTTGACGTTTTCTGCTGGATATAGCGATCAAATTACTGTTTTGATGGCATATAAGGTAAACATTATATATACAGTAAAAGTTAGATGAAACTCCCAATTTTCTAGATTATGAGTTTAAATTGTTTCTTGAAAATTAAATATATCTGACTGAAAATTTTAAATTTCTTTATTTTGTTCAAAATTGGTATTGGAAGCTATCGATTCCGTAAATTACGAATCCTAAATTAATTTAAAATTCAATAGAGCAGTCTAAATTTTTCCTTTATCCAATTTAAAAAAAGAATAAATTGACACAAAATTCTTTGGCGCGTATATTAATGAAAATTTAGATTAGTCTTTTCATATTATTAAAAGAACTGTGCTGTTGGCTATGGAATTGAGATAGTGGGTAGATACATGAGCGAAAAAGCTCTAACAATAATATATTTGGCCAAATTTGAGTGGTATTAAAATACGGAATAATTTTCTGGGGTCGAGCAGGACACATGCAAAATACCTTTATTGTTCAGAAAAGTCTCTCAAACATAATTTAAAAAATGGAAATTAATCAGTGACGTCGAACATTATTCAGATCAATGGGAATAATGACGGTCTGTACAGTGTATATTTATAAATGTCTTATGTTTGTCTACAGAAATAAAAACTTATTTGAACCACTTAATAGAAATTATTATACAAGAGCAGAATATCCTTTATCCCCTGCAGGACCTTTAATCGACTGAAAAAGGTCCAGAGTACACGTGTGTTGTGTTATAATAAGTTACCCTTAAAAATAAAACAAATCGAAACTCAGCGAGCTTTTAAAACTGAAATTTAAAAAATGTTAATTCAGCTGGAACCTTATTGCCTAAATGATTATTTTAATTTGTTAGAAAATAAGTGTTATTTCCACAAAATTATTATTTTGTTTAATTGGAAAAGGTTTATTGCAAGTTTAAACATAGTGGTGATACAAAAGCAAGATATTTCGCTTCTAAACTCTAAAATAAGACAGATTAATAAAATTTATAATTATAGGAAAATGTTCATTGCAGAATACATAAAAAAACGATCAAAAAGTATTTTCATTCAAATTATTAAAGTTGTATTATGGCAAAAAAGGGATAAAATTGTTTTTTTTTTGTATTGTAACCTTAATGTTACAAAAATAGGGATATCTTCAACCACTAAATTTTATATAGTCATTTGGGATAAGTAAATTTACCAATATAAGTAGAAATGATTTAAGATTTGAATTTTTTGTTTCAGAATCTTTCAAATTGTGGCACTGTATTTATATAATATTTTTATTGGTTGTTTTTAGAAATTTTTGACGTTGAACCAAAAAAGTGCAAATGCCGCCAGAAATTTTGCCAATGACAATTTCTTATCGTATAAGACTTTGATTACCATCGCTGATATAAAATACCAATTTCTAGAGTTTCTGGTGGACATTGGATTTATACCAGTTAATTTAAATGGTCAAAGAAGGCGAACAGGTCAGGATAACGTATTGGAACTAACAGGGCAAAAAGTAAGTATTTAGTCAATAAAAATTGTCTCCAGTTCTTCTACCCAGACTTTCATATGTGCCATGTCTCTGCCCCATGTGTGAGAAGAGGTAGTACACACATGGGAATGTCTGATTTAGCGGGACGCGTTGTATCATTTATCCAGCCTCAAAATGGCGTGGACTAACCAGTTTGTAATAGAAACGATATCATCCTCAAACCTCAGATGTCAGTCGTTCACCGTCAGTGTTTATGCTCATTTCATTCCAATTAATGTTCTTACAGAAGTGTTCGAGCAGTATGATGAATAACTTTGGCGACAGTGTATCTCCACGGCGTACTCCTCATTTTATATAATACAACTGCAGCGTTGTCTCATTTATAAAGCTGTACTTTGGTAAATACATTCATTAAACAATCTAGATATTGCTATCACGATCATTTGCCCACCCTCTTTTATTGATTTTATAACAATTCCGTCTTCGGCCAAGTGATTTACTGTTTTTTTTTTTTATTCCTAATACATCCTTATTTACTGCACTGAATATCGGGGACATCCTCATAGCCTTGATTTTGAATCTTTGGAACGGGCACGTCATCATCAGTAATCTATAGAGTTCCCTATAAAAATCTTCAAAAATATTTTTATTATTTTATCTTTGTTAGATGCTGTTTGTCAAAATTTCTTTATCTGTAGCATGACGTCCAGGAGTAGCTATTTTGTGTTTAACGTAAAAGCATCTTGCTACAAACGTTTTTAATTAATTTGAAATATTTTCACTAAATACCAGATCAGATTGATCTAAGAACAGATCCATCAGACTGATCTAAGAACACAATAACTTACTTTACTTATAAGAAAAATGTGATCGAATGAATGAATAAAAAGTGGTGATATTAGATCCCACCATGGCTGCAAGTCATTTGAGGCCGATCGCCTTTGCGAATCCAAGCAGCTTCGTTAACTGAACTTCTCGGATGGCTTGTGTCTCCGAAATGTCTCTGGGCATTCTCTCTGAGGATATGGTCGATAGTTTCATCTTCCCCGATACACCATTTGCAAATCGGATCATTCCTGATGTCAGTCTTATGAAGATGGCTTCACAGGTGACCATATCGTGTCAGTAGTCCCACCATGATCCGCAGTTTTTTCATTTCCAGGGAGATAGGCTTTATGGCAAGTCGCGCCTTAAGTTCAGTCATATGTTCCTTGCCACACATTATTCTAGGGCCCCCCCACCTTCGGGATTCAATGAATTTGTTTACCAGCGGTAGTTTAAGTTCCTTACCAACGGTAACTGGATCAGATAAAATTGTTTGGAGTCCATATGGTTCAATCACAGACGCCATCTTTGCCAGAGAATCTGCTTCCTTGTTCCCATGTATACTCGAATGACCCGGGATCCACACGAGTCTGATTATGTTCTTTGTCAGACTAGCGAGTACATTGTTGTACTCGTAGACCAATCATGAAGCTACGATACTAGATTTCAGTGCCGATATTGCAGCCCTGCTGTCTGAGCATATATTTATTGTTTTATTTTTGTTTATGTCCTTTCACAGAGATGTCCACACGGTAGAATAGCACAATATTGAGCGTGAAATACCTTTGCATGTTGTCCGAGAGAATAAAACTCTGACTTCCGTGTTCCTACCGAACACTCCAGCTCTAGCTCTTTCATCCTGTTAAGATCCAGGATCCATTTCTTGGGGGAGTTTACACCTCATTCCAAGCCTCTCTGCTTGGCAAAGGTATCTTAAGAGAGTAGTTAGGTTTCAGTATCGGGACCTTGTAGTCTTTTTGCACGGGCAGTAAAGGACATCTCTCCACCACGCTTCTCGAACTACACAGACAGCCGTCAGTTCCAGATTCAAAACATTCAAGACAGTTGAGACCCTAAACAGCTTTCAAACACCTTAAGGGGGTAGGTTAACTAAGATTTTTAATGCCCTAGTACGGGCCGTCCTCACTATTCCCATTTAAGCTATTTGAATTTTGTCACGTTGAAGACGCTCTTTGTGCTTGGTTGTACTACACCCACGTACAATAGCGGCTTATGTAATAATGCAGCGGATCATCATAATGAATATGTAATATAGTACTTTCGATGTCAGTCTCAACGTGCACCTAAAAGCTTGTTTACAAGCCCAGAAAGCACATATGATTTTTCCTGGTTCGAGTCCCAATATCATTCGGCCTCGGTCCTGAGTTGAGGATTACTCCCAAGTGTTTTACCGTTCCCTTGCATTGAAGAGTTTTTCCCGTCTGGGTAATTGTAAAGGGCTTACCTCGGTCTTGTCCTGGTTTATTCCGAGCCCTTCCTTATGACACCATATTTCTACGATCCGGAGGACCTGCATCATTGATCCCCCCAGTTCTCGGATTTCGCGATCGGAGTATAGGATGATCAGGTCGTTAGCTTGGCCTGTATATACAAACCAGCCTCATTTGGTTCATTTAACAGGTTGTTTACTACAAAGCTCTACCTCAAGGGTAATTAAACTTCTCCCTGTGGACTTGACAGAGCTTTAACAGCCTTTGAGTAAACTACTGTCGGTTCGTAACTTCATCGTCGTCGAGCATTGCATATAGAATCGAATTTGTTGTCAAACTCCCCTTTGATATCGATGATGGTATCTAAGGCAGATTGACCATTCGACAACTCTACTCAACTCTTCTAATGAATCGATCTAGCTCCGTGTCTGTAAATTTTCCTGTCTGATAAGCGAATTGTAAGAAATAGACTGTGCACCATTCCTCCCTCCTTAATGTGTCGGTTTACTAATCTTGTGTAGTTTTTTTTTCGTAAATTGGGAATTTTTCCCTCCACTCTATTCGCATGAGCTCAGACATAAGCGGAATAACCTTACCAGATGCCTTGGTATATTAGAAAAAATTTCTAGTCAAGTGACTTGATAAATTGCTGTTGGCCTCCATATTTACCCTCATATTGCTTTGAGCCTGGAAAATGTATTCTCAGTAGAGCTCCCACACGTTCCTATGTGAGTCCCAGTTTATTTCAGTTCAGGTATTTTAGCACTCTTTTAAAGAGCTTCCTGACATTTTTTCGGTGATCCTCAATTTGAGAGTTCCCCGGGATATCTATAAAACTCGTGGGCCTTCGTCTTATTTAACTCCCGAAAAAGATTTCAATTCGTAGTCCTACGGTTTCTGTATTTCGCTATGCTTAACGTCAATTATAAATTGGCTGTGTTGGTGATCTGAGAATGAGATCTCCGCACTTACTTTCCAGATTTCTACTAAATGCTGTATATTTGAAGATCACTTGCGGACTTACCTTCATTCGAAATGAAAGTAAGCATGTTCCCTTCCTTCTATTGATAAATTCTAGGTTATTAATTGTGAACGAGTCCAATAAATCCCTGAATGAAACATTTAGCTCACCGTAGGGTTTACTGAGATATTATTTAAAAGAAATGACATACAATTTAAGATAAACCTGCATTAATTTAGAGTCGAAACGTTTGACAACGTTGTATGAGCGGGCACCTCAGATCTTTAAATATATTTGATATGAAAACTTACCCCTATTGATATTTTGAAATAATATAAATTCATTATTTTGAGATATATAAATATATATATTTATCAAGTTAATACTTATCAAAAGCTAATCCGAAGTTAATGTCGTAACGTTTGTGATGTATATTATCTTCTTTATAACTACTTATATCTCAATTTATACTCTCACATGTTATGCATTTTACTTGAAAAATATTAAACCAAAAATTTCCTCTTTAACGACATGTCTTAAAAAATCACAACATTTAGAGGACAAATCAGTAATACTACACAAATAATTTCATTTCTATGCCTCCGTTATTGATGTGAACATCCACATCATGTAGGGTGAAATTTTCTTCTAATTTACTGTTTTAGATGCATTATATTCTGACGCCATTGTTTATATTTGAGATTTACAAATTTACCAGTATCTTTGTCATGAGAAGTTTGAATATTATAAACATTTTACCATTTTTTATGCAAGAGTAAAGTTAGACTGATGTCTCGGAAGTAAACAAATAGTAAAAACACAACCTTGCCATATTATACACTTATTACGACATTTTAACTTAACTTGTCAAATATTCAGTACTACACTTCATTTGAATCATGTGATAACGAGAGAACCTCCTTAAATGTACCTCCTAGAAATATTTGACTAGATTCACCTCTTCAGATGGCTAATTTTCTCATTCCAAAGGAAAGTATACTGATGCCACAACATAACTTTCGCCAGCACAAAAATATTTTTCCTTACAGTGCGTTTTAATAAAAAATTGTTTTTTAAGTTTTTTTATTTAAAATTAAAGTGTACATTTTAAAAATTTTATCTAAAACATTTTCCCCATATTAATCGTACAACCAGTCATTCTGTGACTTTACACCCTATCGTAAACATTTACAGCAATTCATGTAAGTCTGTAATATCTGGAACCGAAACCTAGCCAAGTATAAACCGGCAGTAAAGAGTTAGAATTGCCCTTTATGAAACAATAAAGTGTTATGCATTTTCAGTTTAATGTGAATGGCGACAACCTGCGGTTATTGACATCAATATTGAGTGCAGCTTTGTATCCCAATATAGTAAAAGTTCTTACGCCGTCGAAGACATTCATACAAAGTGCCGTGGGAGCCGTGCCAAAGGAAAATGAGGCCAAAGATATTAAGTTTGCAACTTCGAAAGAAATGGTAAGTATGATTTTTAGAGGTGTGAATTATTTGATTGTAAAATTACCATTTTTTTTCAGTTAAGGTCATTTTCAATAATAATTATTTACTTAAAAGTTAACGGCATTCCATTCATTTATAAGAAAATAAAAATATAATTTAAAAAGACAGAAAATTATAGACATATCAATGCACAGAACAAATTATTAAAGATCTTCTATTTATACCATCTTGGTTGGCGATCCAAATACCTAATATTGTTTTGGATGCTGCAGCTCTGAAGACATCAGCCAATGTATGACCAAACCATTTTCATAAATGCTTCAGTCATGAATTCTTGCGTCTCCCGACTGATCGTTTGCCTTGGATCTTCCCCTCGATTATCAGTTTCAGTAATCCATATCTATCACCTCTCATAACATGACCACTGCTAAAAGTCTCTTTTTTGACGTTAAACAACACTTCATTTGTTGGTTTGATCTGTTAAGAACTCTTATGGTCTTTTCTCTTCGGTTTTTAGTATGCGGCGAGAGAGATACATTTGGAAAGTTTCTATCGTATCTCAAGCTCCAGCTCTCTCAATCGCATAATAGGACAAAGAATATGTAGCATCGAATCATACGCATTTTAAGTTATAAACTGAGGTTAAATGCATTAAAGATTTTTTGTCAAATTTATAAACGTTCTTATGGCTTCTTTGATTTTGGTTCTTATTTCATTTCTGGAGTCAGTTCGCTCTTTTATGATGGCTCCTAGGTGTCTGAAGGAAGGAACCTATTCAAATAAGACACACACTGAGGTTAAAAAAGTGTAAAATATAGTTTTGACGGTTGTTCATTGATTTTAAATTAATTTTCTTAGAGGAAAATTGCGATATGATTTTTGCTTCCAGCGATTTTTCATATAATTATTTAAAAAGTAATTTTTAAATTTTTCGAAAATCATTTTTTTAAGGCTGTAAAGGGTTGAAATGTCTCACACATCATTTTCAAATTCGAAGCTCTAATCTAATGGAGACATGAGACGCCTTCAAGGATCGACCAATCCGGATGGCTTATACCCAGAGTGAATAGGCTGCTAAACATGTTTAAGGCAACCAACTTGTTTACATAGAACGGCTATAACAGTCGATACAATAAGTCACTAGGCTTCAGTGTAAGCGCTATATCACTCAATCAATCACTCTGTCAGCCTCGAGGGCGCCTTAAAGATACCTTAAGCTGACAAATAACTGTCAAGTGGGGCAAATTGATATCTATTTGAGAGAAAACTTTCTGACCTACATAAAGGATTCTAAATACCAGTTTTCTACTAACAATTTATGATTTATTTTGCTAATACATTGTCAACCTGGCAACTTTCCAACAGATTCCAACAAAAAATGTTGGAATTTCAAGAGATAAAAGTTGACCGACCATTGTGACAACCATGTTGATTGTCAATTATTTTACCATTGCAAACAGTTGTTAACACATCTATAACCAATTTACCTAACATTTTTGGAATCATGGGCTAAAGACTAACAACTTTACAATTCTTTATGCTATTTCTTTCGCGCCTTCTTCGCTTATATCTGTGTTTTCTAAACTTTGGAAAAATATCAAGGTGAAATCATAAATCATTGTTTTGTTAATTGAAACAAAGGGTATCAATTGGAAAGGAACCAACAGGGCCCAATTAAAAATATACCGGCAAGCGAAGACGTTCAGAAAAAATATTACGCAATCTCACAAATACTTCATTCAGCTTGTTGTGCCATTAAAGAATATAATAATGATTGTTAGTTATATTGGTATTTAAATAATTTTTATAGGGAGAACTTTAATTCGTTCAAAATGATATTTAAGCTATAAAATTTCTCGAAGTTTCGGAAAATAATAGTTAAACTTTGCTCTCATCCTCCTAGCCAACTGAGTAGGAATTGTTAAGTGTAAACCCAAACATACATCTTATTTTTAGGTATTTATGCATCCCAGCTCCGTAAACTATACAGTAAGAAGCTTCCCAAGTCCGTACTTAATATACCAAGAAAAAGTTAGAACAAGCAAAGTTTTCTTTAGAGATTGTACCATGGTTCCCATTATACCTTTGGTTCTATTTTCGGGTGACTTGGATATTATTGTCCAAAACGGTAATACTTTTTTGACGCTAGAAGACGGTTGGATATTGTTTCAAGTCGAGGAACATAAGGTAAAATATTTGTTGGTTTACGAAAGTGAACTGATTTTTAAGCTAATTTTACTAATAATGAGTAATGTTTATTTAGTTACTTGTTTAAGATATCTTGTTGTTTCCTCCCATTTTTTATTATTTTACCAGAAGTTCTGTTATTTGGCATGCATAATAGTTAAATTATAATTAGCTGTTCACAGATGAGATTTTCTAATCTTGATACAGTTTTGTTAAAAAATTATGGTACTTCTAAAGAAATACGAAATAAAATTTTTATAAAAAAAGTGAACCGATTTTTAAAAATGCATTAAAAACCGAAAAATGACACTATAAATGTTTATGTGAAATTGATATTTTTTAGTACAGAAACCCGGGAGTTTTCATGGCCGATAAAAGTCCATGAGGTTTTCTGGCTGATTCTTATGTATTTGACCTGCTGAATCTGAATTTCGAACATGCTCAGACGCCAAAATAAGCCGTTATTAACAATTAAATTATTGAAAACGTTGTAGAAAATAATTAACAATATATATCAATACTTTTTCACCGCAGATATATAGCTATACTCAATAGAAATTTCTTAGTCCAAGATTTATCGAATAATAATGATTCGAGCGAAAGTATCGCAAATTTAGTGTTGCAAAATTGAAAAATTGCGAGTTGTACGAGCTTTTTGACTCATAATTCGATTTATAGTTATCGAAATGAATTCGAAAACCGCTCATTTTAAAGGTAAAGTTATCAGCTTTAAAAAGAGTCGTGCTAAATTCTTTTTGCAATGTTTAGAGAAAAGTTATGTTGGTTTGAAATCGGATTTTTTTTAATGGCAAGTAATTTGTTTATAGACATTTTCAACCTTGACTGGTAAATGTTATGCATGCACATGTTTCATAAGACTATTCTACAGTTTAAAACGAAAATATTGAGCTTTGGTAGACTTCTCTAAGTCTATTCGTTGTCGAGATATAGCAGTTTTACAATGTACATACAGTTACGCCCAGGGGTAGCTCCTAGCGAAAGAGCAAGACCGCGCGCAGCCACACTAACGCGAATCCACTCGCGGCTAAAATTAATGTTTTGTTTCTTATTATTGCAATTACATAGTAATGTTAAGTGTTATTTAAGCTATATGATGTATTTAATATGTAAGTAATTTATTATTCTCAAAAAATTTTACCCAAATTCGAAATATTTAAGAGAACCTATATAATTTGGACGAGAATTGGTACCTTTTGAAGACATTAATTTTAAACGGTATAGATGATAAAGATATTAGAATAGTAAAGGAACTTTATTGGCAACAGTTAGCTTAGATCCGTATTGATGGCGATCTGTCAACAGAGACCTTTAATATACTGAAGGGAGTCCGGCAGAGATCTGTACTGTTGCATGTTCTGTTTAATATTTACGTTGAGAAAATATTTCAGTTAGCATTAGAAAATAAAACGCGAGGTATCAAAGTCAATGTCATCCCAATAAACAATATTCTCTATGCAGATGAGTATCATTTGCAGTATGCAGCCTTAGCTAACAACTTTGAAGATCTCCAGTCAATATTAAAAAAACTCAACGAGTACGGTGAACAGTTCGGGCTGCATATTAATATTGCCAGAACATAAATGATGGTGATTAGTAAGCATCAGTACATCACTCCTCTTAACATCAACGGGGAAAATTTTGAACGTGTCGCACGGTTCACGTATTTTGGCGTTACTCTGAATGAAAAGTGGGAATGGGACGAAGAAGTGAAAGGAAGAATTGACCGTGAAAAACAACTTTCTATAAACTTGCTGAGACTTGGTCACTTAAGGCTGGGACGCTGAATCGGATCGAAGCTTTTGAATTGTCGACACTCCGCCGATTACGGCGTATTCTCTGGACTGCTCACATAACGAATGATGAAATTCTACGAGGAGCTGGCATAGAAAGACAACTAATGGACACTAAAACAACGAAAAGTGTCATATCTGGGGCATATACTAATAGGACCTCGCTACTCCATACCAAGGCTAATACTACAGGGAAAAATTGAAGGCAGGCGGAGGCCAGCTCGAAAACAACACTCTTGGCTCCGCAATATAAGAAACTGGTGTGGTAATATCAGACGCCTCAACTATATCTAGACAGACTGAGGGCACTCTAGTTATAATGTGACCATGAGATGGACAAATGATCGTCGACCTGTGGCATAGCACATGACACCCGAAGGAGAAGAAGTTTAAACGACGAATATTCGCGGATTTTTAAATTTCCTTAAACCATTTTCTGTACTTGTTAAATTAATATTAGGCCTATCTTTTCGACAAACAATACATAAATTAAAATTAAGCAAATGACTTTCCATACTCGTGTACTTGATGACTTCTAATGCTTCTGTGAAATACGGGAATAATATTTTTAATAACGATTAGTTGCAGTATAGTCGTGGTGCGAGAGTAGACTTGCAATCGTTTAACAAGTTTAATTTTGCTTATTAGTTAACTTTGAATGCGCTGGGGCGGTAAATCTAAATTTAAGTTTTAAAAATAGTTAACTCACGCTTTGATAAACACTTTTTATAGATTTTTCTATTATAAAATTAAACTAAAGTGTATAACACTGTATCACATGATTTTTTATGGTACAGATAAAAGGATAAAATTAAATATTTTGACTGTACCTTTTTGTCCTTTTAATTAAATTCTGAAATCTACTTATATTTATGTATAATAGGGGCTACCGTGTTGTTTTTTTTTGTATGTCTCGAAACAGAAACACGCAAAAATATTTAAATGAGAGTTTTGAAGAAAAATAGCAACTGATTTGTAAACTTTTTTTATTAAATAGAATAAATTATTGACATATTAAATATATCACCTAGTTTAAATAGCACTAACATTGCTATGTAATTGCAAAAAAAGGAATCAAAACATTAATTACAACCGCGAGTGGATTCGCGCTAGAGTGGCCGCGGGCGTTCTCGCTCTTGTGCTAGAAGCTGTTCGTGCGCGTAGCCGTATATGCATGTTAAAACGGCTATATCTCGGTAACAAATTGTCTTAGAGAGGTCTATTAAAGCTAAAAATTTTAGTCTTAAGCTGTAGAATATTTTTTCATGAAACATGCTCATGTATAGCATTTACCGGCCATGGTATCTATAAACAAATTACTTGCCATTTTTTTAACAAAATACCCGATTTCAAACTAACGTAACTTTTTTATATACATTGCAAAAAGTATTTACCACGACTTTTTTAAAGCTGACAACTTTATCTTTAAAATGAGCGGTTTCCGAATTCATTTCGATAACTAGAAGCCGAGTTATGAGCCAAAAAGCTCGTACAACTAACAGTGTTTCAATTTTGCAACATTAAATTTGCAATAACTTCTGCCCGAGTCAATATTTTTCGATAAACCTTGGATTAGGACCTTTCTATTGAGTATAGCTCTTGATCTGCGGTGAAAAAGTATTGATACATATTGCAAATTATTTTCTACACCATTTTAAAAAATGAAATTGTTAATAACAAATTACGGTCCATTCCAGCGGTTTTAGCGATCTGGTCCCGTCATTCTGGCGGGTAAAAATACATAAGAATCGACCATAAAAGCCCAAGGACCTTTATTGACCATGAAAACCCTCAGGCTTCAGGGCTATTTTGAAGTCGGTGTCAAATCAATACCTGACAAAATATGATTGGCATAAAAAGATTTTTAATTACCGTACCTTGTTTGTATCTCATGTAAGTAGTAATTTGTTTCATTTGATAATAATTTGCCGTCCATTTCAAAAATTTCATATCCAATTTTAGGAGTAGGTTCAATTTTTTCTATAAAAATTTTATTTCTAGTTTTGAACTTGCTATGATATCCATAAACTATTTGAACTAAGTACTAAGCGAGATGTCTAATGTACTTCCCAATGTTTCAAGATTGCCAAAAAATACCCATATTATCCAAAGTTGTAAAACACACCAAATTGAGCAACAACAATTTTTATTTTAAGAATTTTCCAAATACCAGTTTTGAATGAAATTGTACTAAATAAATGTTTAGTCTGTTCTATAGTAAATCCACTATCTGGCATTTTAAGAAATTAATTTTGGACTCGTAATCTTGGCATCCAAAAACTCCCAATACCGATATTTAAGAAACTTGAGACATGTAAATTGTTTAGTTTGATATATCCTGCATATTGAGTTTAAACAAATTAATTTATGATTCATGATATGTGCCCCAAGAATCCCTCAATATCAATTATGGCAAAATTGGAAAAATGTAAAATTTTTAGTCCCCTATATTGTATCTGTTACATTAAATTGTAAAGAAAATTAACTTCAGATTTGTAATCTGCGACCCTGAAAACCCCTTAATACCAATTTTGCAAACAATGTGAATAACGTAAAATTTTTGACTCACCACATGGGATTTGCTATATTGAATTAAGTAAAAATAATTTTAAATTTGTTATTGATACCCTCAGAATAGGCCGTATTGAATTTTCTTAAAATAATTTCAATAACGTAATTTACACTCTTTACCAATTTTGGACAAAATCGAGACATGTAGTATTTTTAATCCGCTATATTGAGTTTTTAAAAATAATTTTAGATACGCTATGTCCGACACCGAAAACTCACCATACCAATTTTTGAGAAATTTTTTTTTTGTTCGCCATATTATAAGTCTCTGAATTTGATTTGACTGGATTAATTTCGGCCGAAATAATATGGATCCACCTCGGCAACTTTCTGAACATAACGCAAAAAGTTTCGTTCAAATCGAAGCCACGTTTCCGAAGTAAACGACGTACATACATAAAAAAAAAACATAAAGAGGTCAAATTCAGAACCGTCTTTTTTTTTAGAAGTCTGTGGAAAAATATGGTTACATTCAATTTATAATTTATAAATCGCCGGTATTCTTTCCAACTGTAGCAGTTATTTCGACTTTAAAAGTCCATTGTTTTAATTAATATAACTTCCTCCCTTTTCTGCAGTTATTTGTATAAAATCGGAATTGTTTTTGCGGCTAATCCTGGAATAGGTAGATAATAAATTAAAAGGAATTAAAAGTATTTACGAAATACGGAAATTATTGGCCACATCTGTTAAAAGATATAATAATATGTATGTTTGAAAAATAAAAAAGCGGAGAAACCGATAACGATTTGCATAGGGTTTAGGAAATATCAGTAGATATTACAGATAATGAAGGTTGGTAAATTGTAAGGTATTTATTTCCAGATTAATTTTTGAAGTAAAAGGAAACCCAGAGTGAAATAATTATAACAAATGTTATAATAAGTTTTTTTTTTGAACTTGAAAATTTGTATTTAAAAATTTTCGATATTTTGAGTAATAAAAAAAAACGATGAACTATTGACTAGAGCTTAGATAAATATAGGTAACATTGATTTTTATCATGTTAGGGGTCATTGGAAGATTAAATAAGGGTCAGTGACTTATTGAAATATTTTATTGAAGTATTTACCACATGGAAGGTGGTTATTATGGAAAAACTAGGGAGTGCGGATATTTATGAAATATTTTACCAATTAGGTGCAGTTACATATTTAATGATGTTTTTCTTGTTTATTAGAGGTTTAAAAATCTTATCTAAAAACATTGATCCATAGTGGATATATCACACGAACTACGGTCAGTAATCGTGTTTTGACTACCTACCCTCGTTACGAAAGTGCATTTATTTTGTTTCAATCACCTTCAGTTGCGGTGTGATAAGGTCACGTTTATTTTTTATATTATAGCAATAAATGCATGTGAACGGCCGCAAAAAAGAGTGTTTATAAATTTTTGTTTATATATTGGTTTAAGTTGTGTTCGTTTTAATCAATCATTGTGCTCGTGTGAATAGGTCGAGAAGGTTTATTAACGATTCTACCTCTTTTTGTTATATTTGCGGTAAACTGACTTTCAAAAAGCAAAGGCGAAATTTTACATATTTTATTTTGGAGTGTTACCTCGAGTATTTTAGTTTCTTGGTGGCCCACACCCACATATTTGTTGCGTAACGTGTGAAAATTTTAATCGATTGGAAGGAACACGTTATATGTCGTTTCCTATTCCCATTATATTGACTTTGTCTTACTCCAATAAAAGGCATACATTCAAAAAAGAAACACAGTTGAATATCCTAATTTATCTTCAGCAATAATAACAGTTCGATCTACTTCGTTTCAGATTGTCGATTCATAACCTTTCGCTTCAAGCCAATTTAGTGTAAATAACGATAATGATTCTGATTCTAAGTTTAAATAAATTTAAGTTAAGTCATATTTGATAGCTCAAGAAGACCTAAATGACCTAGTTTACAATTTCAATTTGTCAAAAATGCACGCAGAACTGTTTGGAAGAATGGAATTTGCTACATCGTGAAAATAAAATACGCCATTTTCTAAATAGTGATAAACATTTTAAAAGTTTTTTTCCCAAGATGGGGACTTGGTGTACTGTAATGATGTAAATTCAGTTATGGACATTTTGAAAATGGAATTTGATCCCTCTTACTGGCGTTCGGCTTTCAACTCGTCCACAACGAGTTTAAAAACAGTTTTACTCCATAACGGTAATATATTTCCTTTTGTTCCTCTAGCACATGCTACTGATATAGAAGAAACTTATGAGGACATGAAACTGTTACTTGAAAAAATCCGGTCTAATCCATATTGTTTTATATTCTGTGGTGATTTAAAAGTTGTTGCCTTACTACGTGGACTGCACTTAAACTAAATTCTGCTCCGATGCAAATGGGACTGTAGAGAAAGAATGAAACACGATAATAAAATTATGGCCTGTGCGCAAATATCTAGTTTTTGGACTGAAATGTGAAGCATTTACCACTTGTAAACCCTTTTGATATATTTTTTCCACCACTCCTTATCAAATTAAGCTTTATGAAACAGTTCGTAAATTTAATGGATTGCAGTGGAAATTGATTTTTATATTTGAAAGAGAAATTGCCCAAAATAAGTAATGCTAACCTGAACTAAAATCAAAGAGGGCCTTTTTATAGGACCTCAGATCAGGAAATTAATAAAAGATACAAAATTTGAAGAAATGTTGAATGTTTGGGAAAAATCAAATGGCAATGCTTCAAGAACGTGGTTGCGAATTTTTTGATAACCTATAGAGTTGATTAACAAGTTTCTATTGATATATAAAGATTTGGATTGCAATATGTCACTTAAAATTCGTTTCCTGGACTTACATCTGGATTTTCTCCGTGAATTTGGGAGCTGTAAGCAATGAGCATGGAGAAAAGTTCCATCAGGACATTTAAAATATCGAAAGGCCTCATCAGAGTAGGTCGAGTCCAAGGATGTTGGTCGACTGCTGATAGATAAGGGGATCAATTGGAAACCAAATATTCCTGAAAATCGTAAATCTTCGATTAATAAAGTACATGTTTCATATAAGTTTCTGGACAACTATTATTTTTTCTTTAAAATTTGTGTTCCTCAGATCCGGAAATTAATAAAAAATACCAAATTTGAAGAAATGTTGAATATTTTGGAAAAATCAGCACGGCATTGTTTCAAGAAAGTGGTTGCGAATTTTTTGGTCACCGATAGAGTTGATTAACAAGTTTCTATTGATATATAAAGATTTGGGTCGCAATACGTCACTTAAAATTTATTTCCTGGACTTACACCTGAATTTTTCCTCGTAAATTTGGGACCTGTAAGCAATGAGCATGGAGAAACGTTCCATCAAGGCATTTGAAATATTTAAAGACCTCATCAAAGTAGGTTGAGTCCAAGGATGTTGGTCGACAGCTGATAGACAAGGAGACCAATTGGAAACCAAATATTCCTGAAAATCGTAAATCTTCGATTAATAAGATACATGTTTCATATAAGTTGCTGGACAACTATTATTTTTTCTTTAAAATTTATGTTCCTTTATCAAATAAAATTTATACCTGATAAAAAATTTAAAATTACTTACGACAGCTTAAACACTAAAAAGTTCGTGTGGCACGACGAAGTTTAAATTTTGTTAAGCAGTGAAATCTGCGCTGTCTGTTTTTAATTAGAAATGATACTAATAATCCCGAGTTTCATAATGATTTCAACCAATACGGGGCGCCATATAGAAAATTAATAAAACGAACAACAAATATTATTATGATCGCTTACGGATGGCAGGTGATAAACACAGAAAAAGTTGGTAGATGAGATATATCAAAACAATATATTTTCACAAGTCTCGCTTGTCTCCTCATAAATTGAACTCGGTCTATTGCTGAAAATATTTCAGGTGATCTTATACCATTTGTTGCCTTTTTTAGTTATTTTAAGATGTTCGTATTAGATTCGTTTTACTTTATGTCCATTAACTTTGAGCTTAAAGATACAATACTGGTTGAGATATGTCCATGATACCTTCATCGTATGGAAGGGCAATGCTCAAGAACTTAATGATTTATTGAAAAATCTAAACACCATTCGACCTACAATTAAGTTTATTATGGAAAAAGAGGTAAACGATCAGTTGCCCTTCCTAAACGTCATGGTGAACGGTTCAAACGAAACTATTAAAACTTCAGTATACAGGAAGCCAACACATACTGGGCAATATCTTAACCATAGTTCTAATCATTCTCGCTATATCTATATGCAATAATGCTGATTTATTGGAAAAAGAGGTAGCAAACAATAAATCCGATTTACAACAGAATGGTTATCCTGTAAAATTAATTGACTATATTATAAATAACTTTGTATCAATATATATGGAACCAACATGAGAAAAGAAAATTTATAGAAGCAGCTTACATTAAAAATAATAATGGAATCTTCAGTAAACCGAGTGTTGAGATACCTAATCTTTGGCAACCACTACTTTGTAACATCAAATAATTGAGGTGTGTACAGTGGAGCGAAACTTTGCGCTTCAATGGACACAGTCTCTATATAAGCTCGTAGCCTTAAGACAAACTACAACCTAAACAAATATAAACAAAAATAAAAACAATGCAAGTCCGACAACTACATTTCAGTCAATCTTCCCTTTTAGCAACGGTTTGAAAAATTATTAAGAAGTTAGTCAAAGTGCGTGTGCTATTTTTTATAATACGTAAAAGCATTTTAAACAAAATCAGAGCACTGATGATGCAATTTTTAAATTATTGGAGAATTTGTATTCGCATATTAACAAGGGGGGTTTCCGCGGCATTTTTTTGTAACTTATCTAAAACATTATTGTTAAGGATTTATGGTAGTTATCAATTAATTTTAAAAAAGTTGAGATTGAATTTTGTGTTTTTAGGTTGCTGAAATGATCAGAATGATTAGGATAGAGCTATACAACTTACTTGAAGAGAAAATTAAAGATCCTTTACTGGATCTACTTCACAACGATCATGGTGAACGAGTTATATCTACAATACTCAAGTTAGTTTCTTTATGATAACGACACTACACATAATAATTTGTTTTATAGTGTAAATAAGAGAGTATGTTTGTTACGCTTTATTTAATAAACTCTAACGTTTCTTACGAAAAATATGTTTCATTTGATCACTCCGTTGTAATGTAAGATTGGTTTCTCTGGTCCCAAAAGAGACAAAGTATGCTGTCCAAATATTATAGTTCAAATTTAGATGAGTAAATTTTCGTTTGCGTTGCAGAAAGCCCGAAAATAAGTACAAACGAATATCACTATATATACACAGTAAGTAAATCATCATTTTAAAACATATTTCATAAAGAAAAACTTGCTCTGCACCATTTCATATCTGTTCAAAATCGGCTAGAGGTCGATTTTCCTGCCATATTACAATTTTCCTGTTTCTGCCATACCCGACAAAACGACAATCAAATGTTTCTAAATAAAGTATTGATTATGAACATAGTCACATTTAGATGTTAAGGGGTATTTCCAAAACAAGTATGCATATAGCAGAACCCCAGCACTAAGTACGCCACGTTCAACATAAATTTAATAGGCTAATCAAAACAGGTTTTTTGATCAATTAATTTGTTAAAATTTAAAAATTGCGTTTTCTTTTTCGTTTTTTTGCTTTTAAAATCAAAACTAATGAAACAATATAGATAGCGTAAACTCACGAATTGTAAAGAATAAATATACCAATAAAATGAGCCCTGGATTTACTCAATCCGATCATTAGTTACGAAGATGAACAGAAAAAAACGAAAAATTCATCGTTTTTTAAAAATTTATATCTCCATCATTTTTAAAGTTGTAGCAGTGACTGTTCGCGAAATAATAGTAATTTATATATACTTTATTCTGACCAAAACTAGGCGCTGTCGGTTCACTAGTTTTTGCACAATTGTCATTTGAAATTTTTAGAGCATTATCTTCCAGCGCGCCTGGATGCATCATGGATGGTCCGATTTTAATTTTGTCAAATGATTTTGAAAGTAACAGTTTCATTCTACATGTCTATATTTTCAATTTGCATCAAAAATTCTGTCAAATACGTAAAAAATGCTAGCAAACATGACCGAAAACGGCTGAGCGCGTGAAACTAGAAGAGTGGT
This sequence comes from Diaprepes abbreviatus, assembly GCA_034092305.1. Classification (NCBI taxonomy): domain Eukaryota; kingdom Metazoa; phylum Arthropoda; class Insecta; order Coleoptera; family Curculionidae; genus Diaprepes; species Diaprepes abbreviatus. Next base: position 12,618,654 of record JASJET010000228.1, on the reverse strand, counting down.
GGGGGCAACGTTGCTGTCGAGGGGTGTCGCATATACTATATAAATATGACTCCCCTCGGTAGTCGCGCTGCTTTCAAACGGCCGTCCGTTTTCTATCATGATTACTAGCATGTTTTACGTATTTCACAGACTCTTTGTAGGCCGGCGGAGTTGCCTCATATGAGGTGATTTTGAAATTTATTGTTAGTAAACTTCTGATTACGTAGAAAACTTCAGAATGATAATAATAATTATGTAATATCTTATGTTTCATTTTCTTTTTTGGGGAAAATGTTTTACTTAACAATTATGATGTGAAGAGACAGTTTTTTCGAGTTCTAGGAAAAGCTATTGTTTTTCCGTAAAAAGGTTTCAAACAAGAGTTGTACGCATCGAAAATACCTACAAAATGAGCCCATCCGAATCGGATATTTTGTTCTTTAGTTATTGTAAAAAGACTTGCTAAAATGGTTGTTTTTTCATTTGTTTTTAAACAATAGAAAAATATATTGCATACAGCCTCTTGCTGCATACAAGAAATGTGCGAAATTTCAAGTAAAAATATTCAATATTTTTTTGCACACTGAATTTGTTTATAACTTTTTACGTTTTTTTTTCGACTGTTTCTTCTTAGCGATCTAGAGGTCGTACAGGGGTCTGCGGGTACGCAAATGAAAGTTCCAGACTTATGCTAACAATAACAAAAAAGAACGAAATCAATCGTTGATCTTAAATTGTTGAAACAGATAAACAGATATCGACAATTGTTGATATCGAAATGCCGATGAGAGGACGCGATAGCTGAGATTTTGACGCTCATTTAAAAAAAATATGTATACGACCACTAGAAGCTGAGATTTTTTTTCAAAAAATCGTTGCGGAGGTGTTTATTAAGATTAAGGGATTATTTAAGTAGGAACTCATAGGGAGATGGTTAAACTATTGTATGCAGCAGTTTTCAACTCAATTATCTCAAAATTGTTGATGTAGCAATAGTTTAAAGTTGCACCTACTCCGAGAGTCAGAAAGTGAGCAGTGGGGGGCGTTTTTACAGCCTGCGGAGCGCGGAAAAAAACGTGACTCAGACGCTTCAAATTCGAACAATGGATGATATGTTTTTGCAATTAAATTATTGTTAAACATAGCAATAAACAAATTCTTGCACTTTTATACATTTTATGCATAATTATAATTTTACCGTACTTACGTGCTTCTCAAGTTGCGAAAACATTGTTGCAGTGGTCAACAGTATACTAATAATTAGGAATATTAAAAAATAGATTCATTTTTAATGTACCATTTATATTTATCGAGATATAGCATGAAACCAATAGCAACATTTGTTGATAGCATTATTATTTTTCGAGATGTAGAATAAAGTACATTTGACGATTATTTTGTAAGAGATTATCCTATCGAGAATTATTGTAATATTACTTTTAAAGACGATGAAATTAATAGGGGAGAAAATAATTATGATTGTGATAATAATAATGATGATGATGATGATGATAATTATGTCAATTAGAGTGATGATGACGATGAGAGTGATAATGATGATGATAATTGTAATTATAATATTGAAATCGATAAGGGTTTCGAAAATGAGTGTACATCGATGTATAAGAAACGGAGAACGGAATAAATATTTTGTATAGATTTAAGCAAAAAATATGTATGTTAGCAAAAAATTTTGAATGTGAAAAAAGTTTGTCCAATAAAATAAATAAAAAAGTTAACATGTGTTTTTCCTGTAAAACCAAAATGCAGTCGCAATTTGTTTCATGTTACAACTCCTAAATATTAATGGTACGTTAAAAATCAATCTGATTTTCAATATTCCTAGTTAGAAGTATACTGTTGACCACTGTAACATTTTTTTCGCAATTTGGAAAGCACGTGCAACAATTTGTTTATCACGTCCACTTATCGGCATTTGCGCACCCGCAGATCACTGTACGATCTCTAGATCGCTGAGAATAAACAATAAAAAAAAACATAAAATGTTATAAACCAATCCAATATTTTTACTTGAAATTTTGCATATTTGTATGCAGCAAGAGGCTGCTTTCCGTGTAGTATAATGTTAATGTAATATATTTTTCTATTGTTTATTAACAATTGAAGAAACAGCGATTTTAGGTTTTTTTGCAATAACTAACAAACAAATTATCGAATTTGCAGGTATTTTCAAAGCGCACAACTTTTATTTGGAACTTTTTTACTGAAAAACAATAGCTTTTCCTAGAACTCGAAAAAACTTTTTCACATCTTAATTGTTAAAAAAAATTTTCCCCTAAAAAAAGAAAATGAGACATAAAATACTACATAATTACTGTTATCATTATGAAGGTTTCTACGTAGTGAGAAGCTTACTAACAATACATTTTCCCAGGTGCTAATTACGCTGAGCTATTGATACAAAACTAAAATATAAGCTTGTGGAATGATATTTCTACTTTCAGAATCTTTTTACAAAATTAAAATCAGACCATCCTTGACGCATCCAGGCGTGCAGTAAAAATTTCAAATAATTGTGCACAAAGTACATATACTTTTATTATTATTATTTCGCGAAGAGCCAGCTCTACAACTTGAAAAATGATGGAGATATTAATTTTTGAAAAAATTCTGAATTTTCTGGTTTTTCTTGTTTTTCTCCATTACCTGTGACGTTAGTATTTCTTTAGAATGATTATCTGTAACGGCATTTACGAGGTAAACTTTCTTTTAAAGAACATATAGAAAAATAGAAAGGTACAATACGGTTCCAAACCGTTATGACCGTTTTAAAGGGACGCACAATACTGTAGATAGCGTCCTCTACAAGTAACGATGAAACTCTGAGTAGAATTAGATTTCTTGCTGCAAGAAGTCCCGATCACCAAATTTTGTTCAAATGTTTGAAAACGATTTTTTATTTGAATTTTAAAGTGCATAACTTTCATCTGGTTTACAATTAGTGCAAACAAAACAAACACGAACGCTGATTTAAAAAACTAATATCATCTGTACACCTGGTAACAAGTATGTTCTTTATGCGATTTATTTAACAGCATTCCAGTCATTTAGCACCTGTCACAAATTTCATTTTTCTTGCTCACATATAGGCTCGTTAGACTTTTTCACTATGCCTTATCAATAAATAGGACAATCCTATGTTTCCCATTATAGAAAATCCGCACATTTTAAGCTATTGCTTTGTTGCCAGATGTTCAAATTATTAATATGGAGAAGGAAAATCTACTCCAAAAAGTTTAAAGTAGAAATAATTAAAAAATGATACTGGGGCACGCGAGCTGCTACTCCTATTTTTTTTAAAGAAGTTATGAAAAATTATAAATAATACATAGTTTTGTCCATGAGTGTGATATAAACATTTTCGGTAATTGTAATTTGAAATTTTATTCCAATTTATTAGATTATTTTACTCAACACTTTAAATCTGGATTTTATCATTTTGATCCATATATATTTACTTTACTCAATTCTATCTGATATTGCTATTTGTTTAATTTATACCCATATCCACTTTTAAGGTATGTATTATAGATCATGCGGATTTTCTTTTCACCTTTCGAAAATTAAAGAAGACCCACACGTTCCCGCAAAAAATTTAATCAGGAACAGCTACCATGCTGTGACATATTACCGAGTTTTAAAAAGAATCCTCTTTTGCACAAAATGTTATAAAAATGTGTGAATGGATGATGTCAACGTTAAGACGTATCACCTTCGTGCTTTCTTTTCTTGGTTTTGAATTTCGTTTATAAAAGAATGGTAAAGCGATATTTGTTTTATTGACGGATCTTGTTACGTTATATTTGGAAACGGGTCTGATGTTTTTTTTGTGTGATATTATATACCTACTTAAAATTTAAGACGTTTTGGGATAACTCTTAAAGAAAGGGATGCATACCAACTTGTTCTCACGTCTGGAAATTTTCACATTATATTTGTTTGAAAAAAAAATTGAGTTGGATTTTTTACTATACGTATACGTATATATTTTAATTTAGTATATAAGTATTCTGAGATTAGAATATTTTAGGAACATTAGGTATGTATAGAGAAAAATGCTAAACTAGTAAGAATTCAACTGCCTAGTAGAAAAATTGTAATTTTAAGAGTTTTTTCCTTTACTTGTGACCCAAGGTCTAGATTTTTATCAAATTTCAGTATTCTAGATTAAGAGGAAGATCAGACACCTTATATCCGAGGCAATTGGTCGAAATAGATGCTATTTCAATAGTGTCGCCTCTATAGTGGTGGCAGCAACTAATGTACATGGCGAAGGTGCCAGGGTATAAGGGAAATTATTTAGTTTTGATTTGGATTGATGTTTTTGGTTTCGTTGTATATAAAGTAATCATTACCTAGGAAAGTTTATTAACAAGATCATGAAATAACAAAATCCTAATGTATCACTTGAAAAAAAAAAACACGATAGTAGTTTTCTATTTATCGGATTTTTATTATGAATTTAATGTTCACAAATAAGAGTTCTGATGCTAAAAAAGGGAAAAATGCAGCATTATGCAGCGAGAAATTATAGAAATTAAATATCTCAATTGAAGCATAGGACTCACGGTAAATTTTAGGGAATTAAGATTTGACCTGTTAGGAAAGTTAGTATAAAATAAATATTTTAGTTGAAGCTGAGTAGAATAAAAAGCGTTGTTTACTTGAGCATTACGAGCGCTACAAGATCGATACCGACTTCAGTTATGGAGTGTATTTTAGATCTCCTTCCACTACATTTGGTAATCTAGAGAGAGACAAGAATAGGGCTCTATTGACTATATAATATACTACCAATGGCGGGACATGAAGCCTTATGCCCTTAGTTGAAAATGGAAATAGACCATATGAACTCAGTCTACTGTGACAACATACTATTCTAGGCCATTATAGAGGAATGAAGGGTATGTAGGCAAAATAAACCAAAATCGTCATCTAGTGCAAGACCAAAGAAGGTACCGCAGCTGGAATATATGAGTTAATACCAAGAAGAAACCTGCAACTACCTCCTTAGGCAAATTATGAACGATATTTAAGGCAGAGATCTACGGAATTTTACAATGCTAACGTGAAATCATAAGAAAAGCCTATAGTAAAATATTATATAATATTATATATATCTATATATATATATATATATATATATATATATATATATATATATATATATATATATATATATATATTTCTTGGTAACAAAAATGATCAAGATTGACATTTTGAGGTTGCAGGAATTCGGCTAATTGTTGACAAACGTGAACTTTTTCACTAGATAAAATTTTGTAATATTTTAAGAAGCCTAAATAGAAATTAATTAGATAGTTTCTTTAATAATTAGAACACTTTTAAAATTAACAAAAATGCTTAGAACTCTATTTATTATGGTTAGTAGGTATGGTTGTGTTAAAAAACAAATACTACAGTCATTCAAATATTTCCTAAGTAGGCTTATATAGTCTTGCCATAGTAGAAATAAAAAAACCAGCGGGCTAACTTGGCTTCGCGCCAGTCGATTTTTTTTCTTCTTCAAGTACCTGCCTTTACAGAGCTTAGACAATTTCTTGTACATGTTTGCGTTGCGTGTCGACTGTGTTGCACAGATATGCGGGACTACTGGCTTTACGTACCGTCCGAAGCATATTTGAGTGGTTTTACTAGACAGAATATTGCAGAGTGGTTTGCCATTGCCTGTGAAGCAACGAGCGTATGAATAAATTAACATATTTTATGTCAACTGACATCTATAGTAATAGTCATAGATATAGAAAATAATAGATTGAGCGTCCCCAATGCCGGTAGTGTGAGAGGAAAAGATGAGTGGAAACTGTATTCTCATCTCTTTCTAATGGGCGAAGCACACAACCAGATTTTAACAAAAAGAGAGTGAAATTAATTAGATTGCTTACGGAGGTCTTTACTTAATAATTAGAACACTATTAAAATGAACAAAAATGGTTATAACTCTATTTATCATGGTTAGTAGGTATCGTTGTGTTTAAAAACAAATACTACAGCCAATCAAATATTTCCTAAGTAGGCTTACATAGTCTTGCCATAGTAGAAATAAAAGAACCAGTGGGCTAACTTGGCTTGACGCCAGTCGATTTTTTTTCTTCTTTACAGAGCTTTGACAATTTCTCGCGCATATTTATGTTGCGTGACGACTGTGTTGCACAGATATACGGGACCACCTGCTTTACGTACCGTCCGAAGCATATTTGAGATATTTTACTAGACAGAATACTGCAGAGTGGTTTACCATTGTCTCTGAAGCGACGACTGTATGAATAAATTAACATATTTTATTTCAATTTCCATCTATAGTAATAGTCATAGATATAGAAAATAATAGATTGCGTGTCCCCAACGCCGGTAGTGTAAGAGCAAAAGATGAGTGGAAACCGTATTCTCATTTGTTTCAGATGGGCGCTCAAATCCCCACCCTAGAGTAGACTTTATATAATAAAAATATACCTTTGATCGACGTTGTGGGTTGATTCGAACACAGTTTTTTGTTCCTGAGCGAACGTCGCGGGTTCAATTCTTCGATTGATTTTTTCCATTTATTATTTTTTTTAGCATTATATGACACACATTTTTTTTATGATTTATATGTGTAAAAAGGTATGTCATAATGCATGTTCTTACTTTTTTATGGTATCCTTTACCCTACTTGTCAAACTAGTTTTTATTGAAATATTTATTCGTTAATTATGTTTTATATTATTATATGCCGAATTAATTTCAAATTTATTTTAGCGAATAATATTTTGTAAATATATTATATTACTATAAGTACATATCTCTTGTTGCAATAATGCCTTCGATGGTTGGGACATATAATTACAAGCTAATTTTCAATCATTAAAAGCATGGGTGTTTCGTTTCCGACGCCGGCGGTGGATTTCTCAGTGGGTCCGCCAGCGCCTTCCTCAGACACCCGTCTACGTACTTACTATAAATCGGAACTTATATTTGAAGTTAATTTGGCTCGGAACATGTCGGTAAGATGTTTGTTATAAGAGCACTTTTTACACATATGAATCATAAAAGAAAACGTGCATCATTATATTAAAAAACACACCTGGGAAGTTCACGAAACAAAATCTCTGTCACCTTACTAATCCAAGATATTACCCTGAAGTTTACTCTCTCATAAAGGAGAATATTTGAGTAAGGGGGGGGGGGGGAGGGCACGTGCTTCCATGTTCCGTCCATTAAAAAAAGAAGAGAATATGGCTTTCACTGTTCTTTCACTTTCAAACTGTGAGAACAGCCCGCGTTGGAGACGCCCAATCTAGTATTTTCTATATTAAGAATTATATTGGAAATTGATTAATAAGAATAAAATAGTAATCGTTTGAATAAAATACAATTGATAATTGACAAAGTTTACTTAAAAATAATCATTCTCATTTAAAAAAGTAACAGTCTATTATATCAGATTTATGACTTTTTTATATTCAGAAATAAAAAGGTAATAAATTTTTTAAATAATGGCTTTTGTTATGCACTGGCAAATTTAATTGGAAAAGAATATGAAGTTCCGGTCTGGCCGCAAAATGTTCAGATTACTGGTGTGTTAGTTTTTTTAATTTTTACTGTCTCCATTGTTGTAAGAGAAGATAATATGAAAAAAAATTTGGAGAATCCGGAACTAGGTAAGCTTAAAGCAGACTGCGAACAAATATCTGTGACGTTATCTCTACAAATAATTCATTCAAAAAGTCGCTAGGCTTTCTGTGATGTTGACCAATGCTGTGATTTCAATGAGGATTACAATTACACAGGCGTGCAATCCTTGCTAAGTCTTGTTGAACAATGTTAACCAAAATAATATGGCTATTTTTATTTACTTTTAAACATTCTACAGGGTGTTCTTTTCAAATGGTGCTACGACCTGCTAAAATGGAAAAAATTTCTTTTCTTATGGTTTGTTGAAAAAATGTTGAGTGTTGCCATTTTCCTTTAGTTCTCAAGATATAAGGTAAAATCTAAAAATTATAGTTAGGAAATCAAAATTAAAAAAATATACTTACAAAATGTTGCTATTCTGACTATCATGTCTCATATTACTGGATAATTTTGAGTTTGAAAGAACAACTTTTATTTTGTAAATACGAGCCTCGATTTAAATTTTTGTTTAAAAATCATTTTTCCTACCTTCCCTCTGTGTGATTGTGCTTTTAGGATTGAAATGTTCTTTATAAGAAATATCTTGCAATTACAGTTCTAGCTTTTTTCAAATTAACATCCTAATTTCCATATTAAAATATAATAATAATAAATTTACTAGGTACATTGGCCTAAAAGACTAACAACCTAGGCCTTCCTGCCTTTTACATTTCTAAATACACTTATGTTACAAACAACTAAATATAATATCACAGCGGAACCAACATTAGAAACATTTCATGATAGAAACAGTTGGAAATATTTATCACATTACAAAGTTTAAGACCATACGACATGTTACAAAACATATAAATAAATCAACAATAATAATAATAACCACTTCATAGACGGCATCCAAATGAGGTCAATCAGGACAATGTCGACAATTTACCGTCGAACTACTGATTGATTTCAGTACAGATAACTCCGGAAACTGAGGGATTTTTGTTAGCTATCCAGGACTAGATTATTTCGACGAAAATCTATTGGAAGTTCATCATTAGAGATCCCTCAATAGAAAATGACCAATGTAGGTATGGCTGTCGAACATCAGAGACAATCCAGCACATAGCTAGAGGGTGCCAAGCGTTTACCGCAATGGAGTGTAAGGAAAGACATGACTCAACCGCTAAGATACTCCACTAAGAGTTAGCAGATAAGTTATACCTATTGCAGGTAGGAAAAGTGCCTTATTACAAGAACAATGAGTTTAAGTTATATTGGGACCGAACGGTTCAGACAGTTGCTCATAATAGACCAGACATTATACTAACAGATAAAATTTCTAGGTTAACTACACTAATCGATATTGCTGTACCTAATAACAACAACCTAAGCCCAAAATACAACGAGAAGATCGCTAAATCTGGAGGTGAAAATTCTCAGACAATAGGCAATGAACAGCGTCGAAACGATTTCCATAATTTTATCAACAATGTATACCAAGAAACCTGCTGCAGAAAATTAAGAGACTGAGCCTTAGTGAGCATCTGTATAAGCCGATTCAGAAAGCGGTTCTCCTTGCAACCGCGCGAACCGTCCGTTCGTAGGAAATACGGCAGGCCACGTCACCTAGGACTCGACAACATGGAAAGAGTTCCCTCAGAGCTTCATACTTTTGGTATCTTTGTATACCCTGTATGAGTCAATATTCCCTGGAGGGAGTGCGAAGCCGTTTGGTTTGAAATTATAAATAAAACAATACATATTGTAGCTCTAAAAGGGATTCATATAGAATTTGAGTAGGATTTTGCCTTTAGGGTTGATATTCGGGTTTCTGATGAGGATGAGTGCACTAATATTGTTAGGGTTCTGGGGTTTAATGGCAAACCTGGGAATTATCAATAATAAGTACGGTGTGAGTTTGTTGATATAGGAGAGTATTGGAAGGATTATGGAAGGGATTTGATAGGGGTCTCATTCTTGTTATGGTTATCAGACTGCTTCTTTCACCAATTTCAATGTTACGGAGGCCTGATTTTCTAGTGTTGCATAGGAGTACATGACCCTATTCTTGTATCAGTCTACAGATCATAGCTTATACTCCGGTTCCTGTAGATCAGTGATCGAAAATATTTGGCTCTGAAAGTACCTTCTTTTTAACATCTTTGGTGTGTAGTTTAAAATTTAGTTTTTGGTCCATGACAATGCCCAAATATTTGCATCAGTTACTAAGATGAATGCTGTGATTGAAAATTGTAACTGAAGAAGAGACATTGGAAATTTTCTGCTGAAAAGTGAGAAGTTTAGATTTTTGTGGATTGAGCATCCTATGAGTGGTGGTACTACAGACAGTTTGAATATTGGATATGGTTTTCTCAAGATTTGTGTCATGAGATATAATAGCCGTGTCATCGGCGAATTATAGGGTGTATGATTTCGAGTTAATAAGGTTGGAATCCGCATGACCGTAGTTATACACTGTTGCAATCATGTCTCTGGTGTTGAAGACATATAATCACAATCTAATTTATGACTACCTAAAATGTACGGATGTTTCGTCCCGATACCGGTGGTGGACTCATCAGTGGGATCTACCGGTATCTTTCCCAGATATCCTTGTACTTTCCACAAACTTGGACCTCTATTTAAGTCCAGTGTTACCTGAAAGCGGTGGTAAGATGTTAAGTTCCGCAACAATAGATCGTGGAAAAATATATTGTATTGGAAGGGGGATAAGAAGAAACTTTACGGTAAACCCTGATAAGGAGTAGATCTCTCTGAGAAGGAATTATTTATGCGAATAGTTTATGATTAGAAAGATATTCCTATAATAGTGGCATTAGATATTCGAGGCATCCAGTCACATGAAGTTTGTACAGTAAACCATTGTACCAAGTACTATCAAATGCTTTTCTTATTATTTATTAACAAGCTGTCAAGATATGTAAGAAATAATCACTAGGTTTTAAAAATTACATCTTTAAGATATTATCGAAAATTTAGGCTGGCTCAAAGTTGAGTTTACCTGCTGATTGTCTTACTTGTTTTGTGATTATACTATGTAGTAAAAAGTATTTCCTTATACAGATTAAAGACGGTCACGACCAAAAATACTTTTTGTACAACCCTCTGCCTAATGTTAGATAAAACCTAATTAATTAATTCCTCTGTTGTCAAACTCTATCCTTTACCAATGATTATATGTCAGCAATTGTAATTACATTTTATTGGCCTTGTCTAACATCAAAAAAACTCTCGCCACAAATCGGACCTTCGTTAATGGAATGTCAGAAGAGTAATTTGTAATGCAAATTTACGAGGCATCTGAATAAAATAAAAATATTTTTAAAATTGTCACATAAATTCATTAATATGTAAGGGTGCAAGTTTTATGTCATATTTTATAAGTCTGAAGTTGTAGCAAATTTTAAATGAAAAAAAGTTGCATATTATATTTTATTTAAATAAAGAATACATAAAACTAGCAGCTATCCTTCGTGGCTTCGCATATACCCAAGGTGATTTTAGGGAAGAAGGCCAATGCAATTTTATTGACCCATTCTTTTCGTGAATACGTTCCAGTGAAATACCCTTACTTTATTAGCCATAGCGCGAATATATATGTTCATTACTTTAAGCAATTTATAAATAATCCAATAGAATCCATATATATATATATATATATATATATATATATATATATATATATATATATATATATATATATATATATATATATATATGTGTGTGTGTGTGTGTGTGTGTGTGTGTGTGTGTGGATAAATATGACGGTTTAAAACCTTTGGCGATATTGTCAGATTTCTGTACTTCATCTTTTCTTATCTTGCCGCTGTTCATCTTGAAGGTTACGGGCACTCACACTTTCTTTATTCCTTGCGTGCAATTTATTCTATAGGCGAGCGGTTTACCCCTAAAAAGATGCTTAGAAAAGCAATGTACCGACCAATTTTTTTTTCGCATTTATAGTTCTCGAAACCTTTGCAAAAATCAATTTTTTTAGCTAACACACGTTCAAATAAACACTTTTTATCTCTTAACAAATTTTCGAAAAATGCTTCCTTTCGAGATATTTGCGATTTTATGCAAAAAATCGCGAAATCCGTCATTTTTTGGATTTTTTTTTCTCGAAAACTACCAAACAGATCATAGTTCTGAAAAATGCATAGCAATCTTTGAATCTTCAATTTCAACAGAAATTTTTCCGATTTGGGCAAATGAAGTTTGTGATGCTGAAAGTAGTGCTTATTGTTTTCATTGCTAATAATTTGATTATTTTCATCAATAACCCAAGTTACTTTTTACCCCAATACAGGGTTATTTACCCTATACTGTACGGAATATTGTGGCCAAAATACGTGACTCTTAAGAAGTTTTACTTTTGGGACATATGGAGTCTAATATGTTGGAACCCCCTGCATATTGTTGCATTTTTGGATTCTCCGATCAAAATAAGTGCCTATTTTAATAAGGTTTATAGTACTTTAACCTTAAGGGTTTTTAAATAATTTAGTTTTGACAAAATCTAACCTAATTTTCATGTTTCAAATACTTAACATATTGACGCGATAGAACAAAACAGAAACAAAATATTTATAATAGATGTTCGAAATGTCGACCATCCATTTTCGAACACTTACAAATTCTTTTTTTGAAACCACTGCTAACTCTGGACAACATTTGCGAGGTTACAGTTTGAAAAGGTCTCTTATGCGTATTTTCATATCTTGTGGTGTTGTCGGGGGCGCATTGTAGACAATTCCTTTTACGTATTCCGATAAAAAGAAATCTGGTTGAGTGAAGTCCGGAGAACTCGGGAACCAATTTTGAAATCCGTCTCTCCCAATCCACCTGTTTCGAAACATTTAAAAATTACCGAACCTCGCGGTGATAATGAGGCGGAGCTTCTTCCAGTTGAAGCCACATGGTTGTTTTAATATTTACAAGGACATCTTCTAATAACACGTTGGTGTAAAAGAAAATCGCGAAACATCAAACCATTTAAAGGTCCTTCAAAACAGTAGGGTCCAGTTAAGTATGGACACAGTATTCCTCCCCATACATTAACCGATCATCTATTTTGGTTTCTTATAACTCTATGTTCGTGCGGATTTGAATCAGAATAGTAATGGAAGTTGTGCCTATTTATGAAACCATTGTTATGAAAAGTACATTCATCACTAAACAACATATTATACGGTTAAAATGAGGTGGAACACCATCATACATGTACCACATTTGCATTCTTCTATCAAGAGGTACGTTTTCCAATAAATGATTTAAATTTTGCTGCAAAAATTGTAAATAAATCTCACCATTCCAAAACAAACGGACCTATAAGGTTATTTCCGATGATGCCAGCCCACACATTTACAATATACCTTTGTTTGTAACATTGTTTTGTGTTGCGACCTTTCTTATGCTGTTTGAAGGGTTATCAGCAATATCTTGCAAAATTTGTTCCTCTTCATGAGACTTTCGTGCTTTCCTGGGAGGGCTATCACCGCCACGACACAGCAAAAATGACCCTGAATAAAACATCTAAAAAATTAATTCGTTAACTCTAATAATTATTTTCTAATCATCTTTTACCTATTTCCCTCAGGCTTCGATCAATCCTTTGAAATATTTTTGGACATGACAATGTTCAAACTGGAAATCTTTTAGTATAAAGTCTTCTTGCCTTCGAAGAATTTGACACCGCTTCACCATAAATTAAATGCATATCAGCACACTCTGCGTAAGAATATTGTTCTATTTTTTAAAATTATTTTTACTTGACGGCAGTTTTGAGAAGTTCCGACAATAGTAATTCATTATGTAGGTATTAACAATAACAATCTGATTTTTACCTGTTTGTGTTTAGCATTAGTAAATTTTGAGTGTTCCACATAAAAACCGATTTATCTGGAAAACATCTATTTTTATTGAAATAAATTAAGAGTACCTTTTTTGAAGAAGAATGGCCAAATTATTTAAAAAATCAGTTTTCAGCTCTGTAAAATTACATCTGTCAAAAACTAGGTCCAACGAGGGTGGCTGCAAGACTTCTTTGATGATCTAAAACATTTACTTTAGTATGAGTCTTTATGGCCTCTATAAAATTGTAATGGAACAAATATTAATTATTTTACGCCATCCAATGTGAACTATATTCTGTTAAAATGAATAATTAAATAATCACTCTGTGAATAGATTTCCCGTGGGAATAGGGTAGTTATATTTTTTATCACTATCCACGAAAGTCTAAAGGAAAAATAAATCAGTTATCGAACTTAACTTTTATTATCTTTGTCGTTTAAATGTTTTCTTAAAAATATATAAACTCAGTAAATTTATGAAGATATAAAACTAAAAGAGCCTTTCTAAGATTTGGCTATAAATCTGTCAAAATAATCCTACTCTGATTATGTAAATGAAACCAGACGTGTTAAGGGTAGTTTTTAACATATGGTATATGAAATACCGTTAAAATGTATTAAAATATTGAACGATTTTCCCATTATTAGGAAACAAAAGAATAATCAAGTAGACTCATTGTACTGTAATATAACGTTTGACCTGTGAAAGGAGGTATATAGCGACTGTTTTTCCTGATTGCAAGAAAGAATGATTAATTACCAGCAATGTGAATAAAAGGGCACTCAGGTTTTTTCACAGATGTTTTATTATCTTATTCCTTTAGTTATAGAAAGAAATAGAATAGTGTTATTAATTGTGTTTATATAAAAATTAAGATTAAGACGCTCAGAGGCCAATTCGGGAATCAAGCATCCGGTATAGAATAGCTAACGCCCTCAGCACGTAACGATCAAAACCTTCGAACTTTAAGGGAAAGAAAGTGACGTTTACAGGGTTCCATCAGGTAATATGGGTACAAATGGGAAACAGAGGGGTGTCTAGGGGATGTAAGATTCGAAGACACTCTTTTAAGGAATAGTAAATGTCAGTCACAATTTGAAATTCGTTAGAAGGGTACCGTGAGTACCAGTGCCGTAGAATAATTACGTCACGGGTATAATCGTCGGGAAAGAAGGTTATCTTTGTTTTGATATGTTTTCAGTTAATTTGGGAAATTAAGTGAATAAACTGTGTTATTTTAGTTGGGCATTTCACGATTTTCATACGGTTTTATTAAGTAATATAAATAGCTGTTTTTCACGTTTTGTTTCTTTTTCTGTTCAATATTTTAGTAAACTATTTATACGTATTTTTTTTTTTCTAAATTGGGTTTTAGATTTTTGATTATTAAATCGGCCAGGAAGAGCAATTATGTTAGTTTTCGTAATTGTTATTAGTTTTAAGTTTCTCATTGTAAATAGTTCGTTTTTCTATTTATTTTTGTTAAATAGATTTAAGTGTTTTGAGAAACTTGTTTTATTCAATTTAATTAAAACCTTCACGCGAATTAACTTGCGGGCGCGCTGTTGCGAGACCTACAAAACAAGAGATGTCTTCTGACCAACTAATTAGCAGTGTTTCCTGAGTCCTGAAGTTCTGAGTCATGGTTTTGGTAATCTTAAATAACCGTATTTGTTTGAGACTAAAGCTGCAAGAGAGAAGATGAACGTCCAGACTTCCAGAGTGTCTTATTACTGTGAAATTTAATTATAGGTTATTAAAATAGTTACAAATTAATGTGTGGCAACAATTTGGTTATAGATAGACTGGCTAACGCTACCTCAATAAGTCATTTGCAGAATCCTATGATCAAATTCTGTCACAAAATATTAAAATTTTATTAAATTATACAAGTCGGCTCGAAACTTTAGGGCTCTGTATATCCGTTAAGGGGCACTGTAGGAATTTTTTTTTCTATGACAAAGTAGGGTTATTTTGACTTCCCCTGTATGCTCCCGAGAAATTAGGAGGTATTTTACCGGACACCTTGTATATATCGCGTATTCGACATCTATCTTTTGTCACAAAAAATTAAATTTAAGTAATAATAAGTTTTTGCTGTCTATTTTTCAACCTGCCATTATATAGTTCGTTTTCACACTAAAAGTGTATGTTAGAAATACATTGACGTTTTTTTTTTGTTTTCTGTGTGCTGTTAGGTAAATCTCAGAATTTCAGTGCCAGATGACTTTAAGCTCGAGGTAGATTTACGAGTATAGTGCACATAGAAGAGAGTTTAAGTATGGTTGTATATCTTAGTTCATTTGATTTTCTTATTTTTCTTTTATAAAGATATTTTTTATTTATGGTAAAGTTTTTTTGTTTAGAATTATATTGTTATTTGAGGATGCCATAATATATCTTTCTGAGCCCTTTTTTAGAAACTCAGTTTTTTTGTATGTATTTCCGGTTTCCAAAATGCTGTGTTGTTATAATCAAAGGTATGTTTTGTTTCAATACAGTTTTCGTTAGAGCGGAATGTTTTTTTTCCCTATTTATGGCCATTTAGTCTATTTTTGAGCCATGTGCTTTGTGGCTAAGGGTCCTATTGTGGTTTTGAAAACATTTTGGTATTGTTTTGACAATTTAGGTATATATCGTATTGAAATATACTGTAAGGTTTTTTTTTGCTTTTGTTTGTATTTGATTGTTTTTGTAAATGGGAGGTGTATTATTTTTTTTAAAAAATGGTATTAGTTAGTTTATACGGGTAATTGCGTCTGTTCTGTATTCTGTGTCGGATAGTTCTATACTGCGATCTGCAAGAGTTATAATTAGTGATTTTTTTTTTTGAGATAAGGGACGTTGTGAATTAAAATGTAGATATCTGAATGCCCAAGTTGGTTTTGAAAAACAATTTTGTTTTAGTTTGTTGTTTATATAGTAGATTGTGGGATCCAAAATCTATTTTATTTTCAGTTTCTTTTTCTATTGTAAATTGCAATTTTATCTTTTGGGATTGATCTCATGCGGTCATCTACATATCTAAGGAAGACAGGTATATCGAGGTCAGTGTTCTGCAGTATAGTTTCTTCTAGATCTTTTAAGACTTACTGAGCCACAACATTTGAAATTAAAACTCCCATTTTTGGCTATATAAGAAGCATGTGGAGTTAAGACTTTGGTGAATTGCCTTTAGGAATTCTTTAATTGATATGTTGGTATATGGTTTCAAATTATTCCATTTTTTGTAGTTGTGTTTTTGGCATGGTTAATACTGATGTTTCTGTATAGAAAATTACATCTAATGATATTCGCAGGTAGTTTTCAGGCATTAATATATCTTTTATTTTATTTTTAAAGTGGAAAGAGTTTCTAATGTAATGATTGTTTCCGTTTATTACGTTTTGTAATATATTTTTCAAGTATTTGGACAGATTTTTGAAAGGCGGTTGGATATAAAATATTATGGTTTTTAAGGGGATATTTGGTTTATGTAGTTTGGGGAGTCTATATATTCGAGGAGGTGCGAGTTTTGTATTTTAAGTTGTTTTGCTGTATGAGGGGATATAAACATTTTGTTTTCTTATCTATTTATGATTTCATTGTTATTTTTTTTATGCATTTGTTGATCATTTTTTGTTTTTTTTTGTAGGTAGTGTTGTCTTGAAGCAATAGTTTTAAATCGTATTTTGTTTTCTGCATTGTGACTTTAAGGTATTTATGTTGTTGTAGAAATTGTTAGTTCTTCTTATCTCGTAAATTAATTACTTTTGCGGAGGTATTTTGTTCAAATTTGTTTTAAAGTTAAATATTATAACGCAGAATGTGGATTTTATTACGTCTTTAGTTTCAGAATTAGGGCTTATTATTGATGTTTTTATATTGCTAACGATGTTTGAAACCCTGGATAACTCTGAAGGAAGTGGTTTTACAAAAAACTTTAATACCAAAAGTTGAAGTAAAGTTAGTAATTTTAAGGTTAACTTTACAACGTCATATAAAAACTGTTATTTTTTTTGCTGGATATCGATAAAACAGAATATTTTACGTCCTGATATATTTTAGTTGATTGGATTAAGTTGACCCCTAGAGGTTATTTGAAAGTCAAATGTTCTGTTCATTTGAAATGACGCCGAAAACATAGTTCTATGGCAGCAGAATATATGTAGGTCACCCAACATGACCCAGAAACACAAAGTCAACCGTGACCTAATTTCTTCATGTTTATTTTAAATAAAATATATTTTAAATTAGTTCTTGTTAGCTATGTTACACCAAATTTACTTAATATACTTTTAATAAAAATCACACAATTCCAGCTAAATCAAAATAACGCTCTGCTGTTTGAATGAATTTATCTCTTTAGAACAGCAAACTTGTTGTCACATTAAATCTCCGTGGATTCCGTATCGCGACTGCTTTAAATGATGTATTGATTTTTCATTATCAGGCGGAACGGAATTGTTTAACACCTTCATTTGTATATGTCCTAATAGGAAAATACTGGATTTGTTTTTACAGAAAGGATAAATTATTTTTCGAAAAATAAAATTTGAGACAATTTATTTTTGTTTTAGTTTGTTGTATGAAAGTACTGAGCTAGAGAAATTTTTCTCTTTCTAACAAACTACCGAGCTGGGTTTAGTAAAGATTATTTAGACAATTTTTTAAAAATCATAATGTATGCTGATGTGACAGAATTTGATTATAGACTCCTGCTAATGACATATTGAGGTAGCGTTAATCATTTTATCTATAATCATTTTTGCCCCATATAAATTAGTAACTATTTTATTAACTTACAATTAAATTTCACAGTAATAAAGATACTCTGGAAGTCTGCTCGTGCATCTTCTCTCTTGCAGCTTTAGTACCAAACAACTAGGGTTATTTAAGCCTACCAACTACAACTGAGAACTTCAGGACTCAGGAAAGGCTGCTAATTAGTTGGTCAGAAGACATCTCTTGTTTTGTAGGTCTCACAACAGCGCGCCCGCAAGTTAATTCGCGTGAAGGTTTTAATTAAATTGAATAAAACAAGTTTCTCAAAACACTTAAATCTATTTAACACAAATAAATAGAAAAACGAACTATTTACAATGAGAAACTTAAAACTAATAACAATTACAAAAAACTAACATAATTGCTCTTCTCGTATAGATAGCTTAATAAAATATTAAACAAAAAAGAAATAAGAAAAAACAGCTATTTATATTACTTAATCAAACCGTATGAAAATTGCGAAATGCCCCACTAAAATAACACACGATAATCCCTTAGTCTCCCAAATTAAACAAAGATAACCTTCTTTCCCGACGATTATACCCGTGACGTAATTATTCTACGGCACTGGTACTCACGGTACCATTCTAACGACGTTCAACTGTGACTGACTTTTTCGATTCCTTAAAAGAGTGTCTTCGAATCTTACACCCCTCGACACCCCTCTGTTTCCTGTTTGTACCCATATTACCTAAACCTAAGAAAAGACAAAATAAAGAAAAATGATATATATATATATATATATATATATATATATATATATATATATATATATATATATATATATATATATATATTTATTTATTTATTTATTTATTTATTTGCCTCTATCTCAAATTACATAAATAGTTACATATATCGCAAAAAAAAAACAAAACAAAGGAAGGCACAATGAAATTTGAATACTAAATGAAAAATTTTTACATATTTGAAAAATCATTCATGCTAGATGGCTCTAATTCTATTAACATGCATTTTAATTTTTGTTTAAATTTACGTATGTATTTGTAATTAAATCTTCTTAGTTCCTACATTAAGTTTATTACGAAATTTTATGCATTTGTAATATGTCTGTCTCAGATATAAAGTCTATAAAAGCTAGGGTGCCGCAGGGTTCTTCCCCGTCCCCCACTCTTTTCAGCCTTTATACAGCTGATATTCCCACAGATAATTACAGCAAACTTTTCTTGTTTGCTGATGACACTGCATTCGCGACATCCTCTGAGTCTTTTTGCCTTATAATTTTGAGGCTACAGCGTCATATTAACAAGTTAGAGAGATGGATGGGGGATTGGATATTACGTAAGAGACACCATCATCCACAGGGATTTTAGATGCGATACTTTTCATGATTTCATTAGAAACTATATAACCAAATATCTAGACAGAGCAGCAATATCCACCAACATTCTGATCAATCCCACAACCTGACTGCACACCACGGTAACGCCATCGATACGAATCTGGTTTAAAAGCCAAACGTAATTTCTCTCACCGTCATAACCTGTTCAAAGTTTAGTATTACAACATAGGAGTCTACAGGCCTGTCTGGACTCAAATTTTTAAAGAAGATCCAATATATGGGCCTTTTTATATAAAGTTAAGTGATGCAGAACGCGAACAGTTCGCTCGTAGACGCCATATAGTGAGCTTTGAAAATGGTGAATGAGATTTCACCGAAACGTCAGCTGCTTTACAGTCTTAAGAGAGACTCAGCACATACACGGGATGCCGGAAAACCTTCGATTACATATATATATATATATATATATATATATATATATATATATA
This sequence comes from Diaprepes abbreviatus, assembly GCA_034092305.1. Taxonomy (NCBI): domain Eukaryota; kingdom Metazoa; phylum Arthropoda; class Insecta; order Coleoptera; family Curculionidae; genus Diaprepes; species Diaprepes abbreviatus. The sequence continues at coordinate 12,598,602 of JASJET010000228.1, read as the reverse complement.
TATATATATATATATAAATTGGTACCATCTAAATTGAATGTTCAGACTGGGCCCCGTTAACCATCTGATAATAGCCAAGACGATGAATAAATTCTTTTTGAACATTATCGATGAAATCTGCGGTTATGATGCGAACTTCTTGGCATATTCTTTTAGGACTTCTAAATTGTCGGGCTGAGTCAAGTATATCTATTTCTAAAAGGAAATTCTCCAGTGATTCTTGTGTTCAATAGACAGCTCTCGATAATTATTCCGAATAGTGGTTTTTGCAAACCTCCTATTCTGGTGTGGTACAACATGAATATGAAATTTTTTTCATTTCTTTAAATTTTACCATTTCCATTAAAATTCATACATACATACATACATACAAAACATAGCATATCTGTATAGAAGTGAATCTAATATTTTGCTAAAATAGGTCAGAAAATACTAAAAAGTAACTAGAAAATAAACTTTTGCAAACCGGTGCGTTATTACTGGATGTTAAAAATTATCATAGAACTACACTTGTTTTAATTGTAAGTCCGTATTTCAGCCTTTTTGCTCCTTTTGCGGTAAAACCCTGTCTTAAATAAAGAACGGAATGATCTTTGTTTAAAAATTAACAGGACTAAATTATTGGTCATAAAATGCTACACCAATTTGAAATTGGTAGAAATCTTCTGAAATTCAATTGGCATTAGTTTCCCTGGCTATTTAGCAAAACATTTATTTAGGAGGGAAGTATCCTAACCATAAAGACATGCATTATGTATTTCTAAGTACTTAGGACTAGTCTATCCTGCCTGTAATAATAATAAGTATGATTCAATTTGGTTCAGGTTTCTACAGTATGTATATAAATATGATTCATAGAAATTAAAACAAAAAGAAAAACATAAAAAATATAAAGAAAATTAAGATTTCTGTAAGAAATCAATAAATCTATTTCTATCGTATTTAAATAGTTACCTATATGTTTATTTCCTGCAAATACAACTCTGGTTTTCTCTCCATACGCATTTCGATCACCTTATGGTCTCGTCAGTGAAGCTGTAACGAACCGAGAGAAAAGTGCACAGAATAACATTTCCAAATACATAGACCGTGTAGTTGTTTATTTTAAATAATTTTCTCCCGCTCTGGGGTATATTCAGATGCTTGTTTGTACTGTTGAAGATAAAAGTCCGACATCAAGTTCACGCCAGTAATTTCGGTTTATCATCCTCTATTTCTCATTTCTCCATCGACACTTTTTCGCCAGCTTTTGCTTGATCTCCCTCGCTTCCTTGCGGTATCCAATTTAGTATTTCTTTAGGTGGACGTTTTTCTGGCGCTCTCTGCACATGGCTATATCATATCAATTGTTTTATTCTTATACCATCCATTACCGTCTGAGTGATTCCTATTATTTCATTAGTTTGCCTGTCTCTTCTCTCCTCCAGACATCCATTTTAGTGGCTAATAGTTTTTAATAGCTCGGAGATTTCTTTTTGTTGCCAGACTTCAAAGCAATATATGACTATACCTTTTATAATAGTACTATCAATGAGCGTTTTGCTTTGCTTAGATATATTGGGGTTCCATAGAATTGGGTGTAAAAGTATAATTGCTTTTCTACCCTATATGTTTTATTCTTTTATGAATTTGTCAGCTGTTCCGTCTTGTGTAAATTTCATCCTCAAGCATTTATAATTTAATGCACTGCCCGTCTTCCAGAATAAGGCCTCGATTCTCTCCACATTCGCACATGTAATTAGTTTTGATTATGTTTAACTCGAACCCCCACTTCTGGTATTCTTGTATTAATACTCTTGCCATGTATTGTGGTATTCCTAGGTGTGATACCCATTTTTTTTCATGTGTGCAATGTTTGATCTAAGTATATTTTTAAAAGTTTTGAAGAGGGGCTGCATCCTTGTTTGAGTTCTTTACTAACCTGAAATCTATCTGTAAGTTTATTATATCATCACTTATTACCCTTGACAAACAAGCAATATTATACAATTATATAAGAAGAACTTAGCTCTCAACCAACTGAAAAAACCTTATACTATAAGGACAAACGTACTCTGTTCTAACACAGTTAGAGACAAAACACTATCTCAGAGTGCAAGAATAGGCCAGCGCATTCTGTACTGACGAGAACTAACAAGTTCGAAACCGGTCTACAGATGGCGGTGCACTACCATAGGAAAGACTTCCACCTTTTCCTGGTATTCTTGCACTCTGAGATAGTGCTTTGTCTCTAACTGTGTTAGAACAGAGTACATTTGTCCTTATAGTATAAGGTTTTTTCAGTTGGTTGAGAGTTAAGTTTCTCTTATATAATTTTATACACCCAACTGCAAGTATATTATCCACTTTTGGTCTATATACAGATCTCTACGAGATTATATATTCAGATTGCGTGGAATGCTGGGAGATGGCGCCGCTTGTATTAGATTTCATATTTTGTCTAATATAAGTTGCTTAAAGGATTTATTTTTCCAATGCTGAAGTGCGCTAGCCTATTCTGTACTGACGAGAGCTAACAAGTTCGAAACCGGTCTACAGATGGCGGTACACTACCGTAGGAAAGACTTCCACCCTTTCCTGGTATTCTTGCATTCTGAGATAGTGCTTTGTCTTTAACTGTGTTAGAATAGAGTACGTTTGTCCTTATAATAAAAGGTTTTTCAATTGGTTGAGAGTTAAGTTTCTCTCATATAATTGTATTTTTTATACCCAACTGCAAGTATATTATCCACTTTTGGTATACAAGCAATATTATTAGAAAAAGAAGTATTTAGTAATTATTCATCGAATTCACTAACATAGTCTGACTTTAAAACTGGTTTAAGTTGACAGTAAAGGGTTTGAATTGAGAACTATAACAATAAATCATCTAAATTTTAAGCCTCAAAATTACAAGAGTAAAAACTCATTTTATTTTATTATCAAACCTTAAATATTAAAAAAGGGCAACAAGTTTTTTTTTTAAATATCTAATTGAATAGTTAAAATACATGAAAACGCAAATTAAAATTAGAGGGTCGGAAGACCAAATTAGTATTTAACAAATCTCACCTTATGTTTAAGAAACTAATCCCAACTGCTTAAACCGTGACTAATAATTGTGTAAATTTAATAGCCGTCATGGAGAAGTGGCATGTGAAGGTACATCCGGGGTTAGCCTTAGACGAAGGTTTTATAGCTCCATAGACAGCTTTATGGATCCCTTTCTCTTTAAGACCATTTAATTCCTTACCACCTAATCTCAATAATCACGGATAGTATTTAATTGAATTGATCCCTTAGGATAGCTCTCTTATTATACCATAAATCTTTATCTATCTTAAATAGCTTTTAACTATGCATGACCTTACTATTATTTAGCGAGACATGGATGTTTGTTTCAATACCACAGTTTCCAATTTCTTAAGTAAATATTGTCGATTTTGTCATTTCATACACGGTTTATAACTTCCGGCAATTTCCGATCAAACTGGAAGTGAGTCATATATATTGCGGATCAGTCATGTAACAGTGACTTATCAAAAATTCCATTAGGAAACATCATTATGAATGGCAAAATAGTATAAAGTGACTACCGTTATTTAATTTATCTGTTCACACTCTTTCAAAATACATCGCTTTGTAAAATCTTAGAATGTGACATCAAATACTAGAGGGAGAGTCACTCAAACTGAATCCGTCTCACATTTTAAATTTTCCAAGAGAAATATATATATATATATATATATATATATAACTAAATAGATAAGTTTTTGTCCATGTAATTTATAACAAAATAGAATAAAATCTTGGCTAAGCGGATGTGAAATTTGTCAATCCACATGATTCTCTTGTTAAAAAGTGCAGAGCATTTCAAAGTACGGAAAAACTCCGGGTCCGAAAGATGTCGACAGCGTTGTTTCGTCCTAATATGGGACTCGTCAGGCCACCGCATTCGGTACAAACCATCATCCCGTCTTTGCATCTTATAAAACTGAATTTAAAATCGAAAACAGCAAACAAGACGACAAAGGCGACATCTCAATGGTTCACTTGATAACACAAGAACCACACAAATTAACAAAGTTTGTAAAAACCGCCCTGTGGTGGCGCGACGGTGAATTAAAACAGAAATATGTAAAATCGAGTACACGAAACGCGCTACCCAAAGCATAGGGGTCGCATTATTTGGTACTAGGCAAGTTTTTGTCCGTGTAATTTATAATATATGGTTTGTACCGAATGTGGTTTTTCCGTACTTTGGAATGCTCTGCACTTTTTAACATGAGAATCATGTGGATTGACAAATTTCACGTCCGCTTAGCCAAGATTTTATTCTATTTTATTATATATATATATATATATATATATATATATATATATATATATATATAATAGATATGCGGAACCCAAGATAGATGGTTAGAAATGGCATTAAAAACAATAGTGTTTTTCTGGACAGAGAAAGATCTTTGTCTTGGCTCGTTAGCCAAAATTCACCTAACTTTATTTCGTCAATTCTAGTTCAAATCTTTATCGTAAGTGACTTTTGTTAAATATTCGCTTTAGTTAGGATTACGGGAATATTATCAGAAATGAATAGGTTCATCGAATTTAGAATAGTGGTCTTTTAAATACTCTTGAAAAGTTTCAGCGGACATTTGACAATAGTGTTTTGTATTATTGATAAAATCATCGTTCACTTTAATTTCTTGTTTTGTTATAACTGCAGGTTTTTGAATCGAAACACATCATCATTTGAATTCTTTTTTATTAAAAGAATTATTTTGGCTTTTACTACAAATATATTAGTTGTTGTTTCAACTCAAGTCATTGAAGCATTAGAAATCAGACGAGAGTTTCGAATCCAAGATTTAACAAAATTGATCATCTTAACGGCCCTCTGGAACACATGTTTGAATAGTTCACACATAAGCTTTACTTTCTGTAAACAAAAATTCTTCAAATTATGAGAAAAGTATATGAAAAAATCTTAGTAATGTCGTGTCTGCTTAGATATCACCTTGAGAATCTCTGCGTATCAGCAGAGGTACATGTACAGAGAGGGAAATGACATGGCACTTAAAACCTTGGCCAGTATGCTTCAGAAAAGTACAAGTAATCTTATTTCAATTTGCATCATTTAGTACTCAGAATTTGTATAAGTTTGGAAAAATTACATTTTTAGATAAGTATCTTGAACGAAATTCAAGTTATTCAAGAAATTCAATTTTCTATAAAAAAATTTGTTTAGAATATTAAATATAACTCAAAACTGTCATTGCAGGTAGGATATTTCATCAAAACGTATAAATGTAATTCGTCACTACTTTTTAGAAAATCTTAATATATTAAAAGGCAACTTATACTAAATTTTAGTCAAATGCTATAAATTTAGTCAAATGCTATAAATTTTGATTTATTTTTTTCATCTATGATATTTAAAAATTAAAATCCTTATTAATATCTATTAAAAATGTTTAATTTAGCTTTTAGAATGTGATTTATTTTGTGTTCTAGGAATAAGAAATCTTTACGAAATGTTTTATCTTTGAAAATTTATGTGTCATACCTTCGTCTATTATGATTTTTACATGGACGGTATGTCATATCTTCTTACATTGTGAATACATTTTTAATTGCTCTTTTATTTTATGATTTTGAGGACCAACCAACCATCATCAAATTGGTTAATGTGTAGAGCAATGTCATTATTTTTTAAATTAACTTTTCTCAAATATCTTTTATTCCAGATAAACTCCTGGATGATTGGCTGAGGATGATTTGTTTCTAGCTAAATGTAAATAAATTTAACAGATATTACAATTCTAGAATTTGAAATAACAGCTTCACCAAATATATTTAACTTTTAAAATCGACTTACTTGTTGTAGAAGTTTGATCTTTTGGTGGATCAGTCTAGTCTATTTTAAATTAAATCGGCACTATTGTTGATTTGTTTATTCTTTGGGCGACATTATCAATCAGAAATTCTAATTTAATTTCATTGATAATAATACCAAAATGAACGTTAAATATCGTGTTTTCCATATTGGGTGTACACAATATTTTTTTTTAGAATTTGTTTTTTAGAATTTCTTTTCCGCAAATATTATGCACTTAACAGAAGTAAGTTTTACCTAATATGTTCGAAATATGATAGTTAGGTAAAGTTTAAAATTTTTGTATGGAAAGTAATAATTCTGGCTAGCACATCTTCTTATTTCTATATACGGTATTCGATTATTCAGTTAGATATTTCGAATTTTCTCTATTGCTCTTTGTGTCACTTTATTTAGAGTCTATGTTTCTGTGCCAAAAGTAAAGATCGAGAGAACATACTGGTCGAAAATTTGTGCTCTAAGCGTGCTTGATACGTCGAATTAGAATATTCCTTGTAGCCTTTCAAACTCTGAACAGGAGATGAACATTCTATACATATCTACTTTCAAATTGTTTTTCGACAATTCAAATTTTTGGACAAGATATACGTAACTATCGACTTTCTCTATTTGTATACTTTCTAATATTATATCTCGGTTTTATTCTGTGTTGTTAGTAAAGTATTTGGTTTTATGAATATTTATTAAACTACCTCTTTAGATTTGACTTTCAATTCCTCTAGCCTTTTTTATAGTTCTTGTGTCTCTGGCTATTAAAATCACTCACTAATAAAACTTACATATATTAGTTTTTCTCCATCTATAGTTATTCTTTTATTGTCCCAGTTGAGTGTTTTAACCATATCTTCCAAGGCCAAAGTGATTAATTTAAGAGAAATTGAGTCTATCTCGTTTAAGTTCATGTTGAATTTTTATTTTGATCCACTTCTTTAATATTATTACTTGTGATCTTGCATTCCTGTATATACACTTAAAGATGTTTGAGTATAAATCAATCGGTTATCCACTCTTCTTCTTCTTCTTCTTTGGGTACCATCTCCAATTATTGAACGTTGGCCATCAAGTTGGCTATTTTAATCTTGTTCACGACTGACCTAGACAAAGATGTTAAACCACTGACATAGGTTTTTTAACCAAGATGTCCTTGGTCTTTCAACACTACGTTTGGCGATTATTTTTCAATGAATTATTAGTTGAAGAATGCAGTATTTTTCTGGATTTCTTAAAATATGTCCAAAATACAATAGCTTCCCTATTTTCACCGATTTTATTGTTTTGCTTCCTTTTTCTTTTAATATCCTTAAAATTTTTCATTGCTTACGTGATATATCCCCTTTGCAATGGTTAAAAGAGTTTAGAACTGTCCATATTTTTATCGAATCAAAAGCCTTTTCGTAGTATTCCATTACTACCCAAAATGTTATATTATCATTTGTCTTTTTTGTGTCCTCATTGTTTGTAATTGCTCTGTAGTTCCATAATCTCATTTAAAACTAGCATGTTCCCGAGGCTAGTAGTTATATGTTTTGTTTGTTATTCTTTATGTAATAATTCTCGTAAATAACATACATAATATTGATTGTAAGCATTAACATATATATATTTTTTTTGAAACACTAATTTGCTAAATAACATCAGCAACAACCTTGCGTTGATATTTCGCAATTCAACTAGCATCAAGTAACTGCGAAACCGATTTATTGAGATATTAGGTACTGTATTACTCTCATAGAACACCATGTATCTTATAGTGTTTATTTCGATTAAAGGATGTGTTTATAATATCTTCTCTTTTAATTTTAGTTTATCAACTATAACAGAATTAAAATTTATTGGCATAAAATTAATTTGCAAGGTCTTCCAGCATCAACAATTTGAGCATTTGTGTCAGCTGATAAAAAAAATCTTAAATACAATTATTGAAAATAAATTTTTAGCTAAGAAACATTAATCAAACAAGCAACCTATAAATTTTTTTTAGAAATTTCCGAAGTGCACATGTAATCCCTCCGAACGCGTTTCCCTTGTTTCATACATTAATTTCCCAATTAACAACGTCACACTTGGTGCTTCACAGGCCTAGTATGGAAAACAGTTATTCCCTATTTTACATATTATTAAAATCTATCACTAGTTATGTTACTGATTTATTATTCAAATACGAGATGTTGCCGATAGGTTGGGAACAAATAAAAAATGTAATCTCTAAGGAAAGGTTTTACTTAAAATAAAAATATGATTAAAACTGAATTTATACGGAACGCCGGAACGTAGTTTGTCTAAAACTTTTAGGCGTTTTATACAGAAAATGATTTTTTTCCAATTAGCACTGTAATTTTTCACTTTTTTGTTTCTAGTTTTCATTACAATTGAACAGTACTTGCAGATTGAAAGAAATTTTTAGACTATAAAGAAGGCTGAGAATGTAAATAAACCTTTTTGCTTTGGTTATTGAATTTGCTGCCTTAACGCTGATTGTATGTTACGTTATCGTCCTAAGAATTCAATTTAGGTTTCCAATTGCTATTAAATTATATTTTCAATAGGCGCAATTAAATATAACTGGGCTAAATGTAGACTAAAAATCAGTAAATAATAGTGTCTAGTAAAATAAATACTTCTTTAATCCATTTTTTACTGAATAAATTCGAGTTTAAAATATTTGAGTGGGATTGGTTATGACAGGTAATAATTTGTAAATTATTTTATTTGGAGTTTTCCACGCACATTAAACTGAAGTAAGGTTTTCCTTTTGTAGCATAATTATTCAAGCTGCTATATATAAATGATCTGTTGAACTTTTTTCACTTGCTTAAGGAATATAAAATATGTTAAGCTTGCTATTAGCTAAATTCAGGAACATTTCATTTACATGTTACTAATGAAATCAATTATAAACTTAACTCTTAGATTGTGTGGCGGTTGCTGCACCAGATCTAAACAGTGAAGAAAAGCTTCAAGTCATGTAACCCCTTTTACGACCAACAATTTATCTTGGATTGAAAGTTATATATATTCAATGGTTTCAATCATACAGTTGGCAAAAAAACTGTAATTCGTAAAACCACTCATCCAAACAAAAACCATCGTTATACAAACTGACCAAAAATTCCAGTGAAGAATTCCGTTTCCTTTGGAATTTTTAAGGGAGTGTAACTTTTTTAGATATTACACAGCTTTACAAAGAAAAAGTGGATGTCTATTTGACCGGACCATTTTATTATTACGTAATTAGATGCCCTGAATCCAAATCTGAGGTCCGTTAAACTCTATCACGCCATGTTCAAGGTCATTCCAAGGTCAAAAACGACTAAATAAATCTGATGAACTAGATACGTGCGTTTTTGAGGTTGATGAATTCAAATTCGCGGCTTGTTTAATGCCCCAAGGTCAGCCAGAGGTCATTTCAGCGACATTTCAAAGTCAAATTGAGAAAAATCAACTAAATAGATATGTAAAAGAAGATATGTAGACTTTTGGGTGCGCTGAATCTGAATTAATGGTTTGTTTAACACCTCAATGTTAACCACAGGCCATTTCAAGGACAATTCAAGGTCAAATTGAAAATAATCCACTAAATAAATCTGCAAAAAAAAAGGTAAGCCATGCGCAGCTAGACCGATATTCGTTACACATCAGACAGGCAAGCGGATTGAGATTTTGAGCCGAAACTCAAGCTCCCAAAACCACGTATCCCACGCGCAGCTACATCGATGTTCAGCACAAGCAGGCAAGTGAACGGTGCAAGTTTTCAAGGTAAAACCCAAGCTTCTAAAACCAAATACCCCACGTTCAGCTAGATCGATATCCTTTACATAACAGCTAGGCTAGCGAGGCGAGTTTTTTTCTCATACACACATACATAGAGCGTAACGAGCATTGATGTCGCTGCACGTAGGAAATGTGGTTATGACAGCCTATATTTTGGCATATTGGTCCGGTCACCTAGCTGCTGTGTAGTGGCCTTCAATATAGCTGCGCGTAGAGTGTGTGGTTTTGGCAGCTTGAGTATTGACTTACAAACTCGATCCGCTCCCCTGTCTGCTATGTAATCGATATCACTCTAACTGTGCGTGAGATATGGGAACTTGAATTTTGGATTACTATTTCATAATAACTAACTCCGCTTGCATATCTGCTGTATAACGGATATCAGTCTAGCTGTGCGTGGGACACGAGGTTTTAGAAGCTTGAGTTTCGACTCAAAAACTTGATCAGTTTACCTATCTGCCATGTTATGGACATTGATTTAGTTGCGCATGGGTTCTCTTCTTTTACTGATTTATTTAGTGGATTTTTCCAATTTGACCTTGAAATGACTTCTGTTTAACCTTGAGGTATTAAACAAACCACGAATTCAGACTTAGCGCTCTCAAACGTCTACATATCTTCTTTTACAGATCTATTTAATAGACTTCTCTCAATTTAATCTTGAAATGACGCTGAAGTGACCTCTGGTTGACCTTAGGGGATTAAACAAGGTTAAAATTTTTGACTCGGAAAGTTTTTCGATTATTTTTTCTCATTTAGTTGACTCCAAAGTGATAGATCGTTTTAACAATTCATTTTTTATGGAGTTTTCAGAAGATACTAATGGTTTGGTAGATTATCAATTGCAAAATATATAAATTTTAAGTAGCCTGATTTCTTTTCTGGTCAGTGTTAAAGCTTCCTTAATTAAAAATCTTAAGCTTGAAGGTAGCATTAATTTGCTGCGCTGTTGTCTAGGAGTGCGTTTTCATTACTATCTATTCATGTTTTTAGTAGATACATCTAGTATACTCTTCCGCTCTGATTGTGAATTTTTCGGTATAACGAAGATTCCTGTCTTGCCAAAATGTCAGCATTTTCATTGTTTTCTGCACTACTATATTTCGGCCTTTATGCAAGTGTAATTCTATAGTGGTGCAGATGTACTAAAGACATTTCAAATATATTCTGAAGACATGCTTAAGCTTTATTAACTGAATCAATGTTAGTATAGATCAGTTTCCCAAAATTGTTTGTTTCGTAGATTACAAGCTAATTTTTTATGTTTTCCCTGACTACTCCTGTCTTTCTAATATTAAATTTTTACAATATTCTCAAGTAAAATGCAGTCTTGTCAATCTCAACGTTGCAACATACACTGTTGACATTTTTCATAATATCTCCGACTGGGTGCCGCCCAATGCACACCTTCGCGTTTTGCGTTTTATCACCAGACCAAGGCTTGACGCAGAGCTGCGCGATTTCACAAGGTGTACTGTAGAGTGAAAAATATTGAAATTAAAAAAAAAATAAAATTACAACTAAATCGACACAAAATCAAATATCATAAAATTCTTACATCAAATTTTATTGCAGGTAGGAGATTATACCCAGAACTCAAAAATCGTTGCAGCTTCCATCTATTTTTTCGGTCCATGATTTCAGAGCTCTGTAAACTTTGGCTATAGTTATAAAATACTTTTAGTGGGATGATGTTTTGTTAGCACATTTTCAAAATTCGGCTTAAAATTAGTATCGGAGATGGGAACGCCTTCGGTTTTGTGTTTCTCTCATTTGTGCACTACTTGGCTCCGTCGATTTTTCTTGAATTTGTATTTTTGATTGTGGTGAATGGAATTGATTTGACTCTTGAAGTGAATCGATCGTAGTAAATTCCATGTGTGTATCAAATGAGTAAGCGGGGTGTATCTCTGTAGACGCGAGCGTATGGCTTCGTTGACCCAAAGGTCGTAAACCAGGGAAGTGGTTGGATTGTGAAAGAATTGTTGAAGAAACCTCGTAGTACGATTCGTTTTCGAAATCGATGAATTGTCTGCCGAGTTTTGCAGTATTCGTAACGGAGTTGTCTAAATCGATAAGATTCCTCTGAATCTGTTCACTGTGGTGCTGTGGTTGTTGTGTTTGTTGGCGAAAGGAAAGGCACCCAAGGGGTGCCGGAGAGGACCCACCGTAACCTCCCGACCCAGGAAAGATCCAGGCCTCCTCACCTTTCTTGCTGTTTATTTGTGGCATTGGGAATTGTTGAGCCATTTTACGGTCTTAAATTTGGAAGAGTTTTGAAGTTTTGTTGTTTTTTGTGTGAGCCAAAAGTCAAATGGGGACTTTAATTTAATACAAGACGCGTATGGAGGTGAGCTGAAGTGCTCTACGAGCCTTGTGCAATGTGATTGGGGTAATCTAATTATTGAAAAATTAGATTGATTGGTTGCAACTTTTGAATGTACTGTGTGGGAGTTTGTTTGTACGAGAAAGTCAATCTAAATTTGTCAAGTGTTTGTCTTTTGGTCGAAAAAGATTTTTCGCAAATTTAATTGTATTTCTCGTTTGTATCCGAAATCCGCTGCCTTCTCCGAATTTCACGATATTTTATATCACGGTGATTTGATGGGACTTTTCTGTTAATTTTTTCGCGCTCGAATTTTTGAGCCAAATTTTTCAAAGTATTTACCAATTTAGAAAAAAATTCGTGCGGGACCAACCTTAGAAAAATGCTTTTCTAAGTACTTTTTTGGTATTGTTTAATATATGGGGATGGTTCAAGGCTTTTGCAAACCTTTAATGTCTTTGGAGAGTGAGTTTATTGGGAACACTCTTTATTTAATTTGTTTCGCGAAGTTTATGACGGTGATCCGTAATTGCAACCCCAGTTCGTGTATACAATTACGAATAACACCCGTCTTTCGAACTCTAGTATATCGGGCTCTGAGGTTTAGAAAACCTAGCTTACCTTAACCTGTAAATTTAAATCAGAGGAACCCCGATATACCGTATTTAAATCCGATTTCAGCAAAAACAAAAATTAAATTACTTTTAGAGTCTTCAGGCGCCCCAGCCTCTGGCAATTTCCCGGGAAAAAGCTACTAGTTCGTCCAGGGGCCTCGGAGGTGCTTTGTTTTAACTTAAAATTAGCAGAAATAATCCTTCAGCCACGCAGCCGTCTGAAAAGATCGTCGAGGTTGATATTTTCTGGGCTATTGAGCCTTCCTGCAGAATTATCTTCTCGAATTTGTCAAATATATTTCCCCTAAAATACGAATTTCTTTTAAGAAAATGCGAATTTCTTTCAAAAAGTTTCGATATCTGACAAATTCTAACGTTCTTTCTTCACAACTGATGTTTTGTCTCTTCAAAACTGATGTTTCGTGATTTTCTGTCTCTTCCTTGAGCATAAAATGTTGGCAGTGACGTTTTGGCTGACTATTGCACAAAACATGGGGTTTATATAGTTTCCGAGAGCTGGCTCTACTCTCTTGTGTGTAACCAATCGGAACAAAGCGAACTTTTGATTGGACACTTTTTCGTTTACGCCGGAACTATATAAGAAAATTGCATTGTGCGATTACCGGCATTCTATCGCAGGATCGCGACGAATCTTGCGGCAATCGATTGGATTTTTCATTATGCAATTTCTCATTCCATTGTAAATTTGTTAATCCGTAAGGGATATTTACAATATTAGTCATGTTTAATTATAAATCCCCCCGCCAATGATTTCCAGTTTAATTCTTTACTTTGTAAGAAGATTGACAACCGCCTTGAAAGCCATCTTCAAGAGGCATGAGGATAGACAAGTGATCAAAAATTTCTTTGCCTTTGTCCATATTGTAGAATAAGTAGAAGATATTTCTTTATGTAGCCGAAATTATCGATATCCATTTTTAAACTGCGCCTTAAGTTCTTCGTTAGTATTTATTCCGCTAAGTCCTTCTTGTCATACCACATCCGATTCATCAAATTCACCACATGGATACTTTAGTCTTTCCATGGTCAATGGATCCTCAAATATGATTTTAAAGTCTGTGTATAGGGAATTTTAATATTGAACGTTTGCTTAATGGACTCTGTTTTTAATAAACTCAGACTGCCACCAAGTTCATCTCATTGACATAGCTGGTTTTGAAGATATTCCAAAATATTCTAGAGAACATTATACCCCAATGTCAATTGATTTCCATAAACAAAGTCTCTAAGAAGTGGAAAACTACTCAAATTATTTCCTTCTTCAGATTGTCAATAATACAATTTTTGTAACAGTGAAATAATGTTGGCTTTGGCACGCATAACATTTACATTTTTTCTTTATAATCGCAGATTCCTCTTATTTCTGTAATATTCTACACAATACAATGCAGGAATGTAATATCGTATAGCCTCAGCCACATGGTTCTCGCGCTTCCTCCAGGGGAAGATTTACTCATCTCAGATATACTCGCATATCATAAAGTTGGAGCTTTGTGGGGGGGCCCCTTCCATGTTGTCGGGCCTTAAGATCCTCTGCATTTCCTATAAACTTCCGGACAGTTCGAGTGGTCTCAAGTAGCACGCTTTTGTATACCCTTACACAGATTCGCTAAGGCCCAATTCCTTGAAGACTCATCGGTACTATATTGGTAGTTGATGACATTATCCGGACGTTACTCATTCCACATCGTCTGCATATTTGTACCTCCAGATCTCTATGTTCTCTTTATGTTGTTCCGTCGGATAGTCGTTAGGGATGGTGACTTCTATTAGTGTTGCTCGCTTGGATGTTTTCATAATTTCTTATACTCTGGTGCGTAAAATGCTTGGAATCCTCCTGTTATGTTCTCTGTTTTCTTTGATATTCAACATCCATATTGGCATTTATTGATTTGAATCGAGAGGTCTTTGATTTTGTATTTCAGATAGTTTCTCGTTGGAATGACCTGATCTTGGTAGTTAATCCCCTGATGCTGATATGTCAATATTTTCCTGTTTGACCTCATTTGGGTGTCTTCCATGATGAGGCTTGATAAGGTTTTATTATTAGTATAATTATCGTATGAACTCTAAGCACTCTATCAAGCAACGAGAAACATTTTTCTAGATACAAGAGAATTCGTTTTAAAAAGGTGCTAATTTATTCTTAAGGAAGATCACTGCATTATTTCAATCTATAGTATGGGAATTCACAAATTAACCACAATTTTTTACAATTTAATTTTCTTATATATTCTTTAAAATTACTGAATAATAAATTTTATGTTCAAAGTACTAACACAGTTTCTTAGATAGACGTGTAATTGTAACAGCCTCAGGTCACGAATTATAGCAATTATTACTTCTTTCAAAGTTGATTGACCGTTAACTTTACTTAGACGGTCAGTTAATGATTCCAAAATGACCTGAGGACCCTCTTAATTTATGAAATTAGTTTAGTCTTTCGAAAGTTAGCGCGCCTATTCTAGGTGTAGTTTTTGAGCCGATTGTCATTTTTTAGGTCACCTTTGGGTCGCTCTGAGGATATTACTTGACATTTGTTCCAATTAACCGGACATTGATGTAGTGAGTTTTAAGGAGCTGAAACTACGCCTTTGTTCCCTGCAAATTAGCTTTAGCAAAGGGACTATTTATTATGAACTTCTATTCGGTCCAAAGGAAAAAAATAAATTAAAAGGCCCTTCAAACTTCGAAGTCTTTTAAACCAAGTTTTATTTTTTATTTTCCGGCATATTCTTTAATAAGCCGTCAGTCAACTTTACGATTGTTAGTGTTTCCATGGTCAGGCTTAATTTTTTTAGCGGAAGAGATCAATACGGTTAAAATACTGGAGCAGTCAAAAATAAAGTTACGTAAATGGAGGGCATTTAAAATGTAATATACAAACTGATAACAAAACAGTGTCGTTTAGATCAAATTCATTATCGTAGAGAGAAATATTTATAACATACATTTTTATCTAGCCAGTTTTAGAAAAAATTGTTAGGAAAAGATGTAAAATAAGCTTTACTAGTATCATCCTAAAAAGAGACTAAGTTCTTAATGAAAATGTGCCGTGAAAAGTGGTGAGATGTAAATGTGGTCGTGTTCTCAAGATCCTTGCTAAGGAAATAAAATAAGTAGTTGAAGCTTTGTGTCTAGAATTGATCGAAACTTGGTCTTAGCCATGTTGAAATTTGTATAACTTCATTAGACATAAAAGGGAATTGATTTCAAATGAGACACTATTCATCTTCGGAAGCCCTCTGACTAGTATAATGATCAAACATTATTCAATTCAATTGTCAAGCACCAAATGAGGTAAAATGTGTACTGCATTTTGAAATTTTTTGTTGCCCTGAAATTTTTTTTGTATTTTTTTTGTGTCTACTGTAATGTACTGAATTCAAGTATGAGCTCGGTTTTTACTTATAACCCATAAGTATTTTGAGGAAGAAAGGAGACTATAAAATATGAGTTTCACGTTTCCGGGTTCAACAGTAGTCCGCTGACATGTTTAGGGATCCATTTGCTGGTGAAATCTTTCTCCGTGTTCGTCTGACACTGCACATAAATTGTCAGGGAAGAATTCCAAATGGGAGTGAAGAAAATGACATGTTGTATCCTAACGTCTTGTAAAACGGGATAAGTTTTTCAACTAGATTTTTGTAGTTCCCCGATTTTTTGTTATCTAGCAAGTTGCTACATACACTTTTGAAGGCAGTCCACACCCTATTTTCTTTTCTCGAAAGTGTAGTTTCAAAATTTTCATGTTTAATAAAGGTGTCATATTTATGGCTCAACGAACATTCCTTCTTTAAACTTTGCCTCACTTATATGACCAAATTTCCATCTCATATAAAGAAAAGCATTTTCTTCTCTATTTAAGGATTTAACAAAATTTTATGTAAGCCCTAGTTTTATGTACACAGGAGGTAAATAAGGACGTTTTTCAGACCGGGCATAATGTTTTTACGTAACGGCTAGCTTTTAACGACATAATTATGGTTTGTGGCTCTGCTGTCACATTCAATAATAGCTGGTGTAGACACTCCACAGTTCCATAAGTACTGCTATAACTTTTAGATCGGCGCAGATATTCCATTTATGATCTTCGTATTTTATGTTTTGAAATAATATACGCATGTTCTCGTACGTTTCTTTCATATTTATAGCATCACCCACGGGAAGAGATAATTGTTCATTTCCATTAAACAATAAAACTGCCTTTAGACTTGTCTTCGAAAAGTCGATAAACAATCCCACTCGGTAGGTTTATAGGAAAGGCCAAGTTAGTTGATTAAACCCTAAATATCATCACAGTAAAGTCATTTGCCACTAAGAAAAATACTGCCAGCATAGACTGTCTTTTCCGAAACGTGGAAATTTTCACTCCTTTTTGTAACAGATTTTACTGTTGTAAATAAGATTCAAACAGCTTTGTATTTGTTTTGGAAAGATTCAAATCACGAATAAGGTCGTTGAGCTCTTCCTGAGATATACAGTGGGGCTGTTTACTGCTATTACATTCATAATCGTCGTTCTCTTCAAAACTGGCAGCGATTTTTCGTTTAAAATCATCTAGTTCATCCAATTCCGAGTTGCTTTCGTATTTTTCTGTAGGTTTAGGGACAGGTATGCTAGAAACGTCATGAGATACAGGTCTCATGACTAAGGGAATATTAGGATATACAATCTTATGAAAATACCCAGAATTTGTTAAGCATCCTACTAAGGTTATTGAACAAGTATGGCAGCAAATTTTAGGAGCCCAAGTGTTATCCTGATGGCCAACTTTGCACCTAAAATATAATAAAATAGTTTTATGTAAAATTGAAATTTATAATAGAGGAAGGAAACAAATTACTTAAAAACTATGAATCCAACTCAGTTTCTCTGTGGCTGTTTTTACCTAATAAGAGGGTTTATAATATTATGTAACGGTAAATAAGAATTTTCAATCTTAATCAAGTGTTCAATTGAATTTTTCCATCTCTCTGCATCTGCGCGATCTGTGCTATTTTTCCTAATCAAATCTATGACGCTAGATCTTAGTGTAGAGTGGTGTTTGCGGAGCGTACCTTAGATTTTAATTGATACGACATGTTTTGTAGGATTGAAAATGCTACAGTATGGGAGAAGACGTAGAACCGTATGTCCTATATTTCTTGCCATAGTGTCACACCCTTACTCTTTTTTAAAGTTAAGTGCTTTCAGCAAGTCTAAAACATCTGTTTTTCTATAATAATATTCAAAAAATATGTCATGTTCAAGCAAGTTAGCAGTTGTATCTTCATGGAAATCTAACGAAGAATTTTTTATGTTTTCAGCGGAAAGTCACAAAGTATTTTGAACCCAACCAACCTCTGATCCCGCATATAATATGGTAATTTTTTTCCCTTGATTGGATGGAGCTTTTATTTCAGATCTGCCAGACGAATCGGACTCACCTTTCGATGGCGTCATCGTATGTTTCATCAAGGTAATATGATGAATCGACGTTGTGATCGATATTCTTTTACAGATCTGAAGTATTCATATTGCCACTGTTGCAGTCACTGTGATTCAATTAACACTTGCTTTTTATCGATTTTGCCGCATTTAAAACTCATTTTTGTTAAATTTTTCAAAGATGTGTCCTCTGCAATAAGTCGTGCATTTAGAGATCTTATAGTGGGTACTAGATTTTCTTCGTACATGGACTAAATTTTTCGTCGAATCAAATCTGTGTCACCTTCGTCAAATTTTTTGAAAATCTCCTTGCCCTGAAGTTCGTTTCTCCCATTAAGAGGCTTTAAAAGAATGTCTCTTACTATGGAAAGAGGTGTTTTGATTAAATCACATGTTTCTCTTAAAGCAGCATCCGTAAGCTAGCCTCTGTTAAGTAGAATATATGGTATATAATTTTTACTATTTCCTTGGCATCAACAGTTTAATACTTGCTTTTAGGCAATTTAATATCGGACGCAGTGGACGAACCATGATTAACTTTTCCCATGGACAAAACATATCTCGAATAACTAAAGAACTCAAATGTACTTTTCACCGCAGTTTATAGTTTGTTGTTCAGTTAGTTAGGTTGGATGATATAAGGATTATGCTAAATTATCTAGAAGTTTTATCTACCTGAAGAAAATTCATTTTTACCTACTTAATCAAAAGAAGACAGAGCGTTAGTTAACGTTTAGTAATCGAAATATATGAATATTCTATATACCTGATTCAAAAACGGTTGGATCCAGCCCTGACTGAAATATATCACCTCGAACGAGCCCCAGCTATAAAACTAGAAACTAGCGTCAAAAAGTAAAACGATACAAGTTGAAACATACTTTACATTAAGGATCTTAAATTAGTTTCTTTAAACTCAATATGCAGGATAAAATATGTCGGACTAAAAAATTTACATGTCTCAAGGTCTTTCAGTGTCTGTATTGGGAAGTTCTTTGGGGTCTAGGTTAGTTAAAATTCAAGATTGATGGTTTATTATAGTAAACTAAATATTGGTTTGGTAAAATTTCATTCAAAACTGGTATTTAGAGAATTCTCAGATTCAAAGAATTTATTGTTGTTCAATTTAGTGTGGTCAATCCCTTTGGATAAAATGGGTACTTTTGGTGACCTTAGAAAATCATCGTAATACAAAACTAAAAATGGAAAAACAAAATTTTTATACTGGCTTCTAAAAAGCATTAAAAAAAATAACAATATAAATTATTTTATGAAATTGAAATATTTGAGGTCGGTGCCAAATTATTTCTAAACGAGACAGATGGTACATAGACAAGCCACGACAAGAAAGCAATTACAAATAAAATATTTCTTCATCTTTTTATGTGAATCACAAATTTTATCAGGTACTAATTTGGCGCCAACTTAAAAATTCCTATTTCAAATAAGAATTTATATCGATTTTTCGCTTTTAATCGCTTTTTTGAAATCGGTTCAATTTTTATATAAACAATTTATATTTTTTACAGTTCTTTTTCTAATTTCAATACCTTTTCATTAAATAAAAGTGTTCTCCAGTTTTCCTGATCTAATTAGCAAAGATCGTTTTGTTTGGTAGCCTCATTTTACTTGCTTTGCTCTGGTTCCTGACCGCTACCGTTGTTAGTGAACTTGGAGCTGCCGAGGATTATGGACCGTTGCTGATTTTGTCATCTTTCGGGGGTTTTAGCTTTTCACCTACCACGCTGGCCAGTGCGGGTTAGTAGCTTGGTAAGGATAGAGCGAAGGAAGAGTTATAATTTGAAAATAGTAAGGATGAGAAGTTTGGCTTTCCCCCAGAATAAGAGAGTGAAACGGTAGCTAGCGCTGAATTGAATCATAACACAAAAAATTGTTATGTGAAATTTTTAAATTTATTTCCTTAAATATTCTTCAACATGTTCAATGGCTCTAATTTAGTTACGAATCTTTTAACGCTGACTTTAAACATTTAGCATATATTACATCTCCCAAGAAATTATAAGATTTTACGATGTGCTGATAAATGTACTTTATAGTTCAAGCTAGACAAGTTCAGCAATAAACTTTATTTTCTCTGCAAAGCAGTCTCTATTAAGTGTGAAAAAGATATAAAACAATGAACAAAATATTATTTATATACGATTGATGCGAAATCATAAAATCTCTGAAGAAATATTCATTTTTCTACATTGGTAACTATAAAATATTTTAAATATAGAAAACTTCAATTAACTTCAGAGTATCTTGAAAATACGAAATCATGATAATCAGAAATCTTTTTCAACAATGTACTTTTAATTAAAAGAATATCTATTTATATCGCAAGGTTACAGACAAGAAAGTTTTTGATAAAAGTAGCATGGTTTGATTTATTTGGAGCTGACAAACATGAATTTGGAATTGAATTTACTTAGTTAATTTCGTGCTTAGCATAACTTTTCGGTAATAAGTATTTGAATAAAATTATAATAAATAAAAAGCTAATTCATTTTATGTTAACTCGGTTATCAAAAATTATGTAAATGTTATTATTCTTCTAATAAATATTTTTACGTTTGTGATGAGATAACTTTTCTTAGTCAATAGCGTCATTGCTGAAAAGTGCATATTTCAAAAATTTTGGGATAAAAGTCGTAAATCCAGGTAAGCTGTAGAGGGTGCAAAAATTAAAGAAGGGGTTTTAGTTTGGCCTCAGATTCGTGAGTTAATAGACCATAAATATTTTGATACTTTACTAGAAGGATATAAGATTAAAAATGTCCATTGTATGCAGATGTTTCTTCATGCTGCAGTGACCAGTTAAAAGTCCTGTCATCAGCCTGATTTGTTGTTTGCCTAGACGCAGAATTTCGGGGCATAGTTTGACTAATGGTCTGCTCAGCAATAGTTTGCTGTGTCTGTGGCCCGCAATGTGATTCCAGTCCACTTGATTTTGTTGATTTATCCGCCTGGATATCCATCCACGAATAGCGGCCTTTGTGATTCCAAATACTGGCTCTGGTCCAACAAATGTAGTAGCATACCCTTATCTTGAAAGCTGGCCCGACTTTTCATTGACCGGAACGCCTTTGTGTTCTAGCATTGACACAAGAGTGACCCTATTGTGTTTTGCCAGAGCGATAAGGTTTTAAGGATAATCCCTGACCTGCAGTGGGATTCTGTGTTACATAGAAGTCTACACCTGCTTTTTTTCTCTCGATCTCTATCGGTCAAAGCGATAATAGCATTTGTCGGCATTCTGTGTTTCTATCTTCTATACTTCGGACGTTTTCGGATATGGTACTATCCAAATGGAACACATTTTAGTAAATTTAGTGATATCTAGTTACTATTTATTTTAATTCACCGTCAATGTCAATGTTTGGCAGTTTCTTCATTGACGCATGTTGTATACTAAAAATTGTGGATAGGCTTTTATTGTTTTTCCAAAATAAAGCCAGATGATGCAAAGTTGTCCGAATTTTTTGAAGTTCAGCATGTTACCATCTGCGAATCACCTCTGAATAAGAAATGAGGTTAGATAATGCAATTTAAATAGAAAACGATAGGTGTTGACAGATCGCTTCTTTGCGATAGAAATAATCGATATCAGGCGATTATTTTGCAACACAGAATACCAGACTTATAGAATTAAAGCTACTAAGAGAATTCTTTATGACAAAGAATCTGGCTGCTGTTTTGATTCTATCGCTAGAACCTTCAGCGTTTCCTGATTTTCAGAGAAAATGTAAACGGTCCTGCATCTGTCACCCCTTCTCAAATTCTCCCAAGGTAATATAATGTAAACAAATTTTTCTCGGGTTGAAGAAGCGTTAATAAATAAATTAAAGTAGTGTTGCTAGCAAATGTAGTTGCTATTTGCTTTAAATTATCTAAACTCCACATAAAGTGTAATGTAAACTCTTCCGGAATTGCCGATGACTAAAAATAACATTTATTTAAATTTAAATAATCCAAATACATATAAGTAATATTTCACGCCCCTGGATTTTCGAATGTTTTCCAACGCTTGACCGTGGATAGTAGATTAAAAACTTGACAATGACAATAAAATCATTCAGCGGGTTCAAAGAGTGGAAATATTTTGACAGGTTTCATTATGTCTATAGGTAGTTTTTGTGAACACTTTAAGAAAGCAATTGTGATCATTTGTTTTTAGTGTTATCTTTATGTTTTATCTTAAATTTTATATTTACATTTTATTAAATTTTTCTACTCGGCTTTTTATTATGGGTTCCATAATTTTTTTTTTTCGATAATTGTTTTTTGCTAAGGTGTTTTTAACTTTGTTTTTATTTTGGGTTTAAATTTTGAATGGGAAAACTTGATAGCTCTATCAGTTTGCGCTGTGACAACAGTTTTTTTGTACTTTTTGGATGCTACTAAATTGTAATTTAAGTATCTCCCTGACTGCCACACAAAACCGAATTGTTCTCTGCGCTGGTTTGTTTTTATTTTACCATTTTCATCATAATGAATAGTGATGTCTAGGAAACTAATGGCTTCATTATTTTCTTTCTTTAGTGAAAATTGTATTTTGTTATGTTAGCTATTAAATTTATTCAGGTTGTATACAATATACAGTCGTTGATGTAGCTTTTAAAGAAAATAGGTTCGCAGTCTAGTTGTTTCATTATATTCTCTATTAGAAGTTCTATTTCGAAGTTTGCTACTGCTGCAGAAATTGGTGAGCTCTTGACAATACCGTAAATTTGCTAATAGAACGAATTTTGAAAATGGAAAAAGGTTTATGTTAAACAAAGTTCGTCTGTCATTTAACAGGTTTTACATGTTTGTGTTATAGTAGTAATTTTTGTCCATAATTACAGTTTTATTACATTTTTGGCAGTTAACTCTTCTGGAATTGCCGCTGACTAAAAGTAACATTTATTTAAATTTAAATAATCCAAACACAAATAAGTAATATGTCACGCCTCTGGATTTTCGAATGTTTTCCAACGCTTGACCATGGATAGTAGATTAAAAACTTGACAATGAAGTTTTTTTCTTGCGATCCTAATTGGCCCTTAGCTACCAAAATCATTTAGCGGGTTCAAAGTGTGGAAATAATTTGACGGGTTTCATTATGTCTATAGGTAGTTTTTGTCAACACTTTAAGAAAGCAAATGTGATCATTTGTTTTTAGTGTTATCTTCATATTTTATTTTAAATTTTATTTTACATTTTTGGTCAAACAATTTAGATGATTAGGTATATATGGGAATTTTATTTTTAATTTAGGTGCAAAAAATTTATTCTCTCACACATTCTTCTGTGGGAGAAAGGTCTTTTTAGAGAAATGAGTTCGAGCAACTAAGTGACAAATGGTTGTAAAGAATTTTCTTCAATTTTTCATTTGTTGGATGACTATGTTGGTCCCGGCAGGGCCATAAAAATGCAAAAACCTACTTAAGATTATTCGAAAGTTGTTCCTCTCAGCGAAATGGCAGTATGTTGGGGATTGTTCAAGGCTGTGAAAATTTAAACCTTTGAAAATGACCTTCAGTGACTCCTCTTGGGCCTTGCGGGACATCCATAATGTGAAACTGTGAAGAATTCGTCAAACTAGGACAGCAGAAAGAATTCAAACGATAAGTGAAAATAAATAATTTTTGACTTCTTTATTTAAAAAATGACTTCAAACTTCAATGACCTTGAAAATAGACTTGAAGGACTATTTTTGTCAAGGTCGTCAAAACTTGTACATTTCATCTAGTACTTGTTGAAGGCATCTTCAATGTTTAATATGCTCAGCAAATCACTTAAATTTGTCAAAAACTTCTGGAAGCTTTTTAAACACTTGGGCTTTCCCTGAACAGAATAACAAATTATAAAATATATTTCTGAAGTGAAATTTCCAGTTCTTTTCGAATGCGATATCAAAAAAAGGGGTTGCCATTAAAATAAAACGAATTTGACATACACTGATCTTGAAAATTTACCCGAAAGTGAAGATGGTCTAGGTCGCTCATTTCTTTGCATTTTATCCACTTGTTGAAAACGCCTTCAACGTTTGTTATTCCCAGAAACAATTTTCAGTTGAATAAAGTCGTATTTATTAATTTTCCCATATCGTTTGAATTCTTCCAGCTGTTCTAGTTTAGCGGATTTTTAGCAGTTTCATGTTGTGGATGACCCGCAAGGTTCAAGAGGGGGATCACTGAAGGTCATTTCCAAAGGAAAAAAATTTCGCTCTTATCCAAACCCCCAGTACTCTAATTTTCCCCTAAGTCTTGAACATTCCCCAATATTCTGCCATTTTGGGATTTTTTAATATCTGACCTTGAAATGATCTTGGCTTTGACTTTCGAGGTCAAATATGGGACCTCATTTAAAAAGTTATCATGACCTTTATATGCCCTTCAAGATCAAGATGAGGTCAAATTTACATGCACGGTTTGATTTCTAGAAACTTTTGTAGAAAATGTTTCCCTCCATCGCTTTTAGTTCTCGAAGCTTTGGTTCATTCAAAGTACGAGGACATTTGACCTTCAAATGACCTCTAGATGGAATTTTATTCCTTTTAATTTCTGTAATAAAAAATGGGGGTTTCCATTTAAAAAAATCATCTTGACCTTCAAATGATCTCGAAAATTGATCTCAAGGTCAAGGTCCTTAGTACAGATAAATGACTCCCTCTATCTTTGACAATTTTTAACTGAATAATTTTTTTGTAAATAGAGTATTTTAAAAAATACTTGGATCTGTAGATTATAATGGCTTACCCTGTACATAGAATGGGATTCTTCGTAGAATCATTTTATTTTTTATTATTTAACTCGTTTGTGAAGATTTTTCTAAATGCGTTCATCCATATATATATATATATATATATATATATATATATATATATATATATATATATATATATATATATATATATATACATAAAGTAGATACGGTTCAAGTAGTGCTTCAAAGTGTAGGTTACGATTTATTTCCTTTTTGTTATAATTCCATACATTTTTTAGCCATTGAAACCCTCTTATCTTTTTAATCCAACAAAGAAGCGTTATTCTTACTTTAATGAGAATACTTTACCTTGGAAATCTGTAAAGAAAGACAGACGAGATGATCGTCTGTAAATATCAGGTTATGCAAATACTTCAATAATATTGTTGTCTCAAAAATAACAAGCTGAAGCTTTTGAAACTGGATATATAAAGTAAAGGATTCAAACAATTAAATAAACATCAGCTAAGGACAAAATACATAAATCTACCTCATAAATAAGACAGAGAAAGAATTAAAAAACGGCGAGATTTATCTAGAAAGGTTATACAAAGATAAGTAGTTTAAATTTTATTCCTTCAAACCTTCTGAAATATATTCTTTATGGTCTTCTTTTTGAAATTTAAAATAAGGGATGTTTGTTTTAAACTCTTGAATAAGTATTGCAGAGTGAGGATCAAATTTGATTGAATTCGTCAAAAAACATGTCATATTTTAATTTTGGTTGTAATTAGTTAATGACTCTTTGACATTTCATTAAATTTGAATTATTTATCTGACGCCCCTTTCCTTCACAGTAGTTGCACCTAATATTAAAATATCCTATTCAAAATTAAAACTCAATCAAATTTATTAGAAAATTAACAAAATATCGGGATTCAATTTGCAATTCAAAATTTTTGATTTTCTCCACAAACCGAAATACATCTCTGGTATTGATTTGGTATCCATTTCCCAATTTCACTTTTTCTTGGTTAGTTGAGAGTTCTATCAATTCTTCTTCTGAATTTTATGATTCTGCCGTGACTACATTTAAGAAAGGATCTAAAACCCAACTCGATATGTTCATGCTTAGAGGCAGTTTTGACTGATCTTGTAAATGATATTTGCTCGTTTTTTTTAGAGACCTTTTTAGTGCCTTTAACTTTGTTTTTATTTTGGGGTTTAAATTTTGAATGGGAAAACTTGATAGCTCTATCGGTTTGCACTGTCACAACTCGTTTTTGTACTTTTGAGGTGCTACAAAACTGTAATTTAGATATCTCCCTGACTGGCACACAAAAGTGATTTGTTCTGTGTGCCAGTTTGTTTTTATTTTACCATTTTGTTCATAATGAATAATGATGTCTGGGAAACTGATGGCTTTATTATTTTTTTAAAGTGTAAATTGTATTTCGTTATATTAGCTATTAAATTTATTGAGAGTGTGTATAATATACAGTCATCGATGTACTTTTTTAAAAAAAAAATATGTTTGTAACCTAGTTGTTTAATCAAGGTTTATGAATTTTAGTACTAAGCCTGTCTTGTCAATAAGATCTATCGTGTCTTCATTAAACTGTCCTAATGGTCCCTTTGCAACTTATATTACTAACATACTTACACTAGCATACAATGCAGATAATAATTTTTATGTCAAGGATTCCTTTTCTTCCAGTGAATTCATTAACAATCGCCAATTACCAGATAACTATGTCATTGTGAGTTCTGATGTTGTCTTTCTTTTTACCAATTTACCACTTGAATTAGTCTTAACAAGTCTTAAGGACCACTGTAATAACATATCTAATTTTTGTGCAATGGACACTTTCGAAAAAGTTCTCACTTTTATTTTTGATTCTAACTATTTTGTGTTTGAAAACTCATACTCCAGATAAATCTGTGGAACCGCTATGGGGAGTGAATTATCACCAATATTAGTCAATTAAGATGATATTATAGAAAACTGCTTAAAATACCTTCCTTTTTATATTCCTTTTGTAAAGAGGTTCGTTGACGATTTCCTTTTGGCCTTTCCTGCTCATAAAATAGATGAAATCTTGGAGATGTTTAACTCATACAATTTCTATCTCCAATTCACGATCGAGAAGGAATACTCATCACACAGCGTACCATTCCTGGACATGTTGGTAAGACGTATAGAAACCAACCTTCTAATAACCAGTTGGTACAGAAAGCCTATGTGCCTGAATAGATTTATAAACTTTCAATCTTACCTCCTTCGAAAATAAAAACCAAACTCATACTAGGAATGAAAAGGAGGGCAATTAAACTTACCCATCCAGACTTTAGAAATGACAGCTTGCAACTACTTAAAATAATTTTCTTACAAAATTCATATCCACTTCCTATGATCAATAATTTTTTATATAGTACACAATATGACTTACCAGAGAACATTTTTGAAAGAATAAGCCAACCCTCTTTAATACGTAAACAACCTACTCAATTATCACGACCAGGTTGATCATTCTATCTACATGTCTCTTCCCTACATTGAAAATTTAACTCCCAGACTGAGAAAGGTTTTCCATAATATAACCTTCATTAAAATTGTAATTAAACAAATCAAAACAATTGCGTTAATTTATTCTAGAACTAAAACATTTATCTCACTGAAAGAAAACTAGAACATTATCTATAAGATCTCATGCCCAAATTGTGACCAAGTTTATATAGGCCAAATCTCTAGAAATTTTTCAGGTAGAATAAGTTCTCATAAAAGCAATTGTAAGAGAGGAATGGTTTCTTGTGGTCTTGCAGAGCATGTACTAAATAAGGGTCATTTAATGAACTTTGAGAGACCGAAAATCCTAGCAAAAGAAAATAATTTCCATAAAAGAGTCTTCCTAGAAATGGTTCACATAAACAACGAACCACTTTCTATGAACAAGAGAGGAGATATAGAAAACCTTAGCGTAATTTATAGTTACTTATTACAATTAGAAAGCAATGGAAATCGATCCCCCACTGTTCAATTTTCTCAGTCAGATACTTTTGAACCACTGTTCTGAATGTTACTATCACACTGTCCAACTGGGTGTGTAGGTTGCCGTTCTTGACGTTAAAATAGCATTTTGCTTTGTTTGTTATTACAATTTCTAGTTATAATTTTCATTTTTCATTATTTTTTCGCTTAATAACATAATATTTGTCAAGAACAGTTACTTCCCTTCTCAGAACGATTATTTGTTCTTGGGCGGTGTAAATTGTATCTTTTAAAACGCGCTTTCAACTGTCAAAAATCAATGTCATTTTCAAATTAAAATGGCGTTTCAACGATGTTCACGTGTTTTAAAAATTATTTTCTGAATTAATCAAATTAGTTTTGCCTATCTGTTGAACAAGACCTATCATTTTGGTAGGTCTTTTTCTTTATTTTTATTCACAGTAATAAAATTAAGGAAGGTTAGTTCAGGTTTCTCTTTTGTAGAAGTCCTGAGGAAGGGAATAAAATTTCTCGAAAGCTAGACTAACAAAAAAGAGTTTTCTTTTCTGGCCAACCATCCTTTTGACTGCAGCCCCACAAAAGTGCATTAAACCTCTCGGTTTAGTTGGCTTTTTCTTATATATATATATATATATATATATATATATATATATATATATATATATATATATATATATATACATATACAGGTGTGGAAAATCCAAAACAGAACCTCTAAATAATGGAAATATAACAGAAAGAGACGGATAACCCGTTGAGCCATGTTGAAAAAGTGAAATAAAACATACTGTTGTATCGTAGTTTGCTTTCTGGTTTCCAGCAAAGATGGTTGGGGGGGGGGGGGGTCGTCAAAACACAGTGGGTTGAACGCACGGATTTAATATTAAAAATGAAAATCGGATTCAACATAGCAGACTGAATCTTTAAAATCATGAAAATAAATTCGAAAAACGTCTAATGTGGTTCAATAGCTGTTAAGTATCCAATTTAAAAACAAAATAAAAAGAATAATTGTAATTCCATGAATAACATATTGCGCTTGAGTCCAAGGTGCATTTTAAAAATAATACTATAATAATAAATACGTGGATATTGATAATCGTTAAAAAGCCAAAAGTACTTTTTCCTCTATGCTTAGGACTTCTTAACAAATACCAATGCAAATAATTTGTTCAAGGGAGTCTAATTGAAACAATATAATTCGATCCACTGTGTGATCCAGTAAGCTTTGGAATTTAACCTCGGTTTTGATTTAGTAAAAGTTAGATACTCGTCATGCGGATAACATATTTTTTTTTTGTATTTTACACACCAGAGTACGACGAAAATATATTACTGCCTTTTTGTTTAGTCCAATTTTGCAATCGTTGATATTTGTTTCTCGACAATCCAATGTCAAATAGAAGAGCGGCGCACAATTGTAACTGGGCGCGACGCAACCACAACATTGGTGCCTTTGACCTGAGATGAAACTTTAGAAAGAAAAAATTGGCCGTTCATATTACCGAGGTTTAATAGAAACGTACTATAGCCAACCTTCAATTTTAAATTTCTTAAACAGAAATTATTTTGACCACTTTAAAATTAAAAATCATTCTCAAAAATAAACTTTTATTCTGGTAAAAAATAAAGGTAACACGTTCAGTAATTGTAAATAAATAAACAAATAATTAAATTCAATTTAAATCAACAAAAACGCCTAAAAATCTAAAGAGGTGTTCAAACAGGCCTCCATTTTGAGCGAGACAATAACCCAGTCTATTGTAGAATACGGTTCGCGTATTTGCCAAAACTTCAGGAGTTATATCCCTATTAGCCCTTTTATCATGTCCTCACAAAACATCATACATGTTTTCTGGTCTTTCGGAAAAATTTCTTGAGTTATTCGTAATTTGTAATAGCGATATTTGTTCCGCTTTAAAATATTCCGAACTGTTTTAAGGAAAATTAATTTCTGTTAAACTACAAACGTCAGTCTCCCGGTTTGCTCATTCTTCAGTAATTTGCGGAACCGGTTGCTCCTCATTATTATCAATGCATTTTTTAGAAATTTTTAGACAACCGTTTGTCTCAAATTTTTTAATAATTTCCGAAATTCTAAATTTTCAAGGAACATGATGATTTTCGCACGTAAATGCAAATCTGCCAATTATCTCATCCATACCTTTATCAGAATAGTAGCACTTAATAATATGCTCTTATTGTTCCATGGAATAAACTACCATTTCAAATACAAAAAAATTTGGCGCGAAACAGGGAAATACCAATTCTTGGTACTTACACTTCGACGGCCTGAATGAAAGCAAATAACTTGGAATCTTTTTGTTGTGCTAGGGTGTGGTGTATGCTGCCGCCCGTTCTCACCGCGCTAGCATTGTATTACCCCTCACCCTAGGGCCAAACTGGTAATTAATTAAATTTAAGCACGGATGCTTACTACTGTCTCATTCTGATTTGATGAATAATATAGTATTTTCTTTATCTTACTTAAGAAACGTCCAGGTTCCGGTTTGGATTTTCCACACCTGTATATATATATAACCTGACGCCATTATAAGGTATTTTTTTAGAGGCTGGCCAAACAGTTTTCGTGACGTTTGTTGAGATTTCTTTTTCTTTTCCTGCAAAAGAAATTGAACACATTTTGAAAATTACTATTTATACTTGTGTATTACCCGAGACTGGTAAATAAAAAATTTAATTGTTTTCTCACTGAATTTATTCTTCTTTTAGTGGCATTACCTTACTGTAAAATGAACCTACTCTCTTTTTAGGCGATTCTTTATTAAAAAAAAACATATTTCGGTGCTTCTTTTGACATTAAACGTCTGACTTTCAAAAATTAATCAACTGAATTTTCCGAAAAATCAATTCAATTAACCCAAATATTGTTAAAATAATAACCCAACAAAACTTATACCTAACAAAATCACGCAATATCAAAGAAATAATACAGATTTAATCCTGTAATCGATGCCATTAATTCCTGTTACGTTTCACCAAAAAGTTTCTGCAAGGGATGCTGCATGGGACGCCTCTGTCGGTTGGTGCAGGAGACAGGGCGGCGCCTGACGCGCGTCTTTTTCGACGCCGACGTCGTTTCTTCCCTCAAAACGGCGCTCGACACCGATCCTAACGCACTTTAACCCTCCATTCGCGATCGCGCCCTCGTTCACGCAAGACGTGAATTTCTGGAGGACAATGTAGATGACAGATGATCCGATAATATATAGTTTTAGTGTTAAAGCCAAGGTTAAGAGGGACCTGAAAAGGACGGCTCTAACAATGACCTTAAACCCTAGATCTTTGTGAATATGTAAAAAAAATTGTGCTTAACGTGTGCTATATCATATATATCTTATACTAAGATGATAATGTTCGTTTTTAAACCGTACTGGTAAATTTTCAAAAAATTAATTAAAAAGTGATCAAGAGTGTTATAAAATGGGCTCCCACAAAAATTTAGATGTCAGATTCTGGTACAATGAATCAGCGAACGCTTCTGACTACGATCAAACAATTTCTGCTCACTCCGAGCATTTTATGCTTTTGACAGACGATATAGACCAATATTACAATAAAATTAATCTTTCGAATATATCTGATTTTGTTGTATATGTGCAACATCAATTTAATTGTAGTTTTATCGGAAATAATACAAACGTTTCGTGTTCAACAGGCTTTAGTAGTGACAGTTTTCATAACTATTGGGCACTAGTCTTACTTATCGTTCCGATTTTAACACTTTTCGGCAACGTGTTAGTTATTTTAAGTGTGTATAGAGAGCGGACTTTACAGACTGCTACGAATTATTTTATTGTCAGCCTGGCACTAGCAGATCTTCTTGTTGCTGTGGTGGTCATGCCGTTTGCTGTTTATGTACTGGTAAGACATTAAGGTTTTTTTATTTATATTATTAATGACGTACCAAAATAAAAGCTTTTATAAAATTTACTTAACTTATTGAAAGTAGCAATAGAAAAAATATCATCAAGAATGTTTAATTATTTAAATTTATAACATTGCTGGTGTTACACCAATTATAATTATTTTATCTGATATGTAAAAAAATAAATCGTTGTCCAAACTATTTCTTGCTGTGCAACAGGTCAAGTCTATGTTTTAATATGATATCGGAAGCTTTTATAAGAGAGGTTAAAAGGAGGCTTGTACCCTTGCTACCGAAAGAAAATAATAAAGTGAAGTTTGATGGCAGGAAATATTTTTGTAAAAACTCTTTAATATTCAAAATTTTTTCTTTTTGTTATCTTGAAAAATACGGAAAATTATTTTGAAGAAACATTCATCATTTCAGCTCTTGACTTATGAGAATGAGAAAAATATTATGTTTAACATGTTTGAAAGAAATGGGTCAAATGAAATTTCTTGGGACAAATAATAACGCAATGAATTTGTTTGAACGTATAAATTAGATCTGATGTCCGAAAGAACTCAATGTATTTTTTTTACAAATTTTGGTCTTAATTTTATTACCTTGTTTCCAGTAGTCGTTTTCATGAAATATATTACCTGTAATATAAGCTAGACAAACGGAAAATTCTTTCTCAGACCCATTAGATACATGAGAAGGACTTCCTTTTTACTGAAGGAATAAAAACTGTAATGTGATATTTATTTTCACCATGAAAACCGGTTTTGCTCCAAGTAAACACTTATTGTGGTAAATCAAAATTACCAGTATCACTTTTATATATCTTATAAATATACCTGATAAATATTTATGATGTTCATATTGATTTTTTGGTTGAAATAAATTTTTTCATTATAATACGTATTTAGGTTTTGTTAATATTGCAAAGCAACTTAATTAAGTAAAATTTGTTAAAAATTACAAATAACAGTAATTTATTTAATACTAGTTCTACATTTTTGAATATTTTGAACACTCTGTAACTCTGTACATGTTATAATGACTCTGATCAATGTTTTTGAAATCCGAATGCAATCAAAACTTTTCTCAAGAATATATATATATATATATATATATATATATATATATAATACAAAAAGAAAATTTAGAGTCTGTCATTTGTGAAAAAATATATATAAGAAATTTCTTGCCTATTCGGACAAAGACCGTTGACAAATATTATTCTCATGCTAAAAAGTGCGGAGATCTGCAAATAATATGGAAAAACTCCGGGTCCGGAAAATGACGATAGCGCTGTTTCATCCTAATATGGGACTTGTCAGGCCATTGCATTCGGTATGACCCATCATCTCGTATCCGTCGCGCCACCACATGGCGGTTCTATACAACATTGTTGATTTATATTATTTTTACATTATTGAGTGAGCCATCGAGATGTCGCCACTGTGTTTTATTTACTAGTTTTTAACCATGAAAACTATTAATAGGACACGGATACGAGATGATGGGTCGTACCGAATGCAATGTTCTGACGAGTCCCATATTAGGACGAAACAGCGCTGTCGTCATTTTTCGGACCCGGATATATATATATATATATATATATATATATATATATATATATATATATATATATATTTAATCGAAGGTTTTCGGGTATCCCGTGTATGTACTGAGTCTTTTTATTGAAAAATTGATGAATTTTTTTAAAAATATAGATATTAAAGTAGCTAGAAAACAATTACTTATGCTCTCTAAAATTTATTCTAAAACTAAAACACCGTTGCAGCTGAATAAGACGTCCTGCGTAGGGTATAAAGTTCCGGGTTTCAATTGTCAATTAGTTTATATAGGCCAGACTGCCAGAAGCTTCAAAAGCAGACTCACTTCCCATCGTAGTGATATTAATAGAGGGAAAACTCTTGTGCTCTGGCTGAACATGTTTTTCACGAAGATCATATCATTAACTGGGATGGTATTGAGATTCTAGAAAGTGTTCCTGCATATCACAAAAGGCTCTTCTTTGAAATGGTGACACCGGGAATCTGAGTGTCATTTACAGTTATATTTTAAAGTTGAAAAAAGAAAATATTTGATCCTCCTGGACAGTTCATCTCCAGATGGATAAGTTTCTTCTTTAGATTCTCTTATATCATATCAAACAATCAATTTTCTAAATTTTATTTTCTATTTTTGCTAAATCTCATACTTGACTACGCCACTGTTTTAGGGATCCACATTTTCCTCAACTACTTAGGCCACCCGCGCCACTTCTCGGTTGACACCTGACATTTGTCACTACAAAATGATGATATAGTCGAATATGAAGGAATTCGTACAATCCTATCATAATATGCGTTTAAATATAATGAAAAAGTTCTGATGCTGGGTTGTTTCCCCTGTTTTTCAAATATTTACTTGTCTCATATTCAAACTACATTGGTGAGTTACTTAATAATTATAGGTTAGTTTCATTTTCAAACCACACTGGTGAATTACTTAATAATTATAGGTTAGGTTAATACTCTAACTGTTTAATTAATAATTGTAGAGATTTCCTGAAGAAGAGATAAATAAATTCTCAAAAGATTGACAAAATGAAAAAAGGTTTTTCCTTAACAAGGCCTATAAATCTGAATAGACTGCATCCTCAATAACTCTAGTTTGGAATATAGTTTCTTGATTAGTCAGTCATGACTACTCCCTCCTTTATATATATATATATATATATATATATATATATATATATATATATATATATATATTTATATAATAATTGATTTCGAATTCTAAATGTATTTTTTTATTGTAAAACCAACAATAAAAATTATTCTTGTGTGAAAATAACAAAAAGTTCTTATTGCCAATTAACTAATGGTGGTCCCTATCTTTTATTTAGGTCAAATAGATCTAAAAGCGACCAATTCTTGGATTCTGTTTATAAGTTCAAAGGAATATCGTTTAATTCTCAGTGGTGTTTAGAAATTTCGCTAAACTCTAAAACACCAAATTTATGATTATTTGGTTAACAGTAAATTAAGAATGTTTAAAAAAAAATGTAAGGTTCGCATAAAGGTCATTGTTTTTCGTTTTTGATATTTTGGTTTATTTGCTTAAAAACTTTCGAGATTTACATAATATTTATAAGCTGTGTTGATAAAAGGGATGTTACGAAAAATATGGAATATTTAAAAATATAATTTAGCACTTGGGCTGGCAGAATAGATTTGCAATGCTACAACCCCTTTTAAGTAATAAAGGCTATTTTTTTTTCTAGAAAGTGATCTCAAAGTTTTTGAGACATAATCTCTCTGAAATTTATGTTACTTAAGTCTTTTAGAACGAGTAATTCAAGTATTAAATTGTTTTTTGAATTATTTACAGCTTTAGAAAAAATAGGGCCTATATAGATTTACTGTTAACATTTATCAAATATTTCTAACAATATTTTTGGAGGCACACATTAAAATTTATTAAGCTGAAAAACTATCTACCTTCTCGAGGATTTGAGTCAGAAAATTTTGTTTTCTGAGACTAGTAAAAATTCCTGTACTAAAAATAAATAAATAAACAACTTCGAGATTCTAAAATAACAAAAAAACGAAAAATAATGAAAAATATAACATCTGAAAATTCATTTTGTGATTCTATTTAGATAGACATAGACGAACAAAATTTGAAGTCAGATATGTAAGCCTTCTTCTTATGTTTCGAGAAACTCGCTTACCTGGGCTTTATTAATGAACCCACAAGATTTTGACAAGGTTTTCTAGATGTAGCTAGTTGCTCCTTTGCATTTGTGATCATTAATTGGAAGTGCGGACTATAAAGGGCTGCGCATTACCACAGGTTGTTTTTTCCCGTTTCACCTTCCTCTTGATAGAACCTGTATGTGGTTTCACCTGCAGACCAGACTAAGTTTAAATGCTTATTTAAAAGGAAGTGTCATCCAGAAGATCAGTCACTCTACTGATAGATCTTCTATTGTATTGAAGCAGATGTTTTTCTATTTTAGTGGGCTGAGTTTCCAATTGCATGTATCGCGCTGTATCATATCACTATTATTTGGACTTTTACTCAACTCATAGGTCATAGGCCTGAGTATTACACAACATATTTCTGGTTCTATAAGCGGCTGTAACGCAACCTCTCACTATAGCGTTTTTATTACGGTGATAAATCTCAAGGCCGGGTACCCAGATTAAAAACCATGCTCCTTTACAGTTTCTGCTGGGAACTGAGTGCCGCTATTGCTTCTTGTCATTAATCCTCCTTTTTTTCAATTACTTTGCATAAAATTGCTGTCATTTCTCTCTGGAATAATATGAATATCGTATCCTTAGGTACAGATATTTTTGTCTCTGATTTGGCGTCGAATGTTCCTACTCCTACACCTTGTCCGGTCTCGGAGTCATTTGTATATTTCCGATGTTGTTGGTGAATGTTTTATCCAATGATCTCGGCTTAGAGAGTGCATGTGAATTTCTTTCTAAAGCTGGAAGCTCATTAATTTATTTGCATAGTTTGGTGTATTTCTTTTCATGTATTTAATAATTGGTTTTTGTTCATGTGTCAGTTTGTAGATGACTGATTCTGTCCTCTATAAAGATATTTATTGGGGATTTGTTTAAAAATGTTACTAAAGCAAACGCAACCTTTATAATTTCGCCTAGTGATTGACTTTCTCTGCTTTATTTTTGTCTACTCTCTGCTGTTGCTTCACGCATTCAAGTCTGTGGCAAAAAAAGTAATTTCTGAGCTTAGACTCCAGTTTTTGCCAAATACATTTTTCTAGACCTACTCATAGGTACTAAAATCTTCTATATGATAGTGAGTTACTGGCCATACATAAGTGTGTTATCTTTATAAGATGCGGGTAGTTTCATCTCTATTCAATGACATATCTATACGTAGAAGAAACATATTTTGTGACTTGGATTTACAGATAGATATAATTACACATTTACTTTCTTAGGAAGAACAAGTTTTATCTTAAAAGAACAAGTATTTATCTAAAGATCAAGTTTAATCTAAAAGTACTTATACTAGTCGATACATGACAGCCTCGGTGCTGTTTAAGGTGCTTTTTTACTCGGAAAAGTATAGTCATTATGAACCGATAAGTGCGGTGGTAAGGCATGCCAATTACTTCCGTGAATGATTTGACATATTTGATATATAGATAGACAGATTGTTCAATGATATAAACTATTGGGTACTGCATATGTTTATATTTAGAATTTATAATTGGATATAAGGGGTGTTGCTCTAAAATAACGGAAATATTGCTGAAAACATTTTATTTAAAATTTACATATATTTAGTTGTTTTAGGAATTCTTTTTCAGTGAGTTCCTTCCTCACGCGTGCCGATTTTTCTTTCACAGCTTCAACGGGCTGAAATCTTGTTTCTTATAATGCAGATCTGACCTTGGGAAATAGAAAAAAGTTACCGGGTGCAAGGTCGGGCCCATAAGGCGTATGGTTTAATATTGGGCCATTGTATTTGGCTGGAGACTTCTTGACAGACAATGCAGAATGAACCGGTGCGTTATCTTTATGGAGAACCCTAGTATCAATCATCTTCAATGTCTTCTCAACCCTCTTGGAAATATTTAAATTACTCAAACACTTACGTACGTGATTAATGCTCATTGCCATACACTTCTTTTAATAAAATATAAGTTTTCCGGCTTTTCCAAATTTCATGTGCCATTTCACGACAATCCGTTGCTCTATTATTACACATATAATTTTTTCGACAAAACAAAAGAACAGCTATTATACAATCCAAGGCTACGCCCAGACTGATTTGCCTACAGACACGGGAGGTACCGCATTCGAAAGAGAATGCTTGACGCTTGACGCATGTGTATTTCTTCTGTAGAAGTATCAGTCTTGTTATTTTATAGCCTCGCTTCGTAAAATAAGTGCTTTTTATAATTTATATTTAATTTATGGGTTGTGAAATGATTTATAGGTAGACAAATAAATAATATTAAAAAAGAATAAGGTAGATATTTTGCAGTCCAAAATATTAACTGTTGCTGTACTGCCAAAAAGTTTTATTTTGTGTTTTATTTCAAATAAATTTTATTTTTCACTTTATTCTTAACCCACTTTCCTTCATAATTTAATTTAAAAGGAGCTAAAAAGACCCGACATTCCATAATAAACCAAAACAATATTTTTATGCGGTAGTTTAAGAGATTTGCTTGTCATGCTGTCACTATATTTAAGGCATTACATGTTTTGAATAATAATTCTTTCAGATTGACTGAAAAATAAGTATGTACATAAACAAGATAGGGTAAATTTTAGGGAAATTTAATTTTAACGTTAAACGTAAAGTAACTAAAAATTATAGTAAGTATAAGAATCTCAAAAAGGTAATGTTAAACTCCTTTTGCTGTCTGTAGGTGAACATTTCTTAAATTTTTAAACACCTGTATTGTCATAACTGGTAAAATCTAATTTTCCTATCTTTTGTTTATAAAATATTTAATTTAATTAAAAATAAATGTATTTTTCACTGGTCAAAATTATAGTGAATACGGGGTGTCCTAATTTCTCGAGAGCATACAGGGGAGGTCAAAATAACCTTACTTTGTCATAGAAAAAAAATCCTTAAGTGCCCGTAATGGAGATACAGAGGCCCAAAGGAGTACTCAGAGATTTACCTTATCGGCTCTAAATTTTGAACCGATTTGTATAATTCAATGAAATTTTAAGGCCATAAAAACTCATTAAACTATACTACAGTAGATGTTTTAAATCATAAGAGAAGTCAGGAATCTAGCTACACTGCTTAGACTTAATTTTTGACACGTGTCATTTTATAGAGCCCAAAACTAATCTTTTAAATACCTTGATCATTCCTCTTCAAAAAAGGTACTTAAATTTATTTCGATAAAACTAGCGGTTTTTGAGATAAATTGGTATTTATACGAAAAACTCGAAAGTTACTAATGCTAAATACAAATAGGTAAAAATCAGATTGT
Organism: Diaprepes abbreviatus; assembly: GCA_034092305.1. Taxonomy (NCBI): domain Eukaryota; kingdom Metazoa; phylum Arthropoda; class Insecta; order Coleoptera; family Curculionidae; genus Diaprepes; species Diaprepes abbreviatus. Next base: position 12,559,964 of record JASJET010000228.1, on the reverse strand, counting down.
TATTGTTAATATCTACATAATGAATTACTATTAACAGAACTTGTCAAATGTTGCTTTCGATTCATGGGCCGGAGCATCTCAGAGATGTTCAGGTGCAAGAAGCACTCGTTTTATTCATGCAGTGCATTATGTCTCGGAGCTTGTTAGATCTGCTTTCCCCTTACCCCTCTAGCACTACTAAAAATATTTGGTGTATTAAGCCCTAGCAGCTATCAGTTATAATTTTTAGATGCTATTTTTGGGTAAAAAACATTTTATACATGAAATAGAGAGACAAAAATAAGATTATTTCACAAGCTATCGGACTTACGTTCATAGTTTTTTAACGAATTACAAAATATTTATGGCCGAAAATGCCATGACACTAGACAAAATTCAAAACTAATAAGCAATAAAACAATATTTTTATCTTTTTGTCTTCAATATGTTTTGCTATGCATACTAAAAACAACAATTCCGAAAAAAAATATTTGTAGGTTATTTACCCTTCAAATTAACACTTTAACCGGTTTATTCAGGTTTGCTCGGAGCTTGAAGCACCTGAGCTTAAAACTCTTGAATCGAGAGCAGTAAAAACCGCCTTCAAGTAAATTAATTTAAAAAAATAGAAGAATATTCTTACGCAGAGTATGCTGATATGCATTTAATTTATGGTGAAGTGTTGTCAAATTCTTTGAAGGCAAGAAGACTTTATGCTGAAAGATTTCTTGCTCGAATATAGCCAAGTCCAAAAACCTATCAAAGTATTGATCGAAGTTTAAGGAAAACAGGTAAAAGATGATTAGAAAATAATTATTAAAGTTAACGAATTAATTTTTTACATATTTTATTCAGGCCAATTTTTGCTGCGACGTGGCGGTCAGGGCCTTTTCAAGAGAGCACGAGATCCTCACATAGTGAAACAAATCTTGCAAGATATTGTTGACAACCCTTCAAATAGCATAAGAAAGCTCACGACTCAAAATAATATTACAAAATGTATTGTACATGAAACAACAGAACAGTTACTTCACCCACACCATGTTGAAGAAGTACACATTATGTCTACGCATGATTATCCCACAAGACTCCAATTCTCCAACTGGTTTATACAGCAACATACCATAAATATAAATTTTTCTAACCTTATTTTGTTTAGCGATGAGGCCGATTTTACAAGAGATGGCATGATAACCATATAATTTATATTTTTTGGCTGATGAAAACTCTCACGGTATAATCGAAACAAACAACAAAGGTTTATTCTAAATGTGTGGGCTGGAATTATCGGAAATAACCTTATAGGTCTATTTGTTTTGGAAGGATGACTCAGTGATGAGATTTATTTATAATTTTTGCAGCAAAATTTAAATAATATATATTGTTGGTACTCCACCTCATTTTAACCATATAGTACGTGAACACTTAACTAATGTTTTTGGTCCTCTATGGACAGGTCGAGGTGGGTCTGTTTAATGGCCACCAAGGTTTCCAGACCTAAATCCCTTAGGCGTTTACTCTGGGGACATCTAAAAGAACTAGGTAATTCAACACCAGTTAATACTAGAGACGAACAACTAGCGAGAATAGCACAACATTCTAATGAAGTCCGTAGTAATGCCGGAACATTATTTGCAATGTAACGGAAAAATATTCAAGGAATAAGAAAATGCAAGTACATGGAGCCCATATTGAATATTTGCCAAAATAACATTTAAAAGTTGTCACTATTTTTGAATTTTCATAACATTGTAAATTAATTGAGCTCCGATCGACCCTTTGAAAGGTTTGGACTTGACAATGTCTGCGCTGGAAATCTTTCAGCATAACATCTTCTTGGCTTTGAAGAGTGAGACAGCGCTTTTCCATGTATATATGTGCGTAGAGTTGAGGGTCTGTACACTGCGACCTGGTAGATCTATTGTGTCCCCCCCCCCGACTGCTGCCTAGTTATAAGAGTTACCTTATCGGCTAGAGCAAGTCCTCCTGTCCTATTTCCCTTAGAAATCTCGGCATGTTGGACGGCTTCAAGGTGGGTAGTTCCCTTTCTTTGATTTGGTGTGCTCCCAAGAACCGCAGTTTTTTAGAGCGCTGCACTTGGCAAAGATATGAATAGAGATTTCGTCCTCCTCCTCACAGAATCTACACTCTTCTCTTTCTACCAGTCCGAGTTTCTTGAGGTGTCCTTTCAGGTGGCAATGCGCCGTCAGGACACCTGTCAGAACTCTGAGTTGGTTTTTACTCAAGCTTATGCGTTCTTTGAATATCTTCTGGTTGTAGTTCCCCAGAAGTATCTTAGCTTGTCTCAATCCTTGCAGCTCTGTCCAATAATAGGATCTCCTTCTTTCTTCTTCTATCTATAGTTCTTCCAGCATTACGCTGCTCCTGATTCCATAGAAAGGCTCTGGCCTCAGAAATGGTAGCTCAGCTCCTTTGCTCGCGAGCGTGTCTGGTGCCGGGTCCATACACTCCTACTCCAGTTCCCTCCGTTGTTTTGGAGCCATCTGTATACCATATTGTGGATTTCTTGCTGAGTTTTGCCACTCAACTTTATGTTGAAGTTTTTCACAAAGTTGAATTTCTTTTTAGTTTCATCTTGGGGCATGTCCCAGAGATTCGGTCTTCGTTTTATAATCTCATCTTATCTTTCATCATTCTATAAATCGTCCTGTTCGCCATGTTCTCTAAAAATATGTGTAAAGATGTGAGGTTTGGGATTCATGGTGACCATTGGGCAGGTTTCATTGCCTCGGTTATACATGCATAGGCCAGTCTTTGAACTTCCGAGAGGTTAGCTCTCGTATTAGCCAGACTGGCTCTTTTGCTCCAGATCACTGCCCTATATGTGATGATTGTTCTCACTATTGGAGTCCATATCCACTGCCGGATTTTTCGGTTTATACCCCATCTTTTTCCCGCAAAGTTTCTACAGACCATCAAGGCTGTTGTAGCCATGTTGATTACTTCTTTTTTATGCTTATTCCAGAGGATTTTGTTATCTAGAATCAGTACCAGATATTTAACCACTGACTTCCACTCAATAACATTCCCATCCATTTTGATGGTCTTCAGATTGAGGTTTCTTTTCCTTGTAAAGGCTATTAGAATGATTTTGGTGGTGTTGATGTTTAGTCTCATCATCTGCCACAATTCCCTAATGTATTCAAGCCCTCTTTGGAGTTTGTCACAGAGGGTAGTCTCGAATTTGCCTCTTGCGATCACGATCACGTCATCGGCATAGCCCTGACAAGATATACCGAGATCAGTCAGATCACCGAGGAGTTGATCTACAATTAAGCTCCATATAAGTGGAGAGGCTGCTCCCCCGTGAGCGCATAGAGAGCGGTAGTGTCCTGTCCTATCTCTGCCTCTGCTGTTCTAATGGAGAGAAGTCGTGCTATCCATTTGGATGTCGTTCCGTCCACTCCCCTGTCATCGAGTGCTGTTTTGACTGTCTCATGTGGAGTGTTGTCAAAAGCCCTTTCTATATCAAGAAAGGCACATATTACAGTTTCCTTCCTGTTCATTGCTTCTTGAATGTAATTATTCAAATATTATATTTGTTGTACATCATGTCGATTTCCAGGGGTTCTTCTAATACACTTACTGTTTCTTCTTTCAGTTTCCGGGCATCCTACGTTCAGCAACGTTGTATGCCTTTAATATCTACTTTCGTTCCGAAAGTTTTTAATGAGTTTCCACACTATATATTCCACCGTGTACTGCCATTAGTTTTGTCGGAGTCCCGCGTAGACTACATTGTTAATTTTAACTACAATATGGAAATAGCTAATCTGTTAATGCGATTTCCGTAGACCTTCCCCATAAATTAAAGCACATCAGCATCTAAAAAATTGGCAATGACAATTATTACAATTATCATTCTTTTAGATGCTATTATTTTTATTTTACTTTCTACAATTCCTTAGTATGTTGCAATAAATTTTTTAAGATTTGTTCAGTTCATGAACAAAAAATTTCTTATCACATCGAGTCATCTCAATATGTTAAAATCTGGTGTAATAATTTGTGCTTACTGTACAAATATGATTTTTTAAATCAGTTATTATTGTATTTTGTATTTTTAAAAAGCCATCAATAAAATGGAATCCACAACTTCAACCTTAAAAATGATATGTTACAAATAAATTACTATTTTTTAGCCGACTTCAAACAGAATTGGTTATCAGTTCGACATGTATATATATTTTTACCTAGAATTCTTTACGTCAGGATAATAAAAGTTTGAAATTAGTTGCTCATAATGTAAGTAAAAAACAACTGCCGAAGTCGTAATTTTATTCCTTTTGTAAGGTTTTATTTTTATTTATTACCCTATTTGGCAAATGGAAATGTCGCTTTTATTTAAAGGGTCACAATAAATGGGTTACTTCTATTAGCAATTTGTTTTAGGGCCTTTTTTGCACTGAAAAACCACAAAAAGAAGTTACTTGTGTGTTAGGAATATGCCTTCTTAAAAGCTTTGCCGCAGTCTTAACTGAATGTGAGAAAAATTGAATTGAAACTATTTCGTGGAAATTTAATACCTTTTTAGTAGTTTTTGATACCGATAAAGTTAATATTATTTTTACTTCAATGAATTTGATTAGTAAAATTTATAAATTGAATTTGAAAGTTTCACGTTAGTAAAAATACTATGAGAATTCAGTGATATGACATGGCATCTAATCCATCATTTGAAGTAATTTTTAAACTCTTACAAATAGTATATGTAATATATCCTTGCATTTAGTTCAAGTTCGAGAAGGAACAGTTAATGCATTAGTGAGGCATTTAAACTTGAATGCATTATTTAACAAAATAAAAAGTATTTAAATTTAACTAAGGCCCTCGATAACGTCTCTATAATTTAACTGTGGGAAACGATGACGAACACAAATATAAATCATACACTTATTAGACCTGTACAAAATCTATATACAGATTCTATTTCAAAAATAAAAATGGAAAACAAGCTATTAAAATTTTTTAAAATCACCAATATATATATATATATATATATATATATATATATATATATATATATATATATATATATACCTTACCCACGATTTAACCAAATTTTTATTTGGTGCGTCCTCCACATGCCTAATATTGAAGTGAACACAAAAACTTCGCCTCGCAATTGTGTACGAGTCGTTGCCTTTGAAGTATGCCTCAATAATGTACGCACAATACACATCTGATCACAACGCTTTATCTATACTAAATAATCCACATCGATCCACTATCGAACGACGCTAACCCGACCTCCCTACGTTACACTGTTGCCAAATTATTCAAGGTTAAAAAGAAAAATCCATTCCTGGACTCCTAGTATATAAAAATTTTATTTCATTTTATAGGCAGCAATTTATCAAGATAGGAATAATTTTAAACTCATTGAATTTGTTTCCTCTCCCTCAGCAATTTAAGCGCTATAAAGTATCCACGTAATAATTTTTTTGGCGACCCAAAAATGTAATAAATATTATGGTGGATATGGCAACAAGAATATCAAATGTATGGTAATGAGTTTCATATTTTACTTCATTTTTTACGTTAGTAGGATATCCCTAAAGAACAGAAATAAATTACAACATAAAAATACAATTTATGTAAACATGTATTTGTTTATGAAAGCATAATAGAGAAGATATTTTCCATTTTAGCATGAATCAATTTCTAACAATAGGGGTTTTAAAATATTTTGAGGTTATTTAAAGTTCCGAGAAAGAGATGGAGGACTTAATTAAATAGGCTATTAGACTACACTATGCTTAGGATTTTTAACTAAGATGAAGGAGTGGGAGATATTTACAGCGTGCCAATTACAGCGTTCTGAATTAGCATCTTAAATCAGCTAGCGAGTGGTGCTCGACACTCCGAGATTTTCTATGGCATTCGTAATATCTAAGTACGTCAAAATAGATCTGGTCCTAGCTGTCGAGGTTAGTTGTATGAAAATAAAGAGAAAAGAAGTACAGGGTGAACAGCACCGTTTAATCACCGTACCTTATATTTTTATTCAAATGATCTATATAATATTTATTATATAAGTATTGCATGTCTTTATCAATAACTTTTAACCCTCCTTTTCTCCAGTTGCCATTTTTGTGTATCACCAGCAATCGACAACGATATTTGGACTTGCGCCGCTTGCATTTTGATAATATTTTTATACAATTTTAATATATTTAAATGAATTAAAAATTATATAGAAAGTACATTTCTTAACAGTAGTATAAAATTAAGTGAAATCTTCATAACTTGTAAGGATTTAAATTTCAGCCCAAGTTCACTATGACTAGTTCAGTTAATTTTACCTCATTTTTACAAATATTCGCGTTATGGGCAACACAGTATTATTTTTCCTAAGCATTTTTCATAAATTATTTGAATAAAAGCATTCCATTGGTTGTATTTTTGGTCTTACTATACTACAAACCCTTGCAGTTCTATAAATATATCGATATTTTACTACCCTGTTCTTGGTTGTTTTTTATTGATGTTGAATTGATCTTTTTTTCAGATAGATTTCGGTTTTCCGGCTTATCGCGTAGTTGTATACAATTTTATTTAATTGTAACAAAATAAATTGAGATTGATTTGAATTTTTGTGACTATATCTTTGTTCTACTTCATTCATTTAGTATGTACATTAGTTGTACTGATCAAGTTGTCTTCTTGTTAATAAAGTTACCAATTGTACTTACGTATTATATTGGGTTATGTGCAATTGTGATGATTTTGATCAATTTTATCATGATCGTTTTTCTGGTTGAACAATTCTTTTATTTGGGAAAGAAGGATATTTTTCTCGGCCCATTTGGTCTTCACGAAACCACGAAGTGAGATCCAACTTGTGTCCGACAGATTTCACTCCATTTGATGGGATTTTTCTGCTATTTGTAGTAAGTTACTTATTGCCTACTTATTTTGGTTTGTTTTGTTATTGTTGTAATCGTTGTTGAAGATTATTGAGTAACTACTTCTCTGGAGGATTTATCTCACAAGTAAGTACACATATGGTGCAGACTTTTTTTTTGTTCTTAGCTGATTCTTTAAATTTATTCGTCCCGTTGTGCATTTCTGGATCCGTTGAGATATTGGCGGCATGAAAGTCCTCAACACTCTGTAGAGGCGGCTCCTTTTTTTTTCACCAAAACTCTTAAGTTTCAGGAATAACTGAAGTAATATCTCATTTTATTACGTAGAAATTGTTATGCAGCTGCCTGCTGATTTTAATTATTTTAGTTATATTTATGTTATTATTTTTACCTAAAACTTTTGTTTAAAGAAGGGTGGCTTTCCTTATTTTCCTTATCTTTCCTTGTATTTGTGTGACTATCCCTAGAACCAGTATTTTTCTTGTAGGATAGTAAATTTGCCTAATTTTACTTGAAACCAAACTGTCTGTCTCTTATAAATAAGTAATGTTAATTAATTTGTAGTTAAATAGTGCTAATTTTAATTATTAGTTTCATATTAAGAGCTCATAGTATTTTAGTATTATTTAAAATTGAACGACTAGTACAGGGTGAGTCAACGATTGGATGAAGTAGGTTTGTGCCTTTTAGGTGAAATTAACAAAGAAACTATATTTATTGTTTGATACAGTTTATTTTTACGCAGATTTTAAAAATATTTAGGACTCTACAGGATGAGCCAAAAAACTAGGACAGCATAAAGTTGTATTTTTTTAAATAGAACACCCTATATACGAATCGTGTTTTCGATTTAGCTTATAATTCTAAATCTTTTTTATTAAGGGTTTACTATAACAAAACTTTATAGTTTCTGAGATAATTAAGTTTAAAGAAAAAAGTCACATTTTCAAGCATCAATTCAATCCTAAATAACGTTTTCAATTTTGTGACAAATATATTCAAATTTGGAATTTAGCAAGGCCAAGGACAAGTTAACATAATTTTTACCTAATATTTGCAATAAAAGCTACAGGGTGTGGAACACATCGGCTCAAATTTGAACAAGTTTAAATGAATAAATATCTTTTTTTTTAAATGGTACACCCTGTATATTTTCATGTTATTTAATAGCGTAATAAAAACCCTAAAAGTTTTGTTCAATATATCCTATACCTATTTATAATAGTTTTTGAGATATTTCAGTTTTTCTTATTTTCCATAATTTTTTACAGAAATAGTCTTCATTATCATAGTAGCCCAGGGGCGGATCCAGCCTCTGTCTTTGGGGGGGGCGGTGATATCACAAAAGTACAATATGGCAAGCGAAAGCAAGTTGTCGACGGGGGGGGGGGGCACCAGCAACATTCCCATTTCTAGTGTAAAAGGCAGGTTAGGGTCTATTTTTCTGAATTTAAAGCTCTTGGAGAGGGTGGGGGCGATCACAAGAAGAAGCGAGTTACCGACAGGCGGAAGAATGCGAAAAGCATACACATTCCTAGTATAAGAAGCAGAATCGGGTCTATTTTCCTAAACTCAAAGCTCTTGGGGGGGGGGGGGGGAGCTATCGCAAGAAAAAAAAGTTGTTAACGGGATGGAAGTGCTAACAGCATACACATTCCCAATATAAAAGGCAGAATAGGTTCTATTTTGCTAAACTCAAAGCTGTTGGGAAGGGGAGGGGCGATCGCAAGCATACACATTCCTATACTCTATTCAAGAACTAGAGAGAGTAATAAAACTGTTACTGAAACCTCCAACGTACCTGCTGTAGTGCCGCAGGTAACTGAGGACTGCCGTGAATCTAATTATATTTAATTATATTTAAATATTATAAGCTTTTATAAATTTACTGCAACTATAAAATTTCTGATAGTTCAACTTAATTTTTGTCACTGAGCAAAGTACACCTTACAAGTTCGTCCTTAGTGATTTATCTTGTTTGTGCTTGTTTTTATATATTAGTTGAGATTAGTGAGATACCCAAAAGATATTTATTCCAAAATCGTTAAACCAAGGTATTTTTTCCTCAACGAAAAACTTATTACGATGAATATTTATGATACCTTAAGATATCAATATCTAGATAATAATATTAAAAGCTCTGTTGAGATGTGTTCCAATATGACAGGAGTTGGAAAATCTAATATGTTCCGAATATTAAAGGAGAAAAAAACGACTGGAATTGTTAGTACTTCCAAGCCACATTCGATCACAGGCAGACGAAAAACCTCGTTGAAAGAAGAAATGTAAACTGCAATAAAAGGGGTTGTACATACATTTTATTGTGAGAAGCAGATCCCAATCGTCGACAAAATTCTAACTAAAATCAATGAAGATCGGATTTACCTGAAATTAAAAAAACTGAGCTCTGGAAATTGCTCAGAGAACTTAATTTTTGCTTAGAAAAACCATATAGGAAATCTATTCATATAGATCGTCCAGAAAATGTCCGTTGGAGAAGGAAATATCTCTCTCAAGTAAAAGGTAGAGTTGCTAGAAATAACACAACTTACAAAATTAGTTTTTCAACTGAACTTTTGAAAGATTTTTTTGAATAAAGTTGGTGCAGAATATTGGGAAAAATCCATATAATAAAATAATAAAAGAAAATGTGGAAACTCGATCTCATGATTGGTGAGATAGAGAAACCAATTATAATTAATTTGAGGGAAGATGGCTTCACTGACTTTGATTTTGAATTAGATACGTAAGTTTACCAGAGTAAACACAATTTATTACTTAAATTTTCTGTAACATATAAAAATTAATTACAATTCAATCCCTTTTTAGTATTTAATTGTAATTCTGCGGATGATTTAAGAAATAAATAAACTGAAACGTTAAATGTCCTAAAAAGGTTTTTAATTAATAATAAAATGACCGATAGCTCCAAAAAAATTTTAATATTATATGGACGAATTTATTATTTTGTATATGTTTAATTTCTTGTATTTTTGATAATGGGTATTTTGTAAGTATTTAAATTATAACTTAGAATTTTTTGAGAGAAAAAGGCTACGTTTTAGTCTGAATGTACCTAAAACGATTTCTATGCCAAAATTAAAAATAATAAAAATACAGTTGTGATTTGTGTTAAATATGTCAAAATTATCTATATTTTCTAATATATGTGAATTATTAAGAAATCATAAGAAATAAAATAATATAAAAGCTTTTTATTTTGAGCTTCTTACCGAAATAATATTCTATGCCATAAATACTTAGTGATAAAATAAACCTCCTTCTGACGCCTACGACAAGGATTAAAATCCTGCTTAACACTTCACACATTCAAATATCTATTGTTATCCAACCCAAATATTCCATTATTATAGACGGTATTTTTGATTATAAAATTTCTAACCCATTCCTATGAAAAATATATGTGTCTAACAGATTTTGCCAAAGACACCGTGCTAAAGAACACAGGTAGTTTGCAAAGAATAAAAAGGGTAAAAAATGATTTATTACTCTCTCTAGTTCTTGAATATACTATAGTATAAGAGGCAAAATCAGGTCTATTTTTCTAAACTCAAGGCTCTTGGGGGGGGGGCGATCGCCCCCACCGCCCCCCCCTTGGATCCGCGCCTGTAGTAGCCATGGCAAAAACAATGTAAAAGAACATTTTTCTGTGTGTCAAATTTATAACCGCAATCGCTTCTTTTGGTTTTTATGTAGTGTAGTTTGTTTTTTTTTGCATTCATCTTATATTGTAAAATGAATTTTCCAAAGAATGAGTTAATAGATATGATTTATACAATAGGAGAGGCTCAAAAAAAATTGCCTTCTTGCTCAAAGAATTTACAAAATGAAGTATCCTGATCGACGCCAGCCTAATACCCATACTTTTCAAAACTTAATGCAAAGATTTGATTCTTCTGGTACTGTTGATTATCCAAAACGTAAAGTGGTCAACAAACCAGTAATTAATGAAGAAAAAGAACTACAAGTATTGTTAAATGTTCAAGAAAATCCTTATATTGGTAGCCGTCAGTTAGCAGCATTATGTGAAGCATCACAATCCACCGCTCATCGTACTACCAAGAAATATAGGTATCATCCATATCACATGGAATTACACCAAAAATTGCATGGACAGGATTTTGAAAGTCGTGTAAACTTTTGTCGTACAATAAATGCGGAGATTCAATTAAATCCAAATTTATTATGCAAGGTAATGTTTAGTGATGAAGCTACTTTTAGAAGTAACGGTGCCGTAAATAGACGCAACATGCATTATTATGCCACAGAAAACCCATTTTGGATTAGAGAGGTGCAACATCAAAACCACTGGTCATTAAATGTTTGGTGTGGTATTCATCATAATCGAATTATTGGACCCCACTTTTTTAATGAACCACTAAATGGCCATAGTTACCTGAACTTTCTACAAGAAGAACTACCCCAACTGCTTCAAGGTCTCGATAGGGATGAGCTCGACAGTATGTGGTTCCAGCACGATGGTGCGCCTCCGCATTACCATCGTGAAGTTCGTGCGTTTTTGGACCAACGATATCCGCAAAAATGGATTGGACGTGGGGGTTTCATTGAGTGGCCACCAAGGTCTTGCGACATCACCCCATTAGATTTCTTCCTATGTGGTTATATTAAAACTAAGGTGTATGTTTGTGAAAATAATTTTTTTCAGTTGCTCCTAACAAGATATGTTCATCCAAAAAAAATTATAGCAATATCTCAATAACAAATTATCCGATTTACTATTTTAAAATATAATTTTGTTCAGGAAGACGAGGGTTTCCCTTTAAAAGCAAAAAAGTGCAACAAAAGTTAATTTTGCAATAAATAATTGATATGTAAAAATGGCCGAATTTAAGGTTTTTTTGACATTGCAATAACAAATTGACCAAAGCTCAAATTGTAGGTTATTAAAATGTCACAAATTTTATTTGAAAACTTTTTTTCCAAAATATGTTTCTTGGCTTGTAGATTCAAAAAACTTGTTTTATTCAACTTTGACCCCCCCTTTTGGCCCCAATCTATTTTATGTAAGGTTTGTTCTTGCATTACCCCCAACACTCCTGGATAGGTCTCACCCATCCGTCACTATAGTTACCTATGGCTTGAACTATACGTGATTTTACGCAAACCTGCTGTGCATATTCCATAGTGGATAAGCTAGTTTATATATTTATTTTTTTTTATTTGAGTTGTTTTTATCTAATAATGTCTTTAATCACAGATTATGTTGGTATTTTTTTGTCGGACACATTTTATCCAGCATATATTTCGCAAAAATTAATTTAATATTCGTAATATGCCCCCCAATATCAATTTTGGACAAAGTCAGAAAAATGTGAAATTTATAGTCCCCTATATTGTATCTGCCATATTTAATCTTAAGAAATTAACTTCACATTCGTAACCTACATATATGACTCCAATAAATGAAAATAACGTAAAATTTTCACCTCCGGATCTGCCATATTAGTTTTCAAAAAATTAATTTTTAACTCTTAATTTAATCTTATTCTACACCCGAGAAAACCACCCAGTATCAATTTTGTATGTAATCTGGAAATGCACACTTTTTCAACCACCATATTACATCTGCCATATTGAATTATTAAAAATAATTTTATTCGTTATTTACAGGTTCAAGAATTCTCCAGTACCAATTTTGTACAAAATGGAGAGTAAATTTTTAGTCTGCCATATTGTATCAGCCGTATTGAATAAAATAATTTTAAATTTATTGAATGAATATTATATATATATATATATATATATATATATATATATATATATATATATATATATATAAGAGAGACGTTATCGTTTGTGTAATTTTCAAACAATATAGGAAATTCTCGGCTTTGCGGACATAAAGACTGTTGATAAAGATTACTTATGTTAAAAAGTGCGGAGAACTCCAAGATCATGAAAAAACTCCGGGTCCGAAAAATGACGACAGCCTGTTTCGTCTTAGCATGGTAATCCATCGCATTCGGTACAAACCATCAACTCGCATCTGTGCTTTCAGCTTTCACGGTTGAAAAATAGTAAATAAGACATAGTAGCGACATCTCGATTACTTACTCAATAACACAAGGACAACTCGAACCAATAAGGCTGTATAGAACCGTCATGTGATGGCGTGGCGGTAAATTAAAAAAGAAATATATGAAAACTCGACACGTGCTACTCTAAGGATAGAGGTCGCATTATCCGGCATCGGCAACCAAACCAATCACGAATTCTGCAGTTTAAGGAAGGTGTAGCACCAATGATCTCCCTAAGAGAGCCGTTATCTTTTAGGCCAGAAACTATAAAAAAATAGAAGTTATCGTCGGTGTAATTTTAAAATAAATAGGACATTTTCGGCTATATTCAGAATTTCCTATTTTACCTGATATTTTAACATTTTAAGTAACTTTATAATTTTTAACATGCATCAATGTTTATTATGTAATTATAAAAATTATTTTAGACTAGCGAATCAATTTGTTTCATATAATAACAATATAATGACATTAAATTACAAATTAATTACAAATTTGTATAGTTTTTCGCCATTGCTTATAAAATATCTCATTGACTCACATCGAGATAAATTTTTTCGGGTCGAGACGAACCTCTAATCTCGTCTCGTCTTGCTGCACCCCTACTACTCATTGTACCAAGAAATGGCAACAGGTCTTTTTTGCGATGAATAAAGAGAAGATTTAAAACAAATAATCCAATTGAGAAAATCAGTGGCGTAGCAACACTTTTTAAAAAACTTATTAATGACAATGCCCGACTAAAAATGAAATAATTTTAAATATTTTCTGAAACACTCTGTATGTCGTTCTAGTGCGAAGTCACTGTTGTTTTTAAATTGCACCAATCCTTATTCAATTTTATTGTTAAATCAATTAAATGCAACAATTTTTCATTTTTCCAATCGATCGTACACCTGTTTGTATCACATGCACTTTCACTACAAAAAACTAGTAGAAACTATGTATAGAGAACCGTGACACATTTTTCACAGTAAATAAGTCAAAAAATGCACACACACACATATTCACGACAGTATTAACGGTAATTAAACACATCATACGGGCTTGACAAATAAACAAAAAAAAGGAAATACGATCACACTCTAAATGATCATTATATACCTACCCCCTTTGTTCTGTCGGGCGTAAAATAAAGCTCGCCAAAAAGATTAACTGAATTCCCTAGATAAATAAAATTCCCCTATTTAAGTTAAATGAAACTGAAAAACTTCTTTTTAGGTCTAAAGTGTTGCAAAACCAAAATTGTCTCACGTTAAGGATAAGGTCTACCCGAATAAATTAGCTATAGATTTTAAAACAAGAAGAAAATATCCGGCATATCCGGAAATGCTTTATTTCGAATATACAAACTTATACACAAATGCATATTTTTTTTTATGTTATTTAGGTTTCCAGTTTTAGCCTACGGTATTGAAATATTGTGTCTTATAAGAGTTAGTTGAAAGAATTACTTTACTATGAACGGATTTGTATTTACTTTATATTATTATGTCTTTCCAAGCTCGTCAGATTGTCCCACCCACCTCTACTTATTGTCAATGTTCCACGTCGTGTGTGCAATTTATTTAAATCACATCTTTATTTCTCCGGATAGCTCTCCACATCGATTTTCATTTTACGCTTTTATTTGACCTAAATGTCTTAGGGCCATTATGGACCTATGCCCTAGAACGCCTAACCAATAGGATTATAACAGGCATAGATTTTAGGTCGATTATTTGGGTAAAGAATTTCCACGGCAATATTGTACATTTCTTTTACTAATAAAATATAAAAAGGCTTAATAATAAAACCAAGTTTTATGAAAATATCGTCTAAAGTATACACATATATCGTAACTAAGTTACGCATGGCATCTTGAGATTCAAATGTGTAGTTGGTATTTGTTTTTGATAAATTTTGGATGATGACTGATACAAAATTGTTCATTTTATATTCATCTCGAAATTTTGTCCAGAAACATCATAACCTATTTTACGAGAACTCGAACAATAACTTTGTAGCAGCAGGAAAGTTTCAGGAAACAAATGATATCAAAAATAGTCTAGGGCAAGGGAAAAAAAACGCTAAATACCGCCGGGTCAAGATCGTCAGATATCGAAGAAATCTAAAAATATCTAGATATGTTTGAAGAATAGAATTTGCGATCAGGTATTGAGATAATCTCACGTAGCCTAAAGTCTATTAGTGTTCCCAATTTTGAAGTCGAACTATGCAGCTTCAATGGGCAGGGACGTAATGACTTGATCAAAGTTGGGATAATGTCAGCAAGGATGGGTTGATCCTCGTCGAATTCTTGTCTGGAAAGCTTCAGGAAAATAGGCCAGATAAGCTGTAGCTGAATTCCGCATCCCGTTTCAAAGAGGTAATTTTGAGAAGGAGTAATGAGAAGGAATAATAAAAGATTCTCGAACTCCTCTGGTTGTTTACAAGGGGATCACCGTAGGACAATATCAATGAAATGCTAAATTATTTCTTTGTTTTTATTCCGTGGAGCAGTTAGTGAAAATTTTTAATTTGTTCAAAATATCGCGCTTCCACATCGTTCATTGGCACCATGCAATTTTTATGAAAAATACCTTGCCTAAGATAATTGTAGAACTCATCAGGGATGAACCTGATAGATCATGCGCGGGATGTCCTTAAAACATGAGGAAGATCAAGAAACATTTTGGAAAATACACTGTTTCTCCACTATGGGTGGCTAACCTAACTTTTCCAAAGCAGATAAATATTTACAAAATTAAGTAGAATATTCGTGCAGTACTAGGCTATGTATAATTAGGTCTAAGTTACCATGTAGTCTGCGAGCTGAAGGGCAAAAAAATATTATTTTTAGCCGCTCAATTTTATTTCATTTCGTTAGGAACGTGTTTTCTAACAACAAATTGAAAAGTCAGACCGCGCAACTGTGTCGTTGTTTATAACAATATCGTTATTAATGAAAAAAAAAAGATTTAAAATTTAAATTATTTATAGCCGGTTGATATTGAAGCAAGGCATTGGATTTGTATTGGATAAACATAAAAAATATTGTCAGATCCGTTGTTGATGTCACCTTAATCGACAGACCGATATGCACAAAGATAATCGTCAGACTGTACAGTGTTGACGCAAAAGTCGTCAGACTATCACATGAAAGCGGCGGCCGCGTACGAGCAGAAACCTCGATGCGCAATATAGTTATCTACGGCTCACGACTTTTGTGGCCACTCTAGAGGTCTGACGATTGCTTTTACGCATTTTCATCTATTTTCAATAACCTAAGATTTAAGACGGCTATATATAATTTCAAGTACCATTTTCCTAAATTGCAGTATTACAAAATACTGTACAATAAAGCTAGATACTCCCGATGTTTGTATATAAAAGGTTTAGATTCGGAAGAATAAGTAATATTAATGCAGCTAGAGTAGAAACTTTAATGCAAGTACTTAGCAAACGCCAAGTAGCGATTTCAATGGATCACTGCTTCCACCATGTGAAATAGAATTTCAGCAGCAGTTTTACGTACGATTTACATTAGCCAACAATACATCTAGATCCCACTGAATATGGATGGGAAGAGGTTGACGAAACATTGCATTTCACATGGTTCGTTGGCGACCAATTGTCTGTGTGTGTGATGGTGATATCTCCGATGATGGGGATGTGGTGGATTAAAATATTTTGTACTGTATAATTGTTTAATTAATTTATATTTAAAATTTTATGTATTATATATAAGGTTATACGGAAAATACAAAAACATATTTTTTCGAAACATTCTATATAAATTCACCATATTTTTTTGTGATAAAAGTATCATGAAGACAAAAGAATAAAATAAAATAGTTCATTAGGTTCTTTATGACATGGTTTTAATAATATTTCTAAATTCGATTCACTACCTCCATAAACTCGATGAAATTACTTGAAATCGTTTGGCGTTTTAATTTTACAGTATTTTGTAACATTGCAATTTATGAAAACTGTATTTGAAATTATATACAGCCGTCTGAAATCGATATATGTTATTGATAATAAATGAAAATGCACAAAAATAATCGTTATACCTGGTAGAGTGGTTGCAAAATTCTTCAGCCGTAGATACATATATCGTCCTGTTCAGATCGGGCCGGCCGCTTTCATATCGCAGTCTGACAACTTTTGCGACAACACTGTGTTGTTCGATAATTATTTTTGTGTATGTTTACCTATTTTCTATTATATATATATATATATATATATATATATATATATATATATATATATATATACATACATATATCAATTTTAAACGGCTATATATAATTTGAAAAATTAATTTTTTTACGCTGTTACATATCAGTCTGACGATTAAGGTGACATCGATAACGGGTCTGATGATATTTTTTATGTTTATCCAATCATAAATAATACCTTGCTTCAATATTAGTCGGCTATAATAATTTTTCATTTTTTTTTTTCATTAATAATGATATTGTTATTAACAACGACGCAGTCACGCGGTCTGACTTTTCATCTTGTTATTAGAAAACACGTTGTTAAGGAAACGAAATGAAAATAATAAATTTTGCCCTTCGGTATATGCACATCCTTGACAATAACTCTTGTGTTTTAAAATTTCTAAGCAGAAAAGGCAAATAAAGATAATTCTGATTATCTATAGATTAATAGATTATTTGAACAAGGGATTTTAAAACACCATTATCTAGATTATAAAACGATTTATTTGCTTTAAACTGTAATACATTAAATTTGTCTTACAAATAAATAATTTTTACAAACTCTAACAAGTTAAAGAGTAGAAATTTGCGATGACCAGTCGAAAGGAAAATTAATAAAATAACGTTTGCTATCTTGGCTGTTCTCCAATTTTAAATCCCCGAATCCTCTTCTTGGATTTTATTCAAAGGATGTTCACAAATATTCAGCTTCCTAGTTTTGTCAGTGTTGGACTTCAAAATAAATTGTTACAAATAAAAACATTTCCATTATTTTTCAAGTTTTGTTAAGGCTGCCTAACTTTGACAAAATATTATATTAATTAACTATTTATAGAAAAATGGTTGACGAACACATCTTCTTTTTTAGAAAATAATTATAAAATATTATTAGTTCACGACAATTTGTATCAATCAAGAATTCAAGCATAAAAATTACTAAACATAGTATAAAATATTCAAAATACTGTCAAGATATGGATTTACAATCAAAATCATTATAAAATAAACCTAATAACAAAATAAATAATACAAAATTTAAAAAAAAACCTTCACAATAATACGACATTAATTTTATGTGATTATACGTAAAAGTATTGTAAGAAATTTATTTTATCTGAAAACATATTTTTGCTCTTAAAAAAGTCCCAAATCAAGTAACTTCAATCGAGCCAGAAAGAAATAGGCCTATGCCATTTACGAATAAGAAAACCTTTTGCGATCTGACAAAACATAGAGAATAAAGAAGTAGAACTTTCCAGACTATTTCTTTTTTGTTTAGACTGGCGGAAGAGGTTAAATAAATTATAGACTTAAGCAGAAAATTCCAAAATTAGTTCAAATAAACAAACAGTTTTTGTTTGTTTTTTAGTAATTTCCTCATGTTTAAATTTTGTCTGTTTTTTTTTTTAAAATTGTATTGCTGTTATACTCAACCACAAATAAAGTTTCTTCTATAGATCGATTTTATATTGCCTTTTATGAAGCAATAGCCCTAGCATCTATAAGTGCTTAGAATGTTTATTACGTATACATAGAGATCAGCAATAATATATTTTCTGGTAATATTATCAGGTAATATTATCAATGGATAATTTAAAAGCTCGGAATACCAATTACTGAATTACCATTAATTCACAGAATAGAATTACAAATTACTTCATCAGTTGATAATTGTGAAAATAAAATTATGATTTAATCAAGTAATTGGTAATTTGATTCCTAAAATTATCAATTATTAAAATAATTAGAAATTTTATTTCTACATTGATCAAGAAACAAAATAATTGATAACATCATTCTTGAAATTATCATTTTACGAAGTAATTGATAATTTTAGAAATAAAATTATTCGTTGCCAGAGAAATTGAAAATTTAACTTTTCAAATTACCCATTAAGAGTGATTAATAATGTATTTTTCCAAAATATTGCATTATTAATTGGTAATTTACTAGATATAGTTAAAAATCTTAGAAAAGAAGCGAAAAAAGGGTGACGACAAATTTTGTCCACGTACCTAAATAGGCTTTTTACAATAATTTGATGTTTTTTTAGCCCTTTGGTTTAAAATATCTTGAAACTAACGGATCGGAGTTCAAGCTCAGCTAATTTTGTTCTCAGAGCGATTCTTAATTATAAATAATCTTCATACATATTCTGTTTATTATTGAAAGTGAATGTTCATCATAATTACACAAGCAGGGTAAATAATATTAGTTACGTTGCTATTTTATTTGATGCTGCGGAAAAACATCATTAAATTGTTATTAAAAAATTCAATTTTTAATTACTTTTGTAATGAGTAATTTAAAAAATGAAATTTTTATTATGGGCAATTTTATTCATACAATGATTAATTACCTCATCAACTGATAATTTCTAAAATAAAATTATGATTTATTTCGATAATTGATAATGGTAGAAATAAAATTAACAATTTCTTTATTAATTAATAATTTTTAAAATGAAATCTATAATTACTTCATTAAATGATAACTTTAGTCTCAAAATTCTGTTTTGAGAAGATTACTTGATAATTTCGTTAGCTAATTAATAGTTTTTCAGTAATTAATTAATAGTTAATTAACATCCTGATACATTTTACACGAACTATTGGAAATTTGTAAGAACAGAAATACCTTTTTACATAATTCTCGTGTCCATAACTATGGCACCAGATCAGCTAATCTTATAAGAATTGACCAGCGCGAGTGTTCGAGTAGAAGATGTCTGTCGGGGATGAATACCCTTCAAGGAAACATAATAAAAACTTGAAGACCACATCGATAGTAAAATAATAAACAACCAGATAATACAGTACTTGATGCTGAAAACGTAGAGTACTCCAGAACTTAATAAACTACGTGTTAGAAATATAAAAATCCTGATAACTGCCCTTTTTTCAAGTAAGCCTTTGTACCTTGCGCTATTGTGCTGCTTAGTTTGACCGTCTTTTGTTACAATACTGCCTAGCGAAACTTCTCCACCTGTTCAAATCTATCTACTTCGAGTTCAACGACCTGTTTCCTTATGTTTCACCTCTCACGATCTTGATCTTCTTATTATTTGCTTTCATCTAGTTCTCAGAGAACACTTGCACTTCGATATTTTAAAATATATTTAGAGCTCGTGTTAATTTTCTTTACTTTTCTCAAAAATACTATTATCCTATTATGCAAATCGTAACAATTATACTGATGCTACTAATAAAAAAAAAATTTCAGAAACTTGTAGTATAAAAAATATTGCTAGAAAGTATTCACTCAAAAAACATAAAAATTCGTTCATATTTATCGTATACATTAACTATACCAATAACAATATAATATCGCCCGTCTAGAATATTTTGTGACAGTGCTCGAAAGACTTTTTCTCCCAATGCCTACAATAAATTCTTGTAAAAAATGTGCTAAGGAAATATTTTTCATGTTTATTGCCTATCTGTTATTTTTAAGAGTTTTTTGTCTATAAATTATTCTAAAACTTATTTGTTTAGTTCTCTCTTACCAATAAAATATAAAAGAATATATACGATATGCTTGCTCTATTTGAATGCTCTACAATAGTCAAGTCTTGATCACATGGCTATAGTCAATTTTCGCAGAGAATTTATTTTTAGTCGTATAATTAGTCAGCAAGAGAAATTGTAGGAATGTACTACATTTAGAAAATAATTTTAACCTTATTATCTGTATATTGGCATATGATACACAAAGTACCATACAGGGTGTCTCATTCAAATCGCATTAGTTCCCGAGATATTCTAATGGGTGGTATCGCACCCTGCACAAAATGCTTGACCGGAAATAAAATTTAGGAAACTTTGTTATTATTTATCTCTAAATTATTATTCAAATTTTAAAATGTTGCTAAAATTTAATCAGAAATTAGTATTTATTTGTTGAGCACCAGGTAAAAAATAATTATAATAAATTATAACTATTCTTCACCAATTTTAAGTATGTTCAATTTTCAAATTTTCTATATAGATATAGATGTGTTCCTACCTGTAAATTGACTCCTTCTCAGGTGAGTTCAGCTGTTTATAAGATATCAATTAGACAATCAATACACAGAGTGATTAAAACACAAAATATATATTTATTTAACAATATAAAAAAATTACCCAATATTATTAATTATTACTATATGAAAATAAATGGTCAATACTTTTATCTTTCAACCAACACTGTTTCTAATCAATATTATTTCTTAGTTACTTTTATCTACCATGCATTGTCTTTTAACAACCTGTATCACAAACTGGCAAGGTTTTAGTTTCGTAATCGTCTACTTGATGGCTATAGTGCAGTTTATTATGGAAAGCGTCATTTATTTCTCAAAAATAATATTATTTTAAACAAATTATCGTGTGCTGTGTTGTGATTCAAGTAGCTAATATAGTTTCATACCTAATATTGATAATGATAAATATTATTATTATTCTAATAGTATAGCAAACTATAATTTATTAATTTAATTATTTTTATTTTAAAAAAAGTTAGGTTATTATTGGATGCTAGTTTTCAATGTCTACAAAAAATTTAAAGCTTTCTACTGCCTTATCTAATATAAATACCATGTTAAGTTTTCTTTTATTTGGTCCCAAGATATTATAAAACACAATTCTAGTAATTTTATTTTATTTTCTTCTTTAAAAAACTTCCAAATCTCAAAAAATATTTTTGTTGTCGTTTTCTATACAGTAAGGAATTGACAAAATATTTTTCAAAGTCTCGTTCAGCGATATTCGTCTTAGTTCAATTCAAATTAGTTTTTTCTATATTCTTCTTATCACAATATTATCGTATTTGTTGTTGTCTGAGAGTTGAACAATTATTTAATAGGACAAACTTATACACTTTTACTATTTACTTTAAATAAATTATTAAATTCTTTTTATTTGACAACAACAAAAACATATAACCTTTTTGAAAACGAACATATTTAACTTTTGTTTTCTTGTGACGTAGGAAAACTTCTGTTTCTTTTTTTAAACAATTGAAAATTTGAGATTATGTCAATTTTCGGGAGCTCGAGAAAGGCACTGCTTTCAGCAAACTGATAAATTCAACTCTTTCGAAATTCCTTCTCCTTGGCTTTTTATAGTCGGACAAAATATAAAAAATTTCTGAATTATGATTGGTCAGATTTTATGACACCAGGCAACTTGATAAATCTTAATACCTTGAAAAATTGAATTTTATGATGGCTTTTTAATTTTACCAATTTTGACTGGAATTTTGATGTTTTTATTAATATATTGACCTAAATCTGATTATTGAGCATAATTGAGTTTTCTCGACATTTTGATATATGTAAAAGCCACTTTGGCATCTTATTTATATATAAAAATTGATAAAAATTAACACTTTGTACCTTGAAATTTATGACAATATTACTAAAATTTGGTTCGAGAAAACTCTAAAATGTTTATTGTTGCTTTTAATATTATTTCTCTATTATTTAACAAAATTTTTTTAACATATTAGGGCCAAAATTGCTTAAAATAAACTTACATTTATCTTATAAACTAATTAAATCTATTTTACATTCTACAGTGTTATATAAATTATGGTTTTAATTTCTACATAATTTCTTTAATAATTCTTAAAACTAAAACAATCTTCTTATATTTCGTACAATAATGTTTGTTTATCACGATTCACGGTGTTTTTGTCTGAATTTTGCACTAATTTTTCCACTACACACACTTTTGTGTCTTATGAGTGATTGTTTTATTGGGACCAACAACGATGTTTATTATTAGCTTTTTAAAAGCATCCACAATCTTTTTGTTCACTCAAATATATATCTTTGTATTAATACTTCTTCTAACTAGTACAATACTTTTTACATAGTTTTTTACTTAACTTTAGTTATTATAAAGATAAATATGTCATATTTTTGAAGAATATTACATCAATTATTTTACTGATTTAAGAATTTTGGGGTTTATTGTCTTTTTCTTAAGACTTTATCTGTTTATTTACACTACAAATTAAACAATACATCTTATCCTATACTTAAATCTAATTTTAACCTATTCTAAACCAAATTTACTGGCATATTAACACAAAATACTTTATTTAACCTTTCTGTGTTTGATTTCTTCTCTTTATATCTCAAATAAAACTGAGTCTTCGCACTGATTTATACAGTACACATTTAGAAATTAATTTTAACCTTATTATCTGTATATTGGTATATGATACACAAAGTACTATACAGGGTGCCTCACTCTGTATACTACTTTGTGTATCTTATACTAATCTATAGATAATAAGATTTAAATTATTTTCTAGATGTGTACATTCTTATGATTTCTCTTGCATGCTAATTATACGACTAAAAATAAATTCTCTGCGAAAATTTCTGAAAAAAGTAAATTCAAATATTTTTTAATACTATTTGTAAATATATGATACATTTTATCAGATATACGCTAATATATGTAACACTCAAATAATGGGAGCCTATCGTTTATATTCTTTTAGATTTTAATGATAAAAGAGAACTAAACAAATAAGTTTCAGAATAATTTATTGACAAAAAACTCTAGAAAATAACAGATAGGCAATAAACATGAAAAATATTTCCTTAACACATTTTTTACAACAATTTATTGTAGACATTGGGAATAAAAATCTTTCGAGCACTGTCACAAAACATTCTAGACGAGCGATATTATATTGTTATTGTTATAGTTAATGTATACGATAAATATGAACGAATTTTTATATGTGTTTTGAACGAATACTTTCCTGTAATATTTTTATTATTACAAGTGTCTGAAATTTTTTCTTTTTATTAGTAGCATCAGTAAAATTGCTACGATTTGCATAATAGGATAATGATATTTTTAAGCAAAATAAAGAAAAATAACACGAGCTCCCAATATATTTTAATATATCTAAATGCAAATGTTCTCTGAGAACAAGATGAAAGTAAATAAAAGGAGAGCAAGATCGTGGGAAGTCAAAACATAACGACACAAGTCGTTAAAATCGGAGTAGATAGACTTGAAGAGGTCGAGGAGTTTTGCTACGTAGGCAGTATTGTAACAAAAGACGACCAAACCAAGCAGCACGATAGTGCAAGATAAAAAGGCTTACTTGAAATAGGGCAGTTGCTAATCAAGAGATGTTAGTTCATGATCCAGACAATTTTATTAATTGCTCACTTAAAGAAGATAATGGTCCACGGTCTAGGATTCTTCTTTTTCCTGCAATTTTACTTTGCATTAATTGGAAGAGTTGGTATCTGTCAGGTGTTCAAAATCTGCTAGTTATCTGCTCTTCATGTTTTCTAACAAATTTTCAGTGAGGGTCCAAGCATCCGATCCATATAAAAGGATTGAGAATACTTATCAATGAAAGGCAATAATTTTTATTTGAACTTTGAAATTCATGTTATAGAGATTTTTTGGCGTTCTATAATAGGTGGTTCTGATTTGCCGAATAATGCATGTTACTTCTAGTTCTTAATCTTAATTGTCGTTTAGCTTGCATCCGAGGAGTCTGAATATATTCAAGTATTGTCCATGTAGTTTATTAAGTTATGGAGTGCTATACGCTTTTGGCACCAAGTACTGTATTGTCTGGTTGGTTTTACTATCGATGTTGATCTAATTATTGGGCGGAGCTGCAAGAATTGAGACAAGTGAAGATACTTCTGGGGAACTACAACAAGAAAAGAATCAACTCAGAGTTCTGACAGGGGTCCTGACGGGACATTGCCACCTGAAGAAATATCTTAAGAAACTCGGACTGGTAGAGAGGAAGAGTACAGACTCTGGGAAAAGGAGGACGAAAGCTCTTTTCATATCCTTTGAGAGTGCAGTGCTCTAGAAAATCCTAGGATGCGGTTCTTGGGAACACACCAAATCGAAGAAGGGGAGCTACCCACCTTCAAGCCATCCAATATTCTAAGATTCCTGAGGAAAATAGGACTGGAAGCTCTAGCCGACTGGGGATCAGTAAGGGGGCACAATAGATCTACCAGGTCGCAGTGTACAGACTCCCAACTTTACGCACATACATACACATATATACTATCAACGTTGTCTTCAGGTTTTTATAAAGTCTCCATGAAGGGTCTTCATCCTTGATAGACATTTCTTATTCGAACACTCGCGCTAGTCAACAATGATGCATATATAAGTTCTTCATGAGATAGACGTATTTGTCACCTATCTTTTTCTGGAAGTTCTTTCAATAGTTCTACGTGATGAACTTTATCAAAACTTTTTAGAAATCAGCTAATGACTTTTGCTCTTTGAATTAAAACCTATATATCAAAGGGGGTCTCATTTATTCCTGGGCAGTTTAGAAGCCGATTAAGAATCAGAAACGTTTTACCATAATGTTTTGTCAAAAAATCTGTAAGAGCACGATTTATAAAGCAAATTATTTTTCGATCTACATGTTTTGTATCTTTTTTCTTTTTTTTTGGGATTGAAATGACGTTGATTGTAGCCAATCTTTTGGTAGATACCTGGTTTTTCATGTTTTGTTGAATATATTTGTTGAAAGCTCCTTGAAAAATTCCTTATATATCTGATCTGATTCTTGGGCGTTGTTGTTTTTATGTCCTTTGGTGTCCTAAAAACCTATTTTCTTTCGAGTAACTTTTCTTTATACATAATTTTTTATATTTTCTAATTTATCTACTATATAAAAACATTGTTAATCCGTAGGAGAACGAATGGTGTAAACTATTGTACTTAACGCAACCTTGATGATCTCGTAAAGCTTATCATCTGTTGTTTTTCTAACTTTTACCGAACACTGTTTTGAATTGACCTAATACTAGTTTATTTATCGTAAGTAATCTTCAGTTTCTTGTGAAACAGATCATCGAGCTTCTATTTGCAGTAATTTTATGGAAAATATCGGAAATTTTTTAGCTTATATAAATAATTTAAATATATGTTTACCCTAAAAATATCCCAGTTTTAAAATAATTTAATACTTCTTTATTTCTGTTACAAGTTTTATGAAAAATAAACATCTTCACTAAGAAAGAACTCTGCAGAACAGTATCTGCAAATTTTATAATTAGGTCACCGTCAGAAGATATTAAAGATCCCGAAGTAAAATTTGGGAAGATGGTCTTGTTTTTGAAACCTGATACCTTTGTTTAAAACCATGTTCCGCTATTTTCTTTGAGATTATAATTAAAAGAATAACTTTCCCTTGTTACTATAATATACCTATAAACCTATAAAGATTTTTTTAAGTTATCATGATTCAACAGATTTACTGAACAACGGACTATTTAGCTATAGTACTAATTAATTATAGTTAATCCTGATAATCCAAACAGTTCACGGTTGACACTAATGATTGAGTTTCGGAGAAGTAATAAACTAAAGCTCTTATTAGGGTTTAAACCAGGGACGGTGAGATATATTTTAATATATCAGATTTTAAATGTATACTGTGTTAGTGTGTAGTAAACTTTTAAGTGTAAAATTCGTTAAGGAAGTTAACAGAAAACTTAATTATGAGTAGAATATACTTAAAGTCCACAATTTCTGTCAGTGACTTATTTAATACCGGTCACCTAAGCGACGAAGCGGTGGAATAAACATCTCATGTAACTACAAATAATTTAATATTTTGCCACTCTATTAACAGGTCAGGGACTAAAAACTTAAAACGTATTGTTGTCATATTTCGCGAGCCTTAAATAGCAATCAGCTGATCGCATTTATAATAGTACGGTGTTGACGACCTACATGTATTTGGTTTCTTATCGCGAAAATGATGGATATGGCAATATGGCATCTTGTATAGGCTTGAAGATAAGCACCCCGACTGGGTTTTCTCATTTTTTGAATATTTTATTAATTTATTATTGATTCACGGATAGATTCTCTGAGTTCACCTTCTAATTACTGTACTTTATTTTATATAGATATTTTGTTGTGTAAAAAAAGTTTATTATAGCGAATATTTGGTGTATATATTTGTGTGTAACTATGGATATTAATGTACCTTCAACTAGTGGTGCGCCTACTAAAAAAATTGTCAATTGGCTTCAAAAGGAACGAATAATGTTTAAAAATGTTTACCATAGTATTCAAGAATGAAACCCTGTAGAAGCTGCATACATATGTGACACGAAAATTTCTTCGCATACGGTGTTCAAGGTTTTAAATGGTCATTATTAAAACGACGAAAAAAAAACCGACCAGAAGACGGAAAAAAAATCCTGGACGATGATACAAAATTTCTTTCAAAATTAAATACGAACATTAACAGAAAATTAAGACAGAAATTAATAACGACACAACAATTAAGAGTTTTGAAAGGAACTTATCAAGAAATAAATTTTAGATATCTTAGACGGAATCGAAGAAGCTTACAAACAGAAGAATGAAATTGTTTTATGGCAGCGAAAATATTTGAAAAAAATATGAGAATTTCGGGAAAACAAGAAAAAATTGTATTACACTGACGAAACATGGTTTAGTGAAAAGCGCATGGCTGGAAAGGTATGGTAAGATCTTAATATTAAAAGTTCGAAGCAGGCATTTATGGAAAGATTTTCGCAAGGACTACGTAATACCAGTGGAAAAGGTCGTCGTCTTATATTAACATATTGGACATATGTTTGGCTTCTTAGATTGCGGCTTTAACATTTTCTAATCTCGATAAATAGGAAACGATTCTAAACCTTGTGCGTCTAACAAGGCGCCCTGACGCTGATAGTTTTAAAGATTCAGATATGTTTCTTAACAGCATACTCCTGAGGATGACACTAGATATACCCTGGTTGATCAGAAACGGACATATCAGAGAGGAAATGCACTGAACGCCATTCAGAGGAGAGGATAAGTAGCCACAGCTAACGGTAGGCCAAAGAAAATCAGTAGATCTTTCAGTCCGGGGATGAGTTTCAATCGGTAAGAATCCTACACTACCTTTCACACTTTATGAAGGTGCCTATGCAAGGTTTCCCCTCCAGGAAAATAAATTGTAAGGTTTGATGAAAATGTGAGGAAATAGATGGATTAAATATACCGATTTGTGTGAGCACTGTGACGGTCAACTAGATAATTGTTTAGAATATATTACGCGTTTAGTCAGACATTGATGATGAAAAAGACGATGAAATAAATAATTATTATGACAACGATGAAAATGACAGTGATATTAATGATAATGATGTAAATGAGCAAAGCGATGCTGAAATGAGCAATGATAACGACGAAATGATTGCGAAAAGAGAAGAATAACGTAACTTTTTGTAAAAACACTGATTTTAGCAAAATAATCAATGATTAATACAATAATAAACGACTTATAATTATTTAATACAGGGTGTCCGGTAAGTACCTCCTAATTTCTCGGGAGAATACAAGGTTTGTCAAAATAACCCTACTTTGTCATTAAAAAAATATTTCTAAAGTGCCCCTTAACGGAGATACAGAACTCTAAAGGGATACCCAGCGATTTACCTTATCGGCTCTAAGTTTTGAAACAACTTGTATAATTTAATGAAATTTTAATATTTTATCAAGGTCATAAAGACTCATTAAACAATACTACAGTAGATGTTTTAGATCATCAGAGAAGGCAGCAACGGACTTGTAGCCACACTTGTTGGGCGTAATTTTTGACAGGTGTCATTTTTCATAGCTGAAAACTGATTTTTAAAATAATTTGATTAATTTATTTCGGTAAAACTGGCGGTTTTCGAAATAAAGAGGTTTTGTGCGAAAAACTCGAAAATTACTAATACTAAACATAAGCAGATAAAAATAAAATACATAGGATGTGCTGATGAGCTTTAATTTATGGGGAAGCGCTGTTTCACTCTTCGAAGACAAGAAGATGTTATGCTGAAAGATTTCCAGCTCAGATATTGTCGAGCCCAGGAATCTTTTAAAGGGTTGATCGGGACTCAATTAATTTACAATACATTTTCTTATTCTTCGAATATTCTCCCACTGCACTGCAAATAATATTCCGGCATTATTAAGGACTTTGTTACAATGCTGTGCTATTCCTGCTAGTAGTTCTTCTCTAGTATTTACTGTTGTTAAATAAACTAGTTCTTTTGGATGTCCCCAGAAGTAAAAGTCTAAGGGATTTAGGTCTAGACACTTTGGTGTCCATAAATCAGGCCCACCTCGACCTATCCATCGAGGGCCAAAAACGTTCATTAAGTGTTGACGTACTATACGGTTAAAATGTGGTTGAGCACCATCATGCACGTATCACATTTTCATTCTTCTATCAAGAGGTACGTCTACCAATAAATTATTTAAATTTTTCTGCAAAAATTGTAAATGAATCTCACCATTGAGTCTTCTATCTAAAACAAATGAACCTATAAGGTTATTTCCTATGAGGCCAATCCACTCATATATAATAAACTTTTGTTCGTGTTTCTTTTGAATTATCGCTTGCGGGTTTTCATCAGCCCAAAAGTGTAAATTTTGTGAGTTTATTATGCCATCTAAACAAAATAAGGTTGGAAAAATTTAGATTTAGGTTATGATGCTGTATAAACCAGTTGGAGTATTGAAGTATTGCGGGATAATCATCCGGCGACATTGCGTGTAGTTTTCCAACGTGATACGGGCGAAGTAACTGTTCTAAGGTGTGATACCTTCGACAACTTTATTAAATACACCATTACACAAGTCTATGGGTCTATCCTGACTTAATTTTCCAAATAATACCCTATACTACTATTACTAACTGTTCTGTTATAGTTTCATGTGCAATCCATTTTGTAACATTGTTTTGTGTCTAGAGCTTTCTTTTGCTATTTGAAGGGTTGTCAGTAATATCCTGCAAAATCGCTTCCTCTACGTGAGGGTCTCGTGCTCTCCTGGGACGGCCCTCACCGCCACCTAGCGGCAAAAATGACCCTGAATAAAACATGTAAATAATTAATTTGTTAGCTCTAATAATCATTTTCTAATCATCTTTTATCTGTGTCACTTAAGTTTCGATCAACCCTTTGAAAGGTTTTTGGACTTGGCAATGTTCGAGCTGAAAATCATCCAGCATAAAGTCTACTTGCATTTAAAGAATTTGACAGCGCTTCACTATAAATTAATTCTTTAATTTTTTAAAATTATTTTTACTCTAAGGCAGCTTTGACAAGTTCCATAAATAATAATTCATTATGTAGGTATTAACAATAACAACTTGATTTTTACCTGTTTGTGTTTAGCATTAGTAACTTTTGAGTTTTTCGCATAAAAACCGATTTATCGCGAAAACCGTCAGTTTTATCGAAATAAGTTAAGAGTTCATTTTTTAAAGAAGAATGAGCAAAGTATTTAAAAAGATAGTTTTCAGCTCTGACTTCCCTGATGATTTAAAACACCTACTGTAGTATGGTTTAGTGAGTCTTCTATAAAATATTAAAATTTCTATAAATTATATAAGTCAATTCAAAGCCGATAAGGTAAATCGCTGGGTACCCCTTTAGGGTTCTGTATCTCCGTTAAGGGACACTTTAGAATTTTTTTTCTATGACAAAGTAAGGTTATTTTGACCTCCCCTGCCTGCTCCCGAGAAATAAGAATGTACTTACCGAACACCTAGCATAATCTGAATATTATGGAAACCATATTTGCTCTGAATTAATGCTGCTGCAACGCAAAGAGGTAAGTGCATGCAGCCTCTATGTCTGTAGAGCAGCAACACGCTTACTATTTGTACTCGTGATCTCGGATAACATAGTCGGATAGATTCTGGATGCTTTTCAGTGATCTACAGATCTTGGAGAGGTGTATCTTATGCAATGAATTCCAGGTAAAGTATAAGTATTCAACAATATCTTCGTTAAGTTTCATCCCTTAATATTTGTTAGTTGCTACGTTTCGAATTAAAAAAAAACAGTTTTTGAACGCAATAATTTTTTTTTTCAGAGATTGAAATTGATACTGAACTTGAACTGATGAATTCACAGTTAGGTTGCCGATGCCGAATAAAGCGACCTCTATCCTTCGAGTGGCAAGTTCGTGTATCGGGTTTTGATATATTTCTTTTTTAGTTTACCGTCGCGCCACCATATGGCGGTTTTATACAACAATTGTTGATTTGCGTTATTCTTATGTTATTGAGTGAGCCATCGAGATGTCGCCACTATGTCTTATTTACTATTTTTCAACCGTGAAAACTGTTTATAGGACACAGATACGAGATGATGGTTGGACCGAATGCAACGGTCCATACTAGGTTAAAATATCGCTATCGTCATTTTTCGGACCCGGAGTTTTTCCATGTTCTTTGGAGATCTCCGCATTTTTTAGCATGAGAATGATATTCATCAACGGTCTTTGTCCGAATAGCCATGAATTTATTATATATATATATATATATATATATATATATATATATATATATATATATATATATATATATATATATATATATATATATATATATATATATATACAGTTTATTTCCTGCAAATACAACTCTGGTTTTCTCTCCATACGCGTTTCGACCACCTTATGATCTCGTCAGTGGAGCTGTATCGAACCGAGAGCAACATTTGCAGGAAATATCTGCTGTATAAAATGCAAGGTATGTCGGTAGGATATTAAAAACCTGCCACCTGTCGACTTCGATGTTATACTGAAAAATACCACCAGTGGAACGACATCTATGAATCAGCGAAGTAGTGCGAAATTAGAGTGGTATTTGCAGCAAATAAACTGTTTGTATATATTATTTTCGTTTCTCTGCCTGAAAGGATAATACATATAAATAACCATTTAAGTTTGTTAAGCTGGAAGCATAACTTGTGTTAGAGTAAAAATATTGAGGTGTTAAGAATAATGAAAAAGGAAACGAAAATAATACATACAAATAAAATAAGAAAATTGCAAAATCTGGATCATGTAATAAGAGAAGATAGGTGTTTGTTGTTACCAGGTAAAATACAAGGTAAGATACATCGGAACGAGACACATTTCCTGGTTGAATAATCTGAGAAAATGATTTAAATATGACTCCACTGTCTTATTGAGATCTGAAATATTAAAAATAAGAACAGCCTTAATGATTACCAATCACCTGAGAGTAAATGCTACCTAAAAGAGAAGAATCGTGGTAGTAAGATAACGCACAAGAATGAGTGGCCGAGAGAACAAAGTACTCTCATAGGATCAAATCTATTCTTTATTTAAATAAGAGGTAAGTCCAACGAATTTGAATAAAATACGATTTAACAAAAATTAAATAATTCTTTAGGTATTGCTTTCTGAAAATTACATTTTTTACACCTTGTTAGTTAGAGTGAGATATCTCAATAATACTCTAGTTAAAGAAAAACGACTTTCAGATTGCTATTTCCTTCCCTTGTTTGTCATGCTCTATTCAAGAATTCGGAATTTATTTTTTTTTTACCAAATTTATTGTTTAACGATTTTATTTCAGATTTTCCTATTAGAATATTCCAGAACCTATTAAGACATTAGGAAATCTGTCTATCAAATAGCTAATATAATAGATAGTTTCTCAAACTAATCTAGCTCAATGAAGCATTTAAAATTATATTGTGAGCTAATATAATGCTAAAATTGTTCAGTCATTCTAAAGGCCAAAACTCACTCTATTTCAAAGGGACAGTAATTTTCGGTTATTCGAGTCATGCCCTTTATACACAAACGTATATCTTACTAAGCTTAACTCTTGAAGGAGCAGCTTTAGCCTGAAAGAAAATATTTATCAGGTAACAAAAGGACGCAATCACGTCGCACAGGAGTTGGAAACCTGAAGAAAGATTTTGTCGGGGTATGACCAGGGTCAACCAGAAGTTTTATAATACTTTTCTTTTTTATATCGGTGATATAAAATCAAATTGAGAGTTTCGTAGAAGGTTTGGAAAATAGATAAAAGTTAAGGAAAGTATATACAGGATGATCTTTATTTATTAGTTTGGTAAAGTTCAATAGATTTATAAATGGAGTTGAAAAAAATGTTTCGTATAAAAGTTACACAGGCTGCTGAGATGAATACTTTATAAAGGGTAAACCAATTTATGCGTTGCGCCTTCAGAACAAAACATGATGACTACCCTTTAGTTTTATTGGTTTTCGACATTCTGCTTTCATTTTATAGTTTTCGTTAACCTGGAATTATATTGGTAAATACTGTTGATATATTTTTTCTTTAAATTTATAGTGAATATAAGGGATTTATGTTACATAGCTTATCGTAGAAGGTGAAAAAATTTAAATATGGTATATATATATATATATATATATATATATATATATATATATATATATATATATATATATATATATATATATATATATATATGACGACAGCGATGTTTCGACCTAGTATGGGACTCGTCAGGCCATTGTATTCGGTCCAACCATCATCTCGTATCTGTGCCCTATAAACAGTTTTTATGGTTGAAAAATAGTAAATAAGACACAGTGGCGACATCTCGATGGCTCACCCAATGACATAAGAATTACGCAAATCAACAATTGTTGTATAAAACCGCCATGTGGTGGCGCGACAGTAAATTAAAAAAGAAATACATCAAAACCCGATACACGACCTTGCCACTCTAAGGATAGAGGTCGCTTCATTCGGCATCGGCAACCAAACTAACTGTGAATTCATCAGTTCAGGTTCAGTATCGCACAACGATCTCTCTAAGAGAGCTGTTATGTATGTTTTAAGCCAACAAATTTAAAAAAAATCGTTGCAATGCGATGCAATTTAAGGAAAGAAATGACCGTAGTTATTGGTCCAGTAGCCAGTCTCGGAAGAATCTATAGTGTTGTAGTGGTGAGGCTGTGAGATTGGTATATTAAGATGTTAACAGAGTTAGTAGCTCTACCCACATATTGTATAACGATACTTTTAATGAAGGTGTCGAAGGTATCACACCTTAGAATAGTTACTTCACCCGTACCACTTTGCAAAAGTACATGCTATGTCTCCGGATGATTATCCCGCAAGATTTCAATACTCCAACTGGTTTATACAGCAACAAAACCTAAATCTAAATTTTTCCAACCTTATTTTGTTTACTGATGAGGCCGGTTTTACAAAAGATGGCATAATAACCTCACACAATTTATATTTTTGGGCTGATGAAAACCCGCACGCTATAATTTAAAACACACACTAACAAAAGTTTATTGTAAATGTGTGGACTGGCACAGAAAGTGAAAAAATTTATATATATATATATATATATATATATATATATATATATATATATATATATATATATATATATATATATATATATATATATATATATATATATATATATATATATATATATATATATACATATATATATATATATATATATATATATATATATATATATATATATATATATATATAGGGTTATTCACCCTACAAGGCACGGAATATTGCGGCAAAAATACGTGACTTTCAAAAAGCTTTAGTTTTGGGATATATGGGCTCTAATATAGTGACTTTTAAAATTTTTTTCATATTATACAGGGTGTTCTAAAAGCTATGAAAGTATACAAGTTGTGCTTTTTTAAATGAAATCCCCTGTATATTATTTCATTTTTGGATTATCCGATCAAAATAAGTACCTATTTTAATAAGATTTATAGTACCTAAATCTTAAGGGTTTTTAAATAATTTGAATTTTTATTAAATCTAACTTAATTTTTATTTTTTAAATACTTAAGAAGTATTTCATTTATGTACGCGAAATTTACATTAAAGTGTAACAATAAATCATATTTTTATTCAAATTATAATAAACTTGCTATATTATACAGGGTGTCCAACAATGAAAACTAATCAAATAAGAACTTTAAGTGACTATAACTTGATTAATTTAAATAGAACGCTATACTTTTTACCTTACCTATCGAATGGTATAAGGGTGTTCTATAGCTAAGTCTTCGCGTTTTCACAGAATACGCCCAATAATCGTTTTCTGCACCATTTTGTGTTTTTTGAATAAATGTTCTAATATATCTAGTTGCCTATGGTATTTAGAAACGTCAGATAATTCATTTAATCTGTCAGTTTAGTCTGCAAAACAAGTGGATTGGCCCCCGAGATCCCTGGACCAGATTTCAGTTTTAGTGCCACTGGGTACCATCGTATAAAAACAAAAGTAAGTAAAACAATAAAGTAAACTCTACATTTGAATTCCTAATGGTAACAATAACGATTACCAAATGAAATTACAAAAGAATGTTAATTATTTTAAATAAAATCCACAAAAGAATTCATCATTTATTTTTGTAAATAAAAGATTTGCCTGTGAACATTTCTAATATAGATTATGATGACAGATGATTTTTTGTACCAACCTTATTATTATTTTTTATATGATTCCCGAGATAAGTATAATCTAAAAATTTTAGAAAGAAAATGGAAAGAGAAAATGTGATTTTGCAAGGGAGAGATAATCAAAATAAAATCTGTATAATTTTGTTAAAATTTGATAGATCGGGAACGATAAAACAAAACTTTTTAATATTCGAATTTAGTTTTTTAAGGTCATTTAAGGGTTCTAAAAAAGGCATATGTATCAACTGCAACGTTGTCCATTTACATGTCTATCTGTTCCCTCTTAACTCGAGAACTGTTGGAGAGATTTTGATGCAACTTTCATTATTATCGGGAGGGTTGCTCGAGAATGGGCATTTGTTGAATATAGTGCACTGAATAATTAATAAAATATATCCGAAACTCCAGTGCTTATTAGTTGGATGATTAACCTATAAATTTGGTGCTGAAATTCACTATAAGTAGGTAAAAGTAAGTCTTGAATATTTGGCTATATTCTATTTTATTTCACAATTCCTTAATTGTAATAAATATAGAAAAATTTTAAAGTAAAAGATAATAATCGGAATACACATATTCCACATACATCCAATCTGTCATTCAAACTGAGTTAAAGTGAAATAGCATTTATTTTAATATCTTATTATTCAAGAACTATGGTTTTTTGGGCGCTTTTTCTTATAGGTTTCATTTGTAGTCCTGTCTCAGCTTCATAAAATTAGAAACAATTTCTTTCTTGCTCTAGTATTCTTCTGCTGACATAATAATGAAGATAATAAAATCGTTAATATATTTAAAAATAAACCTAGATTAGTTAATTAAATATACATATTTCAAAACTTTTTAAAATTAATGGGCACATAAAAATAAAATTAGGTAAAATAAAGAAGCATTCTAGAAAGACAAGATGTATAACATTTATTATAATGCTAGTCGGCAAACAAAATATGACAAAAATAAAAATAGAATAGAAGAATTGACCATCGCACTATGAAGGCGAAACTGACTACCGAATTTGTCAGGAGGATAAGGCGGATATTACGAAGTAGTTCAAATAGTAGAAATTTCTTTAAGGCGCTCAACGCGTACGCATGCTATGCACTTAGCTACTCTTTTGTAATTATGAAATGGAGCAGGATGAACATTGGAAACCGGCAAAGAAAAATAAGAACATTCTTAACAAAAGCGCAAAAACAAAACACTTTGAGTACTATTAAATGAACAATGCTGCCAAGACATCAAGAAGGAAGAGGATTGGTGGATATTGGTAAGCAGCTCGATCAACAAATAATAGATATACGTTTAGCTTACTACCAAGAGTTAACAGATAAGTTAAATCTATTCTAGGTAGGAAGAGTACCTTACTACAAATATAATCCGGAGCCTATTCTTGAGAATAACGGGTTCAAGCTATATTGGGACTGAACGGTTGTAACAGATAAGACAGTTGCTCATAATAGATCAGACATTATATTAACAGATAAAATTTCTAGGTGAACTACACTAATTGCATAACAACGATAACCTAAGGCCAAAATGCAACGAAATGATCGCCAAATACAGAGATCTGAAGGTGCAAATTTGAAGACAATCGGTAATGAGCAGCGTCCAAACGATTCCCATAATTTTATCAACAACTGGAGTGATACCAAAGAACCTCGTGCAGAACATCAAAGGACTGGACCTTAGTGAGCATCTCTATAAACCGATTCACAAAACAGTTCCCCTTGCAACCGCGCGGACTGTCTGAAAGTTTGTGGAAAATACAGCAGACCTAGGACCAGATAGCATGGAAAGGATCTCCACAGAGCTCCATACTTATTTTTGTATACCTGGTATGAGTCAATATAACTTGGAGGGGTGCGAAGCCTATCGTCTTGAAAATCATAATAAAACAATAAGATGATAATCATTAAAACAAAAATACTAATGGACAAAAGTATCGCCAACGACAGAATAAAACTTTGAAATATAAAAACACTATTAGCATTAAAGAGGTACTAATAAATAATAAAATTAAAGAAAAATCAAAATTGTACCGATTTCTAAAAAAGAGCGAAAAATGACAATTTTTATATGAAATTAAAATTTTTGAAATCTGCTCCAAACTAATACCGTACAAAATGTGATTCACATAAAAAGATTGAGAAATACTTTGTAATTGTCTCCTTACCGTGGCCTGTATGTATCTTGTGTTTATAGTAATTTGTTTCATTTAGTATTAATTTGGCGCGGAATTTTAATTTCATGTAAAAATTTATATTGTTATTTTTCGCTTTAGTTTATAAGTCATTTTCAATTTTACGATTACAGATTACTATTGATAAAAACAGTGAAATTGGTATGATTTATTATATTTCTTCATTCCAATAATTTGTTATATAGTTGTTTTCTGGATCTAGCTTTACAAATTTGTTACTTCTGGCTCGAAAACCGAAACATTGGACAAGTTTTTTTTATTCCAATACCAATGGCACCGTAATGGCTTTCTTAAGAACTGATGTAAGAACCTTTTACCTTAATTGTAAGTATCTGGTGAAATAACAAAAAAAAAATTTGTGGTTTAAGTATTATATATACAATACAAAGTGGTTTCCCTGACTAGTACTAATATTTTCGTATAGGGTATTTTTAGATATTTTGTATTTATGTTATTAGGATTTCTATTAAACTTTGATGGCTATTTTTCTGAGCATTTCCATCTTACCCGGACCCGTCCCACTAAGGCTTAAAATAACCCTTTATACCTTACGAAATTATTTCGAACCAATTTTAGATATGTGTAGGTGTACCATTTAAAACTAAATATGTTTTCCTAATATTAGAAACCGCTTAAAGCCTTTTAGTCAAGTCATCGATCACCCGAAAATTTAATAGTGAGGAAATTCGCAGTAAATTTACTGTAATTTAATTTTAAGAGGCTTCTAGGTCATATATATGTTTTAGTTATTATTCTCACGTATGTATTTTAAGTACTTTTTGGACGTTTGTGCTGACCAAAGTCCAAAGAACATTATTTTATGTCATCTTTCGAAAACTCTCTGGTATCATTAAATATTTCAAAGAAAGTCACCCGATTGCTTGGGTCTGTATCATCAATGATTATGCAATTAGCTGAAGAAGGTTATAGTATCCCCGAGGAGCACTAGAGAAGTTTTTCCCTACTAATGTAACAAGAGACAACTTTTTGATAATTTTAATTTTCAACATATCTTTAACTTTAATGCACTTGCGCCATTTGTTCTGCAACGATTTTATTTCATTATTAAAAAATGACAACTTGCAACCTATAAACTATGCATCAGTATCTTCTTTTAACTGGCAACTGTCCTCTATTATTAAGTTTCCAAAGTTAGATGAACCCAGAGTTGGACTATATAGCTGTGGGCCAGCACGAAGAAGTTACACTCACGGAAGTTGGGTTGAATTTTGATGGCTTTTTGAAACCGCTTATTGTCAAGAAGAAGAAGAAGAAGAAGAAGGACATAAACCAAAATATTTCTGATGAATAGAACTACTTAATATTAGTTATTTATTACAGTATGTAACCGCTGTTCTTGTTTTGCCCCTGGATATGTAATCAACAAGAATAACTCCTGCTTGACTCCAAAAGATGATGACCAAGAATTTCCTAGCTGGTTTTTTTGTGGCCTCGCAGAACTTCTTTACATGGACTGTAATTTTATTGGATTCTAGTGACATATCCAAGTCTCACAGTCGTCACTATCCTTTAAAGATCTGCATACACAGCACGTTAGATTGCAGACGCGATATTTCAGAAATATATTTTCGTCAGCGGCTAGCCTCAAATCATCGACCTTCGACTTGATTTGATTCGAAGCCTGATACTCTTATCAAAGCGGTAAAAGGATATATCTTGAAATCTATTTTGTTGGAACTTTTCTTAGGATAAATTATTAAAATGTTTCACTCAGGTTATATATATATATATATATATATATATATATATATATATATATATATATATATATATATATATATATATCCAATTAAAATATATAACTTTTAAACCGATGTGGTTGCCCTGGAAGTTAACCCTTTTCGTTGGTCAGTTTTCCCTGTGATATAAGTGTTAGTAAAATTGTATACTTCTGACAAGAAACATGTAGGAAATTAAGGGTAAGAAAATAAAAATAAAAGCTTGATACTGGTAAAAGAAATGATTGTTTTCTGAAAGTAAAAAAAAACATACAATTTTTTCGGTGTAGTAATAAGGGAAAACTATTTCTTTATTTGAAGTTAATTTAAAACTTGTTTTATTGTGTTATTCTTGAACTTGTAAATTTCAGCGCATTATTATGAGCTTAGAGTTGTTTTAGAATTAGAATTTAATGGGTGGTAAATTAGACATTTCCAAATGACGATCTTCGAAACCATTATTTCCATCTTCCTTTAAACATTTAAACATTTAAAAACCTTTCACTCCTTGGGCTATCTTTAATGGAGTCATCAACCTATCAAAAATATTTTGACCAACATTTTACTTAGAAATATAATGGAGTC
This sequence comes from Diaprepes abbreviatus, assembly GCA_034092305.1. Taxonomy (NCBI): domain Eukaryota; kingdom Metazoa; phylum Arthropoda; class Insecta; order Coleoptera; family Curculionidae; genus Diaprepes; species Diaprepes abbreviatus. Next base: position 12,520,010 of record JASJET010000228.1, on the reverse strand, counting down.
TCGCCCCTATATATTTTATTGTTAAAAATTTGATGACAGGGTGGAAAAAGGTGGTTACTAGTCAACGCCACTAGACAAGATAGTAGTATCCCTAATCTTATATTGATATTTCAAGTAAACTAACCCAGCTTACGTTGACTAAACCCCCTAAGATACATCCAAATAATATAGGACAAAATTGAAAAATTGAAATGATAGTCCTTTGAGATCGATTGCTTGGGCGAATAAAAGCGCAGCCTCATTATCTGGATTTACTTGACTACTTTGAATGATAACATAATATTCTGGGCACTCTCTAAGAATATGGCTAACAGTCTCATCTTCTTCTAGATACCATATATTTACTGTGTCATCGGTAATACCAGAATGCCATCTTCTAAATATGGTATTTCAAGTTATCATGTCCTGTCAGTTATCTTACTACAATTCACAATTCTTCCCTCTTTAGGGGATGTCGCTCTCTGGTGAGGATCGTATTGGGTTCAATCATATATTCCTGGGCATACCACGTTCTAAGAGTTTTCCTCTAGCATTCAATAAATTTGGTTTCAGGTAACAGTCTTAGTTTCCTTTTACAGTGGTTTTAGTAGGTATAACCTTTGCTAAACGATTTAATTCTTTATCTTCATGTATACTGCAGTAACTCTGGACCTATGCGACTCTGATTGTGCAGCCATTCTTTGTCGGACTATTAACAGTTTGTAAAGCTACGACAATTGATATGAGTGCCAGTATTTCAGCCCCACTCTTGGAATATACATTTTTTGCTGGAAAGACCGTCAGATGTAAAGCTTACTGTTTGGCAAAAGAACCTCAGGAGAGTGGTTAGATTTTAGAATCAAGGTTATGTAGTCTTTTTGCATTCTCTGCGAGTCGCACTGATATCCACCAATTGCAGATCTAAAATGCGTTAGACAACTTAGACTTTAGATATTCTTCAATGTCTCTATGAATAAATAAAGAGGAGAAAGATTCACTAGTACTCTAGTAGAAGTTGTCCTCATCACACTTGTTATTATATAGCCATAATCTTTCGGGAACATAATTTACAAGTTTTAAGATTAAGTCGTTAGAAAGATGTATCAAGGACGGGAATAAATCTGTATCTCTCAGTAGCTCTATCATTTACGGTTTCCACATATCCTGAATTATGATTTCAAGCCAAATAGCTTCAGACTCCCTCCAGGGAATATTGACTCATACCAGATACCAAAAGTATGAAGCTCTGTGGGAACCCTTTCCATGTTATCGGATCCTAGGTGACGTGGTCTGCTGTATTTCCTATGAACTTTGGGACTGTTCGCGCGGTTGCACGGAGAACTGCTGTCTGAATCGACTTAGACAGATGCTCACTAAGGGGAATCGTTTGGACGCTGTTCATTATTTAGATCTCTGTATTTGGCGATCTACTCGTTGTATTTTGGCCTTAGGTTGTTGTTAGGTACAGCAATGTCAATTAGTGTAATTCGCCTAGAAATTTTAACTGCTAGTATAATGTCTGGTATATTATGAGCCACTGTCTGATCCGTCAGAACCATTCGGTTCCAATATAACTTGATCTGGTTGTTCTCAAGAATAGGCTCCGGATTGTATTTGTAATAAGGCACTTTTCCCACCTGCAATAGGTTTAACTTATCTGCTAACTCTTGGTGGAGTATCTTAGCAGCTGAGTCGTGTTTTTGCTTATACTCAGTTGCGGCAAACGCTTTGCATCCTCCAGTTATGTGCTGGACCGTCTCTGATGTTCGACAGCCATATCTACATTGGTCATGTTCTATTGAGGGATCTCTGATGATGAACTTCTTCCTCGGAATAACCTGGTTTTCCATAGCTAACAAGAAGCCCTCTGTTTCCAGAAACATCTGTCCTGAAATCAACCAGTAGTTAAACGCTGAGTTGTCGAAATTTTCCTGGATGACCTCATTTAGATGCCTTCCATAAAGTGGTTTCTGTAGCCAGGCTTGTAATTTCTTTTGGTCTGTTCGGTGGTGAGAAGCAATATCCCGTTCCCTCAGCTCTAGCGGCGTTGAATCTGCACTCTAAAAAGATTTGAATGGAAGTTTCATCCTCTTTCTTGCAAAATGTACACTCTTTGCTTTCTGCCAATCCGAGTTTCTTGAGGTATCCTTTCAGGTGGCAATGTCCTGTCAAGATTCCTGTCAGAACTCTAAGTTAGTTTTTGTTTAGGCTTATGCATTCCCGAATCTCTTCTGTTCGTAGTTCTCAAGAAGTAGCTTCGCTTGTCTCATTCTTTGCATATACATCCAGTAACAAGATATCCTGTTCTCTTTCTACTTCTTCCTGCATTACACTGCTATTGATTTCACAGAAAAGTTCGGGCCTCAGCCCTTTTTCTCGATAGCTTGTCTACTATTTCATTCCTTTCTAACTTGGTGTGTCCTGGCACCCACAGGAGGGTAATCTTATTATTCTTACTTAATTCGTTTAGTTCAGGTTAGTTCCTCTAAACATTCTCAGACCATTTCGGAGCTTGAGAACTCAGTCCACTGACGTTTAACCTGCGTCTTTAGAATTTAATTTGACGCCCTATAAATTTTATGTCAGAAATGAATGTTTTGACAATACTCTTTTGTTTTATAAACGTCATGTTGATTGATTGATAAACTATTGGATAATTACGCATTAATGAAGAGACTTTGCGATAATAATTTTGAATTATTTGATATTTGCAAAAGACATTTTTCATTCTTTTTTTTTTCATAATTACTAATTTTTAGTCAATATTAGAACATTCGATTTTTATATTAATAATTTTTTATAGCAAGTCTAGCAATTCCAAAAAAATACCAATATAAATTTTAACAAAGTAATTTGCTTTGTAAAATCGCCACAATAGCGGTATTATTGTTTTGATTAATTTCGAATTTATATGTATAATGTCTACCTTAAAAGCAGTTCACAGAAAGGATTTATTGTTCTATTTTAGTTTAACGAATATTTCTAATTATGAAAATGTTATTGAAAATTATATTGAAAGGTTACAAAAACAACCATTATCAAATAAATAAAAACAAAACGGATATGAATCCACATTTTTAGTTTTTTGATCAATAAAATCATAATGATAGGAAAACAATTATAGTACTGAAATCATTCATATAGCCCTTCAGGTGGAATACTCAAACTTATGTTTTGAATGGCTTGGTTCTTAGAAAGTTCTTTATAGTATAGTCGCTAAAAAATCATCAATTTTCTCTTCGATGCTCTCACAATTTGTATCTTTGTATACGCTCAGCAAGATCATCTGCGTAGAGGAAATGTTCAATAGGGGTGGACAAATCATTTATAGATATGTTGAAAGATTTAGGCAAAAACACTGTCTTGGAGCAAATCATGTTTTTATATAGTTTTCATCTGCTCTTTTTACTCGGAAAGGTGACATAAAATCTGTGGTTTTGTAAGATGGACTTGGTGACCTTTGGGATTTGAAAGTCTCTTGTGATACCGTTGGTCTTCGTTAGCAGTTTTCTGTGGTTGACAATATTATAAGCTGTAGACAGGTAAACGAAAAGTGTTTGACTTATGAGCGTTCGTGCTAAACCATTCTTAAGGTGTTAGGTTAGTGTTAAGGCCAGTTCAATACATCATTTACCCAGTCCAAATGTTTCCTTGTTACCGTATGTATATATTATCTACACGGTTATGGATTCTTGTTTATTTAAATTTAAAGTCTAGGTCTTCACTTGGTTTTAAGGGGACTATTATTTCTGCTTGCCTTCAGTATATTGGTATTTTACAGCCATGTAGCTGACATTTGTGAGTTTTAATATACACTGTTTGGATTATGTACCGAATTGTTTTATGTATTCGGTACATAAATTGTCAAATCCAGTAGCTTTCTCGGGTTTTATTGATTTACTTGAGTGACAATAGTTTGCTATGGAGTTTATTTTCATTTTCTGGGATTTTGTGCAGTTTAATTCTTGGGTGTCTTATGTTTTCTCCTTTTCGAGCAGTCCATTACCTATTTGCCCAGCTGTGACGTGGCTTGTTTGTTTCATCTCTGTAGGATCCTCATTTAGTTTTTTAACAAGATCTCATGGAATTTTACTATTATAGATTACTTTCTAGTATTTCTATCAATTTTTGCTGTCTTGCATGATCGAGCTCCATCAGTAGGACTAATTCACATTCCACAGTTTCTCTACTAAACGGGTCCCTTTCGTGGAAATCAGTATATACTTCCATAAGATTGTAGGATATGCCAAAAATGTACTGTTGCCTATATCTCCTGGGAATTGTTTGCGTGGAAAATATCTTTGGTCTCTACAAGCTGTGTACTTTTCTGAAATTGGTTGAAGGTTCTTGATAGTATGATCCAGTCTGCCTTGGTGTTCATTCCAGTTGACCTTTTTGAAGTTAAATCTTTACCTGAAGGGGATATTTTTTTAGCAGAGTAGATATTTATTCCAATACTCCTGTGCTGAGATTTAGGTGTAGGGGCATAGAGTGCTCTGATGCAGTTGTCTTCCGGGGATGTATTTGCCAAGCACAATTCTAGGGTGTGTCCCTCTTTTCAGATTTTAATTGTAAAAAGTAGGTGATTTACGATCATCGATTAGGGTAAGGTTATTTGCATCAGCCCACAAGCTGTTCCTTAGTGTCTTTTTCCTGATAGCTCCAAATCGTTCAGATGTTCTCACGGGTGTGATGTGTATTAGAAGGATTGTAAGGCAGCTGACGTTTCGGTGAAATCTCATTCATCATTTTTAAAGCTCACTGTACGACGCCTGTGGGCGAAATGACGCGTGTGACTCAGATGCTGTCGGTCCCGTGTGTACGTGGGGCGCGTTCGTTGGCCGGATGATTCTGACCTATCATGTTGCAAGTCCTGCTGCGTGTCCTCGGCCCTGTTGCCAGTATATGGGGTCGTATTGCTGAGCTATGATCTGTTTCTTTACCAGCTGATACTCTTGTTGGGCCTCTTTGCAATTCGATGACTTTCCTTATAACTTTTGTGGACAGGTTTTCACATCTTGATAGCATTTTTGTTTCTGAAAAATTTAACTTAAATCCTCTGTTTAATAAGTGTGGACCAGTGCAGAAGAAATTGTTTTTTGCTTAACATCGTTTATATGATCGTCTCTTCGGGGGCTTATTTTATGGTTGGTTTGGTCTACGTAAGATGAACTGCATTCTTAGCATGGAATTTCGTACACTTCCTGGTTTTCTAGAGGGATTTTTTTCTTTAGGTGTTGGAAGGAGATCTTTTACTTTACGATCTGTGGTAAAAATGGTTTCATTGTTGTGTTCTTTGAGAAAATTGGCGATTTTGTGTTTGGTGCCTCCGACATAAGGAACAAAATCTTTGGAGCTATTCTCTCGGTTTACGCGATTTATTGGTGTCAAGCGTTTGTTTTTTTAGAGCCTTGTCTATATATTCTTTTTTACAACCACTTTTTGTTAGAGCGTCTTGCAGCATGTTCATTTCTTTGTGATAATGTTGTTGATCTGTAACGGACTGCGATCGAAGCGCAAGTTATTTCATCACGGCCAGTAATTAGGCGGGGTGGTGATGTGAATCGGCAACTTGAACATCTCAAATGTGTTTGTCATAAAATTTGTAGCCACATGTTTTCAATTAACTCAAAGGCAGGGGCGTGCAACGACATTACAACGCCAATAACTGCTTCGAAATCCTAACATAATTAATGTCTGACATGCACAAGTTTTTTAATTAAAACTTAGAGTATGTTCTTTGGCCGGAGCGTCCACAGCCTAATCATCAGTTAATGCAGTGTGAGTTTTAACCCTTAAAAAGGCGACAAAAAATATAAAGTGCTTCCACATAACAATTGCCCAATTTTTTATAATTCCAAGGAGTTATACAATGTTATAAGAATGGGCATATGGAATAAGTTTTGAAGTCGCTTACACAATTCAGCTTTAATACAAAATTGTAAGTTCAAAAACACATGGAGATCGAATAAAGGGAATTCTGTTGCTAAGTTGGAAGTATATGAAGCTTATTTCCAATTCTTAGCAGGTATGAATAGAGAGTTTGTTTTATGAGCCACTATCTTTATGTAATTTATTTATAAATAATGTAAATAGATTTTCAACTATTATAAGTCATTACTCGGTTATCTTGAATAACGGCTAATATTATTTGCTGAAAATTGTATATTAATGATTTCATTATTTATTAGATGTGAAGAAACAATTTCAAAACCAATTTTTTTAATGTAAAAAAGCTTTTACTGTAATTTAAAAAAAACAGGGCATTATGAAGATGTAATGAGCCTCAAGTCTGTAATTAGGTAATGAGCTAAGCTACTTCAGAAATTAACATTATCATCATAAAAACTTCGTGGTAAGGTAAGTAACAAGAATACGATTAGGCATATTTAATGAGATAATATCAAAAATAAGCTGTTTTTTAGAAAACGTTATTTTTTAAAACTAGTATTTTTTTAATATACACAATTTTTAAAAGATTTTTGACAAGTGAAGTTTATAAACTGGCTGGTAAAATTTGATGAGTATTAACACGTTTTCACTTACACAACTTAGCAAAAAGTATTCGAAGATTTCAGGGTAAGAGATAACCAACTATTGGAGATTGTAAAGGAGTTAGATACAATGCTGACCATGATAGTCGGCGACAGTTGGTAATGTTCAATAATTAATTAAGAACATTTGAAGACGTCAAAAGATATTTTTTTTTGTAATTTTAGGAGTTCACATATTATTTATAGACAAAAAAGTTGGTAGTTAGAAAACCTTCAATTAGAGCTACGACGCGATTTATTTTTTTAACAGATTACTACAAATAAACGAAAAAACTGTTAAAATTAAATTAGCGTTTTCTTATTTATACAATGGTTATTACCAAATAAACGTTGGTTTTATTCTTTAAAAAAGCCCTCATGGTAAAAAAATTGTGTTTATACAGGGTGTCTGGGAAAATGTGGGAAATCTCCCGGATATGGAAAAAACACGTGAAAGGAGTACTTCAAGTTTATATAAACTTTTTTCGTATTGGCCTCCTCTTTGGAGATATGAGCTCCCAAAGCGCTGCAATAGAATCACGTTTTTTACACATAATTATTGGACCACCAGATATATTTCAATTTTTTTTAATATTATATATATCAGGCAAGACCTTTCAAATTGCTATTCAAGAGTGTTGTGAATTACTCACAGCTACAGGGACGAACTAGCTGTGACACTCATGACTCCACCTCTGTTACGCCTTGTATGATAAGAACTCTGCACAACATACCTTTAACTATTGACTAAAAATTAAGTACTCTTCATTCATGTCGCTAATTCAAACCGTTTTCGAAAAAATGTCATTTTTTTACATCATGAATTTGGCTTATTTCGATAAAAGATATATCCTTGTTCCTATCAAATCTTTAATCTTCAACCTTCGATCGATCCAAAATTAGAGTTTATTTCTTTGGTTAAAAACGTCTAATTCTGTGGATTGCAGTTCGACCTAGGTTTGCAAAAAATGTGCATTTTATTTTATCGGCATCAAAAACAAAGTATTGTTGTTGCAAAAGTTTCTAAGTACGAAAGAAATAAATATCCTGCATTTTAAAATTTGTCAACTTTCACATCGCTGACCCATTGATTCTTTACTTGGACATTAATTTACTGATTTTTGGATTTCCTGGTGAAATTGATTGCGAAATAATTCGAAATATGGGTTTATATGTTTATTGAGTAGGCATATATGCATCTGATGTATGGTCTTTAATCTTGCAATGCTTTGGAAGCCAGGAGCTTATATCACGAGAGATATCCTAATCGCACTTTTCTAGATCAGAAAACATTTCAACGAGTTGACCAATGTCTAAGGGAGAATGATAGGTGATTTCATTTAATAAGGTAAAATTATTAAATTTCTTCATAATTTTAGAAAATTTTGGGAAAAGAAGTACTGATGCTGGTCGGGGAAGAAGAGTACGTACTCCGCAATAAGAGAAAAATATTTTAGATGCTGTAGATGATACTCCTTCAACGATCACTTGAATATCAGCGCTGTTTAATACCTCGAAAAGAATAGTACCTGAAGTGGTCTAAGAACAGCTGTTATTACCATATCATTTGAAAAAATGGCATGAACTGATTCCTGAATATTTTCCCCGTAGAATGCAGTTTGCAAACTGGCTATTGGATCAACAACGAAATAATATAAACTTCATTAGCACTATTTTCTTCACGGATGAAACAGAGTTTACCAAAAATGGTATCAAAAATTTACACAACTCACATGTATGGGCTGATGAAAATCTTCATGCAACTATTTTTTCGCATCAAAATCAGTTCCAATCAGTTAAAGTCTCGATAGGAATCAATGGCAATTTTTTGATTGAACCATTCGTATTGCCGGAACGACTGAATGGAAAACTTTATTTGGAGTTCCTCCAGAACGATTTTCATGATGCAATAAGGTACTTACCACATCTCATTTCAGCATTGTTGTGCGGGAGCACCTGAATAATCTCTATCCAAACCGTTGAATAGGAAGAGGAGGAACTATTGCCTGACCTTCTCGATCTCCTGACCTAACGCCTTTGGATTTTTAGCTGTGGAGACAAACCTTGATGTATTCCACTCCGGTTGATAGTAGGGAGGAACTTTTACAAAGAATCGCGTTTCATTGTGATTAAATAAGGAACAATGCTGAGTTAATGTGGGCGTCATTAATTTGTCGTGTCTGCGAGTGTCTCAGACTTCACGGAGCCCATGTTGAACTCTCTTACGAAGTTTTTAACTAAGCAGATAGTTTAACTTTTGTTGAAATTATGGTGACAGGCGAAGATTCCTGTTTCTCATATTCAATCCGACAGAAGTTAGGGGACTAACAGTGTAAATAAAATGACGTATTTTCGAAAACGGTTAGGAATAGCGACATGAATGAAGAATACTTAATTTTCAGTTGATAGTTAAAGGTATGTAAAAAACGTTGTTTGTCCCTGCAGCTGCGAGTAATTCACATAATTTCCCTGGATAGTAATTTGAAGGATATTATTTGGTATACATCATATTAAAAAAAATTGAAATATACCTGGTTGTTCAATAATTATATGTAAAAAACTTGATTCCATTGCAGCTCGTTGGGAGCCCATATCTCTGAAGTGAAGGCCCATACGAAAAAAGTTTATATAAACTTGTAGTGTTCCCATATTTTCCCAGACACCATGTGTAGTGATAAAGGTTGTTTTGTTTCTGAGATACGTTAATTTGTTCATTCATATTAACTTATTGTGGGATAACAACGAACATGTTGATCTAAATAAAATTCCTTTATAACCTCAGGTATAAGGTAATAAAATATCGGTTTTGCAAGAAAGTATTTTTTGTTGTCACAGGTAGAAAATGTTGTTATTGTTTTGAAGGATTTCTGTCTGTTCAATGGCTTTTTCCATTTGACGCTGCATATTAGTCACATTTAGCCTACTTTAGAAGCAACTTGTGCGTACTCTTGTTTTTAGCTGTTAATCTGGAGCTAATTTTAACATGGAGTGCAGAAACGAATATTTGTGATATATTCAAAGAAAGAAAGCTGCTGATGCTCACAAAGAGATATGTGAAGTTTTTGGCGTTGATTCATAAGAGTATAAATGTGTCAGAATTGGTTTAAGAAATTCCGTTCTGAAGATTTTTCACTCAAAGACGACTAAACTTTCGGTTGACCTACTGAAATTGATGATGACCAAATCAAAACCATATTTGAAGAGAATCACCATATAAATTTTCGAGAAATTGTAGGGAGGATGAATGTATCCCATACAACAACTAAAAATCATTTAGAATGTCTTGGGCTCACTAAAAAGATCGAGATTTTGGTTCCGCCTGAATTGAAAGAGATTAACTTAACACAACTAATCAATATTTGCCAAAAACATCTCACGCACAATGAGTCCGATCCTTTTTTGAAAAGAATCATTACTGAGAATGAAAAATGGATCATCTACAGTGACATTATTTGAAAACTATCATGTTCCTTTCATGATGAACTAGTTAAAACAGCATCTAAAGCTGAACTGCATCCAATGCTGTCAATTTGGTGGGATTATAAAGGTGTGTATTTTGAGCTGCTTTTAAGAGGTCAGACCACCAATTCAAATGTTTCTGTCAACAACTAATGAAAGTGGATGAAATAATCAAAGGAAATCGTTCATAATTAGCAAACAGTAAAGTAATTGTGTTCCATCAAGATAATGCAAAGCCTCGTGGGAAATTATTGGAGTGTATAAACTGATCATCGTTTTTTATGGTAATACTTTCATAAATGATGATGATGACCCTAAATCGAACTTGGTTGGCTGTTAATGATCAAAATTTCTATGAGACTGGAATCATAAAGCTGCAAGGAGGATAGCGACGGTGTATTGTACAAAAGGGAAAGTATATAACTGATTAAAGCTTATTCTTTGATAAAAGAATATATTTTTAACTCTTATTGGTGATTTTGTAAAATGGTTATTAGAGCATGATAAAAACAATTGTCTAAGTAGAGCGACGGCCACAGCAAGCCTGCGCGGTGGTGAGATCGGAATCTTTTGAGAAAGCTGCATTATAGTACTACTATTACTTCACAGTGCTTGGAGTCACTTTTTTGGATTTATTAAGATATATTTTGGAGTAATACTTATATCACGAGAGCACACATGTAAATTTCTAATTGTCTTATTTGTTTTAAATATTTGCAAATACTTACGTCGAGAATATGTGATTAAAATCTAAACTTACAAAAGAAGGTCAATGCGAAATTTATCTGGTAAAACTAGAAATGTTATCGGATCCTGCACTAAATGCATTAAATTTAATGTAAATGTATTGGAAGCGAGTTTCATAAATGCAAAATGCATTAAATTTAATAATTTACATTAATCTAAATTAATTTATTCCTTGAAATTTAATTTAATCATACGTTAAATTCAAAGTTTGATCATTACTTTTTAAGGTGACTATGTACATAAAATATACAACCAGTGTTAATTGAATTTGAGATATGTTATCGTCAGCATTAGTATGAGTAAAAAAAATTCTGAAACTACCAGGAAAGGGTAGACATTTTTCTCACAGGGAGTTTACCGCCATCTAGACCGGTTTCGAACTCATTGATTCCCATCAGTACTAAGCAAATATATACACCTCACCATAAGAAAATTAAATCTTTTAAGTACCTCATATCATACTAAACAAAAACTTCAATACAAGTTGCACCATCTCCGGGAATCTAATCCAATGTATTTTATCGCATATTGAATAATAATGTATTAGAATATGTGTGAATTAATTTTCAACTACAGAAGTTGAAATATCTTTACTTAATACTTAATTGAAATTTAAGATACCATTTAATCAAATTTAATATACGACGAATTGATATTTGAATGAGTTGCTTTAAATTCAAAACAAATGTAAATTATTCACGATTTTTGGTACAAAATCATAAAATTTAATGTAGTATGGACATTAAATTTGCATTAAATTTAAGGTTATTTTTAACAGTGTAGGTAAAGTGGTCTGCTGTATTTTCTATAAACTTTCGAACGTCCCACTCGGTTGCAAGAAGTATTGCTCTTTGAATCGGTTTACATAAATGCTCACTAAGGCCCAGTCCGTTGATATTCTGCAAGAGGTTCTTTGGTATCATTCCAGTTGATAAAATTATGGGAATCGTTTGGACACTGTTTATCGCCGATTATTTGCACACCTCCAGGTCTCTGTATTTGGCCATCTTCTTATTATATTTTGGCCTTAGGTTATTATTTTTTGGTATTGCAATGTCAATTACAATGGTTCACCTAGAAGCTTTATCTAATAATATAATCTCTTATCTACTATGTGCAACTGTCTGATCTGTAAGAACCGTTCTGTCCCAATATAGCTTGAACTCGTTGTTTCCAAGAATAAGCTCCGGGCTGTATTTGTAGTAAGACATTTTTCCCACCTGTAATAAATTTAATTTCTCTGCTAACCATCGGTGAAGTATCTTCGCGATTGAGTCACGTCTTTCCTTATACTCTTTTACGGCAAATTCTTGGCATCCTCCAGTTATGTACTGAACTCTTTCTGATGTTTGAACGCCATATCTACATTGGTTGTTTTTTATTGACGGATCTCTGATCATGAACTTCTGATAGTTTTTCCTTGGAATAACCTGGTCTTAGATAGTTAACAATAAGGCGTCCTTTTCCGGAAACATCTGTCTTGAAATCAACCAGTAGTTCGACGCTGAGTTGTTGACATTGTCCTGGTTGACCTCATCTAAATGCTGTTCATGAAGTGGCTTTGTAACTTCACTTGGTATGTTGGGTGGTGAGAAGCAATATATTGTTCTCTCAGCCGTAGCGGCGTTGAATCGTTTGCGTCGGATATTGCTCGATATAGTGTAGAACAGTCCGCCAACTTATGGAAACATGAACGTAAATTTATTGTTTGTTGATCGAGCTGTTCACCAATATTCAACAATCCTCTTCCTTGTTGGGCCTAGGAAGCATTGTCACGTTTTCTTCTTGTGTTCGTTGGAGTTGTTTTTTTCATTATTGTTATTAATTATATGAAAATTCAGTAATCCAAAATGTGACATTGTTACGGTTAAAAATTGATCTTAAATAATAAATATTTTCGTCTACATATTTCTACATTAAATTACAGGTTCAGATTACTAAAGTAATAAATAGATTTTTGTTTGTACGTTTTTCTTTAAAGATTGTCAATGACATGCATAACTTGAAACGTAAATTTATAGTAAACGTTGTTTTCTACTATAAAACTAATGATTATCTTTTGTTTTTCATTCATTAATATTGATTTAATCTATATTCAAATCATTCCTTTTGTTTACATTTTGAAATTTTGATTGATATCGAAACTTAACATATTTCTGTAATATGTAAATTTCGTTAGGTACCTCGAGACAATGTATCACAGATTGGGAAAAACGTTTTCTTAATGATTGGATAAATATAAACAGTATTTTTTTGTTTTCTTGCTAATTTTCTTTCTTTAGGAAATATTTATTTATTGTCACATATCAGCTGTTTCAGATAGTTCGAGGTATGTACATATTTCTTTTGAAACATTCAGTTTTGTGTTTAAGCAAAATTTAGCTAGGCTTTCCGTAGGCTTTTTGTACGACTGATTGAGTAGGAATTTTTATTTCTTTATTTTAGGGTCTTTGGGAAAACTATAGTACGTCTTTTGGGATATCTACAGTATGTCTTAGAATGTGTCTTTGGATTTCTTCAGTCTTTCTTTTTTTGGATGGAATTTTATAATGTACAGTTTCGGTTATCGTGCTGCACTTCTGGGATTGTGAGCCTCTGAATGGGACAATCTCCACATAACCATCTGTTTGAAAGTGATTCAGCTAAGTGCCTAATTTTTAGCCAAAGTATGTTCACGAGAGTTTCTGATTGTTAAGCCTAATGGGTATTAAACCTGTATTTTTTAATCGTTTAGTTATCTAAGTAGAGTTTCCTTTTCGATTACCTAGAGGGCTAACAAGTAAGGGATTCTTATGTACATGATTTTGAACCTTTATAATTAATAGACTTTAAATATTTGGACTTTAGTATTTTTTTCTAATGATATTTATCTTTTGCTAAATTTACCAAATCACATATTATTTGCGGCGAACCAGTAAACTATGTAAAGTGAAACGCAGTCGACTTCGTTGCGCTACAACCTCAAATTTAAATGTTTTATTTTGCGATACCCTACTGTAATTGAGGTTTTTTATTATGGTTCCATTTTTAGAGTCCCAGAGTGGCCAATTAACCATTTAATAATTGTTTAAAGTATTGAATATTATAATGATAAATTTATTGAAAATTTTTATTGCTTAACAATTGAATATTTTGGAAACTAGTTATTTTTGTTCAAAATTGTAACATACTTTTCAGAAAAATTTTGTTAAGATTTAACCCCTTGAGCGACAGTTATAAGTTGATTTCTATGATCTAATTTTTGTAATTATCTATCACTTTTTTTTTGTGTAATTTTCTATTGCTTATATTTTTGTCAACTGTCATTTAAACACTCATTATCTCTCTCATTATCAATTTTCTAATTCTTTCTCTTTGCAGATATTTTTTTGTAGTTTTTTTGGTATTGTTTATTTTTTTTATTACTGCAAAGTTGATAGTCTCCTGCATTGTTGGGCTTATGGAACTTCATAGTCTAGTTTAAAATAGAGTGTGTTCTTTTCTTCTTTAACTAGGCTATGTCGACGTAAACCTTCCAAATATAGTAGTTGAGTTCTTTACTCTTTGGATCGGTTTGCCGTTCACTGTGCAGGACACTGTTAAGTTTAAATTATTCTTTTGTTTTAATTTTCACATTTTTTTACGTTATGGAAAGTCGTTAACAAACTTTTTTTTTATGGCAATTAACCATTTGTAATCGCATTTCTATTAGATAGCCCCATTAGAGGAGCTTGCAATAATTCACATGGTGATAACTTTTTCTAGGGGTTGTCCTTATTCTCTGGGAAGGGGTATACCGTGAGGAATAAATGTATTGGCCTCTATTTAATTGGTTTTATTTCCTATAATTTTAAATTAGATTACTATTAAGTAATTAACTCTGCGATTTATTTACCCGGATATGACATATTAAATATTTGTTCTTTTCCAAGTTTTCTCTACTACAATTGCTCGTAGTATAATCATTAGGGCACATTTTAAAGTAAAATTTGGTGGCGCCTTTTTCCCGATTTAGACATTTATAAAACTTACAATATATTAAAAATAGTGGAAAAATATAAAAACAACGAATCTACCCTGAGATGAGCTAGCGTATAGGTAGACTCCAGTCAGCATTACGACAATCATTAGGTAAGTCTGAACTGAGGTACCTTACAGGGTGTTGCCAGGATTTGGTAAGGCGTTCATAGTTGGTAATATAATATTATATTTCATGGTAAAATTTTGAGATTTCATTAGAGAGCAAAAATTTCTAATTTTTCAACACATTTAAAATTGTTAGCGAACATCTTGTTAAAACAATAAAATTATAGACTTCTTCAAACGCTCGTAGTTAATTACTAAATATTACCAACCGTCACTACTTGTCATGACTAGTCTTATATTTGCCCATTTTGTAACCTCGAATAGTCGATTGTCTCTTACCACGAAATGTCCAAAATACCTTGTGTCAGTTTCCCATCGGTTATTCAAACTGCCTATTATTAAAGAATGTGCTCTGATTTATTCAATACAGCTGTCAGTCTAAATTCTTAGGCCGTGTCGTTTTCTTGTCAGCTATTACCAAAGTGGTTTTCTTAAAAGGCAAACTCTTCATGAATATAAAGACTCCATTAAATGGACACACCTACAATGTATAATAATAAAGAATGACAGAACCTCGGAAAAATATAATTTCGGAGTAATTTTCTACTCCTTAGTTAACTAAAACGCTGCTTAAATGAAACAGGCCTATTAAAAACGCTCCCATAAAAGCTCTTTTAAACTGGCTGTTTTGTTTTTGTTCCATTTTAGCCTTTGAAGGCGGTAAATATTTATGATCCAATTATGTTCGTACGTATAACACAGCTGAAAAGATTATGAAATTGACACGACTTTTGGCAAATGGTTACTTTTTTACACGAAAAAATTTCTTTGAAGATTTTTATCGTGGTAATTTTTTTCTGCTTTTATTATCATTATTTTTTACACAACCTTACAGACAAGACGATGTAAAAAAGATAGTACCCACTTACAGATCTCGGCTCAAATTATTACACTGATCATTGTGAGTTGAAAGCTCTGCATGTTCTACTTATAATTCTATTGCACTCGCCATAAATGAAAAATAAATTTTATATGTCAGCGTTTGTATACTTATTATTTTCGGTAACAATTCGTTTTGAGTAAAAATTAAGAAAATTATGTTTTTATGAAAAAATTCTAATACTTACCCTCTATTTCATGGTCGTAGAACACGATTCCGATCTCGGTTTTCCATAATTCTTTTTTAATTTTGCGGAAAACAGGGAAAATCACTTCTCAATTTAGGTTCAATTTTTTTCACTAAATCGTTAAAGTTTTCTTACAACGATAAATTCCATACTAATAGAAGCCTGTATATTACCTAAAAATTCAAAAATATGCGCTTATTTTATCGGAAAAAGCATTCGAAAGAAACAAAGCACAAAAAATAAAAACAAAACTGCCCCCGCCATTACGTAATAGTTTGCCTAGTTCACCTAAAGATGGCGTGCTTGTTGTTATAGGCGCTGTTGCCTGATTGAAATAACAATTTCTTTGCAATTCACATATATTCTTTTTTTACAACATAGTTTAATGTTTGTAATGTATAAAAAAGGATAAAATTAATATTAACCACCCAAAATTTCTGATTGGTTCGGGTTAGTACAGGTTTAGCTTGGTTTTGCGTAGTTTGAAAAATTAAAACTAAAGTGAACTAACCTAAACTAATGATCTTTCCAACATCCTTTTCTAGCAGAGATTGCCTCGCCTCCACTTGGTCTTTGCTGAATAATAACATTTTTAATTAATAAATCTAGGTCAGTATAGGTTAATTCAGTTTCTATAACTAACCATAATCAAGCTAAATCTGTACTAACTAGAACTAACCAAACATTTTGAGCAGTTAAGATTAATTCAACCCTTATTTAGAAGGACGTTGCTTAAGGAAGGTAAAATAAACACATCAGAATATACAGAGGCTAACAAAACAATTGTAAAAGATATCAAGGAAGGTAAAAAAAGGAAACAAGAAACAAATAGAGAAAGAGTAATTCAACGAAACAAGAACATGAAATGACTGAAACCACAACTAGGAAAAATACAGATAAATAATGTAAAAAACAACGAAGAGATAGAAACTAGCGACATGAAGCAAATTACACAGATAATGCAGGAATATTACACAAATCCTTATAATACAAAGGAAAAACCACCACAAGAAATCCTTAATCGATTAAACACTAAAATAAAAAACATCAACTCTGACATTCAAACCAAAACTAGTAAGAATGTGAAGAGTGGTGGAAAAACAACAAGAAACCTTTTGTACATCCTTCTGAACAAAATACTATCAACAAAACAGATACCAACCAGTTGAAATGAAGCAATGACCTTTTTACTATTTAAAAAAGGAGACTGAAAGAATTTGAAAAACTCAGACCAATATCGCTATCTATAATGTATAAACTGCTAACTAAAATTAACAAATAGAGTGACCCCCAAATGCGATGGCTACCAAATACGAAAACAGGCTGGATTTAGGAAGGACTTCAGCACATGCGATCACCTACTGACAATAAAAATTCTAATTGAAAAAGCCGACGAATATTAGATTCCTCTATATATAGCATTCATAGATTTTGAAAAGGCCTTTGACAGCGTTGAACATTGGGCAGTTAAGAACTCGTTGCAAAATAGCAGAATCGACCATAGATACACAGAATTAATAACAAACATATATAACAATACAAAGATCACTATCAGAATTAATAACAAACATATATAACAATACAAAAATCACTATCAAGAAAACGAAAGAACACAACACTAAACCAACAAAAATAGGACAAGGGGTTAGTTAAGGAGATAACCTGTCACCGAAACGATTCAACCAAGCTCTAGAGGAAGTCTTTAAAAAACTACAATGGGACAATTATGAGATCAACAGAAACGGAGAGCTATTGAATCACCTAAGATACGCGGATAATATCGCTTTGATAACAGATAAGAAAGACGAATTGCAAAAAATAATTGAAGAACTGGAAAAGGAAGCATCAAGAGTAGGATTAAAAATAAACTATGACAAAACGAAAGTAATAACAAATCAAACTGAAGAAATGGTTATAACGGTCGCACAAAGGAAATTGGAGAAAGTGTCAGAGTATATATATCTAGGTCAAATAACAAAACTAAATAAAGACAATCAAACTGAAGAAATAAAAAGAAGAGACAGACTATCTTGGACATCATACATCCTAAAAAACAAGAAATATCCGCAGTATCTAAGAACTAGAGTGTTCAATCAATGTATACTACCTGTCTTAATATATGGTTCCCAAACATGGATATTTACTAAGGAGAATATAAATAGAATTGCCAAAACACAAAGAGCAATGGAGAGACAAATGCGAGGTATCAGACTTATAGATAAAAAGAAGAACACATGAAGACAAAACAAAACCAAAATAATCGATGTCTCGACACAAGTAGCCAAGCTGGTCATACTTTAAGATAGAAAGACAATAGATGGAACAACGGACCCTGACAATACAAACTAAGAAGAGGAATATCGCAAATGAGATGGACAGACGACGTAAAAAAGCAAGCTGGACAAAGATAGGTACAAATCGCTCAAAATAGATAACAATGGAGAAAACAAGGGGAGGTCTATGTCCAAAGATGGATGATTGAGGCTCATTAGATAGAAACTATGCTGTTTACTGTAATGGTTAAATTTTATAGTTTATATCAGGAAAGTATAGATCTAGGTCAAATAGTACAGGTTAGTTTTTGTTTTCCAAATTAACCAAAATGAGGCTAAACCTGAACTAACCCAAGGTAATAATTTGAATTATAGGTGGGTGCCATCTTGGTTTTATTTGTTTTCATTTGTTTTTGATAATTTTCTTTATTTTTCCGATAAAAAACAGCGTACATTAATAGAAACATTTAAATTGTATAAAAATTCATAAATTTGTATTTTTTTATAAGAAAAAATCAAGAAAATTATCAAAAATAAATCAAAATAAACAAAATCAAAATGGCAACCACCTTTAGATTTATCCGGAATAATCTCAGATCTCAGAAGCTTTAAAACTAAAGTTTTAAATGATTTTCAAGGCGTTGTATCAAAAAAATATTTTTAATAAGATATGTATTGAATATTCATAGCTTACTGTGAATGTAAGTCTGAATTTTCAAAAAAATCAAAATTTTATATTTATTAGTAGTAAAATCATATAACGACCACTATTTATTTTGGCAAAGTTTGAAAAAAGTGAAGTAGAGCTGTCAAGTAACAGGGTGTTCTATTTAAAAAAACATAAGTTTGGACTATAACCTAAAATCTGATGTCTTTAGAAAAAAAAATTATTATGCCAGCGTATTATATGTTGAAAACTCTACAATAGCCCATTTTTACTTTATTAACTTACATAATAATTAAGATACGAAAGGGCTTGTAAATGGACAATTTTCAATATCGTCCTATATCTTATAAATGTAATCAATTATTGACTGATTATCAGGCATAAAACCAAGCTAACTGTGCAAGACGTCAGGGTATATAGAGGTGCCACGTGAGGAAGTGACCACTACGCACTTAAATCGAAGATACTCTCTCAACATGGAAAATTTATAAAACCAACCATTAACGACACTGAAGAGAACTTGAAAATGATGGAACAGGACAAGTACAACCTAGAAAGTTTGGACCAGGAAAGCGTTAAAAAACTCTTGCAAAACAAGCTTGATGGAAAATTAGAAAAACTAACACATACCCAACAAAATGACCCAGACACGACTTACCACCTAATAAAAAAGAGTATCCGTGATTCTGCAATGGAAGTTTTAGGAATAAAAGAAAAGGAAAAAGAACGAAGAAAATTATACGGGAGGGACGCAGAAATTGAAACGGGAATGGAACATAAAAGACATAAACACAATATATACCTGAACAAAAAAACAAATACCGACAAGGAAGAATATGAAGAATCACAAAAAAGGTACGAAAACTTATAAGTGCACCAAAATAAATAATTACTTGGGCAGTCGAAAGAGTACGGAAAGTTAGCGAACCCTTAAATCCCTTAGACAAGAGAAAAGCAGAGATCTTATAAGCTCTATCAAACCACAGACATGGGATAACTACTTCAAGAAAATTCTCACAGAAGACCGAGATATATTCTAGGAAAATGAAGAGTATCCAAACATAACAACCGTATATATATATATATATATATATATATATATATATATATATATATATATATATATATATATATATATATATATATATATATATATATATATATATATATATATATATATATATATATATATATATATATATATATATATATATATAGTTGTAATATAGGAGAAAGTCTAGTTTAAATACTTATCGACTTGTTCCTGTATACCCTATATTACGAGCACGTTCGGTTTTCTCTCTCTGTCTCTCATATTGATTGTCTATATCGGTCTCTTTTTTTCTCGGGTTATTTTGTCGTCATCGGGTAATTTGGCAGGGAGAACCTAGAAAAGACCTACCGTGTCTAAATCGGGTTTCATATATTTCGAATTTCTCTCTAAAAATGTGGGTGTGTCGTCCCGGTACCAAGTATAGGACTCATCAGTGGGATTCTAGTTGGTACCTTCCCAGACACCCGTAGTCGTACTTATTCATGTTCGGACCTTGTATTTGAAGTTAAATCTGACCGGAGGATGGCGGTGAGATGTTGAATAATACGACACTCTCCCCTTTAGGCCAGACAACTTCGTCGTTCTAACGTTGGATGCCTAGGAACTGCGGGGACTATCACCCCGAATTACGTATTATTCAACGTCCTCTTTGTCACATCTGTCGTGGGCTCAGCATTAGCTTAATGCATTTCCATGCAGGGATCATATATCTTAGACTTCATCAGGGCCGTCGGGCACCCTTCACCTCTATCATATAAGTTACTTTTCGGATATCCCATCAGGGCCATCCGGGTAATGCGTCACCCCTGTTATTTACGTCTCTGCGTATCGAGGCCGATTAGCATCCCCTTTCCCCCATCACACAATTGAAACCGAGAGACTTATCAAGGCCGATCCATACTTTCTTCCCCCCATAACACAGTGATACTGAGAGTACTTATCAAGGACTCTATTGGTCACACTATATATATATATATATATATATATATATATATATATATATATATATATATATATATATATATATATATATAGAAAGGGCTAGGAAAATTTTGTTTACTGCATCTTTTCTTTAACAAACAAGAAACGCAAGTCTCTATCTTTAGTAATAATAGAGATACCCTGCAAAAGTATCGAAAAGTGGACACCCAGTACCGATTACAGTCTGACATCACGTTCTGCAGGTAATATCCTGACGACACATTTAGGAATCTGAATTTTATATAGATAGGGAACCTAAATAGGAAATATTATTGATAGAAGACGTACAAAAGAGTTTTATATTTTACTTTTAAAAAATTCTCTTACTTTAAGTAAACATAAATTTCCCTTTTTTTGTTGGGGACAAGTAGTCCAAATATTTTTACTACAAAGTAGTGCATATTTACTAAAAAATTCTATTAGTATGAAAATTCCATTTCTTTTATAAACAATTTAGTGAGAGCTTTTTTTACTCGGTCATAAAAGAGAATTCAAAAATTTATGAACTGACGTAAATCAGAAGAACCTTTGGAGAAATATTGACAGTCCAGAAAAACTTTTGCTTTTTAAAAAGGAATAAATTTTATTTGATAAAGCGGGAGAGACTGAAAAGTTTGTTCCTTTTACGTAAACTGCTAAATACGATAAAAATCGAGTATTTAAACTTTATATCTCTAAGTTTATAGATTTCAAATAAAACTGTTAAATTGGTTCTTTAGCTTGGATTTAAACCAAAAAGGAGTTTATACATCACAAAAAAAAACTATAAAGTTTGGTTCCTTTAATATTTTGATAGTTTCTTTCTTAAGACTGACAAATTTTGATGTATATAAAGTAGCAAAGTCGGTAATTTGTTATGAAAGAAAACAACATTGTCGTTTCTTTTTTTCACAAAATATTGCATGTTTTGCTAACTTGATATATAGTTAGCGATTGTTATTAAACAATATTTTTTAGCGGCATTAAGCCTGCTAGGAATTTGCCGTTAATCTGTTGTGACAAAATGGCAATGAGCGGAATTCGGACAAGAATGATTTCGCCATGTATTCGCGAATAATTCCCAAAAAGTGATTACGACGAATTCCCGCGGTTAGAGACAAATCCCCCCCCCCCCCCCCTTTCGATTCAACGGCGAATTCTTATAGTGTATTCGCGGCTAACATGTTGAATCCGTCGTTTATGTGAGGAAGTGTTTGATGGGAAATGTTGAACAATAATTAAATCTTCGGAAATACTTTGCTAAAACAATCGAAATATTCTGGTACCCGCAACAACTAATTTGCCTGCATAAACGGTGAATTTCCATGGCGATTACGAGTAAAAAATATTCGAGAGAACCCTTTATTAGGTGATGTTTTGCTGGGATGAAGGGAAATGTAATATTCCGTGGATAATTCTCTGTGATCGTTCGAGCCTCACGACTAACTCGCACAGGGCGAACGGCAAATTCCTATGACCAATTGACGAACGATAAATGAAGCTCTATCCCCTTACGGGGGGTGATTTGTTGCGAATTCCCAAAAAATCATTTCTTTTCCGAATAAGGCGGGAAATTTTCTCGCAGAAAATTTCCCGAGTCCACAACTAATTCGCCCTGCATAAACGGCTCTGTTTCTCCTACCAGACTGATTTGAACTCTCAGCAGGCTTAGAAATATAGAGGGTGTCCGGAAAAGTGTGGGAAATTCCCCGAATATGAAAAAACACGTGGAAGGAATTCATATTAACTTTTTTCTTACAGGCCTCCTCTCCGGAGATATGGGCTCTCAAAGAGCTGTAATGGAACCAAGTTTTCTACACATAATTACTGAATCACCAGGTATATTTCAATTTTTTTAATATGATGTATACCAGATAAGACCCTTCAAATTACTATCCAAGACTGTTGAACTTTGGACACCGTGTTTTACATACCATTAGTTATTGACTAAAAATTAAATATTCTTCATTCATGTCGTTAGTCCTAATCATTTTTGGAAAAAACGTCATTTAGTTTACATTATGTATTTGACGTATTTCGATAAAAGATATATCTCTGTTCCTATCAAATGTGCAACCTTCAACCTTATGATAAAAAATTTTGATCCAAAATTAGAGTTTACCTCTTTAGTTAAAAAGGTTTGGTTCTGTGAATTGCAGTTCGACCTAGGTTCGCAAAAAATATACGTTTTATTTTATGGGCACCAAAAACAAAGTATTGTTGATACAAACGTTGCTAGGTACGAAGAAATAAATATCCTGCATTTTAGAACTTGTCAACTTTCATATCTCTGACACATTGATTCTTTACTTGGACATTAATTTACTGATTTTTGGATTTCCTGATGAAATTAATTGTGAAATAATTTGAAATATGGAATACATGGTTATTGAGTATGCAGATATGCATCTGATGTATGGTTTTGAATCTTGCAATGCTTTGGAAGCCAGGAGCTTATATCACGACAGATCCCAATCGCACTCTTCTAGATTAGAAAATATTTCAACGAGCTGACCTACGTCTAAGGGAGAATGGTAGGCCATTCCATTTGATAAGGTAATATTATTAAAATCCTTCACAATTTTAGGAAGCTTTGAAAAAAGAAGTACTGTTGCTGGTCGGGGACGAACAGTACGTATGTCGCAATTAGAGGAAAATATTTTATATGCTGTAGATGACACTCCTTCAACTAGTACTCGAAAATTATCAGCGTAGTTTAATATGTCGAAAACAATAGTACATGAAGTTCTTCAAGAACAGCTGTTATATCCATATCATTTAAAAAAAGCGTATGAACTGTTTCCCGTAGAATGCAGTTTTCAAACTGGCTATTGGATCAGCAACGAAATAATGTAAACTTCATTATCACTATTCC
Organism: Diaprepes abbreviatus; assembly: GCA_034092305.1. Taxonomy (NCBI): domain Eukaryota; kingdom Metazoa; phylum Arthropoda; class Insecta; order Coleoptera; family Curculionidae; genus Diaprepes; species Diaprepes abbreviatus. Next base: position 12,496,271 of record JASJET010000228.1, on the reverse strand, counting down.
CTTCATGGATAAAGCAGGGTTTACCAAAAATGGTATCATAAACTTACATAACTCAACATGTATGGGCTGATGAAAATCCTCATGAAACTATTGTTTCGCATCATCAACATCAGTTATAATTAATTAATATCTGAGCAGGAACCATTAGTAATTTTGTAACCCGCCAAAATATGTACTACATGCACGATGGGGCACCACTCCATTTCAGCGTTGGTGTGCAGGAGCCCCAGAATAATGTATATCCAAATCGTTAGATAGATAGAGGAGGACCTATTGCCTGGCTTCCCCGATCTCCCGACCTAGCGCCATTGGATTTTTACCTGTGGGAACACCTCAAAACCTTGGTGTGTTCCAATCCGGTCGATAGTAGGGAGGAACTTCTACGGAGAATCACGTTTTATTGTTATCAAATAAGGAACAATGCTGAGTTAATGTAGCGGGTTGAGCAGTCCTCAATTCGTTGTGCTCGTGATTGTTTCAGACTTCCCAGAGCCCATGTTGAACCGTCTTACGAAGTTTTTAACTAAGCAGTTAGTTTAAATTTTTATTGAAAATATGGTAACAGGGGAAAATTCCTCTTTTTCAAATTCAACCCGACAGGAGTTAAGGGACTAACAATGTAAATAAAATTACGTTTTTTCGATAACGATTAAGATTAGTGACATGAATGGAGAGTACTTAATTTTTAGTTAATAGTTAAAGGTATGTAAGCTAGTCCGTCCCTGCAGCCGTGAGTAATTCACAACACTTTCTTGCATAGTAATTTGAAAAGTTTTATTTGGTATACATAATATAAAAAAAAAATTGAAATATACCTGATGATTCAATAATTATGTGTAAAAATCTGAATTTCACTTGGGAGCCCATATCTCCTAAGAGGAGGCCTATACGAAAAAAGTTTATTGGACTTGTAGTATTTCTTTCACGTGTTCTTTTCATATCCGGGAGATTTCCCACATTTTCCTGGACACCCTGTATATCATGTACAACTACAAGGGAGAATGAACAATGAATTTTACCAAAGAATACCTTGAGATGGGTATTTTATAATTTGACGTTCGCTTGGGGAGAATTAGTCGTAGAGTTAAGAAATTTTTCGCCGTGGAATTTCCTGACTTATTCACGAAATAAGTGATTTTTTAGGGGTTCGCAGAAAATCACACCCAGAAGGGATAATACTTCACTTAATGTGTATGAAATTATCGTAAGAATTTGTCGTTAACTCCGGGAGAGTTAGTTGTGGACTTAGGAAATTTCCTGCGATGGAGTTTTCCGACTGATTTGCTAAAGATATATTTTTTAGGAATTCGCAGCAAAATATCCCAAGAAAGAGGGTAACACTTCATTTATTGTGCGCAAATTATTCTTGTGAATTTACTTTTCGCCCCGGGCGAGCTGCTCATGAGGCTGGAGGAATCGCCAAGAAATTATTGTTCGAGATTTTCCGCCAAGCACTCCCCTACACAAACGGTAGATTCGCGAAAATACAATAATACAATAATTCGCCATTATATCGAATGATTTCCAAGAATTGATTTCTGGCCATTAAAATTTGTCATATTCGTTTGTTTGGAGTTATTCACGAATACAAGGACTAATCCATCTCGACAGAATTCTGCGCAATGTCATTCTGTCACAGCAAATTAATGGCATACTCCAAGCTGGCCAATTGTTATTAAAAATTATTCTTTAATAACACTTGCGTTAGGTATCTTGCTAACTTGGTAGCAAGTTAGCATAATATGCAATATTAAGAAAAAAGAAACGACAATTTTTTTCCTTTCATAACTAATGAACAAGCGTTTGGAGCCAAATTATCATTTGGACGCTTTTTTGATTCGATGAATTTGTCTTGCTAACTTCATATAGAACAAGTTTTGACTATTTTCATAACTTTAAAGCGTTTCTGTGTGTTTTATAGTACAATAAATTTTTTTTTGTGCATCTAAGTTGTAATAATCATCAATTGATTTTGTTAATTTTTATTAATTCTAAGTACGTAGCAAACTTAAAAAGTTGAGGTAATTTCTCCAATCATTGTGAGTTTCCGAAAACTTTATACCTAAATTTATGATAATGTCTTTTCTAACAGTTAAGTGGTAAAAGTTTGAAGACCGTAGTTAATACTTTTGTTTACCACTCAGTCACGATTACAACGACTCCATTTAACTAAATTAATTAAATCAATTTCTTTGGCAATTTAGTTTGTGGTAAAAAACATTTAATTTATTAGGCACAATATATAAGGATATGATATATTTCTTTTTAAAATATTATCTATTTCATTCAGCAGACCTATCCTTTTAATGAAGCTGTGTGGTTTGTGACAAAGTTTCAGATCCGCAAATGCCACTATTTTTCTTCCCCCACACAAAAGTGGCAAGAATTACGAAAACTAGAGCTAATAAAAAATAAATACAATATTAATATCAACAACAATATAAACAACACACTATTTCACCTTAATTTCAATAACGATAATGAGATTCTGTATATTTTAATTCGTATAAAGTCCCAGGCTACTGGTGCAGAGTCTCTAAATAGCACCATGATTCAACTTTGTAGCTCTTTTATAATCCTTTATATTACCCATATAATTATTTCCCGATAACATGCTATACCTTTCCTTAAAGTAAATAATCCTACTGAGTATGGATGTTGTATAGGTATTTTGTCAACATTTTCAAAAGTATTGGAGGTAATTATGGAAAAATAAACATGATCATTTTTAAACGAATTTAACATTTTACCTGAGATACCGTCCGAGTCTAGGCAGGAATATAGTTGTGAGACAGCACTAGCACAAATTTCAGAAGATATCTTTAAACCAGACACGATCACTGTAGTGGTATCCCTTGATTTTAGCAAAGCATTTGACATGCTTGATAATAAAATTTTGTTTTAATTTTTCCACCTTATAGGTTTCGATAATAATTCATATTTTTTAATAAAATCTTTTTTATCTGGTAGATTGCAAAGAGTAAATTATAAAAATTAGCATTCTGAACTGCTATCTGTCACTACCGGTATTCCATAGGCTAGCGTTTTAGCACCTTTTCTTAATACTGTCTATACCAGTAATTTTCGAGAGCATATTAAGACCTGAAATTTTCATTTTTATACCAAAGACATACAATTATACTTTTCATTTCTTCAAGGAAATATTGGACAAGCTGCAAATGTAAAAAAGTCTGATATCTCTCAATTTTATAATATATCAACATATCACATATTTTTGCTCAAGCCTAATAAGTCATCTGTCATTCTTTTTGGCAATGAAAGTCAGATATTTCTTTGTAAAAATAATATAAACATTAAACTAAATGATACTTCATATCCATTTAGTGATATCTGTGATATCTGTTAAAGTTTATTATTGATTATTGATTCAAAATTTATATTTACTGAGCCTAAAACACTCGAAAATTATACTTAGTCAATTAAATCATGGAAATAGTGTTTTTTTTTCCTTATCTTAATGCTGGACGCCTAGTTTTACCAGAAGAATGAAGCTTGCCTAGATAGATAAAAATAGTTTCTTGGAGATTAAGCATTATACCATATCCGCAAGCCCAGTGTCAAGAAGGAACAGGGAACATTTAACGAGCATACTTAAGCCCGAATAGTGCTAATCTATTTGAGTAATAAATAAAATAAAATACAGGGTGTTCATTTAATACTCCGAAATTTAAAAGTTGGCATAATGGTGTTTAAGGCGTGCATTTTAAAGACAGTTAAGGTCATACAGGGTCCCTAAAAAGCTTACAGCACATCTTTTTTATAATGACAATGATTATGACTACATAGTATAAATAACGTCCTCCGCTACATTTGTTTGAAAATAGTTCATCAAATCGCGAAAAACAGAGCATCGCCGTGTAAAATTTAAACTCATCATCGGCCAGAAAGACGTTGCAACAGCGCCGCCAATGCAGCGTATCTAACGTAGAACAGACCAATAGTTTTAATTCAATTAACATCAGAGTTCCTACAGACTCACGTATTTTCGAGCGAACGGTCCTGTCAGGCGAGATTTTAATTACAAGAGCGATATTATTTTTGGCTGAAACTTCGAGCATGTCCCACTGTAAACTACATTCAGAACTCTGTATAAGTTTCATGGAAAAAAGAAAGCTCAAATAGTAGTATACGCTATCTCTCTTGCTCTGAATGTATGGTAATAAGGAGGAGAGAAAAATTGAAGTAACAATTGCTCTGCATCAGCCTCAACACATTGGTTACCTAGAACATATGTATTCCATTGATTTTTCAACTTCCATGCACACCATATTCAGAACTCATCAAGGTTTGATTTTTGGTCATTATAATTATATTATCATTGTCTTTAGATGATTAAACTTGTCCCGAAGCATAGTAGTGTCTATATGTAAGTATTGACAGGCTTGAGTTTAGGGGCATCGCACCCCCAGCCTGCTGGAACATCCAATCAATTAATCAATCAATAGCAGCCTCTAGTCAAACCAATTTATCAGCCGCCCCTGTCTTGGCGCGTATTATTCTCAGCATACAGTATATGGATTAAATACGCAACTTGTCATTCTGGATAATGTATGTAGTTCCAAATAATTAAAATGGGTAAACACTAAATGTGGAGCAAATCATAAAACGATGTTGAAAATAGCATTTAAATCAAATTAAATGATGCATCCAGATAAAATATATTCATATTAAATTTAACTGTAATGACGTTTTCGTGCCTTTACATTGTTATTAGAGATTTTCTAGGAGGAAAATAGGTCACTTCGATAAATAAACTTTTATTTAAATTTAATTTTATCTATCTTGCAGATCTTGGGTTTTTATGAACTCTGTTAAAGAATCATCGTTACTATTTTAATAAAATTCTGCAGATAGCTCACGATGGAGCATCAAAGATTCTAAACTTTAATAATGCAAGAAAATATTCCTTTTAAAGTGGCTTTTGCCAGTTCTAGTCAAAAGCGTTTGTGAGACAAAATTTCACAGGAAATTTGTATAACTCATCTAACAGTTCAATGCTTTGCTCTTTGATTATTGAGCCCCTTTATTTAATGAAATTTATTTAAAATTGGTCAGTATGAAATATTTTAACAGATGGGAATTTAAATAACTGTTTTTTTTTAAATACAAAACCTGAACAAGATTTGTTAAAGTCAACATAGAATATTATTTTATTGAAAAATTCATTGACATGAATTTTCAAATAGAATGGGAAAAAAATTCCTAAAAATTATCCTCCGTAATAAATTAAAAATCTCTATCGTTGAATAGCAGTTCAACTTTTATATGAGGTAAAAATTTTAGTTTAAACAGAAGTTAACTTTTTTATACAGAAAAATCACTTTCTCTAAAGTATCAGGCCCTGAAGACAATTTACCATCTGAGTTACGTAGAGCATCTTAAAGTAGGAATTGGCGGTTGGCGAAGCCTGGTACGAACACCCTATTACTTTCTATGTATACTACACTTTTAAAACCTAGCCAATGTACTAAGATAGAAATAATTTGGAGAAAAAACAAAAGCAAATTGTTCCGAGGAATTAGTGGTGGTTTGCAGATAAATCTTGGCAAGCTGAAAGAGCTGAAGCTGGCTTGTTCAGCCGGAGCACAGGAGTTAAAGAGTTTTACTCTCTTGAAGAGATTGGATGTGTCTTTCAAGAAGAAATTTATGCCATTCTGCAACATTACCATTTTTGTGAGCGGAACATAAACATAAATAAGACCATTAGCATGTGTTCGGAGAGTAGGGCTCTAGTACTAGCACAAAGCTCCGATTTTATAGCTTTACGACTAATATTTGATGTAAAAATATATTTTATAATCTGACAAAGAACGGCTGCACAATTAAACTCGCATGGCTTTCGGGTCACTTGAGTATATGCATGAAAATGACGAAACAGATCATTTGGCGAAGATGGAGTCAAGCGATCAAACCATACTGACTCAACCTGATTGAATAACTATCGGTAAGAGATAATTGAAATTGTTGCTTTAAAGCAATTTCATTAATTACTGAACGAAAGCCTCTTAAATAAGATATATTAAAGAACAAATAATTGGACCTAATGCGACACTTACTTCCTCTTCTTCCTGTGCTGTGTCAGGTCTCCCTAACATTGGCGAGTTGATCACGGCTCTCTGTTATTCTAAATAGCTGTTCCACACTGTGTATTCCTGTCCACTCTTGGATGTTTCTCAGCTAAGGGATCTGTTTCCTACCAACACTTCTACGACCCCCAGTGCTACACTTCGTTATCAGTTGAAGAATTCAATATCAATCTCCTTTGAGAACATGACCAAGATATGTTAGTTTTCTGCATTTTACACTTGTCAGCAATTCACGAATGGCATCAGTCCAATCCAAAACTGCTTTATTAGTCTGCATAGCTACCCAACATATTCGAAGCAATCGCCGATGCAACCACATCTCCAATGCCTCCAAACGATTGATCGTGGCAGTCTTCAGTGTCCACACCTCCACTCTATACAACAATAAATATAAACATAAATTCTCTATAATTGATACATCCTTGCCATCCATACCAGCATTTTTTAGTATATCACATGCTGTACCATGTAAAATGCTTTCTCGTAATCGATAAAACATACGAAAATGTCTAATAACACTTCTCTAGTACCAAGGGCATTTCTAAACTGGGTCTCGTCAAGGCCCCTTTCGCATTTATTTCTTATTCTTTAGTGAATAATACTCAGGAAAACCTTTAAGATGTGACTCATGAGACTTATTACTTTGCATTTGTTATATCTTTTGACACGCTGTTTTTTTGGTAGTGTTATAAGAATAGATTTCAGCCATTCTTCCGGCATTTCTCCAGTATTGTATATAGAATTAAAACATAACCAATATATCGATTTTGTCTTTATGAATCAGTTGCAGGAGTTCTAATGGAATGTCGTTTGGGCCAATTGCTTTTCTGGATTTTGCACGTCTTTTGCCGTAAAAGACTTCTGAATTCAGAATTTCCGGGCCTTCAGCTACATGTACATGGTGCGGTACGTTTGGTCTTTCGTCTTCAGATAATTCAGTTATGTAGGAACTCCAGACATTAAGTATTTCTTGTTGATCAATGAGAGGTTTCCCTGTTGCGTCTACTAGTATATTAGGGGTCTTCCTGTTGAATAATTCAGAAACTTCTCTAATCTTCGTATACATGTTGAAAGTATGTTTTCTCTCTAGTTCCTCCATTTCTCTACATCTGTTTCCCATCTACTTCTCCTTGGCTGCACGTATATTTCCTTTGATCTCCTTTTGCTTTTTCTTATATTCCTCTCTATTGTTCTTATTATTTTCTCCTTTCCTCCATGAGACCTAATATTTCTTCAGTTATCCATCATTATGTTTGGTGAGATTTATAACATGTTTCTCCATTAATCTTGAGATTAGATCATGAAATACTTTCTACATTTCTTTTATATTGTTGGAAAAATTTATTTCTTTCATGTGGTTGTTGATGTCTGTTTCCATCTAACCTTTTTGTGTATCTGCTATATTACACTTTTTCAGCTTTTTCTTTATCTTTTTTCACTTAACATTAAGATCGGCAATTCTCTGCGATTTCTACTCTGGACTTTCTCTATGAGTATATTTCTTTGACTGTTTATGGTTTACAGTCCAAGATACAAAACTTTTTGTTTGTTCAATTTATATTACTATTTACAAGTATACTCCATTTATTGTTGGTAGAATAAAAAAGCTGTTAAATAGGACTGAACCCTGATTTTAACGAATCGATAATATTGCTCACAAATATGTTTGTGCGTAGAATGGGGGTCTGTACACTGCGACCTGGTAGATCTATTATGCCCCTTTACTGCTGCCAAGTCGTAAGAATTACCTTATCGGCTAGAGCAGGTCGTCCGGTCCTATTTCCTTCTTCGATTTGGTGTGTTTCCAAGAACTGTATCCTAGTGTTTTCTAGAGCGCTGCACTCAAAAGGATATGAATAGAGGTTCTGTCCTCCTTCTCGCAGAATTTGCACTCTTCTCCTTCTACCAGTCCGAGTTTCTTGAGGTATCCTTTCAGGTGGCAATGCCCCGTCAGGACTCTGAGTTGGTTTTTGCTTAGGCTTTTGCATTTTTTGAATTTCTTCTGGTCGTAGTTCCCAAGAAATATCTTTGCTTGTCTCAATCCTTGCATCTCGGTCTAATAATTGGATCTCCTGTTTTCTTCTTCTATTTTTAGTTCTTTCAGCATTACGCTGCTGCTAATTCCACAGAAAGGCTCTGGCATGTCTACGATTTCTTTCCCCTCTATCCCGGTATGTCCTGGTACCTACAATGAGGGTGACTTTGTTATTTTTACTCAAATCATTTAATTCCTCTAGGCATTCTCAGACTATCTTGGACCTGACAACTTGTGAGCTCAGCGTACTGATGGCTGTTTCATTATCCGACTTGATGATAATCTCTTCGCCGTGAGAGCTTTTTTCTTTGTTAAATCGAATACATTTCCTAATGGCATGTATTTCTGCGTGGAAAAGGCTTGGTGACTTACCCAAGCTTTCGTAGTGTCTGGTGCCGGGTCCATATAATCCTATTCCAATTCCCTCCATTGTTTTGGGACACTCTGTATACCATGTAATTGATTTCTTGTTGAGTTTTTCCATGGTGTTTCTGTCCCATTCGCTTTTGCGACTCAAATTTGTGTTAAAGTTTTTCACAAAGTTGAATTTCTGTTTCATTTCATCTTGGGGTATCTCCCATATTTGTTGATTTCTGGATAAGAGATTGGGCCTTCGTTTTATGACTTCCTATAAATTGTCCTCTTCGCCATACTCTCTACAAGTATATGTAGAGGTGTGAGGCTTAGGACTACTTCCATAGCGACCGTTGGATAGGTTTTCATTGCCCCGGTTATATACGCCCAGGTCAGTCTTTGAACTTTCTAGTGGTTAGTTCTCGTATTAGCCAGACTGGCTTTTTTATTCCAGATTACTGCCCCATATGTGATGATTGGTCTCACTATTGCAGTCTACATCCACTGCAGGATTTTTGAGTTGGTACCCCATCTGTTTCCCGCAAAGCTTCTACAGACCATCAAGGTTTTTGTAGTCTCGTTAATTACTTCTTTTTCGTGCTTGTTTCAGAGGAGTTTATTATCTAGGGTTAGTCCCAGATATTTAACTTCTGACTTCCACTCAATAATATTTCCATCGATATTAGTGGTTTTCATATTGAGGTTTTTTTTGTAAAAGCTACTAGGGTGGTTTTGGTATTTAGTCTCATCATCTGGCATCATTCACTGGTGTATTTAAACCTTCTTTGCACTATGTCGCAGAGGATATGCTCACAGATATTATGCGTAAAGTATGCCACTATCCAAATTGTCAGATAAAAAAATGATGGGACAACAACGAAGAGAACCGAAATCCAGAAAAAAATAATATATATAATTCATAGATTTGTATCCATTCTGGTGTTTTTTGTTTAGAAATTGATTAATGCAACTTTGTTAGAAGCATATTAAAATGTTGAATAATGAAATTTTCGTTTCAGTTTTTAGTAAGTGTTCAATAATATATTTAAATAATAACCTGTTAAGTAATCGTTTATTAATACTTCAGGTATGTAAATGTTAAGTTATTAATAGCTTTGAGATGAGGTTTACATTTACTACTAATTAGAGGCTTTCATAAAACGTATGGAGTATGCTAACAAACTGTACAACAAATTTGCTTAAAGTGCATAAGACTTTCATGTTTAATATAATATATTTACTTGCAATTTAAATGTGTAAATTCGAAAACGAACACTATTTGGAAGTAAATTGCTATTTATTTATAATTTTCAGTGGTACCAATATCATTAGTAAGACAAACAATTCTATATATTGGGTTTCTTAATCAAATATAGGAATGTTAGCTTAATTTGCACACCTGGATATAATTACTGCATATATTATAATACTCTAGTCGAATTAGGTCCAAAGGTAGTATTGATTTGATGCAGCGGGAGGCAGTTTTACTTTCTGGACAAATCACTCTGGAAAAATGATAGGAATGATAATTGACCATGTGTCATTCAAAAAAGATGAGCTCAGATTGTGAAAAATTAGCAACTGAAAAAGACGATTTTCTTACTTTTTTGCCATTATATTTCCAAAAATATCTATCTTCTTCTTCAATTGCTATACCTGATACAAACGTTGTCAATGCATAAGAGTTTTTGTGTTTGAAACCTATCTCTTATTGTCAGTAAACTTCTGACTACGTTGAAACCTTCAAAATGATAATAGTAATTATGTAGTATTTTATGTCTCATTTTCTTTTTTGGGGAAAATTTTTTATTTAACAATGAAGATATGAAAAAACAGTTTTTTTTTCGAGTTCTAGGAAAAGCTATTATTTTTCAGTAAAAAAGTTTCTAGCAAAAGTTGTGCGCTTTGAAAGTACCTACAAAATAAGCTAAAGTTATCCAAACTGAATAATTTGTTTGTTAGTTATTGCAAAAAAAAACAGATAAATTGGCTGCTTTTTCAATTGTTAATAAACAATAGAAAAATATATTGTATTAACTTTATACTACACCAAAAGGAGTCTCTTGTTGCATACAACAAGTACGCAAAATTTTAAGTAAAAATATTCAATAGTTTTTTGCACAGTGAATTTGTTTTTAACATTTTATGTTTGCTTTGTGGTTTATTCTCAGCGATATAGAGATCGTAGAATGACCTGCGGGTGCGCAAATGAAAGCTCGAGACTTATACTAACAACAACGAAAAAGAACCTAATTAATTGTTGATTTTAAATTGTTGAAACAAATAAACAAAGTTGTGATTGGTTTTTTTGTTATAAACAAAATAACTCTTTAAGAATTGTTGACATCGAAATTCCGATAAATGGACGTAATGGGCGAGATTTTGGCGCATATTTGAAAAAAAAAACAAATTCTATACGACTACTAGAAGCTGAGATAATTTTTTTTTCATAAATACTCTGCTGCGTTTTTTATTATTAAGGGATTATTTTAGTAGAGACTCATAGGGAGATGGTTAAACTATTGTATGCAGCAGCTTTCAACTCAATTATTTCAAAATTGTTGATGTTGTAATAGTTCAAAGTTGCACCTATTCCAAGAGTCAGAAAGTGAGCAGTGGAGGATAGCGTTTTTTAAGTATGCAGCGCTCGGAAAAAAACGTAACTCGGACGCTTCACATTCGTTTCGCTGGAAAAATTTGGGTTATCTCGACGAATATTGGTCGTAAAATTTTTATTTTTTTAATTCGTGGTTTCTGGACGAGATATGAACAGTGGATTTGTTTTTTGTAATCAAATTATTCTAGTAATAATAGCAATAAACAAATTGTTGTACGTGCTTATCAAATTGCGAAAAAAATGTTACAGTGGTCAACAGTATACTACTAATTAGGAATATTAAAAAATAAGATCGATTAATTAACATAACATAATATTTATAGAGTTATATTACATAACATTCATATTTTTTGCTTAAATCTATACAAAATATTTATTCGATTCTCCGTTTCTTAGACATCAATGGATACTCATTTTCGAAACCCTTATCGGTTTCATTATTATCATTACAATTATCATCATCTTTATCACTCTCATCGTTATCATCGTCACTCTCATCATTGACATAATTATCATCATCATCAACATCGTCAATATTATCATAATCATAATTATTTTCTCCCCTATTACTTTTATCGTCTTTGAAAGTAATATTACAATAATTCTCGATTGAATAATCGCTTAGAATATAGTTGTTAAATGTAGTTTATTCTGCATCTCGAAAAATAATAATGCTATCCACAAATGTTGCTATTTGTTTCATGCTATATTTCGATAATTATTAAAAATCAATCTAATTTTTAATATTCCTAATTAATAGTATACTGTTGACCACTGTAACAATTTTTTCGCAATTTGAAAAGCACGTAAAAGCGGTAAAATTATAATTACGCATAAAATGTATAAAAGCGCAGCAGTTTGTTTATTGCTATGTTTACCAATAATTTGATCACAAAAACATATCATCCATTGTTCGAATTTGAAGAGTCCGAGCCAGGTTTTTTTCTGCGCGCCGCAGGCTGAAAGAACGCCCCCTTCACTGCTCACTTTTCGACTCTCGGAGTAGGTGCAACTTTAAACTATTGCTATATCAACAATTTTGAAATAGTTGAGTTGAAAACTGCTGCATACAATAGTTTAATTATCTCCCTACGAGATCCTATTTAAATAATCTCTTAATGTTAATAAACAACTCCGCAGCGATTTTTTGAAAAAAAACCTCTATCTCAGCTTCTAGTGGTCGTACACAATATATTTTTTTTCAGGATGTGTCAAAATTTCAGCTATCGCGTCCACTTATCGACTTACGACATCTAGATTGCTAAGAATAAACAATCAAAACAAAAACACAAAAAGTTATAAACGAATTCACTGTGTAAAAAAACTATTGAATATTTTTATTTGAAATTTTGCACATTTATTGTATGCAACAAGAGGCTCCTCTAATTTCAGTATAAAGTTAATGCAATATATTTTTCTATTGTTTATTAAAAGTTGAAAAAAACATTTTAGCAGGTTTTTTTGCAATAATTAACGAAAAAATTATCCAATTTTTTTGAAACTTTTTTACCGAAAAACAATAGCTTTTCCTAGAACTCGAAAAAACTGTACATCTTAATTGTTAAATAAAAAATTTTCCCCAAAAAAGAAAATGGGACATAAGATACTACATAATTACTATTATCATTTTGAAGGTTTCTACGTAGTCAGAAGTCTACTAAATTTCAAAATCACTTCATATGAGGCTAACTCCGCCGGCCTATATGGCCAGCACCAACATCTAATCTTCTATACGAGAGAACTGTGTTGTACGTAGTGGTTTTCTGTTGCCTACTATGTAGTTATGTCGTGTAGCATATGTGATGATTAAGAGATCTTATTACTGTTCGTATTCGATCCCAACTCTGTGAATAGAGTCATTGTTATATTTCTTCAACGGCTATGGTTATCCTTGGTCGATAACGTGTCAGTCAGCAGACGAGATATTTCGCGGGCGGAAAGCTTTCTAATCAACTACCTTCCAACTGATTCGACTCAAATTGGTCAGAAGATCTGTACCACTGCGCCACGAGGATATAAAAACCAATCCTAGAACAAAACGTTATAGAACATAGTTCTTTTGATCTTGTGTTATCCTAATTTTCGAAATATGCAAATTGAAAAATGTGTGACAGAAGCGGGGAAGAAAAAGTTTTTTAAGTGAGCGGCAAACAATTTGTTTTGACTTTTGGGCTCATTGAGTTTGAAAACAACAACGATTCGACACGTTCACCAAAATTTGTGGGCTTTTACTAATTAGTTTTTTTTCAATCGACAACATCGACATAGCCACTAGGTCATCTTTAGTCATCGAATTTCTTAAGAAAGTCTTTATTTTCAATTAAAAATTTCAAAAAAGGTATTGCCCTACTCACTTCTCTACGATCTGCCCTGACATAAGTAACAGATAATTCAGTTTTCAGACGTTCCTTATCTAAATTTGGGTATGCGACACATTTACCAAACTGAACGGAGTATATTAATGACGCCGTCGATAAGTGATCTTTAAAATCAAAGTGATCTTTAACACATATTATTAATATATCACAAACCACTACTAAAGCAATTCATCGTTTTCTTTTAGCGGGATTATTTCATTGCATAAATTAGAAGCTTCGTCAGCAATATCTTCTAGCATATTCCTTATTAAAACAATATTTTGCTCAAAAATATTGTGACCAACTGAGACTTTACTTACACATCTGTTGTTTCGTCCGCCGTAATTGCTAAATATGGGGATTCGTGAATCTGAGACAAAATTATTTTATGACATATTTTTAACATACAATTTAATAGGTCATTTTGAATTTCCTTAAAAATTTCTTTAAACACTGTAGAGTGTTCTAAATAGTCCGCTAGAGCTTTATCAAATTCGCCAGTGAAATTTATTAGACCACGAAAATTATCCGGATTGTCAGGTTGTTCTGTTACATCATACCCCCGAAGAGCCAATTCAAATACACCATAAAATTTTATACAGTCAATGATTTTTAATAAAATATACCTATTTTTTATAACACCGTCATTAATCTAATAGTTTTCTTATATTAACAGTCCCTAACAAATCAAATTCCATTTCATTGTGCAAATGATTTTTAGATAACTCATGCCTTTTTATTTTTTCGCTTAAATGTACTAGGTCGATTAAATTGTCTTTTGTAAGATTTTCCTCTGCTTGACCCTTTTTTTTTTAATTAAAATATCCGGTAAAGGACGCCCTTCCTTCTTCAGTTTTATTTTTTCTTCATAAGTAAATTGAAAAAATCTTTTAACGTTTATTAAACCATGAGTAATATCCATACAGAATATATTAAACCCTCCCGATTACCCGATTTAGATAAGTTTTAACTGTTCTTTTTTTACCGTATCTTACCACCTATTGTTACAAGAACATGCGCTGAGCTAATGAAAAGCAAACTTAACTGCCAAAACAGCAGAACCGATCCACATTTAAAAAAGCTATGCTAAATTATAGACGAGGGGTGCGGCGGATGTAAGAGGGAAGCACTATTCTATCTGCGAACTCGGAGTTATCCAAATTAGTTTTCAACGTAATTAGAATTGAATGAACGTCTTCGTATTGCATTATTTCGTATAACCGAATGGAATCAAGAGCCGGCGTTGGCCGTACGTGTCAAGCACTTGACAACAATTAGATATAATCAGACATACCAACATTATTCCGTCTCTTTTTATTGCATTTCTTTTTCGAACTACTTTTTCATGTTTTTTTCTGCTAGTTCTAGTATTAATTTTTTTCGCTATTTTTTAACGAATTCTCGACTTGACTTTATTGCGTTCCAGAATTCATAGCGGCTGGTTTATAGAATATTTTACTACAATGCTTAAAAATGTTGGTGGCTCTGCATCTTTGTAGTACTAATGCACAGCCGCCACTGCATGTTGTAACCGTGACCTTCGTGCGTTAAAAAATATAATATTATTTTTATTAGCAATTAAATTAATATTTGGGATTAAATTCTGATAAGCAATTGAGAGAAATGAGTATTTGTCTCATTTTATATTAATACTGTATAACTCATTGTATGAGGAGTATATGATTAACAATGTTGGTTAAGTTTTAACGGGCGAGTCTAGAGAATATCAAGTAAAAAGGGCGTTGTTATACGTTTTCATCAATTAATAATTGTTCAGTAAATCTCCATTCAATCTATGGTGATATCTGCAGTAGATGGTTTTATCTGGATTGCACGTGCATTTCTGTGCGGCCAAAATGGTGGAGTGAATTATAACAATTTCCATCAAACAACTTAAGTGTCTATCTAAATTTTAGTGATTTCTCATATTTTAATTATTCTTTTCATTTACCAATATATAATTTGCTCATAAAAATACATATTGAGGAAAAATAATAAATTATATTTAGCATTTTATAATTTTTGCTTAAGGTATGACAACGTTGAGAAAATCAATTAAACATCCAAATTCGACAAGCAGTTATATCTAAAGTGTTAAAAAATAACGTAAAAAATACATCTTTGAATTTTCATTGTTTACGTGGTCAGCAACGGGGTTTTATGCCGCCATTATACTTAAAAAATTTGTTCAGGTTGGTGATCAATTCAGTTTGTCGTAATATATATTTCTTTATATAAGGAAGGCAATTACATCTTTCAATTTAATTATTTAGCAATAATGCTGTACGCATTTTATTTTTGATTGTTTTCGATAGTTAAAATTTGTTCAGAACTCTTTGCAATCCATACGAGTTCTGTTTAAGATCTATTCGAGATCTGTCTCAGAACTAACAAAACTATCAAAATTATCAATTGATGAAGTAATTGCTAATTATATTTTGTGAAAATGAAAAAATATTATTGCGGATCTCTATCTATTAATAGGATATATATGATATATTACTGTATTTACTAGCTTCCCAGAACTGCATAAATATATTTATGGTTTAATTTGTCAACTTATAGAGAACATACGTCAGTATATTAAGTTTTATTTCTCTATAAAATCTATTTTACCATTAAAAAAAAGAAACAATATCGCTTTACGTACAGTCGTAAGATTTTATTAACTAATTGAATTTTATCACCAAGTCAAACAAAGCGCAATTGCATCAGTTTATGGGACAGTAAAATTCAATAAGCGATGAACGGACATCAATAAAACTAGACTTTAGTTTGCGTGTGTGATTTATATTATTTTATTGTTTGTTTCTTTTTACTAAGGGATTCGATTTTCTTATTTGTAGAACTTTAAGTTTGTCAGGTTAATAAAATTATGACCTATCTTTAAAAATGGTTTCTAATTTACTTTAGGTTTAGCTAAAATTTTTGCAATTTATCTGAAAAATAATTTCGTTATAAATTTTTTCTGTTAAATATTATTTATAAAAAATCTTCTCTAAAAATTCGCTAAGGTTCAGTTAAATATAATATTGATTTAAAACCAATAATTACGAAATAGTTGTTTTCTTTGGAGTGTTTTGTGTATTTATTCTACAAGAACCTTTAAAACACTTGTTTTAAAAGAAGCAAGGTTTACAAATGATATCAACTAAAATAAATATGAATAAGAGCGAGATGGTTCTGGAAGAGGAAGGCTAATTTGTTTCGTGAAATTTACTGTCGTAACCTTATATGATATATCCTAAATTTTTTCAGATTAATTCATTCATTCATTTCCGAAATAATTGCTTCATAGAATTCGAATCTGATATTAGAATTGGCACATTGTGTCAGAATTTGGAGATATTTGAGGTTATGTACTCGAAAAATAGGGTTATTTGTCAACTCTTGAGGTTATGTGCAGGATACACAATTTTTTTTTTGGCTTTTTTTTCCAGTTTCATTATTTAATACTACGAAGGGTAAGCCTTTATAAATAAAATAAAAAAATAATTTATGCTTTTTCCTTGCAAAGTTACGGCCAGTTTAAGTACAGGTTAGTAGATTTTTAAAAACTTATATTTTTTTCCAAATTTTTCTCCGCCATCTTGATTACATTAGCTTAAAATATAAAGATTTCCATTTTTGAATATAATATTGGTAATCAGCAACTCCGTGACATTTTTCAGCTACCAATACCAATTTTTTGCAAATTTTGATGCGCCATTCTAGATCCGCTATCTTGAAATATATATATATATATATATATATATATATATATATATATATATATATATATATATATATATATATATATATATATATATATATGATTTCTACTGTTTCGGAGCAAAATTATATTTTTCTTTGAATACAGCCAATTCCAGAAACAAGTAACCGAGTAATAAACTGAATGTATGAGTTTCTAATTGTCTAAACTAATATGTCATTTTTAGTAAGTAAAAAACATTTAACAATATTTACCGATGGAAATAACTTTTAAAATCCTCATTTTATTGATATTAATTATAAACTCTGTATTTATTTTTAATACTTAAAAATACCCAAAAAAGTTGTGACAATTAAAAAAAAACAACTGCAAGTTAAAGAAAAATGTCTCTTTGGTTCAAACATCAAAAAAGACCCACCCCAACCGATTTTAAACAATTTTAAAAGAAATTTATTGTTGTTCGAACCTACTTGAATGATCGAAGGCTTGGCGCGATGATTCAAAGAGTAGTGAATGTCGCAATAATAGTATTATTAGTTTGACAGCCAGGATGGTTTTCGAGACATTTTTAGGTCCTCAAGATCAAGTAAGTGTTTTCGATTTATTTTTTCGGTCGGATAATTTGTTATTAACAATTTCATTGTTTAAATCGCAGTAAAAACTTTTCCATGATAGGTATCAAGATAAAACCAATACATATCAATACTGCATAACTTAGTTCAAAAAATATCAAAAAATATTAACTAAAACCAAAATTACTCTTAAAAATATAGAAAATTGCTAGATTCTCAAGCCTTTTCATTTATAACCTGGCTTTTAATCATCGAAATAAGCTCTACAAATGCTCATTTCAAAGGTGAAGTTATCAGCTTCAAAATAAGATTTTATAAGTGATATGTGTATTCTTTACCACAAAGTTACAAAGTTGAAAGTTGAAATTTTTTAAAAAATACTTTTTTTAAGCTAAAATGCGATTGAAACATCATTTTTCATGATGGATAACACTATTTTCTGATTTAAGACAATTATTTTGCGACTAGCTAAACATGCGTAACCATTTTTTTTTTTGCCGTTTAAAAGTAAGCTAGGCCGCACGTGCGAATTATTTGCGCGGTGGGAGCTATGTCTTCCAATGGTTGCTTAAAATACATCTTTATCTTGAATCATGAATAGGCTTGGACATCTGGTAATTTTCCATTTTTTGAACAGTACTTTTACAAGAACTTAAAATTAATATTTTTTGATAAATCTTGAAAGAGATTATTTGTATTCAATACAGTTACAGATATGTGTACAGTTGCTTTATATTGATACCTATCAGGGATAATTTTTTACGGTGTTTTAAACAATTAAAGTGTTAATAACAAATTATGTGATCCCTTGACGAAAAACAAGTTTCAGCAGAAAAAAATACATCGGAAAGCCTTACTTGATCTTGTGGACATGAAAGGGCCACGAAAGACCCCCTGGCTAATTGACTATATGTTTAATAGTGCCATCTGAACTTGCGACTTATGCGAAGCATCAGTGAAGGTAAGAAAGCAGCGGAATCGACAATTTCTTCCAAAGATGTTACAAAGTTTGGATGATTGATGAAAGACCAAAAACTCCAAATTGATTATTACGACGAAGCCTCTACAACAAAAACATTACAAAAATATTTTTGGTCCTGCAGTGGACAAAATGCTTACTCAATTGAGGTTTGTACCTGTATATTATCCCACTTGAAATGCAGTGACATCTATAACTGCAGTGATTCATCTGCTGATATAATTTGCGACTAGTTTGAAAATGCATAGTTTTTTTTTATAAGATTTGAAGAGCTAAAATTTTACACAAAACTTCTTTGTTACTGAGTAGTTGATTTCTCGAAATTCAAAATTTTCTCACTCAACTTTTCCAATATATGGGCTCGCACAACCAGAGTTTTGAAAATTCGCCACCCATCCCATAATTACTTTGGGATTTCTTACCAGGTAATATGAAGAATAAATGACTAAAACTTCAAATATGTATGATTGCCTGAGATATAACGAGTTGAATATAAAAAGTAAGAAATTATTTTCCGTATTTTTCACTAAATCTTCTTTTTTTTCAGTATTTTATTAAGGAAAAATGGCTTCATATCGGTACTCAGCAACCCTAAAATTTAATAAAGTAGTCCTAAGGATTAAAATCCAAATGGTCCCGTTCATCTATTAATGTAATACTAGAATTTTTGTTTCTATAAATGAAAATAAATTTAGGATTTCATATTTTAGAAGTTCAATTATGTCTCTTGCTTTTTAACTGTACTGGCGTTCACTACTTCTTTTTTTTTTTATTTTATTTTTTTTTTGATGAAGAAAAATTTCAAGAATTATAGTTTTTTCCCACATAAAATATATATATAAAAGCTTCTTTTATTTACATTGTTTTTGAAAGAATATAACATTATTTTCAATGACTAACTGAATTTAATCTTCAAGTCAAACATAGGGGGAATTTCATGGGACAGTAAAATTGAATAAGCTACGAATGGACATCTATAAAACGAGAATCGGGTTTGTTTGTGTGATTTATATTATTTTGTTGTTTGTTGCTTTTCACTTAGCGTCTGGCCTTTTTTCTTTGCAGATCTTTTCCATTATGTAGGTTTTCCCTAAAAATCTAACAATCCCGAAAGAATGGAAAAGGAATGTTAGATACGGTCGATTGAAAAGAGAATAGCTAAAAGAAGGTTGTTACCAGCCAAATCATAGGTCTAAACATTTTCAAATGTTATTTTATTTCTTTTTATAAGCGAGTGTGTGAAATATTTTTTTCTTCATTAGAGTGAATGAATGGTGTGCTGCAAATTGTTTAAGTTTTAATTTTACTAAAACCAACATGTTAAGTTTCAAATTTACCTTTGAATAATCATTTTATAGGGAATAAGCTAGTGACTAGATTTTTAGGTATACTTATTGACGATAAGTTGAAATTTACTGACCACATAATGGTATTAAATAAGAAGTTGGCTGCCGGGTGGTATGCGGTACGAACAGTGTCAAGGGAATTAGATTCAAATGTGGCTAGAACAGTGTATTTTTCGTTGATTGAATCTCATTTGAGATACCGAATTGCATTTTGGGGATTCTGTAGTCGGCAGTTATTAAATTTGATTCTTGTTTTACAAAAGCGAGCAGTGCGTTATTTATTTAATGTAAAAATGAAGGAGCATTGTAGGCCTTTATTTATTCAAGGCAAAATATTAACAGTGATAGGCATTTTCATTTTAGAAATAGTGGAACTGATTCATAAAAAATATAAAAATTATTCAACTCCAAACCCATATATTACACGTAATAATGGTCTGCCATTGTCCATTCCCAGGACTACTCTCACTAAACAGTCTCTTATTTTTGAGGGAAATAAAATATATAACAAAATTCCTCTAAAGTATAGAAATATTATGGACGATAAATTGCTTAGGAAAAAACTTAAGGGCTTTCTTGTGACACGACCATATTTTTCACTGGAAGAATATTTTGCTGATCATTTTTAACAAGGTGTGTTTGTGCTTTCAAAATGGGTATAATGGTGTAATTTTATGCCTATTTTTGTCTTGTTTTACTTTATTTTATTTGACTGTAAACTTTTAAATTAATTTAGTAAACATTTATTTTATTTTAGGTACTTGTTTTGTTAATTATGGACTTTTGTTTATTTACACTGTTTATTTTGATTACTGACTTTAATCACGTGTTTATTGTTATCATTGATTTAAGTTTTTTTTTAGTTTTTTATTGACACAATTTCTTGTGTTGCATAGGTTTTTGTTTATATTTATTTTTAACTTTTTGTTCTGCATAGTGCTTTGTTAACAAGATTGATTTCTTTACAACAATAAAGCTTATTATTATTATTATTCAATCTGTTATACAAATTTTATAAACATTTGAGAATAGTCCACAGGTTTTTAAGAACAAACAGACACTAAGCTGAGGATGATTCAGTAAGTGTGTTTGTTTTGACTATCTACAATGTGGTAATTATTTTTGATGAGCTTGGTATAATATGAAATTTTGTTTAGTAATATATACCTGTGTATCTTATAATCAACTGTTAAGATACGTTTATTGACATATATACAAGCTTCAAATAATGTTAATAAAGCATCAACTGTTTTGTAGACAATTTCTGGCTTTATTTTTGATCATGGGCGATAAAATAAGTTCACATTAGGAGCATTTTCATAAAGTCCAGCATCTTTTTCACAAAAATTATTGCTATTTTTTACCTTTCATTAATTTTTTTAATTGATGACATCTAGATACATACAGGATGTCTCACCGGAAACCAATTTGATCTATATATAGGAAATTTTGAAAATTTGACAGTATACTAATGTCGACGAGTGGCAACTCAGCCAAAATATTTTCAAGTTCTGGATATACCAACAGTAGGTGTCAACTTGTTCATTTTAAATATATATTATTTCATTTTTGGATTCCGCACAAGATTCTAGGAACAGATCATGTTTTATTCATAAGTCTAAGCGTTTTTGACATATTTAAGTTTTTGTGTCAAAAATTACGTTCGCAGGCCCTAAAATAATTATCAATTTTTCCTATAAGGAAGCATTTTTTATTTAATTTGGGTTTGATTCCTTCTTGAAAAGAGCCTACGTTATTAGCTTGTTATAATATTTTAACAATGAATAATACAGGGTGTTCAAAAAATAAGATAAAAAATTTAATTGAAGGAATCGTCAAAAGCAAATTTTTTGAAGTGGAAACCCCTAAATATTCTAATTTTATCTTCTTGAGCATTAAAAATAGAGGTAAGTTTGTGTAGGGTTGTCTATGCTGAAAAATGGCAATTTTGCTGGGGATTTTTAGTTCAGTTATAATATTAGTTGGCTAAGACGTTTTACTCATAGCTGGCTCCAACGATATAGAAAAACAAATGTATGAAGCTGTCACCATTTAAAAGTTATTAATAATCATGTCGGAGCTTTTAAATTATACAAACGAAGAACATTCAAACTTATTTATTATTTATGGAGAATGTTATAAAGTGATATCAAGAACATGTGTTACATTTGTCATTCGATATTCGCAAAAACCGAAGCCATCACAGTGTGCTGTTAAACAAATATTGCAAAGAAATAAACCTCTTGTTAATAATGAAAATATTCAAATTGCTATTTTGGGATATTTTGCTGCAAATCCAGCAATGTCTGTAAGACAAGCTGCCTTAGAATCAGAATTATACAAATCAACAGGTCATAGAATATTACGCAAATAAATTTCATCCATAAACATTTTTCATGGTTCAACATATAAAATCAACTTATTCTCCAAGACGAGTGGCATTCTGTGAATTTATCGTAACTTGGACGCAAGGAAACAATTTTTTCCTAGACAGTATTATGACAAATCGACACAATTCCCATTATTGGAGTGATAGGTATTTATAAGCCCAAAACTAAAATAAAACATGTACAAGAAATTGTTACCCAACTTTGATTACTTTATTTCTAATCTCAAAATTCAAATTTTCATGATTAAAAAGTTGAAAAATAATAAATTTTAATAGATATAAGAGAATTAAACACATATTATCCAAACTTACATCAAAATTATATTTACAAAAATATATTTTAGATTGTGTAAACACAAGTGCTGCTAAAGCTACATTTTCCTAGTTTGTTATATATGTAATTCTCCTTTCAGGCAGAGAATTTGAAAAATATATGTGCAAACAGTTTATTTCCTGCAAATATTGCTCTTGTTCTCTCTTCATACGCTTTTCGATCACCTCATGATCTCGTCAGTGGAGCTGTATCGGACTGAGAGTAACATTAGCAGGAAATAACTGATATATGAACCATAAATTTCAAGGTATGTCGGCAGGATATTACACCTGCCGTCTATTAACTTCGATGTCAGACTGAAAAATATCGCCAGTCGAACGACATCTATGAATCAACGGAGTAAAGTGAAATTTTTAAACAATCAAAATTTATGGTTCATATGCCAGTTATTTCCTGCTAATGTTGCTCTCGGTCCGATACAGCTCTACTGACGAGATCATGACGTGATCGCAACGCGTATGGAGAGAGGACCAGAGCGATATTTGCAGGAAATAAACTGTTTGTACATATATTTTTCATATTCTCTGCCTGAAAGGAGAATTACATATATAACAAACTATTTAAATACGGCAGAAAGATTTCTTTATTTCTTACTGAAATTTTGATTGTTTAAAAATTTCATTTTACTCCGTTGATTCATAGATGTCGTTCGACTGGCGATATTTTTCAGTCTGACATCGAAGTTGGTAGACGGCAGGTGTAATATCCTGCCGACATACCTTGAAATGTATGGTTCATATATCAGTTATTTCCTGCTAATGTTGCTCTCGGTCCGATACAGCTCTACTGAGGAGATCATGAGGTGATCAAAACGCATATGGAGAGAGGACCAGAGCGATATTTGCAGGAAATAAATTGTTTGTACATATATTTTTCATATTCAGTTTATCAGTTTTTGGCAACTTGTGACGTCACAATGGTCGAATGGAGCGAATAAAGAACGAAAGCTTTCATGGCTTTGGTCAAGTTGAAAATCATGGTTCTTGGGTTTAAACCGTGTCAAATTGGAATTATTATCTGATGTTTCGCCTACGATTGCACGAGGCATCTTCAGGGATCCCTGAAGATGTCTCGTGCAATCGTAGGCGAAACATCGGATAATAATTTCAATTTGACAGATACATTCTAAACCCAAGAACTATGATTTTCAATTTTTGGAGCGAAATTTGAAACGGAATGGAAATATATGATTTTTAAAGTATTAGTTGTATTAAAAAAATAATATTAAATATTCTGGGATATATTAGGTACTTATGCATGGTCTTGAACACTTTCCCAAAAATAGTCAAACATCTATTTTAAATTTATAAATTTCCATAATTTATTTTTGAAGCGATACATTTTGAAGAATTATGTCATTTAAACACTTTGTAACAGAGAATCCGGGTGATTTTAAATATGCTAAGTGAATAATACAAATTTTCGTAAGAGGGAATCGTAATAAATTAAAGAAAATATTACGAAAAATAAAAACTAGAGTCATTAATTTAAGCTTTTCAGTTTTCTTTTTTTTTATTGTGTATTAGCTTTTACCCGCAACTTCATACACGTAAAACCTGGGAAATAAAATTTGTTAAGTTCTGAGAGTTTTTTTTAAAGCAGCCTATATTACTCATGACAACCTTCTTTTCATATCTGTAAGGTTTACAGACAGACGGACGGTCAGACGGGTGGACTTTTTTTTTATAAGATTTGAAGAGCTAAAATTTTACACAAAACCCCCTTGTTACCCATATTTTTACACTGAGTAGTTGATTTCTCGAAATTCAAAGACGGACGGTCAAACGGGTGGACATCACTAGCTGTTGTATACCATTCGCGTCCTAAGCAGAATCTTCGTGTGAAATTTTGTTGTCTTATAAAAACAAGTACTTGTGTTTTTCTACTAGAAAAATAACATCAGCACATTGTATTTTATTTTACAAATATACTAAAAAAAAGTTCAAATATGTGAACACAATTTGGAGACTCGAATTACATTCATACTCTTGTTGTTGTAGAAGGCGTCATCTAAGGTGTTGTGGGTATTTTTAAAATATTCTTTCTTGTTAAAAACAAGAAATAATATGTTTATCTGGTCTACATAAAAATGATCCACTAAGCAAATATCGCTACGAATATTTGTTTTCCCAAATTCCGATAAAATCAACTTAAATATGACTTAGGGATATTACAATACTTCGAAGTAGGTACACAATAAAACAAAATCGATAAACAACGCTTTCTAAGTTATTAAATACTGCTATTATTTTTTAAAATGAAATTTGTCATTGTTTTCATATTGTTCGTTCAATGAAATTTAATAAATTAAAAATATCTAAATAAGCAGAATTTAATTTTCTACTTGCTTTATTGCATGAATCAAGAATTTATATCAATTTTTTATTTATTAATATGTAAAATATCTATGTAGTCCGGTCAAGTTAGCATCAAAAATAGGGGTAAGGTTACATTAATTCGCACCTTGCTAAAAATTGGCATGAATGTTGGGAACCCTATTATACACAATTTGTCAATTATCCACATCAATCCGAAGTGTGGAGAAAAATTTATTCAAGGTCAAATGTTGCAAAAATCGGTTTTTTGAGTTTTACAGCTAAACGGTAAGTTTTATAATAAAAATAGGTGAAACAAAAATTATTCACCATGCAATTATCTATAAAAATTGTTCATACACTTTTTTTCCTAAGAATCACCATTTCGGAGATACAGCGATGCAAAATGTTGAAAAAGTTGTATTCTTCATAATATGCACACGTTTCCGCGCCACCCGTGAGGTAGTGTACATGGCGCGTTTTTTTTTACGTGGTTTCCCCGGTAGGCCTATTCCACGATCTATTGTGCTTCTGTTGAGTTAAAAAGCTATTGTATTAAATTGAAAATGGTACTATTGTAAATAACAAGAGCGGTGTAAGTAATGCGTAAATTGAGAAAATTATTCGTCTGATTGATACTCTTCTAATGGAACATAATCCATACTGTCTTGCTCTTCTTCTCCTTCTTCTTCTTCTTCTTCTTCTTCTTCTTCTTCTTCTTCTTCTTCTTCTTCTTCTTCTTCTTCTTCTTTCTTCTTCTTCTTCTTCTTCCTGCTGAGTACAAATAAATTGTTCAAAGAGCAATGCATCAGATGTCTCCTCGCCTATATCGTAAGAATCCTCTTCTACTGGCGATTCAACATTGGAGCACGATTGGCCTCGACAACTGATACATGCTAATGAACAAAACAAACCAACTTTTTTACAGCCGCATTTAGTATTACACCCCGTTTTGCAATTGCAAAAAATTGAATTGAGGAGTTTTTCCGGTGCAGGAGGGAGTAAAGTCTGAATTGGTTCCAATATATTGTCAGTTAACTTCCAACCCCAGTCTTCCGGGTTTAGTTTATTACCAAGCCATACTTGAACTTGATAATATACTCGAAATAGATGTTGATGAGCAGAAGCAGAGGTTGGAGGAAGACAAGCTAATTGTACTTGTTTCTTTTTATACGTATTTTTTGCAAAAGATAAGTATCGAAACTTATCTAAGCACGTAATTTTTTTTGGAGCTCCGTAAATTGAAAGAAGAAAGCGAATTCCGTTGGTGATTACAGCTTGTGGAGTAGAGGTACTTTCTTTGAAAACATCAGCACAATCAACTAAATCTTGTCTCTCAAACAATTTCAAAACCGATCTTTTACCTCTCCTGAAAAATGCTGATGTCGTGTCGCAACCAGTTAGTGCATGTAGAAATAAGATATGATTTTGGCATTTTGAAAAAGCAGATAAACTCTTGGATGAATATATTTTTGATTGTTGTTGAGCCTTCCCAGGTTTTAAAAAATAAATAATTTTTTCAGTTGGCGTTCGAGCAGTAAGTAATACCAACAAATCAACATCTTCACCAACAAGAATAGTTGGATTTGTCGAGTTAAATTGTTCTATTGCTGTTTCGACTATCAGGACATCAGCATCATTATCAGCTTGCTTTACAGAGATATTTTCAGACGTAAATTTTTCTTTCAACATTGTAATGAACCGAGACTTGTTGTGTGTATTTGCGAGAAATTTCTGTTGGCTTGTGGTAACTGTCATAAATTCATCAAAAATGACGTCCGAAGATGAAGATGTTGTAGCTCGACGACGTTGTTCTGCAGCTTTAATATTTTTTGTACAATCAGCATAGCCATCAAATACTACAGTCACTCTATGGTCAAAATGTCTATGTACATACCGCACGTATTTATTTAAAATATGTTTAAATGTTTCTTCGTGATCCCACACTACACGGTGTAATAGATATCCTCCGTCGATTATGTACGTAGCATTTATGTCGTCAATATCTACGTGTACTGTTTCAAAACAATCGTAAATAGCTGACTTTTGTGATTTACGCATTCCATCATCATCGAACAGTGACAACGGATACGGAGCCAATTCATATTCGAAATATTTCTCAATTTCATCTTCGAAAGCGCTAGTAATACTCATGCGTTGAAATAATAATACAGGGTCGACAGGAACTTTCTTATCGTGAACTTTTACGGTGCTACTCATAGCTAAGAGAGGTACTACTTTATCAGCGCGTTTTAATTTTATGTTATTAAACGTCATTCCTGTCATTTTGGACATGACGGCAATTCCAACTTCACGAGCTTTGTGACAGTTAATTTTATCATCACCAACGACTCCATTAGCAATAGATACAATTTTGTTAACTTCCGGAAACGGATCATGCAATGAAAACCACTGCAGAAGGTTTTGTATGTCTTTCGAATCTTTCTTTACTCTTGAATCACTTGCATCTACATGCTGATCCGTTGTATCCATTCTAACATTAGCGAGATCTTCCAATCCTTCACAAACAATATTCATTGCATGCATACCATAAACCCATTTACTTATTACACTGTCTTTTGTACTTCTCCCTCGAGCAATACCTCCATCTGTCTTCATAGCTTTCATCATTGACTGCTCGATCACCATATCTGTTGAAGTTCCACAACTTAATTTATCTGAACGTCGAACAGTGAAACATCCTTCTGTAAACTGTTTGTAAGTACTAGGATTCATACAGTTCTCTAATTGTAACATATCTTGTAAATATAAGTGTGCAGACTTAGCATACGGAAAATGTCTCGAAGCGTGGAAGTAAGGAAGCATTTCTTTAACGCAGTTCAAATGAGCTTGCCAATCTCCCATGCGCTCAGCCCTTATAAACTCCTTCATAATTGATACCATATAAAAATATTGAATCCAAAGTTTTGCGGTAGGTCCACGTTCTTCATATTCTCTTAGTTTTTCATTGAACTGATCGAGTAATGCTCCAGATATTTCGTCGTCATTTTCAACATCATTATATGAAATAGTGTTGTTTATTATGTTTTCAGCAGTAATGATAAGATTTGCGTCCATGACGTCATCAATATCAAGCTCTTTCAATATTATTATTGCTAATGTTAACTGAAGTATTGTATGAGCTCGAACAGCTCTCGCATAAGTATGACCATTGAGCATTTTTTCTAATGACCCAGGTGCATAAATCAAAGAAAATATGTCTTTTATGCCGCTTCCTTGCATAATGTAACCAATTGCACCAAGAAACGACATGAGAAGATGAAATCCTCCGAGCCTAATGATGATCTTCGATAATTCAGACCCTTCAGGTGCGGCTGATACGATTTCTCGAGCTTTTGCATTCAGAGGCTGGTCAAAAGTAACAATACATACATCATGACCATAGCGTTTTGCATTTTGTAATGCACAAAGTAAAGTCGTGTATATAGTATTGTAATTACTAGCCGGTTGGTGAATAAATGGTAAAAATAAAATTTTGGATGTTGAAAAATTCGTAACATTATTTGTTAATTGTTCAATGAAACCATTCCAACCGGGTATTGAAAAATTCTTCCATTTACTATAGAACCATATCGCATCGACTTTTTTAAGTACAGATTCTATTACTTCACTATTATAAGCAAAATCATGGATAATTATTTTACTATAACCTACTACACCATCATTTTGGTATATCTGCAGTGGCACATGAGCTATTGCCGCGAAATCTGTTGCTGAAGGAGCTTCTTTTAACCGTTGTATCGGCTCTTCTAGTAAAACTGAACTTTTTGGAGTAACAACTTGAATGATACCCATTATGTGAAGTGTGTTATGACCGTCCAGCGTATTTACATTTATATCAGCATTGTCTGCAACATACTGAATGAATGTGCCAGTTTCTGGTGGTAAAATGTGAGGTGGACGGTGAAAAACTGCTGCTGCTTCGTACAATATAGTATCATTATAAGATGCGCACAAACCGAAAGACGAAAAAATTTGTATAAGACGTTTTGACCCAAATCGCCGATGAAAAAAAATAGAGAGACCCAATTGTAACTTTGATTTGAAAGACCTTGGTCGAACAGCAGTCATAATACTATGGCTAATATTTGTGCATACTAATTTCAAATGTTGTAAATTAAATCGCTTTTTTTTTCAAAATAACTTTCTCCAAAAAATAAGTCAGTGACTCTGGAATTTGACTGTTAATATCTTCAAACATACGACCTGGCGGGGGGTAATGAGAATTATCAAAAACTGCAGATTGAATATCTTCTCGAATGATTGCTGCCGCAGCCTTCACGATTCTAAATCGCTCTTCTTTTTCATTTGTTGTTTTTTTTTCGTAGCTAGCTCGATTTAAAATGTCATAGTGATTATCAACCAAACATATTAATGTTGATGCTCCTGACTTTTCTGTTATAATAATTTTATCGCCATACTTCAACTTTAATCGTAACTTAATGGTTCTATTATCTAACGAATTGTTGCAAATATTTTGTAATTCGTCTAATAAAAATTGACAATCATCACTATTTTCGATGTGTGCAAATATTTCTTCCATTAAAAGATTCGCACTTTCAGATTGAGGACGACCGGCTTGACCCCCCGTAGTCGGTCTCAAGAAGGCATTATGACAGTCTTTATGATACTTAGCTTCGGCAGCAACTAAATCATGTTCGAACTCAATTCGAGTAATAACAGCTTTTGCTACATGATCAGAACGAGTCTGGGCTATATTCAGGATTGTTTCTTTGAATGAAAGTGTTGTTACATGAAAAATTTTACGCCGATACTTCAGTGCTTTTCTGTTTTCTAGCTCTTCATTCAATTCATTGCCACAAAATAAGCAACACTTTTTAAAACAAAAAAATGGTTCACTTACGCGTGCTCTAGTACGAGGTGGACTTATTTTTGATGTACTAGCTTGTTTTTCATCCTGTTTTCTTTTCAATGCAGCTATTGTACCCTTCCGAGTATAGTTTTTTTCGACACTGCACATGAACTGTCACAGAAGTCTGGTCTTTCAGGTATTCCGAAAATTCATCACCTCTTTCAATACTTGCATTAATTAATGTCTTTAGGCCACGATCAACAGTAACTGTTTCGCTTTCGGTCAAATGTTTATTACAAATAAAGCACAACTGCGACATTTCTATTACAAACACAAAACTGCACAAATTTTGTTTGAAAATATAAGCAATAACTACGTGTTCTTACTATGAAAGAATGCTTGAGACTAATACTATTCTATCTAGGGAGGCCCTTCAAAAAGGAGCAGGTATACGAGCGTCGCCACGTGGACAATTGAATAGCAGACAGATGTTGCTCAAGGCCGTACGGTCATATAAAATGAGGGACTGGGTTTTTTTTGGAGTTTATATTTTTAAAACTGTATAATATGTATGTATACGCTACGAAAATTAATATTTTTACTTATATTATCGTTCTGTAACGTATATTACGGTAATTGACATGCATATTATGAAGAATACAACTTTTTCAACATTTTGCATCGCTGTATCTCCGAAATGGTGATTCTTAGGAAAAAAAGTGTATGAACAATTTTTATAGATAATTGCATGATGAATAATTTTTGTTTCACCTATTTTTATTATAAAACTTACCGTTTAGCTGTAAAACTCAAAAAACCGATTTTTGCAACATTTGACCTTGAATAAATTTTTCTCCACACTTCGGATTGATGTGGATAATTGACAAATTGTGTATAATAGGGTTCCCAACATTCATGCCAATTTTTAGCAAGGTGCGAATTAATGTAACCTTCAATGTCTATTTTGACCGGACTAATGGGAAATTACTTTTTGTGAAAAATAATAATACGCTAGAGCCTAAAAATATATGTCGTCTTAAAAACCCAACCACGTAGGTGGTTTAAAATAGAGTTCAGTTAGATATAAAGAAATATTTTACACCCGTTAAATTAGTTAAAAAAAGGATATAGACAGATAGTTTATTTGATGCGAATTCAGTTCTGTAGAGAACTACAATTGGATTTGCAGGAGATAAATGTAAGTGATTTATAATTTTGGGATGTATACTGTTTATGTGTTCCAGGAAACTTTTGAGATACATCCCAAAATTAAATTCACCATGGAGACAGAACAGGAAAGAGAACTACCGTTTCTGGATATCCTACTGAAAAGAAAAGAGGATGGCTTGCTTTCGCACACTGTCTATAGAAAGCCCACTCACACCAACAGGTACCTCAACGCCGATTCACATCACCACCCCGCCCAATTATTTGCAGTAGTGAAATCACTTGCGTTTCGATCGCAGTCCCTTACAGATCCAGAAAATTATCACAAAGAGATGAACATACTGCAGGAAGCCCTAACAAAGAACGGTTATAAAAAAGAACATATAGATAAGGTTCTAAAAAACAAACACTTGGCCCCAAAAAAATCGCGAAATCCAAGAGAATAGCTCCAAGGTTTTTGTTCCTTATGTAAGAGGCACCACAGACAAGATCGCAAGAATTCTCAGGAGACACAACATTGAAACCATTTTCACCACAGACCGTAAAGTAAAAGATCTCTTGCCAACACCTAAAGAAAGAATCCCTCTAGAAAACCAGGGAGTGTACGAGATTCCATGCCGCGAGTGCAGCTCATCTTACGTAGGCCAAACCAACCGTAAAATAAGCGCCAGAAGAGACGAACATATAAACGCTGTTAAGCAAAAAACAACTTCCTCTGCTCTGGCCCAACACTGGTTAAACACAGGACATAATATAAATTTCTCGGGAACAAAAATGCTGTCGAGATGTGAAAACCTGTCCACAAGAGTTATAAGGGAGGCTATTGAAATTGCAAAGAGGCCCAACAACTTAAATAGCAGAGATGATAGCCAACGTGTGCCTAATACTTGGAAAAATCTGCTTACAAAACATCAACCAGTACCACTTAGTAACGAAAGAGATTACAACTCGGCAACGCAACCACAAATACTGGCAACAGGGCCGATGACGCGC
This sequence comes from Diaprepes abbreviatus, assembly GCA_034092305.1. Classification (NCBI taxonomy): domain Eukaryota; kingdom Metazoa; phylum Arthropoda; class Insecta; order Coleoptera; family Curculionidae; genus Diaprepes; species Diaprepes abbreviatus. The sequence continues at coordinate 12,464,160 of JASJET010000228.1, read as the reverse complement.
AGCAGGTCACGCCACCTGATGGCTCGGAACCTTTCGGAAAACGAACACGTCCGACTCGCACACGGTACCGACAACACCGGAATCGGAGGCATCAGTTCGCTCGTAGACGCCATACAGTGAGCTTTGAAAATGGTGAATGAGATTTCACCGAAACGTCAGCTGCCTTACAGTCCTGAGAGGGACTCAGCACATACACGGGATGCCCGAAAACCTTCGATTACACATCACACCCATGAGAATATCCGACATAACATATATACATATATATATATATATATATATATATATATATATATATATATATATATATATATATATATATATATATATATATCGCATCCCAGGCGCCATCATATCCTATCATTCCAGTCTTCTTCTACGTGGAGTCCTCTATTTTCGCGGCCTTCCTTGTTTATTTCTTTGTGTTGATATCCAGTTCCAAACCCTTAATGGTATCCTTTCTTCGCTCATTCGTTGGACGTGTTCATACCATTTTAACTGTTTTTCATTTATATTGTCTATTATCGTACTTTTTACTGCCATTCTTTCTCTGATGGTCTCATTTCTTACATGATTAAGTAAAAATAAACCGGAACATCTTCTCCAGATTACATTTCGGGTGAAAGAAGCCTTTATGACATATCCTTATCTGCGACCCACACTTCTAACGCATACGTCAGTACTGGCTGAACCATAGCCTGATATATCCTTATTTTTGTTTTCATTGTTAGGTTCTTACTCCACAAAATTGGATATAGTGCTTTAATCATATTATTTTGCTTTCCCATTTTATTTAGTATATCTTTATTATCTTATCCGTCTTCATCTATTGTAACTCCTAGGTATTCGCACTGTCTGATGTTTTTTTATTATTCCGCTATCTGTTTCGATGTCTTGTTCTGTGCTTCCTATAGTCATGTATGGTGCCTTTTGTATATTTATCTCTAGATCCTATTTAGTGAATTCTTCTATGAGTTTATTTATCATGTAAGTCATGTCTTGCTGGTCTTCCTCAAGAACTACCTGATCATCTGCAAAGAGGATTGTTTACAAGTGAGTGTCGTCCATCCATAACCCCAGGGGGCTACATTTTCTTACCCACTGTTTTAAAGCGCTGCAGAGATAAATTTTAAACAGGGTTGGAGAGAGGCAGAAGCCCTGTTTAACCCCTTTTGTTTATGAGAGCCTTAGAAGTTTGATTTTCGACCTTAACAATCGCTTGGTTTTTTCTATACAGTGTTTTTGCGGCGGTTATATATAAACTATTTATGCCTGCTTCTTTCATTGCAATTCATAATTTTTGCAAAGGGACGTCAAATGCCTTACGAAGATCTATTAAAGTAGCGTGAAGCTCCATTTCTCTTGCTAGTCTCTTTTCTGCCAGTTGTTTTATTATAAATATATTGTCCACGCAGGATCGCCCTGGTCAAAATCCACTTTGTTCTTCCATTTCCGTGGCTTCCTCTTCTATTCGGGCTGTTAGGACTGTTTCGTAAAACTTTCCAATGGACGATATGATACTAATTCCCCGATAATTACTACAGCCCTCCTGTTTCTCTTTTTATAAATGGAATTTATATAAGAGCTCCTCCAATCTCTTGGAATCCTTTCCCGTTCCAGGCACTTGCTAAAGATTACACAAAGCAGTTCATACGTTCTTGTGGTGGCGTGCTCGATAGGTAAGTCCCCTGGTTCTGGTGCTTTATTATTCTTAATTTTTTGTAATGTTGTTCTTATTTCTTCTAATTTAATGGTATCTACTTGGTTTCGTCTATATCTAGTTGCATGTCTAAATACTCTCCACCCTGTTCTTCCAGTAGATTATTACAGTAGTCTTTCCACTGTTCTTTCTTTATGGGATTTATTTTTTTTCTTTCGTTTGTGTTTCGTTTAAGATTGTTTATAGTTCACTAAGCTTCTCTAGACCTAGATCCTCCCACCATTGAGCTAAATTCAGCACATTTGGTTTCCCATATTTTATTTTTTGCTTTTTTAATTTCTCTTTTCACTATATATATTTATATCAATTATAGTTTTTTTTAGGTCTTCATCGCCTTTTGTATTTAACCACTTTAGATATAGGTTTTTCTTCTCTCCTACCAGTTGGGTTATTCAAGATAATTACCATATTGACTGTATGGAGATAGCGACAAACTTGAATATTGCGAAAACAACGATATTAAACATATGGCATATTAATAAATACTAAACTTCGTTCAGAAAGACCACTAGGACAAGCAAGTTCAGTTTTCTGAACTGCTACCAAAATAGTTTTTCGGGATTCCATTTTTATTAAAAACATTATTTTCTCTGACAAATCCAAACTTTGCTTAAATGATGAAGTCAACACACAAAATTATCGGCATTGATCGGATACAAACCTAAACTGGATGAGAGAGGGTTGGAATAGTGAGTACAATCGTTACAGATATTTTTTGATGAAAATTTGAGTGATCAGAGATATGTACAATTCCTGTAAAGATCTACAAAAAGATCTTTTTGACCTTGTTTCCTGAAGAAGAGAAGCAAGATATAGTTCATCAAAATCTCTGATTTCAACAAGACCTTATCCCGCCACATTATAGACCAGAAGTTCGCGCCTTTTTTAATGATTTTTTCGAAAACAAGTGAATTGGAAAAACGGTAACCTATTGAGTGGCCGCCTAAATATCTAGACTCAAACCATCTTCTTTTTTGGAGTTACCTTAAAGGTAAAGTTTTCCAAACTAAGCGAATTGATATAGAATATCCAAATACTCGGGTTATTCAATAAATATAGTTATTTACTACAAAAGTAGTCATAAATGATTAGAATGAATCGTTTTGGCTGTTGTCAGTTAACCAATGGGAGACATTTTTAACATTTCATAAAATCACAAATTCTTACTTCCTCATTTCGAATTTGACTATCGATGAAATGAGAACACTTGCATTTAGGTAAAAGACGTATAATAGAAAAAATGTTCAGAATATTGCCGGGAATCTAAAAGTGTTTCGAGACAGCCTATATGATTTTTCGAAAAATATTTCAAAAAACCCGGCGCTCTTTAAATAATGAATTTATTTCAGACTTACGTATTTTTTTTTATCAATATCGAATCACTATTCAGGCTGGTATGTAAATGACGTCATAAACGACAAGACTCTTTACTCTTTCATTATTTTATCTCCGTTCAGGCATAATACATTAGAATCTTGATTTATTCTACCAAGTAATCAAAATTGACGTGAGGGATAAACGATAACTGCAAACAGGTGTTGTATTAATGATTTACACATTCTGCCATAATGTAACTTTTGAAAAGATTTTATTTCCCAATAAATAAAAAGGAAAATGTATCGAAAATGTATTGGATAATTTATCAATGACAGACTCGATTACAATAACCGTCATTTTTATTTGATTTTCACGCTTTATTTTAAAAAATATGCGATGAGAAAAAAATATGCTTCCTAGGACTATTAAAGTGATTTCTTTTTAAATAATTAATTTCTAATATTTGAAGTACACATGTTTTTTTTAGAAATTCTGCGTGGCTAAAAATTCTGATTTCATTCGTTTAGAGAAATGGTTGAAAACATATAAGAGATTATTTACTTATGGTTATTAACTTTAATATTTACATTTTAAAATAAATGTTACCTTTTAGAATGTTTTCTAAGTATGTGCGCCGTTAAGCATAAGTATTTGAATAATTATGCTTATCGCCTCTCTGAGAAGTCTATTTATTTAAATAGGAAGTTTTATGAATTTAAAATAACAAGAAATCAATTAATTTTTAGTTTAGGTTATATATATATATATATATATATATATATATATATATATATATATATATATATATATGAATGGTTTCGGTATTCCGGGTTTCAATTCGTTCGTTCAAGAAATCGTTTTCGCGACGTTTCGCCAAAATCTCATTTGGAATTTTCAAGTGCGGTTAGTCTCGTTACTCACTGAGAACTGATGGTGGCCTTTGATTTCGAGTTTTGTTTGGTTGCTCGCTTTCTGATTGGACGAGCGGCTTCGCAGGCTCCTCCCCTCTGCCGAGTGTGATATATTTGGTTCTTGTATGCTGGTCTCTCGCGTATTGGTTGATATTTGTTATTTTGTTTCTTTATTAATATTTTCCATGTTGTTGGAATATGTATAGCATCGTCTCGTTTATTTAGCTGTCCCGCTTTTTCGATTTATAGGACCTCTTTTATGACGCGTACCTTGTAGTTCTGTACTAGTGCTATTTCTTTTGTTTTTTCAAAGTCGATGGTATGTCCGGTGATTTGGTGATGTTGAAATAGAGCTGAGATTGTTTATTTCTTTTTGAGGCTACTTTTGTGTTCTTGAATTCTTGCTGATATACGCCTGTTTGTTTGTCCTATATATGTTTGCTGACAATCTGTCCATGGAATGCTGTATAAATGGCTTCAAAAAACCTTTCGCGGGACAAAAATACCATCAAGAGAAAGGTGCCTTGACTTTCTGCAATCGATTTAAAATGATTATAATTTACTGGAATGTGTCATTACTGGTGATGAGTCTTGGGTGTTTCAGTACGAGTAACGTAAGAGCATGGAACGGCACACTTACACCTTTTCAAGTCTCAAAATAGCAAAAATGAGCTAGTCGATGATCAGATGAATGCTGATTGATTTTTTGATAGCCAAGAAATCATCCGTAAAGAGTTTGCGCCTTTCACCGATAGATTTTTGAAAAAAGTTATGCGTATGAGACCCAAAGTCAAGAACAACTCGGCATTACATCACGACAATGTACCTTGATACACAACAATTTGAATTAAATAGTTATTGACCATAAAAGACTTCTCAGTTTCCTTATTCGCCGCGATTGAAAAATCACCTTAAGAGACGTCATTTTTGGACAATCGAAAACATTCAAACGGTTGCTACCGACCTGCTGAAAGCTATTTCGGCATCCAGGATTCAGCAGTGTTATGATGGTTGGGAGAACCGTCTCCAGGGCTGTGTGGTTTCTCAATCCAAATACAAAAATTAAAATCCTATGTATTCCATTACTACATATTTTAAGGGATATAATTATCGAAATGAATATTCCAGAACTAATTGTTCAACTACTAACAAAATATTTTTATAACTACATAATATATGATACACACTTGTTAATATAAATTAAAGTTTTCATAACCAAGTAAAGTATGATTTTTTACTTATAACTGATGAGAATACTGATTAACCTTTTTTTGCTAATAATAATGGAGAAGGAAATATATATACCCTGTTTTGTGCAAAAAAAAAAAAGAAAGAATGTGATATAACTAATTTATTACTTTCATATGTGTCTTGGCAAAATTATTATTTTCCATTAAATTATAATGGTCTAAAATGTTTTGAGGTTTTTATTACCTATATCAAATTAATATAAAACTATTTACTATAAAATTATATAACGCTGCTATAAATAAGTGATAATATAGAATTAATAAATTATAAATATCATTTCATCGAATATTCCAATGAATGAATAAACAGTTAAAATAAACTGAATACATTCAGATATTATTAGTTTATAATGCAGAGTTTTGAAAAATTATATTTCCTAACATATGAAAAGGGTCATAAATTGAATTTATATCGGATAATTTATCAATGGCAGACCATATTATGATAACCATCACTTGTATCTGATTTTGACGTCAAGTTTATTGGAAAACACTTACGAAAAAAATATCATCGGAAGTTACATGGTACAAATAATTTTTATAACATATTTATGAAATTTGTTTTTTCCCATCTGGACGATTAAATAAAATTGTTTGGTTATACCCTTATTTAAAAGCAATGAACAAGAGCAAAAGTGATGTTTTCGGTAGAGATGACACGATGTCATTTATATTTTTGAAGGTGGTGTAGGTTAGGCCTCTTTTGTAAACCTTATTACTTTGAAAGCTATTTAGTTTAGTTGTTTAAGTTAGATGTGAAGGGGGTTCAGACGTAACAGAAATTAATATTACTTAATATAGAGTGTGGATCGTATAGAATAAAGTTGGCTCACGCTTAAAAAGAGATAAAACGTTTTCGAGGAGTAGTATCTCTCTTTTTAATTTCGGTCAAGTGACAGGGATATCCAATGACGTTCAGAGTACCGTCCTTAGCTCCCCCATTAGCAGCCGCGGATCCAAGGGGGGGGGGCGGTGGGAGTGAGCTTTGAGTTTGGGAAAATAGACCCGATTTTGCCTCTTATACTATAGTTTATTCAAGAACTAGAGAGAGTAATAAATCATTTTTTACCCTTTTTTTCTTCGCAAACTACCTGTATTCTTTAGTCCGGTGTCTTTGGCAAAATCTGTTAGACACATATATTTTTCATAGGAATGGGTTAGAAATTATATAATCAATAATACCGGTCTTTAATAATGGACTATTTTGGTTGGATAACAATAGATATTTGGAAGTGTGTAGTGTTAAAAAGGATTTTAATCCTTGCCATAGGCATTGGAAGTAGGTTTATTTTATCATTAAGTATTTATGGAATAGAATATTATTTCAGCAATAAACTTAAAATAAAAAGTTTTTATAATATTTTATTTCTTATGATTTCTTAATAATTCGCATACATTACAAAATATAAATAATTTTGACATATTTAACACAAATCACAACTGTATTTTTATTATTTTTAATTTTGGCATAAAAAGCGTTTTAGGCCCATTCAGACTAAAACGTAATCTTTTTCTTTCAAAAAATTCTAAGTTATAATTTAAACACCCATTGTCAAAAATACAAAAAATTAAACATATATAAAAAAATAAATTCATCCATATAATATTAAAATTTTTTTGGGGCTATCGGTCATTGTGTTATTAATTAAAAACATTTTTAGTACATTTGACGTTTTAGTTTATGTATTTCTTAAACCATCTGCAGAATTACAATTAAACACTAAAAAGGGATTCAAATGTAATTAATTTTTATATGTTACAGTTAAAATTAGACCTACTTATTTTTATTTCTATTGCACTGACATCTTAAGTTAATTTACTTTATTATATGGAAATCCGATAGCCCCAAAAAAATAAAATAAACGTATTAATTCTACACGTTTAAGAAAAAGGCACAAATACAATAATAAAAAAATTACAGCTAATTGGAATTAAATATATATAAAATAAAAATATATAAAAAAATGAAAAGATATATAAACAACATTAAACAATAAAATACAACAAACACAAAAATTTAAATAATAAATTGTGTTGACACTAGTAAACATTACGTATCTAATTCGTAATCAGTCAGTGAAGCTATCTTCGCTCAAATTAATTAAAATTGGTTCCTCTATCTCACCAATCATGAGATCGAGTTTCCACATTTTGTTTTATTCTTTTATTATATGGATTTTTCCCAGTTTTCTGCAGTGACTTAATTCAAAAAAATCTTTCAAAAGTTCAGTTAAATTACTAATTTTGTAAGTTTTGTTATTTCTAGCAACTTTACTTTTTACTTGAGAGAGATATTTCCTTCTCCAATGGACAGTTTCCGGACAATCTACAAAAACAGATTTCTTGTCTAGTTTTTCCCATCAAAAATTAAGTTCTCTGAACAATTTCCAGAGCTCAGTTCTTTTAATTTCAGGTAAATCCCGATCTTCATTGAATTTAGTTAGAATAATGTCGACGGTTGCTTCTCATAATAAAATGTATGTACAACTCCTTTTATTGTAGTTTTCATCTCTTCTTCCAACGAGGTTTTTCGTCTGCCTGTGATCGAATGTGGCTTGGGAGTACTAACAATTCCCGGTCGTTTTTTTCTCCTTCAGTGTTCCGTACATAGTAGATTTTCCAACTCCTGTCATATTGGAACACATCTCAACAGAGCTTTTAACATTATTATCTAGATATTGATATCTTAAGGCATCATAAACATTCATCGTAATAAGTTTTTCGTTGAGGAAAAAATGCCCTGGTTTAACGATTTTGGAATAAATATAGAGGTGAAAGCCATATCTTTTGGGTATCTCACTAATCTCAAATAATATATAAAGACAAGCGCAAGCAACATAAATTACTAAGCACACACTGTAAGGTGTACTTTGTTCACTGACAGAAATTAAAATGAACTATCAGAAATTTTTTTGTTGCAGTAAAATTATAAAAGCTTATAATATTTAAATATAATTAAACATAATTAGATTTACGACAGTCCCCAGTTACCTGCGGCACTGGAGTAGGTACGTTGGTGGTTTCGGTAACAGTTTTATTACTCTCTTCTTGAAGAGAGTATAGGAATGTGTATGCTTGCAATCCCCCCTCCCAAGAGCTCAGAGTTCAGGAAAATAGAACCGATTTTGCCTTTTAGGAATGTGTATGTTGCTGGCACTCCCATCCCGTTGACAACTTCTTTTTCTTGCCATAGCCGCCCCCAAGAGCTTTGAGTTTAGGAAAATAGACCCGATTTTGCCTCTTATACTAGGAATAGACCCAACCCTGTTTTTTACACTAGAAATAGGAATATTTCCGGTGTCTCCTCCCCCCCCTCGTCGATAACTCCCTTCCGCTTGCCATAATGTACTTTTGTGATGTCACCGCCCCCCTTCCCAAAGAGAGGGGATGGATCCGCCCTTGCCCATTAGAGAGAAAGGTACTACTCTTCGAAAACTATCTGTCTCTTTTTAAGCGTGAGCCAAGTTTCTTCCCTAGGCCCCACAGTCTATATTAAGTGATATTAATTTCTCCTATGTCTAATAACCTTTAAATTTGTATGATTACGAAATACAAAATGTTAAGGCTTTTAGCCTTTATATCCTGCTGGCTTCGAGTTTGTACTCATCAGTGATGACTCAATTGGTAAGCCACTGCGAACGCTTTAATACAAACAGATTTTAAATGAATGAGTTATAACGCCTTTATAAATCGACCTTGAAATATTATCAGAAACTATTTTTCATAATATCTAATCAAAGTTTTAAACAATTTTACTAAAGTTAAATTTAAAAAGTTGTGAAACTGTTTTGAAACGTTGTCCTTTACATTTCCGTTCAAAATATAATTTAAAGGAATGACAAATAAAATAAAATGTAATAAAATAGCATTTTATGTAACCCAGTTTTTTCAAACTGATTAAAAGTTTGAAGTTATAAAAACCAAACTTTGTTTTAGCGATGTTCTTATTTATAATTTGGTTTTGATTTACGGGATTTTCAATTATAATTATTTTTTAAGCAGAAAAGGAAAACTAGAAATATTTTTGATCTAAAATAAACTATTTTTTATATTTTGATCTATAAGTAGCTTGTGCAGTCAAATTTTGATAATTTTTTTATTTTTCACTACTGAAATATTTTTTGCTTTCAGAACTGAGTATGTAAATTCTTTTAATTTCTTCTCAAGTTTTATTCAAAGTTGTAACCTGTACTGAATTTTGGTTTTGAAATATAAGTATCCTCTATTGCGGTAAGTTAAAGATCAGAATCGACCTTCATTTAATTGATAATCATTAGATATATAACCTTATCGAAATGTCGTTCAAACAAACAAAAAAAAAATGCTAGTCTGATAACCACATATAAAACCTTTATTTTAATTTTTAGGTAAAGCGAATATTGGAATATTCGCCTAGAAAGAGTGAAGCTGTCTCATTTTATATATATATATATATATATATATATATATATATATATATATATATACATATATATATATATATATATATATATATATATATATATATATATATATATATATATATATATAATAGTGGGTGGGGCACAAAAGTAGGGCTGGTGTTAGTGTAATATACAGGGTGATTCAAAAATCGATCAGGAAACTTAAGGGGGTGATTCTACTTGACAAAATAACGGTAGAGCTTCATATAATTTTTTTTCAAAATGTCATTCGTTTTCGAGTTACAAGCCGTCCAAGTTCAAGTTTTTATTTTTTGTTTTTTGAATTACTCGCTTACAGGAAAACCGATTTGACTAATATTTGAAAGATAGGCTAAGTCTTCTGCGCTTCATCATTTTAGTAACAATTCACATTGATTGTTTGCCGCTAGAGGGCACTTTACCTACATTGAAAATTGTTTTTTTTGTCATAATTTTTTAGTGTTGACAGCTACAGTAGTTTTTGGCATAATTTCTAAAAGACTGATGCCAGGCCTTTAAAAAAGGTGCTCTTTATTTACATCGCTAAACCCAACGGTTTAGACGTAAATCACCCTTAAAAATTAAGTAGTAAATTTACTTTTCTCATTTCATTACCACCAGCTACCAGGTAAATAGCTATCAAAGTATACTAGAGCTGTCAGTTTAACATCAAATAAATTCGCTTTTTAAACTATTTAATTTATAATCTTAAAATAACTAATAATGGCTAATCACCAATATTCAAATATCGAATATTGAGATATCCATTTTTGTTATGGAAAAGCAAATGGTAATGCAGAGTTGGCAAGAAGATATTATCTGGAGAGTTATCCGGAAAGAAATATCCCTCATGCTCAAACATTTTCCAGTGTGCACAGGAGGCTTGCGGAATGTGGTTCCTTTAAAAGTTATAATGGAAATAGGGGAAGACCTAGAACTGCTAGAAACGTGCAACAAGAAGAAAGAGTGCTTGAAATTATTGAAGATAATCCAGGTATTAGTACTAGAAAAATTGGGAATGAAGTGCGGCTCTGTCAGGCTAGTTCATGGAGGATACTAAGAGAAGAACAACTCTACCCGTTTCATTCAAAAAAGGTGCAGGCTCTTTATGACGATGATCGGCCGAGACGGTTGGAAATGTGCAATCAGATCCTAGCTAAGTATGAACACGATAATCGATTAATTGGCGTCATATTATTCACTGGCGAAGCTGGTTTCACTCGTGATGGCATAATAAATCTACACAACATCCACACATATGCTTACGAGAACCCAAACAATGTGGTAGAAACGAAACATTAGCGTAGATTTTCACTAAATGTGTGGGCAGGGATAATTGGAGATTACCTTATTGGTACTCATTTCTTTGATGGCCCATTAACTGGTGACGTATACTTAGATTTTATCCAAAATCGTCTCCCATTGTATCTGGAAGATGTGCCATTGGAAGTAAGGGCCAACATGTGGATCCTCCAAGACGGAGCTCCGCCCCACTTTAGTATACGTGTCCGACAGTATTTGAATGCAACGTATCCTGAGCGATGGATAGGACGAAGTGGACCATTGGCATGGGCAGCGAGGTTACCAGACCTTAATCCTATGGATTTTTTCTTTTGGGGTCATTTGAAACAATTGGTGTACGATATTCCAGTAATCAACGTCGAGGATCTTCGCTTCAGGATAATCGAAAAGTGCCAAATTATTAAAGAAACACCAGAAATTTTTCATCGAGTTAGGCGACATTTTTTGAAGAGTGTTAGGAAATGTATTGAAGAAAATGGGGGACATTTTGAGAATCTTTTTTAGTTTGTTTAGTACTGTTTCATTAATTTTTATCAATTAAATGTATATCGCAATAATCCATAATATGAATATTTACTGATTAGCCATTATTAGTTATTTTAAGATTATAAATTAAATAGTTTAAAAAGCGAATTTATTTGATGTTAAACTGACAGCTCTAGTATACTTTGATAGCTATTTACCTGGTAGCTGGTGGTAATGAAATGAGAAAAGTAAATTTACCACTTAATTTTTAAGGGTGATTTACGTCTAAACCGTTGGGTTTAACGATGTAAATAAAGAGCACCTTTTTTAAAGGCCTGGCATCAGTCTTTCAGAACTACTGTAGCTGTCAACACTAAAAAATTATGACAAAAAAACAATTTTCAATGTAGGTAAAGTGCCCTCTAGCGGCAAACAATCAATGTGAATTGTTACTAAAATGATGAAACGCAGAAGACTTAGCCTATCTTTCAAATATTAGTCAAATCGGTTTTCCTGTAAGCGAGTAATTCAAAAAACAAAAAATAAAAACTTGAACTTGGACGGCTTGTAACTCGAAAACGAATGACATTTTGAAAAAAAATTATATGAAGCTCTACCCTTATTTTGTCAAGTAGAATCACCCCCTTAAGTTTCGTGATCGATTTTTGAATCACCCTATATATATATTATTTTTATGCCACACTCACAGTAAAAAATAGGAAAAGTGCTTCTGTATAATATTTGTTCTGAGGAATGGTAAATTACTGATTTATTGTTTGAAAGATTTTTAGTCTTTTAGGGAATTCATACAAATTTACCATTTTAAAATGTACCTTTAAGAAGAAATCAAAATTATTCTATTAAAACAACCTTTTCTCAGTTGTAGATTTTTCTCTTCTTGTGTCTTATAAATTCCAGGAAGGTTAGAGATTTAAGTGACTTACAAAGACATTTAACAAAGAAAATTAAAAAAATAGTGGGTAAAAATTTTGCTTTTTTGATACTTCAAAAATCCCATTATTTTAAATTTTTTGAAGTGTAAAATTTTATTGCTTTGAAAACAGACAATATTAATAGAGGTCGATGAAACCATCCAACAATAATTCAAAAAATATCTCAAAAGTGTTTAATTAGATTTGTAATTGAGTTAATTCGTCATTTAGTTAGGAAGCTGTTGTCAAAAATCTCTAAATGTTCGGTATGTTTTGCTGAGGCTATGTATTGTGGAGTTCTTGTCATTAAATTCCACAAACTACGCATCAATCTTCAGCTATTAATGATTTTGTGATAGTGCTAAAAAATGATCTGCTTAGATCAGCCCTTCATTTCGTTATATTTTTGTTGTGATGTAATATACAAAAATATAAAATGCTGATGTATACACTGCTGTATTATAAAGTAGTTTTTTCAGAATGAAATGATTTAGGAAGGTTAAATAATCTGTGTATCGTATAGAGTATAATTAATTTGGTTGGAATGTTAACATTCTGGGGATCTGGGGATTAAACACACTTAAAATAGGTAGACCCACATACAATAAAGGGCAACAAAATATCATGAAGTAAAACATTATCAGCATAAATAGCGGGGGAAATGATACCAACAAAAAAAATCATAGAAGATGCCCTCAATAGACAGACAAAAGAATGCGAGAAACAGCAGCAATCTTATCTTGACAGTATAGCTCAAAGGAAAGGAAAACTAATTACACAAATTAAAAATCGATTGATAGTGAAAAGAAAGCTAAATGTCAACGGAAAAATATGCGAAATTTAATAAAATAGTTAGAAAAATGACAAAGCAGAAATTATCAAGAGAAACAATTTAAGGAATTAATAGAGCAAAATAGAGGTTTGAATACTTTCATAAAAGAAAACACAAACAAAAAAGAAATTAATAGGCTGAGAGGTAGACAGGCAGATATAAAAGAGGATAGAAGACAGCAATGATAATTAATAGTGACATTCCACTTAGATTTGTAAAAGTCAAAGGTAGATAACGCAAATGTCAAAGAAACAAATAAAAACAAAATATTCAATATTAACTCTGAAGAGTTGCCCGACATCAAATAGCACGAAATTTAAAGAGCTTTGGGACAAATATAAAATGGCAAAAAATTGGTAGACAAAAATGACCCCATAACTGAAATGATGAAAAAATGGAGAAGCCAGGTGAAAAGGAAAATATGATATCAATTTAAATCGAACCATCGCGAGAGAATAGTTACACTAGAGGGAACCCAGGATATCTCTAAAACTATAGACCAATATGTCTATTATTACAGATTTATAGACTCTTTGTGTGAATAATACCAAATCGCCTAGTAGCCAAGTTTGCCGCATATCTATCACACGAACAGGAAGGCTTTAGAAAGGGCTATGGGACAATGGACCATTTACTATCAGAAAACTAATAGAAACAGAAACAGAATAAAATATCTAAATGTGGACCTCATTTATAGACTTGAGAAAGGCCTTTGATACAGTACAATTTTAGGCAATTCTACACTATTATTCAGGAATTAAACGAAATATCCAAGATCAAGATAAGGCTGAGTGAAGACTTCAAAGAGATAAAAATTCATTCAGGCGTTATTCAAGGGGATAATATATCACCTAAATTATTTACTTTGGTCCTGAAGGATATATTCAAAGATCCGCAATAGGAGAACGAACCAGACTTGTATATGCATTAAATACACTGTCTGAATATATTCTTTCCTTTAACTGCGTGAAATGAGGAAAAATATAGGCGCTTGTTTAAACAAGGTAGTAAAAGTTTTATTTATTTCTTATTGAAGTCTTAATTTTCAAGTTTTGCTCTACACCTGTGTGTATAGATGTCATTCGACTGGCGATATTTTTAGTCTGATATCGAAAAGTTTGCAGGTTTAATATCCCGCGACATGTTTCGGAATTTATATTTTATGAGTACAGTTTTTTCTTGCAAATGTTGCTGTTGGTTAGATACAGCTCCACGGACGAGATCATTGGTTGGTTAAAACGTGGATGGAGAGAGAACGAGAGTTGTATTTGCAGGAAATAAACTGTTTGTATATACTCTGCCTTGAACGAGAGTATGCAAGAGGGACTGTAGTTGTTTGGTAGAGATTATTAAAATTCACCCCAATCACGCTGGACGCTGGACGCTGGACGCCCAATCTTCCTTGCAGATATCCCTATTGGTCAAGATTGAATAGAGATCTATAGATTCGATACAATTACTAATTTTACAAATTGACGAATCATTGTGACAGTCAAGTCTGACCAATCAGAAACTTGATATTCTCTAGACTTACTCGTTAAGATATAGTTAATATAGTTAACAATATATCTCTAATACAATAAGCTATACAGTATCAATACAACATGAGACAAATCTTCATTTTTCTTAATTGCTTATCAGAATTGTATATCGCTAATATTATATAATATGTACAATCCAAAAGTTACTTACTAAATTAATATTCCATTCTGTAACGCATGAAGGTTACCATTATAACAGAAACAACAAACTTCTAGCTTTGTAAAGTGGTAATAAAGAGATTTACGGAAATCTTACACAACCCTTCTAAACTCGCAAAATGTCGTATATAAATCAGGTTACTTGAAAAATATTGTTAAACGTTAATATAAATTTATTTATGAGGAAAATATTTAAAACAGGATCATATTAATTTCAAAATTCTTCCTGAAAACAGGTACTAATTTTAGAAATACTCATATAATATTCCTAAACGTGTATCCATTTATTTGAAAAACATCCTACATAAAAAAAGAACATACGTCATACAAGAAGTAAAAAAATAACACATCGGGCAATAATTGACATTCCCTGCCGAGATGTTTTATAACTCCCAGTAAATCTTAGTAGGCTCAATTTTTTCTAATTTATTTGTAGCAAACCTCCGCTGTGTTTGAATTCTCAGCATGACGTTAAGGTTTGTCACATATCAAATAAAGCTTCTGTAAAAAAAAGTACTTTTGTTTTTTGGTTATTTTTCGAGACTGTACATTTTAAAATAATGTGTTTTCAATCAGGAGCAAAATAACATGTAAATGACCAATTAAATAAACTTAGAAAGTAAATCACAGTTTAGAGTTACACGTAGAATTGAAATAATTCATATTTCAATAAAACCTAAATATTTCTTTTTTATTTTAATACTTCTTTCTTCTGGAAGCACTCGTTCCCAAAAGACCAGAACTACAAGCTGGGATTAATTTCAATGCAATAATATAAAGTTTTTATTGCTTTTTAACGCTATAAACAAATAGCGTTTCATTAATTATGACGTACGCGCCACCGTGTATGTAGTGAAGTGGAAGTCTACTTACAGGCTCTCACCCAGTGCGCATAATCTATTATAGCTTTCGCTGACCGTTGCATTAATACTTCAAACACATTTTACAATATACTTATTTTTATTTATTAATTATAAACATCTAATTATAAAATAAACAGTTTAATATAATAAGGAACTTCAGTTATTGTAACTATTTTTTTTTGCATTTATTGGTGAGCTGATTCTTTCATACGATACGAAACATTAAGCATAATACTTGATTTCCAAAGTTCATAAACTTTCTGGTGAATAGATTAACACAATTTTGTTGTAAATGTTATATTTAAATAATTGGGAATCTGTACATGATTCCATCTCATGTAGTTGAAAATTTTATTGTCCCATGTTTTCCCGAAAATAATACATCTATCACATAACTATTACAGCATTTCGTTGATAATTGCGTTAATTTTTGCTCTTGACTAAGCGTAACTTTTGTACATTCCTTAATGTTATCTTAATTTAGATCACAATTTTTTCGTTTTAGATTTTCATTTTTAACTTTTTAACCCTTAAATGATTTTTATCTGATGTTTTATATAGCACTCATTGGTCATTACGTACTTGAATAAATTACATCAATAGCATTCAATATTCATATCTTATATTGAATAAATATTTATTTAAAGTTGTTTGAAACTAGATAAAATAATTAAGACTAGAATTATATGCATAAAGTTTATTATAAAGTAATTCTACCTTCTTTGTCTGCTACATCTAAGCACAAAACACAATGTCCCTATTCAAATCGGCAGCGTCGCTTATTCGACACCTATCTTGGTCAATACTCATTAAATTTATGTTTTTTTTTATGTTCTTGGCAAATAATGCACAAAACAATATTAAAAAAATATTGGTTTTCGGATTTACTCATATTTCTACCCAGTTACTGCAGCACGATATTGTATTCTATTTATTATGAAACATTTTATACAAGGTTTGTAATTATCATGCAGAAAAGTCATCAACCCGCCTCCTCCCAAACGTGGTTTTAATAACTGAAGTTCCTTATGCTAATGTACTGCTTTTTATAGATTTTTAGAAATTGTTTAGTATTCGAGAAATAAAATTATTGACAGCGTAAATATATATATATATATATATATATATATATATATATATATATATATATATATATATATATATATATATATATATATATATATATTAAATTGTTGGGCGCCAGGCACAAATAACTATACCTAAGTATAATTGATTTGTACCAAAATTTTTTATTTTCAATAAAAATTATTCAATTACACATGTATTTCTGAATGTCCCCATTTTTAGTGATTTGAAGTTTAAAACATTCATGTCAATTTTATCTTTCTCAGGTGAGTTCAGATGAAAGTATAATTATTGTTAGAAAAAGTCAAACTAATGATTCAAAATCACAAATACAAACTTTATTTATATACAATCATGTTAGTGGGTGCAGTTTTATGTAAAATTTATAAATCGCCATCTTATACCTAATTAAATTATCAATATTATTTAATATGCACTGTATTCTTTTATGGGATTTAGGATTATTAAATCTGGCAATTTTGTATAAATGTCTGAACGGTTAAAATGACTAGTATCTTAATATATGTGATTTTATTTTAAACAACCCAAAAATAATTTAGTGTGTGCCGTTATTATATGCATAAAGTGCAAAAGTGATCTTGTTACAGTGAAAATTAAACAATTTATTTTATTAGTAACTACAACTATTTATAATAAGGTTAATATATATCTATTTTATCAAATTATTTTCAGGCACGTAAAAAATTTCTATCTCTTACACATTAAATAAATACCTTTTAATCTCCAAAAATTTTTTATATTCACGTTTTAGATTTTCTCTTTCCTTTTTTCTTATAAAGAAAAAAACTTACAATCCTTGCTCCTTTGCCAACTATTTAAATATTTTTCACAGCTGCTTGCTTATTGATATAATTTATTTACTAATTTATGATACTTCTTTTCCTTTCTTTAAAATTGATTTTCAATCTCCCTATATTTTATATCCAGGCTCTGTTTCTTTCCTTTTTTAAAAAACTTTAATGAATAAGACCAGCAATGTTAGATTTAACACAGATAAATCTGCACTGTCTTCCTTTAATTTTTTGTTATAAAATAACAAATAAAAAATTTTGAGGTTATGATCCTGTTAATAAAAAAACTAGCGATTTTTACACTAAAACCGATTAATATCCACTCCTTCTTTTACTTTTCAAAATAACAACTGAACATTTTTGAGGTTGTATTACTTTTTATGAACCAAACTAACGATATTTACTGTACAACTGATGGACCTGTACTTTCTTAAAAAAAATAATTTTAGCGCTTTTATAGTAAGTCGTGACGCAGCATAAATTTTTATTTTAATTTTTTTCTGATACAAAACCAAAATGGATTTCTAATTGTCAATTTATGATAAAATTATGACTAAATATTCTATTTGATGAGAATAAATTATGATTTTTGTAAATTTTGGACTTTTCGTGATATTTTGATACATCTAGATTTTACTTTTGGTTATTATTTACCACATAAAATTGATAAATAAAATTTGGATTACATGTAACAAAATTTTTCATATACATTTAAATTTTAATTATAACTTGCTAAAATTGATAATTCTTGTTTTATTAATACTATAATTATGTTTAACAATATTTTACCTACAATTAGGTACTATTTAATTCTAGTTTTTTTATTAAAATTAACTTATAATCTTAATTTTCTATTTTTCTACACATTTACAATATTTTTAACAAAGTTTTAATAAATACTGTTATTGTAATAAGTAGAAACTAATATATTATAAATAAGTATTGATGAATAGTGTCTATATTTCACTAAAGGGTTATTATTTGACGCTTATTCTCACTAATATTATTCTTACCCGCACTATTTATAAAATGGGTGATTAAAATTCTCATCTTTGTGGATTTCATTAAATTGTTTTAAAATTCTTTTTTTAGTCGCTATCTCTGGTCAATTACACTTCACACTTTACTAAAAATATCACTTACTTATTAGCTTATAAGATTCATGTCTTTCAGAGTGAAATATGTTTACTATTCTTACTTTACATGCACTAATGTCCAACCTTTCACACTAATTTTTATACATTTTATCATGTTATTACACAATTTTATGTCCTTTTAAAATATGATTCAAATATAAAATTATTATTATTATATTAACTAATATCTATTTTCCAATCTGCACTTACCACATAAATGTATTAATTAATTATTTATGTCCCGTTTTGTTTGACATTTTCATAATCAAAAACTTATCATACCTGAAAAAAAGTGACAACCTTTAACCTTTACTATATATATATATATATATATATATATATATATATATATATATATAATATTCTCCAAACTAGGGTCTATTTAAATTTGTAGGCGTTGATACGGAAAGCCCTCTTTTGATTCTGTCAAGCTTTCGAGAATTTATTTCTTTTCTTCAGGACATCTCTACAATTATTAATTAAACAGTTAGAGTATTAACCTAACCTATAATTATTAAGTAACTCACCAATGTGGTTTGAATATGAAATAAGCAAAACTTTAAAAACAAGGGAAAAAAACAGCATTAGCACTTTTCAATTATATTTAGAGGTATATTTTGATAGGATTGTAAAAATTCGTTGAAATTCTAGAAATCACGAAACTGCCAAACATCTTACTTGACTAATTCACCATTTTGTAGTGGCAAATGTCATGTATCAATCGAGAAGTGGCGTGGGTGGCCTAGGGAGTTGAGGAAAATACGGCTCCGTAAACAGTTGGGTAGTCAAGTATGAGATTTAGCAAAAATTGAATATAAGTTAAAAAAAAATACTTGTTTGATATTTTTTACATGATATAAGAGATTTCAATGGAGAAAATTATTCATCTAGAGACGGACTACCCAGGAGGCTCAAATACTTTTCTTTTTCGAACTTTCGAGCCTTTTGTGATAAGCAGGAACTCTTTCCAGAATCTCAGTGTCATCCCAGTTAATGATGTGATCTTGATGAAAAACGTGTTCAGTCAGAGCATAAGAGGGCAAACCTCTATTAATATCACTACTACGGGAAGTGAGTCTGCCTTTGAAGCCTCTGGAAGTCTGGCCTATATAATTTGATAGTTGGAACAGGGAACTTTATACACTATGCAGGACATCTCATTCAGCTGTAACGGTGTTTTGGTTCTGGAATAAATATTAGAGAGAGTAAGCAATTGATTTCTGTTACTAATATCTGCATTTTTAAAGATATTCATCAATTTGTCAGCAAGATTTTTTATATGAGGAAGTGTGTGGAAAAACTGAATTTGTACTGTTACATTTGAAAGAGTGTAAGCTGGAACTAAAGATTGATTGTGCAAAAGAGGCGTTTGAAACAGTACAATTTCAGTTTTTCTACACACTACCTCATATAGAAAATCTTATTGACAAATTGATGGTTATTTTTTAAAATACAGATATTAAAATAGCTATTATTTTTGTGTGGTTTTGGAAGGCCGTATATTTTAGGTGCCTATTAAGTTTTTGGCTTTATTTTCCTTAAGAATATTTTTTTTTAACAGTTTTTAATAAAGGTGTATTTTTTTTTTGGAATATAGTGGTAGAGTCTGTCTTTAATATTTTATAAGTAGTGGTGTCATTAAGAAGTTTATTCATTTTCAAATTATATTCACTTGAGTTCATTATGGCGGTTTTATTTGATTTATCTGATTTAAGAATATTAATTTGAGGATTTGCTTTTATGAGTTGTTTTGTTTTATTAAATTTTTTGGATGTTTTTTTGAAATTGTTAAAATTTAATTTCTTTATGTTTGATTTTGAATTTGTGGTTTATTATTACATTCGCGACATTACCATGTACTGATTCTTTTATATTATTCTGTTGATCATCAATTGCATTTTTGACACAAACTATGTAATCAGAAATTGGTAAAAATTTTCGTTTGTTATGTGCACAGAAAAATTTTCTCCCAAAGCCAAAATTTCAGCTATGTCTTGTGGTACTACTACTATGCTTGAAGTATTCTCAGTCCATGTTCACAATGTCATATTAGTTAATTATTTTTTTTGTTGTATTAATTTTATGGATGTGAAAATTTTTTATAATTCATACTTCCTGTTTCGTTTGTATTATATATATATATATATATATATATATATATATATATATATATATATATATATATATATTTTATTTTCAGTTTTTTTCTATCTCTCGTAGTTACATATATATCGCATTGAAGAAAAACCGTTGAAAAACCGTATTTTTGTCAAAAATGCCCTTAAAACAAAATTCAAAAAGCATATTAAAGCTCTTAGAGTAACCCCAAAAAAATGTCCGATCAGAATTTTCTTACGAGTATTTCCCGTGAAACTGCATTGATATTAGCAAAACCAAGAAATAGCGTTTTTTTTGTTATATTTTTATTCTCAAATAAAACCTTCAAAAAATGAAAAATTTAATTCGCACTACTTTTCCTGAAAGTACTTGGAAAGAACTGTTGTACGAATATTCGCTACTGAAATATAAAATTTTGAAACTTTATTGGCTTTCGTGTGGGGTGGGGTGGGCAAAAGCACGTAGCGAGTAGTAGGTGGAGTCATATCTCTTCATCTGCCAGGGAAACTGGGTTCATATACTATATGAAATACATAAAATTTATTCATTGCTTTGTAATTTTAATTTAATCACATAAATCTTTTCAAAGAAAAATTAAAACAGATTAATTTAGGGATGTGTAGCCATAAAAAGTATGACATACTGTATATCTTATATCTTTAAGGTGATGTCATTAATATAAAACGAAACCTGACGAGAATTAATTAAAGATTCATTAAAAAAGTTTTAATAGTTGTTTTTCTTTACTCAAAATTTTTAAATTTTTATGAAAAATCTTAAATTCGTTTTTAAATATTTATAAATTCTGGGAAACAATTAAACTTTTAATCTGGTTACCAATTTCATTTAATATTTACTAAACATAGAGGAAAATAAGGCATAGTAATCTCTTTTGATGTAGTATGCTAGATAAATGATTATGTTTTAGCTATTAGCTTTAAACTTAAATAGCTGTTACTGATAGAGCAAAAGGAGCTCGAAAAGTGATATCTTTTACCAGATATTGGTATTATAAAAGCAGTTAATATAATAACAAATTATTTAAAACTGTATGAAAATTGGGAATATGTATTTCTCTAGTACTTCATTTATTACATTAAAGTGATATTTGGTGTGCGGTGGCTTGAATATTTTTATAATAAACTGTTCTTTAAAAAAAAATTTAGCGTCATTTTGAAATCAATTTGTATCATCATTGTTACGACGACCAAAAAATCAGTTTTAACAAAAAATCTCTATTTTAGCTCTAATAAAAATAATTA
Source organism: Diaprepes abbreviatus (assembly GCA_034092305.1). NCBI lineage: Eukaryota > Metazoa > Arthropoda > Insecta > Coleoptera > Curculionidae > Diaprepes > Diaprepes abbreviatus. Next base: position 12,442,033 of record JASJET010000228.1, on the reverse strand, counting down.
CATATGTATATATATATATATATATATATATAGGGTGCATCTTGAGACAACGGAATATCTCGGTTTCCAAAAAATGTTTTATACAAAAATTATAGGGTAGCCAGGGGGGCTAACTACCTTGGCCTTACCCTTCAAGTCATTTAAAAGCAAACTTCGGAATTTTAAATGGGACCCCTCCATTTTGATTCTGGGTATGAAAAGGGCGGGAAATTTTACCATCAAATATGACCTTGACCTCAAGGTGAAAGTCAAATTTCAAGATAATTTCAAGGTCAAAACCAAAATACCGCAGTATTTTGTGAAATGTTTCATACAAAAGTTGTTGGGTGGCATGGGGGTAAGTGGGTGCGATCTTAAATATAGCCTTGACCTTAACTGTCAAGGCCATTTTTAGATCAATTTCTGAAATTTCTGAAAAGGAAACCCTCAATTTGACCCTCAGAAAGGGAAAAACCGATCAATTTCACAATAATTTCATCATCAGATATGAACTTGACCATAATGTTAAGTCCTAATATCAAGGTAATTTTAAGGTCAAACGAAGATTTTCAACGCCATTATTTTATAAAATGTTTCATACTAAAGTTGTAAGATTGCATAGTTGCTATAACATTACCTCGATTTCGATCTTCAGGGCTAATTGAAGAAATTCATTCGTTCAGAATTGTTAGCAATAGCTACACTTAGTCCGACTATGTGCATGATTAACTACTTTTAGCATTACCCAGAACAATGACGTGGACGTAGTAGTTTTTGTTCTCTTGAGGGGACTTATTGAAAGTCTAATCGCCTCTCTCACCATCGGGTTGCTCATTTTCGTCTTTCTCGCTTCTCACCGTCGGGGTACTTACTTTCGGTGAGCCTCCTCGCCTCTCACTATTAGAATGCTTCTTTTCGGTGAGTGTCCTCACCTCTCACCATTAAAGCGCTCGTTTTCTATGAGCCCCTTACCCTTCATCGATTTGTATGATCATGTTAAAAATTTCATAAGAATTTATTTCAACAAGTGCTCATAATCGTTACCTTCAACTTCAATACACTTATTGACCCGCACTTCAACAGATTGCACATAACTGCGGAACATTTCAGCTGTTATTTTGGTATAAGCATCTCTGATTCACTGTTTTCACGATTTGTCGGCACATCTTTATAAACTCCACTCTTCAAATAACCCCAGAAATAAATATCTGATGACATAAGGTCTCGCGATCTTGCGGGCCAATTTACTGCCTCCTTTATCAATTCACCGTCCGTTGAATTCGCGATCCAACATTTGACGAGCTAATTGGGAATAATGCTCTGGACATTCATCGTGTTGAAATCAGCCTTACAGCAAGGGTACGTTTTCAAGCAAAAGTGGAAGTTGATTTTCTAAAATATCATGATATTTTGCGCCGTTCAATTTACCTCTAAAAAAGTATGGACCCATAAGCTTGTCATCAACTATTCCACACCAAATGACCTTGAAGGTAAAGGTTATTTTCAAAGCCACTATCACTTAGTCCTGGTGCCACCCAACAACTTTTGTACGAAACATTTCACGAAATACTGCGATCTTTTTGTTTTGACCTTGAAATTATATTGATATTTGACATTCACCTTGAGCTCAAGGTCACACCCGATGGTAAAATTTCCTGGCTTTTTCATTCCCGAGGTCGAAATTGGGAGGTTCCACTTAAAAATCTGAAGTAGACTTTTAAATTACCTTGAAGTGCAAGGGTAAGGTCATTTACAAGATCATATATAAAAGACGTTGTATTAACAGGACAAGGAAGCTTGGCTAGTTTAAAATAACTCTTCAAGCTAGTATATTATAAAAATATCATAAGCCACACAAAAAAAGGTTCATTAGAAGATCTGACATCTATGAAAACTAGAGCAGGTTTAAAAGTTAAATCTTCAAACTATATAAATCTGTCTGTTAAGGTCTTTCAAGTAATGGAAAGCTGGAAAAATAAGTTTATATTTGGTAAGTTCATTACGACTTTGAAATGTCTTAAAAATACTTTTATATATTTAATTTTTACTAAATTTCTTGATTTCCTAGTATAGAGGCAATGTAATTTTAATTTTGGACTTATCGAGGTTTATATTGAAGTAAAGAATTTGAAGAGAATACATATTTTGAAAATTATTTTAAATACATTTCTTTCTCTTTTGATTGTCAGTTTTTGGGGTTGAGTATTAGACAGAAACCGCATGGAATCAAATTTCAAAAAACAAGATAAATATACGAGTCAGTCTTAGTCAAGTTAAGTTATTTTAGTATCATTTTTATATTCCCGCTTCAGTGCTATAGTATTTTAAATAAATAAAAGAAATAGTAATAGATATGTTGTTATCTGGACATATAATATTTTATAATTTAATCTAAAGAAGTTTGAAAACTCTTTTAATCGCAACTTTCGAATACTTCATAATACCACAAATTTATTTCATGAAACATCGCAGTCAGAATTTCCGTAATTTAATATAGTTTTAGTTACGTAGCAAGATTTCCAGTATTTTTTTTGAAGTTTTCAGCAGATGAATATTCGTTTTCCTTTTAATTTTTGACCTTAGAAAACTGAGTGATGCCCTCTATTAAAACATAAGATGGTTTAAATTGTTTTAACTAGAAACATGACCTTCTAACCTCTGCAAAAATGATTAACTACCAAGAGCATTATGATGCTTCATAGGCAACAGCCATGATGCTTCATAGGCAACAGCCGTTAGATCGTTAAAATTTGTTCTTCGAGTAAGTAAAAAAGCAGTCTGTAACTATGACATCTCGAATCCAATTAAAATTTTCTTAAAGATCATTTCAAAACAATGTCATTTCCACAAAACCTGCGAAAAAAAGCTGCAAAGCTATTGATAAAGTTTAGTTATAATTTTTTGCAAATTCAGGATTTTCTAATTATCAAATAATGACGAAATATTCAGAAAGTAATCTAATTTGAAACACTAAACAAAACAAGTTCTATTAAGGAAATTTATTGTTGAATTTCCATTGCAAACTATTTAATTATGTACAAAACAATTCTTTAAATCCTATAATTTCTTAATTTAGAAAGCAGCAAAGAGAAGCATGGGTTCTGTAAAGTTTGCTAAACTAATAATGAGAACTTTTTTGCAAATTGCAGCTGCAGGCATTAAACGGGGCCTCATTATTGTTATCGTTGTAGAAACTTGCCAAGTTTTAAATAATCGTACAAAATTTCCCTTTAATTTGTCCTCGAACTGCAACTTTAAGGATGAAATCTTTCAATATCAAAAGAAATACAGTGCAAAATGTTGATGTAAAATTGGATTTGGACAGTGTAATATATTGCTGAATTATTTGGAATTTGAATATATATACATATATATATATATATATATATATATATATATATATATAAGTGGCTTTAAAATATCATAACATCCTTGTAATAGTCGCTACAAATAATAATAATGAGACATTCTTCTTCTTCAAGTGCCTTCTCCATTGCGAAGGTTGGCAAGTGAAATCTTTCAATATCAAAAGAAATACAGTGCAAAATGTTGATGTAAAATTGGATTTGGACAGTGTAATATATTGCTGAATTATTTGGAATTTGAATATATATATACATATATATATATATATATATATATATATATATATATATATATATATATATATATATATATATATATATATATATAAGTGGCTTTAAAATATCATAACATCCTTGTAATAGTCGCTACAAATAATAATAATGAGACATTCTTCTTCTTCAAGTGCCTTCTCCATTGCGAAGGTTGGCAATCATAATAGCTATTTTAATTTTTGAGGCAGTTGCTGTAAATAGTTGTTTTGAACTGCATCCAAACCATTCCCTTAGGTTTTTTAGCCATGAAATTCGTCGTCGTCTCACGCCTCTTCTGCCACTTATTTTGCCTTGGATTATGAGCCGTAAGATGCTGTACCTTTCTCTTCGCATAATGTGTCCGAAATATTGCAGTTTTATCTGTTTTACTGTTATCTCGACTTCCTTTTCTTTCCCCATTCTTCTTAACACTTCGGCGTTCGTAACTCGATCCACCCACGAAATCTTCTGAATTCTTCTATAGGTCCACATTTCAAAAGAGTTAAGTCTTCTCATTGCCTCTCGATTCAGTGTTCATGCTTCCATTCCATAATATAGAACACTATATACGTAACATTTAGTCAGTCGTATTTTCAGGGCTAACGTTAGATCTTTGCTGCAGATAACCTTTTTCATTCTAATAAAGTTAGCACGTGCTTTCTCGATTCTGGTTTTTTATTTCGAGGGTATAGTCATTATTTTATGTTATTAGGGTTCCCAAGTAAGTATACTTCTTAATTCTTTCTATGTGCTGGCCTCCTACCATTAGGGTTTCATTATTATTGTTGTTGTTTTTACTAATTATCATGAATTTGGTCTTTTTCGTGTTAAGAGAGAGTCCATATTCTCCACTGACTTTCAATATTTTATTCATTATCTTTTCTAGGTCTTTCAAACTATCAGCTATTATTACAGTGTCATCTGCATACCTAATATTGTTGATTAAAACTCCGTTTACTTTTATCCCTGCTGTTTCAGATTCAAGATTTTCCAATATGACCTCTTCAGAATAAGCGTTAAATAGTAAAGGTGACAATATACAACCTTATCTGACTCCCCTTTGTATTTCCACATCTCCGGATATTTCCTGTCCAAATCTTACTGCCGCTCGCTGATTGTAATATAGATTTGATATCAACCTTAAATCCCTTTCATCCAAATTTTTGCTTCTGAGAATCTCTATTAGTTTATCATGCTCGATCCTATCAAAAAGTTTGTTGTAATCTATGAAGCAGACATAGAGATCTTGATTGATATCTAAGCATCTTTGAGTAAGCACATTAAAAGCAAATAATGCTTCTCTTGTACCCACCCCATTCCGGAAGCCAAACTGTGTGTCACCAATATCCAGCTCCAACTTGGAATGTATTCTAGCGTGCACAATTTTTAAAAGGGTTTTCAAAGTATGTGACATGAGACTGATTGTTCGATAGTCACTGCATTCTTTTGAATTTGCTTTCTTTGGTAAACATATAAATGTTGATGTTAACATTTCTCGGGGGATAGTTCCTGTCGTGTAAATTGTATTAAATAATCTCACCAATAAATCTATATTTTTTTCATTGATCAGCTTCAACAACTCACCTGGCATTTTATCTGGACCTACAGCTTTATTAGTTTTTATCGACCTTAATGCATAAATGACCTCTGCTTTAGTAATTTCAGGCCCTATGTCACCGCCCAGACTGTTTATAGAAGAATTTTCGTGTCTTTGATCTTCAAATAGTTTTTCTATGTATTCTTTCCACCTGCCTAATTTTTGTTGTGTTTCCATAATAATGTGTCCCTCTTTGTCTAGCAATACGTTTGAGGTTTTTCTCTTTTCTATTCCAGCTAGTTCTTTGACTTTTTTATGTAAGTTGAAGTTGTCGTACTTGTTTTGCAACTCCTCTATTTCCTTGCATTTTCCAGAAAGGTACTCTTCTTTTGCTGCTCTTATTTTTCTTCTTATTTGAATTTGCAACTGTTGATATCGGGTTTTGTTGGTCTTGTGTTTCCTTCTTTCATCCATCAACTCCAAAATATCATCTGTCATCCGATCTTCCTTCTTGTATCTTGATGTTGTAAGTACTTTCTTGTTTGGTTCCATAATTGACGTTTTGAAAAACTGCCACTATTGTTCAACGTTGTCATCGTTTAACCCAGGCTTGCCTTGTCTTCTTTCTAAGTTTGTGTTAATGTCTTGTCTCAGCTTTTCTTTCGTTTCGTCTGATTTTAATTTTTGTATATTTAGTTTTTTGATGTTATGATTTGTTTGTATCTTTTTTAATTTAAGTTGGAATTTAGCGATAAGGGGATTGTGGTCCGAAAATACATCCGCACCTGGGTACGCCTTTACTGAATGTACTGCGTTTCGATACCTGTTTTTTTTATCAAGACGTAATCAATCTGGTTTCTAACTATGTTGTTGTCCTTATCAGCTGGTGACTTCCATGTATAGAGACGACTTTTAGGTAGCTTAAAAAAGGTATTTGTTACTACTAGATTATGCTCTTGACAGAATTCTATAAGACGATCTCCTCTATCATTGCGCACTCCAAGGCCGTATGGCCCGACAATGGAATCACATTTACCCTGGCCGATTTTTGCGTTAAAATCCCCCATTACAACAGTAATGTCTCTAGATTTTGTGAGGCGTAGTGTCTGTTGGAGCTTATTATAAAAGTTTTCTATTTCGTCTTCTGTTTTATCAGCAGTCGGTGCATAAATCTGTAATAGATTTAATTTGCCGTGGGTTGTCATCAGCTGTAGCATTATAATTCTTTCGGATACCGGAATGAATCCTATTACTGATTTTACTACCTTGTCACTAAGAATAATAGCGACTCCATATCTGTGTTGAGTGTCGCTGCTGTTAGAGTAATATATTCTTCCGTTCTCCGACTTAAGTTCTCCAGAACTGACCCATCTTGTGTTGCTTATACCCAGTATGTCGATCTTAAGTCTCGATATTTCACGTTGAATGTTTCTCAATTTTCCAGGTTTATACATGCCTCTTACGTTCTATGTTGCAATTTTAAGATTTGCTTTGTATATCTCCAGTAGACAGGGATTTCGCTGGATTACGACCTGGGAAGCCCTGCCGTCCTTGTTCTCACTTCCCCTGCCGAATCTTGGTCTCCGAGAACCATGATTAGTACGTTGTAAATCGTCATTCTCTTTAGCCATTATGATTACTAGGGAAATATGATGAGGTGGTTTCCCCTTTTTGTGGGTACCACTCCTCCGTTTGCTGTCTGAATCATGACCAGTGAGATTCTCTGAACCCCTGTTCATGATCAGTTTTGGGGCAGCCAGCTGCCACTGCTCAATGCTAGTTTTGGTCCACCCCGGGCATTTCATTTCCTCGGTACCACCCATATCTGGGAGGCACTCCCCTATCCGCCACCTGGGGAGGCGCCCAATGGAGGACTAGCAACCCCGCACGGGTAATGAGATAATGGTTTTCAAAATTGCTTATGCAATCAAATAGATAAAAGATATTATGATAATATTTGATACGCACAATAATTTAAAGCAAGATGAATACCAAATTTATTTTTTCCTTTTAAATATTTCTATTTAATCAAATAACACCACATTTGGAGACAGCGGTTTTGGTGCACGGTGTATGGTATATATGATTTTGTACAATTCTAATGTGCTAAATGCGAAAAAAATATCAAATTTACCGAACTAACTCCAGTTTATCAGATTAGGATTACCAACTAATAGAATGCCAAAAGTTTAAACAAAAATATGAAATCTATTTAAATAAATATTTTTGATTATCAGCTTTTTAACAAACGATAATTGAAATATTAGAACTAAAAGTTATAAAGACAAATTAATTTGGATTGATTACAAAAACTTTTTCCAAAGAATTTTCTACAGTGTCTCCGTATGTTTTAGCTATAGTCAGTCCCTTGGGCCTTAGTGCTTTTCTATCACATAATCGCCTATGTTGTCAGGAAATCTGTCCAAGTGGCTATGTAAAAAATAAATAAGTTATTAACAGGTTGTACACCGAAGAAATCAAGAAATAGACGGGTTTTGTATTTCAGTGTATGTTTTATTAATATTGGCCAAGCGCTTTCGGTCTAACTTAGATCATCCTCAGGGCTCAGACCTCGTCAAAGGGCACACCTTAACCCTGCCAATTTGTGAGTAAAAAATGTCACTTAATACCCTTATTAGCTCCTGGTCTTTAAATATCTGAAGCATTTAGGCGACTATTTCAAAATATTCTGGTGTTTTGTGGTTCCCCAAAAAATATTTGATGACTAATTCTTGGCTACGTTTCTGATTCGGTTTGAGTTATGAGTTTTGAAAAATTGTTTTATCGAATTTTAGAAAACTGTGTCATTAACCCAACCTTAATGTGAATTGTAGGAAGAATTATATTTTTTCAACTTATCAGTGGTACATTAGCTACATTGGCTTTTCTCATCAAGATTTGTTCTCGCAGAGGCCAGACTTTTCTAATTCAGTATTCATTTTCTGCTGGTCCATCCTTTAGATAGAGAAACCAAGAGTTTTCCGGACACTCGATTTTTGCCGAAAATTGGTACTGGCTGGTTTTTGAGAGGGTGGATTATGGGTGCATTGCTTATGACTCGGCTAGACCCTCGTATATCTCTTCCCTTGACCTTATCCAGAACCAAGCCCTACGATTATCGACTGGTGCTTTTCGCACCTCCCCAATAGTAAGTCTTCAGTCCATTACTAACACTCCTCCTCTGTATCTCCGACGTTCTTTTCTTCTCATAAAATACGTCATATCTGTCAAATCTAGACCATTTCTTTTAGATTATGATAAAATCCTTAACCCTTCTGATTTCCCGGTCGTCTCAAATATCACATTGTGTGCCAACGACAGAGCTTCTGCGTTTATAGCCTCTCATAACATATCCATTCCTGATACTACCCCCATCCTCCCTCAGATCTTCCCCTCCTGGGATTATCCCCATTTTGAAATCAATTTTGATCTTCTGCAGTATGATAAGAGCAATATTTTACCCTCCATCATCAATCAACACTTCCTTAGCCTAATTAACTCTAGGTTCAAATCTTTCAAACTATCATTTACCGACGGTTCCAAATCGGATCAAGGGGTAGGCTCAGCTGCCGTAACCAGCTTTTCATGTAACAAAACAAAGTTAAATCCCCTTTCATCCATTGTTTCAGCTGAGTTGTTTGCTATCAAGCAGTGCATTAGAGAGATAATTAAGCACTCCTCCACCCCCAATCATTTAATCATCTCTGATTCCCTCAGCTGCCTGAGATCGATCCAAGCCTTTAACACATCCCACCCTCTCATGAATCAAATCCTTGACCTCCTTAAAATGGGATCCCAACGTAATCTGTACATAGCTTTCATGTGGGAGCCAAGCCACATCGGCATAGAGGCGAATGAATTGGCCGACACTGAAGCAAAATCTGCAATCCTTGAGGGCACCCCTTTCCTCTCTTTACTCAACCCCAAAGAATTCAATAGATACATTGATAATACTATTCGCAACATTGCGCAGGCTCGCTGGGAATCCCTAGAAAACCCCAATAAACTCTTCCTCATCAAGAGAAATTTCTCAGAGACATATCACTTCCCCCAACTGTCCAGAAGGGAAAATGTTGTTTGGAAGAGAATTGCCATAGGACATTGCAGAATGACTCATTCCTTTCTCCTTAAAAACGAGGACCCCCCTCAGTGTCCATCTTGTCTTTCCCCTTTGTCTATAAAACACATAATTTCTGACGGTCCCTCATACAGAAACGCTAGAGAGAGGTATCTAACTCCAAATGACTTTGTGACAGTTATGTCTTTTGATCTTGCTAAAGCCAAACGCTTATTGTGTTTCTTGAGGCACACTGATCTTTATAATAAGGTTTAACTGATCCCAACAATTTCTACAGTAGGCGCTAAATGGTCTGAGTTACTGATGCGCCTTTAACCTTTAAACTAACTAACTAACTAAATATCTGAAGCATTTAGGCGACTATTTCAAAATATTCTGGTGTTTTGTGGTTCCTCAAAAAATATTTGATGACTAATTCTTGGCTACGTTTCTGATTCGGTTTGAGTTATGAGTTTTGAAAAATTGTTCTATCGAATTTTAGAAAACTGTGTCATTAACCCAACCTTAATGTGAATTGTAGGAAGAATTATATTTTTTCAACTTATCAGTGGTACATTAGCTACATTGGCTTTTCTCATCAAGATTTGTTCTCGCAGAGGCCAGACTTTTCTAATTCAGTATTCATTTTCTGCGGGTCCATCCTTTAGATAGAGAAACCAAGAGTTTTCCGGACACTCGATTTTTGCCGAAAATTGGTACTGGCTGGTTTTTGAGAGGGTGGATTAAGAATTTCAAATAATTTGCTTAAAATTCAATATGGTGGATCCAATATGGTGAACTATAAAAATAAAAAAAAACTTTTTTCTAAAAACTTGGACCTTCCAAGTCATTAATATTTTACGTTTGACCCATTTTTTCCCTCAAATTTAAAACTTTTTTAAGAAACAGTTCTCCTATATGTTATTTTAAAAGAAATTAATTTTTAACAAAATATAGTGCATTAGTAGAAAATCGATCACGACTTTATTCATTTTCAACATTCCATTGTTATTTTGCCTCTTTCTAGTATCCTGTCTGGTTATCTACTTATGCGTCTAAATTCTACCCTTATCATTTAAACACAACTAATTATACACTGTGTGTATAATTTTCATACTGAAGAGAGTTAAATACAGTATAGGCAAAAGTAACTGCATCCAATTAAGTGCTTTATGACGTGGTCTATCCATTGAATCTGGAAAGTTCTTTAGTGAATATTTTTTTTCTTTAAAAAATATTGAATTTATGTTTTGTCCTTGACACCCTTCTTCTCGCTAAATTTGGGTTTGCGTACCCGTAAAAGTATAATATTTTTTTTTCTTATTTGATATACTATATTAGACCACTTTGTAGCCATTCCTTTTCGACACATCCTGTATAGTACCAACCTTTTTTTATAAAGTTCATAATTGATATCCATATGACACACTGAATATAATTTTTGAAAAATTTTTTGCTCTAAAAATATTAACTTGCTACACTTAAATAACGGTATTTTAGTTTATACAAATTTGTTTTAATAAATGTAAACTTTATTAAAAAAATTTCTTTTTGCTCACCGTATATCGAGACTGATTTGAAACTTTTTTATTTCGACTAAATCAGTCTTAATGTTGAACGTATCCCTTAAAGCGGGAAGTCGCTTTCGGTCTCCCTATAGACGCATTTTGACTGCTATACGGTCTTGAGAATGAAATTACGTCGAACAAGGGTAAATTTTACAGAAATCCCAAACTCCTGCACAAAAAGCGGGTTAAGTGACGTGCAGAAAAGTAGTATAATATACTAGCCATTGAAATTATTTCGTTTGACGTCTGATATAGGTTCGAATCCCATCTGACACTTATTATCTTTATATGAAATCTATTCACTTTTCTCTAAAATTTAACCTTTACTTATATAGTGACCTCTAAAAATAACAAAATGCTTTTTAATCAAATCAGACATTCTTAAAAAATATTAAATATACATATTTACCCAAATTTTTGTTATAGTAAAAACACCTCTGCCAAGGTATTTTTAACTCGAAATAGAAAATTTTTCCATAATTAAACTGTATCTCTTATTGTGGCAAGAATCACAATATTGCCATGTTTTTTTTCAGCCACTTCTTTCGAATATAACTTTTTGTTAGAAAGAATTTATTAATCAACTATCGTCAAAGTGTCAAGAATTTAAATTTAAAATTTTCCTACATATTCAAAAAAAAAGAGATGTCGAAAGTGACCTTTAAGAAAATAAAATATTTATCAGTAGCTGATTAGAAATAATTAAACAGATAATTAGTTTAAATTAATAACTGCTTAAACTAATAAACTCAAGATAGATAATAATAAAAATATATAAACTAAAAATCTAGCTGGTCACCAATTTTAAAATAAGATAAAACAAAAGATTTACTTTACAAAATAATCATGCTCAACTAAGTTAACCATCAACATAACTGGTAATGATAATAAAATAAAATAAATTATATTTAGGATTTGAGACCGCTGGATGACATTATATGCTTAGTTTTATTAACATTAATTATTTTTAAATAAATCAGCTTAAACTTGGCAAAAATAAATGCAATTTTAATTGAGTTTCAAGGAAAAAATAATAAATTAAAACATAATTAAACCATAATCACTATATTACTAAGTGAAAAGCTAGGATACACATTTTGGAATTAACTTTTTAATTAAATACAAATAAATTAATTACTTGCTGATACTTTGCTGAATTTTAGTTTAATTTGGCCAGTTCCAAGTACCTAAACAATGCAATCGAACACGAAAATAAATATTAGAGTCAAACTGAAAGTCATCGAGCCAATAAACATATCACGATACTATTTTATTCTATTTTCACCAATTTTAAACTCAGAATGGGACCAAGAGATTGAATACAATTCAGAAATATTTAAAAACATGAAAGGTAAATTAATTATTCGATAAATTGAGGCTAAATTGGTACACTCAGAGATAAAATTCGTAACAAAACATAATAAATTTAACGCCAAACAGCAAAGATACTCCCAAAAATTAATTCTTACAAATTATAAAAAGGAAAATCTAAGAATTTCCAAAGCAGCAGCTATTGAAAACTACAAACATTCAGGAAAAATTGATAAATATTTATAAAAATAGGTAGCAACAAAGGGCTCTAAAACTCAATATGAAACTAAATAAACTATTGCAGTCAATTTAGATATTAATGAGATTTAAAACAACATACTATGGCCAGATTCAAATTAGACATTAAATTTTCTCAGTAAATTAAAAATCTATGAAAGAATGTCTTAATGAATTGTAATTAATGGGTCTAAGCCGATGTTGTTATCGGAGTTTAACAGAATTTCTTCGTTGAAACATGCAGAACTACGAAAATCCGTCAACTGGTTTTATTATGGTAAAAATAACTCAAAAACGCTAAACAGGTAAAAAATAAAACAGCCAATCAACTATGCCATAATGATTTAAAATGTTTTACAAAACAAAATTTCAAAGAATGGAAAATATAAATTAAGATATAAAACTACGGTTTCTTTCGTCATTTCAGACAGAAAAAAGCGAAAGTCAACAAAAAATGGCCTCCATTTTATATGCAAGATCCATACTTGTGGACCCCATTACCTCGTTTAGGTGCATTCAATTGAAAGAAAATAACCCTAGGCAACAACAGTAGGCTCAATTAGATTTGTTAAATAAAACAATTCATTATTCATTACCATTTTCGGCTAAAAATTAGATATATAACCCATGGATTATTTTTGAATTAAAGGGATAAACTTTCAGAAAGTGCGGGAATCTTGTAGATTTAGGATTCGGTTAAGGCAAACTATAGAAAGGGTAGTTTGTTGGCGGTGTAAAATAGCCTATCGATACAAATTCGAAAGTGACATATGACCTTAGCCTAAGAATAATATAAACAATTATACAAAATAATTTCAAGAAAACTACCATAAGAAGGATAAAACTTATAATGTCCCTAGAATAGTAGGCAGGAAAATCGAGATCTATCTGAATAAACGGTAATAATAAATTCAGCATCAATAAAAACAAGCATGAACAATGTAGTAAAATAGTAGTGGAAGAACGTACACAAAAGTCAGGAAGATAAAAATAACCGAGCTGGGAATGAAATTAGTAGGGAAATAGAATTACGAGGTCACATAATATAATAAAACCAAATGCAACGAGTGGATTGCTTTTATTCGTAAAATATATGGGGGATGCTTGAAGAAAAGGGTATTATATTTGTCCATAAAGTGAGTACTTCAATCAAAAATTATAAAATTAATCGAACCAGCCATAATAAACTTAAGCTGACATTCGAACGGTGACAAGAGCCTTAACCACCCACTAGCAATTTACAATATGCAAGGCAAAAATGAGTGGGTGATGTTCAAGTAATAAGGTCTCGACCTAAAAGTATTAAATAAATAAGAAAATCTATATTTATTAAATTAATTACAAAAAAAATTGGGTTGTGTTTTATTGTTTAGTGCAATTTTTTGAAATCGGTTTATTTTTTTTTTGTTTAATATTTTGCAGATTTTTTTCTTTCCTTTCTATTATTTGTCCTTAAAACTTGAACCTTTACGTTTTGAGGACTCTATGGCCCATAAAGAAATATTAAAGGCAGAATATTAAATATTTTTTTTATATTTTAAAACTTTTAACTAAAATGGTTATCGCAGTTTAATTTTCGTATCTAAAATATCACCATAGTTAAAAGTAATTTAGAATCATCAAGGAGCAAAAGTTTCAGAAAATATTAAAAGAATTTTTTTAACCCTGTTTTTAACAAAGCAACTTTTCAGAAAGCTCAATAGCTTGAAGGTTAAAACTTTTAACAACGTAGGAATTTCTTTATTATTGAAAAAAATTTAAACTGCTTTTAAATAAAAAAGTTTTCCTTAAAAACATAAAGTTTCCTTAAATTTAATAGCAAGAAAATACAGATATTTTTATGATTATAAGAAGGGACTAACCAAAAAAAGTTAAAAAAGTTATTTCAGTAGGATGATGGTGAAAAAAATACTAGTGAACGTGGCATGGAGTATTTATAGTATATTTAAGATGAAATCTTGATACACTCAGACTGAATGAAAAAATTGAACTATCAATTTTGCCAAGCCAAATCATTAACCATGAATAAATAGCAATATTATTTGTATAATCGTGGGTGTTTGTCTTAGAGATGACTGGAGTGGAAAATATGATAATTATATCGTATTTATGTATTGAACAGCACTAAGGAAGTATATCCTCGTGCTGATGGTGATATGAATAACATACAGATTTATCCAGCTTACGTTGAGATTCTCACTTTACTGTCACTACTTTAAAAGTTTTCAGGAGGTATTTATATAAGCTTTTTCATTTTTTGTTACAGTGTAAGGGAACAAAAGTTTAATGTGATATTAAATTATTTTAACATTTATTAACTCTAAATAAAATTCTACTAAATGGAAAAATTTACTTGAGTCCTTCTGTATAAAGATTTGGACCGTTGAAATGTATATCCTATGTCTGGTCAAAAATAGTCACATATCAGATAAGTATAAATTCATTAAAAATTTAAGTTAAGCTCAGTTTTAATACTTTTGGGGTAGTTAATTTTTCTGAAAAAAAAAACAAACTTAGTAAATTTATGTGACACGAAATCTAAACTGTTCTACTCTCTCGAAGTTTTTAATATAAATCTGTCAAAGTAACTTAATAGTCTTAAAAACCACATCGTTAAAGGTCAAGTACCAAGTAATAACCACATGTGGCCGACCATGAGAGTGCTTTCTTTTACTTAAACTGATCAAATTTTCCCATCATAAGAAACAAAGTTCGCGTCTGTTACCCATTTTTTTCCCAATTGACGAAAATAAGAATAGGAAAATGTGAAAATGGTTAAAAACTTGGTTTTTTTTTCTATGGGTTCTTTCACGATCTTTTAGTATAATTATAAAATAGTTACCGATCACATTTGTATAAAATAATTATTAGTTTTAATATTAAATTAAATTACATTCGACGCATGGATGATTTATGCCATCTATAAACCAGGGGACCGAAAACGTACAGACGCTCGGAAACGAAAACTACCATTCGCGCTCGGAGATGCATTGCGTAAGTACGTTCTATTGGTGGAAAAGCACGCATGTCGGAACCAACGCATCTAATAGAGGGATAGGGGAGGTTCCAAGGGATGAAAGTTGAATTTGATTTTTAGAAATTAATTAAAGTCAGTTCCCTTCTGGAAATCGTTAGAGTCGGTATAGGTGTACCAGTGTAGCAAATTACTTGACGGGTATATTCGTCAGGAACGAAGGTTTTCTTTGTTTTGTTTTTCAGTTAATTTGGGAAATTAAGGGGATATTCTGTGTTATTTTAGTCGGGCATTTCTCGATTCTCATACGGTTTGATTAAGTAATATAAATAGCTGTTTTTCACGTTTTATTTCTTTTTCTGCTTAATAGTTTATTAAGCTGTTTAAACGTATTTTTTTTTAATTGAATTTTATATTTTTGGTTAATAAGACGAGCAATAAGAGCAATTATGTTAGTTTTTCTTTTGTAATTTGTTATTAGTTGTAAGTTTCTCACTGTAAATAATTCGTTTTTAATCTATTTATTTTTGTTAATAGACTAGTGTTTTGAGAAACTTGTTTTATTTAATTTAATTAAAAAACCTTCTCGCGAATTAACGTGCGGACGTACTGCTGTGGGGGCTGTAAATAAGAGATGACAACTGTCTAGCTAAATTAGCAATACTGCCTGAGTGCTGAAGTTCTGAGTTGTGGTTGGTAAGCTTAAATAACCGTAGTTGTTTGGAACTAAAGCTGCAAGAGAGTAGACGAACGACCAGTTTTCCAGAGTGTCTTTATTACTGTGAAATTTAATTATAGGTTATTAAAATAGCTACAAATTAATGTGTGGCAGCAAATTGGTTATAGATGGAATGGCCAACGCTACCTCAATATGTCATTGGTAGAAGTCTATGATCAAATTCTGTCACAACAGCAATTGAATAAATATTGGACAAATGGCGATACGGTACTAATATCTATCACTAAGAGTTGTGTATATGGAAATAAAAATATGAAAAAATATATCGCAATAAAAATATTAATTAATGGAAAGATAAAATAAAGTTATGTATAGTTTTCAGCTTCATTATTTTGCCATAAAAATACTTAAATTGTGTTCAATTACTCAAAAAAATTGTTCTAAATGAACTAAAACTTTATCTCCATACACTTTCTCCAACGAAGCTCCAGAATTTCTTTGGTCACCTAAAAAAAGGCTGTCCTTAAGATCACGTCAATAAAGACGAGTTTGTTGCAAAAAAAACATTTACAGCGGATATTTGCTTTCAGTTTTGGAAAGTAGTGATAGTCACTGGAGGCCTAGTCGACTGAATGAGGTTACAGTTGAAATAATTCAAATTCTGCTTCTATGACAGCAGCTGTGGCAATACAAGATGTGTTGGCGTTTTATCCTGGTGAAAAAGTATCTTTTTTGTAAACTTTTTTCGCGTCTTTTTTTAAATAATTAAAAAAATGCATCTTTGGGCATTCATAAAAAGTGGTAATCATAACTTTTTTGGCAGGCACGTGTAAATTCAATTTTTGAGGAGTCAGGTAGCCATAATGCTCCCATTTTAATCCATTCCACGAAGTTTTTTTATATGACCACACAGCTAGCAGCTGACGTCTCCATTGTAAAGACTTACTTTTTAAAGGTGAATTTTGATGGCCATGTGTCCCGTAATTATACCTGCTCTTTGTTGGTTTCTGCTTATTTGTAGTGGTTTCTTGGCAACTTTCAGTTCAGGATTCCCAATAAAAAGTCTGCAATGGTTTAATCCCAGTCTAGCAGTCTAGTGACTTTTGTGCTTTTTTATCTACAGTTTCTCATGCCGCATACCTTGGCATCCCAAGAGCTGGTTCTGGACCAATATATTGAAATCATAAGCCAGGTCTTGCTAGCTCATCGACTTTTTCATTTTCATTTTGTGTCCTCGTACCCACTGTAACATATGTCTGTTATCCTTTGCAAAAGTTGATAGTTCAGACTGATATTTCCAAATCAATTTAGATAATACCTTTGAACCTTGAGCGCTTTCAGGGGAGCTTGGTTGCCGGAATAAATATAGATCTGTTTCCCTTTATAAGCTCTTCTTTTTATCTCGCTTGCATATTATGAAATTGCATTTATTTCTGCCTGGTATTTTCCCAAGGGAAAAATCATTTTTCTTGTTGATTGTAACCCATATATTCCACCTCCGATACCCTCTTTGGTCTTTGAAGCGTCAATGTATCAGAACATGATCCAGGTTTAACTTGTTTACTTTCCCTTTGGTCTTTTAAAACGATCTCGAGCGATATATTATAACGATAACCCGAGACCGTATTTTCTATGTCTATTTTTAATTCAGTACCCCTGATATTGTTACATAAAATTTTATATCCTGTCACATGGTATTTGTGCTGTTAGCATTGAGTGATCTGGCTGGCGAATCGTCATTCTTGCCTGTCGCTAAATCATTAAATATAGTGGAGTGAGATTCAAAATGTACTCTATTGGTGAGGTCGGGGTCGATTTCATAGCCTCGGTTATGCTCAAACGGGCGACCCCAGTATGCGGCCTAGCCATGAAGTTTCGTTTTAGGTCGTATGGCTAGATCCATGTTTTACTCACCATTGTTAATCTGTCGATAAAGTTTTGCTTGTTCTTTCTAAACTTAGTTAAAATAAAATTCTAGCACGAACATTACACGAGTCCGCGTTTAGAATATCGTTAATAGCCGAGGTGCCCTTTTGTGAACACTTTTTTCATATCTCAATAGTTTTTAAACATGCCATAGATAGTGTGTTATGCCCAGTACTATTCTCCATGTCTCTCACTTTAAGTCATTGTAAAATATGCTAATGTATTTTATCAATATTTTTTTGAGTCCTAACAGTAGAGGAGTTCCATCTACATGTTCCTTTCCGCATGAAGCTGTACCGCTACTAAATTTATACCACATTACGGGACACAGACACAACAAAACTATTGCTGAGAAAAAAACAGATTTTTTAAATGTAGGTTTAGAAAATATCTAAATATAATGCATATTTATAATGAAAAATTGCCATGTAGACTATATGATGAAGAAGATGAAACAGACTTATACATCAACTTCGAATGCGATGCTCCAACCTAGACCTTCAAGGATCAAACAATTTTGAAGACCTGTGTCGAGAGAACAAACTAGTGAACAGGCTCCTAAATCTTATTATTGCATAGAATATATATGATAGACAATACAGTAATCCTTCTGGCTGCATTATGCTGTATAAATCAGTTCTAACATGCAGTACGTTTATATCGACAGCTCCAAGCGCGCTTGAAGTCAAGCGCCTTCTGCAAGCGGCTTAGAAATAACGATTTAAACGGGTGATATTATACTTGAAGCCGGCTTGGATTTGTTAAGTCAAGTCCGAAACGATTTAGGGTTGACTTGAACCAAGCGCGCTTCGAGTGTGAAATAAACACCTCAAGCTCGCTTCAAATCAGCTGTTGACTTCTGAACCATTACGTCATCCGTCAAATGGGCATTAATGTATTATTTCCAATTTTTTTTTAATTTTTAAGAACACCCAAGTTAAAGGCTAAATGCAGAATAAAACATTCTATCCCTCACAATAGTCAACTTTGGTTTTTAAATAAAAAAATATCAAAACAAGGCGTTATTTTGAGGTTAGGTACAGACAAGACATCAAGCTTTTGCTAAAATGACTTGAAACCAAGGTCAATTCATGTTTAAATTTGTGAAATAAACGCCTAGACTGCAAGTAAGATATGAGGTGGCTTCGGTTTGAAGCTGGCTCGAAAAACATCGATTTAAACGAAGTCATGGTTTAATTTCAAATACCACGACTTTTAATTTGATGAATATCGTGAAAGCTTCCATTATTTTCTATCCCATAATTTAATATTCCTTCATGAAACAACAATGTATGCTTTTCTTGCACTATGAATAGTCCAGGATAGTATGGACCAGGTCAAAAAAGGCTACCGTGACATAACATGGTATAAATTAATAACACTAACGCTAGAGATCGCTTTTCTGTTTTGATTAAAACCAAACTTCGGCTTGAAAGGCTAAAAACAATATCTAATTATAGGTTTTTATCATAAACCCGTAATCTTTCAAACTTTCGTAACTTAAGACTTTCATCTGACATTTGTACACTTGAACAAATATTGATGTTGGAAGTTGGGGTGCGAGTTCAGCTAAGTATGCATCAGCTGCAGTAAGAAAGTTTTAATGAAACAAAATAGTCTTTGTACTTTGCTCTAGTTTCATTTAATTTCGAAATATGTTTTTTACTTGAAAATTATTTCTTTATAAATTAATGTGAATAGTCCAGACATAAGTGTTATCTTTAATATAATATTGTTTAATTTAAATATTTAAATTTTACGTATTTTTTCTTAAAATTAGTTCTACGCATTTGCGTATTAGAATAACATACTTGTTAGGATCCGTTCACTTGATATGTCTAAAACTCTAGGCTCTAAATTACTCCAAGCTGTGTATTGATGGTCAGATGATTGATATTCGCGAAGTCTATCATACATATTCACGAGTGCGAAATGCCATAAAAGATTCGAAGCAGTTTCGCGATGAGACACAAAAAAAGGCTGAAAAATTAGAGAGAAAGATATATATGGATTTTTGACGCATTTACAATTGAAGTCTTTTAGCATCTAACTGGAGATGAATTTTATTTTGCTACGTTTTCTTAATTCCTATCAAATTTTATTAAAAAATTGGGGGTCTTAGAAAGGAAATGACGTTGTTGATATTTCGTATCGAAAGTATCTCTGCCGGGTTACCCATGATGCTGTATTTGTTACTTTGGGCTTGATAATTATGGAAGTCGAAGAGGTTGGGTTTAATGGTAAGTGGGAAGGTACAGAAGGGACACGTGAGTTGGTTTAGGTTTTCTATTAGATATTCGTTTGTGAGGAGTGTGTAGTCGATTCGCATTCTTGTTAGCATTAGAGACTTTTTTCTTGTTAAATGATATAGGGAATTGTTGAAATAAGCAAATTTAACATTATGTAATATGTTGTCGCACAATGGTGAATCTTTTGAGGTTATTTATGTAAATAAAGTTATCTACATAGATGAGATTAAGAAGGTGTTTTGCAAGGAAGTCCTCCTTTTCGTTACCCTGTATACCTACATGACTAGGAGTCCATAGGAGGACTATGTATCTCGAGGATGTATTTGATCTCTTTAGATAGGAGGTGTTTTGGGTTATCAGAAGTAATTGTTTGAATTGAGCTGATTGAGTTAGTAGCTATCACTCATTTCTTGCGCTATGATGAGTTAATATGTATGATGGCTCTGTATATCGCGCATTATTTTACTGTTAGTGTGCCAGTTGATTATGTAGAAGGAACATTTTTTCTGTATTAGAAGTGTGATATACTGTGTTAGTCTGTGTAGCTATTTTAGATCCGTTTATGTAAATGATGTTGAAGGCTTTGGAGGTGGTTTGAAGCAGTTGAAGGCTTTTCCAATTAAAGAAGAGGGGTATTGTGTTTCTCATATTTGGTGAGGGAGAGATCATATATAGTTGCGGACCAGTTTCAAGGTGGAAGGGAGTAGCAAGTGTTGGGTAGTTTGAAGGGGGCAATGATATTTGCGGATTTTCCTTGAACTCTCCATATATTTGACCAGGATTTGGTGGGTATTTGCAGGAAGAAGTGATCCATGAATATATGTTTCCGTGAAACAGTTTAGATGTGGAAAGTTTTGGTTTGAAAAGTAGGGAATCAGTGTAGTTTAGTAATTTTTTGTCCCTTATGTAGCTAATGGGCAGATTGGAGATTCACACATAATACTAGTGATTGGACTGGTATGATAGGTGCCTATTGCCAGGCAAACACCTATGTCATATATTGAGTTTAGTCTGTTTAGGTAAGATGTTGAAGCGAAGCTAGAGTTAAAGGAAGCATAGCCAAGTTTAAATAATATAAATGTTTGATGTATTTTTAAGGAGTGGCGGTCGGAATCCCTTATTGTGTGCACCAGGTTTTTAATGATTTTGAGGTCTGTCGCGCATTTATTTTTTAGTTTATCAATGTGAGGCTTAAAGTTCAGTAATTTATCAAATATTACTCCTAGGAACGTTTTACCTGTTTTATTTTGTACTAGATTGTAATTTTATGGAAAAGGACTTTTGCTTCCGCTGTAAAATATATGTATGTACAGGATAGGTGAAAAAATATGATCGAGAACAAAATGTCGGCGATCTTCCAGATCGTGGTTTAATACGTGTGATTACAAAAAATCAAGATAAGTTAATTAAATTTAAATAATTCTCATCTAGACTAGCAGAAAGTATTTTGGCTCGAAAGAAAAAACGTATAGCCTAAATACTACGACTACCACTACGACTTGATGAAAATGACATTAAGTATAGAACAATGAGGAAAAAACTTTTACTCTCTGTAAAGCTTATCCAAAAACATTCAAACATGGAATTTTGGGTCTGGAGTTTTATTAAGAAAGCTTGACTTGGGCGCAATCCATATCAGTTACACACCTTGTTAAAGTGCATGCTTGGAGATGTCGAACTTGATATATAAGACTAGACTGCTGGTGTGGATAATTTTTGATCCCCTCTTGCTGGTTGCCACTACGTGCAGATATTTATATGGTGACATTGAATGTTCCGTTAGTTTCTGATACTAGCGTAAATGTATCGTGTATAAATGTCAATTTATTATTCTAAAGAGTAGATTTAGACAGAAACTATCTCTTTCTACAGTATATCTAAAACAATAAACCGCTCTTTCTTATTTCACTAGAGAAGTTAATTGATAATAATAAAATATACCGGAAAAATTAAGTGTTTCTGTAAAGCAATATATTTAATTTGAATTTCTTAGTTCTAAATTTCCTCAAAATTATAATTTTTGAATTAGCAATCAAATAAATGCATTTCCCCCCTACTTTAACAGGGGATTTTCAAACAAAAATTTTCTTTCTCCTTGAGTCAAAATCAAGAATTTTTGTTTTATTTTCTTGAAATAATAAATATTTAATTAAATATACATTTATTTTCGATTAAAAACGTATCCAAACAAAAGTTTAACTGTTTTATTTTTAGTCATAGCAAATACACATCAAAAAAAAACAATGTAACTTCTAGACGTACTTAATAATATTGAAACATTTCATATTATATATTTGCTTTATTTTTTTGGGGCTATTGATATATTTTTTATTAAAGTAAAATATTGTTTAGGATATTTGACGTTTCGGTTTATTTATTCCTTAAACTATCTTCAGAATTACAGTTAAACACTAAAACAGGATTAAAATTTAAATAATTTTTATATATTATATTCTTACTTATTTGTATTTCTATTGCACTTACTTATCATAGACTTATATGTGGGAAAATTTTTTTACTTTATGCACTTTACATTTTCATTCTTTTTATTGTAAGAAGTATGTTGAATTTCAACAAAAACTAGAAAACCAAGAGCTTTTTATGTGAATATCTAGAATTTATGGTACTATAAGGTTGATAGAAATACTACAGTTTATATCCAACCTAAAATTTACAGTATTGAGCGTTTTTTTAATGTCGACTATTTCTTCGATTGTTCTTTATTTGTAATTATCCTCTTGGTTCTCTATTGCATGTTTAGTTTAGGCGGTTCAGTACTAGGATATCTGATGCTACTTTTAAGATTTTTAATTGTATTTTATAGATATTGATTTCTTTGACCTATATATATATATATATATATATATATATATATATATATATATATATACATATATATGGCGTGTTATTTTTATTTTGTTTGGATGTTACCGTTGTAATGCTTTTTATCCGATTACTGATGACTGATTCAAAAAAGTTTTTAGGATAATTTTTTAATTTAATAACAAAATTACGGGTAGCCTCAAAAAAATAAAGCAAACATATTAATTCTACTCGATCATTTTCAAATTATATGAAATTATTCCTATTTTAATATGGCATATTGGTTTTAAAATATATAACCATTTTAAATTCTGTCAGCATTCCTGCTTCGATGTTCACCTTTTAATATCAGTGGATCCGGAACTCGATGGTAAAATAATATTCTTAATGTCGGTTAATGTACATCTAAATCAGGAATTTTTGGTAGAGCCAGTGTATGTTATTAGGTTCAAGTTTAGTTGATTCAACATGCTTACATCAAACGGTGCTCCATATTTTCTCGGGCAGTTTATTTTATAAACAACTTTCTGCTTATCATCTTTTTGTATAAAACTATTTCCAGAAAAATATTCTGGACAAACTTAATCATTTGGTATAACATGATAATGATCATGATAAGTTCTGTTCAGCCGTTGAATTTGAAGTTTCTTGTCTTTTTGAAAATTAGAGTATAGATTACATTTAAAAATTCCCATATATCGTATCCATAAGATTAAACTTGTTCCATTTAGATTCTCAATTTTAATCCAAGGTAAAATTTTAAATAAATATTAATCAATTTTGTGAAACTCACCAATGAGAATGAAATAAATTACAATTTACGAGATAGGTGGGGTATTTGCACGTTCAACGATTAAGCAGCGCATTTTTTTAAAATACCAAAAACACTTACATTCTTGTTTGAAATTTCCATTAAAACGTTACATGAAATTCATAAAACAAGCGAAAGCAAAAAGAGATTCCTATTAAAATAATCAGTATTCAGTAAATGTTAAGAACAATCTTTCCCCAATATAATAAAGACCTAAGGAATTCATTGTTACTAAATCAATATGTGCACGTATTGGCCTCCGAGCACGGTGTGTACATTTTTGGTATAAGGAAATATTATACATGAGCAGTCCAGTTTTATATGTCAAGTTCGTACTTTATATTGAATACCTTGAATGCAGCGAAAATGAAAAGAATATTTAAAAATTGGAACAATGGCCCAAAACACTGTAGTTCCATTTTTTAGCACTGGAAATGAGGAAAAGGACATAACTACCATAGGCCTGTTTTTTCGTCACATATAAATTCTATTGAAAATATATGAGGTTTAATGAAGATTCAATTTCATAACAAACCTCTATGTACTCTCTGTATAGAAATACGTGGAATATAGAAAGGTTTATTTTTGAAATATGCGAAGAAGTTGGTAGCAGCAAGTCTCGGCGATGTGAATCAATTATAAATAACAATAGTCATCTCATTTTAGTCCCAAAACTAATAACTTTATGACCGTAGGACTTTTTTACTTCAACTTTTTGGTTGTTACCTTCGGATAGCCAGGGAAAAATCCGAAACCTTTCGTACTTTGGTTTCCTTCTTTCACTCAAGATTTGCGATTAATCTAACTTTTGGAATACATCGCTGAATGATCATACTCCAAATGTTGAATGCTCTTTATCTCGAATATATACGATTTTTTGAACTTGAACATGCTGAGAATTAAATTTTTGCAAATTTTTAGCAAATTCGACCAGAGCCGAATTTCCATAAGATGTGTGGTGTTCTTTGAATCGGTAATATCCAGTATATAGAGAGTTTTTATCGCTTTTATGTTTCTGTTATTTAAAAGATAACACAGCACTCAATTTATGTTCCCCTGTATTTATTTTCTTGCCTAGATTAAATTTTCTAACAAAATGACATGCAATGGGATTAAGGGTTAGACAAAAGTGTGTGGGCGGTTAGTTTACATGCTTAACAGTAACCGCAGGATCTATTGTGGCTCATGTCTATTTATATTTCATTCAACAAACCCATCCTCTTAATGAAGTATATCCGGTCCGTCAGTAGCATGAATCAAGAAATATTACTATTAAACCAAACATGTGAAATAGAGAGACACAAGACATGTAGCAGCAATCCTAAATGTCACCTAAATGTTCTAAACTTAAATAGATTTATTTTCTTCACTACAGGAACTATATTAAATGACGTCTTTGTATTCAATCTTTGTTACATAAACCTATAATTTTCTCTATCTATTTAGAGCTTAAACTTTCCATGTAACATGTGCAAATTTAAATAAATATTGACGTTTTAAATTTAAAAGCGAATAAGATTAAAATTACAGCTGCAGTTAGAAACTTTAATTGAAAGAAAATAATTCACTGGCATGGCATTATTCAGCTTTATCAGTCTTTTCTTCCTATTGTTTTTAATGCGTATAAATTTAAAATTAATTTAACTATGTCATGCCGTATTGGATGACAAACTTATAATTCTGTTCGAATAAAAACCGATTCACGTCATAAAGCGCATAATTTTGAATTACTATATTGCCAAATTGCCACAAAATATTCAAATATTAAAAAAAATTATAACTGTGTTACTTACAAATTATTCGCCTATTATTTTACTATTAAGTGATTTAGGAAGAACTAATATTTTGTTATATTTTGTATTAGTAGGAAAGCAAAAGGGCGTAAAATAATTTAAAATTTTTATATTATAAAATGCACTGACATGCTATCACGGTTCAAATTTCAATTTAAGTTTACTGCGGGTAATTTAATTAATTTTACCTTTTGAAAATCATGATTCTAAGGTTTAAAAACCCTGGACACTTTGTCCGAAGATTAAAAACGATCCATTTAGAGCCCAGAGACATATTGGTTAGTTTTGATGTAGAATCTTTTTTCACAAATGTTCCTATAGATGATTCAGTTTCCATAATATCGGACATATTTTGAAATAACAACATGGACTCCACCCTACTACAATTAATTAAATCATATCTGATTTCAAGTTATTTTACTTTTCAAGGAACTTTTTACGAGCAGAATTCGGGAGCGGCCATGGGATCTCCGCTATCACCTGTGGTAGCTAACATCTTTATGGAAGCTTTCGAAAAAAAAACGCTTTGTCTTCTGCTCCTCTCAAAACCTAAATTTTGGTGTAGATATATAGATGATAAGTTCGTAGTTTGGCCGCATGGCGCAGATAACCTCCATAATTTCCTGGATCATTTAAATCAACAACACCCTAGCACAAGAATCACTATAGAAACTGAATCAAATGGCATCCTTCCTTTTCTTGGTATACTAGTACAAAGGAAAGAGAATTGCAAATTAGAAAATTCTGTATACAGAAAACCAACAAATACAAATCGATATCTCAATACAATGTCACACCATCATCCTTCGCATAAACAATCCATCATAAACATAGATCACTTTCGATATGTGACAAACAATCACTGAAATCAGAAACAGAAAAACTGACTAATGCTCTAAGAGGCAACGAATATTACGCTGAAGATATAAGATGTTCTATTTATAAATATAAAAACCCAACTCCTCAACAAAATGTCATAAATGTACCTCCCATGGACAGTGTTGTCTTACTTTACATACACGGAATCACTGATAAGATTGCCAGATTGCTCCGAAAATCAAACATGCGGACAATTTTCAACGATGTGGCTTGGGAGTACTAACAATTCCAGTCATTATTTTCTCCTTCAGTATTCGGTACATAGTGGATTTTCAAACTCCTGTCATGTTGGAATACATCTCAACAGAGCTTTTAATATTATTATCTAGATATTGATATCTTAAGGCATCATTAACATTTGTCGTAATAAGTTTTTCGTTGAGGAAAAAATGCCCTGGTTTAACGATTTTGGAATAAATATAGATGTGGAAGCCATATCTTTTGGGTATCTCACTAATCTCAAATAATATATAAAAACAAGCACAAACCAGATAAATCACTAAGGACAACACACTGTAAGGTGTACTTTGCTCACTGACAGAAATTAAAATGAACTATCAGAAATTTTACTGTTGGAGTAAATTTATAAAAACTTATAATATTTAAATATATTTACGGCAGTCCTCAGTTACCTGCGGTACTGGAGCAGGTACGTTGGAGGTTTCGGTAACAGTTTTATTACTCTCTCGAGTTCTTGAATAGAGTATAGGAATGTGTATGCTTGCGATCGCCCCTTCCCTTTCCAAGAGCTTTGAGTTCAGGAAAATAGAATTCTGCCTTTATATAAGGAATGTGTATCCTGCTGGCACACCCCCCCCCCCCCCCCTCCATTGACAACTTGTTTTTCTTGCGATAGCCCCCTCCCTACAAGAGTTTTGAGTTCAGGAAAATAAAATAGACCCAATTCTGCCACTTATATGTGTATGCTGCTCGCATTCTCCCCCTCTGTCAGCAACTTGTGATCGCCCCCCCCCCTCTACAAGAGCTTCAAATTCAGAACAATAGACCCGATCCTGCCTTTTGCACTGGAAATGTTGTTGGTATCTCCCCCCCCCCCCTCGTCGACAACTTATTTTCGCTTGCCATACTGTACTTTTGTGATATCACCGCCCCCCTCCCCCCAAAGAGAGAAGCTGGATCCGCCCCTGTCCGAGCATAAGTTAAATCTATTTATATCTTGTTTTACTTTTCGATGATGTACTAAGTCAAATTAGTTTGGATAATATAGTATTCCAATATTTGATAGAATGTAGTGTACCTATAGGTAAAAAGTTTATTTTTGTTTGGGGCACATTATATTAAACGTAAATATCTCATGATATGTAGCAACAGCCAAACCTTATACACCATATCTTTTTTAAAATTCAAAACAGGAGCTTAGACCCAAAATAAAACGTGATGTAATAATTTGTAACTTCATATTTACACTTTTCAATTTAGCAAGGTTTCCGACTCGACAAATTTTTCTCTACGTGCATGTTATAACAAGGACGTGATTCTTTATTCTTTGTAGATTAACTATTTGGAAATTATAGTTTTAATATGATGGAGAAATATATATATATATATATATATATATATATATATATATATATATATATATATATACACTGGGCTACAACATTAGAAAAAAACATTTTAGATTCACTATTTTGGGATATGCTATTTGATTGCCAGAAATAACACAAATAATTTATTTAAAATGTTAAAGCTGCCGAAACTAATCTCCTGTGGTCCTCTTTAAGCTATAGACGCATTCTTCATAAAAATGCATACTTTTTCTGTGCCTATATTATGAACGCCCAAAGAGTATGTCCACAGCTGTCATTTATAGTTAGATAGTTCCGTTGTTGGAACTGGAGTTGGCAAAGTTTGTTTCAAAACAAAAATAATTTTTGTCAGAGTCGTTATTTTAGCTAACTGTGACTCGTTTCTTAACCACTATTTTACGCTTTCAGCTTTCTTTATATGTAATTATTTTTTATTTTACCCTTTTCCAGTTGCTTTGAGTTTTGAGGTGACTTTATTTTCATTTTCACTTTATTACTATGCTCTAAGTTGAAATATTTATTAAATATTTCATTAAAAATCCATTTAAAATATGGCGGACGAAGTTCTTCAATATAGCGTCCATAAATTTCATTGAAATACAAATTAAAGAAACTTTTTGTTTGAGTTCTTGTGCAATATATAATACAACTGATATAACTTAACCTGGTTTGCTTTTTTCAGGCTTGTTTTATTCGGCGAAATGCGCTTTACTTGCTTATCTGTGTAAGTTCTACTTTTGTTAACAATTTTAATTTTCAAAAGTAAATAACAAGTTCGTAAATCGTAGCTTTAAAGCCTATGCAAATTGTTAAAAACTTCCAGATAATGCCGAAATTCAATTTTTAGATCGCACCGATTAGTAAAGGGTGTTTTTTTATTGAGGTATAGAACTTTTAAATGGAATAAAACAAAGATGAATTTTTTAAATTGACATGAAATTTACTTTATTCGAAAGATAACCTTCTGACATTATAATTTAAATATGACTTCTGGCATATGATCGCCGGCTGGCTCGGACGTAGTCTAATCTGGAGCTCCAATTTTCGATAACTTTTTCC
The DNA here is from genome assembly GCA_034092305.1 of Diaprepes abbreviatus. Taxonomy (NCBI): domain Eukaryota; kingdom Metazoa; phylum Arthropoda; class Insecta; order Coleoptera; family Curculionidae; genus Diaprepes; species Diaprepes abbreviatus. The sequence continues at coordinate 12,412,984 of JASJET010000228.1, read as the reverse complement.
AACATTTGTGGCCGTATATCGGCAATAACGCGGCGAATGTTGTCCTCCAAGTGATCAATCGTTTCGGGCTTATCGGCGTAGACTAGCGACTTCACATATCCTCACAGAAAATAGTCTAGCGGCGTTAAGTCGCACGATCTTGGAGGCCAATTCACGGGTCCGAAACGTGAAACTATGCGGTTACCAAACGTTTCCTTCAATAAATCAATTGTGGCACGAGCTGTGTGACATGTTGCGCCGTCTTGTTGAAACCACAGCTCCTGCACATTATGATTGTTCAATTGATGAACGAAAAAGTCAGTAATCATGGCTCTATAGCGGTCACCATTGACTGTAACGTTCTGACCGGCATCGTTTTTAAAGAAGTACGGACCAATGATTCCACCAGCCCATAAAGCACACCAAACAGTCAGTTTTTCTGGATGTAACGGTATCTCAACATACACTTGAGGATTATCATCACTCCAAATACGGCAATTTTGTTTATTGACGTATACATTCAAACAAAAGTGAGCTTCATCGCTAAACAAAATTCGCTTGTGAAAATCGGGATCAACGGCAACCCTGTTTTGGGCCCATTCACCGATTCTACGCCTTGCTAGGTGATCGCATGGCTTCAATTCTTGCACGAGTTGGATTTTGTAAGCACGCAAACCAAGATCTTTCGGCAAAATCTTCGATAAAGTGAATGGACACATATCCAATTCCTGTGCACGATGGCGGATAGACTGATTCGGGTCTTCCTCTACGCTACGCTCTACAGCAGCAATGACTTCTTCTGTACGCACTGTACGACGTCTCTGTGGATGCGTATTATCATTTAGAGTAAACGTGGTGCGAAAACGTTCCATAGTTAATCGAATTAATTGCTCTGATGGATGATTATGTTGACCGTAAAATGGACGTAGTGCGCGATACGTATTTCGAACAGAACCATGATTTTCAAAATAAATTTACACAATTTGGAAGCGTTGTTCAGGAGTCAGTCTATTCATGTTGAAATGCCAAACCAAACTAAACATAAATCACTTGACAGCTGACAAAATGGTCGCCAGTTAAAAAAGTGTTGCTAACTTAAAGTTCTATACCTCTATAAAAAACACCCTTTATATTACCAGATCATTTGAGCAAATTTTCTAGAAGCTCCTTTATTCGTAGTGGACGGTTAGCTTTGTTGTGACAGCATTTGATTATAAACTCCTGCAAACGGAATACTTTGGGTAGTGTTGGCCGTTCCGTCTACAATTATAATACTGTACCATATTAGTAGCTATTCAAAAAACCTATATATATATATATATATATATATATATATATATATATATATATATACATATATATATATATATATATATATATATATATATATATATACATATAAATCACAAAGACAATGGCACTCTGGAAGTCTTGTCGTTTCCTTTCTCTCCTGCAGTTTTAGTGCTAAACTACTAGTTATTTAGGACACAACAGAATCATTAGCTCAGCACTCAGAAAAAGCTGATGTTGAACTGGCCAAGTGACATCCCTTGAAGTGAAGATCTCACAACGGCGCGGTTTCTAATTAACTAACAAAACAAACACTTAAATCTGTTAATAAAACAAATAAAAAATGAAATTATATACAATGAAAAACTCATAACTAATAGCGAATAACAAATTTAAAATAACTAACATAATTACTCTTACTGGCCCTTCTATTAGTAAAAATGTAAAACCCAATTTAGAAATAAAACGTATAAATAGCTCTCTAAGTTATTAAACAGAAAAAGAATACAAACGCGAAAAAACAGCTATTTATATTGCTTAAAAAACAATATTAAAGTCGCTAATTTTCCAAGTAAAATAACACAGGGTATTCTCTTCATTAATGCCGAATATATACGATTTATAATTTTCTAAGACCTGTTACAAGAGCATCCTCGACCTTTACACTCTGAATTCTTTCGGTCGTACACCCTGTAACCATCAATTTCATTCCCTAAAGTTCGAAGGTTTCGGCCATCTTCGTCTGTAGAGGGCGTACCTAATTCCCTAATTGGCCTCTGAGTGTCTTAATCTTGTGAGTCTTAAATAATTCCTTGCTGCAATAAGGAACAACAGTAGTTATATTAATTCTTTGTACATGTTATCAAACGATATATTCCATTATAGTGATTATTTCCTGATTATTCTTTTGTTTCCTAGTAAAGGGAAAATGATTCAATATTTTAATACATTTTAACGGTATTTGCATATACCACATGTTAAGCCCCCCCCCTCGGCACTTATCTCTTCGATTTTACTTACATAACCAGGGTAGGATCTCTTCGACAGATTTATTTATAAATGTAAAAAGAGGGTACAATCTTTTTACTTTATTTCGTTATAAATTTTCTGAGTTTATATATTTTTTGAAAAAACATTTAAACGACTCAAAAGTAATAAAACTGAGTACAGGCCCAAGCACGATAATTGATTTTTTTTCCTTTAGACTTTCTTGGGTGGTAATAGAAATATATACTATCTCGTTCCCACGGATAAAATCTATCCACAGAGTGATCATTTAATTACTCATTTCTTTTGCAGAATATATTTCACGTAACTAGTTACAGTTAAAAACCATTAAATACTACAAAACAAACTTATCTTCTGCATGTGGTATCGAAAATCCTTTGCCTATTACCTACAAAATCGCTTTATAAATTGCAATCAGGTAGAAAATTTAATGTTTAATATATTAAGACGTGCACCGTGTTTCGATAAGATTCTCTGGCTTGATTAAATTTCACAGGTAGAAACATGGAATGTTATTCAATCGAGTTTAGAAGATAATGCGGAAAATTTCCTAAACTAACTTGAACTAAATGGATTTATAAAATTGTTTGACATTAGAAAATATACTTTTCAGTAGAAAATATATTTCATATTAGTAGATAACATTTCAATAATGCAAAATACTTCTTGCCTGCTTTCGATATAAGAATTGACAGCCATATAACTATTTGTTATTAAAAAATAGACAGATAGCCAACCCTATTTCTGTCCGCAAGAGCATACCACATTCCGTATTGTTAATTAAACATTGTATATGATTAAAGCTGTTGCTAACATTTTGTGATTTACATAAATAATTTTCTTTTCAAGGTTAACTTAGTTTTTCAGTTGTGACTTACTTTTTACTAACCTAATTTTACTTTTCATGACTGATCCGTAGAAATTTGTATTCCCTTAAAGTTCAATCTTGCTTTTAGTTAGCTCATGAGTCAGGAAACTATTGTTGTTGACACATGTCGCAATTAGCAATGCCCCTGGTAGTAAGAGCATGTAACTAGCGATCTGTTTTTGACCACCGTAGTAAATATATGGATGTTTCGTCCCGATACCGGTGGTGGACTCATCAGTGGGATCCACCGGTATCTTTCCCAGACATCCTTGTACTTTCCACAAACTTGGATTTCTATTTAAGTCCAGTTTTGCTGGAAAGCGGTGGTGAGATGTTATGTTCCACAACATGCCCCCCCTAAGGCATTTGCTTTCCGGCTTAAACTGTCGGACAGTCCAAGCTGTTAGAAAGCACTGGCCTGAAAAGGAAGTGGAACAGACATCCTCGGTGGTCTTCCAGTGGTAGGGCGGGTTTGATGAAAGCCCTCAGCGGTTTCTGACATTCTGTCCTATATCCACATCTATGGTTTTACCACATCATTTGCGGTTTTGGACTCGTCATCTAACCGCTGTCCCTGCTCGGGCGCCATGTCGCAATTAGCAATGCCCCTGGTGGTAAGGGCATGTAGCTAGCGATCTATTTTCGACCACCATAGTAAATGTATGGATTTTTCGTCCCGATACCGGTGGTGGACTCATCAGTGGGATTCACCGGTATCTTTTCCAGACATCCTTGTACCTTCCACAAACTTGGACCTCTATTTAAGTCCAGTTTTGCCGGAAAGCGGTAGTGAGATGTTATGTTCCACAGCATGCCCCCCCCCCCTAAGGCATTTACTTTCCGGCTTAAACTATCTGACAGTCCAAGCCGTTAGAAAGCACAGGCCTGAAAAGGAAGTGGAACGGACATCCTCGGTGGTCTTCCAATGGTCGGGCCGGGCTTGATGAAAGCCCTCAGCGATTTCTGACATTCTGTCCTATATCCACATCTATGGTTTTACCACATCATTTGCGGCTTTAGACTCGTCATCTAACCGCTGTCCCTGCTCGGGCGCCATGTCGCAATTAGCAATGCCCCTGGTAGTAAGGGCATGTAGCTAGCGATCTATTTTTGACCACCGTAGTAAATGTATGGATGTTTCGCCCCGATACCGGTGGTGGACTCATCAGTGGGATCCACCGGTATCTTTCCCAGACATTCTTGTACTTTCCACAAACTTGGACCTCTATTTAAGTCCAGTTTTGCCGGAAAGCGGTAGTGAGATATTATGTTCCACAACACACAATATTTTAAGTTATTGCTTGTACTGAGTATTTTTTTTGCTTTTAATAACTTATACTTCATTAAATTTAACAACCCAGTGGTAGTTTACATTTAAGTGCTAAGTAATAATCTCTGATAGAGACTCAAAGAATTTTTAAAAAATTCAGTAAAATATACGATTTGATGACAAAACTGATTTCTGAATTTCGATTTTATTTTTAATGCCAAATAGAAAACTTTTAGTGTACCCCTGTATCAAATTCATTCCTTTTCAGAGGGTTAGCTTTTCATTGCCTGTCAAAACTTTTTTTAAGTAAATCTTTTTATTGAAACCCAAATGTCCCTTCTGCTAAAACTTTTTGACTATAATATATATAAATTGAAAATTTAAAGACCCAAAATAAGCAGTAAATCTCCATCCAGGGAAAGGAACAAATTTTACGTGTCACTTTCAGGATACCCAAAAAACTTCTTAAAAGTTATAATTTCAAAAAAATAGTTTGAGTGTGTGCCGTATGCTATTTTTCTGGAAATTTTTTCTTCATATCAATTGGTAATTACTTTGAAAGAATATTCCTTTTAATAAATAAATTCCTTATTATTTCCTAACTCTCTCTCGACAACTCTAAACGAAAATTATGAAATTTATTGTGGTTTGTTTTCAGGCTTAACGAAGATATCTCATGATTTATTCAAGATAACGTGATGTCTCGACGACAAAATAATTGAAATATTTTCAGTGAATAATGATGCCGTGGTAAACTTTTGTGACAAAGTTTCAATAGAAAATATATAGGGGAATCAGTCAATCAGTTATAAATCGTCAGCGAAATATATATATATATATATATATATATATATATATATATATATATATATATATATATATATATATATATATATATATATATATATATAAGCGGCGCGGATACAAGGGAGGGGCGGTGAGGGCGTTCCCCCCCCCCCAAGAGCTTTAAGTTCAGGAAAATAGACCCGATTTTGCTTCCTATACTATAGTTTATTCAAGAACTAGAGAGAGTAATAAATAATCTTTTACCCTTTTTTTCTTCGCAAACTACCTGCGTTCTTTAGTCCGGTGTCTTTCCTAAAATCTGTAAGACACATATATTTTTCATAGGAATGTATTAGAAATTTTATAATTAAAAATACCGATCTATATTAATGGACTATTTGGGTTGGATAACAATAGATATTTGGAAGGGCGAAGTGTTCAAAAAGGATATTATTCCTTTTCATATGCGTCGAAAGGAGATTTATTTTATCACCAAGTATCTATGGCATAGAATATTATTTCGGTAATAAACTTAAAATAAAAAGTTTTTATAATATTATTTTATTTCTTATGATTTATTAATAATTCACATACGTTACAAAATATAGATAATTTTGACATATTTGACAGAAATCACAACTGTATTTTTATTATTTTTATTTTTGGCATAGAACCGTTTTAGGCACATTCAGACTAAAACGTAATCTTATTATCTCAAAAAGTTCTAAGTTATAATTTAAATACTTACAAAATACTTATTGTTAAAAATACAAGAAGTTAAACATATATAAAAAAATAAATTCATCCATATAATATTAAAATTTTTTTGGGGCTGTCGGACATTTTATTATTAATTAAAACATTTTTAGGACATTTGACGTTTCAGTTTATTTATTTCTTAAACCATCTGCAGAATTACAATTAACTACTAAAAAGGGATTCAAATATTATTATTAGTTTATATACGTTACAGTTAAAATTAGATATACTTATTTTTATTTCTATTGCACCGATATCTTCATTTAATTTACTTTATTATATGGAGATTCGATAGCCCCAAAACAATTAAATAAACGTGTTTGTTCTACAGGCTTAAGAAAAAGACACAAATATAATTATAAAATAATAAAAAGATTACGGCTAATTGGAAATATCTATATATATATATATATATATATATATATATATATATATATATATATATAGATATAAAATTAAAGAGTGGGACACACTAAACTAAAAATATAAAAAAAATATATAAACAATATTAAACAATAAAATATAAGAAAAACAAAAATTTAAATAATAAATTGTGTTTATACTGGTAAACAGTACGTATCTAATTTATAATCAAAGTCAGTGAAGCTTTTTTCGCCCAAATTAATTATAATTGGTTCTTCTATCTCACCGATCATAAAATCGAGTTTCCACATTCTTTTATTATATGGATTTTTCCAAATTTTCTGCAGCAAATTTATTCAAAAAAATCGTTCAAAAGTTTAGTTAAATTACTAATTTTGTAAGTTTTGTTATTTCTAGCAACTCTACCTTCTACTTGAGAGAGATATTTCCTTCTCCAATGAACAGTTTCTGGACGATCTATAAGAAAAGATTTCCTATCTGGTTTTTCCCAGCAAAAATTAAGTTCTCTGAGTAATTTCCAGAGCTGAGTTCTTTTAATTTCAGGTAAATCCCAATCTTCACTGATTTTAGTTAGAATTTTATCGACGGTTGGGATCTGCTTCTCATAATAAAATGTATGTACAACTTCTTTTATTGCAGTTTTCATCTCTTCTTACAACGAGGTATTTCATCTGCCTGTGATCGAATGTGGCTTGGATGTATTAACAATTCCAGTCGTTTTTGCTTCTTCAGTATTCGGTACATAGTAGATTTTCCAATTCCTGTCATGTTGGAACACATCCCAACAGACCTTTTAAGATTATTATCTAGATATTAATATCTTAGGATATCATAAACATTCATCGTAATAAGTTTTTCGTTGAGGAAAAAATGCTTTGGTTTAACGATTTTGGAATAAATATAGAGGTGGAAGCCTGTGTGTGGGTATCTCACTAGTCTCAAATAATATATAAAAACAAGCGCAAAAAAGATAAATCACTAGGGACACACTGTAAGGTGTACTTTTCTCACTGGCAGAAATTAAATTGAACTATCAGAAATTTTATTGTTGCAGTAAATTTATAAAAGCTTATAATATTTAAATATAATTAGATTTACGGCCCTATATATATATATATATATATATATATATATATATATATATATATATATATATATATATATATATAATAAAATAGAATAAAATATTGGCGAAGCGGACGTGAAAATTTATCAATCTACATGATTCTCGTGTTAAAAAGTGCCGAGCACCCCAAAATATGGAAAAACTCCACTTGATAATACAAGAACCACACAGATTAACAAAGTTTGTAAAAGAACCGCTGCTAAATGAGCGGTAGGCTTGCTTGCCAGTACCGAAAAATGCGACCCCTATCCTTTGGGCAGCGCGTTTCGTGTACTCGATTTTACATATTTCTGTTTTAATTCACCGTCGCGCCACCATATGGCGGTTCTTTTACAAACTTTGTTAATTTGTGTGGTTCTTGTATTATCAAGTGGACCATTGAGATGTCGCCTTTGTCGTCTTGTTTGCTGTTTTTTGATTTTAAATTCAGCTTTATAGGATGCAAAGGCGAGATGATGGTTTGTACCGAATGCGGTGGCCTGACGAGTCCCATATTGGGACGAAACAGCGCTGTCGCCATCTGTTGATCCCGGAGTATATATAATATATACATATATATATATATATATATATATATATATATATATATATATATATATATATATATATATATATATATATATGTGGGTAGGCGGTACATTTATGTGAACCACAGGAAACTTCTTAAGATATTTTTGGAACGATATGTGTACAAAAATAGCTATATACAATGGTTCCCGCATATTCATTAATCTGAAGTGATAATAGTCTTCAAATTAAAGACATTTTTATCAGTGTAAAGTTCTTTAGATGCATTGATTTATAAAAATTACATAAGTGGAAAGTTTTGTGTTAATCTCTGTTTAAGCTTTCGACAGTAAAGTTCAAAGAAGACTATTCATTTAGTTAAGTATATTTGGTTATATTTTTGAATTGAACTGGTTTAGCACCTGATCAAGAGCATTTTGAACCATTAGGGCTGAAAAAAGTGTATTTAATATTTTCTAATTATTTCAAGCTTAGGCAACACAAATTGAATGTGAAGGGCATAATCAAAACTTTGCCATTCAGTTGATTTAAACAATCTCATGGTACCGTCTAAGGCAGACCGCTCCTTGTTCAAGGGCTCTATACTTCGTTGTTCAGGTAGTTGCTTCCATCTTACAATGAATACTGAAAATGTATTGTTACTTGTGTTGTGTTGTATTGTTATAATATAATGTTGTATGATGCACTTACCTAGTTTACCAGAGTATTGTAAATAATTAATACTAGTAAGTAAAGAGTTTTAAAATTAAAATAAGTAATATTGTGAAATTTTATTACGCATTTTATGTGAGTGTAGGTTTGGAACTAAATAAATACAGATTTTTTTAACATTTATTAAAAAATATTAAAAGTGATATGATTGTTTTCCTATTTTATTTAAATTTAATTCGTACTAATTAAAAATGAAAAGAGGAAAATCGAGGAATTTTTTTTATTTCTTGACTGAAAGAGTTCAATTAAAAAAAAAATTTTATTGTTCTTGGGGAAATATTTGTTGTATATATGCATCAAATATTTTTTATGTAAAAAAATGAGACGGGATATGAACTCATGCCATATACAGCGGCAAAATATTTGGAATAAGAAAGTAACATTTCTTTAATTGAATATCTAGAAGGGGAACTTGTGATGGAAAGGAACTGTGGAAGAGAGATAATTCTGGCTGGGGCAGCATCAAAATTGCGAGTGCCGCTCAGAACCCAAACAATCCAATAAAAATGGGGCTTCTATAAGGATCTGTATTCGTTGATATTAGTATCTTATTTTATTTATGAGAAAATATTTTATGTCTTTCTTAATGTATAAGGTACTTAGTTAGTTTTGAGAATTAAAATTATGAATCAGATGGACGTTTGCTTCATTTCAGATTCAAAATAATTTGCATCTTGTTTTTATGAATGATTCTCTGTTACATCTTAAGGCATTAAAAAGCATTATTTGTTCTTACCATTTTTTTAAAAAGCCAAAGACGCGTCAAGTTTAGTTAATAATGTTGTCCATAAAACTATTTTTAGAAATTTCCATTAAGTTTCACAATATTCATTTTAATTAAAATATGTAATTTTTAAAATTAAAATACATGAATAAAATGCAGACTTGCCTCATAAAAAACACGGGGTAATATCCGTGTGGGTGAGCGTGGGTTTTTCATTTTTTTTTTTTGAAAACTCTGAAACACGTCAACTTTTGTCACGTATGTTATTCATAATAAAATATTTTCAAAGAATTTCGTTTAATATCATAATTTTTAAATTTAAAATACGTGAATGAAGCGCAAATTAACCCTTAGAAAAAATAAGGGATAATATTCGTGGAGGTGAAACCACCATCGCTTTATTTCATTCCAAATAACAAGTAATTTTCACTTTGATATTTTATATAGAAATTCAGATATTAAAACAATATAGATTTTGGGAAGTTTTCACCTTCTTAATATGAATTTCCGATGATAAAAAAATTATTTTTCTTACTTTTGTGTTAAGATACGAAGCCGAACACGTCGGGTACCTTCCTTGTTAGTCCCAATATCTCGTGCTTAGCACTATCATTTGTATAGTTAAACCAATTAATCTTATGAAGTTCTCAACTAGCAGTACTTGAGGGTTTATTTTCTACAAACTGAGGGCCTTTACAGGCGATCAGAATAGTTCCGTACCTTGATTTTCGAGCTAGGAATATGCCCTTCAAATAAAGTTAGAGACTATTCTAAAATATACGCATTTATTATACCCGAACTAAAATCAATAAATGTTATTTTTTGATATTCCGAGAATGTGGCAAATTTAGTCAGGGGCGTTTTGACAGGGGACGGCCGAGTTCATTTATCCCTATGTTAAAATTATAATTCCGCAAAATTATTTACATAAAAAAATATTCTTTTATATACACTACAGTAAAAAAATGAGAAACCCCGCTTTAATTAAATCAATTTATAAACTTTGATTTATTTCGGTTTAAACTAAACGAAAGTAGGCTTAATTTGTTTTACGTTTAAAGCTAATAGAAAAAAAAATCTTTTGACTAAAGCTGTCAAAAAGACAGATAATTGTTATTCATTATTGAATAAATGAATGAATGACCAAAGGAAGACTCCTTGATTGCCTAAAGGCTTCCGGTGACAAAATTGTATCTCCGAAATGTCTCTGCCTCAGTCCGCTGAGTGCTGGGCACTTTCTAAGAAAATGGTTAACAGTTTCATCTCCCTTCATGCACCATCTGCACGTTGGGTCATCTTCGACACCAGTCTTATGAAAATGGCTTCTCAGGTAACAATAACTTGTCAACAATTCCAACACAATTCGTGGCTGTTTTCTTCTTAAGGAGAAAAGCTCCCTTGTAAGCCGTACGCTAGGTTCACTTATGCGTCCCTTGGCACATCTCATTCCAGAAACTAATGTCTATGATTCGATAAATTTGCTTTCCAGCAACAATTTTAATTCCCTTTTGCTAGCGGAATTGTGACAGGTAGAATTGGTTCGGATCCACATGGTTCTATCTCGGACCCCATCTTTGCCAGACGGTCCTCTTCCTCATTCCCATGTATACAGGAGTGACTGGAAATCTACAGGAAGTTGATAATGCAGGCGTTCCTTGTCAGACTGACTGTTCAGTACATCCTTCCATTCTGACACCAGTCGAGCAGTTACATCACTAAACTTCATTGTTATAATTGCAGCCCTACTGTCTAAGTATATGTTTATTATCCTGTTCCTATTTATGTCCCTCTCATAGAAATGGCCACACTGCAGAATAGCATTTCCACTTTAAAGATCGTCGCATGTTGTCCGAAAGGATAGAATTCTCTGACTCCCGTGTTCTTTCCGAACACTCCGGCTTCAGCTCTTTCATCATTTTAAAATCCATCTGTAAACCACCTGGATCCATTTTTTGGAAGATTTTGCTCCCCTTATCAATCCTTTCTATTTGACAAAACTGTCTCAGGAAATCGAATGGGTTTCAAAAGCGGCACCTCTAATCTGTTTCAATGGGGAGTGATGGACATCTTTCTACCATGCTTTCCCAGGCACCTGAGCAGTCACCCGTTCCAGTTTCCATATATCCTAGGCAGCTGAGACGATAAACACCCTTCAGAGTCTCGTTTTCTATGTATAAGTGGAAAGACGTTGGGTTTATGAGGACCTGTAGAGCCCTAATGGGCTCTTATTATTCCCACACAAGCCATTCTTCAAACTTTGTCAAGTTGAAGACTGTGTTTGCCCTTTGTTGTACTAGATCACCATACAATATCGGCATACGTGATCATGGGGTGGATCACCATAGTACATATTCAAAATAGCATTCTCGGTGTCAGTCGAGCACCCAAAGGCTCGTTTACAGAAAGCACATATGACCTTCTTGGTTCGAGCTTCAATATGATCATTTTCGCTTAGTTGTTTGTCCAGAATTACTCCCAGGTACTTAACTGTTCCCTTGTATTGAAGGGTTCTTCCCGTCAATGTAATTATGGAAGTCCCCCATTTTCCTTTTTTTGTCTTTGTCCATTGTCCGAGTTTATTTCGAGCTGTTCCCTGTGACATCATCACTCCGCAATCCGGAAGGCTCACATTATTGTGTGATTCTTTAATATATTGACATTAACCATAGTGTAGTTGATGCTTTTTTGCTTCAAATTTATAGTCGTCATAAGTCTATTTTGATGATTATAGTTTAAACCTAAATAAATTCGAGTTTATGCCAGCTCCCTTATAAGCCATTTGATTGATTAAATTAAAGCCGGGTTTCTCCTAAACTATTAATGCAGTGATTTTTTACAAGAATAACTTTTTTTTTTGAAACTCGTTATGACGAAACTTATTTTTTAAATAAAATTTTAAGGAAGTGTCAAGTACAAAAAAATAGGGATAGATAAACCAGACCGCCCCCCTGTCGGAACGCTCCTGACTAAATTTGCCGCTCACTTTAACATAATAAAATAGAATTTAATTTGAATATTAGCAAACACATCGGTGCCTCAAGCAGTTCCAAAGATATTAGATAAAAATCCATGTTCGAAAACCACCCTTAGCCATATCTCCCTTATGACGCATTTGCGGACTTATGTTCATATAAAATTTTTTTCACATTTTCATACGTAGAATCTCTTTTCAAATTATAGGAACGAAATATGTTAACACTCTGTGTAACAGTATTTTTTTTAAAACGATTAAAATCCTCTTTTTCACATCTTGTCTCATATAATAAAAATTTGTTAATTTGAGTAAATACAGGATACTGTAAATTATTCACAACATTTATTTGAATTTCTTATAAAGGGTGTTTTTATAGATATATAGAACTTTTAAATGGAATAAAACAAAGATGAATTTTTTAAATTGACATGAAATTTACTTTATTCGAAAGATAACCTTCTGGCATTATAATTTAAATATGACTTCTGGCATATGGCCGCACGGCTGGCTCGGACGTAGTCTAATCTGGAGCTCCAATTTTCGATAACTTTTTCCAACATTTGTGGCCGTATATCGGCAATAACGCGGCGAATGTTGTCCTCCAAGTGATCAATCGTTTCGGGCTTATCGGCGTAGACTAGCGACTTCACATATCCTCACAGAAAATAGTCTAGCGGCGTTAAGTCGCACGATCTTGGAGGCCAATTCACGGGTCCGAAACGTGAAACTATGCGGTTACCAAACGTTTCTTTCAATAAATCAATTGTGGCATGAGCTGTGTGACATGTTGCGCCATCTTGTTGAAACCACAGCTCCTGCACATCATGGTTGTTCAATTGATGAACGAAAAAGTCAGTAATCATGGCTCTATAGCGGTCACCATTGACTCTAACGTTCTTACCAGCATAGTTTTTAAAGAAGTACGGACCAATGATTCTACAAGCCCATAAAGCACACCAAACAGTCAGTTTTTCTGGATGTAACGGTGTCTCAACATACACTTGAGGATTATCATCACTCCAAATACGACAGTTTTGTTTATTGACGTATCCATTCAAACAAAAGTGAGCTTCATCGCTAAACAAAATTCGCTTATGAAAATCGGGATCAACGGCAATCTTGTTTTGGGCCCATTCAGCGAATCTACGCCTTGCTAGGTAATCGTGTGGCTTCAATTCTTGCACGAGTTGGATTTTGTAAGCACGCAAACCAAGATCTTTCCTCAAAATCTTCCATAAAGTGAATGGACACATATCCAATTCCTGTGCACGATGGCGAATAGACTGATTCGGGTCTTCCTCTACGCTACGCTCTACAGCAGCAATGACTGCTTCTGTACGCACTGTACGACGTCTCTGTGGATGCGTATTATCATTTAGAGTAAACGTGGTGCGAAAACGTTCCATAGTTAATCGAATTAATTGCTCTGATGGACGATTATGTTGACCGTAAAATGGACGTAGTGCGCGATATGTATTTCGAACAGAACCATGATTTTCCAAATAAATTTGCACAATTTGGAAGCGTTGTTCAGGCGTCAGTCTATTCATGTTGAAATGCCAAACCAAACTAAACATAAATCACTTGACAGCTGACAAAATGGCCGCCAGTTAAAAAAGTGTTGCCAACTTAAAGTTCTATACCTCTATAAAAACACCCTTTATAATAAACTAGGTTAAATAATTTTATTTTGGTAATTTTCTTCAATGTAGCTTTAGAAATATTTGATATAATTTTTTAATCTTTCGATCAATTAATTTCAATATTTTTTTTTGGGTAGCATCTGCAAAGTGCTAATGATGCAAATTAACATTTCAAATGCTTATGATCAATGCAGTGTGATTGATTCGGGAAATACTTATGCATACTCAAGCAAGATATTAATTATAACTAGAATCATCTACATTAATATAGTTGATTAGTCCTAATATAGAATAATATTTGGTTCGCTGAACTGAATACAAAATAAATACGTATAATTTAAGATTTGTCTTCTAATCCTATTAGCACTCGTCATATTTATAGCTAATTTACGTTTATTTTGTATTGGTGATAGAGCCTGACTTTTCTCAAAATAGAAATAAGTTGATATAAAATACACTGTAAAAAATAACCTTAAATTTAGTGCCAATTTAATGTCTACGTTAAATTTAATGATTTTGTACTAAAATTCGTGAATAATTTATATTTACTTTGAATTTAAAGCAATTCATTCAAATATCAGTTCGTTGTATATTAAATTTGAATAAATGGTATCTTAAATTTCAACAAAGTAAGTGAAAAGATATTTCAACTTCTGTACATTTAAATAATTCACTAATACTAAAGGACTTTAGATAATTATTCAATGTACATTGCATGAAATTCCGGGAGATCGCGCAAATTGTATTGAACTTTTTATTCAGTATGATATAAGTTGCTTAAAGGACTCAATTTTCTTATGGTGAAGTGTACATGTCTGCCTCGTACTAACGGGAACCAACTCTCAATTGTTTCCATGTGCGTCTTATCGCGGTGTTTCTAATCCTGTCTCTTAATGATATTCCAAGCATGTTTCTTTCCATCGCTCTTTGGACTGTTTCTAATTTTTTAGCGGACTTTTTAGTGAGGGACATGGTCTCTAATCCATACGTACACACCGGTAATATACATGTGTCGTATACTTTTCTTTTTAGATTTGTGGGAATTGAATTATTTTTCAGGATGTATGCAAGTTTACCGAAAGCGGCCCATGTCAGCTGTGTTCTTTTTTTTTTTATTTCAGCATCCTGGTTTGATTTCCCTAGTCTGATGTCATGACCCAAGTATACATAGTGTTCGACGTTTTCTATCCTCTGGTTCTGTGTTGTTATGTTTGCCTGTTAGTGGCTCATTATTTTTATTTTGTTGTAGTTCATTTTAAGGCCTACAGATGCGGATACGTCATTTAGCTGTTATAGCATTTCGTTCCATTCTCGAAGATTACTTGCTATTAAGATTATGTCATCAGCAAATCTGAGATGGTTCAAGTATATTCCGTCGATGTTTATACCTTTGTTGTCCCATTTAAGTTCCTTAAAAATGTCCTCTAGGACTAGGGTGAACAGTTTTGGCGAGATAGTGTCCCTTTGTCTCACTCCCCTTTGTAGTTTTATTGGGTTCGTTTTCATCTTGTCGTCTATTTTTATTTGAATGGTTGCATTTTCGTATATGTTCTTTATGATGTTTATGTATCTTGAATCGATTCTTGCGTTTTCTAAGGATTGTAAAAGTGCCCATATTTTGACGGAGTCGAATGCCTTCTAGAAATCTACAAAAGCCATATGGAGCGGTACGTTATATTCGGTGCACTTCTGAATTAGTATTCTTATGGTGTGTAGGTGATCTGTGGTGCTAAAGGGTTTTCTGAATCCAGCTAGTTCGACAGGTTGGTAAAAATCGGGTTTGTTTGTTATGCGGTTGGTTATGATTTTTGTTAACAACTTGTAGGTGTGTGATAGTAGGGATATTCGTCGGTAGTTTTCAATATTTGTATTGTCCCCCTTTTTGAATATTAAGTTTACTTCGGAGTTATACCAATCCTGTGGAATTTTTCCCTCTTCAATTATTTTATTAAATAGAATCTTCAATATTTGTTCTATTTTTCTACCGCCAATTTTCAGTATCTCTACTGTAATTTTGTCTTCTCCTGCACATTTATTGTTCTTTAATTTATTTAGTGTCATTCTTATCTCTGAGTTTGTTACTTCTGGAATTTCCTCTGAGCCTATGTTGAGTATGGTTCTTTTTGTTCGTTGTTGCTCTTGTTGTGCGTGTGGCGAGTATAGTTTGGTGTAGAATTCTTTTATGGCTCTGCTTATTTCCTTTTCGTCCTGGACGGTCACGTTTTTCGCGTTTTTTATTTTTATTATTCTTGTTTTGCCTCTTGAGTTTTTTGTTTTTAGTACTTTCATGTTGCAGTTTTCACTTATTGTGTCTTTTATTAGTTTATTGGTGTAATTTCTATTGTCTTTTCTAATTTCCTTTTTCACTTCCTTGTTTAGAGTTTTGAAATTGTCTGTTGTTCGATCTGTCCTTTCTCGTCTTTCTTTGAGAAGTCTCAAGGTATTTGGTTGTAGTTGGGAGGTCTTTGTTATTTTTGATTTTGAGCAAACTTTTTTAACCGATGTGTTTATGGTTTCTTTCATTTTCGTGGCTAGTTCGTTTATTTGCATTTGCTTTATTGTTTCTATTGGTGTTAGTCTTTTTTCTAATTCATTTTGATAGTTGATTTGTTCTTGTGTCAGGGTTTCCGTGGTTGGGTAGCGTTCTTATTTGATGAGCTTGTTGCGTTCTGTTCTCATGTGTATCTTGATCTTCGCTCGTACTAATCTGTGGTCGCTTCCGGTATAAAACTTATTCAATGTTGTCACGTCGGTACATATGTTTTTCCTATTAGAGAGAATATAGTCTATTTTGTTTTTAGTTGTTTTGTCTGGGCTGGTCCAGGTCCACTTACGTTGTTTGGGTTTTTTATAAAAGGTATTGAGGCGGTCTAGATGGCGGATACTACCTATAGGAAAAATGTCCACCTTTTCCTGCGGTTTCGGAATTTTTTGAACTCATATTAATATTGGTGCATTAGATATGTGAAAACTTATCTTAAATTCAATGAACACTGGCTGTATATTTAATGTACATAGTCACCTTAGAAAGTAACTTTAAATTTAATGTATGACTACGTGAAATTTAATGGAATAAATCATTTTAGATTAATGTAAATTACTTTGCATTATATTAAATGCATTTAATAAACGTTTGTGAAATTTGCTTTCAGCACATTTACATTAAATTTAATGCATTTCTTTTTTACAGTATACTGTTGTGATTTTCTCCAAAAAATTAGGTTCCAAAAGATGCTTGGTAAAATTTTTGTTGTTCTTATCCCTTATTTATTTCATAATTCCATATATGCGTTATAGGTGAAGAGCTGGTGACAAAAACATGCAAGAGTTTAGTAATGTCTGAAAATTCAATATGACTTAGTTTAAAGGTGTACATCAGTCAGCACCCACTCGCAAGGTCAGGTATTGGAAGACCTGTCGGCGGTGCTCATTGAAGTTTGTTCATTTCTTACATTCACTTTAAGAGTTTAGTAAAAGTTGTCAATAAAACCAGAGAAATTGATCAGACCGCATTGTTGCGTAACGCCTCGAATCAGCAAGTCGCATAAGTGGTCGCCATAATGATATCGGTCCAAGAGCTTAGTAATGGCTGAAAATTTGCCTACTACTTAATTATTATGTATAATGAAATGAAACACTCAGACTCCAATTTAATGGGACGGACACAGTCAGCAGTCACTCAAAGTGACTATATGATTCGCGCGATACTTACACTCCCTTTTTTATTTTATAAATTTATTTCATTAAAAATACTTAACTAATAAATAGAATATTTTGTACGCCTATATTGGTACTGCAATTATTAAAATTTACATTCCTGAGGATTCCAGGAATATTTTTCACAGCCTCAATATGCCAGATGAGCTCTATTTATTTTTCTCAGTTAATTCGCCTCAAACAAATAACGAACATCTCTTCAATAAGTATCAGAATAAAGTTAGCGGTTTCATCAATTTTGAATTTTAAGGAAGTCACTGAGACTGATATCTACAAAGTTATAATGGGCATAAAATTTAAGGCTCAGGGTGTTAACTACATAAACAGTTTTGTTTTAAAATTATGCTCTCCCTTCTTATTACCATACGTAACATATATGATAAATTTCTGTATTCGTCGTTCTGAATTTCCACAATTGTGGAAAAAAGCATTGTTAATGACGATTTCTAAACCTTCCTTTCCGCAGGAATTTAAGGATCTACGACCTATTAGTATTCTACCTTGTGTGTCTAAAGTCTTGGAATAGGCCATAAACGCTCAGATGACTGAGCATGTTGAGTCCTATAAATTGTTACCTGAAACTCAATCAGGGTTCCGAGAACATCATACATGCTCAACAGCATTAGCGGAGGTTACTGACGATAATTTTGGAGCTATTGATAAAGGTAAAATTACAGTTCTGGAATTGTTAGGTTTTTCAAAAGCCTTCGAGACTCTAAATCACAAGTTACTTCTGGCTATTCTTCATGATGTTGGTAATTCCGAGAAGGCAGTTCAATTTTTTTTTAAATTTTTTGAGCAATAAATATCAGTCGGTTCATAAATTACTATTCAAGCAGGTGTTTGAGGTCATTTTTTGAGCTAATTTTTGCAAAAAAAATCGGCTCCTTGGTTGAGACGTATTTTACCATTATAAAAAGTTATTTAAATTTTATTACAATATATTCACTGAGAATTTATTTTCCTATAATTTTTTTTCAACATATAATTGTAAATTTCAAATATTGCAGTAGCAATATATGCTTACAAAGTATTCTAATTATGCGTTAATCCCATTAAAGTTGGATCTGACTGTTATTTTATTTAATTATAGATAATAGTTAAGAGGCAGATAAATTTTCACCCAATATTAAGCTTTTGAACCGAAATCATTATCGCGACCACTTATGCGACGTGCTCACTCGCTGCGTTTCACAACTATGCAGTCTGATCAATTTCACACATTTTTTCATATTATTAACAAGCGCCAATTTTCATCTTTTATTAAACACTTGTAGTGCATGTACGATTTTCAATGCGCACCGCTGTCATGTGTTCCATTATCTGACCTTGCGAGTGGGTGCAAATTGATCTACACCCTTAATACCAACAAGCGAATCAGCCCAACCCGACTACACTGATCTTTATCAATTTTTGATATGTTGTAGTACTTAAAAAAATAATACATACGTATTTTATTTATCGGCTTTAAGGAACGAAATTCACCCCCAAAATCAATCCTTAAAATTCTTTTTTTCTTTATATCTCAGCTCCTAATGAACATTTTTAAATAAAATTAAGTGTTAAATATTCGTCATAAAAAGTCACAAAGAGGATTTGTATAAGCGGTCATGAATACGCTTTATATTTCAGGATTCTTACGAAAAACTTAATTTTATTAAAAAATCTTCATTAAATGCTGATGCATATAAAAAAATAAATTGTAAAGTTCAACTTTAGGGGTGGTTTTCACCTCTTACAAGTGAATATTAGTATGTGAAAAAAAAGTTTCCTGCACACAGGGCTTATTTAATATTTTGTTTTATAAAACAATTTCAATAGGATCTCATATTATATTAGATATTTACTTTTAAGGGTGCCTTTTTTCACCTTTTTGATACTATTATTGGAAGAAAATAATATATTTGCATTTTTTATAAATTACATTCTCTTTACTCTTTGGATGACTTTTAAGAAAAAAATTTTTTTCCACTTATATGTGATCCATTACTGTAAGGGGTTGTTAATGATATTTAGGGGGCTCTTATTTGGAAAATCCCAAAACACGTCAACCCTATTAATCGATATTGTTAACAAAAATACTATTTATAATACTTTTGACTTCCTTGCCCGATATTCATAACATAATATTAATAAACAATGTTGGTTTTTTTAAATATAAAATAGGGGTTGCAACCCCTTTGGTCATAAATACACCACACATTTGTGTTTTTTATGACGAATATTTTCCAATTGATTTTATTCAAAAATATTCAGTAGCTGCTGAGATATATTGAAAAAAAATTTAATGGTTGACTTTGGGGTTAAATTTCACCCCTTAAAAGTGGATGTCAGCCGATAAAAGAATACCTATCTATTATTTTTTTAAGTACTACAACATAGCCAAAAATTATCAAAATCGGTGAGATCGGAAGGGGTGGTTCTCTTGAACGTCATGTTGAATTTTCAGCCATTACTAAACTCTTACAGGTTTTTGTCATCAGCTTTCCGATTATTATTCTCGTCCCGACCCTAGAGACTTATAATAATAACAGTTATTAGTTTCTTGCCTAACTTAAGGACATGTGATAACTTAATGTTTGATATTTGGCATAAAATGGTAAACACTTATTTTAAAAGTGCCGCATTTTTATTTGTTTCCATGTTCTAAGAAAAAAAAATAGATTTTTATTTCTTATTTATTTTCTTACAAATAGTGAGTATATAATGAGAAAGTATTGATTTAGGTAGCAGTAGTCTTATTATATAAGTAGTATGGTATAATCTTGGTACCTGGAACTATCTAAACACTATATTAATGAAATAATAGAATTACATAAGTTTTTTTTTATTTTCAGGTAAGTGGATTTAAAAATCAATCAGTAGGTAAGCTGCAAATAAATATTATATTTATTACTTTTTTCTTAAGGAGGTCCGTTCACTACCACGTGAGTCAAGTAAGTGTAATACACAGTATCTGACAAATCACATTAGCATACTAATTAAAAATCATATAATATAAAAACAAATATTTTGCCAAGAATTAATCATTGAAATAGAAAATATTATATAAAAAATAATTAACTTGTAAGTGATTTGGCAACATTGTGTTTTTACTGCATGATCATACGCGACAGTCTTACTCTTTCATAATAAATAAGTTTACAAAATAGGAAAATATTTGAAAGTTTCATGATAAAAATGCTGATAAATTTGTAAGTCTCAAATGTATACAATTGCGGCAGAATATAGTGAATAAAAAAAACGTAAATTAGAAGAAAATTTCACTCCACAAAATGTATATGTTCATATCAATTACTAAGTGATAGAGAGAAAATGTATTACTGATGATTTGTGGTGTAAAAATTGTGATATACCTATACCTTTAAAATTTGTCGTTAAAAAGAAAATTTTCAGCTTAGTATTTTTCGTGTAAATTATCTGGAATCTATATTTATATATCTTACAATAATCAATTAATTTGTATTATTTCATAGTATCAATTGGTCAAAGTTTTCTTGTCGAATATATTCAAAGATCTGAAGTGCGCGCTCATGCTACGTTGCCAAACGTTTCGACACCTCTTTAATGCAGTTTGATCTTATATTGTATGTAATGTCTTGTAATTAATATCTCAGTAAACCCTACGGTAAGCTAAATATTCCATTGCAAAAAAAATATCTGAATGTTTTAAAAAGCTAATTTTCAATTTCTTTACACCCTAACCTAATCGACAAATTTTAGTATAACTCAAAGGAAAGTGCCGGCATCCTTATTTCCCATAAGACTCCATACTCTTTTTTTTTTATTTTATTGGTAATTATTCTTAAACAGGAACATTTTGAGAATTTTTCTCTCGGGTTCACTTTCATATATGTATGACACCCATTTTCTAATATCTATCATTAATTCGTCTTCAGGTTCTCCAATTGAATTTATTTGAGAGAACTATATGATATACTAACAAAAATAGATTAATTGACTTGATACTTTTAGATTTTATTTGTGTTGCCAATATGAAATAATAAATCTATGGATTCTTAGCTAAAACCTCAAAATGCAAAAAGCTAACAAGATCCTTGTGTTAAATATTAATGCTTATAATGGTAAGGTAAATACGCAATTTATTGTTAAATCTCACTAACACGGGAAACCGTGTTTATTAATACTTAAGAGAAACCATGAGGCATTGTAATTACAGTAATTAGAAACAGAAATGCAAATGAAACTTATTTCAGTTTATAAGACGCTTCTGGCATTTTCATACAATTTGCCACAAAACAATTTTCTGCCTTGTCGAAACGAAGCCAATCAATAGATGTTGCAGAAATTGATTTGAGTTTTTAAGATGTTAAATCTCTTTTGTATATACCGGAGGAAAAAATTTAAAACTTTATAGTGAAATATTAAATTACAAATAATTTGATCATGGGAAAATTGCCCTCCTTCAGTTGTACAGGGTGAGTCAACGATTGGATGAAGTAGGTTTGTGCCTTTTCGGTGAAATTAACAAAGAAACTATATTTATTGTTTGATACAGTTTATTTTTACGCAGATTTTAAAAATATTTAGGTGAGCCAAAAAACTAGGACAGCATAAAGTTGTATTTTTTTAAATAGAACACCCTATATACGAATCGTATTTTCGATTTAGCTTATAATTTTAAATCTTTTTTATTAAGGGTTTACTATAACAAAACTTTATAGTTTCTGAGATAATCAAGTTTAAAGAAAAAAAGTTACATTTTCAAGCATCAATTCAATCCTAAATAACGTTTTCAATTTTGTGACAAATATATTCAAATTTGGAATTTAGCAAGGCCAAGGACAAGTTAACATAATTTTTACCTAACATTTGCAATAAAAGCTACAGGGTGTTGGACACATCGGCTCAAATTTGAACAAGTTTAAATGAATAAATATCTTTTTTTTTAAACGGTACACCCTGTATATTTTCATGTTATTTAATAGAGTAATAAAAACCCTAAAAGTTTTGTTCAATATATCATGTACCTATTTATAATAATTTTTGAGATATTTCAGTTTTTCTTATTTTCCATACTTTTTTACAGAAATAGTCTTCATTATCATAGTAGCCATGTAAAATAATAAAAAGAAACTACAGAAACAAACAGAATGTGGTTAAATATGATGAAATACATTATTCGTTATATTACAACGGCAATAGTTTAATTAAACATAATGTGAAAAAATTAACACAACAATAACGACAAGGCAAATACATATTTACTTTTATACTAAATTGAAACAAAAAAATTACCTATTAAATACTGAGATTAATTATTTCTTTTTAATAAGTGTTCGAATAAACGACCCTCTTGTGCAATGCACAAATTTATATATACAGGGTGTATATTTTCATGTTATTTAATAGAGTAATAAAAACCCTAAAAGTTTTGTTCAATATATCCTATACCTATTTATAATAGTTTTTGAGATATTTCAGTTTTTATAATTTTCCATACTTTTTTACAGAAATAGTCTTCATTATCATAGTAGCCATGGCAAAAACAATGTAAAGAACATTTTTCTGTGTGTCAAATTTATAACCGCAATCGCTTCTTTTGGATTTTATGTAGTGTAGTTTGGTTTTTTTTGCATTCATCTTATATTGTAAAATGAATTTTCCAAAGAATGAGTTAATAGATATGATTTATACAATAGGAGAGGCTCAAAAAAATTGCCTTGTTGCTCAAAGAATTTACAAAATGAAGTATCCTGATCGACGCCAGCCTAATACCCATACTTTTCAAAACTTAATGCAAAGATTTGATTCTTCTGGTACTGTTGATTATCCAAAACGTAAAGTGGTCAACAAACCAGTAACTAATAAAGAAAAAGAACTACAAGTATTGTTAAATGTTCAGGAAAATCCTTATATTGGTAGCCGTCAGTTAGCAGCATTGTGTGAAACATCACAATCCACCGCTAATCGTACTACCAAGAAATATAGGTGTCATCCATATCACTTGGAATTACACCAAGAAGTGCATGGACAGGATTTTGAAAGTCGTGTAAACTTTTGTCGTACAATAAATGCGGAGATTCAATTAAATCCAAATTTATTATGCAAGGTAATGTTTAGTGATGAAGCTACTTTTAGAAGTAACGGTGCCGTAAATAGACGCAATATGCATTATTATGCCACAGAAAACCCATTTTGGATTAGAGAGGTGCAACATCAAAACCACTGGTCATTAAATGTTTGGTGTGGTATTCATCATAATCGAATTATTGGACCCCACTTTTTTAATGAACCACTAAATGGCCATAGTTACCTGAACTTTCTACAAGAAGAACTACCCCAACTGCTTCAAGGTCTCGATAGGGATGAGCTCGATAGTATGTGGTTCCAGCACGATGGTGCGCCTCCGCATTCGTGCGTTTTTGGACCAACGATATCCGCAAAAATGGATTAGACGTGGGGGTTTCATTGAATGGCCACCAAGGTCTTGCGACATCACCCCATTAGATTTCTTCCTATGGGGTTATATTAAAAATAAGGTGTATGTTAATCCACCAACAAGAGTGGAAGATATGCGAAACAGGATTAGGGATACCTGTAGAACAATAACGCCACTAATTTTGTCCAGGGTCCGAGAAAATCTGCAAAAAAGACTAAATTTGTGCATTGCACAAGAGGGTCGATTATTCGAACACTTATTAAAAAGAAATAATTAATCTCAATATTTAATAGGTAATTTTTTTGTTTCAATTTAGTATAAAAGTAAATATATATTTGCCTTGTCGTTATTGTTGTGTTAATTTTTTCACATTATGTTTAATTAAACTATTGCCGTTGTAATATAACGAATAATGTATTTCATCATATTTAACCACATTCTGTTTGTTTCTGTAGTTTCTTTTTATTATTTTACATGGTTACTATGATAATGAAGACTATTTCTGTAAAAAAGTATGGAAAATAAGAAAAACTGAAATATCTCAAAAACTATTATAAATAGGAACAGGATATATTGAATAAAACTTTTAGGGTTTTTATTACTCTATTAAATAACATAAAAATATACAGGGTGTACCATTTAAAAAAAAAGATATTTATTCATTTAAACTTGTTCAAATTTGAGCCGATGTGTTCAACACCCTGTAGCTTTTATTGAAAATATTAGGTAAAAATTATGTTAACTTGTCCTTGGCCTTGCTAAATTCCAAATTTGAATATATTTGTCACAAAATTGAAAACGTTATTTAGGATTGAATTGATGCTTGAAAATGTGACTTTTTTTCTTTAAACTTAATTATCTCAGAAACTATAAAGTTTTGTTATAGTAAACCTTTAATAAAAAATTTTTAAAATTATAAGCTAAATCGAAAATACGATTCGTATATAGGGTGTTCTATTTAAAAAAAATACAACTTTATGCTGTTTTAGTTTTTTGGCTCACCCTGTAGAATCCTAAATATTTTTAAAATCTGCGTAAAAATAAACTGTATCAAACAATAAGTATAGTTTCTTTGTAAATTTCACCGAAAAGGCACAAACTTACTTCATCCAATCGTTGACTCACCCTGTATATGTAATATTTTCAAAACTTTTTCTTCTGGCTATAACACTATACCTTTTTATCAACTGTTTTTCAAAAAGAAAGATGTCCTCAACTATATTCTTGTTATTTATTACTAACATTTTTTTGTCTATGTAGGTCAATTACTTCGAAATGGTTCTACCGATTTCAATAATATTTTTTGCTTAAGATCAGAAAGTCCTGGTTTCATATCGTTTTGGTCAAATTTGGTTCAGTAAAATCCAAGATGCTTTCCGCCAAAATCGGTGAGGCGGAGTTCTCATAGTCGCAGATTATTATAAAT
Organism: Diaprepes abbreviatus; assembly: GCA_034092305.1. Classification (NCBI taxonomy): domain Eukaryota; kingdom Metazoa; phylum Arthropoda; class Insecta; order Coleoptera; family Curculionidae; genus Diaprepes; species Diaprepes abbreviatus. The sequence continues at coordinate 12,387,388 of JASJET010000228.1, read as the reverse complement.
CCTAAATAATTTTTGTTTAAAATTAACATTACGGAATAAAAATTTCCCGATTTTGTCTGAATTGGTATTGGGGTATTTTTGGATGACGAATTCAATATGGCCAGCTAAAAACATTATGTTTTTCATAAATTTGCTAAGTTGGTATTGGGAGGTTTTGAAGCTTGTAGATTACAAATTTAAAGTTAATTTCTTAAAATTAAATATTGCGGATTAAATATAAGTAATGTTGAACCTCCCTCCACTATTCAAAACTAAAAGCCTCAAACCTGGAAATTTTATAGGATATATGAAGATTCTGGATACAATACCAACAGAATCCATATCGAAACTAACAGATACCATATCGATTAGGCATGATTTTAACATGTTCTATGAAGTCGTAACTGACTGCTATCAAGCGAACGAAGAGGGAATACTTCGTCTATGAAAGAATTCAGTGGTATGGTTTATAGACGGATCCAAGATGAAAGAAAGGGCTGGAGTAGGAGTATCAGGCCCAAGATTCGGGCTTGCCCAAACCCTAGGAAGCACCCTAATATCTTCGAATGAGAAATACATGCAATCCAAATCTTCGTTTATGATATAGAAACACAAAGAAGGTCAAAATATACATATTTTCAGATAGCCAAGCAGTGCTTAAAACTCTCAGATCAAACATCCATTAGTCTAAGTTGACTTGGAACTGCAGGCAAGCTCTAAAGCAATCAGCAAGAAAAAACTCCACCCTGATGTGGGTGTCAGGACACAAGGGAATCAAGGGAAACGAGAAAGCGGAGAGCTTGGCAAAGGCAGCGGCAAAAACTTCTTTTTTAACTAATAATTTTTTTGTGTACTGTAAAAAAACCACATAATCTAATATTTTTTTGTATACTGCTAAAAAAGCCACATAATTCAATAATTAAAGTGGAATAAGATGCCTGATTTCAGACAAGCGAAAAAATCCATCACCGAAGAACGCCAAAATGCCTCTCGATTTCTCAAAAAGCGGTATCAAATTAATAATAAATATCTTCACAGTACCCTGCTCTCTGAGCTACCATCTCAAAAAATTGGCAAATCTGAGAGTGACACTTATCATTTCTGCCATAAGGCAGCTAAAAGAGCAGTATATCTGCTATGTGAATGCGTGTCACTATTCTGCAAAAGACTTAAATTCCTATTTAAAATCCATAATCGGCAGATTTATGCTAAAAGGCTAAAAATTGGTAAAAAATTTATTGATAAGTGAACTTAATAGCGCGTTTCTAGAATATTGTAAAGATGGCTACAAGAAGGTTCCGTTAAAATATTTCCACGATAGGTTTATTACAAGAAGATTAAAAACTGAAAAAACAAAAAAAAAATTTGATTAGTGGATTTTCTCTGTTTTTTTAGCCATCACTTTCTTCATATTATTTCGTTTCCACTTTTTTTACCTTTTTGAATTATTTCAATTACTTAAAGACCAGCTGAAACTAGAAAGGATTAAATAATTTATTTTTATAAAAGATCTAAACACAAAATTTCTTCACAAAGATAATCTTAACTGCCTTAAAAGAAATAAAACACAGAATAGAAGCTGTGTAAACAATACAATATGATATAAGAATAAAGTCAGTTAAAAATACCAACTCTTCTAAATCTAAAAATTCTCTCCTTAATTGCTATTAGGTAGACAAGAAAGTAATTTCGGTTATGTAGTATGTAATAAAACTAATTTTTATATAAAAAATAAACTTTAATCATTTATATATTTTCCATTTTGTTAAACGACCTTCTGTCATCTTTCTTACAGCTTCATGATCCTGTGCTCACTGAAATTTCCGTCTTTATTAGCAAAAAACTGAACCAATTGTAAAAGTTTTATCATTCAAAAAGTTTTACGAACTTCGAAATAAAAAGTTCAGATGGTGTCAGATCTGTACTATATGGAGGATATGACAACACTTCGCAACCAAGCTCTGGTAATTTCCCACGAGTTACTAAAGATGAGTGTGGCTTTGCATTATCATAATGCAACACAATACTTCTGCGATTTGGCAATTCGGACCATTTTTCTTCGATTGCTTCATCCAGTTTCATTGGATGATGGTCAATATCTGAACTGTTTGTCCAGCCTCTTTGAAGCAGCTTAAAATACAAATATTTTAGTACCACCAAATTGACAGCATGATCGTTTTTAAATGCAATTCAATTTAGATATAGTTTGAGCTGATTCATCAAGCTTGAACCATAATCGTTTTCGAATGATCTTACTATAACTGAATAATAATTTTTCATCATCAGTGATGATTCCTTCTAAATGAATTTCTTTCAATTCATACGGAACCCAAATATCGATTTTCTCAACGAGTCCAAGACCTTTTAGGTTATTTTCTGTTATTGTATGCGACACATTTACCCTTTTCTTCAACAATTATATGACGATTCTCATCAATTACAGCTTTGATTTGGTCATCATCCATTTCAGTCGAATGTTGGTCACCTTTCAAGGAAAATTTCCAGAAAGAAATTTTTAAAACTATTTCTGAAATGTGCGTTTTCTTATGCAGTGAAACGATAAACTTCATATATTTCTTTGTGAGCCTCAACAGCTTTCTTTCCTATACAGAAATAACAAAGTGCAATATGTAGAAAATGTGAGTTTCTGCACTCGAGGTTAAAACTGACCCTAAACTAACAGTTAAAATAAAAAAATACGTACAAGTTACTCCTAAAGTAACCTAAATGTGACTAATATAAAATGTCAAGAGGAGAAAACTATAACACTAAACAAAAAGTCTTTCTTGCCGACTTAGTACAACACCGATTTCAAAAAAGTAAATCTCCAATAATTAAATTGATTACAATTGTAAACAGTTTATAATAATTTTTTTGTTGAGTTAAGTTTTTTTTTTAAGTCGGTTTAGTTTTTTCCTTAAATAAATAATTTAGTTAATACTTTCCTTGAGCTATAGAATTAGTAAATAATTTTGTTGATACTTTCCTTGAGCTATAGAATTAGTTTTTAAAATATCATTGTTAGAAGAGACTATAGTACTGTATGACAAGTATACCATGATTTTTTTAAAGAAAAGTCTCTCTCAGAATTGTTATGTACGGAAAAAATTGGACGAGAAAGTCATTATGATATTAATAAAATTATTCTAATCCGTTTTTTTAATCAACTTCTAAGCCATACTTTTTGATATTATTTATCATTTTCTTCTTAAGGCAATGAGCTATTTAAGCATTACTACAAACCCATCTGTGTCTTTATATAATCCCAGTTTGAGCGTCTAAGTTTTGTTAATGCAAGGAACCTTATTTATTAAAACCATGAAGCATGGTAATTAGGAATAGAAATGCAAATGAATCTCATTTCATTCTAAAGACGCTTCTGTAATTTTCATGCAATTTTCTGTAAAGCAATTTTCTGCTGTGCTGAAATGAAACTAATCAACGGATACTGCACACATTGACTAGGCATTTTAAAGTATTTTTACATCAGTCACCGATTGAGCAGGAAATTAATTTTGCATTGCAGCCTGCACGTGTAACAAGCAAGATTTAATGAGCTAACAAGAGACCAGTACCTAAAAACATGGTGTGTGTAACAACGACATTTTAATTTTAAAGTAACAATAAAAATTAATCATATATTACTGGTAAAACAATAATAATATCTTAGTGCGAAAGTTGAATTAAATTTTGAATTGTTGAATTGGTCTTTTTAGGAGACGCATCGCTTCTGAATGGATGTTCTAGAAATTAAAATTTCAGTAAAATATCAAGAAATATTCTACGATCGTAGAATTAGTCTAGTAAGCTACACCTTTTTCTTCACGATTTGTGTAAATTTTTAAGTTTTCTAATACTTTGGTATATGCAAAGATATCGTTTCACTGTTGATATTGTACAGTATGACCTCCAAAATATCTGCAGGATTTACATTATGCCGACATTGGAATTTATATTTCATATGGAGAGTTGTTCCTTATGAGTTTTGCTCTTGGTTCATTACAGCTCTACTGATGAGATCATTAATATGGGGAGATAAGCTTAATGTGAGTGAAATAAACTATCTGTCTATCTTTTTTTTCCCTTTAAACGACCTGAATGAGAAGAAAAGCGGTAGCTTGGTTAACTAATTCTACTTTTTAAAACATAAATATCTACATATTTTATTTTAAGAATAATAAGTTTTTATATATTAGTCACATTTCAAAACAACAAGAATGTTGGTTCAAGAAGTTTAAGGTACGACAATCACTGCCTAGCATCAAAATAGTTGGAGAAGCTGCATCTGCAGACACTTCAGCAACAATATATCCATAAAAATTATGAAAGTTAATTGTTGATTGCAGATACGAACCTGAACAAGTGTTTAATGCAGATGAAACTGCTCTGTTTTGGAAAAGAATGACAAATGAAACTTTCATATTCAAAACAGAAAAGTCCGCTTTTGGATTTAAGATTACTATTCCATATTTACGGTTTCTGTATTCGCTGTATATTTATGGAACGTATCCCCCGCGAATAAGGAGCTTTTACTGTATTATAAGATAAAAAAAAAACGTTTAATATTTAATTTCTGATGTTTCAATACATTTTTTGCAGTCTGTCTTCTGAAATAAAATTTTGCAAGCTTTTATGTTACTCCACAACAGACATGAAACGGAATTGAAAAAAGAAATTACAACGTTAATAGCTGCTACGAAACTCTAATATACTGCGTGTGCGATTAAAATTATGATTTTTGTATATAATCAATTGAGTATTTAACATAAATATATATTTTAATTGCCTCTTTGAAGACCTGGTGAGTGCGATCAAACATAATAAGACACTATATTATTTAAATTATATTTCTCATTGACATTCTAAAAAACAAACTTTTCAAAGATAGGATTAACATCCAATGACATTCATTTGAAGACGAAGGTAATTATAAATTTTGAAAAAATTGCAAATTAATTCATTAATTTTTAATATTAAGAACTGAGTACTGTATTAAGTGCCTAGAATATATTGAAAATTGGATGTAGTGGGTCCAACAAACATTTAAACTATTAAAATATTGAACAATGTTTAGCATCTGTGAGAGATCGCTATATCTTCACCAAAACTCACATCTCCATCTTTGGCCAAATTATAAAGGTTGTGCAAATATTAAACAGTAAAAGTTTCATCACTTTACCTTAGGGTACTTTATATTAGGTTCTATAATGTAAGGCAATCCATATTGACAATCCATGAAATCTCCCTGTTTATCATCATCCTTAAATTATTGTTTAATAACTATTTTGTTGAGTCAATCTAGACATTGAATATTTTATTTATTTTAAAAGCCAAAAGTTCAAATAAACGGTTTGCGTTTTCTGTAATAATTTCAGATCTTATACCATCACTTGTGATTTTTTGCCTTTTTTGCTACTTAATTTTTATTAATTGATGTCAGAAAGCTAGACTTTAAATTATCTTTTATTTCATCATTTATACTCGTATGTTGGCAATTTTGTATTTTATTACTAACGTTTTTGTTGACACTTGTAAAATGATGAACATTAAATAGAAAATAAGAGTTAGATTGGTAAAAGTATTTTTGTCTCCGAAATTTATTTCGGCTGATTTTGGTTTTTGTGTAGAAATTGCTAATTTTTTAAAGCATCCTAAATTTTTTTCTGAGTCGTATTTATTTGGTGATATTTTAATTTAATAAAGGTGTTTCTGAACTTTCTTTATAAAAATGTTAAGTTTAAGAGTAGACTAATGTAAAGTTGGAACAATGATATAGTTAACAACTAGCACAAGAGCCAAGCTGCTGGAGAAATTTCGTCAAAACATGAAACGTCCGACTTCCTCATTTTAGAGTCAAAGAGAGTGGATTAAGTAAATAAGTTTATCAAGAAATATTTCCTGAATATATATTAAATTAAACTTAGCTATATTGTTAAGGGATTATTTAAATATTTTATTTTCATTCTCATTTGAATGAAAATTAAAAAGAAAACAATGTAATCATTATTGCTCATTTATTCTGTACTGAAAGTTAGCATGAAAATCCACTGGGTTTATAGTTACAATTATTTTTATTATGAGCTCCGGTAATTTTTATATTACCCCATTCAAAGTCCGAACAGCCAGTGGAACCACATATAATTTCAACCGCTGTGGATTTCGACCCTGTCATTGTACCTAAAAAATAATAATAATTATTTGCTCGTTATTTTGCTTTTGGTCAATAAACATATAATTATATTACTTATATAATAATCACAGTTTGCATTATACTATCTGCTTTTTCCTACAAAACTTTTACATTTTAGATTTATTTTCTTAAAATAAATCAACAAATTGAAGTTTTTAACTTTAATTTAATGATAATACATGTAAGCGAGAGGAATAAATTTTTTTAAAGTTTTTCTACCTTTAAGAAACAATGTCTAAATTTTAATTTAAAATTATAAAACATCCCTAATTCAATACTAATAGTCTGAGAGCTGAAGGACAAAGAAATTTTTATTTTTAGCCGTTCAATTTCATTTCGTTTCATTAGGAACGTATTTCCTAATAACAAAATGAAAAGTCAGACCGCGCGACTGCGCCGTTGTTAATAACAGTATCGTCATTAATAAAAAATTTAAATTATTTATAGCTAGCTGATATTGAGGCAGGTGTTGTTTATAATTGGATAAAAATGAAAAATATTGTCAGGCTCGTTCTCGATGTCACCTTAATCGTCAGATCAATATGTAAATGCGAAAAAAAAAAGAATTTTTTAATTTATGTATAGTCCTCTGAAATTAATATATGTTATAAAAAATGGATAAACATGCTCAAAAATAATCGTCAGGCTGCACAGTGTCGTCGCAAAAGTTGTCAGACTGCGATATGAAAGCGGCGACCGCGCGCAACAAGAAATCTCGATGCGCAACATATTTATCTACGTGGAATTTTTAAAAAATCAAAATTTCAGTAAGAAATAAAGAAATCTTTCTGCCGTTTTTAAATAGTTTGTTATATATGTAATTCTCCTTTCAGGCAGAGAATATGAAAAATATATGAACAAACAGTTTATAATTTTATGGTTCATATATCAGTTATTTCCTGCTAATGTTGCTCTCGGTCCGATACAGCTCCACTGACGAGATCATGAGGTGATCAAAACGCGTATGGAGAGAGGACCAGAGCGATATTTGCAGGAAATAAACTGTTATTATATATATATATATATATATATATATATATATATATATATATATATATATATATATATATATATATTACTGAAAAGTAAATAATATAACTGAAATTGAATATGCCTTGGCGCGCAATTAATTTAAATGACTACATTTAAATACGAATAAGTTCAATTTACTTTTGATATAGGTAAATACCAGTTATTTTATTCCTGCTCGTCATTATCACTCGGTACTAAATTTTCTATTCCGTCATTATTTAATTGGTTTCAATTTATTGGCCGCTTTTTAATCCAAACAGGTGTAAACTAAATGGCACAGAACACATAATTTGTGATATGGTTATAGGATACCATAGCTTACCTTCTACACCATTTATTTTTAAATTTTTAATTAGAACATTGCTGGTTGTCTCACCACTTGGGTAGTTTTCTTGAATGTAGATGCCAACTCTTTCAACACCTAAAAGTTTTTTTTTTTAAATTACAGCAATACTAATTTTTTATTCGGAACTTATCAAAAGTCTATAAAATAACAGAAGCAAAGTAAGTAAAACAAATGAAAAAAATAATTTTTTAGGCGTTTTAGTCAGTATATGGTTTTGCTTCCTAATGGTTTGGAAATGCACAACCAAGTTCACTGAGAAGGTATAACTGATCTATTTTCTGTGGAAGTTCATTATTTTAGATGGTCAGTTTTGTTTGTCTGTCTGTTTTTTTTTGTTATCATATTGGTATAATTTATATTACATACATCAACAATTAAATGCTTATATTGAGATTTTAAGGATAAAAACCTAGAGATAGATAAAAGGAACAAAACATTCTATTTTGGCCGGTTTAATCATTTTTTTAACCTTGTATTTTCTAGGTTCAAAACTTACGGTTGTACATGCCATCTTAAGGCCTGTACTATTAAGTTAGACCTTGTTAGTGAATTAGAAGGTTAACCTTAAAAGTAGAATAAATATTTAATATCATAAAATCTATAACATGACAACCATCAGTGTTTAATATTTCTGGTTCCAAAGATGGAAAAATCAACTTCAAAATAGAGAAAATACGATTTTAATAGTTTCCCAAATTAAATTGAAATTCATCAAAATGTGTTAGAAAGAATTTACAAAAATTTGAATGGATACTTGGAAGAAACCGTTTTTAAACTTACCTTTTAAACTAATATTATGGTAGGTAACGTCTTCAATTAGTCCAGGACCAGCAGTATTATGATTCTTGATATGAATACCGTTATCACCGCCAATCATGCGACAATTTTTAAAAGTAACATTTTTAGCAGTAGATGATGTTATTGGTTTGTTACCAAAAGCAACCTAAAATTAAAAATTTGCATAATTTCTAAGAATATTGACTTAAAATAAAATCATGATTAGTTGCTGAGGTTCTCATTTCTCTTTAGCTATGCTTAACTTAAACCATTACCTAAGATAAGATATTTCATTGATCAAAAGAATTGTACAGATCAGTTACAGTTTCATGGCAAAATAACACCTTGTAGATTTCTATAACATTTTTCTTTATAGTATTTAAACTTTCGAAGCTTAAAAAGTTAGGTTTTATCTCATTATCTAAATTGTTAAAGAGTTTATGCTTTGCATTATCAAAGAAAATGCGTGCCTCTTTAGTTCGTTCGTTTTTGTTAAGATGGGGTGGTCTATATCATCTTACTACGTTGATTAATAATTTATTCGTGTGAATCTCTAAAAGTTTCTATTTGTATTTAACTGAATATGAATAGAATAGCTTAGCTTCTTTGATTCAGAGATAATTATTTAGGCAATTTATTTCCGATTTTTTCTAGTTATTTACGTTTCTCATAGAGGTGACCTTACTTAAGGTCTAGTAACCCTTCAGTAGTACTACTAGTACTACAGAAGGGTTAGATGTATAGATTGACCTCTATGCTTGTTCTCTGGCAGGTTTCACACTGTCAATGCCTGTAACTCTCTAATACATATCAGAGAAACTCGTTTATGTTCTGCCAGTTAAATGTTAAAAAATTGCTTGGTTACTTGATAATAACAATTTGACAGCAGTGGCCGATCCAAGGGGGAGCGATCGCCCTCCCCCCGCAAAGCTTCGAATTCAGGAAAATAGACCCAACAATGCCACTTACATTAGGAATATCAATGTTGTTGGCACTCCCTCCTCCAAAAGTTCTGAATTCATAAAAATAAACCCGACGCTGTTTCTTATCTAGGAATATGAATATTTTTGGCATTTTCCCCCCTCCTCTCCCGTCGGCAACTTGTGTTCACATGCAATCACTCCCTAGACCCGACACTGTCTCTTACGTAGGAATGTGAATGTTGTTGACATCTCTCCTCTCATCGACAACTCGCTTTTGCTTGCGATCGCTCCGCCTCCAACAGCTTCAAAATCAGAATTGCTGGCTTTTTCCTCCGCCGTCGGCAACTTGCCCTCACTTGCCGTAGCATTTTTATGATATCACCGCCCCCTCCCCCAAGAGAGAGGCTGGATCCGCCACTGTTTGGCAGGCCTTTTTTGAGGAACATGTGTGAATTAGATTTCAACTTAGCAATGAGACGAAATTTTACCTAGCGACTTTAAAAATCTATATGTCAGATCTAGAGGCATTAAAAATCTGCATGAGTGTCCAGAAAGTGATCCACAGACTCCTTATTTCATCTCAGATCTATGTAATCGAGAAGTGACCCTTCGTAATGTTATTCATAGTTTGATGAACCTATATTATCATTTCAAAAGGTTATTGGAAATTTTTAACTAGAATCTCTTTTAATTCTCTCCTCTTAGCTCATGCTTTAACACAAATTATAGTTTACTCACTCTATCGTCTTTATAACGCCTCAAAAAAATTTTGCCAGTTTTTCGAACCGAAAGAAATTTTTGATCAGTTGAGCATTAAACAATGATGAAATTTTCGCACTCTATTCAACTTTCAATAATGATGGATCTTATTGCAAGTGGTCCGTTCTGTTCTAATATTTTGCTCGAATAGAGTATAAAAAATGCTTACCGAGAAACTTAAACCATGAGATCCGTGACATTCTAAATCATTAAAGATGTAATTGTAACCATCATTTATTGCAACACAATCGTCTTGGTTATAGATAACTGAATGCTCAATTACAACATTGTCAGAAGTATTAACATCAAAACCATCTGTATTTTTAGCTTCATAACCGTCTGGACGAACACCCTAAAAACATAATAATAATAAACCCTAAAATTCTTTTAATTAGAGAAATCTAATTTATGTATTTTTATCAAGATTATTATTATTTATTGTGGACCTGCTTTGTTTTTTTAGGTTGCCTAATAATGATATTAGGCAACCTAAAATAAACAGTTTTCGAGACAGTGATAAGTGAAAATTTAATTTCTTACTTTGCTTTATTCTAAGCAGTATCATTTAACACAAAAATAATTTTAAATATATGTATAGATTTAGCCTTAAAAAAAAGTATGTGTATGGTGTGTATGGTACATGTATGAATTGTGGGGACCGACAACCATTTCTTTCTAGTTGAAGCAAGTAATTATGTATTATGCTGAGGTTTTCCATGTCCCCTCTTTTGTTCATGGAAAGTGGCTCGTTGTTTATGTGAATCATTTCCGGGAAGACTATTTTATGAAAGTCGTTTTCTTTTGCCAAAATTTGCGGTCTCTCAAAGTTCAACATATGACCCTTATTTAAAAGATCCTCGGCGAAAGCACAAGAAACCACTTCTCAATTACAATCATTGTTATCGAAACTAATTCTACCTGAAAGGTTTCTGAAGATTTGATCTATGTATACTTGGTCACAATTAAGATATAGAATCTTATAAATAATGTTCCAGTTTCTTTCAGTGATACGGGTGTTTTAGTTCTCGAGTAAAGTAAAGCCATTGTTTTGATTTGTTTTGTAGCAATTTTAATGAAAAACTTGTTTGAGTCTAGGAGTTAAATTTTCAATAAAGTGCAGCGACATATAGGTTAGTTGTTGGACCACGTTGTTGTTTTCAACTGACAGTGACAATTGAGTTATTTGCATATGTATTAATGAAGGTTGGCTTGCCCTTTTAAAAATATTCTCTGATATGTCATATTGTGTGTTATATAAGAATTTATTGATAATTTAAAGCGGACCTAAGTTTTGTCAAAAAATTGTTATAAGTATTTGTACATTTCTAAAGGCAGGGTGAGTGAGTTTAATTGCTCTCCTTTTAATTTCCAATGTGAGGCTAGTTTTCATTTTTGATGGGTGATACGATTGGAAATTTATAAATCTGTTTAAGCAAATAGGCTTCCTGTACCACCCGGTTTTTAAAATGTTTGTTTCTGGGTTTGGTAACAACAAGTCCAGGAATGGTATGCTATGTGATGAATCTTTCTTTTCGACTGTAGATTAGAGAGTGAAGTTGTATGAGTTAAATATTTCGAAAGTTTCATCTATACTGTGTGTCGGAAGGGCAAGAAGGAGATCATCCAAATACTTGTTTCCAAAAGAGATATAAAAAGGAAAGTATTGTATACAGTCTTTAATAAGATAATCTAAAACATAATTAACTAGTATTGGTGATAATTCGCTTCCCATAGGGGTTCCGAAGATCTGCTTATAATAGGTATTACAGAAAACAAAATATCCGTTGTACAGAAATTGGATATATCATTCCAATGGTCATACTTTAAGGACCAGTTCAAACGGTAAATTAGTGAAAAGAGAGACAACGTCACAACAATGACATAGTTGTCAGGCAATTAGCGGTTATTAATAAATGTATTGAAAGAAAAGGAATCATTGACATAATAATTATTTTCTGTATTATAAGTTAAAGCAAGTAGGTAGGTGATGTAAGTGACTGAGGTGCCATTAGGTAGTTTAATGAAGACACGGTGGGTCTCACTGGTAAGCCATGCTTATGAATTATTGGTAAAGAGTTGCAATAGAATTATATCTATACATTTTTGTAGCCTGCTCATCATCAATATATAATATATATATATATATATATATATATATATATGCAGTTTAGTATAATATGAATTACTGTTGCGTAATATTGGCTCACCAAATATTTTACTGAATAAACAAATACTTTTGGATTTGTTTACTACCCATATCAATTTTATAATTATGATTACGATAAAGAATATTACAATTTATAAACTTCAGCTCTACAATTGTCTATTTACATTACATTCTCGAAACCAGCGATAGCAATATTATGAATATTAAATACAATTCCTATTTTTTCAAATTAATTTATATCTTGTGTGAATATAGTTTTAAGTTATAATTAGAATCACTTACAGGGTCTCCAGCACGATTATCGATGAGGAATCCGCTAATATGTAGATTTTTAGAATTTTTTACAGACACACAATTTGAAGGAGAGTTTAACAAGTTTAGATATTTTATTTGAGAATTTGTGGCCTCAATGCTCATAAAATATGGTCTGACGTCTGTACTATGGCCATGCCAGTATTTTTCTCCTTGTCCATCAATTACGTGCCCTAAAAAGCATAAAAAATAATATAGAACTTAAATCATAAAGAAAATAGAAACTTTTCGAGAGAAGTATAATTTTAGCGAAATATTAAGTGTGTCCAAAAAAAGGAAAAATGATTCTACCTACATGTTAAACCAAAGATTGTAAATCGTTTAAAAAAAAATTAAATCATCATGATTTCGGAGTAACAGGAGATAATTCATTTTATTTCATTTGTTTTTGGATGTATAAAGTTGAAATTTGGAATGAAGAATAAGATTGATAGATCAGCATAAAAGACATGGAGCGGAATACAATCAAGTCCGGCAAAGAGTTCAAGGAGAATGAAATTTTTGCCATGCACATAGATCATTCTACTCCGACGTACAACTTTGAAAATAAACTCACAACACACATATTAAGTCAAGATAAGTGGGTAAAAGGTCCTCCAAGAAGAGTCTAGGAGCAGAAATATTCGTCTTAAAATTAGGAACACAGACTTTGATACCTATGGATAGACTTCTCACAGTTATTTGGGTTGAAATTGCAGACATCCAATATTGAGCACAGAGAATAAAAAAGAAGTGAATTACTGACAAGTAAGTCCATTATCTTCTTTGATAGGTAAGGTTCAATAAAAGCAGTACCTTTCCCTAATATAACTTCTAAGTTAGTAAGGACTATGAAATTGTCCGAAATAACCGAGAAGATAAAAATATATGGACTGTTAAAAAGGGCTATTATTTAGCCATTATACGTCGTTTTTGCAAGGCTATACGAAAACAAGTCAGAAATATGACAAGACAGTAGTTCGCTCTATCACCAGTTTACACTTCGCTCATTGTTCGTGAGTTTTTAGCTAACATACATCTAATATACTTTGACAAGCCAGATATAGTGTGCGACTTCTGCTGAAGCTCAAGTTGTTATGGCAAGGACATAATTTTAAAACTATTGAAGACATAAAAGGGCATTTGCTACCTGAATTTAATTCTATATCACAAAGTGCAAATAAAGAAACGTTTGAGGACCAGAAAAAACAATGGCATAGTTGTATGAATTCAAATTTAGACGGGCCAGAGTTACCTTCATTCCGAAAGTGGGGAAAAAGAACACTACACACCCTAAATTCCTGCGACCCATCAGTCTCACATCATTTGTTTTAAAAACAAAAGAAAAAGCAACAGATAATTACATCAGAACAGAAATTCTTGAACAGACGCCAGTGCACCCTCATCAACATGCGGATAGGTCTATGGAAACCGCATGGATAGAATTAACAGATGAGATTCAGGAAGCCTTGAACAGTAAGGAAACTATAATATGTGCATTTCTTGATATAGAAGAAGTTTCTGACAACACTACATGAGGCAGTCAAACGAACACTTGATGAGAGGGAAGTGGATGAAACAACGTCCAACTGGATAGCATCACTCCTCTCCACTTGAATAGCAGACACAGAGATAGGACATGATACTATCGCCCTCTGTACCATCAAAGAATGCTTTCAGGGGGGAGTAGCCTCTCCACTTATGTGGAGCTTAGTTGTAGATCGACTCCTCTGTGATCTGACTATCCTTGGCATATCTTGTCAGGGCTATATCGATGACGTGGTCGTGATCGCAAGAGACAAATTCGTGAATACCCTCCGTGACATCGTTCAAGGTGAGCTTGAATAGACTAGGGAATGGTGCCAGATGATGAAACTAAACATCAACCCCACCAAAACCACCCTAGTAGTCTTTATAAGGAAAATAAACATCAATCTGAAAACCGTTAAAATGGATAGGAATGTTATTGAGTGGAAGTCAGAGGTTAAATATCTGGTATTGACTCTAGATAATGAACTCCTCTGAAATAAGCACGAAAATAAGTAATTAATAAGGCTACAAAAGCCTTGATGGTCTGTAGAAACTTTGCGGGGAAAAGATCGGATAGTGAGACAATCATCACATATGGGGCAGTGATCTGGAGCAAAAAAACGAGTCTGACTAATACAAGAGCTAGCCTCTTGAAAGTTCAAAGATTGGCCTGTGCGTGTATAATCGGGGCAATAAAAACCTGTCTAACTGCCGCCATGGAAGTAACCTAAACTTCACACCCCTACATATACATGTAGGGAATATGGTGAAGAGGGAAATTTATAGAATGATGAGAAATGAGGTCATAAAACCAAGGCCCAATCTCTTATCCAGAAATAACAAGTCTGGGGCATGCCCCAAGATGAAGTGAAAAGAAATTCAACTTTGCGAAACCCTTGAGCACAAAGTTGAGTCGCAAAAGCGAATATGACAGAAACACCATTGAAAAACTCAACAATAAATCTATTAAATGGTATACAGATTGCTCAAAACAACGGAGGTACCTGGAATAGTAGTGTATGGACCCGGTACCAGCCACTACGAAAGCTTGGGTAACTCACCAGGCATTTTCTAGGCAGAAATGCATGCCATTAGGAAATGTATTCAATTCAACAAAGAAAAAAGCTATCGCGACCAAGAGATTATCATCATGTCGGATAGTCAAGTAGCCATTAGTGCGCTGAGCTCTCAAGTTATCAGCTTCAAAATGATCTGGGGATGCCTAGAGGAATTAAATAATTTGAGTAAGTTAAGTTACCCTCATGTGGGTATCGGGACACACCGCGATAGAGGGAAATGGAATAGGTTCGCGAGGAAAGGGACTGAGACACCATTTCTGAGGCCAGGGCCTTTCTGTGGAATAAGCTGCAGCGTAATTCTGGAAGCACTAAAAATAGAAGAAGAAAGCAGGAGATCCACTTATTGGACTGAACTGCAAGGATTGAGACAAGTGAATATACTTCTTGGGAACTACGACCAGAAGAGATTCGAAGAATGCGTAAGCTTAAGTAAAAACCAACTCAGAGTTCTGACAGTGGTCCTGACGGGGTATTGCCACTTAAAGGGATACCTTAAGAAATTCGAACTGGTAGAAGGAGAAGAGTGCAGATTCTGCGAGAAGGAGGGCGAAATTTCTGTTCAGACCCTCAGAGTGCAGCATTCTAGAAAACCCTAGGATGTGACACTTGGGAACACGCCAAATCGAAGAAGGGAGCTACCCACTTTAAAGCCGTCCAACATTCTAAGGTTCCTATAGGAAATTGAACTGGAAGACCTACTCAAGTCGACAAGGCAACTCTTACGACTTGGCCGTTGTAGGGGGGCACAATAGATCTACCAGGTCGCAATGTTCAGATCCCCAATTTACGCTAATACACATACACACATCACCTCGAACGGGAAATAATTGGAAAGAACAAAGTAAGTATTGATGAATAAATAATGTTTCATGTCTTTTTCTAAGATTCGTTAGTTTCCGGACAAAAGTGTCTTTACTTTCATCATATCCCTCAAAGAATTAAGTTAAGATAAAAATGAATTTGAATTTTTAGATAAAGTGTCTTCCGTTGGCAATTTAGGAAAACAGTTCACCCTATCGATGATGCCTTTATCTTTCATGTCAAATATTAACCAAAAATTCAAAAAAAATCTTTCTACTAGAAGAGATATGTTATTTTATAAAAATAATCCGTATTTTATTATATAGAATTACTTTTATAAGTTTAATGGTGTTTCCAGACACCTTTTCGAAATATTGAAACTACAATAAAAGAAAATCACTTCAAAGGAAACTAATGATCCGTTAAAATAACATAATAACATCATATTTCTGAGCTGTAACACGTACGACAAACAATATTATCCATATATATTTTTTACAGTTATTCTCGACTTAATTGCGAGGCCATAAAAAATATTTCAATCAAAATAATTCAGTTATAATAAAATAGTTATTTTACACAACTTGTGACTTACCAGTATGTCCCAGAACATCTAAATTATCTCCTTTAATAGTTATTAAGTACCTTTTAAAAGCTGCATGTTCAAATGTAAGTTTTCCTGCAAAAGTAAGTTTTGTACCACTCTTTAAATCTAACAAAAGAGTTGTATTGGCAGGTACAGTCATATCTTTTATATTAAGTTCTGAGCATTTTTTAATTGCTGCTGCTACTTTGGAATAATCGGATACTGTACAGTCATCGGCAAGTGCTGAGCTTAATGATAAAAGTACCAAAAAATATACCGGTTTACGCCACATTGTATCAAACGTATATGATTTCTACTGATTCGCACAATATTGTATTATTTTTTGAGAAAATGTTATTTTAATTTATATACTTATAGTTAAATCATAAGTGTGACTTAAGTAGACTTTATCAATATCTATTGTTATCTAACAAAACAATAATACGTGTGTAATAATTGTTTTGATTTAAAATTTTTTTACTCAATATTGAGGTGATCTTCAGTATTTAAATATAAATATGATGTATTCTCATAATTTTTTACTGGTTACTTAGAATTAAGTAAATATTGTGAAATTAATATTTTCATTATTATTTAAGGTATGAGATAAGTTTAAAAACCACACCTATCCCATCTCTTTTATGATAAGGTGTGGTCAAGTCTATTATAATTAATTGCATGTTAGTATTTGGGGGTGTTACATTCCTTAATTTTAAGAAAAACAATTAATATACAATGTAA
This sequence comes from Diaprepes abbreviatus, assembly GCA_034092305.1. Taxonomy (NCBI): domain Eukaryota; kingdom Metazoa; phylum Arthropoda; class Insecta; order Coleoptera; family Curculionidae; genus Diaprepes; species Diaprepes abbreviatus. Next base: position 12,370,187 of record JASJET010000228.1, on the reverse strand, counting down.
CCTCTTTAATTTTTGTGATACATTAGCTAAATTTTTTCATGATAAGTCTGAGATAGCTTCGGATATTTAGTTAAATTTTGATAGATGCATAGAACATATTTCTTAAGTAAAATAATTTTTACATTTTCACCAGTAGCGTCCGTGCTACATATTTTTGATTTTTTAATCAAAAAAAAATGGCGTTAGCAGGCCTAAACATCTATCTCTCCTTCTATAAGAGAATCAACTTTGATGTACTGTTGATATTTTGACAATAAATAAATACAGGGTGATCAAAAACTAACATAAAATATTAACTTTAAAAAATCTTTAAAAGTTAACTTTTTTTAAATGTAAACCCCCCTGTTTTTATAATATTATTTTATTTAGCATTAAAATAAGAATGTTTTTGGATAAGGTTATCTTTTCAAAAAATTTTCAAGCTTTTAAATATTGCCAATTTATCATTTTTATATTGGACGCTATACGAATTTTAAGTCTTGCTATTGGTTGCCCATGACTGCGAAACGCGACGAAAGACAACAATAGAGCACTACCGAAATGTCACTGTTTCTTGCCATTTGACAAAAATTAATAAAAATCATGCCGGGGCGATTAAATTATACGCACAAAGATTATTTAAATTTGCTTATTATCTATGGGGAATGTAACAAAGTTTTATCAAGAACATACCAGACCTTTGCTGATAGATAGTCAGATAAACAGAAACTGTCACGGAACAATGGTGAGCGAATTTTGGAAAACTTCAAAGATTTTTGGCACCATTAAGGGAAAAAATGCATAATAAGAAACCTATTCTCAATGATGAAAATGTCGAAATTGCAACTCTGGGATATTTTGCAGCATATCCTATGACATCGCAAGACAAGTGGCTCTACAAACAGGAATCCCGAAGAGCTCAATACATATTCTGTTAAAACACAACTTCTGTAAGGGAACAAAAGTTTATTGTGATTTTTAATTTTTTTAACATTTATTAACTCTAAATAAAATTCTCCTACATGAAAGAATTTACTTGAGTCCCTCTGTATAAAGATTTGGACCGTTGAAATGTATATCTTATGTCTGGCCAAAAATAGTCACATATCAGGAAAATATAAATCCATTAACATATTTAAAATTAAGCCCAGTTTTATTACTTTTGGGTAGTTAATTTTTCTGTAAAAAACAACATAAACTCATCAAATTTATGTGACACAAAATCTAAACTGTTCTACCCTCTGGAAATTCTTAATATAAATCTGTCAAAGTAACTTAATAGTCTTAAAATCTACAACGTTAGGGGTTAAGGTAAAGTACTAAAGTGATAACCACATGTGGCCGACCGCGAGAGAGCTTTCTTTTACTTAAACTGAGCAAATTTTCCCATCATAAGAAAACAAAAGAATATTTAAATAAAATCACTAAAATGCAATATTAGTATTTGTTATTGTGTACAGAGTTCGCGTCTGTTACCCATTTTTTCCCCAATTAACGAAAATAAGAATAAGAAAATGTGAAAATGGTTAAAACCTTGGGATTTTTTCTATGGGTTCTTTTACGATCTTTTAGTATAATTGTAGAATAGTTACCGATCACATCTGTATAAAATAATTATTAGTTTTGAGCTCTAGTCAGTTTTAATATTAAATTAAATTAAATTCGGCGCATGGATGACTTATGCCATCTATGAACCAGGAGACCGAAAACGTACAAACGCTCGGAAACGAAAACTATCCTTCGCGCGCAGGGATGCATCGCGTAAGTACGTTCTATTGGTGGAAAAGCACGCATGTTGGAATCAACGCATCTAATAGGGGGATAGGGGAGGTTCCAAGGGATGAAAAGTTGAGTTAGATTTTTAGAAATTAATTAAAATCAGTCCCAATCTGGAATTCCTTAGATTCGGTAACACCGTCCAGTGCCGTGGAGAAATTACGTAACGGGTATATTCGTCGTGAACGAAGGTTTTCTTTGTTTTGTTTTTCAGTTAATTTGGGAAACTTAGGGCATATTCTGTGTTATTTTAGTCTGGCATTTCGCGATTTTGATTCGGTTTGATTACGTAATATAAATAGCTGTTTGTCGCGTTTTATTTATTAACGTGCGGACGTACTGCTGTGGGAGCTGTAAACAAGAGATGACAACTGTCCAGCTAATTAGCAACACTGCCTGAGTGCTGAAGTTCTGAGTTGTGGTTGGTAAGCTTAAATAACTGTAGTTGTGTGGAACTAAAAGTACAAGAGAGAAGATGAACGACCAAACTTCCAGAGTCTTTATTACTGTGAAATTTAATTATAGGTTATTAAAATAACTACAAATTAATGTGTGGCAGTGCAGCAGCAGATAGAATGGCTAACGCTACCTCAATATGTCATTAGCAGGAGTCTATGACCAAATTCTGTCACACTTCCACCCTTAATGAATATCTTTGATTCAACATATAACTCATACAGATTTTCCGAAAAGAGTGCAATTTTGCACAATTTATATTACAAAAGATACGATTTTTGGACAACATAATTTAGATTGATGAAGCAAAATTTAGGAACAATGGCTTACAAAATTCAATTTTTGGAGTGATTCAAATCCTCATACAATAAGATTGCGGAATTTTCAAGAAACCTGTCAATTTAACGTATTTTGTGCTGTAAAAAATGATGGAATAATAAAGCTACGTTATTACGAAGAAGACAAATAATAATTCATTAATAATACAAAGCAAATTGTGTCCTAATTTTAAATTATGTATAAACTTTTGAAAGAGAAAGATATCTAAATATTCCAGAAGAGATAGACAATCAATACACAGGGAAATTCTTTTCCAACACGTTGGTGCCTCACCACACAGAATCGTTCCAGTTACCAACTTCTTATGAGCAACATTTTATAACAAGTGGATTGCCAACAATGGATCTTTTCTGTGGCTGGCTCATTTCTGATTATTTTATAGGGGGAACACAAAAATCAACGTTTATTGTAATCCCATGATAACGATGGAGGATTGTATGGCAAGGGTAAAGGACGCATTCGAAAGTTTATTTCCAGATTCAATTAGAGCAACTACCCAAGAAGGACTAACTCGGAGAAGCGAAAAAGATTTAGAAGTTCAGGGTGGAAATTTTGAATATTTATTAAAATAAGTTGTTTCCCTGTGTAGGTAGGCCGATTAACATTTTTATAATACGAAGATATTAAACTGCTAATAGTTTCAAAAACTACACTAATCACATGTCATTTTGGTCAGAATTGGCTCAGTATTCCCCAAGATAAAATTGCCAACAGGAAAATTAATATTTTCCGATTTTCTCCTAAATTGGCATGGGGCAGCTCTCGGGGTGACAAATTACTAATCTAAAATATTCCATCGTATCCAAAATTGAAATTGGGGGTATTAGAAAATCTAGATTAGGAATTTAAAATTATTTTTTGAATATTTAATATCCATTAGGCCCATTTTACTAAAAATTTATATTTTGGGTATTCCCATTTTTCCTTCAGATAATTTTAGCTAAAATGGATATTGACCTTGAAAAGATCGCGAGCTACACTACATACCTTGATTAATACTTAATTCAAATAATTTACAGATAACTTCAGACAAGACGTAAAAATCGAAAAATTATATAAAAAAAAATTCCACTCTTTAAAAGAATGCTATATTTCAATTTCACATCAAAAATTTATATATTTCTTGATGGGCGTTTTTTAATGCCAAATTTTTAAAAAAATATTACTAGTGATTGCAAAGCATATTGTCGCTGTTTTGGATTTAGTATCTTGTCAGTTACAAAGAAATATATATTCTTATACTGTTTTTGTACATTATGTTGATTGATATTTTTTGTAACTTCTTGTCGTTGAACAATAAATCAATGGCATTCCTATTTTTAACTGATCAGGAAATTAGATACATTTTTCCCATGGGGAACCCCAACAACATACCAAAACATAAATATTAATAATTATCACATAGGGTATAAAAGAGAGAGACAGATATTTTTTGTATTCAATATAGCGAACTAAGACTTACGAAGCATAAAAAAGCGGAACATGACTGGAAATGTTTAATTTCGATTGAATAAATATTTTCAATTATAATTGCTGTGATCGAAAGTTCAAGGCCTTTCTCTCCGCACCATACAGGCGGAGCGTATACATAAGCGGTTAAAAGCTATTTATTTAAATCCGAAAAAAGCATTTAAAATAAAACCTTTTCTTATAGCATTTTATTGAAGCTTGTAGATCTTGATACAAACTTTCATTCGCTGCAAGCAAAATTGAAAAATATTTATTCAACTGCAAGTTATTAACTTTCCAAAAATAACCAAAATCTCATTTTTAAATTGTTCATTCTAGAAAGTAACCGTGATAAGCAAAAATTAATAAAATACTTTTTTGTATAAAATTACTGAAAAAAATATAATTCAAAGCTTTTTTGTGAAAATAAAATATTCAAATGTTTTCTCTATTATTTGTTTATAAAAATCTTATTCTTACTCGAGCGAATTTCGTCTCTAAGAAATCGTCTTTAGTGGCTCAAAACACATCTACACATAAATGTATATTCATATTAGTTGTTGTGACCTTCCCCATTTTTTGAAAATATAAAACTCTATTTTAAACCTATTAGCAATTTCGGAAACAAAGGTACTTACCATTAAAAAGTTGATGCTGGTAGCCGTTACTATGTGGTAGTTAATCATCTTCGGGAAATGTTTAAAAAGGAACTACTATGTTTTACACCACTAAATTTATTAAGAAAACAGTGACTGCAGTTTCAACTCACAGAGTCACTTTCAAACTGAATTACAAAGGTAGACTAAGTATTCAATACAGAAACATGAGAAAATTTAACAATAAATAAAAACTACCTGAGAAATTACATTATTACAAAGGGGAGAAACTAAATTTTTGGAGCTAATTATTATTTGGCGACAACAAATAGCGGGGAAGATCCTAGTTCTGTCTGGTCATTAAGCAAATTTACATTTTTATTTTCACTATGTTTATATATTTCTAAAGATTCAAGAATATTTAACTTTTGGCCCTTTGTTGAATAATGTAATATGTCAGTGTTGCTTAAATCAGGAAAACTGTGGCTGTGTTCTAAGCAATGGTTGGCAAAGCTCGAGTCTGTTTTTTGTAGTCTATATGATCGGTGGTGTTCTGAAAAGCCAGTTTTAAAGCTTCTACCACTTTGTCCAATATACAAGCCATCACACTCCGAACATTTTAATTTATAAACTTCTGATTTATCAAATTTATTAATTTTATCTTTAGCATTGTAAAGAATAGTGGACAGATTGTGTCATGTGACATAACATAAAAGTAGCCTTTAAATCTCAAAAATTTGATAAATCAGGAGTTTATAAGTTAAAATGTTCTGAGTGTGATGGCTTGTATATTGGACAAAGTAGTAGAAGCTTTAAAACTGGCTTTGCAGAACACCACCGATCATATAGACTACAAAAAACAGACTCGAGCTTTGCCAACCATTGCTTAGAACACAGCCACAGTTTTCCTGATTTAAGCAACACTGACATATTACATTATTCAACAAAGGGCCAAAAGTTAAATATTCTTGAATCTTTAGGAATATATAAACATAGTGAAAATAAAAATGTAAATTTGCTTAATGACCAGACAGAACTTGGGTTTTCCCTGTTATTTGTTGTCGCCAAATAATAATTAGCTCCCAAAATTTAGTACCTCCCCTTTGTAATAATGTAATTTCTCAGGTAGTTTTTATTTATTGTTAAATTTTCTGATGTTTCTGTATTGAATACTTAGTCTACCTTTGTAATTCAGTTTGAAAATGACTGTGAGTTGAAACTGCAGTCACTGTTTTCTTAATAAATTTACTTACCATTGTTACATATTTATAAGGCAGAAATACAACAAACAAGCAGCGTACTGCTACAAGAAATTATAGAAATTCATTTAAAAATTCGAAATCCCGAAAAAGAACCCAATACAAAAATATTCTATTGCCTCACGTAAGATTAACATTGGGTCCAAAATAATATAATCAATTTCGATCAACGTTATTATGATAAAATTTAATGTCGTATTTTACAATTTCAGAAAAAATATGTAAATTTCTACAAAATAAACTTTTTTAAAAATAAAGAAGACATGACTGGGAAAATTCTTTTAGAATACATAAGCAGTCAGAAGAATTTTTTAGTTAACCTACCTACGCAAAGAAAAATATGAGTTTCTCTTTCAAAGACTAACGCCAAAGAAATTTATTTATTTATTATGTACGTGTTATTTATTATTTTAAACCATCAAGTATTAAATTTATTTTCAAAATATTTTATGTAATTTCCTTCGGTTGGCTTTAATTTTTTTTCGGTTGATATATTAAATAGAGAATATGGAACATTTAGTAAAAATTAGGGGAATTCAGTGAACCGTTATAGTAGGATACGGCAAAACATATTTTTTGCTAGAAAAAAACGGAAAAATTACTTCAATAAAATTTGCGAAATGAAATGTTAAATTTTGGTTATAGAATAGAGTTTACGACAATGTAGATTTGAACTGATGTAATGTAACTGGAATTAAGTAGCAATTTTGAAGCATAATTTAAGGTTTTTAACGTTGTTATTATTAAGGATAGAGGCTAAAAGTTTATGATAACCTTTGGGCCTTTAATCCCATCTGATCTAGAGAAAGATCTAACTAGATGCTTAGAATGTGGAGAAATGTATAATAGAGAAAGGAAAATAAGTAGTTTACTATATGACACAATCTCAATTTACGTTTTTAAAGGCTTTGTTTAAAGAAAAGAAATTGCTTTGCAAACCATTTTTCATTAATGTACTTTTTCATATCTTTTCTGATTCACAACCCTTCAGATGTTTATTCTTTTCTTACCTGGTAGACAAGAGATGTCATATCTCATTTTTGAGAAAACCTAACCTAAATATCTCAAATAACTGATTTTGGAGATTTTGAGCTTTATATTATATTTGCAATAAATGTTGGGCCTTAATCGATTTTGTTTCCACAGAATATGAGAATACGAATAGTTGTATTACTAATATTTTTAACATTGACATTTATCTGAAATTCAGGTAGTAAATTATGACAGTAATATATATATATATATATATATATATATATATATATATATATATATATATATATATATATATATATATATCGTCGTGGTCGAGTGGTAAGGGTTTTTAAAAAACACTTTATTTTTCTCTCACACGACTAACAATAATTTTATTTGATTTGGACTTTATACTTTGATTTTTTACAATGACTTTGAGAGAATAACTTTAAATTTGACTTTGAATAATTTATAATTTAGAATATGTTTAGAATAAGTAAGTAATGTTGTGTAAACTACATCTCACCGATAATTCCCGTTACAGTTTAAGTTCAAATATGAAAATCAAAAATTATATAGTACGACAACGGGTGTCTGGGAAGGTGTCAGTCGAAATCCACTGAGGACGAAATACCCCAAATTTTTACTTTATAGTTTGTTCGTAATTCTCGCTGGGTACAGGGACCTTAGCAGATTACGGCATGGCATCCCTGGTGAGGAACGTGCACTTGTGGCGTCAAGTGGCATGGGTGCTTAGCTGCACCGAATCTGCGACGAGGTGTTAGTCCCCGCAGTTCTCAGGCCCCAATAACAATCAAGCCTTCCTTGTAATCGGAATCTGGAGAACAAATCTCCAATTCTCAAGGAAGCTTGATTGTCTAGAGGCGGGGGTGTTGTGTAAACCACATCTCACCGATAATTCCCGCCACAGTTTAAGTTCAAATATGAGAATCAAAAATTATATAGTACGACAACGGGTGTCTGGGAAGGTGTCAGTCGAAACCCACTGAGGAATCCTAAGACTGGCACCGGGACGAAACACCCCAAATTTTTACTTTATAGTTTGTTCATAATTCTCGCTGGGTACAGGGACCTTAACAGATTACGACAGTAAATTCACTGTACTGACTATCTCGATTGACTAACGAGCGCGGTGCGAGTGCAGGTATTTATAGTATCATTCGTTTTTCCCATGATGCATTAGTTTCTTTGTCTGTTTTCTAACAATAGAAACAATAAGGCTTTATTCATAGTCTAGACTTGTTGATGAAATATGATACTATTATTGTTTATTTAGTTAATTCAGCGTCTAGGCTTATTTATGATATTTGAAACTATTATTGTTCTTTTAGTAAATTAAGCATCTTTATTAAACACCTGCATCCGTTTGGATAAATAACATATCATATTATAGTATTCATTAAATGCACCTGCAAGATCAGCAGTTAAGTGATAAACAAAAACTTAGAATATTTTAATAATATAGGGTAAATTTGGATATAACATATATATATATATATATATATATATATATATATATATATATATATATATATATATATATATATATATATATATATATATATATATATATGATAAACAATAACTTAGAATATTTTAATAATATAGGGTAAATTTGGATATAACATATATATATATATATATATATATATATATATATATATATATATATATATATATATATATATATATATATATGTATGTTGTAACGTAGATGTTCATGGATAGTGGAATGTGCATTGGTGTTTTTCCGATTTTAAATCTGTTCGTCAGTAGAAAAATCGTCATGACGTTTCGCTAACATCGCAGCTGGCATTTTCAAGTAATGCTTCCTCGACGGGTGCTCGGCTTGGAATAAACGTGCTGGTCCTCTTTCTGCTTTTATATAGTTTGGCACTTGCTCAGATTATATCTTGATTCCGTCTGGTTGGTTTCCTTTCTTCTCTGCGTCTGGACCTCTTCTTATTTTGTTGTCCTATTTCTCTAGTATGTTATTTCTGGTTGGATTTTGATTAGAGATTTCCATGTATTTGTGGTATTTTATGCATCATCTCTCTTGTTAAGGTTTTTAGTTTCTTTCTATTTCGAGAGCTTCTCTGATGATGCATGTTCTATAGTACTTTATGGGTGCGATTTGTTTGATTTACTGGAAATTTGTTGTATGTCCCCTCTTCTGATAATGTTGGAATATAGCTGATGTGGTTTGCTTATTCTATGATATTTTTATATTCGTAGACTCTGGTAGAAATTCTTCTGTTTGTTTGGCTGATGTATTTTTTTCACAGTCTCTACGCTGGATGCTGTATATTTCCTGATTTTCCAATGGTATTTTATCTTTGGGATTGCCCAATAATTTGTATATTTTTCTGTGGTTGTTGGTTTGGATTTGTCATCTTCTTCTTTTTTCTCTGCTATTGTATTTGTGTTCTGTTTCATGGCCTCCTTGATAATGTATTCTTTGTAATTGTTTTGTTTTGGAGCTGTTGTGATGTTGTTGATTTCTTCTTGGTGGTTGATTGGTTTGGTTAGTTGCAAGGATATGGAGATCAGTGTGTTAGTCGCTGATTGTAACTGTGATAGATGGTGGTGTTAATCGGCGTTCAGGTATTTGTTTGTGTGTGTTAGTTTCCTGTAGACAATATAATGACGCTTAGGTCATCTTTTCTGGTAACTAGAAGGTCAAGGAAAAGTGCTGCTTATTTACTTTGATCCAATGTGAACTATATGCAGTGATGAACGCTGTTTAGTTCTTCAGAAAATATGTCTTGGTTGGATCTTCCGTGTGGCCATATGACGAAGATGTCATCCATCCAGATACCTTAGGAGCACTATCTGTCTGTCGGTAGAAGTTATTTTCATAGGGAAAATATGTGTTTTTGCCAGAGTGTTCGGAGAAGTCGATAAAGTGATGGGGGAACTCGTTGTTCATAGTCATTTAATCTAGAGCTTCATCAATTAATATGCTTGGATACAGGGATTTGATTTCCAGGCTAACAAGAATGTCCTCTAATTGCAGCTTTACCTTTTGAAGTATGCTATATATATATATATATATATATATATATATATATATATATATATATATATATATATATATATATATATATATATATATATATATAACACCTTGAGATAACTCTTGCGATGTGTTGTTAATGTTATGATCTTTATCTATCTCTTTTCGTTTTTTAAATAATAATTTTGTTACTCTTCTCATTGTTCGTTCTTCTCGTTACGTCATTAAATAAGAGCGGCTCATTAAGATCTTTTTTAAAGTTTTCTTTAGTTTCAATCACAATCATTTTGCGTAAGAACTATGGTCATATGTTTTCTGAGCACTCGGATAAATGTTAACTGATGAAAAATTGCTTTTAAATCATTTATTCACAATCAATATGATTTTTGACTACATTATCCAGTCGATCTTGTGGTGAGACCCATATATATATATATATATATATATATATATATATATATATATATATATATATATATATATATATATATATAAACGATGTGGTCAGTGCTGATATGGCTTCTCCACGGCTGAAAACTTTAATCTGTCATCAAGTCACCGATATATCCACCTTTCTTCCCTGATCCATTTTAGCACTTAAGTTGCTCATGATAGTTGTCAGATCTTGTTTGAGAAATTGTGTGAGAGGCAGCGACCCTTATTATCATGAATTTAAAGATTAAATAATTGAACATCAGCTTAAACATGGGCGTATTCGCCAAGCAGATATCTTATTATTTAAGTGGACCAATGAAATGCACTGTTTCTTACCCGGAGAAAGTTTCTAAATTAGTTATAGGCATTCGTTACAATGTATTGTAATATTTACAATGCAATTATTATTTTTTTAGTTCTAGTATTTAAATTGACTTTCTTTATATCATCTTAGGTTAAAAATTATGTTATTAACCAATAAAATTTATATTTCTCCAAAAATTTTCAGAAATGCTAAATAAAAAATGATAGTTATATATTTTTTTTCAAACACTGGTATCAATAGCTTTGACTTCATTTTTTATTGCACATGTCACTTTTGACTTGATAATGGAGAAATTTGGAGATTATTTGCAAAATTTTTGCATATAAAGTCAATGTAAACAAGTTCTAACTAATTATTGATAAAAATTAAAGAGGCCTCTTCAGAAACCCTTTATCCTAAAATTTTCACATAAAAATATATTGATAATACTTAGAAAAAGAATCACCACTTATTAAATAATGTAATAAATTTATTCCCTTTTTTATTTGGTGCTTAGAGTTATCTATTTTACGTAAATCAATTGTTCCCATTTATTACTTTTGGTAAAGGTTTATCTAATCACTATACTGGAACGTAATCACGAAAAAAAAAATAAGTACCTGGAATGTAAAAAATTGTTATTATTGCATTACTAGAAGTGTTTTGAATATAGTGACATAATATATTAAGTTGTATTATTTGGTATATTATAATTTTAATTAAAGAACTATATTTCCTTAAATGGCCATAATTTCTGACTAACAATAAAAAGAATGAGACAATTTCCTTCGTAGATCATGTATTAACTTATGGTATTGTTAACCCAAGAAAATGTAGATATTACAAAATACAAAAGAACTATAAAAATGTATTTTTAGTAGATCTGATCTACTAGGGCATGATAATGTGATAAATTTTATTAACCCCTTTTTAGATTTTTTATACCATAAACAGAAATATTCACTATATTATATTGCTAGCATAGCAAGTCTGAAAATATCAGTAGGTTTAAAAAAATTCGCAATTTAAAAACCCTAAATCTAGGACACCTTTTTAACTTGGTTAAAATCTACGTTCGATAAATCAGTCCTTAGGACAATTGGAGACCGAAAAATTTTTATCTTGGACACTCGGGTATGAAAGATTTGATGAATACGAATGCGGGAACTTGAATATGGTTATGGGAAGCTTCAAAGATGCTAGATCTAAGAGACTCTTTACCTGGTGTGAGACATCCGAAATCCAAGAGTCCTGCGCTTAACAATCTTAGATCAGGAAAATTTTAAACCAAAAATCATAGGTGTTTAATAAAGAACAAAACTTTCACGGCTTTAGTCAGGTTGAAAATCATGGTTCTTGGGTTAAGACCGTGTCAAATTAGAACTATTATCCGATGTTTCGTCTACGATTGCACGAGGCATTTTCAGGGATCTCCACTCTACAGATTAGAATACCGAATGACCGTCGAGGAGCAACAACCCGGTATTTATATGTGACTGGTGCTCAGCGAACCGTGAACCAGCGTTGCAATCGATTTCCACATGTGATGTAGTCTGTAATCTGTATATTTATTAATATTATTTAGATATTTATAAATTTTGATTGATTCTCTAATTTTACTTTCAAGAATCCAGACACTGATGCTAGTATCTTAGTTTCTTTTACATTAAAAGTGTGATATGAGCAATACTGGTGTTCAGCTACTGCAGATTGTACAACTTGTTTCTTTTTTATACTTCTTTCATGTTCCTTAAGCCTAGTGGATATTCCTATTTCACTTTCATACACTTTACCACAAGCAAGGTTCCTTATAAACGCCTTATCTTTGATTTGGTATTGCGTCCTTTGGTGACTTCAAACATTGTCTAACTTTCTTACATGTATTTAAAATTGTTCGAGTGTTTCATATTCGGAGAAATCTGGCAATCTTTTCGGTGTTTCCGTGTATGTAAGGTAAGACAATACTGTCTATAGGTGGTTCATTTATGGATTTTTGTTGTTATACTTATTAATAGAACGTTTAATATCTTCAGCGCAATATTCGTTGCCTCTCAGAACATTAGTCAGTTTTTCTGTTTCTGATTGCCGTTAGTTGTTCGTCATATATTGAAAGGGCTTTATATATCAAAGAGTTTATGATGGATTGTTTTTGAGACAGATGATAGTGTGACGTTGCATTAAGATATCGATATGTCTGTGTTGGTTTTTTGTCCACAGAATGTCCTAATTCGACTATCTTTCCTTTGTACGGGTACAACGAGAAAGGGAAGGACATCCATTGATTCAGTTTCCATGGTGAATTTGATGCTAGAGTGTTGTTGGTTCAGATGATCCAGAAAATTAGGAAGGTTATCTGCGCCATGTAACCAAATTACGAACGTATCATCTACATATCTGCACCAAAATTTAGATTTTAGAGAAGCAGAGGACAAGGCATTTTCTTGAAAAGCTTCCATGAGGATGGTAGCTGCACACGTGATAGCGGAAATTCCTTGAAAAGTAAAATAAGTGAAAATCAGACATGCTTTAATTAATTCTAGTAGGGTGGAGTCCATGTTGTTATTTTGTAATATATCCAATATTATGGAAATTGAATCATTTATAGGAACATTAGCATACAGGGATTCTACGTCAAATTTAATCAATATATCTCCGGGCGCTAATTGGATGATTTTTAATCTTTGGATTAAGTGTCCAGAGTTTTTAAAAAATGATTTAGTTTTTCCTGTGAACGGATCTAAAAGTTTGGCCAGATATTTACCTATTTTGTAAGTTGGTGAGTCTATTGCACTGTTCTTGTTAATTTGCAAAATTTTGCGGCTTTCGAATTCTTTTCTTGACCATAATCAAAAACGACAATTAAATTATATCGATAAGTCATAAAAATATAAAATTTCGAATAAAACAATGTTTGCAAAAGCACTAATCTCAACTTTAAAATCTCAATAACTTTGTTGAAAATAATTTTTTTCACAAAATAACACGTGTAAATCTTTTTGGTTTCTATCATGGAGAAACATTTTTTTGAAAAAATCTTATTGCATGATTTGAAGTGGAATGGGTCACGGGAAAAAGAAAAAAAATATTGTGTCTTCCCATGTATTTTAGCATCCATGAAAACAATCGTAGTTGAAGAAGCATATAACAAGGATCCCTTAAAAAATCATCAAAAAATTGTAGTTTTTGAGAAAATCGCATATTTTTTTTTCGAAAAATCCCCGCAATTTTGTTAGTTTTAAAAATTTTACTATTTTTATTTATTTTTTTCTGTAAGTTTATAACTTATATGACTTCACTCAAAAGAGAAAATTGAATTACGTTGGTTAATCATAAAATATACAACTCTGAATAAAAAATGACTTTCATTTTTCTTCACTGCAAAAGCTCTAGAATCAACTACGCAAATTGGTAAAATACATGTGTAATGGAACAAATATTAATTATTTCACACCATCCAATGTGAACTATATTCTGTTAAAATGAATAATTAAATAATCACTTTGTGAATAGATTTCCCGTGGGAATAGGGTACTTATATTTTTTATCACTATCCACGAAAGTCTAAAGGAAAAATAAATCAGTTATCGAACTTAACTTTTATTATCCTTGTCGTTTAAATGTTTTCCTAAAAATATATAAACTCAGTAAATTTATAAAGACATTAAACTGAAAGACCCTTTCTAAGATTTGGCTATATATCTGTCGAAATAATCCTACTCTGATTATGTAAATAAGTTAAGGGTAGTTTTTAACATATTGTATATGAAATACCGTTAAAATGTATTAAAATATTGAACGATTTTCTCATTATTAGGAAACAAAAGAATAATCAAACAAACTCATTATACTGGAATATAACGTTTGATCTGTGAAAGGAGGTATATAGCGACTATTTTTCCTGATTGCAAGAAAGAATGATTTAATTACCAGCAATGTGAATAAAAGGGCACTCAGGTTTTTTCACAGACGTTATATTATCTTATTCCTTTAGTTATAGAAAGAAATAGAATAGTTTTATTAACTGTATTTATATCAAAATTAAGATTAAGACGCTCGGAGGCCAATTCGGGAGTCAAGCATCCGGTATAGAATAGCTAGCGCCCTCAGCGCGTAGCGTTCGAAACCTTCGAACTTTAAGGGAATGAAATTGTCAGTTACAGGACGTACGACCGAAAAAGTCACTAAAAAGAGGGAGAGGGGGTGTAAGATTCGAAGACACTCTTTTAAGGAATAGTAAATTGCAGTACCAATCTGAAAGTCGAATTAGGGTGATCGGTAGCGTTCTTTAAATCCAGTGCCGTAGTGTATATTCGGCGGGTATAAAGGTTTTCTTTGTTTGATTTGTTTTTGATTTAATTCGGGAAGTTAAGGGAGTATCATGTGTTATTTTAGTCTGGCGTTTCGCGACTTTCATAGGGTTTGATTAAGTAGTATAAATAGCTGTTTTTTGGGTTTTATTTCTTTTTTTGTTTAATATTTTATTAAGCTATTTATACGTGTTTTTTCAAAATTGAGTTTTATATTTTTGGTTATTAAATCGGCCAAGAAGAGCAATTATGTTAGTTTTCGTAACTGTTATTAGTTTTAAGTTTCTCATTGTAAATAGTTTGTTTTTCTATTTATTTTTGTTAAATAGATTTAACTGTTTTGAGAAACTTGTTTTATTCAATTTAATTTAAGCATTCACGCGAATTAAGTTGAGGGCGCCCTGTTGCGAGACCTACAAAACACGAGATGTCAACTCTCCAGCTAATGAGCAGCACTGCCTGAGTCCTGAAGTTCTGAGTTGTGGTTGGTAAGCTGAAATAACCGTAGTTGTTTGGAACTAAAGCTGCAAGATGAACGTCCAGACTTAGAGAGTGTCCTTGTTACTGTAAAATTTAATTATAGGTTATCAAAATAGCTACTAATTAATATGGGGCAAAATATGATTATAGATAAAATGATTAACGCTACTACAATATATCATTTGCAGGACTCTATGATCAAATTCTGTCACACCTGTACACATTTTTGTGTTTCAGAATAATACATTTCACGGAGAAAGCATTTGATTTTTTCAACTAGTTTCGGTGCATGATTTTAACTGGGATCGATCAAAAATAGTTTCTCAAATCCTCTTTTGGTTGATACTAGTCATTTATATTCATTTTTAACACTAAGAAATACTCAAGAACTCACGGCAAGTAAAAAAAACTGATTGCAAAATTAAATTAAAATATTTTTCGTCTATCATGCATCAAAAAAGCTCTGCTCTACCTAGAATAAACAATGAACAAACTAATTTATTGTTTTTCAAATCTGTTAGTATGATCAAACATTGTTGAGATACCATTTAGTAAACACAGATTGTTTACTAAAACTTTAACATGTATACTCGAGTATCGTGCCGTGATTAAATTATTTACTAAAGAACGGATAATGCCCTCGGACTTTAAACAACGTTTAGATCCTGTGTACAGAAACTCCTCGCCTTCGAGCCCAGTACAGCCGTTTGAGATGGACGCAAGCATCCGATTAGTAGAGGAGAAAGTATTGAAAGATAAAGGATTAATGGTCGGTTCATACTTAAAAGATTATCAACAATCACTAAAAATTTTCACTTAACTAATACTTTTACTATGAAATAAAAATGCGTGATTCATACTTCAAAATTTAAAAATTATAATATTCTAACCTAAAATAAACGCAAATATTTTGCCTTTTGTTTGCGATTATTTACTTAATTTATTCTAAAAAGTTTCGACTATTTTATGATTCATTTTTATTTGTTTTTAATGTTATATAAGGAACAAATTTTTTTTACATTTATGAACTAAGTCGCAAAAAGATAATAGGTATATAATGGCTAAAAAATAAGCGATACTATACAAAAACAAACATTAAGTTTTGTGAAAAAATTGTTCAATGGAGGTCTGTCTTCAATTTTTATATTGCATTTTGGCTACTTCACTCTCACATTTTATTAAAATGCTGGAAATATTAAAGGCCTAATTGCCATTTTTGTCCAATAAAAAATTCTGTACGTTCTCTTAATTTTTCACAAACTTCACTCATATTTTCGACAGACGAACTAAAAATCTCTTGGTTTTCTTCACTTTCATAGTTTTCATCTTCAGGAGGGTGTCTTGCTTTCTTAGTTCGCGAATTCTTAAATTATTTCCTGCATATTAATACTAGGATTTCCTGTTGCAATATTTGAGTCGATTAGAAGATATTTTTCCAGGTCTAAATTGTCTAGGCACTCTTTAAGGATATAGTCAACAGATTCATCCTTCTCTAAACATCATCGTCACACCAATATATGTTTCTAATTTCGTGAAGTTAACCTGTCAATAATCTCATCACGGTTCGCAGTTTGTTCCTCCCAGGGAGAGAAGTCTGTAGTATATTGCACCTTAGGTTCAATTATGTATTCCTTAGATCATCTCATGCCAAGGGCCTTTCTCCAGGATAAAAGGAATTTGCTTTCTAGCGAGAATGTTAATTCTTTTTTACCAACGGTAATTGAAACAGGTAGAATTGGTTATGGTTCGTATGGTTCAACTGCAGACTCAATTTTTGCCATTCTTAGTTTTGGCGTATACTCTAGTGAACCGATACTACTCATATGAGTCTCATTGTGTAGTTGATCTCTGTCAGATTATTCACTTAATAAGCACATATTTTAAATGGTGACTCAGACACTAATACTAAAATTATTCAGTGAGTTAACGATTACAAATACTTGTGGGTCAAAAACTTTGTAGTTTCACAAATGTGTTTTGGGGTCCTTATTAAGAAGGGTATAAAAATAAAGTTTCCACACTGTTAGATATTTTTCGTATTACTTGAAATAACATAATGTTATTAAATATGAACCCAAGTTTCTCCCTAACATTTGCTTATTGTGTTCAAAATGACGTCCTCAGAGGTGATTTTCAAAATGTTGTAGTAAAAAGAAGCGAAGCCGAATCTAGACTATACAGCAGATGTTTCAAATTATAAAAGTTACACTCGCAAAGGATGGAATAGTGGAAAGCCCCTTAGTACTGGACACTTAAAAGTTAATAATAACATAGTCCCTCTATTTTTTGTTTATATTTTCATTTGTAATAAAAGACACAAAATATTTGGAGAAACTCATATAAAAAAGGGGTAATTATTGGAACATTTTTAACAAATAAAATTAAGAAGTAACTACGACTAATAATTTTCGCTATGTCGTAATGTGGTCCTAATGCCGGACATATAAGATATTGCACCTAGTACCAGACAAACTTAAAACAGCTTCCATCCATCACATATATAAATATCAGAGCACTCTGGAACTCCTGGAACCAATTCCTACCAACAGCTGCATTGTATCCAGTCTTCGTCTTTATCTTTCAAGCAAACCGCACAATAAGTTATACGAGTTTTCTTTATTTTATCGATATGATACGCAGACGTTTTCTTTCTTCATTCGTTTTTTCTTGATTCATTTTTTATTATTTATTTTTTCTGCAAGTTTGATATTTAATTTTTTTCGGATTTTTGTTTACGAGTTTAGGCTCGTTTTTTTGGGGCGTCTGGCATTGGTGCAATATTTAGGATAGCTTTCCCGATAAAATCCAGCCCTTTGCAACTAGATGGCTATGAGAATTAACGCGCTAAAATTTGTTAAGTACCTAGTTCTTTTCTATTGGAATGCTGCGAAGTTATTGGTACTAGAAGCTGATGAGAAATGTTTGCTGGTGACCCGGGTTCTCTAGAAAAGCTTCTAAAGAAATTTTCAAATATCTTCAGCATATTAGAAACACTTGAATCTATTTTTTTACGTTTTTCCTGTTGACCTTTAGGGGAGAATGAACTTGTCGATGCAGATAATTGAACATCAGCGTTTGTATGGTTTCCTGTTAACTTCTCAACATTTTCTACCAATGAAATATTCATTATGTCACTTGCCAGGTAATCTAGGCCATCAAAGATGTTTTTCTCGACGGAGTAAATTCTTGAATATCTACTGTCTGCGTGTGATATTTCGTACCGTGTTACCTTTTTAAAAGCATCTGCAACAACGCCAGCAATTCTATTATTTTTGCTCCAGGGTTAGCCCCCATCCCTGTATCATATAGTTTATTGTATGAATTCATAAACGGCTTCATAAATGAGCGATAAACTGGCTGGAGATTCATGGTCGTATGAGGTGGAAAACTAATTAAATGAATATTGTTAAATCTGAAAAAGTTTGCATAGTTGTCACCCTTGTTTTGTCGCAATCATACATGTTTGATGGCGTGAATTTGTATTTTTCTAAAAGGTGTTCTACATTTTTTAAAAATATATCATCTAACTCGAAGGTTAATTTTAGAAACTCCTTCTTTGTTAGTAGCATACACCAATCATGTTAATGCTTTGATGTGATTTTTTAATATGTTTTCAAGTTTTACAGAAAATATTTCTGTGAACCGTCCTAATTTAGTCTCCATTTGTCCTTCTTGCCCTGTTCCAGAAGATTTACCTTATCATAGGTGGTGCTTTTTGGTTTATAATATCTTGTGGAGGCTTGCCTGAAAGATATGTCTTTTGAAAGTACTATACCAGCAGCAGTTTTTAAATAAGCTTGGATCTAGCATACCTTCTTGTTTTCACCTTTCATTGCCGTATCAATAAACTAGAACCTAAAAACTGAGAAATTTAACTTTAATATACTTTTTGGCATCATAATTATAAACTCTT
The DNA here is from genome assembly GCA_034092305.1 of Diaprepes abbreviatus. Taxonomy (NCBI): domain Eukaryota; kingdom Metazoa; phylum Arthropoda; class Insecta; order Coleoptera; family Curculionidae; genus Diaprepes; species Diaprepes abbreviatus. Next base: position 12,350,882 of record JASJET010000228.1, on the reverse strand, counting down.
GTGTGTCTAGGGGTGAGACAAGGATGTATTCTCTCACCACTTCTTTTTAACCTCTACTCAGAGGAAATCTTCGCCAAAGCCCTCGAAAATGACACCGGTGGAATACGAATTAACGGCATTCCACTGAACAATTTGCGCTACGCAGACGACAGAGTACGTCTCGCCGAAAACATGCAAGACCTTCAAAATATGTTGAATAATGTCACCACAACTAGTCGAGAATATGGTCTGACACTTAATGTTAAGAAGACCAAATACATGATTGTCACCAAAACTGAAGTACCCAATGAACATCTGTATGTCGAAGGCGAAAGGTTGGAAAGAGTCGAGAGATGTAACTATTTGTGTACAAGTGTCAACTGTTCCGTGGACTATTGTTCAGAAATAAAGATTCGCATTGAGAAGGCCCGTGCATCCTTTGTGAAGATCAAGAAGCTGCTCTGTAGTCGCGATCTGAGCCTGGACCTAAGAATTCGGATGCTTAAATGTTATGTATTCCCAGTCCTATTTTATGGTGTAGAAGCTTGGACCATCTACTTACATTGCGAGCAGAAACTAGAAGCCTTCGAGATGTGGACCTACCGTAGGATGCTGCGAATATCATGGACACAACATGTGACCAACTTGGAGGTTCTGAGAAGAATGAAGAAGGACGTAGAGATCCTATATGAAGTAAAAAAGAGAAAATTGCAATATCTCGGCCACATCATGAGAGGTTCAAGGTATAAGATTCTGCAACTCATAATCCAGGGAAAGATTGTGGGAAAAAGATCTGTTGGAAGAAGAAGAATATCCTGGCTTAGGAATTTGCGAGCATGGTTCAACGTCAAGTCATCTGATCTATTCAAGGCCGCAGCTTCTAAGGTCAGAATAGCAATGATGATAGCCAGCCTCCGAAATGGAGAAGGTACATGAAGAAGAAGAAGTGTGTCCAATATTACGAGAAAATAACCGTCCGGTGCTAGGAACTTATAGAGCTAAATTAGCATCCAAAAATGAAGAAGCACTATTGTGTTATTCCTATTTTAGGTATTAGAATGGGTTAAAGACTTTCCAATTAATAATAAAACTTCATCAGCTTAGTCACTTCCCACGAATCTCTTCACTTTATGGACGAGTTAGATTAACCACGTGAATCAGGTTCACGCGCAAACGTACATTCGACCCTTCTGGATGACATTTTGCGTGTTACTGCTTACTCAAGCAATAGCCGCCGGGTAGTTATGTTTTGCTTTTTTATGATGAGTGACAGTGGCAGGTTCGCTTGCTTTTAAGCTGTAATGCATGGGTCCAATAATTGGAGCCATCTGGCACTAGGGGATATATGTTACAAATATTAACATTAAGTAAATTAAACTAAGAAATAGAAATAGAAGATAGAAAAAGCTTAGCATGGGCAGCATTCGGAAAAATGTCCTATATACTAAATAACAAGAAGATTCCTCAGCATTTAATTTCCAACTGAATTAGTGTATTCTTCCTATTATGATCTAAGGCACACAGATATAGACCCTCACAAAACAAATACTAATAAAAATATTATACAAAAGTCACACAAACCGTTTTAAGAAGATTAATTCTGGGTATTATATTAAGATACAAGAGAAGAAATATGTGGATCCGACGAGGAATAAAAATGATAGACTTAGTAGAAAGAGTGATATAACGGAAATTGGCACATGCAGGATACGTTGTTAGAGTCGAAGAAAGTAAATGGAATGATAAAATGTTACAATAAAGATCACGGTCTGGAAGAAGAAACGTGGGAAGATCAATAACAAAATAGTATGATGATTTTATGAGAATTGCAGGATTTCAGTAACTGAGAGTTGCATAGAATAGGGAAAATTGGAGATATCTAGGAAAGCCTATCATATTTTACTTTTTAGTGCAATATTTTGAATTTGGTTTTGTTCTTTTAAGAAATAATTTTAACGATTTAAGCATTTGGAAGGCCTACATTTCAATAATGTGTGATTTCAGAATGTTAAATTATTACATACTGATTCACTAAAAAGTTTAAACTGGATTTAGTTGTGAGAGAAGTTAAATTTTCAAGTTGACAATTTCTATTTTGTAATGATATTTTTATAATTTGTGTTGTAAGTATCAATGAATGAATCTTAATACAAAAAAGTTATGGATGAAAACTTAGAAATAAAGGTTTAGAATAGTTAAGGGTATAGTCCTCTCACAAAACATTTGCCATTTTCCCTGATTTAGTAATAAAAGAAAACAATTTTTTTATTCTTCTCTTTTCATGGTTCAAAACTTGGTTCGGATATTATTTACCTTGTCATTTTAAACCCTTTATTGCTAATCTTTTAAAAACTCGGCTGTTTAGTAAGTAACTATAATTAATTTATCATTCATTGCAACAAGCAAAAACACAAATGCCGTATTTTCAGGTATTTGCTTTTACATCAAATTGATCCTTTACTGCTTCGTTAAGCTTTACTTGTTACACGTAAGAACGTCGCCAAATGAATTTCCTGCTCAATCGATGACCCATGTAAAATACCGTAAAATCATTCAGTCAATATATGCATCATACATTGATTGGTTTCATTTTGACATGACAGAAAATTCTTTTCCAGAAAATTGCATGAAAATGCCGGAAGCATCACGTAATATGCAAAAAGTTTCGTTCCTATATCGGCTTTTAAATGCTATGATTACTAAGTTTCCTGTGTTGATTCGATTAATGTAGTGCGGTCCATTAGTTTTCAGTTAGGCTAGAAAAAGAGGTTTTACGAAAAATATGGTATTAAATATTAGAGGCAGTAAGCCTTTTTACTGATTGAGAATGTGTTTAGAAATATGAATGAGTCGAGATCAGTAATGGCCCTGATACTGTATAAGATAATGTTTTGGCACGCTTGGATTGATAACAAAGGTATGCAAAATTTAAAATTTGAATTTCAACCTTTTTTGTGAATATTTTAGTATGTTAAGGTTTTCTGATAAAAGCAACAGACATTTTTTTATTAAAAAATAACACAGCTTACTTTTAGTACGATTTTTTTATTATATGAACTTCAAACGAATAAAAAAATATGCCTTAGTTAATTTGTGTGCGCAAGAAATTAAAAAGCAAATTATTTTTGTTATGGAAAAGCAAAAACAATAAGCCCATCGGCTGCGGTGTAAGAGCTTCTTAGCTGTAGCCTGCAATATCATTTAATTAATCAGCTATGAAAATGATACAGGAGTACATCAACGAACGAGTTCTTTTCTGATTGATGTAAGCTGTCACAGCAATCTTAAAATACACCTCGCTAAAAATTCTGAATAAAAAAAAGTCATGTTGAACCAAATCTGGTGTATACGGCTAGTAGTTTAGCTCAAAGAAGCTTGCGCTGAACGGATTGAGTATTGCATGTTTTGTAAACTGCTGCATTGTCATTGACATTCATGTAAGAATAATTATGACTTGGACTTTTTGGTCAATTACCTTGCGTAATTTTATTAATGTATTACGGTCAATAGATACTGTTGTTGCAGTGCCCTTTAGCATTTACTCAACAACAATAATTCCTGCTTGCTTTGTCTCAAAATACACTGGCCATGAACTTATTTGAAGGCAGAAAATTCCCATCAACGTATAATAGCCTATAATTTTGGTTTTATATTTTACTAATATTCTCAAGTGTCATCACTATCTTGGAGAAGAACTCACATCTCGCATGGCTGCAAATCATTCGAGGTCAATCGTCTCTGATAATCCAAGCAGCCTCGCTAATTGAACTTTCTTGAGGGCTTCAGGTAGTATATTGTGTCTTCGAAATGTCTCTGCCTCAACTCGGCGAGTATTGGACACTCACTGAGGACATTGTCAATATTTCATCTTCCTCCAAACACCATCTGTATACCGTGTTATCCATAATGCCAATCTTATGATGAAAATCGAGTAATAAATGTTAAAGCCAACAAGTCTCTTTTACTGTTTGAAAACGTATTTAAAAATTAAAATGAGTCGAGATATTAACTGCGGCTGAAAATTATATGGAATGTCGTTTTTTGAACGCTTGAATTGAGAACAAAGGCCTGCTAAATTTAAAATAAAATTTGTTGAGCTAAACTTAAAAACAATCTTAATATTTCTCCAGAATATCAGAGTTTCTTGATGAAAGGAACTGCTATTTTTTAATAAAAAATAAGAAATATTACTTCTATTACGATTTTTTTTGTATCAACCTTAAACTAAAAATTTAAAAAAAAATCACCTGAACTAATTTTTGGGTTCAGGAAATTTTTTTAAGTCATGGATACCCCAATACAATAAGCCGTCAGGGTGCAGAGTAAGGAATATTTAGCCCTGGCCTGCAATATCATTCAATTAATCAGCTATGGAAATGTCGCAGGAGTTTTTCACTAAACAAGCTCTTTTCTAACTGATGCCATTAGAGCTGTCGTTAAATATCAAATCTTTGAAATAGCTCTATTGCAAATTAAGCTATAATATCATCTGACCTTTTTTAGATTTTAAATTCTACTAATCTACCCAAGTGTCATTATCTGTCACTATTTTAAAGAAAAACTTAGGATCTACATCCAAAGATTCCAAATGATTATAGGAAATTGGCTGCTTTTGCTCGGGAGACAACATTATTGAAATATACCTGGCCAAAACCACCCATGTCGAGTTTACTATGTAGAATTGCCAAAGTACTTGGTTTGGATATAAAGGGTGTTTTTTTATAGAGGTATAGAACTTTTAAATGGAATAAAACAAAGATTAATTTTTTAAATTGACATGAAATTTACTTTATTCGAAAGATAACCTTCTGGCATTATAATTTAAATATGACTTCTGGCATATGACTGCCACGGCTGGCTCAGACGTAGTCTAATCTGGAGGTCCAATTTTCGATGACTTTTTCCAACATTTGTGGCCGTATATCGGCAATAACGCGACGAATGTTGTTCTCCAAGTGATCAATCGTTTCGGGCTTATCGGCGTAGACTAGCGACTTCACATATCCCCACAGAAAATAGTCTAGCGGCGTTAAGTCGCACGATCTTGGAGGCCAATTCACGGGTCTGAAACGTGAAACTATGCGGTTACCAAACGTTTCCTTCAATAAATCAATTGTGGCACGAGCTGTGTGACATGTTGCGCCGTCTTGTTGAAACCACAACTCCTGCACATCATGGTTGTTCAATTGATGAACGAAAAAGTCAGTAATCATAGCTCTATAGCGGTCACCATTGACTGTAACGTTCTGACCAGAATCGTTTTTAAAGAAGTACGGACCAATGGTTCCACCAGCCCATAAAGCACACCAAACAGTCAGTTTTTCTGGATGTAACGGTGTCTCAACATACACTTGAGGATTATCATCACTCCAAATACGGCCGTTTTGTTTATTGACGTATCCATTCAAACAAAAGTGAGCTTCATCGCTAAACAAAATTCGCTTATGAAAATCGGGATCAACGGCAATCTTGTTTTGGGCCTATTCACCGAATCTACGCCTTGCTAGGTGATCGTGTGGCTTCAATTCTTGCACGAGTTGGATTTTGTAAGCACGCAAACCAAGATCTTTTCGCAAGATCTTCCATAAAGTGAATGGACACAGATCCAATTCCTGTGCATGATGGCGGATAGACTGATTCGGGTCTTCCTCTACGCTACGCTCTACAGCAGCAATGACTTCTTCTGTACGCACTGTACGACGTCTCTGTGGATGCGTATTATCATTTAGAGTAAACGTGGTGCGAAAACGTTCCATAGTTAATCGAATTAATTGCTCTGATGGACGATTATGTTGACCGTAAAATGGACGTAGTGCGCGATACGTATTTCGAACAGAACCATGATTTTCAAAATAAATTTGCACAATTTGGAAGCGTTGTTCAGGCGTCAGTCTATTCATGTT